>OY776085.1:18283424-20783424 GCA_963675205.1 Catocala nupta | reverse complement strand
GCGGAGATTTGGAGTGTATGATTTTATATACCTATAATTGTGCCATGGTTATGTTTCACAGTAGGAGTAGGTTTAAGCCAGCGCGCTATTAATTTCCTGTAGTTAACTACGCTTCCAGTGGGAATTTCGGTGTATTTTAGTGCAGTACTTTAAGGCTAACGGCATGTGAGGATAGACCAAAGGTAAGTCTAGTGCTGACGTAACTGGCGACTTGAAATTCTTCGGTATCGTATAAATATTTCTCGTTAAGTGAAGGTAGAAGAGTAATCAGAAGACCTCCTCGTCACGCCGTTTGCAATATTCTTACCATACAGTTATCTAAAACCAGGCCTGATCTGAACGAACCGTTAAGTAGAATGTGTAGGGATTTGAATTCGTTCATGAAGATTGCGTCTGATGCTGATGTGCATCACGATAGTGAGAGCCAGTTCTGGGTAAAAATATTGAAATCACTTAGAAAACACGATAGAACACCATATTAATAAGTACTTATTGCTATAAAACATTAAGTTTAAGTAGAATAAGCAAAGTGCTATGTTTTTTTGTTTTCCTGTTTTTCTTTTAAGTTTTTATGTATTTATAATAATAATAATAATAATTTGTACTCATTTTAAAATTTTGAAACCCTATGTTATGAATGCTTATGTAATTTATATTTAAGGTTTACATCTTATGAACATTGTAACCTTTTAACATAATTTTGTTGTCTCAACTACGAATGCTGTGTTAGCTCGTAAATGGCATGTATATTAGAACTTTGTCATCTAAATTTTCACTAAATTGTATCATATATATGCTGTGAGTTACCCAAATAAATAAATAAAAGGTTATTTATCTATAATTTCGTTTGAGCTCCAGGGCAATTCGGGAAAACGGTGAGCTCTCTATCACTCTTCATAAAAAGATCAGAACTTGACAAGAGTGATAAGTAAATTTTTTTTTGAGTGGACATTTTTGACTGTACATATCTGTATAAGGAATATAATTAGAGTAGTGATACTTTTACAGCACTTAGCAAAGTAAAAGTGCCAGAGACTTACGTATCTACTATTCCCACAATAACCATTTGTTATACCTTTTCTCTAGGGCCAGCTGGCAACGTGCGAGGGATGGCCTTGCTGCTACCACAAGGGACAAAGAACACACTGGGTATACCATAACAACTATACAGAATTTCCTCCAAAAACTGGAAACACTTATCGCAGGAGCATGACACAGGGTTGCTTGGCTTCAATATGTCGGAGTGTTGTACTTTCCAAGATAAGCTATTCCAGTTTGAATGAAATCTAGAGATTTCGTTTAAGCAAGACCAGAGTGGAATCTGTATATCTGGCTGAATCTGCTTGAAGTAGCAGCCTTATATCAAACTAAACTAACAAATGGCCAAACTACAGATATGCGCGACTTTTATATAAGCCTCAGTATTATGTAGGTAAGTCTCAAAACCTAGCACTAACTAGTGATTGTTAAAAGTTTCACAGATAGCTTAGGTTTTGAAACTTTGTTTAATACGCAGATGCCATATTTTTGAAAAAAGGCCTTTTGGCTGAATACATGTCATTTTATTTGTTTTTCCTTTACATGTCACGTGAGTTTAGAAGTTAGATCAGCGTGATCTAATCCATAGATAAGACACTATATACATCTAATCTATTTATCAGGTGTAATGTAATAATGTGAGGTAAAACATATTGTAAAGCTTATTAGTGAAACAGAGATCATTAAGAAAAAGAAGAATGCTGTATAGTTCACATGGTTGACTTTTACAGCATAATGTGGCCCGTTTGAATTGCAATAAATACTTGTGGGTGTACTGAGCTCTTTTAAAACGATAGAATTATTAAAGATTATTTATTTATTTTGAAAAGTGTACCTATATATGTATACTAGCCTGATCGACGATCCATATAATCCAGAGTACCTTATGCAACATCTACTAATTAGTTTTTTACTATACGTGCATGCCTATGTGTAATATAATATACTAAAACAGGCGCGTAAGCATTTCATTGAGTAAGTATATTATAATGTCAAAATACATAATTACTTATTTATTTCATTATTATTAATGCAATAACAAAATATTTTTTGTTATTAACTGTCAAAATGACTACACTCCTCAGTATATAGTGACTTATCTAAGTACACTCCACTTGATGGAAAGCAGTCGTGTAGTCGACGAGCATAGATATTATAGAATCACGCTTGTTCTCCGAAGGAGTACACTACTAGACTATGGATTTCCACTGCGACGATCCTGACATACATATGTGGCATAGCATGTTCGTCAGATTGAAGTATTCCTAATTTGGAAATGAGTATACATAATAGCGTGGATAGCCTCTGTTCACATTGTTGCCTCCATTTATTCTTCTTTTAATATCTTCCTTGGTCTTACTTTCTCTTGTAAACCTTTTATCCAATTATATAAATTATTTCTCGAGTTCTATTCATTCAATACTAATATGTTTATAAATAAGCACAGAAAGGTAAACTGGATATTTAAAATATTATCAGTTTCATTTGATATGACATTTTTTATTGACACTAAGGGTTTCCAGGTCCCTAATTTTAGTATTTAAAGTGATATTGGCAAAAGGAAACTGTCTCTATTCTCTCGTAATGACAAGATTTACCCCTAGGAATGCAAATGTATCCAGTGTCGTCGCATATGACAATTTAAAAATTAAGATGAGTGATTGTAGTATTATAACAATTTTTAATCTTTTTAGTTTTTGGTAATAGTGACAGCTTAATGGAGCAACTTATTGGACAGTCATAATAAATAACTCTGACAACTCACCGATTTCCGTAATAAAAATTGTTAAGCTTAGTATTTCGGTCTGGTCAGGTAGTAGGTATCTTGCTCGTGGAATGAATAAGTACTTACGTACCATACATTAAAATAAACCTAAAAATATGTGAACATCATCAAACCTAAATCAAAACTCTTTTTTTAACAGTTTTATGATGAGAATTGGCCCTTAGATTTTTCAAACAATACAGTCTAAAGCTTTTGTTTCGCTTAAGGAACCTCTGGTATCGTTATAATTTAACAGAATGGGAAATATATATTTTATAAAATGATATGGCCTAGTTTTTAGAATCCATAAAATTCTAGCAGCACTAATTTATGTGGCGATCTGTTTTTCAGGAACCGGGTGTAAGTTTGGAAAATATGTGCCTAATGATGGTCATACTCATAGCGTTGTTTCTCGTATTCCTTGTAAAGTAAGAAAATAATAATATTGTTATAACAACAAATAGTGATACGCCCATTGTATATAATGTTTTAGAGGCTGAGTATAAACCATTGGTATAAACCCATGTAGGTCTATGATCTTATGTCGTTTTATTCCTTAATGGTATTATAACCGCCAATCATACCTACTTATATAAAAAAACCAAGCGTTCATCAATAGAAACGATTACATTTAAAAGAAAGAGGAAAAAGAAATCATCGAATATTAAATCATGTTTTCTTTGAATGTAAGCAAAAATACTTATATTAATGTAACGTTGAAATACATTCCCGTTCCGCTAATGTGATTACTGAAATCATCAAAGAACTGCTTTCCGAGGGAATAGGAAACTCCCTTCCTTTTATTGTGTTTCTTAATAACGGGGGCTAAAAATATGTACATTTCTTTCAGCCCTCTGTTCAATTAAATTAATGTATATTATTATGTTAACATTAGATTTAGACCTGTCAAGGTATTACCTACGCACGATAGCGAGGTTACTTACGTACGAAATTACATTATAGAGTACCAAAAATGTATGATTTATGATTTCCATTTATATTTTATTCCAGTCGAAATTCTATGAAGAATATATTTTCTTTTAAGGAAGGACGCCGAGGTAGTTACTAGAATCGTACGTAAGCTTATGAACAAGTTAAAATATCGGTTAAATTGTCTACCAGATTTGAGTTTATTAGATGGCCAGTAATTGAAATGGATGTGACAATATATTGGATATAAAGAGTCACGAGTCAGTTGGGTACAACTACTCACCTTCCCATATAGAATACACCATGTACAAGAAGACCGGACCTTACAAAAATCTTTAACAGTCAAAATTAAAGAAAATTGTCTTGTTTCGACCTGCACTATTAATTCAAAATTGCCCAGTTACCGTATCAGCTCAATACAAATCAAAATTAAGGGAAGGTGATATAAGGGGGCGTCCCGGCTATTATTTCATTACACTCGCTTGTCTGTAGAGCAAGCATCTAACCCCATCTGATAACCTCACCTATCCTGACCCTTATAGTTCAGATAATGAATATCTCAGTATTACAGCCAAGGATGTTTTTTCAGCCGTTTGCTCTTTTCGGAGTAGGTCTGCTGGCAGCCTCAACGGTTTGACACCACAACATTTGAAAGATCTTGTGTGTTCAAGCGCCGGGACAGCTGGCGACGCACTGTTGAGAGAGCTGACGGCTTTAATGAAAATTATGCTTTCCGGCAATGTGGATGATGCCATCATCGATGTTTTATACGGTGCAAATTTATGTGCCCTTCGGCAAAAGGATGGTGGTATTCGGCCTATTGGTGGTTTCCAGCCCCTACAACTTGGCTTTGGGTCTAAAGGGGCCTTGTCAACATACCTTGGCTGTGGCGACGGTGACGTTATCTTGAAGGTTGACTTAATAAATGCCTTTAACTCAGTGAAAAGGGACACTTTGTTGACACAAGTAAAATTAGAAACCTCCAAAATTTATAAGTTCATTTGGCAATGTTACAGGTCTCCATCAAAATTAATCTACAAGGAAAACCTTTTCGGATCACCCGTTGGTTGTCAAAATCCAACTCTTGGGCCAGTAATTTTTAGTTTTCACCACATCATTAAGCAGTTAAATTCAAAATTTAATATCTGGTACCTAGACAATGGCACCCTAGGAGGAGATGTAGATAGAGAATTAAAAGAAATAGCACTTTTAAAAATAAATTTAATTTAATAGGTTTGGAACTTAATCCAAGCAAATGTGAAATTTTTGTCGGCAATAACATCAATAAACTATAGGTATTATCTAAATTCAATTCTTTGGCACCTAACATTAAACTTTTAGATAAAACCTCTCCTCGTCTCCTTGGGTCCCCAATTTTAGATGAAGGTTTTGATAGTTCTATAGAAGAGAAAATACAAAATATTTGTGAAACGTCAGGCAGGTTATTTAAAATTAATATACATTCGGCTTTTACAATTATTCGGTACTGTCTTTTCATCCCTAAATTTACGCATGCCCTTCGATCTTTACACTTTTGGAAACATTTGACACTTTTAGCAAAAATTTATAAAATTATACAGAACACTCCTATTAAAGTTTTAAATGTGGCCATTAACGACCGGGCGTGGCTACAAGCGAGCCAGTTCGCTTGGGAGGCCTCCACATTCAAAAATTACTGATTTAAGTTTACCAGCGTTCCTATATTCGGTTCATAGCACGGAGGAATTGACCAGGAAAATCTTGGCACCTACACTGGTTAATTTTGAAGTGCTGTGCATGACCGACGCCGTGAACGCTTGGAGTCTTGCTTGCCCAAGCACTGATTTACCCGAAAACCACCACTCTCAGATACAGTGGCATGGGCCGTTATGCAGCATAGTTCGAGAAAATCTCATAAATACATCGTCCTGTGCTGCTGAACGTGCCCGCTTGCTGACTGTGGGAGAGTGGGAGTCGCGCCTTTGGCTTCAGGCGCTCCCGTCGTCCAACATAGGTACCATGTTGGACGATACGACCTTCCGCATTGCTTCTTGTTTGCGCTTAGGTACTCTTTGTGTTGCTCCGCATCGGTGTCTTTGTGGAAAAGCCGTCGACAGTCTTGGTCACCGTAGCCTATCATGCAGCAGGAGAGCTGGTCGTATATCACGACACTTCAACCTGAATAACATACTCCGTCGGGCTCTTGGCCGCTGGCGTTCCAGCTCAGCTTGAACCTCACGGCTTGGTACGTGACGATGGCAAGAGACCAGATGGTATATCATTACTGCCATGGAAAATGGGTAGGCCTTTGGTGTGGGACGCAACCCTTGCACCATCACATCTTTCTAGCACAGCGGTGCTGCTGGTGCTGTTGCTACATCAGCGGCAACGCTCAAACAGCGTAAATATCAAAACCTTATTGGTGAGTATATATATACAGCCTTGGCCAAAAGTATGGAGCACCTCTATAAAAACTGCATTTTGTAAAAAGTTTTGTATAGAATTAAATGAAACAACTTGTGTACATTTTAAATGATCTTTACTTTGATATAAAATCAATATTTCGTCGGCCACCCTTAGCCGCTAACACAGTAGCTATTCATCTTGGCATAAAGCCTACAAGATTTTTACATTGTTCTTCAGTTATGGTATTCCATTCTTGGTGGAGGCGTATTTTTAGTTCTTCTTTTGTTGTTATTGTGTGGCGCCAGACCTTACGCTTTAGGATTCCCCATAAATGTTCTATAGGATTAAGGTCCGGCGACTGTGCAGGCCATTCCAGGAGCTCAATGGAATTTTTTACGAAAATATGACATTGTGCGGGCTGATTTATGGCATGGTGCGTTATCTTCTGGAATTTAACTCCATCCATATTAATGTCACCAAAAAGTGTAAAAACGAAGGCAATAAAGCTGATTCCAAACACATTCATGTATTTTGTAGAGTCCCTTCGGCCCTCATACACAAACATTTCGCTGACTCCTGTATCAGACATGCAGACCCAGGTCATCCCGGTACCTGTGCCGTGTTCTACAGTCGGGACCACACACTCTGGCATAAATTCTTCTCCCCCACGGCGACGCACGAAGGTAGCACCAGGGGTTCCAAAGACCAAACAAAATCAAAATAAATAGAGATTAACTAATCATGAAAAGACAACAGTATAGCTTTTTAAATTTCAACAATACTTATTTATCCATTTGGTCATTCATACTATCTAACTTACTTCAAAGTTTGATTCGTCTGACCACACAATATTTGACCAGTCTTTTTTAGTGTAATGTTGGTACTTTAAGGCCCATGCATAGCAAGCCTTTTTATTATTGTCTGAGATCAATGGCGTCTTCCTGGTTTTACACCCTTTGAGACCAGCTTCCTGAAGTATTCGACTAGTCGTTTTGGCAGAAATTGTGTTGTTACTCGCCACTGAGAACTCAGCAGCGAACTCAGAAGACATTTTTGTCCTGTTTTTCAAAGACTCTCTCACAAATATTCGATCTTCACGGTCACTGGTATACCTTTTCGTCCAGTTCTGGGCATATCGCTGTGCGTACCGGTAGTGGCGAATCGCTCAATGGTAAATTGCACCACTTGGCGCGACCACTTAACAGCTCTGGATATCTCAACTTGGGATTACCCTTGTTCATGAAAAGGTTGTATTTTCACACGTATTTTAAACGGATAAGATGCTTTGTATCGGATGTTTTATTAGCCCTAATTGGGTACACAATTGTTTTAAATATCTTTTTAGATGCCACCTAATTCATATTTAAATAAAATGTATTGTTTTCTACTGCAACTATTACGCACGTGAAAAATACATGGGGTGCTCCATACTTTTGGCCAAGGCTGTATATATAAATATTATATTTAAATATATTTGAGCCGTTTGGTGTCGAAACGCTGGGGCCATGGGGTACAAGTGCTAGGTCTGTTAATAGAGACCTAGCTAAGCGGCTCGTCGACGCTTCGCATAACCGGAGGGCTGGTATTTTCTTTGCACAATGAATAAGTATTGCCATTCAACGTGGCAATGCTGCTAGTCTTCTGGGCACGTTGCCAATTGATGACATGCGGATTATTATGACGCTTTTTAATTTTGAAGCTTCATTTTCTCTTTAGTTCTTGTAAATAATTTGTGCATATATTATGTTAATTATTTAATTATGTCACTAAAACAAACGTAATAGTTAAAAAAAAGAAAAGTGGTGGCATCCAAAATATTTTTTTTTACAGCTGCGTCACAACCCATCTAACTCAACGTACCGAAAAAGGCGAAGTATCCACTAAATCTGCGGCGCCATTCATGCAGTCTTTCAATATTATTAAATACTACATTTTGCCCGCGGCTACGCTCGTATTGATCTAGATTTTGGCAATAAATTTCCATCCCTCGAGAATAGTACTTGTTTACTTGATGAAAGGTATCGTATGTCATTTTCAGCCCCTGACAACATGTATGCGAAATTTCACGATGATTGGTCAAACCTAAGTGCACATATTATAAAAATTTTAAGTTAGTAAATACACCTTAATACTATGTTAGTAAAACTTCTCACTTGGTGCACTAAATATTTGTGAGCTCGGCTGGTACTTGTGTACTTAATGTTTCGTGACCGGCGCTGCCTCCATTGCACCGTCACGAAACCATCCTCAGTAGTCCGGTCCGTTGCTTTTGTAGGCAAGGTCTTAGCACGGGCGCTCGCAATGATCGGGGGTCAGCTGTTCGTTTGATTCGCGCAGCACTGCGGGGAGGAGCTGCGGGTGTGGGAGCGGGGCTGCGTGACGCGTTTGCGGCGCATAACGCAGGCTCAGCAGTCGGCGCTGGCGACAAAACCGCTGACGCATAACTCGTAGTCGATGTGTTGAGGCATGCACCTCGACGCGTGTTCACGTTGTTTAATGTTTACATGCGTCGGTGACTCAGTTATTGGCAAAGACTTGCGCAACGCCTCTAGTTCAATCTATGAATCTGCAACCGTGACCTTAGATGCACTCAACGTCATCTGCAATTCTGCCAAACTTGCCTTTAAAGAGACGATGTCTTTTGAAAGGCTAGTTACGTCGACGAGATCGAAGGTGACGGGAGGTAACTTGTGTAAGTCTCTCGCCACAAATGTCATCACGTCATCCAGATCGGTCTCCTTGAATACCGTGATGATGTCTTGTAGACTTTTTCTTGTCCCGTCACGCCGACGAGACACCATCTGGTCCGAAACGCCAACTGCTTAATAGCTGCAATTTCTTCCTCGCTGAAGTTCGTAGCGCAGATCTGGATGACGAACACTTCGTCCATCACGTCCAGCTTTTGCTGCATGAACGCCAGCGGTTCATTTGCCACGAGTGTGTCACTCATTGTAACACAAATAACGAGCGTTGGCTCGCGCCACGCCTCACAATAATAATATTAATTATTATAATCGCTGCACACTTCTCAGAGCGCAATATAGATAAAAGCTTGCATCAAAAGACATACACATATAAATAATAAGTAAAGTCCAGTGCCGAGTGAATGTTTCTTTAGGTTCCTAGCAATATGGCCGCTTTAACTAATCAGCAGCAAAATACACGTGAACCTCTAATTGGGTTAATAATATACTTATTAAACTTAGGACTTTAAAACGATAAGAGTTGGTTCTTACAAAACAAGGTTTATTATGACTTTAGAGGTGATTAAATTAATTTACTAGCAAATTATAATTATGAAATTATAATTAAGCAACTTAATTAGGCTTACGAGAGCTTGGGTTACCTCCAACTAGATTTTAGGCCAGATTTTAATGTACCTAATACTAAAATTTACCTTCACGAGAATATACATTATGCAAAATAAAATTCTTTTAAGAAGGTATAATATTTAGGTTTCACATTTCACGCTAAACTAGTCCTCCGTTAAACGAAATTTCGAGAAAGTACTGTCTTCTATCACGGTAGGCAGTCGTTCAGCTTTGTGAACCCTTGACATTGTGGAAATCCATGAGTGGCGTCTGACACTTACCATCGAGCCGCTAACTAGTCTTAAAGATGCAATAAAATAAAAGATTAATATGCATATATTATGTTAAATTAAATATACTTATATCTACTTAGGTATTTAATATAAATGTTTAAATATTTTTTGCTACGACCAAAACACCATATTTCAATAATTACAAAATGTTTTAGAATCAATTTGTATAAATAAACACACACACTCACGTAGATACGGTGTTAACTGTCACAGTTAAAATTAGGTTTTTTTTGACTTACATTATCAACCTTGTATACATACTATCTCACTGTTGGGCTCGGGTCTCTTCACTCTGTTGGACTCCACCACGCTGGTTCAGTGCTAGTTGGCGAACTTCACACATCTTCGAGATGCAGCTTTACTAATTAATATTTACGCACATAACTACGAAAAGTCAGAGGTAGCTTGCCTTGGGATCAAACTCGAGGCCTGTACGTGGCAGTCCAACTGGCTCCTAAAATCAAATCAAATCATTTATTTCGGGCTGATAAATAAATATATAATATAGATAATAAATACCTTAACCTAGATTTACATAAAAGGCTTTATGGACTTACATACTATTCAATAAAAGAATTAAATGTGTTTTAGTGTTATTGAAAAAAATTTTAATAATCTTACATTTTACTTACCAAATAAATAAACGAAACAGTAAATTCCAAGAAAATCTCAGATATATCACGGCCGAGAAAAATATAACCTACTGGAATAGAATTACAAAACATAAGGGGTGAAGACCAGAGTTTACTTAGGGTTATTCGTACCCTTCCCTCGAAGCATTGTCAACTTGAGCAAATTGAATGACCTCACCCCAGTAACACTATTGTGATAAACTTCCTTTGTAACTAGTAGTAGACATATGGATTTATATACATACTTAAGAAGTTTCGGTATCCCTATATACGATATACCGAAGTTTGTTAACGAAGATAATGAATAAAGCTACGAGTTATTTTGAACAATTGTGTGTTCTGAATGTGTTTAGTATCGGTGAAATTATATCGATCAATCATTTTGTAGTTTAGGATAAGGTACTAGGTATTTGAAACGCTACCGTTATTTGGACATCAATTTAGAAGAAATACTTATATCTTTATATTTCTAAGGTCTTACGACTAGCTCTTAAAGAATACCAATACGTCTAAGAACAAGGCAGTACATAGGTTTCTCTCTTATACATGCAATGATAATGCTTTAAGATATGGTAGTGAGTCCTCAGATAACACAATCATAAAGAAATAATTTTATGAAGTAAATAAAGTAAATGCATCATACAATCACTTTTCTTACTAACGTTGTTATGACTGAAATAATAATTATCTATACAAATATTATAAAGCTGAAGAGTTTGTTTGTTGAACGCGCTAGTCTCAGGAACTACTGGTTCGAATTGAAAAAAAACTAAATAAAATCAAAATTTTATTTTTGGTTAGCTTATTTATCGAGGAAGGTTTTAGGCTATAACATCACGCTACGACCCATGGGGGCGACGCAGTAATCATAAACGCGGGTGAAACCACGGGTACATCTAGTCTGTGAATTAATGCTCACTGGATTCTTTGTTCAATCCTTTAAAAGGGTGGCTAGGTAAGGACTGATATACCTCTTTCCTAAAGAGGATCGCAATCCAATATAGGCTGCAATGCTTGCGGTGTGCTCTAAAGCGGAAAAAAATTCCAGAGCGTAACGCAAGCATTGAAGCAAGAATACGAATACTAAAATAACTACTGACCTCTTAAAGAATTAAGAGACGTACGTAGTAATCCTAGTAGTTTATCCCGTAAAAGTCGCACTGGCATGGTGGACAATACGATGCAGTAGTTAAATGTAGATTCGACGTAGGCCTGTAGTTGCTGACGCTCTTCAGCTATAGTAGCCCCCAACCATCAGGTTTTGTAGCTTTAATAAAACAGTATCACAGGGAAATAATAAAAAAAAATCAAGAACTTATGATATCAGTAAACAAAATGTCCAGCTATGAAATATAGTTTATAAAATGCAATCAAGTGATTAGGGAGCAGCTCAAATTAATTCAGCTTAGTTGGTCCCCAACAGTTTGGAGACACCTGTTCCCTCGTTTATATAATGTAACTACTTACATAAGCTTTGGCTTTTAACTCAAAAGCCGTAACTTAGTCAGCCATATTGGCGCAACAGGTATATCATGTACAGCATTATTGTGTTATATTTGGTAGGCATGCTTTAAGTGATAACATTAGGTGTGGGTTTTACAGAGTCGCCGGGAGACGCTGTGGACGCTGAGACGGAGAGAATATTTCATTATTTATATGTACTTTATGGAGAGATGAAAACGCCATACATAATTGTATGAAATGTGATACATATGTATATAGTATTGGTTAGTATTTATGCAAATGATACAAATTAATTATAAACTATCGAGTGGCAGCGGCCCGATGGCAGCTAAAAATAATACGAGTAAGATTTAAATTAAGCCTGGAATTTAAAAAAAATTAATGGTAAACTTCTATATAGAACTATTATTTATATAAATGATAGTTTATATTTACACTTCTTCCGACACTTCGTTTGATTTTCAGACAATGAAAGACTGTGACAAAAAATAACAGCGATAAAATCTGAATAAAGTAGTTTAATTTCTTTTGATACAATAATTCTGCAGTGTTTTAATGCCGCCTTTTGAAAAGACAACAGTTTGGCAATCAGCTAGTAAGATGGTATTGTTCTAAGTTTTCACAAGTAAGTTTCATTTCATTTTCATTTATTCATTGACAATTTACAATGTGTTTGTATTTTTATACATAAAAATAACATAATTCATATAGAAACAATATTTAAAAAAATAGTTACCCATTGAAATATAAAGTTAGGCAGGATTATTCTCAAAAAACGTTTCAGTTTCAAACTCAACACAATTTGATAATCGCTACTTTTTCACGTACTAGGTATTCAATGAAATTCTAAATATGTATCCATAAATTCCTTCAAAGCATATTAATAAAACAGAAACAATGATGGATGATCTAAGCAACATTGGTCATAGGTTTATCTGGACAGGGCTGACCTGGGAAGGAGTAACCGATCACACTCACGTTGACGACTTGGGAACAATGGCTCAATTGCGACGCTAAGTGCTGTAAGTATACTATCAAATGATTTAGTACTTATACTATATCATTTGATCAGTTACCATACTTACAGTACTTATGTCAGGCATAAAAATTTCCAAGACAATTTTCTTTTTTTTTTGACTTCGTTTTTTAAGAACTAAATGCTTAACTTAAAACCTTATGTTACCAGGAAATATACCTACACGAGGACTCCATGTTTTGGTCGTTCAGCTTTTACAAATCCTATTTGTCACAACCACAATGTAATCAAACAAACATTCCCTACAATTATTAGAGATTTAGTTAGTTAGACCTTTGTTAGTTTAAAATATATATTCTCTACACGAGTATTTACTTAAGCAACAAGATTCCTTAAAATCAATTAACCCCGAGAAACGTACAACCGGGGTTTTACACAAGGAGTTATGGTCTTGTGGCCTGAACTTACAGAGCTATCTATTAAATTAGAGAATCTCTACCAACGCCCTAGAATTGTATTTCTAAGCCTGAGATCGGAGGATTTTATTTTCTTTGTTGTAGGATTAATAGGAATATAGTTCTCGAAATTTTAAAATAGCTGTTGGTATATAAATAACCATAAGGTGCTTAGAATCCGATTTCTATCACGACGGTCAATCTAATGGTGACTAGTCACCTACATAAGCATAATTACACTTTATGGCTACTGAATTATAGTCCAAATAAGACAGTAATCCGACATCACCGGGGAGCGGCACATAGTTAAATAAAGATTTTTGTACTAAACAGCTTTTCGTCCTTAGCAAAATGCATTGCAATTAAATCTAAAATTTCTTTATGAGGAAGTTATTTAGGTATTCAAATGGTAGACACCAAGTAGACCCAGATCTAATAATTCTATATTTATGCGATAAATATTTGAGCTATACTGTAATTTATCTAAACAACAATATTTTTTATAAAATACATTTCCCGCGCTAGGAATCTATTTCAGTCGCAAATAAAAGGTATTTTACAAACATTGAAACAACGGACTCAAAGGACATCCAGACTCAAAATAATCATAATTGTTGTGGTAATTTGAGGTAGTGGCTAGGCGACTACCTAACCACTACGCTATTCAGTACGCAGTCATAGACACCACGCCAAGTATGCAAGGTCCTATAAATAATAAAAATATTTACTCCAAAGTTTGAAACCATATAAAGTAGTCTTACTTGAAGGTGCGCGCGGAAACCTTAGACACTCAACTACAAAATCGGAAACTCAAAACAAAAAAATATTTTGTTACCTCGAAATCCAAGTCTTAACTTCATGGTTATTGAGTAAAAAGGCTGAGGTAGTGGAGTTTTAGGTCAAATTTATCCTGGCATAATATTTTACATGTAGGGGCCCGTAATGCCTGAAAGCTTTGTAATAGGCAGGAGTACGCAGTGCTTTTATACAACCCCATTTTTCTTTTGTGCTGTGTACGTGAGCGGTTGCCCTTTAACTTGTAAATTAAGTAATAAGTGGTTTACAGTGCCTAAGTAAAGTAACACATAGTGGAGGTATTTCTTGATGGATGCTATAAACGTTAGTGTGTCGTAAACCCTTCATTTTTGAGAATGGGAGACAGTTCCTTTTTATAGTCAATACATTATTATGCTGACATATATTTATGTATAACCTATTGGTTAAGAGATCAATAACGAGTGCCTTGTTGGTTTAGTTGCATCCCCCTAGATGCAAAATCGAAGTTAAATTTCAATCTCTGACGAAGGACCTACATGAAAAGCTGTGATGACAGGGCGACGATGATTTGATTGATTCATGGATTATCTTTTACCTCTGCTATCAACCTTATATTCAATCTTAGAATGGTAACCGCTGTTAAAATAAATCTTATACTACGTTGCACTTTCGTTAGCGTATCATTGTGAAGTTACGAGTGTGATTCTTGAAACAAAAGTGTTATTGGGTTTCTGTGTAAGGAATATATCAGCATTAACCCAGAGTTTGGCAATGAAGAAAACAGTTATTTCTTTGATAGAATGGTAATTAAGGTCGTATTTATCAGTTTTAAGATCGACATTTCAATTCGATAAGAGAGTCATACGAAGAATTAATACTAACGCGGGTCAATAAGTCCAGGACTTTTTGAATTTCCCGCTTCTTAACTGAAAAGGCACTGCTCCTGTCGACAGGTATCTGTCAGTTGACTCCTGTCAAAATTTGAACAAGCTGCATCATATACTATGTGTTTGATAGCCATTGATAGCAGACTACCGCGTGATTTGAGGAGAAAATGGAATAAGTGAATTTCGTGTGCTCATTAAGTATTATTTTTTGGGGAAAACCATTACTCAAACCAAGGCTAAGCTTGATTAATACTATAGGAACTCTGCACCTTCAATTTTAATGGTAAAAGTGGTTTTGTGAATTTCGTTGAGGCCGTACAAGCACGGAAGATGCTGAACGTTCTGGACGCCCAGTTGAGGTCTCTACACGCGAAACAATTGAAAAATGCGCGCTATGATATTGATTGGAGATTGAAAGTGCAAGAGATTGTAGAAGCCATAGCCATCTAACATGGCTCAGTGATTTAAATTTTGAATGATCACTTGGGTATGAGAAAGCATTCCGCTAGATAAGTATTGCATTTGCTCACAATCGACCACAAACGCAATTGTGTGACAACTTTGCAGGAGTGTTTGGCGTTGTTCAGCCACAATATGGACGAGTTTTTGCGCCCTTTTGTAACCGTAGACAAAACGTGAATCCACCACAACACATCAGAGACCAAATAGTAGTCAAACAGTGGGTTTCTCGGAGGAAATCGGCGCCAAAGAAGGTGGGTGGGTATGCCAAGGTGGGTTTGTCAGCCAATAAAGTCATAGCGACCTTTTTTTGGGATGCACGCAGTATAATCCACATTAACTACCTTCGAAAGGATGAAACAATTAATGCCGAATAATATGCCAACTTATTGGGTCGATTTCATTAGGATTTGAAAAAAAAGCGGCTACATTTGGTCAAGAAAAAGATCTTCTGCACCAGGACAATGCACATGTGCAGTTTCAATGGCAAAAATCCATAAATTAGGCTAGGAATTGCTCTCTCATTCGCCCTATTCTCTATTTAGCCCCGAGAGACTATTTCTTGTTTCCAAATCAGAAGAAATGGCTCGGTGGAAAGAGATTTAACTCCAACGATGAAATCATCTTACAAATAAATACCTATTTTGGTGACCACTACAATTATTATTTTAGGTAGGAAGGAATAAAAAAATTGGAGAGACCTTGGACTCAGCGTATAGAGCTCAAAGGAGACTATGTTGAAACATTCAAAAAGTCACGAATTTATTGACCCGCCCTCCTAGTATACGGCGATTCTGAGGGTCATAACGTAATAAACAAACTTTCTCTTTTTAAAGCCAATTATTTTATGACACCATTCCAGATTAAAGTTTTAATGATGTACGTTTACCTGCATGATAAATGTTTAAATTAACCTTTCGGAGTCTGACGGTAGTTACTTTGCATTTGCATGAACTCTCGTATGCATATAAACCAGTTGCCATCATAAAGTAAGTGTGATATGTGGAATGGTATGTTTAAAGGCTGATGTGATGACGAAAATAATCTAATACTGTTCGAATTAGATTATTTGAGATTATTATAGCAATTATGCGGTTAATATATAACAATAATAATAAGCAATTCGATTATATTCGAATAAATTGTTTATATCGACAGTTCCTTCATGCGCTAGGAGAATAAAAAGTCATCACCGTAGGCCGCTGTGTATAAGAACATTACTATCTAGTGTCACAGCGTAGAGGCTGTAGAAAAATAGTAGGCAGACAGAAGAATTTTAGAAACAAAAGTCATCATTGTCGTTCTTCGCGAGATGAGAAGCACGATCGACTATTACTTATCAATTATGTTATAGTTAAATCAAGTTTCGATTTATCGATTATAATTAATCAATGAGAATGAATTGATCAATATTAGCTTGCGGATCATGAAGTTTTCGAATAATCGAATTTATTTCTTTGTAACAATTTTACATTTGTACATATTGAGATGATGATATTTTAAATAACTATTTAGCATTGCGTATTTCGTCCGTACCGAAAAGTCGTAACCTAAAACAACAGACTTTGATACGAATTTACAGTTTAATAGAAGTTCAAGCATACATATCGGTTAATAATTGTTTGATATCTCAGTAGGTACCATTAGGTTCCTCCTTGCCATACTTTTAAATGGATTCCATCTAAAATATATGTACATAGAATCTGTTATTATAAAGGTCTGATAGTAAAAATATACACTTACTTTTTAATTATTTTTCAATACTGTTGCTGTTCACATCTAACGTGCACAAAAAAAAAAAAAAAAAATTCTACCAATTTGTCATTTGTCAAACTTAACGTTGAACAGATTTCTATTCCTTTGAAACATAAACGATTTTATAACGTAATATACCTCATCAACATTCTACTATAATACTGTAATTGATACGTATGTAGGTATTATAATTTATACGTATGTACATATAATAAATATGTACATACATCTCTGCGGTGAGTACTGCTGGGTGGGTCGCTGATGTAGTTTCAGTTCCAGCGACCCACCCATCTGACAAAGCAGCAAGCTGGCACACCGTGGTGCTTTTAGTCGGTAGGCCCGAAGTCTCGGGAGAGCCCGACATAACCCAATTCAACTATAATTCATACGTATGTACATATCACATAATATACCTCATCGACTTTATATTATAACATTATACATGCATAGACTCACTTCGGTTTATCCCTAGACGGGTAACAAAACATATACATATAACACCGACATATCTCCAGCTATGTTTTAAATCACACTTAATAGAGGACGTATATAAAACCGTCTGCCGGACAAATTCGTGACGTTGTTATTCTTTCAAACATTACTAATATTTTTGTTAACTCTCGCAGCTAAGCTAGAATGCTTGTTAGGATTGGGCTTACGTCGGTAATGCCAAAGATGGGATCGAACCCGCGACCTCTCGAAGTCCAATGACACATCTATTGGGCTACCGCTCTACTAAAATTTTCCTATCACAATAATCTATCAACACTTTGTTCTTTGTCCGAAGTGAGAATAAAATCCACAAGCGCATGGCCACCCGGTATGATGAAATATAATTAAATACTCTATTAAATTAATAATGTGACGTTTATATTGTTTATTGGTATTTTTAATCCATGGTGATCGTAGATCGTTATCTTGTCTAGACATGTTGGATCTTCTAAAGCTAAGCTTGGCTTAATTTGTACGGGGATTTAACGTACGATGCCTTGACCTACGGCATCGAGCTATACGAGATGTAGATATAGATTACTTTTTCTTGAGAGCATGTTTACTTTACTTTGATACAATCTCTCAAGTAAAATAAAATCTGTGCATAGGCTTTATAATTGCCATTACATTTAACACGATTATTAATACGTTGATCTAGATATCTTTCTTTTCTGCCTTTTAATTGACATCGTATCATGTGCAGTAATATTTCCCCAGTTGCAGAGGACTTTATAAACATATAAACAACAAATATAAAAATTCCCAGTCTCAAAACAAATGCTTGTGAATTTTTCACATTTATTGAAATTTTTTTGTAATTTGTCTTTTTTTTCAATTCTAACACCCGAAGTAGTTCAGCCATAAACTAAATAAAGACAAGGTTTCTCTTGTTTTATGCAAAAAATATACGTTTGTCGCTGATCCTATGGCGAAGCCAACAAGAGGCACTTTTGCTACTAAAGAAATTTACAGATAATATAATGAGTGCAATTATAAAATTAAAAACGATTATTTGAAAGCACTAAATAACTGAAACTACAAAAATCAGAAACCAGGTCGCCAATACGAACGTCTCATCGGGAACAACAAAACAAAAATGTCCATTGTATCGTATTTAGAATATTTTTGTATTCTTAATCAAATAATATTTGCTTACAACATTCGAATCGAATCATTTTTGAATCATTCGATGTTTTTTTGTTTTACTAACCAATACATTTCCTGAATTCATCACATAGTAATATGGTCACCTGAATGATTAAGTACTAAACATGAATATGCAGACGAGCTTGGAGACGCAAGTCGTCTGACACTTGCAACGAATTCATCAAGTATTTCACGTCTGCCGTCGCATCGCTCAGATTCATTCCTACTCTCAAGTGAAATGGAGCAGGCATATTATTAGAGCTACCTACTACGTTAACATTAATGTGCTGACGAACGTGACGAGAATGTATAAAGTAGACACTTAGTTCCCGTGGTTTTTAGTTAAGTTTCTCCTACTTATCATTCCTATCCTTTTTTAGTAGACGTTGATAGTGTCAAAGGAATATTGATCTAGAATACCATTATCTCTTTTTAAGTAGTCTCATAAATACAAGATTTATGAGACTATTTATATTAGAGGGCATATACGTTTAGCGAATGCACTGTAATAATATTAGAGTCGTGGGACGGACGCTGCTGAGCGCAGGCAGAACTGTCAGTTCAATCCAATGCCATATTTGTACAGCGTGTGTTGTTGTCAATTACACAGTTTGTGAATTACACATATTACGTAGTAGAAAGCTAGCGTGATCCGTACTCTGTAAGAAAATAGTTCGCAACATTGACTAAGAAAGTACAACTATAAAAAGTAACCACTTTGTAATCTAATCGAATGTATTCACCAACTTATATTTAACGCGTTATAAACGTTAAAGGTCAAAAATATTTAGGGGTGCTTTAGAGCGCGAACAAAAGTGTCATCTAATATAATCAAAGAGCTTATAAAGACGTTAGCGCGCTTGTGAAAGCAATTTTCATAGTAATTACCTGCGGAAACATTCACTGTATATTTTTACTTAAATTCTTTGTTAAAACGTAATATAAAAAAGTCTTTGAGCATAATGATTACGTTAATATATTTATGTTAATTTTTGTAATCGCTGGGAGTGGGCGTGGGTCTACATTTAAATACAAGACCAGGGCCCGGAATATAAAATGGACACATGCGATGTAGCTGTTAAATAAAACAAACCTGTGTAAAATAAAATCGCGTATTTTAAAATACTTATTTTATAATATACAAAAGACTTTATGTAAACGAAATAAATTTTAAATTGTAAGCTTTACTAATATTATAAAGACAGAATGACAATTTTTTTGAATTTGCCTGTTTGTTGAGGGCAATCTCCGAAACAAATGCACTTAGAAATTCTTTCACTATTTAAAATAGGTACATTATGTAATATAAGACTTAGATTGTATGTTATGTTCAACACGGACGCAAGCGGGGTAGACCGCTAGTAGATTAGCTTTCAAAGTCTCACGTTTGTTTGTCACTGTGAGGTATGAACAAAAAGCTGTAGAGTATTTCCTTCCTTCAATCCAATCCTTATGACATCACGCTAACGTAAGCAAATTTATGCCACGGGATGTACGCCACAATATGTCTAAGTATGCTTATTAATAGCATGTGTGATTCTGGCAGAATATTTTAGTTTCAATTTAGACCGCTGTTTCATTAGAATCCAGGATATATGTTCTAACAAAGGACTTGTAGTAGAGTCATGTGAACTCCCTTTCAAAGCATTGTAGAGTAATTAATTTTATCACTACATCTGTTGTTTAACACCGTTTCTCAATCTTGAGTCGCGCTCTCCTAGTGTTCTCTACTGAGTAATTTCTTGGAAGAGAGTATATGACCCCCTGGTATAGATTATTTCATTGGTTATGTTCGGAGAGGACAAAGTGTTATCGAGGTCTTCTTTTAAGAAATTTTAGCAGCAACATGGAGCTGTGTCTGGTAGCAGAAAAGTCGATTTCGACGGTCGGTTGAGACTAATATATTGCAATTTATTTTGTATTAGATTTGTATGTATGTAGGTAGTGTGGAGGAACGTGATGTGATGTCCCTCTAACACAAAGGGAGGACCCTCCGACCAGGCTGGTTGATCGTGCCTGGCGGGCCGCGGCCCGACGGTTGATGTCGGGATCTTGTATATATATTTAGTGTGTAAACTTCACTTGTATATGCAAATTTGTATGACGTCATGTTATTGTATCGCCATCTGTTATCTTATTTTATCTTATCTTGTGTGTCCAGGGGGCCAGTCAGTACAGACCGGTGACACTTCGACCCATTGGGATCTTTTGTGTCGGCCCCAAGATTTGTCCCTTAGCTATCTCCCTATGAATGTACTGCATTAGCCGCAGCGTACACTTCAGAGGGAGAAGCCTGAAGTCCTCAGAGTTTGGATATGCCAATCCCATCAGACCCATCCTCAATCCAGCCAACGCGTCGCATTCATATAGTAGGTGTGATATGGACTCATCCTGTTCACCACAAGCTCTGTAGATCGAATTGTTTGACAATCTCAATCTGCACAGGAAGTCGTTGGTGCCAAGATGGCCAGTGAACGCTCCTGTGATCAGGCGTATTTGGCTTTTGTTATACCCGCAGAACTTCCGGGTGAAGCCTGTGGCTCTGTTTGCAATGAATTTCTTGGAGTGTTCCAGACCCCTAAGGGCCATCCACTCTAGCCTGTGTTTATCATTGCCATGTGCATTCAAAGCTGTCTTGACGGTGCTCTCAGAGAGTCCCACGAATGGCTCGGAGCCCACAAACAGTTGCTCCAAACGCTTTCTGGCTAATTCATCAGTCTCCTCATTTTGCCCTGCAACCCTGCATGCCCCGGAACCCACACCAGTCTGTCTGGTACTGAACTGTGATAATGCCGTAAACAAACTTGGCAAGTTTGTTTAGGGCCTTAACACAGTTCAGTACCAGGCTGGAGTCTACCCTACACGAGTCCAGAACCTTGAGAGCAGCTTAACTGTCACTGAGAATATACAAAGTCCTATCAGTGACATTACTGTTGATATTCTCCTGAGCACAGGCAATTATAGCATAGGTTTCCGCTTGGAAGACCGTTGCATATTTGCCCATGCTTTGGCTCACCTTGCAGTCGTTGGCATAGTTTCCATTTTGGAACCATCAGTGTACCAGATGAGGCAACCCTTGTCAGGGGATTGTAGACCTTATCTCTATTCGTCCCTCGTTTTTGAATATGTGCAATGGTTGCATTTTGTCGGGTGAAACCTTTTGAGATCCTTTGAAATCTCCAATTTTGTGTGTCGAGTTACCGGCATATTGACGCTCCACAGCCCATGCACAGATAGTCTGTGTAGCGCCTTTATCGCCTCTGACTCTACAACAATGTGTAGCGGCGTTAGATCCAGCAGGACCTCTAACGCTGCCGTTGGCGTAGTCGGGAACGCCTCTGTTATAGCCATGCAGGCCTATTGCTGCACCTTCGACAGCGCGATCCTGCATGTAGCTAGTTTAGTTCTTGGCTACCAGATAATGTCTGGACCAGGTGACTTGAATGGTTGAAAGCCATTTAGAGCCCAGCCGACCTTCCCTTCATCCACCTTCCTAGCAGTGTCCCAATCTGCTTTGGTTGTACGACAGCTTTGTTCAACCAGGCTGATCGGGTCCTCCTGCTCCTTTTCTATTATCTTACAGTCTGGAAAGTGTGTGTTTAGGATGCTAAACAGTGTCTTTTTATCCTGTTCGCTACCCATTGCCATCCTTAATATATAAAAATAATAATAATAAAAATTTATTCAATAATAATAATACATAGATATACATTTTTGTTATTAGTCTAAAATAATATTATACTACAATGAATTATAACTATCCTTAATCTGGTACATGTTTTACTTATACAGGGTGTCCAAGAACCTGGCGTCCAACTGGATTCCCACGATGTCCCAAGTTCTAACAGTACTCAGAAAAATATTTTAAAAAATCCACCCCATGTACTTACAGAATTATACTGATTTCAAAAAAAAAGGGGAAATGAGCACCCTGTGACATACTTTTGAATGCTGTGACTGCTAATGCTGATAATTTCGATATTTCTTGGAGGTTTTGTAATCTAGGGTATTGCTGTGTCTAAATAGAATGTAAAAATAAAGTACTTATTGTACCATTTTAAAATAAAATATTATTTTAACTAAAGGTGATATGGAAAACTATTGAATTTCGCAACTTTGACCGACTGTAGTGTAAAAAAAATGTACCAAAATAGTATGGCAAGTGACGTCAAATTTTGACGCGTTTATTCCTCTTTTTAAAAAGGTATAATACTTACACATTAATTTGAAAAAAAAAATTTTGATAATATTTTTACTCAACAACCCAATTTTTACGATGTCTTACAGAATTCTTAGAAAGAAAAATTTACGACGAATTGAATCTAACCTCTAAAGAATTACTGTTGTATGCTCATAAAAATAACAACAGGCCTCTCAAAAAACAGGTTAGACCGTAAGGGACGGTATGTGCATGCATCTCACCATAGTGATTCGTTATTACAACAGGAGGGAGCAAGACAGAAACTATCTTTGCGATTTGCTGGTTCTTCTTTATGGTACCCCATTATTCAGGTAAGAGTGAGGGAGAAAAAGATTAGAGGTGCGAGTGAGATAGATAGTGACGCTATCTGGGATCGTGCTATTTAGGATAACAGTACGGTCAGTACGCGTCACTGCCTCCTGCCGTTACTACGCACCTCTCTCTTATTGTTACCATTGATCACGTACTACGATTTAAAGCTTTGTTTATTGGACTCGATTACTCTTTGTGCTCTGGACTTTGAAACGAACTCTTTACGACGACCTTTGCCTGTGTTTGGACAGTTTGTGTTTTGTGTGTGCTACCATGGCGACCTACACTCCGCAAGAATACGCAAATATGCACTACATTTATGGAGAATGTAGAGGTAATGGACAAGCTGCAGCGAGACTTTACAGAGAAAGGTATCCGAGGGCTACGCGATATCCCGACCATCGAGTTTTCATTAATGTGCACAGATCACTATGTGACGGGCGGTTCCCCAATCAAGTAGCTGGTGAAGGACGACCCGTAAATGACTTCATACGCGATGAAGTTTTAGAGGCGGTGTCGGCAAATCCAAGCATCTCTGTGCGAGGAATAGAAGCTGATACGGGGATACCGAAGAGCACAGCACACAGTATTCTCCAAAAAGAAGAATATCATCCGTACCACGTACAGCGAGTGCAAAGTCTTTTACCTCGAGACTATCCGAGCCGAGTCGCGTTTTGTGAAACAATCCTGCAAAAACATCGAGAAGACGAAAACTTTATCGACAAAATTTTGTGGTCAGATGAATCTACATTTAAGAAGGATGGCTACATGAACCTACACAACTTGCACGAGTGGCATGTGGAAAATCCGCACTTGATGCGAGAAGATAGATCCCAGTACCGGTTCAAAGTGAACATGTGGACCGGTATTCTCTGTGGGAATATTATTGGTCCATTTGAGATGCCCGAGAATTTGACTGGCGAATCATATTTAAATTTTCTTCAAAATGATTTGCCAAACTTACTAGAAGAGACCCCACCAGATATGTGGTTCCAACACGACGGCTGTCCAGCACATTTTCGCGTATCCGTTAGAGAGTTTTTGGACGAGCAATACCCGAACAGGTGGATTGGGCGATCAGGAACAATCCCGTGGCCAGCCCGCTCACCTGACTTAAATCCGCTGGATTTTTTTTTCTGGGGAACTATGAAGGAGCTCGTTTATGCGAAGCCCATTAATGACATCGCTGACCTTCGTGAGAAGATAACACAAGCAGTGCAGGTGATACGTCAAAAAAGTTACTCGCGAAACATAAAGCGGTCCTTTTTAAGGAGAGTGAGAGCTTGTATTGCCGCGGGTGGTCAACATTTTGAACATTTATTGTAATAAAATATCTTTAAACTAACATTCTTTGCTTTTATTCTACTGGGAACCCATCTACCTGTGTGTATTTCCTTCTTGCTCACTCTTGGAACCGAAGTAAATAATAGTAGTAACATAACAGTTTCTAAGATAAGAAAGGGTCCGACAGTTACCGTTAGTAGGTAGGCACTTCGTAAAAATTGGGTTGTTGAGTAAAAATATTATCAAAATTTTTTTTTTCAAATTAATGTGTAAGTATTATACCTTTTTAAAAAGAGGAATAAACGCGTCAAAATTTGACGTCACTTGCCATACTATTTTGGTACATTTTTTTTACACTACAGTCGGTCAAAGTTGCGAAATTCAATAGTTTTCCATATCACCTTTAGTTAAAATAATATTTTATTTTAAAATGGTACAATAAGTACTTTATTTTTACATTCTATTTAGACACAGCAATACCCTAGATTACAAAACCTCCAAGAAATATCGAAATTATCAGCATTAGCAGTCACAGCATTCAAAAGTATGTCACAGGGTGCTCATTTCCCCTTTTTTTTTGAAATCAGTATAATTCTGTAAGTACATGGGGTGGATTTTTTAAAATATTTTTCTGAGTACTGTTAGAACTTGGGGCATCGTGGGAATCCAGTTGGACGCCAGGTTCTTGGACACCCTGTATATACTTTAATCGGCCGACATTGTGCATTCTAATTTAACTTCAAGCGCTAGGTTTTTATAAAGTGATTTCCTGAACTAAGTTTAGACCTGTGTTTCAGGCTATTTCTCTACTTACAAAAATAAAATATATGCCAAATAATATTAGAGTTGAGTGACCTCAACTCTAATATTAGGATTAGGAGTAGGTCAGTGTTTGCAGGTGTTTGGTAACAATAACATTACATTGTTTATAACTTAGACTATATATATCTAAAATTCTATTTAATCTATTAATAAAAATTAAAAAATAATAAGAAGAATTTATTTACAAAGGCATGTTTGGCATGAAGCTTAGTACATACTAAATCTTTTCGTCTCTTGTCTGGAGGAAGTGGTCTGAATGGAAGTAGTGCATGTTGTTTAAGCACGGTGTGCAGAATAAGCAATTGGCGAACAGTTAGGACATTAGTGGATTGGTACAACTCATAGGTAGGAAACATGAAAGGTCGAAACGTCGCCACTTTTAGAATAGCTCGTTGAGCTCTTTCCAGTGGCAATAAAATCGTTTTCGATGTACCGCCCCATGAGGTAATGCAGTAAGATATGATTGACTGACATAGTGACAGGTATACTTGTCTTAGTAATTTAAAGTTAGCAGCTCCACGAATGGTTTTAAGAATAAATATTAACTTTCGTACTCTCTTACATAATAAATCAATGTGATTGCGAAAATTTAGATTAGCATCAAGCGTTAGGCCGAGGTATTTTATAAAGTGTGTTGATTCTAAAGTAGGACAAGTGCATGCGGCGTCAGCGTGTAAATGACATTTATTATTGTGAGCAAATAATATGTCGTTTGGTGAATCATGTGTGTTGTTGCGCATTGAGAAGTGAATATATTTTGTTTTCTGGGTATTTAGGGTTAGTACATTATCAAAAAGCCATTTACTAACTGTATTGAAGCCATGCTGAGCGTGTGTAGTCGCTTCAGTCCGAGTTTTGCCCGTGAATAATAGTGCTGTATCATCTGCATAAGACACTATGATACCATTTTGGAGTTTTAGGTTGCATAGGTCATTTGTGTAGATCAGGAATAGCGTAACTCCAAGTATACTGCCTTGAGGAACCCCATAAGGAGCATTGAGGATATCTGAACTAAGGCATTTACCAATTTTAACGCATTGATATCTGTCCCTAAGGTAATCTGTAAATAATTCTAATTGTGTACCTCTTATTCCCAAATATTCAAGCTTTTTTAGTAGTATAGGAACTGAAACAGAGTCAAAAGCTTTGGCAAGGTCTACAAAGATCCCAACAGCATGCATCCCGTTGTCCATGTTAGCCATTACGTGATCAGTCAACATGTGAACTACTTGACTTGTTGATCTTTGGCGTCTAAAATCGAACTGCCTGTCTGAAAGTATATTGTTAGACTCTAAATATTTTACTAATCTGTGATTTATTATTTTTTCTAAAACTTTAGACAACGTTGGCAAAATTGAAATTGGCCTGTAATTATTTACACATTTTTTGTAACCAGATTTGTGCACTGGGATAACAATAGCTTTTTTCAAAGACTTATACGGAAAAGTCAGTTACGGAAATATCCCTTCAGACAAACAGATTTGAAAAATATGCGTTAAAGGAGGCGCAAGGAAGTGCTTAAACCTTTTGACTATGTTCGTAGGTATATTATCCCATCCTACCGCATAAGTATCCTTCAGACCCGTTATTACTTGGACCACTTCGTCAACATCAGTGTCTAATAAAACAAAAGATTTAAGGCTTGAGGTAGACGATCTGATGGGGGTATGATGTGATGAAATGTTGCTCTGAGATGTAATTTTTTCGCTTAGCACGTTACCGACATTAGCGAAAAAAATATTAACATTATTCAACGCTAGAGTTGGATTTGATTCAGATTGAAGCAGATCTATAGCTGGTTCTTGAGGTTTTGTGATAAAAGAGCGGGATTTTATAAATTTCCAAGCAAGCTTATTATTAGTGCCCGCCTTTTCTAGTTCTGTCTTGTTATATTGAAGTTTTAATTTCTTAAGAAGTTTGTTACAAAAATTTCTGTACCTTTTGTAAGTCACAGACATAATCTCATTATCAGGTGAGTTTTTTGCTAACAAATGTTGTTTATCTCTATGCCTAATGCATCGCAAAAGACCTTGTGTAATCCAAGGCTTAGTTATTTTATGTTTGTTAGATAATTTTATAATTGTTGTATTTTTGTGAATAAGATGTTGTAATGCAGCACATGAGTAAACTGGGGCAAGATCTATGTTAGGTATGTCAAATGCGAGGTTTTCTATGTTTAGTTTAGTAAAGCTATGTGTGCATTTATTTTTATGAAGTGATAGTTTTATTATTAGTAAGACAGCATGATGATCTGTGATTGTTGAGTTAGTAACAAAAGTACATGATGGTTCGCTTGTTTTAATAATGAAGTGGTCTAAGCAAGATCCACTTTGATGAGTAGGAAAGGTATGGGCTGGCAAGGGACCGTGAAAAGAGCATATGTTAAGGTAATCATATCCACGGATGTCATTTCTCCCTGATATAATATTTATGTTTATGTCACCTGTTATAATAATATTTTTATATGATGATAGATTGTTTAGTGCTAAGTCAAGGGAGTTCAGGAACTTATCTACATTTAGCGATGGCGGCCTGTATATTGACAAAATAGCTGTGTCATTATTAATTTTAAGGAGCAGACTGTTACAGTCGTGAATACTTGGTTTTTTTATTACAGCATTTAAATCATTTTTAATGTATACTACTAGGCCATCGTTTTGGTTAATTATATTTTCGCTACAAAACGATTTATATCCAGCTAGTGTTGGTAGTCCAATGGATCTTTTAGATAACCAGCATTCAGATAACACTATTATGTCACAATTTATTGCTATAGTATGCAACAGTATTTCAAGTTCCTGAAAATTCATAGTCATAATCGTTAGACTTTTGTCATATGATGGAAATAAGCTCAGACAATCTTCAATTTTACAGACCTTAGAGTCTGAAATTGAAAGCTCGTCAAGATCATCAATTAGTTTATTAGCCATGATTAGGTGCGGTTAAAGGTGTTTCCTACCTGTAGATGTGCTTCTTTCTTATTATCAGCGCTCCTAGGCGCCTTCATAGTCAACTGAGTTTAAATAATTGTCTTCAGCATACTTTCGAGCGGGGCAGTTCTCGAGTCCGGTTTGGTGGTCATTGGACTTCTTAAATCTTTTGCAAGTTGTGCAGGCCGGTGGCGATATTTTTTTGCATTTTTTTATTGTATGACCAGCTTCACCACAGCGTCCACAAGTGGGTGTTGTTTCGCGGCAGAATTTCGCAGCATAGCCATATTGTTGGCAATTGTAACACCTTGTCACGAGAGTAAAGTCTCTTACTGGGCATGATGTCCAGTTTATAAAAACTCTCTCCTGGTTGACAAGGGCTTTTCTGATGGCAGATGGTACTTCTATGATGTAGTTACACGTATAAGTATTTTTCTTTCCAGACTTGTGAGACAATTTGGTAGAGTCTAGAAATGACTCCCGTGTCTTATCTGGGTATTTTTGAGCCAGGTTTTGCTCAAAAATACACTCAAAGACCTCTTTTCACTGAGTGCAGTATCCTAGGTCGTCGCTTAGCACGCTCTTCAACAGAAAGGCCTGAGGCAATGAGTCTACTTGAGCCTTTAGGCTTTTCAACATCATCTTTATTTTCTGTGCTGATGACAACACCGCCATTTTTGATTTTTCTGACGCCACGCACGTGTAATTTCATTTCCTCGGGTGAAATTATGGTCTGAATCAAAGCCTTTGTGTCGTCACTGCTTTTACTTTTGTCCGTCGGATAAATAGTAACAGCGCTAATGTTGTTAGGGCAGACAAAAGTATTGCTGCCTTTCTTGACCATGTCAGCAAACGAATTCTTATCGGTCTGGCTGCAGTTTCCTTTCACTACTTTTCTAATAACCTCGAGTGTGTTCGAGATATTTTGCGTTTCCTGTAGGTGCTGAATTGTGGTTTGTGCTTGTAGGGCTTTCTGTTTACGCGACTGATAATGTACAGCCATTTCAGATGAGGCATTGTTTACTTTGCGGCACAGATTTGTAACTCGTAGTTTGAGTTCCGAGTTTAACTTGCTACCTAACCCTGCAGCAATTGTAGAGACCTCATTCAAATAGGTATCTATAACCTTCATCCATCTCTGTATATCTGCTGTAGGGATTACCTCAAATGGCTCAGCAGCGGCAGCAGGCGGCTTTACGTCCTTACGAGGAGACGGTAAGGGCAATGGTGACGGCGGAGGGCTTCTTTCCATTAGTTGGCTGCGCCCAAATGGGCTGGAGCTTGCCATTCTTCAATATTTGATGTCAGACAAAACCAATAAACATTGTTTCGTTTATGCACGTAAAAAACTGCAATCACTCGATATAGTCGTGACATACTTAATTATTTACTAACACGAACATTTAATATTTATAACATTATAATATTTATATATTGCGCTATAATCCACAATAAACACGTCCGCATCGAGCGATTCAAAATAAGACTATTAATAATTAGGTGTTCCTTATTTGAACACAAGTTTATCGACGTTCATGGGATTACGTAGCAGTAACTGCTTTCAGCCATCAACAATACTCTGTCGTTTGAGCGTTTGGGTATGGTCAATGGGTGTGCTCTGACATCCCCTTCCTCTACGACTATCCCAGTTTATGATATAGCGTTCCCCTACACCAACCATTAGGTTATAATAGAGGAGCCGTTGTACCTTCCAGTGACCGAGAGCACCTTCCGGGACCAGTTATAGACAGGTCTTGTCCCCAAATCCCGACTCTCCACCCTAACCTCAGAGATCCGGTTCTCGTAAGCGAGCTACCTCGTGCCCAAGTGACACTACCTATTCTCCAGATAGGTACCGGAGCAATAAAACCACTCACTACTCGCAACTCAAGGAGTTGCTAACGATAACCTCGCTGAAGCCGACGGAGAAGCCGCCTCCCATATCTCCAGTATGGTACCGGAGCTGTGTAAGGCACGCTCACTTCCGGACATACATCCGTATGCCTACCCAAATAGGCCTACAAGCCGGGTGTGGCCCGAGTCACTCCAGCTATGACTCTTACTTGCTGAGCAGGCAAGCTACCGAGATGCGTTGCGGCAGTGAAACCACACTGCCACTTCGCTAAAGGCAACTCCGTGCCTCATGCGACCGACTGGTTCGCACTGGCCGCGTCTGAGTCCGACGCTCGAACGCAACGTGCTTGCCGAGCAAACGAACATGTCGTCCTCAGCGGCCAACCACATACCCCTGTGAGTCCAACACCAATGTCAGGCACCGCGCACTCTAGTCAGCGGTCGATAGAACACGCCTTTCGAGGTGCAGTGGGCTTCCTGACCCCGCAGTACCCTGGTCCAAAGGGGGAGACCCGTAGTTCTCCCCCCGAAACACTATATCATCATCAGGAATCGTACTGATGTTTTCACAGTGTGCTCTCCGCCATCTGTTAAATTTAGGCGAAACTTCTTCACCTGTGCGGATTCGGCACAGGTAGACTCCGCCTTTTTTTATACTCTTAACGTACTAATGTGATTGCTAAGTCGTTTTGTTATAAGCTAACCGAGACTAATTGCAATTTTTACGAGCGGGGTCTGTCAAACCCCATAAAGATTAAGAAACAATTTACAGTGGTACAATTGCTCTGAGTAATGAAAGGAATGAAATGACGTAGACGCTAATGTGTCTTATAGTGGGCGCTAATGTAAGAATAGACAATGATATTTGGTTTCATTGTTGCTTGTACTTATAGTTGTACCGTCACAAATTATAGTCTATGGATTTCGCTATATTAGTCTTTTGCGGCAAACCCTTTTAAGGATATAATTTACGGTGATTGTGATGTTAAATTATTTGTCTTTAGTATATTCTTTTATTGGCAGATTTTACAGCTCCAGATCTACATTATTTCTTGCAAAGTTAAGAGTTTGTCTATTAATGTATAACTATATAGTCATAAATATAAATAAATATTATTGAATTTGGCAGATTAAGCACCCACTCAAACAATACAAATTTAGAAAATGTTAAGACCGATGGAAAGTTTCTGGAAATATTAAGTGTTGGTATTTATTCATTCGTGTAAAAGATATTAGGATATCTAAACTAGTCATGCTAGCAAGTAAATCATATTATTTAAAATCTTTGTATCGATAATTTGAAATAGGACTCGCTTTCAAGTATGCATACGACATACCTACATAGTTACACATTTGTTAAAAAAAATCTTATCTTTGGCAAAATTATATAGGCCTGGAAATTATCACTTGAAATACTTATTTGTAGATCAAGAGGATTATTAAAACACAAAGTAAAGTATTAAAAATATAACGTCTTTGATACTCTCCTTTTACATTATTTACTGCAGTCATACATAATATATGAACTAAGGATCATATAAAACTATCAGGCAATTGTGTTTTATATAATATATTATATCACACGTGCACTGCACTTATGGACACTCCACATACTTTATGCAGCTTAATATTCATATAATGTGATTATTCGATTGTTGTTCCGAAGGTAATTTACTCTGAAAGAAAAGGAAGAAAGAAATCACGTTTATTTCGTACGAGCACACACAATTAATTAAAACAAAATCAACATAAAATATTCTGATGAGTTTAATGTTTATGAAATGTTGCTTTGAAAGGGTATATTGCAAGCGCTACGGCTATTATAGTTAGTTAGTTGCCTTTTAAAATGATCTAAATATATTGCCAAAGCATTTTTAAAAGTCGCGGTCGTCTCCATTAGCTTCCTAGATAAAAATTCTAGAGTTTTCCACTGTCAAAAGTTAAAGGCAACTTTGAAGTTGAGCCATTCATCTCTATGACATTTTAAGTGCTTCTTAAGTAGCCGGGCTAGATGGTGAAACCGTGTTTAATTTTCCATTGCATTGAAAATAAAAATTTGCCATTATTTTGGGCTTCTGGCTTATTGGGAATGTAGTGTCGTAATTTGCACTGAATTTTAATGATCTTATTAACTTTATTGTACAACTGTCTTACTTTAAGTACATCTGATCATCATGGCGTACACGCCTTCAACGGCCAGGTAAATTGCCATAGGATTTTCTGGAAGTAAATTTTATCGGTCTATATATAGGGAGTACATTTCGAAGTATTTCGTGGACATCAAACGGTTACCACTAAATATAGGATTTAGTGGTAACCGTTAGATGTCCACTGGTTAACTATACCTTTAACAAGGTTTTCGGCTATACTGAGGTGATGATCTTATGCGTGTCTTGATCTATGAAAGCGTATCATATTTTATGTATATAATAATTATAATAAGTTTATTTATCACCAAAAATTAACTGGTACACTGCACAATTTAATTATTATAATAGCGTAACTATGTACAATTTTAGTAGGTACACTATTTGAGCACTGTCTCTTAAACTAGGAGGAACTTATCTTAAGAGACAGTGTTCGGTATGATAGGGATTCAAATTATACATAATTCTTATAAGTGGATCGTGTGGATATCATGTTAGTGGTGGTTGGTGATGGTTATTTGAAGTGTGTGTGTATGAGTGTGTGTGTGTGTGTGTGTGTGTGTGTGTGTGTGTGTGTGTGTGTGAGAGTGTGTGTGTGTGTGCGTGTGTAGTTTTTTGTAAGGAGATGAGAGTATATGTATGAAAAATGCTAAGATAGTTTGTGCATCACACCGGCTTGCCAATTTATAGTTGACTATATGAACAACTCTGTTTGGCTTAAGTGGTCGCGTCATTTCTACCAGCAGTATGCTTAATCCCGTTGTAGATTTAATACACATTTAGGACAATAGTTGTGCGATCAACAAGTTGTTCTTTGTGTCTGTTGATTAAATGTGCGCAAAGTTCACCACAATAAAAGCTAGAGGATAAGCCCTTAAAAACATAAGAAAATAATTTATAAATAACACTATTGGGTTCGATAATTCATATAATGGAACACCATTATATGAATTATCAAACCCAACATTACTCGACGCATTTGTACTGCAACTTAAACAGGCTGAGGTTGAGAGGAAAAGGCAGGATCTTGTCGTTGAACTTGACCAGACCTTGAACCGCATCTCTGAATGGGGTGCCAAGAACTTGGTCCAGTTCAACGCCAAGAAGACCCAGACATGCGCGTTCTCAACAAAAAAGTCTTCGTTCCTACCCCCCCTTCTCTGAAGAACACTCCACTGGTGATACGCGACAGCCTCTCCATCTTAGGTATGGATCTTTGGCGCTCCCTTAATCCCAAAACCTACATCGAGAGCGTCATTAGGCAAGCTTCGCGAAAGCTCGGAGTTCTGAACAGGGTGAGGCGGTTCTTCGCGCCTGGGCAGCTGTGCCTATTGTATAAGGCACAAGTGCGCCCTTGCGTGGAGTACTGTTCTCATCTTTGGGATGGCTCCGCGCAATACTTGCTAGACGCTCTTGACAGGTTACAGCGGCGGGCTGTCTGTATCATCGGAGATCCAGAGGTCACGAGTTCACTGGAACCTCTGCAGCTCCGTAGGGATATTGCCTCTGTTTGGCATTGGCATGTTTGTACAGAATATACCACGGGGAGTGCTCTGAAGAGTTATTCCACCTTATCCCGCCCTCTCCTTTCCTTACCAGAACAACGCGTGCTGGGCTCAGATGCCATCCTTACACGGTGGAGTCGACTAGAGTGCGTACCAACAAGTTTGGGTCCTTATACCTCTGCCGAACGATCAAGGCATGGAATTCTCTGCCAAGGCACGTGTTGCCTTCTTCCTTCAATCCTGGGTCCTTTAAGCGGGGCGTGAAAAAGCACATTCTCAGGCCGTCAAAGTAGAGACCTCAACATCGCCTCGGCTGCTATGAGGACGATGTGGAGGCCACTGCTCTTAGACCACGCGACTGCTTACCATCAGGCGGAGTGTGGTCATTTTGACGAGAAAAAAAAAAATAAAAATAAAATAAAAAAGAAACTGATCTTAATTTTGATTATTTTATCTACCGCTAAATGAGCTATCTAGCCAAGCGAGGAAACTAAACAAACTAAGGTTGATAAAGTAAATATATGATGGAAGTGTGGATAGTACGGGACAGTTGGAAGCTCTCGGCAAACTTTTTCTGTCTAGAGTCGTTGACCGAATCGGATTTAGAGGTCTAAATTAAGAGTAAGCCGATCAGCATATTCATGCATGGCCGTCGGGTTTACTCTAACCTGCCTTTTGGTAGATTCGTTTGTAATTAGCATATGAAATGAATTTATCTTCAAAAATGCGTTTCAAAAAGTTTGAATAAAGAATGACTTGGACGGTGTAGTGGTTTAAGTGGTTGCGCTGCCATTGCCTCTACACCGAGTGTAGTGGGTTTGAATTCTACACGAGGCAAACATTTGTGTGATCTAGGAATTGTTGGACCGGGTCTGGCTGTACTATGTCAATGGAATTAAATGTGTGTGAAGTTTCAAGCAACAGGAATTATTCCTTAAGGATTGATGCTTAATACTTTCCTATAGGCATGAGTCTATATCCTAACTAATGTTATTAATGCAAATATGTATTTTGTTTGTTACGCTTTCACGCCTAACTACTCTACCGATCATCATGAAATTTATTTCGACCGATCATCATCGCATACACGTTGTGAGGAGTACAGAATAGAACATTGGATACCTTTTATTCAGAAACATTAAAAAAATATATTTTTTTAAAATATTGATTAACCTGAGCAAATCTGCGGACAAGGTTTATTATGTAATACTTTTTTAATCAGCTTAGTTGTCCCCGAAATAACCTCCCCCCCATCCCCTTCACAATAAATAACCAGATACCTCCTTATACATAGTATTAGTAATATCCTTATAAGATATGCAGTAAGATAGTGACAAATATATTAAACATAGTTGCAGTTCGGTCAAGCTGAAGACGTCAGGGTAGCGATCATCTTCACCCGTTGAATAGCATTTGGCAACCACGTACAAACAGCGGACCTTGGCACGTGGCCCAGTTAATTAAGTTGCTCAGGAAAATCCATACATCACTTAGAAGGCAAGCTTAAACTCCTAACGTGTTCTTTGTTTGAAAATCAGTCTTGTAAAATTGGTTCAGCGATAAGCTTTTGTTTATAATTGGTTAGCTTTATTCGGCGATATCTGATGGCTCAAGCGACAGCTTCATTTATGAATTTAAGGGTCAAGACACAGATATTGAGTTGTATAGGGAACGTATTTTGACCTAGTTTTGGGCTCAGTTGGTTACGGTACGAACTGGTAAGGATTGTGATGTTGAAAGCTTCTAAATTGCGGTTTAACTTTTAGTAGTGGCCTCGTAGCGATGAGGTACGATTTTTGCATGTCTTTTTTATGCATAGACTCAACTATGACAGACGAAGATGTATTATACCCTCAATTTTTTTTTCTTCCTTTTCTTTTTATAAAAATTATTTTTTGTTTCTCAATTTACAAGACACAAGACATTACATGGTGAAGAATAGTGGTAGTGCGTGTAACAATGCATAGTAAGTCGCTGGCACCCGAACCAGGTAGAACATGTATCTCAGGCACCAGACACTTAAAAGATTCGATCTAGCCATGTGCGGCAGTTGAGAAATGTCAATAAGTAACATTATTTAATATGTATTAAGCGTGTGTGTTGTGTGTGTGTATGTGTGTATGTATGTCTGTATATGTTTGTACGCGTGCTGCAATTCTTATTTTATAATATTTAGTAGTGATTCCGATTCTTCATAATTCTGATTTTTAAACGTGTTTTAAAGTTTACTAACGATAAGAGTAGTAAGTATTCTCGTTAACGCCACAGCTAAGTTTTAATGCTTGTTTGAGAATTGGGTTCACGTTGGGAATTCTATGGGTGAGATTACCTAACAAGCTCATTCATCACTTTGACAACAAGGCAATCGAACCAGGGGTATGGCGATCGTAGGTGCTTATGCACCTGCTTATACCTGTATAAGTTTATACTTATACTATGTCAAAAGACATTTTGTTTGTAATGTAAACTTGTAATAAGGCATCGCTTAAATTAATTACCTAAATGATAACTTACAAAATTATTAATGGGTAATTTGACAGAAAATGTGTCCAAAACAGTCGCATTCTTATTTGTAATAGGGGTTAAAGTATGAAGTTGCCGTTGTATAGTAATAGATACTTTGAATTGACATAAAACCTCAAGGTGAGGGCGGCATGGCGCCCTCACCCTTCGGCTGACACAGGTATTGACTGGCCACGGTTGTTGTGTAGTTCGTATACACCGGCAAGAGACGCCCGGTTGTCACCACTGCGGCGACTGCCACGACGTAGTTGAGAACACAGCGCTTCACACTTTGGCGGTTTGCCCCGCCTGGGCATCGCAGTGCCGTGAGTCGATCACGGCAGTCGCATCGGTTGCCCTCTCGCTCCCAGTCGTAGTTCAGTCTATGGTCCGGAGTGAGAGGTCGTGGAATACCGTCGCCTACTTCTGTGAGGAAGTGATTTCCATCAAGGAGGCGGCGGAGCGGGCGAGGGAGCGCTTAAACCCTCTCCCCAACCACAGAGCCGGGCGCCGGAGGGTGCGAGATGACCTCCAGCCACCATGAGGTTTGACCTGGGGGTGGTGGGCTTTGTGGGCCTGCCCGCCATCAATTCAGCACCAGGTCCGAGAGGCGGCGTGCGCGTCTCTGTGTCGTGTCCGTCTCCCCTTTAGGGGGAGACAGTAGGGCTTGTTTCACATGGCGGGCTGAAACCTCGGCGGGGTCGCGACCGCATACAAAAGTGATTCGCGCGGCCCCGTCGGATAGTGGTTTAGTCGAGGAACACCGTGGTAGGTTTAGTCGGTATTCCGGGAGGTATATTATTCTTATTCCATCTTTCTTTTACCCCGGCGAGTCCGACATAACCCCTCCGCCTGCCCCCGCGGAGTTATAAATATACAATGCGTCAACGCATTCCCACACGTAAAAAAAGAAAACCTTCATGGTGTAAGATTTTCGAGTAAATCTTTTTTCACATGATACCTATAAGATTCTTCTTTAAAAAAATGTGCAACATTCGATTATCGATCTACAATTGTTTTTTATTAAGCTTAGATGGAAAAATGATACTTCGAAAATACGAGTCATTTTCGAATACGAGTTTCGTCGCGGATCTAACGCAGCAAAAACGGCTCGCAATATCAACGCTGCGCTTGGAGAGGCGACTGCCAATGAACGCATCGTGCGTTTTGGTTTAAACGCTTTCGAAATGGAAACTTTGACTTGAAGAACGAACTACGTGGCAGACCGCCCACACAGGTAAATAAAGCTGAATTGAAGGAGATGGTGTAAGCCGATCCGAGTCAAATTACCCTGGAATTAGCGGCATGGTTTAACGTTACCGTACCTACAATATTGGCTCATTTGCATCAAATCAATAAGATAAAAATATGAAAAATGGGTGCCTCATGATTTGACTGATCTGCAGAAAGAAATGCTTGTTGAAACTTGTGTTGCCTTGTTGAATCGGTACAGAAATGAAGAAATATGAGATTGAATTGTGACATGTAACGAAAAGTAGAATCTTTACGATAACCGTAAGCGAAAAATGCAATGGCTGACCCCAGGTCAAACGCCGCAAACTTTGCTTTAGGGCACTGCCCTAAAGCAAAGCTTACCAATAAAAAGGTAATGGTAACTGTTTGGTGGTCTCTTCATGGTGTTATTCACTATAGCTTTCTCAGGTCTTGTCAAGCAATAACAGCAGATGTTTACTGTGCCGAACTTCGAGCAATGATGGTGAAATCGGCAGTGAAACAGCCTTGAGTTGTGTATCGATCTTCACCATTATTGCACCATGATAACGCAAGACCTCACACTGCACGAGAAACCGTTGTAACTCTACAGGAGCTGCAGTTAGAAACCATACGTCATCCTCCGTACTCGCCAGACCTTGCTCCAATGGACAACCATTTTTTTCGTGATATGTACAATATTCTATGTGATAAAAAAAATTCTTGCCAGGATGCAGTATAAAATGCTTTAACACAGTTTATCGAATCTAGATCCCCGGAATTCTATCGTAAAAGCATAAATGAACTTCCGCTTAGATGGCAGCAATGTATACATAATGACGGTAAATATTTCGATTAAATAAATATGGTACATCTTAGGAAAAATCCAATTTCAATTTTACAGTACAAATCGGCAATTTCATACTTCAACCCATAATATTATAGGTTATATTCCATTTAGTTTTTACACTGTCCTTCAGAAAGCTTTCCAACGTTATTACAAACAAACATAATATATCCTTTACATTAGTAATTAGTGCTGAACTTAAAGAACGTTAGTACCTAGACTTACAATATTACATTCCGTACTAGACTGACCTTTGGTAGACGTCAGTAGCATAATATTGAACTATACCGTGTGTAAAATCGTAGCGGTACGTATGCCCGTTATAATTATACCCCGCACGCCACTAGTAACACATAGCTTTAAATATCTGCGTGAAGATATATTGCTTTTACCTTTTTAATACCAGCTGGTTGGGTTACAAATTTTATTAGTAGAAGATCGACTATTTTTGCCAAGCATTAACTTTAGTTGGAGCTATGGTTAAAGTTAAAGCTTATGTTAGGAATGGTCTCGCGCCGGTAATGTAATACTTGCCGTTTAATACGTACGACCAAAACCATAGCTGACAGAATGAGGGCTTGGTACACCGTTGCCTACTCCTTCGGGGTATAGGTATGAGACTAGATAGGTATATACATATGTGTTTGTATTATAGTAAGATACAATAGACTGTATATCCTCCTAAATTACGTCTGTATATTCTATAATCACCCATATTTCATCGTATATAATTAAGGACCCAAAAACATAACGCGCGCCTTCTATTGGAGCTTAGCTTACTTGTGATGGAAACTACCTATCTCTCGATCGCACGACCAATTCTAACCACATAGCACCCATTCTTTTGTTCCTAGTACATACGGTAGTGATTGCACATGAACAGTTTTCGTAGGCTTTCGAAGACTGTAATAGAGAGCGAGGTAAAATTTTGATTATGTGTCCGTTGTGAATTATGCTACTTTAATAATAATAATTTTTTTTTTTTCATTAACCAGTGTACATGAGCACATAATAAACTAATAATGCACTGTCATGTGACTACAAAATAGGTATGTAAGCAGTTTGCATATTGTATGAGTGAGCGAAATGATTTGGAGTATTTAAATCAAGTTTTATTGACTTAAATCATGTTTGTGTGATCCACAAGTGGTTGTTCCGAGTCTGGATGTTTTTTGTGTCCGTTGTTTGAATGTTTGTAAAGTCTCCCGCGATACATGAATTATTCCGAGTGCAGGAGTTGTCTTTTTAAAAGAAAGTAAAACATAGAATGATTATGGTATAATAGTCCTTTTTGTATACTTCATACACTTACATTCTTGTTATTTTGTAGCTAATTTATGTCTAAATTTTTTGCGATTGTATAAAATTTTACATCTGCCCTAAAGATAACTTGAAGCATGTAAGACATTTTAATAGCTCCAGACAATAATTTTACGAACTTTCAGTGACTACTTGACTTTAACTCTATGGTAACAAGCATTTCGCGACGAAAGGCAGAAGTCCTTTCGGCTCACGCACCAACGATCAACAGTTCGCTCGGGACAACAGTCATTAATACCTCCGAGCAATTTGGCCTCATTTATTCAACACCAAGTAAAATTCTGTCGTGTAGGCCAAGATTTACGATGAAGTCATTACGTTTTATGGGCCATAATTGATAGAGATAACATCTCAGGGCTACTGAAATTGCAAAGTGGTGTTTCAAGCACATTGAACTCAAAGACGCGCATTAGTGTAAAGAAAAATAGCCTGTATTACCATAAACGACTGGCGTTGTGGTTATTAATTACAAATTTTTATAGGCAGGCGACACGCGAAACTTCTTTTATGTTAAACACAAATATTTCTTTTTTGGGGCGTTAATATCAAGGTTGGTGATTTGGTTCCATAATAACGATCGCGTTACGTAATTAAGTCTTTAAATAGTTATGTTCTACGATCCCATATTTTGTTTCAAAATTTTGATAAACACGTAATGTTGTTTATATTATAATTCATTTTTGATTGGTCTGATTACTTAAAATATTAGTTGAGGCACGATCACTCTAGAGGTTTATATATACATGCTTAAACATACATAAAAAGAGTCACACTTTTTGACGGGAGTAGTAAGTAGAAGAAGAGAAAGAAATAAATTCGAATTTGAACTCAAGATGACTCTTGTTTCTAGTAACATCGTTTATCTACGATACAGCCAAAGGGGTCAAGAATAAAAGAAAAAAAAACAGGTAAAAATAAAACTAACAGTTTTAATTGGTCGGTAATTAGAGCAATTACTTGGCGTGAACTCCATTAAAGATAAATCTTTTTGTCACATGTACACATAGAATCATTGATCTAGAGTCGACATAACAAGGAATTATTGTTGCTAGCATCTTTCGAACATCCGCGTGGATTGTTGTGTCTCTCTTAGTCTGAAGGCACTTTTGTAATCTTACGTCATATATATATTATCGTACACATAATTAAATGTGTTCTTTTACATATTTCCTTTAAAAAAGTCAAATCCTGCTACTGTAGGAACTTTACTAATTAAAATCAAGTGTACCCACAACTAATTGTAGACCATGAAACTTTTGTCTCATTTGGCTATCTGCACTGGAATGCAGTGGATTCGATGGTGGTTCGACACTCGATAGTGGCAAGGGATTAAACCACTGCTCCATTTGTTCAGTCAGCGGTATTAACACTTAAATCATAGGACACACATAAAAGTATTCGACGCAACACGCACAATAATCTGATCTGTTTGATTGATCTATAATAATAAGAGGACAGTGTGTTCAATTTATAGTTAATACATGTAATATCAAAAATGGAAAATCAATTATATTTAATGACAAGAGTAAAATGTACAAGAAGGTGTGTATTTATATGTTTGTTTGAGTGTGTGAGTATGTGTGTCTGTTAGTGTGTGTAAATGTATGCGTATGTTATATATGTGTTCAATAAACTGATCGAATAGTCATTTAGCTACCCTAATTTCAATATTATCGTAGCTGTAGTCACTAAGCCACTGTATCTCTTTTGCTGTGTATACATCAAATAAGAGAAATTCAACAACCGCTTAAAACCGGTTGATGAGTTGAATCTGGTTTACAACGTTGCCCCTTACAGAAACCGATTAATTAAAGGTTAAATAGAAGCGAAACCGGAAATAAAGGCTTTTTGTGTTCTAAAACACAACCACTTTGGAAAATTTATTGGATCCATTATAGATAAGTTGGGCAGCGTATATTTAAAACAATTTTAACTGATATTATAAATACGAGAGTGAGTTTCTTTGTGATTACTTCACATCAAAGATATTTACAAAACAAAGTGAATTTTAATGAGGGTATTTTTACTAGTTAAGTTAAGAAGCTAGCTTTGGGATATAAAATACAAATTACCTCAGCATTATAGGTGAACTAAGTGTCACGCCGGACATAAGAACAATACCAAAATATACACGTGTATGACTGCACGGATTGTGTAGAGGTCTAAGTGATCACTACCACTATCTACCGAGTGTTGTGGGTTAGATCCCCCACGTAGGAAAAAAACTAGTTGTCTGGGTGTTCCTTGTGTCCGTTGTTCTAATATTTGTAAAGTTTTCCGCGTCCTAAGATTACTAGATTACTGCGGGTGTGATCATTATTACAGGAAAAATTTACTTAACACATCTACCTGTGAGCATCGAAATTTTGTCTCATGAGGATAGAGAACTTTATTGGTTTGATGGAATACTATACTACAGTATTCCCTCAAACCATCAAACCATTTATGTAGTCGAAATTTTATTAACGATGCTCCGCGACGCTACGCTAGAAGGCATTGATTGTCTTTTAAAACGCATTTTCGATATATAATATGATAAAAGCTGTAGATAGCAGTTAGTTAATGTATATATGTACATAGTTTCACGCATATATACCCAAAGTGTAGGCTGTTATGTATTTATTATTATTACATTAATATTTTGCCTTTTAAGGTCCTACGTAACATGGAACAAGTCTATTGCCCAACCAGGAAACTTACAATTCCAGACTTTACTTTTAATTCGCTGTACCAGCATGTTACAGCATATTTCTAGTCAAAAAAAGCCAATGTCATTTTGAGCGACCCGGGAATGGAACCCAATACCGAATACAAATCAGTTACCTTTACAACCGCTGGGCTTCGAAGGCAAGCTACTTTATATAATTATTCTGAGCAGAGAAACTCTGCTATTTATACTAAGCATCACTAATTTCAAGCAAGACGCGCTATGATGATGCCTTCGTCTTATACACGTAATTACATTCTGATCCATTCAATTTTGCGTTGATCCGCCCGCTAAGACTAGCAAGCCTATAGTATACACTGAACTTAAATTAAGTATCAACTGCAATATTCGATTCTATTTACATTGCTTCTCTTAAGAAGTAATTAATGATATCAAGTACAATAATACAAACAGTGAACATAAAAATTTATCACCTAACGTAAATAGGATTCACAATCTAAAGATAAGGCATACTTTATTTTCAATCTCTTTGTATGTGGAACGAAATCAATGAAACGTACTTTAGATTTTAAGTAGACCTAATATATCTACCTAACCGGCTGCTAACAAGCCGACAAGCTTATGACCACGGCCAATGTAACCTGATCGAAACTTCAAGATCATTGATTCAATCATCGCATTAATACTTGTCACTTATTATATATATGCAATGTAAAAGTTAAAGTTTAAGTAGACCTATGTACACTATAGTAACTGTATCACATCGCAAATCGCATTACTATCAAATATTTTGACGAATTATAAGACACGCCGATCCCATGCTAACAACACTACGGCAAACGGTATACTATTGTCAGTCAGAGGAATATTCAGTATGCTATTAATCTTAGTGATGAATAGGCTCTTTGTTAAATTTGTCCAATCCGCATGAAGGCCAAGGTTAAGTAACTTAGTTCTATTGTCAGATCAAGACACAGCAAACTTCACGATAGCATCTGGTATTCGACGAATCAGATTGGTGTTAAAATGGATGGGCGAAGTCATTAACGATTTGTCGATACTGGCTTTTAATGTGAGAGTAGCCTGTTGATTCTGCTGAGATTCTTACAAAAAAGAGATCTTAAACTTCTTTAAATACAGTCTAAATATCGGAAAAAGCTTAAGACTTAGTTTCTCACCGCTGACGCGAACTTTTCTTTCTTGGAGATGGAACAGAATTGATTGAATAATCAAATACTGGGAGGCCTTTTTTCCGTTACAGAACTTTATTCGACCTATATTTTCTCGACAAAGCTGATTTAGTAGTTAAAAACCTTCTAGACGGAAACTGCGGCTGCCTTGGGCTCACAACAGTTTTATTTGAAAGGACTAACATAATAAGTCGTTTACATTTATTGAAAAAGTATTATGTTTTTTTTTTTTTTTTTTTTTTTATACTACTAAAGTGGCAAACAAGCTTACGGCCCACCTGATGGTAAATGGTTACCGTAGCCTATCGACGCCTGCAATACCAGAGGCATCATTTGCGCGTTGCCGACCTTGTAAAAACCTTTTAACGCCCTTTTTGAAGAACCCCATACTGTAGTCTTGTGGGAAAACCTGGGCAGGGAGTTCATTCCACAACCTGAGCGTCCGCGGGAGAAAATTCCTTTGGATCCGTTTAGTGCGGCACCAATTAGCTTGTAAGGTGTGAGAATGACATCCCTGCCGATGGCGAGCGGTGCGATGATAAAAAGTAGCTGAGGGCATCATCTCAAACAACTCGTCAGACCACAATCCATTATATAAGCGGTAGAACACACAAAGGGAGGCAAAGTCTCGTCTGAGACTTAGTGGCTCAATACCGTCTGTGAGTTTGGGCTCATCGACAATTCTCAATGCTCGTCTCTGTACAGCGTCAAAAGGATCAAGCTGGTATTTTGGTGCTCCTGCCCAGAGATGACTGCAGTACTCCATGTGAGGCCGGACTGTAGCTTTTGTCGGTTTTGTATTCCGCCCGCTATAATGTATACCGGGCAGTATATTATTGTATGTGTTAATGCAGGTAATAATCGTTATGCCAAATTGTATCCAAAACAGTTTATGAACAAGAATAAGGACCTGGCCACGTCACAATGGCGTGGTGTCATCGCTGTGATACGGTGCAGCGACACTGCGACGTGACGTCACCGATGCCTCATATTTCTTTTTAAAAGTATATCGCTATCATGATTCGTAATAGAAGGGTATGAATTCACTCAATACAAAAGAAAATACCTTTGTTTTTAGATGTTCTCTTAGTAAAAGTGGCCGATACAAACTTTTAGATTTATAATATTAGTAGTATTTTTCTTGTCGTCTATCATGATAAATAACCTGATTCAGCACTACGAGAACATCATAATGTAGTATAAAAAACTAACGTTTTTATCCTTACTAGCGGTAAAGCCCATAAAAGCGGCGGTCGCCCAATGGATAAGGAATTGGACTTGCAATCGGGAGGTTGATATAAGCATTCTAGCTTAGCTGGAGGCATTAACAAGAATACTAGTAATTTGAAACCCAATTTTTTTGTAATTCTTTTATATATTCGAATAAAGTTGTAAACAACGCTATATTTATTTTACACTAGCTATTGCCTGTGCATTCGCTCGTTTGAGAACAATACTTTTTTAATGAAAGGCACCCACCCTTCTTGATGATCGGTCGAGTACTAAAGGCGTGAATAAGTAACAAACAAACTTACATTCGCATATAGTTGCAATTTAAATGCAATTTGGCACATGGTTAATACTTATACTCTGTTCTGAGACTAGTAAAGTATTTTATTGAAAATCTTACTGTGAAGCTAAGATATGTCTTTGAAGTAGAAAATATCTCCAGTCTCAAAGCTTCTCAAGCCCTTTGCAAAGCAACACATTAATCCTAGCCAAAGGGCCTTAATCTGAGTTCAAACTATCACTTCTTGTCGGCCACAGACGCTTAGTATCATTAATCATAAGTTGGTAAAGTTTCGTATAAAGTTGCAGCTCTTAAGCCAAAGGAGGCATTAATGTTGTAGTGCTCTTTGCGTAACAAGTTACCTGTATAAGTACCATGAGTTTTCTACTGCAGTAAACTGCCATACTATTCAGTCTTTCACTTTCGCTCTTATTATTAACCCCCGACGCAAAAACGACGGGGTGTTATAAGTTTGACGTGTTTGTGTGTGTGTGTGTGTGTCTGTCTGTGGCATCGTAGCTCCCGAATGGATGAACCGATTTTAATTTTGTTTTTTTTATTTGAAAGGTGAATTAGTCGGGAGTGTTCTTAGCTACGTTTGATAAAAATCGGTCCAAGATGGCCGCCACCACAAAATGGCGGATTATATATTTTTTCACAACTCCCTCAATATGGGTATCAAATGAAAGGGCTTGACGAGTAGAATACTATACACTATGATAAATTTCAAATCCAAGATGGCCGCCACCAGAAAATTACAAATTTCCACAAATTAAAATTGTTCAATATGGGTATCAAATGAATATTGTGTCGGGGGTTTTTTAAATTTTAATTTTTCTTATTTACAAGTGTAATTTGTCTTCACCTGGGTCCTTATTAATGTCTCTTGAAGCATTGTGATACAAGCCGGTAGAACGAGAACGTGTCATAGAGTGTGTGCTTTGTTTCGTTCTCGCGCTTGCAATGACAATGCTGTAAGGGATGGTTGTCCAAGTGATCTTTATTGAGGCCCCTGGTTTTCTTATTAGTTTCTAACGACTGACGTTTACTTTAGATCTCAATGCAAGACACTAATTACTTTAATTATATAATATTACTTTAATATGATATTTAAGAGAGGATTTTAAATAATACAGTTTATATCTAAATACAGTTTGTATGTAATTCTAATTATTGAGGTGTTCCATTCTCTATAATATAAACAACATGTTTTTTGACATTTGCGAAAAAATGTTTACAAAGATTTCTGCTTATAACTGCTGAATTGCTTAGTGTAGTAAATTTAAGATTTACACTTCTCATGCGCTGGCAGCAGCTACTTTTTTGAAAGACTGAGGCGTTGTTTCTGGCATTGTACGTGAAGGTTCTACATAGAGGGCGAGGCCTATTGTCGTCTACCTAGCACAGTTTCAGAGCCAAGCTACTACTGAACATTTCTTGACAGAAAACTCATATACATTCATATACATACTTTGTCCAATCCGGGAAACGAACTCGAGACTACAACGTCTGTGCATAAGCACAGCAGCCATATTTACACCTTAGAAGGCGATGAATACGAGCCGCATAAAACAAAACTACAATAGCTAGCGATTAGTTAAAGGGACTCATGGTAATAGTAATGTCAACCATAAATATATTAGCACGGTATGAGGTACAAGTTTAATGAAACACGCGACACGTGGCTAATGTCTAAGTGACGCACGTCCCCAACACAAACATGAGCTCGCAAGCTGATGCACCATGCGACACGAAAGTAAAAGTAAACTAACGAAACTCAAACTTTCCTTTGTATGCGATGTTGGCTTTCAATGATTACATGTGGTAGAGCATGGAGCACCTATATAGGAACTAACAGATATTTTATATATTTCGTGCATACCTTTTTATACTTTTGGATAGCATAATTTTATGTAACAGGTCAAAATTATGGTCAGTTGAAGTTTAGCCGCAATGGAATTAACACAAACCTTTTTGTAACGCTTAACGCGTTGCAATACGGTATGTGTTATTTCCTGTAACCTATACCAGAAATGATTTTTATTAAATTGTTTTAGCTGTCCACCTACGGTATAGTACCAGCTTTACATACAATTTAAAATTGATTGACAATAAAAACAATAACCGTCGTAAAAATGACTATACTATGACTGCTGTTGTAGAAAACAAATACCGCTAAAAGCTGACATATTTAAAAAATAAATCATCTAGCATATATCACTTCGACGAAACGAACGACATTGGTATTTATTAATAATTTATAAATTGCTTTGCCAATCAAATTATTCTCGGTAGATGTCGCTACGAAGTCTGAAACTAATGTATTATATAATTGTAACGTATAATATATAATTCTTCTGTACGTGTGTTGACAGTGAACTCCTCCTAAATGGCTGGACCGATTTGAATGATTTTTTTGTGTGTGTTCAAGTGGATTCGAGGATGGTTTAGAATTCTTATTTTTTTTTTTCGCTTGTACAGGACAGCGTCTTTCCGGACAGCTAGTATTAGTATAGATTTCTGTGTGAGAGAGAAAATAAATGATTATTATTATTATTATATGTATGTGGTAATCCTTTGTAGGGAGCAGTATATTTAAATATTTACTAATAATATAATATGAAAAAGAGACAGTGTTAATGTGATGAGTTTGTGTGGATAGTTTTCCTTTAACATTTAAAGGTACTTTAGGCCAAGGGCCATAGGTGTATACTACCTACTTAAAATCAACCTGGGTTAATTTCTGACTTTCCGCTTGTGTTCAATAAATTGACTGAATACACAAATGAAATCTGTATCTAATAGCCATTCAGCAATGAAGATATACAGGGTGAGTTTTCATAAAGTGCACATATGAAAATGAGTGAAACTAGACATCATTTTATCGCTAGGAAAAATAATGAAAAAATAAAAAATAATATTCTTCGATTTATACCTATTAATATTTTTTCTTTAGTAGTTACGGACCTTGTACCAAGAAAACCTTGTAACTTTTGAACCGGGTGGTTAATCGTGTTGAAACAAAAACAGTAATAATACGCAGTGAAAAAATACCGGTGGCATAAAAATAAGGAACATTTTAGACCAAAACTGAGTTTCGTACAATGATTTTTTAAACATTGTTAAAAACCTCAAGAACTTGCAGCCCAAGTGTATGTTTAGTAATTTATGGCAAAGGATTCGACAAGACCTATTTTTTTACCTGAGATAGATAATGCAATTTTCGAAAAAAGATGCACGTGGTGGCGGCACCGTCTTTGTTTAGCCCTATATAAAAACTGTTTTGTTTGGGATACAGGTGTGATTTTTATGTTGTTTTAAAGCTTATTAGATACAAATTAACGTCAATTAATAAAAACTAGGGGCAATGGGGACGTTTTCTTGAGATTTTTTAACAATGTTTAAAAAAACATTGTACGAAACTCAGTTTTGGTCTAAAATGTTTCTTATTTTTATGCCACCAGTATTTTTTTGGATATAAATAGTATACTGTCGTTATTTTCTACACGTTGCGTATTATTACTGTTTTTGTTTCAACACGATTAAATACCTGGTTCAAAAGTTACAAGGTTTTCTTGGTACAAGGTCCATAACTACTAAAGAAAAATATAAATAGGTATAAATCGAAGAATATCACTCATTATTTTTTTTATTTTTTTTTCTAACGATAAAATGATGTCTAGTTTCACTCATTTTCATATGTGCACTTTATGAAAACTCATACTGTATATATACATAGGTACAAAGTCTTGGATAAAGATAGTCGTCATGTTTGTAAAGCCATTTACGAGTCTAACAGCTTGACGTTGCCAATTTTGTTTGTGTGTGATGAATAGGTTCCAGCTTTTATTCTCAGTAGCAGCATAAAGTATGGTAATATACCCGGATTACAGCCTGCAGTAAGAGCATTATTATAGAGCATAGCATAGAGTCATTTCTGTGGCAACCGATATATAGAATACATAGAATCGAAATATCTGTGCATCAATTAATGGAACATCAAGGCAATTTACCAAAGTCGAACTGATCAACTAAGTTTATTTTCGTTTCGAAGTACAGTTTACCAACAAATAAACACGTAGAATTACACTTCGAATCTATAAAATACATAATTCAGTGACTGAGTCAACAAAAGTTAAACTTACAAAGTTAGTTACATAGTACATTTGAGACTAAAGACGATATTAAATCTACTCTGTTCACGTTGTAAAGCCGACTTTACTGCGTTTCGAAGACAAATTGGCGATTGTAGTAAGTTGAAAAAATAAACGCGCAAACTTTGCAGCCGACCCCTAAGAAAAACTTTTAAACGTCTTCTACGACTCCCGTGGGAAGGAAAGGGGTTTCTAATCTTAACTAAAACAGTTTTCGAGACACTATTAAATATTTACTTAAATCTGTCCAATGAGCCCGTCTACTATTAGGTAAGGTTTTGCTTCGTTCAGTTTATAGGAGGTAGGTCGTAGTACCTCGTACCTCGTATTTTGTTACATAATAAAAATATCGATTGATTTTGCCTTTCGTGACGCTGTTCGTTCTTGGTTATATTTTTAGTTTCTTGAAGTAATGTCGGTCTTTGTATAAGTAACGGATAGATATTATTTATTATTGATGGCACAGGATGAATGCGGCTAATGTGCATGTAGCTTCGGGTTAGATTTCAGAGTCAAAGAGTGATATCGGATTTTCACTTTTTGTTTTCCTTATGTTTTTACGATGTATTGAAGGGACATCTCACCACGTTTCTCCACAGCCGTGACCCCACCGTAATCATCCAGTACCCGACGTGATCCATCACCCATCGTTTATGGAAACAGCATTCACGGAGCAGATCAGCAGCAGCAACCGTCGCCATCAACATTACTTCTCTCACGCAGCACTTCTTCAGATGCGCAGTAATCCAGTCGCAGACAAACCAGCCAGCATCTTTGGCCTTATCAGGGACCACTGTACGTCTGCAGCAAAAACGCGCAGCCTGGCCTACGGCCTCACCAGCATCTAGGCACGGTTACGGTGCTCGTAAGTAGGGCACTTCACTCGCCGTCAGCGCAGCAGCCAGCCACCACGCAGCAACTACGCAGCATCAATCCCGACTCACTGAGGTCTAACGGCATACTGACTGATTGAAACTAGCGGCATCCTTCACTGATACTGGCAACGCTCTTCAGCAGCATCAACAGCAGTCTCTTCAACCTGATTTACCTCCGGTCTGGGGGGGAGTACTGTGGCTACTGGGCACAGAAAAAGGAGTTCCGATCCAACAGATGGCACTGTGTGTATAAGCGCTTTAAATGACGTTACCCATACAATGCTAATGTTGAATCGCATAAGTGACATTTACACAACGACTAAGTATATATTCAAGTTCCCGACATCAACCGTCGGAGCGCGGCCCACCAGGCACCATAACCTAACCAGGATATGTGAAGGTGTTATACACATTTGCACTTTGCCGAGAGACCATGTTTGTATAGATTTACTTCATTTAATATAAAAATAAAATAATACACGAGTAAAAACAGACGGCAAAATTGAATTCATATAAGCTATATTGAAAATACATAAAAAGTTGCCGTCAGTAGCTATGAACCGATAATGATCAATAGACGATTATCAGCAATTAACGACTAATCGAAACAGACGACTAGTCATAATAACTATTCCAATCGTGTATCGTAAAAGGGTTACCGCCTATCGCATTTATATATTGAGTCAATCAATCTGAAAAGGCATGGTTTGTTAACGTATGAGTCTTCAATAGAAGTTTTGGCAACATTATAGATTTATAGATTTGCCCGCGGCTTCGCTCATATAAATGTAGTTAAGGTTAGATTAGTAACAGTAGTTTTTTCTAGATAAAAATCCTATGTCCTTTTTTGTTGCTCTAACAAGGTGTTTGCGAAATTTAATGATGATCGGTCAAGTAGTTGAAGCGTGAAAGCGTAACAAATGAACAAACAAACACTCGCATTCGTATTTATAATATTAGTTAAGATTAAGCTCTTTTGCTAGCAATCATACAGGTTGCCTGATGTAACTTTCATATAACTTATAGATTATTGCATGTAGAGCTCTCTTTAATACAATCACTAACACAATTAACACTATTGTCTGCTAATGAGTTGTTATTGCACTGTCCATGTGACTTAGACTGCTTCTTCAGACAGATAGCTTCCCCTTAAGGAGTTCTGTAATCACTGCTTGCTGTAGTAACGCAAGACAAAATAATCAATTCACAATCTTCAGTATTTCTCCAATTTACAAAAAAACACAAATCGTCTCGCTTTAGGTTTTAGTGATGATTTTGATGTGTTTATTCTCATGTAGGTAATAAGTTACATACTGTCAACTTTTAACTAAACTAAAGTATTAGTGCTTTTCTTCACCAAGAGACAAACCACTTAAATTCTGACTAATATTATTAATGCGAATATGAATTTGTAATGCTATATGATTAATACGTATTACGAATTCTGTTTCTTTCTTCTTCTATTTTGCTGTAACAGCATGGAAAAATAACCGGTTTTTCTACGCTGTTACAACGAAGTTCAAGTTCAAAATATTGACTTTCTCAAATTAGTAAAGTATGGTTAAAGAAAGATGCAAGTGGTAATTTGCCGTCTCTGCCAATCAGAAAACTGGTTTGTGTGGTATGTATGTTTAAACCATGTATAGTTTTAAGTCGAGTTGTAACGGGGGCGGCGATGGAGATAGATAAATAAAAAAAAAAAATTATTAATTAGGTAACATTTATTAAAGATTAATTTTGATTAACAATGATAGATTAACTAATTGTTGGAATGACAAAACTGAAAAGGTATTGTGTCTTGCTGTTAGTGTGTCGCTGCGATTTTTAAGTTAAATCATATAAACTATATTGAAAAAATAAATAGATTTAACTTAAATTACTTGTTTATTTATAATATAACCAAAATTATAAATAATTTTGGTTATGAATAAACAAGTAATTTAGCAGAAATATCACGTTATCCTTCTTCGATGCATTTCGCAAATCAGTTAGTCTGCAGAGACACACGGTCAGTTACAACTCTATTAAAAGCCGTCAGATAGGGAGGCGGAGGCAAGATTCCGTTACAACCCTAGTTTTAAGTAGGTACTCTTGCCAATATATTCTTTAATAAAACTTAAAGAAAATAGAATAAGTAAATAAACGTTTCGTTTGTCAATAAAGACAAAACTAATGATTTTGTATCAAACGCCTGCGGCTATCTATAAGCAATTTACGTTGTTCAAGTTTTATTTGTTCGAACTAAAGTTAGAAGGAGCTTGAAGAAACTAATTCTTATTTGAAATAACGACTTAAGTTTTAGAAATGAAATTAACTGAACCTAATTTTGAATATTATCAGATTCTATTATTTGTTGAAGTAGTTAATACGAATTTAAATTAATTGCTTTGAATGTGTAGTAGGTATAATAGACTGGTTGAATGATAACAAACACTAGCATTTATTTATTGCTATGGAGTTTTTGTCTCTGGCTATTCTCAGCGGCATCACGAAGTGGAGCACTTACTATTCATCAGAAAAGTTTAAGGCCCACCTGATAGTATGCGGTCACCGGAGTCTACGGTAGCTTGCGGTACCAGGATTATCACGTGAGCATTTAGAGAAAACGGACTAAAAGTAAAGTGAAAGGAAATGAGGATTGGGAGGTATGTAAACATTTTTGCTTACCTAACGAAAGGCAATAACTGTATTGTTACCCTTTCTCTGGTTTATGTCTTCTCAGTAAGAGATTGATACTTCCTATTGCAAGCTGGAATGTCTGCACCAAATAATAATAATAATATATTTATTTACGCTATTCTGATATCTCAAAATTTATTGTTGTGTTACTCAGGTCGAAACCTAGCTTAAAGCGTTATAAAACCCCTAATTATTAATAAAAAAGATAAAAATATCTTGCCATGCTTACCACGTGTGAGACTTTCGCCCGAGAATCGTCCGACAGAAAATATTCAACAATTCTCTTTTCCCACGTAAACTAGGTATTTAGTTAGTTAACAAACAGAAATAATGAACAAGCAAACAGTCAATAAATCTCGAGTCCGCACCACATAACGTATTATTCGTTTAGTACTCAGTCAAACGAGATTGGATAAGTTTATACGAGCTTACAAATTGTTTTACGAGGGCTCTGTGCGCGATGATCCTTATTTTGTCCCTGTAAATGATGTCTTTACACCGTCCTAACTCGTGTACTGTTATGAGATAAGTTTTACGGCTGAGGTGCTTTTAATATTGTGTTTGGGCTCTGTTGTTGCTATTTTTAAGCTTTTATCGACCTGAAGGGCTGCAATGTTGGTTGAAGGTGATGAATTTAAACTATGATGATGCAATGCTGAAAGCAAAGTGTGATGTTTCTCTAGAATCACGACTATTTCTCGATCTCATAATCACTCTGCATAAACTTATTCAAGCAGAATACTTAGGTTCGAATCGCAGCAAATATGGGTGAAAGTATAGGCAGTAGGTAATATATAATAATATATTCTACCACATACACACAACACCATCTAGCCCAAACTAAGCAGAGCTTGTACTATGGGTACTAGACATGGATAAACATACATATATACCTTTTTCTTTTTTGTAAATACATACATATTATACATAGAAACACCCAGTCCAAGACAAACATCCATGTTCATGCACACAAATGTTTGTCTTGTCTCTGCCATTAGCACCGTCGCACAGTGGGCTGAAATTGCGAAGTAACGACGTAAGGATTGTTATGGATTTTACTCGATTCTAGGGATCAATACAAACCTTTTTGTTATTTAACATCTTTTTATATTTCTTGTAATTTTAGAGATATAGAATCCTAAACTTTGTATGAAATGAAAGTATTCTATAATATTATATATTCGTATAATTAAATACACTTTAATACTATATTAGAAGAAATATTCAGTCAATAGTGTTCACTGACATTTTACACCACTCCTAAGAGTCATACAAAAATAAGTGACGTCATAATCTATGACGTCACTTGTTTACGACAAAACACATTAGTGCGATGATCTTCATTATCGCGTCGGCCAATCAAAACGCAGCAAAGAATAACGTGGCATTATATGATTGGAGACATAAAAACAGGTAAACAAACTGCACAGTTACATTTGAAAAACAACCCTCTTCAGTACGTTGTTACATATCGTAATTAACGGACTACCCCATACATTTTATTCGGAATATAATAGATAATATTAAATTTCGTGACAATGTTTACTGATTTGGTATTAAACATTGATTTAGTTGTAATATTGAGAGAAAGTGGAAGTTTAAAAAATAATAATGTGTTATACAATGCCATAAAATCGAGATTACCTACGGAATTAAACCATAAAGACAATCAATTGCTAAAAGCTTTCTGTGCTAAATATTGCTATAGCCTTCAAAGAAGGTGGAAAAGTGCTCACAGTAAAGAGGATTTGTTTAGAAATAATAATAATGAATGGTTAGCATCCAAAATAAATTGGCCAGATTTTATTAAAAATATACTAAATGCACATCACGATGGCTCTATTGCTAGTACATCAACTGAGTTTGTGGCTCCTGAAAAAGTGTCCATCGCTACATCAACTATGGTAAGTCCAAGACAACCATTTTCTGAATTAGGCCCTAAGCAAAAAAGAGACGTACTGAGCATATGTATACAACTATGACTTCAGAAGAAATATCTCATGCACATATTACAAAATTACGAGAAGATGGAAATGAAGATATTGCTGAAATACTGGATCACTTACTTAAGAATCCATAAGATGTCCAAATAGTGAAACATAGTATTTTAAATAAAAATAAAAAAACTACAATTTACTGCAGATGAAGCTTTAGGACTTTTTTGTCCCTTAAGTTGTCCAAGTGACAATATAATAATATGAGAAAAAGTATTAATGAAAAGATAATGGATCTTTTCCCTTCTTACTACAGGGTCCAAATTGCAAAGCAAGAATGTTATCCACCAAAAATGATATTACTGTGACAGATACAGTGGCTAAAATAAAATTGCAGTCACTGTTAGATGTAACGACTAAGAGAATACTCATAACAATAGATAGTAACAAGTTTAAAGAAATGACGCTCATAAGCAAATGAGGATTTGATGGTGCTTCAAATCAGGCAAACTATAAACAAAGAATGTCCATAGATAGAACAGAGATAAGTGAGGATGATTCAAGTATATTTATGGGAAGTTTAGTACCAATCAAAATTGTTTCCGGAGACCAATTCGTATGGGATAATGATTCACCAAATTCAGCATTTTCATGACGTCCTATTTTTTTTCAAATTCCAAAAGGAAGATTAAACCACTCTTTTCAATGTAAAAAATAAAATAGAAGCAGAGATAAATAATTTAAAAGAAACTGAAATTGAAGATATAAAAGTTTCACATTCAGTATTACTTACTATAATATATGGCAAAGAAATGTCAGTCTTATGTGATTCATCAACACAATGTTGTGATATATGTAAAGCAACTCCAACAGAGATGAATAATTTGCCCTTAGTTTTGGCGGAAAAAGTCGATAGTGATTTATTTAAATATGGTATAATTATCATCGTTACATATGTGGATACGTTTTATGGAGTGCATCCTTCATATTGCCTATAGAGTAGAATTCAAGACATGCGTTGCAAAAGGCGAGAACAAAGCTGCAATGGAAAGCAAGAAATATAGATATTTCATACAAAAAATTCAATAAATATTTATATCTTCGAAACTATTAAGTATGATGAAAAATGCAAATTTATAAAAATGTCTTGTATTTAAGGGTAGAGCCAAAATACGTATTCATATTTTGAAGAATCGCATGTTGATTTTTATGAATTCTTAGGTCCACTAACGTCCTAATTCAGTCTACTGTGCGACGAAAGAATATGCGTCGCAAGGTCACGAGTGTTTCAAAGACTTAGTTAGACGTGTTTCACATTTTGTCAATAAAAATGACATAACACATGGCTGTTTGTCTGCTATCGTCTTTAGGGCAGGACTCTTGCCGCGCTGTACAATATTTTCAATTATCTTTATGTGTATTTATGTCCCGTGTGGAAATGAAACCCGAATCACTCGGCCCAGTGGCAAAGGTACTTATTGATTCTATTAAATTTAGTATAACGTAAATGTATGTACAATTTAAAATTAAATCTAAAGGCGCTGCAAAAGCCCAAATAACATGATTATCATCTTTTGCTCGGACATAGCCAGTACAACAGAAGGAAGATAGAATATTTGAATAACAAAATAGAAATGTTATCAATATCACAAAACCGTGATTCACGATCGTTATATATTGATCGCGATGGGATCACGTTACTGTAATAAAAGAAAATATTCTGTGGACATCACTACATACAAATCCATATTTAAATGAAATCGATATTCGCCTTGCCATTATTTAACAGAGGTATATATGTACAGACACTTAAGATGAAATTATTTCTTGATAGTAAAGTAAAATAGGGCTGTTGAACAATGCAAAGTTGAAAATGCGCTTATGTTTATTAGACTAAATAGACATCAAAGGTTAAATTCTCGCAATAAAAACTGTTTTAAATAGACTTCTGGTTGAAGGCGCGATTCCATTAGGCAACCTTTGCATTCAAGTATGACGTCACATTTGCGTACAAGTTGCTTGAATTGGAAACATGTTTTCGAGAGTGTGCAAATTGCACGCAGGTTTCACTTGCATACAAGTGTATATGTCCAACAATTGAGTAGGCCATTATGGGTGGAAGACGTGCTCATTAATAAAAATTATTATTTTCTCGTACACTCGCCTAACAGACATTATGTTTCGATAATTTGTACAGCGATAGATATCATATGCGTACATATCACTCGTTCGAAATTCGAAACGTGCAATTAATATTAGCGCGTTGAATTTGCAGGTCACTTGAATAAAAATATGTACAAGTTCAAACTAGCCCATACAAGTTGTGAGTTGTATGCAGGTTTATACAAGTTGTATGCAATTTGCAACTTGCCTAATGGAATCGCCTTTAGTCTAATAAACTAAAATGCAATTTAGGTTTGCATTTGTCTTTTATTTTAAATTGGGATAATACCATTTGTGATATTTATCACTAAATAGGAACTCTATAAACGACAGCTTTTATTACAAGAATTAGCGCCCAGTTCGTGTAGAATCTTACGTTTAAATCCTAGATTCTAATTTCGCTAGCCATGTTCAGCTTCTAAATAGGAAAAATCGAATCATATATTGCCTGATTTAAATATTGAACTCGGGCCTTTAATTGGCTAAATTCGATTAATGGGAGAGACTAACACCATATATATTGTATTTAGTTAAAAACTCTTCAAATAATTTATAACATTTATATATTTGTAGGTTACCTGAAATAAATGTCTTTGACTCGTATATTTATCAATAATGACATTAGTTCTGCATTTGGAATTAGTACGTTAATGTTTTTACTCCATTTCATACCAGTATTTTTATTGCTCTTATCAATGGAGTGTTGTGTCGCAATTTGTTGTATAACCTGTTCCATTATTTTTACGCATTCGTTTAAATATAACTTACTTATCCTATGACAATATATAATATCCATGCCATATTAATATTTAAGTATCTATATTATTTTAGCAAGCCGGATTGGCGTTTTAAAGAGGTGACAATATGTAATTATACTTATATAATATATGCACCCGACAATCGTAACCTTTTTTATGCCTGACGCCATCGGATAAAAATAAACAAACATAATATGTGGATAGAGTTTAATTAAATAACTAATGATAAATGGATTAACAATTGGATTTGTTTCACGACAGTTACCCTAAAATATTAATTAGTTAAACGTTATCATAAAATAATTATTGGTAATAAACTACTACTTATCAAATTACAGCTCTTGACTTCTGATCATTATCTCCCCGTGAACATGGCTGCTGTAAAGCAACCGAAACGTCGGGGCAAAGTGTAAGCTTAAATATAAATAGTTTTAATTAGAAAATATATAGCTTAAATAGTAGTAAAGTTCAATAATAGTATAGTCAGAGTTTTATAATATAGTTAGAGTTTTCAAAATTATGTAATAACAGTGTTCAAAGTAAAATAAACAACGCGACAAAATCCGTATAAAGTTCAATTTACAAGTATGTTTCAGAAATAGTCTATAGTTAAATATTTTAAATCAGAAAGTACTTGGAATGATTATTTGTCTTATAATCAGGCGAACCGTTTCAGATGACTTTTAATACGGCAATTGTCTTGAACCTTAAAAGAACGAAGACAAAATATTCTTGAACTAAGTAAGCAAAGATGGTAAAGGTGAATTTTATTATAGTATAAAGTAAAGCCATACTTCAAATATATTTAAACGCCCTAAAAATTCTTTAACTACAATATAATATGAAATTTGATTTATGGATGTTTATACAAAGATGTTTGTATTGCTAGCTTTGTGTAGTTATCGTTTTCACAGTTCAGTGGAGGAGGTAACGTTAGATATAAATACATTATTCAAATAAAATACAAAATAAAGATAAGATAATTTATTTTATTGAATATGTATAAATATATGACGCAAATTATTAATTTATTGTGAATATATACATAATTTCTTACTTTATTATGTAGGTACTAGCTGTCCCTCGCGGTTTTTACGTTTATGATTACCTACTGTTGTGTGCTCCACTCATATCATTGTGGCTCGTAGGGTTGACATAATCAGTTTTGTCTTTTTAGACTTTAACGATTACAAATAAACAACATTTTTAATCCTCTACTAGTGACGTGACCCGCCCCGGCTTCGTACGGATAGTACAAAACCTTAACAAATTATACACGTAAATCTGCCTCATGAATCACCGTCTATTGATGAAAACTGCATGAAAACCGATTCAGTTGTTTTTGAGTTTATCGCAAACAAACAGACAGATTGGGACTTTGTTTTATAATATGTAGTAATAATGATGATCATATTAGTATAGACTAGTTATTAACAGTGATCTCATTCGCGTTTCATCAGTCAAAGTCTATGTCATCTTCTATTTATTTACAAAGCAACACGCACTCACAAATAAGTATAAGTATGTTAGTGGTTAGGTGTAGGCAAATACTTGAATATATAAGAAAATACCTGGAAGAAACTTACGACCTCTCTTTTAACTCTTTACATCCCAGTAACCATCGTTCGTACGCCGACGTCAATACGGAATGCCTTTAATGGCTTTATCATTACATTTTAATATGGTTAAGCTGACAGGTTAAATTATCATTAAGCTATAATTGCAGTATATTATAGCTCATAATGTGCAGTCATTATACTGACTATAAATCTAAAAATTAATAATATCCTCCATACTTACAATCATTACGTTGTAAACATAATTTTCCATCATTATTCTGATTTACTGAGCTTCTAACATTACGAAACGTAAGGACAAGCATTGCGCCGCTGTCACATCATACTTCTCTGTCTGAGACAGCATACCCAATGAGGCGAGGTTAATGTATATTGCAGTTTAATTAGATATGTCACTTGGAATGTTTAGATACTATTTAGCAGTACATTTGTGCAGCAGCACGTTCGTTTTTCGATGTTATATGTTATTGTCTTTCGTAGTAGTCTTGAGATTATTCTATGCTATATTAGAATAGATATTGTCAAAAAATTTATATCCCCCGGCAACAGTACTTTTTCTACATGAAAGGTAACTTTTTCTGTACCACTGACGTGTATGCGAAATTTTATGATCGGTCGAGTAGTTAAGGTGTGGAAGCGTAACAATCAAACTCACATTTGCATTTATAATATTTTTTAAATCCTGTTTTACTCTGTAAAAATTCCCGTGGCAATAGTTTTACATTTTAATTACCAGTTCTGGTAAAGCGTTATTGCGATTTTCTGTTAGGAAATTCTCAATAACAGTATGAAGCCTAATAAAATAATAGACGGCAATAAAAACGATGTCAATTGCATGATTACGCTGAATACAAGTAGAGCTAAATTAATATTCCTTGTATGACGGCAACAGCTCTACGTCCTGTTAGCAGGACAAACCTTTAAAAAAGATCTTTAACATACACTTATATGTTTTATTGAGTAGAAGACAATAATAGGATAGTCGACTCACATTTTTTTAATATTTAAGTCAAATAATTACCCAAACCCTAAAAACAGAAAATTTTTAAAATCAATAATAAATTAAAAATAAGGGTAAATTCTTTTAAAATACTTCCATATTTGTTCTGTCATTTGATAATGATTGTCAAAAGGATGCATAATACAAACTGTGAAATAACCACTATTGAAATGCAGCTGTCCGAGGAAGATAGCGAGATACCTCCACTGCAACCCTAGTTTTTCTAATACCCAAATTTAAAATATTACTTCCTTAATTTGCAACTAATTTTGGTACTGTTTACACAAAAAGATCTTTTTTGATTGCTATTTGCTCTTGTGTGTAAAGTAATGTACATAATCAAATTTTGGCAAGCATTCTTTTTGACCTTAACCCAAACATAAATTAGGATTTTCTGAACACACATGTCGCGGTCATTCCAGCTTTTAAAACTAAGACATGAAGTAAAGAAATGTACAAGCACAAAGTGCTGCATTGCAATTTTGTAATGAAGGTTAAGTACCTGAGTCAGCTACTACTATTATTAGAAGAGCAGATTTTTATTATACCTGACTAAGCTTTATGTACAAAGTAAAAAAGAATATTCGTACGCAAGCTATTAATCACGTGGGCTCTTGCTCGGACAACCGACGTGAACGTACATGATGCATACAATCTACGCAAGTGCTTCGACTTGCACACATGTCACACGTGCGTCATGTACAAGAGTCTTTAGTATACATATATAAGAATTAAACCTGTTATCAAAGAATAAAATTACGAATACGCAATACCGATGACTACCTACGGCGGTAAATACAAACCAGACTAGTACATAGATTCACGCCTGTTTCCCAGAGGAAGGCAGAGACTACGAATTTCCATTGCTACAATCCTGATACACTTCTCTGGCTTTATTAACTTTCATAACATTCCTAAAGGAAAATGATAAAATTTTTAATATATTTCATACATCCGATAAATAAATTAAAAATTAAATTGCCGTACTCGAGGCACTGATCCGCTATCTCACGGTTATGCTATAAGAATAATGCACTAGTAGGACCGATGAGATCAATTTAATTATAAAATCACAAGATATAATAATAGTGATTTTATTCGAATGCACTAGGCCTACCATGAAACGCAAATGTCACAGTTTCGGGCCTATTATTGGTACTGATCATTGTATAAACTACATTGAAGTGGTCCAAACAACGGAGTAATATCATTTTTAGAGAATGAAAGCCAAAGAAACTTTCTGGTAGGTATATTCTTAAAAGTTCGTTTACCCGATGTTTCAGATAGACATTTTCATGATAGACATACAGGTCTGTACAACGCGCCTACCTACTTTGCATAGGCACGAACGCACTTATCGATAGTGTAGTCGACACATTCGAATATCATTCGAATATTATTTTGCACATTAGAAACCTATCATAATAACACAACGTCGTCGAAGTTTCCCGTATCTTTACTTACAACGAACGTAGTTTTGAAGTACCTACCTACCTATTCTTAACTATCGTAAGTCGTGTTACGTATTGGAACATCGGTAATATTCTTGAATAGCAATTAACACGTTCTACAGTAACAACCTCTTGGTTTTCAACATCGGAACAGAATCTGAATTGTCTCGGAGTTGCAATAAATACGTACTGTGCTATTGTGTTTCTAATCATACCATGAACAGGTTTAGATGTGCGGTGCAAGTCATAAGCGTTAGGAATCTGATTCGTTGTGGTTAATGAATGATAATCGTGGAATAGTTTCATACGGCAATTAGTTTTATTTAGTCGTTGCTTATTTGTATCCCGCCATGCTAATAATATATTACAAGTTCCATAATATGGAATAACCTCTATATGCAAATGAGTTAAGTCCTTATTTTATTAAAGATCGTAGACAACGACCCTATTCGTACGTACAGGCATAAATGTGAACTATTACGAGCCATATACGTTATACAGATTACGTTATACAGACTATATTCTCCAGAATACTGACTATTATGCAAAACGTAGTATATATGAAGTCGTTTTGCATAATATATTCTCCAGAAAAAACAATGTTACATATAAGTAGTTGCGAGCCCGTAGAACCCGTGGCTCAGCCCAAAGTATACAAATCTGTCCGACGGTATTAGCGTAATTGAAATACATACCTCAAAATATCTTCATTTATGATATTATTGTTATTATTCAAAGAAAGTAAATTGAAGATAATCAATCTGTTTAAATAAAACTCTGCCGTTACTGAGTGACTGACAGACAACGCACAGCCGAAACTATTGAACGCAAGAAGCTGAAAATTGGCATGTATGTTCCTTGGAGAGTGTAGGGGAGCACTTAGAGAGGATTTTTGGAAATTCCATCCCGAAGAGGGTGAAAGAGATGAAATTTTTTTATATGAAAGTTTTACACCGTTGAAGTTAGTGATTTAAAAATTTGGATTTTAGTTGTTTACTACAAATTAATGAATACGTTAAGATAGAAAGCTGAAAATTGGTAAACATACTCTTTGTTGTAAATAAAAAATAAATAGGTGAAAATTTGTATGGGATTTTCGGTAGTTTCCAAGTGAGGGATTTGAAAATTGATTCCAGTCTCTCTATTTTACAAAATCCCGACTAATCTTTTAAATATAAGGGGTTAAAATTAAATAGAGATTTTTGAAGTTATAGACGTGAATAATACTATTAGTACTCCACATATACGCGACGGAAAACTTGATTAGGACAAGTAAATTCATGAAAAAATAAAATAAAATTTTGATTCCATTTTAATTTCGTTAACGCTGACGCTTAGACCACGTCTGTACGCTTCTAGGACTAAATTGGCAAAACCCGAATATCAGACTGCTACCTACGTCGCGTGATCCTCACCATATCGTCGTACCGAGGTTACCTAAGCGGTGCGCGAAATACGATTAACATCGAAATTTCGTATCTTAATGCGTTATTTTAGCAACTTCGCTGAATTCATTCGTTTGTTTACTATCACATCTCGGTAATATTTTAGTCTTTTTTAAGTTGATTTGTTTGATTAATTTGTTTCTTTGATAATTTGTTAGTCTTGAATAATTTAGTCTTAGTTAATTTCTATCGATAGGTACAGTTTTAGTTAATACTAATAAAATAAATACAGAACTTGTTTTTGGTTAAAATGGTTCTAGATATTTTATTTATTTATTGGAAACATATTCCTCATATTGTCGTAGATATTGAAAAAAATGGAGCCTGTTTATTTAGGACTTTATCTTTTTTGATGTTCGGAACACAAGACAAGGCTAGGATTGTACGTGGATGCATAGTTAGCTTTGTTATTGAAAACTGGGCGGAATTTTCGATCATGTCGTATACTGCACTTAGAGACAACTATTCCACGCCAAATGAATATTACAATGACACTATAAAAACCTCAACATATGGAAATGTGTGTGAATTAGAAGCTGCTGGGCGTATATATAATTTTTTTTCGAAGTTTATCTTGGTGACAAGTTTTATGTGGGAACTGGAGTTGAAGGTCTTCCTATTAAACGTCTTCGATTTACTGGTGGGCTTTCTGGTGGTCATTTTGATATTTATGTTCCAGTTTCACAGGAAGAAGATGTTTCACAAGTTTCGGCAACTAAGGTTGCTAAAAAAAATTACTCAGCGAAGGTTAGAAACATCTTCACCTATCCCCGAAATCACATTTTCGGACAGTGAATCGGAGACTGAGTCTGAGTCAGGATCTGAATCGATGCCTAACCAAATAAAGAAAGTCAACAAAAAGCGTAGGGCTCGATACACGATTAAAACTCGGAAAAATCAGCAAAAAATTTCGGTTCAACGTAACCCTGTAGCACATTGGCAAGCGGTTTACAAAGTATCAACAAAACCACTCCCAAGTTCATAGGAAAGCGCAAGCTGTTTATCAAACTTCACATCCCGATAAACATCGACACGAAGTTGCTAATTATCAACATACACAGTTAGAGAAACGAAGAAATATTCAGTCTCAGGATCGTGAAAACAATATAGCAAAAACATGGAATACAAAATCATTGTCGGGACTGGCGTATGATCTTGAGGTGTCCTATGAAGCAGATCAAGCTGTATGTATAGGGACTATGGATTATAAATGCCAGTGGTGCAATGCTTTAAAATGGAAAGAGGAAACTGTTGGCATGTGTTGCAGTGGAGGGAAGGTTTCACTTGAGGCATTTGAACTACCTCCTGAGCCACTTTACAGCTTAAATATGGATTTTCATCCTGATCACAATCATTTTATGAGTAACATTCGAAAATATAATGGGTGTTTTCAAATGACTTCATTTGGAGCTAAACAGACACTTAAGGTTCAAGGCCAGGGTTACCATCTTATTGGAAGTTTACTGCCTGTGGATCAACAAAATGCTCGATTTTTGCAAATTCATTTTGTAGGAGAGGACGAAAGGGAAGCAAACTTGAGATGTTTAAACTTTACAGATGTGAAGAAAATTTTGTGACAGTGCTTCAAAAAATGCTTCACGATGTAAATCCATATATAAAAAACTTAAAAACAGCTATCGAAAAAGTCCCAACCAATTGTGAAACATTCAAAGTTGTTATTAACGCGGAAAAAAAACCAATAGATGGTCATTTATGTCGCTATAATGCTCCTGCGACAAATGAAGTAGCGTTAGTCATTGTTGGACAAGAATTTGAAAAGCGTGACATTATCTTAGAAAGACATAGTAGTGGTTTGGATCGAATCAACGAAACCCATAGATCTTACGATGCTTTACAGTAGTATCCTTTGCTTTTTTGTCGTGGTGAGGATGGTTACTCTATTCATTTACCCCAGATCGATCCGAAAACTAAAATAGGTCTTGAAAAGACAATTTCTGCCGCGGATTTCTATGCTTACCGGATAATGTCCAGAGATGGTGAAATCATTCATCTTATTTACTATCGCTCCCTCTTCAGTCAATTTTTGGTTGACGTACATGCTGAGATTGAAACCGAAAGACTCAATTATATACGTCATAATTAGTCTAAATTGTGGGCAGAAAATTATATTCATTCAAAGGATGCCGTAGGCAGGCAAGATGCAGACCCTAATGATCTGGGTCAAACGGTAGTGTTCCTATATTCTTTTACAGGTGGACCTCGATACATGCTCGAGCGAACCCAAGATGCCATGACCTACGTTCGTTGATTTGGACGTCCGGATCGTTTTGTTACTTTTACATGTAACCCACAATGGGAAGACATTACAAAACATTTGTTAGCAGGTCAAAATTCCCACGACCGTCATGACATGAGTTCCAATTAAAAATTTAAAAAATCATGATCTAATTGATGAAAGGGAAAATATTTGGCGAATTAAGCTGTTTTATGTACTCAGTCGAATGGCAAAAGCGTGGCCTTCTACACATTCATATACTACTCTGGCTTAAAAATAGTATTACAATAGATCTCCTTGATAAAGTTATTAGTGCCGAAATACCAGATCCAGAAAAAGACCCAAAGCTGTATGAAATCGTGAAATCCAACATGATACATGGTCCCTGTGGAAGTTTTAATTTTAAATCGCCTTGCATGAAACAAAACAGCTGCAGTAAGAGATTTCCGAAACAACTCATTAAAGAAACTCAAACTGGCGAAGACGGTTACCCACAATATAGGCGCCGTTCTCCAGAAGATGGGCTTCACTGTTGACGTAAAAGGAGTATGTTTAGATAATCGATGGGTTGTTCCTTACAATGCTGTACTTTCAAGATGCAAATATGTGAATAAAGGGAAGGATCAGGCTACTTTTGCCCTTGAAAATAAAAATTACGAGGTGACTATTTACGAAAATGGTAGATATATAAGTAGTTCGGAGGCTGTTTGGCGGATTTTTGGCTTCCCGATTCATGAACATTTTCCCCCAGTTATTCATCTTGCAGTACATTTAGGAGAACGGACAGAGAATTTATTTTAACCAAGAAAATATTGCTTAAAGATTAAATAACCCGCCAAATACTACGTTTCTAACCTTCTTTAAACTTTGTCAAGTAGGTATTTTTGCGAAAACTTTGATTTATTCAGTACCATCGTATTATGTTTGGTACAAAAATAGTCATTTTGAAAGAAGAAAAAGAGGGGCTGACGTTCCGGGCTGGCCAGGCATAAAAAAAACGCATTGGGCAGAGTGTATACGGTGCATCCCAACAATGCGGAGTGTTTTTATTTACATATGCTGCTTCATGAAGTAAAATGGCCAACTTCATTTGAGGCTCTTAGAACTGTTAATAGTGAAGTTTCCACTTATCAATCTGCTTGTAAAACTTTGGGTTTGCTTGAAGACGACCAGCACTGCTATGCCACCTTACAAGATGCTGCACATTCTGAATCTCCCTCTAGAATTCGGGATTTATTTGTTATACTATTGGTGTTTTGTCAAGTATTAGATCCATTAGGACTTTGGATAAATTTAAAGATATGTTATCGGAAGATTATAAACATTAAATCCATAAAAGTATAGGGGATGTTGATAACATTTGTAGCGAGGTATACAAAAAATGCCTTCAAGTTCTTCAGGACGCTGTTCTTTCATTAGGTGGGCGTTCACTCAAGGACTATGGGTTGCCACAACCAACCAGGCCGCTCGATTTAGGGAACATTATGTTATTAAGAGAGACTAATTACAATACAGAAATTCTAGAGAGATTCGTCAAGGATAATAAAAATACTTTAACAATAGACCAAACGGAGGCATACGATAATATTATATATAGTGTAGATACAAATTCTGAACAACTTTTCTTTTTGGATGCGCCAGGTGGCACTAGAAAAACCTACCTAATAAACTATAATTTTGGCTAAAATTAGAAGCTCAAAACATATTGCTTTAGCTGTCGCCTCATCAGGGATCGCTGCCACGTTGATGGAAGATGGTCGAACTGCGCATGCATGTTTTAAGTTACCTCTCGACCTAACACGCGTAGAAACACCCTTATGCAGTATTTCAAAACAAAGTCACCTCGCTGAAGCATTAAAAAATACAAAAATTATTATCTGGGATGAAATCACCATGGCACACAAGAGAGGAATTGAGGCTTTAAACAGATCTTTACAAGATATTCGTGGCAATAAAAATTTAATAATTAAAAAAAAAATTAACCGTGCTGTTTGCTGGAGATTTTAGGCAAACCTTACCGGTGGTACCCAAGGGAACTCGCGCTGATTAAGTACAAGTATTCTTATTCGTAAGTCTTAAAAGATCGATTTTGTGGTCCTCCGTAAAAAGTATAGCGTTGACTAAAAACATGAGAGTGTGAGGAGAGATTCCAAGGCTGGTATATATTCAACCAGTCTTCTAAAAATAGGAAGCCTATGGAATGGTTTTGCGAACAAGCTATTTTGACTCCGAAAAATGAACAAGCTGCGTTTATTAACGACACACTTTTAAAATCATTCGACGGCGAAGAAAAGATTTACAAATCTATAGACATACCGTGCAATGCAGACAACGCTATAAATTATCCGGTTGAGTTCTTAAATTCGCTTAATCCAGCTGATCTTCCTTACCATAGGCTTGCACTGCGAATAGGTACACCGGTAATGTTACTACGTAATCTGAAACCACCGAAATTGTGTAACGGCACCAGCCTTACGCAAAAATTTAGTAGAGGCCATTATTTTGACTGGATGTGACCGAGGAGAAACGGTGTTCGTGCCGCGTATTCTTCTAATACCCAATGACCTTCCTTTTGAATTTAAGCGCTTTCAATTGCCTCTGAAAGTTTGTTTTGCGATGACGATAAATAATTCTAAAGGGCAAACTTAAAGGAAAAAGCCCTGTCGAGTTCATTAAAAGGCGTGATATAACCAAATTCCACGCGGGCAAAACTGCGGGCGGAAAGCTAGTAACTATATAAAGAAAAATTAAAATAAAGCAAGATGTCTCTTTATCTACTCAGTGGTTTTATCTTGCTATATATTACTTCTATTTACTTCTAGGAAAAACCAGAAGCTTTTATTTCTTTTTATATATTTTTTGATTGAAAATACTAAAAAACCCGTCGTTGCCATATATTTTGTGAAGGAACGAATAAGCTGACTCGTCGGGAAGTATAACACTCTTATAGGACAGAAACTAGTGTAATAGAAGTAGCATAGTAGCTCATTTCGCTCGCCAAGTAAAAGTTCTGAAGACTGAGATACCTACCTGGAATGAGGATCTTTCTTTTCCATTCTTTATTTAAAATCCGTAAGATCATTCTACAAAAAAAACAATGAAATTACTTTCGTTGCGGATGATATATCCAAACTTCTGAAGGAGAGAACAGTCTACGATGTATGCTCACCCGTCACTGGTGACATGTGGTTGCGTGCCATTTAGATGTGTAAAAAAACAATAGAATAAGTTCTATCAGAATCGCCGTTTGCGTATTATAATATACGTTTAATACTGCGACGCTAACCGCTTATCACTCAGCCTACGTCACAAGCTAGTCTCGTTAGCAAACGTCTGGCACTGCCTCGGAAGCCATTATTAAGTGAGGCAACATTAAACGTGCGACAAGACAGTTTGTTTCTGTGCCGTTGTGGAGTGCTGGATGCAAATCGACATGAGATTCCACCTTGTTCTGCTTACCGTTGCGGTTGTGATGGAAATCGTCAGTACTGTGAGTGCCTCCTTTATTGGTTTAGTAGTGATTTTATTGGGGTATCTCTGGATTGTGCTACCCTGACTTTTCCCATCGGTATTAGTGTTGTTATTGAGAATTGTAGTATCGATAAGCAAGGTAACATCATATGCAATGTACAACATAGTAATTCTTAACCTTGTTCGGCATTATTAAACGAATTAATAGCAGCTAGGTATGATTTTTATTGTGGTGTTAAAACATAAAATATTTATATATTTCCGTGATATAAAGTATATACAATCAGTAGATTGTTGGTACAATAATTGTAATATTGCAAAATGGAGCGCGTTCTTTTACACATATTAATTTACAACCTGTCAGTCCAACATATTAGCCGTTATAACTATGTTATGTTATCCAGTTTTATATATTAAACTTTAAATATATGAATAGTTTTCTATGGATTAGTTAACTTTTATATTTATCAGTCTTGTTTGTAAACTGTCCCAATGTTGGACACGGTCCTCTTCTCAGAATAAACAGAGTAAGCTCATAGGTTAACTTGCAGGTGCAGTGAGGACTAGCAGACTTTAAATACTTTGAAGAATATTATGGAAGACTCTCGGTCGCAAATATTTTTTGCATGACTTTTTCCTTTACAGTTTACGCCAGCGCTAATTCAATATTTATTACACGCATAATTTCAAATGTTTTATTGTGAATAATAATAAGTATTTATTGTTCAAAGAAAGGTTATATAATTATTAACCTATGAATATAACAAATGGAATAATGTGATATTGTAAATTGATAAGCTTTTGGTTGATTATATTATCTGCTAAATTAAATTCCAAAAAATGAAATGTATTGTTTTATAGTTGCTACCTACGGGTTTGACTTCAGTGAGATATCTTGCGTTCGATCGCATGCATCTGACGACTCGAGGTTATATGCGAACGTAATAAAAAAATTACCATCGCTCATTTTACTCGCTTCGCGGTAAAGGAAAATATCGCAAGGAATTTGTGTAGATGGGTGAGCCACGATTTCCAATAACCCTGAAAAATGTGAAATCTGCCGATCTCTTAGCTTTAGACTCATCAGTTATGACCTTATTTAGTAAAAAGACAGCTTAAAAGCAAATCTAGTATCATAATTTAATTGTAAATTCAACATAATCTTCTAAAAGTAATTTATTATTATATCTCTAATACACTTCTTAAAGTCGTCAAAGGACATGAATCGAATGAACGACTAGAAAACAATAAACTATTTATAATTTACCTGCTCCCTGCTTATAAGAATTGTCAGTCTTCGTTTTTCATCTCACTAATGAGACTCGTGAGAAATACAATAATAAGTTGTACGGGCAATTTTTCTTTGTCAAGTAAAAATGAAGTTCAACGGATGCTGCCAGCATTAAACTTTTATATTTTAGTCTTCTACATAGTTTTAGCGATTATTTCAGTGATTTATTATCTTATTAATTACAGGAAATCTCATTGCTTACAGGGAAAAGTTAAACGTAGCAGCGATCATTGTAAGTATTCATCATTTATATTATTTTTATTTCACTACCTGAGCTACAAATTTCCTTTTTTTTTATTAAAGCTCATTCTTTACGTATGATTCAAAATTCGGTTAACAAATTACTAGTATTCTTGGTAATCCCTCCAGCTAGAATGCTTGTGCTAGAGATGGGTTCTTGCCGGTAATGCAATGGGAGGGATTTAGCCCACGACTACATGATTGCGACTTTATCCATTGGAATATAAATACCAATTATTCGTTATATACCTCAATACCTACATTTTTAAATATAATTTAATGCATACTAAAATTATTACTTAAGTGGAAGATAAAATGGAACAATAGAGGGTATAAATATGAAACGAATGAGGAATATTTTTCATTGGCTTCATAAAAATGTGAGGGCAAACGATGAGACGAGGGGCAATATAAAAATCTCTAAGTCAAATATTACGCATTGGCTGTTAAGATAAGCGATTCAGATTCCCCATCCCGAATACCATATAATATTTGCTGGCAAATTTATTTCCCTACAGTCAATAAATTTCTCATTTATGAATAAACTTAACATGTAACTTGTTTGAAGTCAATGTTGACTTGGTAAAGAGGAACGAGCGTGTTGGGTTGAACATTACATTAATAATGTATCAAATCAAATAAACTATCGGCTGCTGTCGGCGGTGTTCGGAGTTTTGGATTTCCACGATTGATATTAGTTGTTTGGGCACTTTAGGCCCAATATGAAGGTGTATTAGTCACTTCTGCGTATTGATATGATGTATGTTTATTTCATACATATTTAGTAGTTGATATGTTCTTTATTATGTTTAATATAATAATATAAGATTGTTTTGATCGTGAAGTTACGTGGGTATTTGAACCTTTGCTGTGCTCGCTTTAGAATAACTGTATTTGCCAAAACCTCTCAAAACGTGATCGACGAATGTTATTGTATGACTTTCAACCTGTTAGGGTATCCAAGTGGCATGATGGCAGTGGTTGACAATATTATTAACATTATTAATGCAAGACGTGCATACATAATTTATTTATATATTATGATAGCCTTTCAATATATATGTCAACGTTTAGCTGAGTGTGATAATAAAAGATAAATCAATATAAATGCAACATAATGCATAAATATGTATAATATATAATAATTATGTTCGTAATTCTTAGTAATTAAAATATGCGTAAGGTTGGTCTTAAAACTAAGATATATACCTACTTAAATCAAATGCAAGTAAGAACTTTAATCAACTTTTCCTTTATTCTCGCATATTATTCGTAGCGCTCAAGTTCCCGCATGGCACCCTGTAGCGCGCTCTTAGTGTGTATTGCACAATCAGTTGTGGGCTAGTTATATTTTATGACGTAAGTTTCATTGTAACATAGAAAGGGCAAATACTTTATATAATATACATTCCATGCCATTTCATTTAAGTTATTATATCATTTACTTTCGAATAAAGTCATCTTCAACTTAATTCTTTCTGTTTGTGTTGGCGAGAGCTCACTCAACTGAGCAAGAGTAATTTTGAGAGTTTTACTCAACAAGTGGCAAACAATTTTACGACTCTATGTGGCTTATAAATCAGCAGGAAATAAAAAGAAAAATAAAGAAAATAAAAGAAAATGAAAGGCAAGGAATACTGTAGAGTAAGAGTTTTTAATCTTACGCCGGTTTTATGTAAGAGGCCACACTTCTACAGAAAACATAAGTGTTCTGTAGAAAAGTTTGAGTAAAATCGCTGTTATTGCGTTGTGCGTGTAAGTACTGCCAGTTTTGCCGGCTCAATCATCGTGCGTGTCATTAAAGTAATGGTTTTTTAAATATTTACTTCCTTACTTTGCTGGCTCATCAACCTAAACTGAATATTGGCCTCCGACATTAAAAACCACCATATATTCCTATTTTGGGCAAAATCAAAGCAATCGGGCACATTTATCTCTTTCAGCTCTTTGACTATTTCATCTTGCTAGCAGTATCTTGGGTAATCTACCAGACGACCATAGGTTTCCCGACATAATTATGCTCATTTGGCAGCTCGATCCAACTTCAAATACGAAAATCAAATTGCAAATTGATGTGAATGTAGTCATTTTTAGTTTCCATTATATAACCAAATAATATGTAGGGCTTTCGCTAATACAGCTGCTAAGTTTGCTTAATAATCCAATACATTACCGTAATGCAACCATTATGGTAGTTTATAGCCTTCATAAATAAATAGACCAGCATAGCAGTATTATACACTGTTCTGATTTGATTGATGCGTTCGATTGTTATAATTGTGTGTTCGTCTTTATTATAGATATGTACAGCGGGTAACAGATTGACATAGTCATATTTAACTTGTCACTTGTTGGAACTTCAGACATAATTGATAAACAATTGTGTCTGGCAGCCTTATAAACATGATCGGTACAGCGCCGATTTTTAATCGTCAAATGAGTTTTATCTGAGGAAAAAGGCGTCAAACTAATTCCACAGAAAAGAGTTAAGTATGTGATGATTGAAAACTCGGCCCTTTATCAATTATTACTAGCTAACCCGCGCAATTTCGTCTGCTTCATATAAGAGAATTTTTCCGTTTTTGCAACATTTTCCATTGCTGCTCCGCTCCTATTGCTTATAGCGTGATGTTATATAGCTTATAGCCTTCCTCGAAAAATGGGCTATCCAACACTTAAAGAGTTTTTCAATTCGAACCAGTAATTCCTGAGATTAGCACGTTTATCCAAAGAAACAAACAAACTCTTCAGCTTTATGATATTAGTATAGATTGTTATTACTTATTTAAATATTTACGGCAGTTATTTATTTTAAGAGTATATTAACCGTAGATGACGTATTTTGTTTAAGTCAATATAATATTAGTACAATGTTTTCATGTGCTATGCATTCATGTGGTATTTGCTCTTAGAAAGCTTAAGTTTTCACGTTATATTATTTCACTTTAAGGTTCCTTAATATCCACCTGCATGTTACAAAAAGTTGTCTATAAAACTGTTTGGATGTATATTTATAGGAGGTATAATGCGTCTAGTGATCTATACTTGAGCTGTCATGGTCAATCAAGGTCAACATATATTTAAAATGGGATTAAATATAATGACCATCAAAAATATTAATAGCACAGCATAACGAGCACCCGTACGCCTCAAATCACTGCATTCCGTCTCGGAAGGGTTAGGCTATGTTAGGTTCCTTCTTAAACCCACCCAAAAATAGGAGCCCCACGAAGCGCGCGAAGCGGGGCTCCGTCGACTTAGTTTGATCTCTAAATATATTTTGCTGTGCAATTAGTGTTTTTTTGCTGTGCAGTTAAATACTACCCATTTAAAATTGGACATTTAGTGATTATATATAAGGACATTGAGTGATCGATATGACCTAAAATCCAATGATATTATTTATTAAAAAACAAATGTCGCCTCCCTTGTCGGACCCTTGGCCTAATTTACAGCATAGCTTTTTACGACCTTCTTATAAAGGTATACCTATAGTTAATAAAGGAAATGTGCAATATTAACTATTTACATAATACATTCCAAATTTTAATTTGGCTCATATTAATTAATTAATTTATATTATACATTTTTTTTTTTGTTAACAATAGCATATTTAGACTTTGTTGTTAAACTGCTCGCTGTACTCTCCTGTAACAGAAGTATAAAAGAAAGTCTTTATGTATCTTTTAAATTATTATTTTAGGCAAATTCGTCAATTTTGATAATATCGTAAAGTTACGAGCCCAAGTTTCGCCCCTTAATAGGTATTTGTTAGGTTTCTTCTTAAATCCACCCAAAAATAGGAGCCCCACGAAGCGGGGCTCCGTCTGTCTATAAAAGAGGCGACAGTCAAGGGGCGTACGGGCTCGTAGCCTGTCGTAACATGTCACGTCTTTGTTATAAACCTAGCTTATGTGTCATTACGTCATTTGTATGTTACATTTATGTGTGTATAGCACCTTAAGTATTTATTAGAAAACTAGTAAAGGTATTTGCAGTGACATTCTTCACATATATAATTATGTATGTATACAGCTGGTCTATTGATGCGTGGATAAGACTGCTTTACCTTGAAGTGCATGCGATGATAAATGTTATAAAGACTAGCCTTCCTTATACGCAATTAAAATAAATATTCATGACAGGATTTTGCGAATTTAGGTATAACAACTATAATTTATTTTTACTAAAGATTTAAATTATAGGCACAGCATACTTGGATCACACGATAAAGTGGCAACACTGAGAAGAGTGCACTCACACATTGCATAAAAACAATACTATATCATGACTGCACCAATGGCGAAGTGTTTTAAGTCGTTATTTCGCCACTGTCGCCTCGCGGTGTGTTGTGGGTTTAATTCCCACGCGGGACAAAACTTTATGTGATCAACAAATAATGTATCGTGTCTGGATGTTAATTGTGTCCGTTATTTGAATGTTTGTAAAGACCTCCGTGACACAGGTATTATTACTAGTGCGGGAGATGTCTGTTTGAAACAAAGGAGGAAATATTTGCTTGTACAAAATCAACATTTTATTTTTCTCCCACCATGTATATTTGTTAAAGTACTTAGTTTAATTCAATGTGGTTCTTAAGAACATACGAACTGAAGAATTTACGACATAACATACGCATCGATTATAGATATGTAATATAGTTTATATGTAAAATAGCCTAAAGCCTGATAATACTATATTTATAATTCAAATGCCATGTTGGTATTGTGTGTCAGATGACAACGCCAAAAAAGGTGACCATATTTAAACATAGAAGGACGCTTCAGCGATATCAATTTTAAATGTTTACACAGATATTTATTTACAAATTTTGATAACTATTTGAATGAACATATTGTCTACAGTTTGTTACCTAGTAGTCTCAATTTAGACCATACGATATTGTAAATGCAAGTTACGTTCAACCTTGGAACTAGTTTCTGTTACGAATTAATGTTATCTCAATGATTCAACACCAGTTATGTATATTACGTAAATAGTGAAAGAAAATCAGATAATTCGTATTTGTAGTATTATAATGGTTTTAGAGTTGACATACATTTAAGAGCGCGATAACTCTTTATTGCAATTAGCGGCAAGCAGTAGTTAAGCTTATGGCAAGGACATTACTTATGCACTGCATCAAAGGTTTATGGATATAGCTGTGTTTCAAGAAATCTAAAATCATCAAAAGCAGGCACTTTTAACACAGGTAAATCTGATTTGTCAATGTGAGATATTTCATATTATCTTTTTTCTCGGACTCGGTCTGAAGTGTTAAATAAACGACGCAATAAAATGCATATAAGTAAGTTTAATTTCAATTAGCCCTGTATTAAACTGTCCCACTGCTGCGCACGGGCCTCTTCTCAGTGTGAGAAGGATTAGGCCATAGTCCTCTACGCTGGCGCAGTGCGGGTTGGCAGACTTCACATATCTTCGAGAACATGACGGAGAAGTCTTAGACATGCAGGTTTCCTCACGATGTTTTCCTTCACCGTTAAAGCGAGTGAAAATTAACTGTTTAATACGGATATAACTTCGAAAAGTCAGAGATGCGTGCCTTGGGATCGAACTGGATATCTCTGCATGGCAGTCCAACTGTCTCCCATTAGGTTATCGCTGCAGATAAAATGCATATTATAAAATCCCTATTATACCTAATTACGCGGATTTCATCGGAGTGGGGTACAGGTTTTTTTTTGTTTATGATATATATGGATGGCGTAGTGGTTTAAGTGATCGCCTTCGCATCGCTACTGCCACAGGGTCGACTGCTGTGGGCTCATACTCATATGAGTAAAAAAATTATAATCCACAAATAGATTCTGGTCTGGTTGTTCTTTTTGTCCGTTGTTTAAACGTTGTAAAGTCTTCGTGACACAGGATGCGTATCAGTGCTAGAATATAAAATTATATTTGCAGTCCATTTACTATGTAGGTAAATATTTAGTCTAAAAAATGAGCTCTTTAATGTGCACTTTCACCTTATTCTATGGAGGCTTAATTTTTAAATACTACTACTACTAGCTCATTGAATATATCTCAACATTTAAAACTTATTTTCGACGCTATCTGCACAAGCAAGTAGTAAACTCTATTAAAACAAAAATATTTGTTTAGCATACACTCGTAAAAGTATTGAAATTAAACTCATTTATACGGATTTTATCACGTTGTTTATTTAACACTGTATTACATAATTTTGAAACTGTTACACTGCTACTACTATTGAATTTTACAAATTTTTAAGCTAATAAAATTATTAAAACTATTAATATTTAGGTTTACACTTTCCCCGACGTTTCGGTTGCTTTTCAGCAGCAGCCATATATATGACTATTCACGGGGAGACTAAGATGGTAGTTGTCTCAATGTCCCAGTGTAGTTATTTCAAAGTACCCGAACATAATTTAATCAGTGGTGTTTCTGTATACGCAGAATGAGCTCAAAGTATCATGAAGTCTAGCTGTGGTTTGTTTCTTCTTGGGTTTGACTATTTGAAGTACTGGATCCCAAGCTGGTGGTACATTCCAACCATCTTCTCTATTGAAATTTGGATGTTTTTTGACTTCAATAGCCTCGCGAAGCATCCTTGGTAGGAATCGGTGTTCTTTAGCGAGAATCTGTGGTTTGTTAAATCTCAGATAGTGGTTGGTCCCCTGTTGTACATGTTCACATACAGCAGACTTCAACGAGCGTTTGTGTTTTACATCAGCTATGTGTTCTTTTATGCGGGTGCCTATGCTTCTCTTAGTTTTACCATTGTATGAGAGTCCGCAGTCACAATCTATTTTATAGACCCTGCATCTTGTAAAGGTAATTGGCACTTGACGGATGGTAAAAATTGACTTATCTTCGTTGGCGGCTTGAAGTATGTGTTGATTAAAGCTCGCTTCAAGATGTAGTCAATCTTGTCAGTGACATAAGGCAGTATAGTAGGCCAGCGCTCGACTGTGGCTGCCTTTTCTCGGGATCTGTGACAGTGGTGCGACTGTTGGAGCTTGTTATCTTGCAGTACTTGCTTGACATGTTGAAGCTCGGCGTCCAGGTGTTTCATGTCACAGATCTCGTGGGCTCGCTGAAACAAAGACATTGCCACGGTAGCTAACTGTTTAGGATGGTGGTGAGATTCACCGTTTAAGTATCTATTTGTATGGGTCTTTTTCCTATGCACAGTGTGGCTCAAAGTATGATCAGAATTCCTGATGACAAGTACATTTAAGAACGCTAATGTATTATTTGCCTTTAATTCCATAGTAAATTGGATATTGTTATTAATGGAATTAAGATGTTCTAGGAATACACTAACTCGTAAAAGTTATTTAAATCAAGTGGTTCTTTAGAAAATATAATACTATTGGAACAATTGTAGACAAAAGGGTACACATTGACTCAAGAAACATAATTTTAATCTCCGCTATGCTTTTTGGTCCACGAAAAGGCCGTGAGTGTACTTGAAATTCTGATCTAGTTTTCAGTGGTTGAAATTGTTTATTGCAGTAATCGGCTCAACGAATTTGGGCGCTACCACGACGTTTGGCGAACAGGGTGTATCTGATTGTCTCGCTGCGGGAAATTCTCCTGGAAAATGTTACACAGAACAGAATGGAATAAATCCTCAATGGCGGTGAAAGAAGACTAGTCAAATTTTATTAATAAATAATTTGTTTGCGATATTTATTAGTTTTTTATTTTGTTACTAACAACTTGCATAACAGTATAATAGTTGAACTGTTGGCACAGTATACTGCGAAATAAAAGATGCCCGAAAGCATCTGTTTTCTAGGTGTAGCGGGCATACTATTTAGGAAAGACTTGTTCCACTGGACAATCTATTAATATTTGGCCAAAACTGGATCTTTAAAGGCTGTCACCAAGTACTGTCAACACGGATGAATAGCAAAGACATGCCTATATTACAAACATCGGGTGACGAATATAGAAAGCTTACACTACAAACGAACAGACATTTATAGATAGAAATTATATGTTTACGTTTGTGACCTTTCTTATCAAATACTACATTTTGCTGTTTAGATGTTTCTTATCAAATAAGATCAATTAATGCGACGATTTTAATTGCCGGATTTGATTTAGTGTTAGAAGTAATGAAATATCTCTCTAGTTATCAAATTGACCGTGAGTAATAGTTACTTATTAATATTAGTTACTCAACAAATCATAGCTGTGACAGCATGATATTACCATTGAACATCAATAATTTATGTCACTACTGCTAATGGTACAATAATTACTGTATTTTTTACAGTTTTAACATAATGTGTAGTTTATAATTATTATGTGTATAAATGGCATGCTTCCTGCCGTGGGTAAAACTGTAAGTGCAGTAAGCGGCTGATCATAAATAAATACTTAAATGAGAACACATAATAAAATCAAAATGAAAACGAAACAGTAATTTTTTTGTAATGTGTATTTTAGAACTCACAAAACCGAGATTTACCCTTACCATACTGGGTCCGGCCGTTAGGGTCCCATCCCGGTACGACCTCGGCCGCTAAAGCTAATACATGATAGTATACACACAGCACAAAACAAAAATATTTAAATTCAAAAACACTTTTGTTTCGACAGTATTTGCTCAAGTGTCTTCTCCGGTTGTTTTACAATGGGACCGTCTTGGCCGGGGGCGGTTTCACTGTGGGTGCGCGGGGCGTACCGGAATGGGACCCTAACGGTCGGACCCACCATACTGAATAAACAGTAGTATTTTAATAATAAGTAATCAGCCATAAATCTGTTTTATATTCCTGACTCGTATTGTATAATCTTTAAATAAATATAAAAGCTAAACTGTTTTGATTTGATTATCAAATAAAACGTAAGTGATTTATGATATAAAAACAAAAAATCGCCATTAGTGTTCTGTATCACGATTTCTTAATCTAAAATGTCGGTAGTTTGTTTGATAGGCAAGAATATATTATTTGAAAAAAACAGAACAATTTATTACGCTCTTTATTTCTGTAAGTAACGCTCTCGACAGTTTTCGACCTTGATTTAAATTCAAAGAGAGAAATATCTATTGCGCTTGACAGCTTATAACCGTATCACTCCCCGTGGTGTCATGGTAATTAGACGACTATCTGAATAGTGCAGCAATGATTAATGTATGAAATGTAGAATAGACTCACTATTCTAAGTTTTTATTATAGTAAATATAACTGAATGTAAAACTAACACAAATTATAACGCTCTTTATTTCTATATGTGAAGCTTGCACCAGCTTTCGACCTTGATTTTAATCCAAAGAGAGAAATATCTTTTGCGCTTGACAGTGCATTACCATATTACTGGTATGGTAATGAGTTGGCTATCTTAAAGTGCAGCGATGATTCACGTATTTATTGTAGCCCAGACATAGACCAACGTTCTCTGACCCGAAATGACAAGTACTGGAATAGCTACCGTATCGACTTCCTTTTTATAATCACTAAACGGATTTTGTTGTGGTATTCACAATATTTTAGCTTGGAGTTTAACTTACATTCTAAGCTAGGTTTTACTTGATTTCCCTCAGTTGAATCCTACTAAGTAATATTGCAAATGGGAATGTCAGTTTGTTTGTTTGTTTGTTTGTTACGCTTGCACGGCTAAACTACTTAACTGAACATCATGTAATTGCGTATACACTTTGTCTTAGAGATACAGAAACGATACCATTCATCCAAAAAAATGTACTGCTCCCGTGCAAAGCCACGGGCAAAAGCTATAATTGATAAACTGTGATTCACGTCATTAAATCCAGAGCGAACAATTATTTCACGCAAACGAAATCGCGTGCAAATGCTAATAATACATAAAACAATATAATTTACCAATCTACAATTTAGGTCAATTAGTACAACGTAATTAACACTAGAGTTAAAGGTTCCAAGTTACCGAATAAAACCACTTAACCCATAAACTCAAACATTAGTTTCATTATAATTTAAACTTCGCAGTCGGCACGTATCAAACGGCCAACTTTAATCCTAAGTCTAGTTTCATAAATCGTCTCACTTCGCTGTATCCGGTCCGTTTATTATCCAGCTCGTACCAATTTAGATGGTCCCACTGAATTTCCAGATATTATACAAGTGCTACGTGACTTTAGAACCGTGAAGATTCGCTCTACGATCGTCGTCACATCGACTGCGGTTTTGTACGTATGCCGAGAATAATTTCATCTGATTCAGCTTGTAGTCACGCAGTTTTAATGGCGCCTGTTTGTATTGTTTGTTTTTATAATACATATGCGGAAATAATGTACCTATCTAGTTTGCTTGTGAATATCTTTATAGATTTGGTCTTAATGGGTACTTCTATTTAGGTACACTTGCCTAGGTTAAAGTGAATCTAAGAATATAAGATATTGGTTTAAGTGATTGTCTTTGGATTCGATTCCCATACGGGACAAAAATTTGAGTTATCTGTAGATAGTTGTTTTGATTCTGGGTGTTCTTTTTTTGTCCATAGTTTAAATGATTATAATAATTGGAAACTTCTCACGACATGGGATTTGTTCCTACTACGGGCGATGTCTATTAAAAACTGGAACTGGATGTGGGAGGCGGAATATCGAGGATAATGGCGCAAAGATTATTTATGACTGCTAAAGTCTGCCATCCGTTGCCAATTATTTGATGGTACGAATAAGCTTGCTAGTCCCGGTAAGTATTACTTTGTTACGGGAGATCGCTGTAAGATTAAACATTGTAATGCGTTTTACTCAGTGACTAAGAGCTCTGTGGACAAAGTTCACCTATCTACCTCTTTCATTAATTTACTGCTATTTTCCTCCTTTTCTTCATCTTTAATTTTTGTTTTCAAGAGTCGGCAATTCGCAGATTGTTATTGATATTCTACGATAGCCGCTTGGCATCAGGCATGCAAGTTACTCGCCTTTATTGTATAAATAATATCATTTTATTTAATCATACAGATGGCTAGATTATATTGGAATATCCACGGTTCTGGAAAAATGCTAGAAGTCTATGTTTAGCAGTTTTACTTGTAAATCAGTCAGAATCATTTATTCAGTTGTATGCATGCATTAGTTCATATGCCTGAAGAGTTAGGTGTATTTCACCCATTTCCACCAGTGACGGAATAAATAAGGCGAGAGCTGTACGGCAGGTACCTAATTTACCTAAATATGACCGTCACAGTTTAATAGTAAGTTTACTTAAATTATTAGTTAATATTTTTAGGTTAGTTGCTAGATTCAGATAACTGATTGAGCTTATAAACAGATACTAACCAAGTTCATAGGCAATCTTCAAAAATCACTCACTTCAATCAATCTTTGAACAAAATATTGGTTGTACCGATCTAAAAATGATTAAATAATAATGGAATGAAGTGCAGCTTGTTGCAGGTAAGTCGTTTGACTGAGTAATAAGTTTCCAAGGATAAGCGAGTGAACTAAGCGTAATATCTATCAACGAGGGCAGAAAAGTAATTTATTAGCGGCGATGGCCCAATGGATTTTCTCGACTCGGAATTGCAATCGAGAGGTAGCGTATTCGAATCCCACTCATTTTTCCTAACGACGTCAACCAACTCGTTAGCGTATTCGAATCCCACTTATTTTTCCTAACGACGTCAACCAACTCTTAATACAAGCTTTTCAGCGTAAATGGACAGGTTAATAAGAATTCAAGTAATTTGTAACCTAAACAAATTGAATGTTTTAGCTTTTTTTAGAGACGTTATTGCATTAATCATAACGCGTGTTTCTTTACAAACATTCAAACAACAGACACAAAGAACACCCAGACTTGGAACCCTGTTAGAAGATTATACAATTTATTGTCCCACGTAGGGATCGAACCAACTTGGCGTAATGGCAGTGACAAGGCACCCATTTATATACATCATTCGTTTTATAGTAGATCTAGTCACAAAAAACACCTGGTTAACTCTTACGCATTTAATAATAGTCAACAGTCTTGTTAATCCGTCAAGTTCTGAGAGAGAACACGAGCCGAGTAGAATAGTTTATAAAGGGTTGATGTTTATTATTATTAAACCGTATGTAACTTATATTAGGGTCGATGATGTAAGGAAAATCGCGCGGCGGCCCTGGACAAGACTGATATAAGGTCGAGAGAGGTATGAGTAAGGACTTCGCTTAATAATAAGTAGATTCAGGGTATTTATAGATGATTATGACGATGAGTAGACAGTACTAGACCTGCTCAGCCTATTATGTAGGCCATCGGAAGAGTTTGACCATACACGTCAAGAAAATATTTGCCGAATTTCCTTCAAAAGATATTTTGTTGACTATAGACAGGTATAGGTTTATTTTTAAGACAGAGGTGTTTTACAGTCCCATTTCGTCAACAATGGCTTTAGGACCATCATAACAGAGGGTGAGCTTGTTATCCTGTGTCTGGGCTACTACTGAAATATACTTGACAGAAAAAGTACAATAGTTGCCCGATCCCGGAACCAATTAATCTTTCAATATATCTATATATATCTATATAGGTATTAATACGTGAAGCAAAAACTTTGTACCCCTTTTTAAGAAAATTGCGTGGTCGGAGGAGAATGAAATTTGGCACAGTTAGTAGAGTGGCGGATCCTAATATTTTTATAAAATATGCATTTCAAATACATTAGATTAATGAAAAAGCACTACACGCACACAACCATGCATTTGACACACGCAGTCGAATCGCGTTTGTAGTATTTCGGTATTGTTCATCTGACGTCGTACAATTCTTCGTAACTATGGTTACATATACCTTATTTATATGTAATAAAGAAAAAGAAAACAAATTAGAAGCTTAGGAATATCGTCAATGGAAGAGTATAGTTAAGTAAATAATAATTTGTTTGAAAAAGATAGGTAAATTATCCTGTGTGGCCTTGGCGAAATCTATATGAAATGAGATTATAAAAGTATAGTTATAGACAATAAAACCTTAATAACTATCAAAACTTGAATTTAAATCAAATATGGTCGAATTTTAATCACTTGGCGACCGCTAGTTTATTTTTATTACATTAATCATTTATGTTAATTTGTTCATTATTTTGTTGTTTTCAGGAACATTATTCTTTTTGGGTCCTTAAAGGGCTAAGATGTATGTAGCCTCCATTTTCGCCATAATATTGGGCGAGATAGTCATATTATTAGTTCAAAGAGTTCAGGTCATTACTGACACTGCATAAATTACCAAAAGCAATAATGAACTAACTGCCATAGTTTGGATCAAAGAGTCATTTACGAAAGCCAGAAGTTACACCTACTATGAAAAGTACTAGCATTAAAGTAAAAAGGCCACCATTTTAAATGCAAGAACGTTAGTATTACAATGTTATGGCATTTTACAAATGGGCCTGCAAGTAGAGTTATGCATGCATTATATCATATAGTTGCTACTGAACACTGAACAGACTAGAGTATTAAAGTAATAACTCAAAACATATGTAGTACTTTGCTACATAATAGGGCCATTAAATTTATGATGGGATAGTTTTTGTCGCCTAATTTATCGCAACGGGCCTAACACATTGACATCACGGGTACAAAGGACACCGAGACATGAAAGACTTACCTTACACACGTGCATGATTAAGTAATCGTAAAAAATAATTATTCTTTTAATTGTAAAGACGATGAAAAGTATAAAAATAATACCAGCCCTGTTAATAAACCGTCCCACTACTGGGTATGGGTTTCTCAGTTTGAGAAGGGTAAAGCCACATAGTCCACCATGCTGGTTTAATACGGCTTGGCACACACACACACATCTTCAAGAACATTATGTAGAATTCTCAGATATGCAGATTGTGTCATGTTGTGTTCTTTCACCGTTAAAGCGAAGCGTTAATTTATTAACTAGTTTTTGTCCATGGCTTCGTTCGTTAGGTTAGTAACAGTACTTTTTTCTGAATGAAAGGTACTCTATGTCCGTTTCTGTTACCTTGACAACGTGTATGATACAATTTCATGATGATTGGGCGAGTAATCAAGGCTTGAAAGTATAACAAACAAACAAACTCACATTTGCATTTATAATATTATATTAGTAAGGATAGTTAGGATTAGAATTAGGAAGTTAGGATTTAATAGGCATAAAATTTCAAACGGTTAGATACGTGGACTGGACTCTTTGTGTGGCTGATCAATGGTTTTCTACTAGGATATCGTTGCAGTATACTTGATCATTTACAACTATAGAATGTAAATGAGAAAATTTTAAGTACTAAGTATAAATATTTTAGAACTTCTCCACCCTGATGCTACTTATGTGATTGAACGTTTTCTATGTAGAGCCACACTCACACTTACACTTACTAACCATTATACCATCCATAGTTTAGACTCTAAATATAATATAATATAATATAATATCAGCCCTGTATTAAACTATCCCACTGCTGGGCACAGGCCTCTCCTCAGTGTGAGAAGGGTTAGGCCATAGTCCACCACGCTGGCCCAGTGCGGGTTGGCAGACTACACATATCTTCGAGAACATTATGGAGAACTCTCAGACATGCAGGTTTCCTCACGATGTTTTCCTTTACCGTTAAAGCGAGCGATAATTAACTATTTAATACGAACATAACTTCGAAAAGTCAGAGTTACGCGCCTTGGGATCGAACTCGAGACCTCTGTGTGGCAGTCCAACGGTTTCCCATTAGACTAACGCTGCGACGACTCTAAAGCTAGTAAAAAAACAATGTAGTTAGTTGCAAACCTAGTATCAAGGGTGTTGCTGCCCTGCCGCTTGTATGGTTCTAAATAGGCTCTATCAGTCGTAGACGCTAATAACGCTCACATTGGTTATCTTAGTGATGGAGAACCCAATGTGCTCAAGCACAATGTTAGTATTAAAACACGAAAGGAAAGAATGATTTGACTCACATACAGTACACTCATATAAGTCATATACATATGATGCAAAATTATTTATGAATAAATTAAATACGCTGTAGCTACATTGAAAATAGGCTATTATACAATATGAAACCCAAGAACTAACAGTATAACTCTTATAACAGTATAACTCAGTATAGGTTTTATAATAAACATACTCATAATGTTTCACTGCACACGTTTACCAAGACAACTCGCCTGTTTCGCAGAGCCCCTTACCTACTTATATCAAAGCAAGTGCTTGTATGAATGGCACTTTTTGGCTGCTCTAAATTGCGACTGAATATTTTATAGCTCAGATACCATCAAGAAAGCAGCTGCGCTTTGAACAATGAGTACTCGTTTAGATTAGTTAATGATAACGACTGGAGTGTTGTACTTAACTACAAATATGAGGAATACGATTGCTTTGCATGAAAATTTCTTGTTATAAAATCCGAATATCCCTTGGTTATTGTAATTTTCTGATAATAGCAGCAAAGATTTTGGAACAGTGTCTGGTATAAGGCATTTGTCTAGCCACCTATTACGTTGTATCTAAAACCATAACGCGCGAAATGTGGGTGTGATACACCACTGCCTTCTTGGTTGAGTTTGGTATGAGACTGAATAACCCAATTATAATACCTACCTTTATATCCTCTAAAATAATAATAGATTTGATGATCAGATAGAAAATACGTTACGACCCAACAGTCTAAGCACGTATGTGCATTCGAAACTCACGTACTCCAATTATTGGAACATGGGAACTAGGTACGTGTTTTTTATTTAATTTTCTTTTTTTTAAGCACCCCACCTGTACAATTATAAATGCTTCTTAAATATATAAAGTGCGTATTATAACATTATAACAGTAATCATACAAATGACAGGCACGCATGACAAGAAACTTATAGTCTAATTAAATACCGGTAAGATAATATTTAATAGGCACTATTTTGTGTAGATAAGTGCTAAATCCAAAAGTAGTTGTTACACAGTTACACAATTACATAGTGCAGATAAGTTATGCAAGTCGGTAATTATTTATAACACAGGTGCAATATAAACATAAGAAAAACATATTAAAGATTTAAAAACACAAAACCCACAATAAGCAGCAGTATTAAAACTTAAAAGAAACAGATTGAATATCGACGAGTCAATGTAAATACATAAATATTTTATTTGGCAGTCAGTAGGAAACGTTTCATTGAAAATATGTCAATTGCGTTGTTTGTCGAAATGCATTTCTCATTGTACAATCTCATCATACATGTGAGAGTAAACTATAGATAATGTTATTTCCAGTTTACGATGCCATTTTAAACCTGGATTCTCTGTTTCTATTAACTTTATAATACAAAGCGTTGTTAAGCCATTGCATAAGACTCGATACTCTAGTCCTCAAAATCTAGACATTCTATTCCCAGGCAGTGGTAAAAGAAATGGCTTTTACTAGCACAGCGCTGGAGAATTGAAGCATTTACTGACTGCACTGATGATTACGTGGTCGCCTCGTCACTGCCGCCGCTCCAAATGTTGTGGGATCGAACTCCACGCGAAAAATCTTTAGTGATCCACATATAGTTGTGCTGGGTGTTCTTTGATTGAATGTTTTGCACAGTTCTCAGCGAAACAGGAATTATTCCTACGGGTATACTACAAATAATTATATTAGTTAAGCAGAAATTAAGTGTAAGTAAGTTGTGTTTATCAACTTACCCTCACTGATATTATTAATGCGATATTGTGTTTATTAGTGTGTCCTATCTCTATTAAGTATTTAGGGAAATCACAGAATAAGAGCGGTGCCACTTTTACATCTTATAATAATATTTATCTCCTTGGAGACGCGCTACAGACATAGCATAGCTCTCAAAAGCTAATTGATTTTAATATATATGGATATAACCTATCCTGAAATCTAATATTTAAAGCAGACGAAAACTATACGATAACGCACATAACGCGTTTGAAATGAATAATTTGGTACTAGAAAACTCATACCTTGATTAGCAACTTTTGTATTATTTGGAGCCCCAAAATAATCACGAACAGAGGAAAGCGCAGTAAAAGAAACGGATATTGCCACTGAAAAACGTTAATTAATTTTTCAAAGAAATTCTTGGTAGAACGCTATCCTTGCTTTAAGAACAAAAATCCTTAAGTACAATCAAAAGTCCGTCCCTTTAAGCTTTTGATTCTATTTTAGACAGGGTTAATTATAACGCTTTTAGACTATAATTCCTGTCATTAAAATTTACAACTTATGTTTTATCTTTAAATTGCATTTTACGGTTAATAATGCGATCTCACTGTTTCGTGATATCACCTGCCTGTCCTTATTTAAAAAATGAAAATAGCTGTAATGGTATAATGTGCCTTCATTGCTTATGGAAAAGTGAAGTGGAAGTCCATATAACATATTAGGACTTGCGATTAACAGGTCCTGGGCTCAATGGCCACCTATTCGACCACCAACAGGGGCACAATTCAAACACGAGCATTTTAGCTATGCTAAAAGAAAACTTGTTTTGTAATTGTCAAGTTAAGATGGCCCAAGGTACGTCACAACGTATATTTTACCAATAAAAGTATACAAAATTAAAATAATAATTTTAATGTTATGCAATATGAAACTTGATGGGCGCGATTTTGTAGACATCTGTCACAGGACCCAAGCTATATTTTACGGAGCATAAATAATATTGAGTACATCGTACATTCGTAGTCATAAATATATAGGAAAAATCATAATTACTTGTGAATATTTTATTGCATTCGAACTTATATCATAAATGCGAATGTAAGATTGTTTGTTTAGTATTGTCGCCTTAACTACTCGACCGATCAACATGAAATTTCGCATACACGTTGTCAGGTACACAGAAAAGGACATAGGGTTCCTTTCATCCAGAAAACCTAATCTACATTTATGCGAGCAAAGTAATGAGCAAAATCTAGTTTCATAATATTATAATAAGGTGCGGTTATAAATAAATTAAATCACTATGAACTTTGGTGCGCCAGAATCCACAATGATCTAATTTTAAACCAAATGCCAATTAGGAGAGAGGATATATACCTACAATATTTGCAACAACCTAATATTAATTTGTCTATAGGTACCGGCCATTTACTGAGAAGCTGCACCGCTAAACAGTTAAGACAACAAACTTAGTTCCTCTAAGTAATTTAGTAACGTGGATCATGAAAATTGTGAATACGGTAAATTAAATTATTTAATTTTATGATAATCATCATCTCCATTTCCTTAAATATCGTGCTTTTACTTTAAAAAGAAAATACATTAAGCTAGAAATAAGTTTGCTAAATGTCGCATGTATGGTATTAAAATATGTAAGGTGTAGAAAGAGACCTATTGTATCTTAGATGATTGCTTATTTTTCTTCTGTTGAGCTCAAATAATGATGATTAGAATAAAATATTTTGTGTACCTAAAGTTATTTGTCTCTTAGGCACTTAAACTAATGTTTAAGTGACTCATAACCGATAACTGCGCGTGAGCATAATTGCTCACGCGCAGTTATCGGTTATGAGTCTCGAAAATTAGACCCGAAGATTCTCGAGATAGGTATTTTTTTTAATTATAAATATAAGGCTTTTAGGAACGACAAGTAAAAGACTGGGTCCAGTAAACGTCAACGTTAACGTATATAAAACCAAATAAATAATCTCAAATGTGTACATGTATTATGTAACTTACCAAATTTTACAGTGTACTTAATACTTATGGTCGATTGGAATTTCATACTCTTTGATGCGTTAGCTCGATCAACTGTGCTTAACAATTACTTCTGCTCAAACTATCTCGAATGTGGGATGCCAGATAACTAATAAAGTGGTATTAATCCTGCAGTCCCTCGGCTTCCTTCGCTTTATAGTTGATAGTATATATCTACGTTGTTTAAAACCTATAAATCCGAAAGCTGATGCGACGCGATCTCCGTCGCTCTGGTACTCGCACCATTGAGGTCAAAGATTTTCATTCAACACTTTGGAAAAATCCATCTGATGAAACTTAACAGCACGAAAAGTCTAATCATAGGTTAAATAAATAAAATTTAAAGAGAAGAGTCTCTTTTCCGTACCTACTATAATGAGTAAGCCATAGATAACGCCTTTTCAATCATTCACCATTATCTAAGTAAGGTCTAACAAGAATGAACTATGCTTGGATTAACTTTGAAAATTTCGAAATGCGGTAATCTGTGTAGAAATTAACCGACATGGTTCCTAAAACAAGCAAGCTTAAGTGTAAATGCTTGCAACATCTATCAAAGGACCGATGGCCTTTGGAGCAAACGGCATCTTGCTGCGGTGCTAAGTCTTTCGCGATTTACATTTATTTCTGTGTTATTATGGGTCTAACTAAAGTGTTCAGGCGTCTGTTATTTTGATATTTATGAATCACCTTAACAAAATTATCCGTAGCGAGAACGACGTCAATAATTTAAAAAAAAAAATAACATTTCTTCAGTTACAATATTTATAGTGTCTCGAAGGGTAAGCTAAACTTTACAACAACGGAATTAAAGAACTAGTTTTTGAAACAGCTATTAGTGGTAAGCACGAGTTTTAAAATGCTCCACTAGCTAATCAATTTAAAGTGCATTAAAAGTTGCATGCATATGTTTTGAATTTTTAATATTAAAGCCTCACAAATGCTTCATACAATTTAATAATAATTAAATATAAACTGACTAGAGAAACACAATTGCAACTATTCTTCGAATAGACTGACATTGTAGCCTAGTTAAAAGTAAATCAGGTCAGCTGCGATCGTTTCAAAGCTGTATTTAAAAATATAATGCTATAACTTGTATACAGACTGTTAGGCTAAGTTTACGTAGCGTTGCAGTTAAGAAGTTTGCGCAGGAACAACCTTACCACAGCTATTAAGGTAAAGATTGGTCTGCCGGTAAATTAGTTGACCGTCAGAGTTTAGCGCCGCTTGCGAATTTCACAATGAACTATGGACCACTAACTATGAACATGGGGTAGCCTCCCGATAAGATCAATTTGCCGGAGAGCCAGCGGTCTTTACAATCGACGGAGTTGAGCTGAATTTACGAGGAACTTCGATGTTATCCGAAGCTAATTTACTGGTCTTACTTATCGACTCGTTTCGCTTTACCTGTTGAAAGTAAGATATTTAATATTCACAACTTCAAAAGTTTTCTATATGTACTCATATTTTGTAACTAACTTAATTATTTGTGTACTCGGTAAAGTAACGTAATAAATGTTTTATATTTCCAAGACTGTTTTCGGTGCTAGCATTAATCAAATTTGTATGCTTCGTCTCCACTAAAACAAATAAACCTGGTTGTAGAAATTTACGTTTATTCTAATTTACATTTTTGTCAAATGTCTAGACAGGTATTTTGAACAGTTTAATTATGTGTGTAAGTTTTTGCTGGGATAATGATGGTTCAGTATAGGGCTACATCGTACGTAGCCAAAACGTAATAATATGCACAAACTCACGCCTTTTGCCCTGTGTGGTACACACAGCGACATATTAACCTAGACTGTTTGGACTTTGAACTATTAGAAGTTGAACGCTGCGAATCGTGCGAAAGAGTGCGTTATATTTTTGTTACGCTCTATCCTTACCATTACGTCGACACCACTATGCACTGTCCCTTTCCGACAATTCTCTATTTTGTATGTAGCGTAGTTATGCGTATATAGGATGTCTAAATTGACGTGTAGCCGTGTGTACAAGTAATAAAATACAACGCATTTCCACTCCTTACGATTCTAGGTTATCTTTCTTGCTTTACTCTATCCGTACGCTTAAGCCGTCTTTTTTCACACATTTGTCTCTCTTGTACCTAAAGAACCTTCTTCTATATCTTCTTCATCCAATAATCCAAAAGTTTTAAGGTGAATTACACCCATCTTTTGCAAGCTGTGATTGATTCCATGTGAAAATAAGCGATAATGTGAATGTACATTGCACATTACTACGCGCTTATTTCTACGAGACAACGGGGCAGCCAAAAACGTTAGCGTACCAGTTACATAGTTTTACAAAGTAGAAACTTATCACATAACAAGCCAAACATTTATATCAATGTTTGAACACGTTGTGTTATACTAATACGCGAGCGAACCCAAACTCAATAAGAATTCATTGAAGAGTGAAGAACCAAAGGAATGCAAACTATTCTACTTTCCCACAATCTCCATGTGAATGTTTACGCAAAACGGTGGCGAACAAGATAAAATACTTCGACCGTCTTCGTAAACAGATTTTGTTCCGAGACGTTGTTTCTTAATTACAAATTCCAAGGTAACGGACAAGATTCTCAGACGGTCGCGAACCCAAGCATCCCAATACACAAGTTGGAGAGCAACTGCTTAATTAAATCATCAATATAGGAGCCTCAAGGGGAACCACGGTCCCTGACTCCGTGATGTATTTGCTCGGGTTCGCTGCAGATCTTACTCACGGTTACGGATCTCCACAAAAAAAGCATGACATAAATAATTGCAATGAGTTCATTGATTGTACGTCGTGATTGAGCTATAAAGACAACATTTCCGACTATTGTTGTGTGTCAGTGACACTCGAAAATTGTGACTATACGCTATACAAAGATTTTTTCTGGTAATTATAGTTTTTATGTTAGTTGTTGCTATGTTATGTACAAGTATTCTTAAATTTATAATATCTGTCACCCATTTATTTGAGAGTGATATTGAATAGGCGTAGTTAAGAATATACGTACCGTTATTTTGTGTTACGTCATGAATGTTGTTTAAGCACATGCCTTACGCAAAAGGTTGTCTAATGTTACTTTGGTTCTTTACCAACTTTGTTAAATAAACGTGACTTTATTATACTTTTATTTTTGTAAAAAGTAAGAGAAGCTGATTTCGCATTACAACATAAGGGACGGCTTTTAAATTTAAGACTAATGAAAATATTACAATACCGCCTATACCCCCGAAAGTGTAGGTAAAGATAAATCACATCCACATTTTGCCAGATATGGTTTTAGATACCACGTAAGAGAGGGTGAGTGAATTTCTGATTAGAAAAGTCCAATAAAATTTTGCCCGTACCGTGCTTGAACCTGAGAACTCAGCGGCAGCAATCGAATTCACCACCACTGCGCCACCGAAGTTCTCCAGCTTACGATATATCTACGAATACTTAGTTGCGTCTATCAAAAATATATAAAATAAAATGAAAATCGTAGAGAAGCTACATTCAATAGACCTACCGCAATCCAAATACAATGTTAAAAATCCTAATAGAAAATACCGATAGTAAAGTCCTCAGTGGCATCGGAAGTTCACTTGTTAGCTTCATCCACATTGCAGTGTACTTACAATTTAGACCGATCTCGAGTTGTTACTTTTATCAGTATTTTAAGGAAGCATACTAGTAACGTAATAGATATTGGTAGAACTTTTGCCAATAGTTCATCATTTTCATTTTCTGTAATATCATGCATATTACAACACTGATTCCAAACTTCTAATCCAATTCAGCAGCAAATTAGGACCGGATTTCGTTAATTCATCAAAGTATTACTTAATTGGCAATTTAAATAGAAAACTGAAAAATTTGAAGGGGATTAAACTATTAACAAACAGTTTGGCCAAAGTAAACATTTAATTTTAACCAGGGTAGGCCATAACAACGTTTCCTTTAGAAGATTATCCAGGATTTAGCCTGGATAAGTGCGATCTAACTCGTAATTTCATTTGATCCCGTCCTGTCGATATTCTCATCCCTAAGGGAGTTCCAATAATACCTGTTAATTGGAAACTAGTCCCACCGGAGATTTGTCCTTGGTATCCGTCATAATGGACTATAATTTGTTCTTACTGGGTTACGACTACGAGGTTAACATGCATAGGTACATACCTATTATAGGTATGTTACGTCATAGCTAGCTTCAATAACATCGATGAAGGTATAAACTGCAATCTGCGTAGATCAATGTATTCTCGTTTAAGCATGTAGACTTCGTGGATAACTTTTTTAGTCCGTACCAAGAAATGTCATAGTTGGCGTTGGTGCTTTTTAAGTTTTAGGACTTCTATTTGATCGAACAAGTAAATAAAACGACTGCAATACCTTCGTGATAATAACTAAGGCTGTTTGAACCTATAGATATGTAATATAAAATACCTTGTCTAGTTTTTGTTCGTTCAACGACAGTGTTGCATTTTATTATATTGATTTTGAATAAAGTGTTTCAATGTTATGTTATTTTATAAAAAAAAGCATAATTTGAGAAGGATTGGTAGCTAGTGTGGTAGGTAGGTGGAATTAAAATGAAACTGGAATTAAAATGAAACAAAGTGTAATTGGCCAAAATTTAATTACAAAAAGAGATTTGAAGGTTTTCTTCGCAATACCTGAAATATACAATACATTTATTAATCGTAGAAAGGTTTATTATGCCAAAGTATTAACATTGTGCATCATAGTATTAAAGTTAAGTAATTTTTATCGGCTTTCCTTCAAGCCTTATACTATACATACAAAGAAAATCTGCACTCAGAAATACGCCAATATATATATATACATTAAGTTGTTTTAAATACCATGTGATAGATGGCCTATTATCGTCTTACAGGCTCATATCTAATATTCGTGCTTCTATAGAATATTTCTGAAGAGAAAATGATATAACATTTTGTCCGACCCGGGATTCGAAACCGAGGCCTCACAGTCGCCGCAAACATAAACTCATGCTTATACCATGGGACTAAGGAGGCTGCTTAAGCAAATACCTAAACATTAACAAAGAAATTAATATAAGATAATGACGCACTGTGTGACTATGGCATAAAATTAATTAAGTTATGTAAATAAACATTACAATAACTTTAAGTTTTTTATTTAAAATAACACCAAAGACCAGACATTTTTTCTCCGTGACACCAAATCACAATCTATTAATAATGGCCATAAATACAAAAGAAACCATCACCAAAACAGAAGTTTTTATTACGTTTACCACTATACAGATAATAGAAAAGCCACGGAAACTAGATAAACATCCTAGCGAATTAGTATTTGAATTAGTTACAGTGTTTTGGCATACATATCTACACCGAGTTTCTTGAAAATTACGTGTCAAGAACGATTCTATATCCAGATATTTGATTGGCTATTTCTTATTCAGTCAGCTAATCACAGCAGTTGACATGCACTTGACAGTATTTTTACTATTTTTGTGTTGATCTGCCTTTCAGAAACCGAGTAAAACTCTGCTAGCAAAGAAGTGTTTTATATAGTTTTATATATTAGACATACTAAATAATTTAATATATTATTATTTTATTACTAAACACCAAATAGATACCCATTACAATTTGATACACCACAACTACCGCAAGCTACTTTCGAGTTATACGATTTGTTATAAATATTTATATTTGACATAAATAAACTTTCTGTTCAACTTAAAATCACCTTAAGTACCACCCACGAAGGCCCCACAGAACAGTGGACATCTTCGATATAAGAGGTAGACTAAGAAAGAGCTCCTCGCGTTGAAGACGAAAACTTGAGGAGGCCTCATCACGGCCATCATTCTCATAGTTACAGCTGGAAAATTGATTCAATTGATCAAATTAATAAGATTCAATAAATAAAAAATAAAAAATATTTTAAGGATATATCCCGGCTTAGGAAAGAAAGTTTAAAACAATAAAAAAATGGGTACAATGAACACCCTGACACGAAATAATTAAGTATATATGGACCAAATATTTTTTGTCTCGTGTGAGAATAAAATCACTTGGCAATAACTGCAACTACACGCCATTCGTGCGTGACGAAAATATACACAGTAGACTAATTTAAGAAATGCTTTTATGTACATTCATGTACAATTATACCATACCTAAAACCGAAGGCATACTCTACCAATCAACTATAGCAACTAAGGGATAACACAGAGTTAAAAGAAGAAATATCATACGGTGGATTCTTTAATAAATTTTGCACTTATAAAGAGGTATTTTATTTGAGACAAAATCTGTTTACTGTAATAGTCAAAATAGAATATATAAAAAGGCTATTGCCACTATCGTCTGTCATGAAGTAGAAAAAGATAAAGCAATTCTTATTATTTTACAACAGGTTACCAAAGCAAACTACGCTGTTGATTGCGAAGAAATCACCTTATTGGGCGCCTACAAATCTACCACAGAAAATTGTAATTCTTTCAAATAAAAAAATAAAAATAAATGAACGATTTGCTTTGAAAATATATATCTATGGAGGATTTGTGGGAGGTGCAGCGCCGCCGACTACAAATATAGCTGAAAATGATAATGTCTATGTAATTACTTTATTATTTCTCTATTTTATGACACCGAAAATACATAAAAATTCGATTAAAACTTATGCAAGCTTGGTGTTAAAATGTGAAATTATAGTGAATTTGAAATTCTCTTTTTTTAGTAAGTATAATTGAGTTATAGCGTAGACAAAATGTTTTTACGTTGATGTTACTCCAAGTCATTATTTAAAATTACTATTTGTTATTTTCACAGACTTATTCTGGGCTATATGTGGTTTTAATATCATATTTGTCCTTTACTGGACGTTTCAGTGGAATAGCTATCACGAAGAAAATCAGGTGGACCTTAAATATAAAAATTCATTTAAAGCGGTTCAATTTCAACGTGCAACATTGGTTTAGATGTTAGACAAGTCTATAAAAATAAATACATATATCTGGACAACACTGAACAAATAAACATAATGATTAACGAGTCATCATTATAAATGTTTAAAACGTGGAAAATAATCTATTATCGAAGTTGTTTGTTCGTTTTAAAAAGACAACTCCCGCAATAGGATTTATACCTGTGTCGCGGGGGAATTAACTAACATACAAATAACGGACACAAAGAACACCTAGACTCGGAACAACCATTTGTGGAACACACAAATTATTATCCCGTGTGGGATTCGAACCCACAACACTCGACGCAGTGGCAGCGGCGAGGTGACCACTTCAACCACTAAGCCATATCTACAATCAATCTAGTCAGATAGTAGTAGTAACTTTCGTGAAAGACGAAAATGCCCAAAATGGCATAGAACCCGCTATTAAAATTTTGCGTGTACATTAGGAACATTCAACCACTGACATAATTTTATAGATAAATAATATTGCTGGAAAATTTATATCGTTTATTATATTGACACCATAAACAATTAATACTATGATTTTATTACTTTATTTTATCACTAGATCGGTAACGTTAACCAAAAAAGTATTAGTAGTTACTTTTATCAAGCTACTACTATATTTATCATGTCAATTTCCCTCTGAGACAACTTAAATAATTACTCTAATTCTTGTTATGGTTCAAGATATCTCTATACCGAATTGAATCAAAATCCGTCCAGCAGTTTAGCGTAATGTAATTTTAAACAGCCGAATAAAATAGTAAAAGTTATAAAGTAATCATCAATCCAAAGTTTGTAAAAAGTTTGATTCTATCATATTTGTAGTATTATTATGCTTTCAAGATGGTTTTAAGAAACAGTATGAACATTAAAATAAAATAGAAAATTAGACAATAATGTCTAGACATAATTAAAATAAATAAACGTTTGCTTTAATATTCTAAAACCCAATCACTATAGGTATACCAACACACAAAAAGAAAAGTGCAAGCTTAATAATACCAGTTGAAATTTATAATCAGTATAATATGTATAAACGCATCAACATAATATACTTCTGTTACCGGAACAGCATAGCCTTAGTTAACTGCACTTCGTGGCAATAAAACGAGAGGTTATTTGGCTGTGATCTTTTGTCTGTAGGGATACTTCCCCGATCGGGCTGATCCCACCTGAATGGGACGGATATAATCCATTTATCAACCTATCTTTAATCTAGATCTTCTGGCTTAGATAAATTATTAATAACTTGATAAACCAACAATAACATGTTATTATACGAAACAAATACAGTTATCCAAATACCTTCAGACCATTGTTATAATTTAGAAATTGAAGGAGCTATCTACTTTGAATCACCTTATTCAGCACCTAAGAACGCCCCTGAAAACATTGGTGACCTTTCATATAATAAAAAGAATACGAATGGTTGGTCCAAGTTGAAGACGTAAACTTCACGTGGCTCCATGACTGCTGTTGTTCTTGTCATGACTATAGCTGTAAAATTTATATAATTAATTCATAAATACTTTTAAATAATAAATGTCAGGTTGACGCTTTGTCTCTGTGGGTTATTGACGGTTACATATTGGACAATAATTAAAACCCAAAGGCAGTAACAACCATTTCTGCTGTATAAATACTTTCTCGTCCTATTTATACGCTTAAATAACTAAACTAAGTCTTAAGTATAACAAACTTTGATTGTATTAGAGTATAAAAAAAAATATATAGTATAATATATATGTAGTATAATATATAATATATAGTATAAAAAAAGAAAGAGTTCCTATTAAAAAAATTAAGACAAATTTAAGACTCATGATATAAAGTGTATTGAATAGCTGTGTGTGTAATAGGTACTTATAATTTTTATCCAACGTCAGTACGTCTTCAAAGAGTTACGAAGAAAGGTACCATATCAACATAGAACAATTAGATTTCGTAAAGATAGATTTAAATTATTTAGATTCCCAATGACAGTATCTTTTGATCTTGATAAGTTAGTTTTTACTAAAAAGTATTGTATTTGGTACTACAGTATATTTGGCTTTGATCTATACATTAATACGTGTAGCAAAAACTTTGCAGCCCTTTTACGAAAATTGCTCGGACGGAGAAGTATGAATTTTGGCACAGTTAAAGTTTATATGGAGAAGGAGGGGCGAATCCTAATATTTTGATAAAATATGCATTAGAAATACATTAAATTAATGGAAAACACTACACGCACACAACCATGGATTTGACACATGCAGTCGAGTCGCGTTCGTAGTATTTCGGCATTATATTGTCTTCTGTTTAGGCGAATGTTATTTATTGAAATTAAACTACTATATACGGATTTTATCGCGTTGTTTATTTATCACAGTATTACAAAATTTTGAAAATATTACACTACTACTATTGATTTTATTTTACTAATTTCGGCATTGTTCGTCTGACGTCGTACAATTCTTCGTAACTATGGTTACATACCTTATTACTATGTAATAAAGAAAAAAGAAAACAAAGTAGCAAGCATAGGATTATCGTCAACGAAAGAGTATAGTGAAGTAAATAATAATTTGTTTGAAGAAGATAGGTGAATTAACCTATACAGCCTTGGCAAAATCTAAATGAAATGTAATTATAAGGGTAAAGTTATAGACAGTAAAACCTTAATAACGATCAAACTTAAAATTTATGTTCGAATTGCGACCACTTGACGACCGCTGGTATACTTACATAGGCAAGAAAATTATATAACATCAACAATATCATATACTTCATCTTATAAAGCTACAAATTTATAGAAAACACTATATCAAATAAACTAATCAATCCTAATATTATAAACGCGAATATGAGTTTGTTTGTTTGTTACGCTTTCATGCCTTAACTACTCGACTGAACATCATGAAAGTTTGCATACACATTGTCAGCGGTACAGAAAAAATACATAAGGTATCTTTAATTTAGAAAGCGTACTATGCCCGAGGAATAAGAATAGTTATAAATATTGAAGATCTTAACAAGACAGTTGAAATGAACTATACTACAGCTACCTACGTTCTGTTGTACTAAAATTGAATGAGAAAAAGCAAAAACAATGGTGAGAGACCAGAGATAAGAGAAACACTATACAGGGTGATTTTGAAATCGTGTAATTCCTTTTAACCACGCATTCTACTGGTGATATAGAATAACCCTGACCACATTTTTTCTTAATTAGAATAATGGTTTCGGCAGATTTAGAGTACAGATTTTTTTCATGAAATGATTTCAAATAGTCATATTTTAACCACCTGACACAATCTTAATATTTTACTAATTTAAAAATAATAACATAACAATAACTGATGTCGTAAATAATAAGGGGCAATAGAAAGGGCCGCCCGTTATTATTTACGACATTAATTATTAATATGTTTTTTTATTTTATTTAGTAAAAAATTAAAATTGCCTCGGTTGGTTAACATATGACTATCTGACACCATTTCACGAAAAAAAATGGAACAATAATTTTTCAAAAAAATAATTCTAATTAAATAAAAATATGGTCAGGGTTATTCTATATCACCAGTAGAACGCGTGGTTAAAAGGAATTACACGATTTCAAAATCACCCTGTATACAGCACAAGGAGACTTATAAAAGAAGAAGGTTAGTCATTTACACCTCACAATAAACCTAAAGGAAAGTTGACTAATTCAATTCTTAATCATAGAACGCCTACATAACCTCCACAGAACAATATTATTTATATAGCCTGTATGTTTTACAATTATAACTAGCTTTTGCACGCGGCCAGCGTGGTACCTACATCAATAATAAGTAGCCTATGTCCTTTTCCCGGTTTTAAACGACCTCTATATCAAATTTCATCTAAATTGGTTTAGTAGTTTAGTCGTTAATTGGTAACAGACATAATTCAGCATTGGAATATTTAATATCAGTCTATATGACATTGACAGTTAATTTCAAACATAAACAAAGTGTTTCATACCGCAGTGCATCCTGCAAAATCAGTATTATATTATATGAATATATTTTTTATGTTGATTGTTTGTTGAAAATATGTGTATGATAGTTGAAATGAATAAATGATAGTTTAAAATATATTTATTGTTGACATATATATTTATATTATTTACCTTATTATATAGTAGGTACTTTCCTACTTTCGATATGATTTATGAACGCATACAAAATTATATGACTGAGAACCACCGCTATATTGAATATAATGGCAATAATATAAAGACTATTATTTTTAAGCGCAAACGTAATTCCACCTAAATTCAGGAAATAATATTTTGCCTCGATTTCTGGTATTTTTTGCAATTATTTGGTGATAGTACATTTCATAGCTGAAAATGAAACATCTCCTTTACAATAAACTTAAAATCAATATTAAATAGAGAAAGATTCCCAATAGTAACACAAACTGAAGAGGCAGAGGAGAAGACAGAAAAGAGAAAATCTCACAAAATATAATATGAATAGTTGTGGAACCTTATTCAGCACCTACAAAGCTACCGCAGAACAAGGGAACTCTTTTAAATAAAATATAAAAAATAAAAGAACGATCAGCTTCGAATATTGGCGGCGGTTCAAATGCTGCAGCTTCAAGGCCAACAATAACAGCTGCAAACAATTAAGAATTTATGTTATTAAATATGGGGCACATAGCTAAATAAAACCATGCAATGTTAATTATGTGCTTAAATATAACTGAAATAAAACTCAAGGTGATAAATTTATATAAATACCGTGCATTAATTTTTGCAACTGAATAATAAATCACCTTATTTGCTAGCTACAAAGGTTCCACAAAACAGTGAGTCCCTTTGCAAGAAAATGAAAAATATAAACAGGTGATCAGCTCGAAATACGAATATTTCAGGAGGGGGCAGTAGTAGGGTACGCGATGATATAACGACTCCTGAACACGTTGATTTAGATAATAACACCATTTTAAGCACGTAGCCATTTAATTTAGTGGTTAGAATGCAGTATTCAATCCTTCACCATTAGAAACAAATTGCAAGGTTACACGCAGAACTAAGCTTTCTATAGGTCACGTATTTACCTTTTACTCTGCCCCTACAACTGTTCCACAGAATATTGGAACATATTTGAACAATAGGAAAAATATATAAGAGCGATTTGCGTTAAACATATAAATATCCGGAGGAGGAAACATAGCTGATGTAGTGCCGACAATGACACCTAAAATTACAAAAAACGAATTCGATCATTATTTAGCTTTTGGGTTGATTCTGTAAAGCACTGAGTAGGAGTTTTCATACTTCATGTGTAACAGTTAAAAGTACTGGTTATTTCATATAGTGTTACGGTAGGTAATTATTCTTTTAGATTCATAAAACTGACAATATATAACAAATGTTTTAACTATGCTTAAAACATTCAAAATAGTAATTAATACTTTCACTCTAGGCGACTAACGATTCGAAGTACGTTAACATATAGTAGAATATCAATGGTCAGCTAGCTTTAAAAACTGGTGAAGGTTTTCATGGTCAGTTAAATACAGTAAAGACGTCAACTGTAAACACAAAGTATTTAAAACGGGTCCAAGAATATTCTTAGCCAATCCTAGGACTGTTTTAAATACATTGTGTACGTTGAAGTACATACGTTGGCTATACTGGGGCCAGAAAATAAAACAAAATATATATTTAAAGTTATGCAAACCTGTAGCAGCCGCTGCTTTGGATCCTGTTTCATCACATTCTAAGTAAGCCTTTTGGACGGCGGAAGACACATATAAAGGCTTTTTACTATCTGTCAATATTCCTTGAAAGCCATCAGAATTGGGGTCGAACATTTTTGACACATTAGCCTGCACATAAATAGAGTACAAAATTATTTGAGAAAATCATAGCAGTATTTCAGTGACACAAGAAAATATACAAGTAAGTTTTGGTTGATTTCTTGTATTTATTCTTTACAATAGAGAAATATATAACCACGTTTTGATAATATAGCCCATCCATCATTCTCGTGAACGGGTGCTATATGTTTCTGGTAATTGATTCGGGCTATTGATATGTTACAAAATACTAAACATACTTAGTCATCCAGTATGATCACGAGTTAATTTATTATTTTTATATAGTTAGCGACATAACTAAAAACAATGTTGAGATTTTGAATAGCTTTATCATACACAATCTTTCAAAGCAGTATTAGTTAAATTATTGTTTTTTTTAATCATAATTTATTACTTTTACAAGCTGCCCATCGGTGGCTCAGTAATGCATAACATAATTAATGAATATCAAAAATACTCTTTGATTTAAAAATAAATAGAGATATATATACTATTTGATTTAATAATGTTAAACTATGTATCTAAAGTTCAAATAAGAATGAATATTATGTAGTTATATTCGCTTCGACAATAGCGCCTGTTCCGTGGTGAGACCATTTGAAACAAAAAAATACTACAGTGTTGCCACAAAATACTCAATTATTGTATCGATTATAATTTTGCATAAATAATACTGGATATAGTCGGCCTCGATGGCGTAGTGGTTAGTGTAACCGACTGCCACGCTTGAGGTCGCGGGTTCGATTCCCGCACAAGACAAATTTTTGTGTGCATGAACATGGATGTTTGTCTTGGTCTGGGTGTTTCTATGTATAATATGTATGTATTTACAAAAAAAAAGTATATATGTATGTTTATCCATTGTCTAGTACCCATAGTACAAGCTCTGCTTAGTTTGGGCTAGATAGTGTTGTGTGTATGTGGTAGAATATTATTATTATTATTATAGTCCAAATACTGAACAATGTTTTTAGTATAAGATTGCAAACGTAAAAGTTACACTATAGATACCTATATGTGTTCAAAACAATTATTAATTTTTATTTAAGTCCGTCAGTAGATTTGTGTATGCATAACCTAAAAACTAATGCTCGAGTTTTGATACAGTTTTAACAGTTTGATATCTTAAAATATAAGTGACGCTTTATCATATACTGCTTCATCCACGTTAAAGATACCGGGTGCCATCGTGAGTAAATGGTAGCAGCATAATATTTGTTACGTAGTCTTGTAAATATAATCAGTTTTGATTCAACAGCGGTTCGAATCTTACCCAAAGATTATTGCTCTAAAGGATAAATTGTAGATTGCTCACATTATTACGCAAGTTTAATATTATAAATCTTTATTTAAATTAATAAACATGCTAACGTAGCACAAGTTTAAAAAATATTTTATGGACATTATATACGTACTGGCTATTATATATATTATAAAGCTGAAGAGTTTCTTTGTCTGTTTGAACATACCTACTTATCTCAGAAACCAATAGTCCAGTCTGAAAATTGATGGAACATAAAACATTAAATAGCACTTACCTCTGTAAGCATTTTGCCCATATCCATACTTGTAGTTATTAGTAGTTTTGGTATGAAAACTTGGACAGATTGTAAGCTCAGGCTATTAATTATACCCATAACTACTTCAGGATCTCTACAAGCCTGCACGGTTTGATCAAAATAACCCTCTTCGGGAAGGATAACCAAGAAACTGAAATTCTGATTTTCATATTGCATTTCTAGGGCCTAAAACAGAAATATAATATATATTATAAATATTAGTTTTAAGCCAAATGAAAGTTTGAAAAGGGCGGGCTGCAAAAATTCTTTATTTTTCTGAATTTAGAATGTCATCTTTTGCACTAGGGTTAACTCCTGCGTTGCGGGCAGTTTAAGAAACATTCAAACAACGGACATATAGAACATTCCGACAGGGGACCACTATTTGTGTATCACACAAACGTTTGTCACGTATGGGGACCTCACAACAATCGGCGCAGCGATCATATGGAATAATGGTTTATTACGCCATCTATGCAGTTGCAACATTTATACTTATATATTTACTATACCTGAATCTTCATTTCATTATTCTCAGCATAATTGAAAGTATTCTGTTGGTACATAGTATCCAATTGTACAACGCTTTTGTCACGTTTGGTAAAATCTCGTTTCTGCGTATCGTTTGGATTAAATGGGTGTAACCAGTTATCCTAAAATACAGACATTATTTTAATAACTATGATACTTAAATTAAAATTATGGCGTAGTTGCCAATGTTTGATAGTATACGATATTTTATAATAAACATTAAATATCACACAAAGGAAATTTTGTGGAAATGGCTATTACATTTGTAGTGAAAACTACGATTGCGTGTTCAGAATGCTTGTTTATTTGATCATCAGGAGAGTACTTACAATACAATATTAAGTATGTGTGAGCATACACACATGTAAACAGAAATATCTATGACTATATTTATATAAAATTGAGGTCGTAAGTACATCTAATATATTGAGGTGACATAGTTGAAATGTTTCTACACATTTATAGCAAAATCAACGAGCAAATTTTAAAATTAGGTATGAGAAAAGAGTGCCTAGTGCGAATTGTTTTTTACGTTAACGCGATCTACACGTTTATGACGTTTGGCACTACAATTGGCCCACTCCAAGCTCTTAACCAATCAGAGAGCCAAACGCGGTAAACGTTTCGACTATGTTAACGTAAAAATAACTCACACTAGGCACCAAAGTTGTGGAATAATTTGCTTTTTCCGTCGTAGTTCAGCACTTATAACGGTTACCTCAAAATTTGTAACGTGCCTTCCTTTATGCTATGTTTAATTAATAAATAATAATCATTTCAATTGGTAGTTTATTTATGCAAAATAAATATTATAAAAAATCTTACCTTGTAGTATATTGCGTTGACTAATACCATTATGGTGTCAGCGTCTAATGCGTCCGGACTAATAAGATTCTGGATTTTATCACGAGTGCGATTGGATACCTGCGTAAACAGTAAACATGCGATTTACTATAAAATGACATTCACTCTTGCTAAATACTTAATGGGCAATGTTGGGTGCAATAAATTATAACGTCAAATTACAGTAAATTTGGTCGTCGTTTGTATTAGCTTTTACTTTGTAAATTCAATTAATCTATATTTCCTCGGAGGAAATTTTACATAGGTAATTAATAATTATAGAACTTCTTTTCTAGTAATTATAAAATTATTTTCAATGTTTTTTTTATATTACATACTTATTACTTTTCTTACCTAATTACAAAGGTACTTTAAAGGTCTTTCGATCTTTATACTTAAGAGAAATCATAACACTTTTGCTATTACTCTGTGAAGTCTTCGAATACCAGACATAATTCAAAACCTATTTCGTCTGCCACCGGTGTGCCGCTTTGCAACTCAATAGGTTAAGTTAAAGTATTTTCTTGTATCTAATGATAGCAGACGTAGGCATTTTGTTATCCACCGACTACTAACTTAAAACTTATTGTAAAAAAATGTTATACATACATAGTCGTTAATTATTTTTGCAGCTTCTTTATTTTGACTGAAGTCGACGTTTTGGCCAGTGGAATTAAAATATTTTTGAGAGACTTCTTGGAAATTATCACTCAGTTCATAGTTCTGGTTAAAGTAATATTTGTTAGCAACTTCAAACTCAACTTCTTGTTGATTTTGATAGCTGTTGATTATGAATGGGTATATAGATAATACCTGAAAATAAATACAAAAGTTATAAGTATAAAAAGAGCTTAATTTTAAAAAGTGTATTAATTAATTACACTATATGTAAAATCACTTATGTACATTAATCTTTGCTATAAATTAAACTTAGTAAATAAATAGGATTTAACATTTTACGTACCTCATCTACGTTTTTAAGATTCTGCACAGCTAGTAGCTCTTCTAATACTACATTTGTAGCAAATGGTGTAATTTGGGCCAATGGAATTAGAACAGAAGTAGCTGAACAAACAAAGTTTTCATCCGGTTTGCTTTGACTCAATTGCTGCAAGGGAATTAATAAATTAATCTTGATACAACACAAAAAGTAAAACCATACATACCGGCAACAAAACATCATTATTAAAAAAATCTAGCTGATAATTACAATTGTAGGTATAATTAAATTAAATTAATCAATATATAAGTATAATAAGGGCTATTTACACACGGCTACACATCAAGTTAGACACCCTATATACGCATAACTACGCTACATACAAAATAGAGAATTGTCGGCAAGGGACAATGCATAGTGGTGTCGATGTAATGTTAAGGATAGAGCGTAACAAAAATATAACGCACTCTCCCGCACGATTCGCAGCATTCAACTTATAATAGTTCAAAGTCCAAACAGTCTAGGTTGATGTGTCACTGTGTGTACATATATTATATAGGTCTAAAACATAAAATGCCTAAACCATTTCTGTAATTTTTAGTTTCAATGGTCACTTTGCAAATATTGGTAAAGCGCCGCGCAACGAAAAACGGAAAAGTATACACACATTATTTTCTATAGGTACATCTCTGGCAAAGCCGAAGGAGGCTTTTAAATTGTTCTTTTGGATGATGAATCTTGCACTAGGAATAAATCCTGTGTCGCAGGAGACTTTACAAACATTCAAACAATATTTAAAAGAAAATTATTTAAGTTGTTTTTGTATGAAGTTATTATTCTTTAAAAGAATATATGAATGATCCTATTAATGATGATAACCATACTGATATTTGTTCTGATTGTTTTATATAAGTTTATTTTCATAATATAATAAAATGGTAACAAAATAATATAAGTAATATAATAATATATATAAGTAATAAGCTGTAAGTAGTTGTAGGTTAATATTCTAATAACACGTTATTGTAACTATATTCTTAAAAATAAGTGATTATTTCTTTCTGTAAAGAACACCCAGACTCAGAACAATCATTTGTGGATCACAAAAAGTTTTGAACCTTATGGGATTCGAACCCACAACACTCGACGCAATGGCAGTGGTGAGACCTTCACTTAAACCACTACGTCATCTGTGCATGTGAGACACATAGCAGTGATAGCATAAGCAATACAAAAAAGTAGTAATATAGTTGTCGATACATCAGGATCTCTGCCACACGTGAACACGTGCTGCAGGCAATACAGTTACGGCATATTCTCTGACATAGCATGACACGTTGAAATAATATAATAATACTAGCGGTCGCCAAGTGGTCGAAATTCAAACATAATTGAATTAAATTTTAGGTTTGACCGTTATTAAGGTTTTATTGTCTATAACTATACCCTTATAGTCACATTTTATTTAGTCACCTACTCCACATATGTAACCATAGTTACGAAGAATTCTACGACATCAGCCGAACAATGCCGAAACGCGATGTGCTTGTGCAACAGCTTGTGTCAAATGCATGGTTGTGTGCGTGTAGTGCCTTTACATTAATTTAATGTATTTCTAATGCATATTTTATAAAAATATTAGGATTCGCCACTCCTTCTCCACATAAACTTTAACATTGCCAAATTTCATACTTCAGTAATTCAGTCCGCGCAATTTTCGTAAAATGAGGTACAAAGTTTTTGCTTCACGTATTAATATATAGATCAGCCCTGTATTAAACTGTTCCAGTACTGGGCACGCGCCTCTTCTCAATGTGAGAAGGGTTGGGCAATAGTCCACCAAGCTGGCTCACTGCGGGTTGGCAGACTTTACATATTTTCGAGAACATTATGGAGACATGCAGGTTTTCTAACGATGTTTTCCTTCACCGTTAAAGCGAGCGATAATAAACTATTTCACGTACATACTTGGAAAAGCCTTGACATGGTACACGAGATTTCAGCGCTGTTCTTTTTTTAAATTATATGGGAATAAATACCTGGTATTGCTCAAATAGTTACGATATTTTTTTATTCGATAATTACTTAAATATAAGTACTGATTTTATATTACAAATCCTCAATATAAAATGATGATGAGAGATATAAAGAATGTTCAAACAATCTATGCATACGCTGGCTTGTTCAGAATTGGGTTATCCTATTAACTGTCCCGCTTTATCGAGTAATTCTATGTCCGGACGAACCAGGATGCACGAGCGAATGTTCAGTTAAAAAAGTATTTCTAAACTAGTGTTTTGAGTAGACTAAAAATACTCACATATATAAACTCGCCGCTCAAAGAGAAGGCTCCCTTGTCCAGTCTTGCCTTTATATCAGTATTGTTCATCGGTGTTGATGAGCTGGAGCCAAAACCACTATCGGGTGGAGCTTCGATATAAAATAACAATTAAATTTTTTAACGTTGAACTTGTGATATATTTGTTTATACTTACGAGTCAAGAAAACTGTTATTGGATATTTCTATAAATAAGTTATTTCTAGTAGCAGCAGCTTTAATCATAATAATGCCAATAGAATACCTCCCTCCTCTTCTCCGAACGTTAGCATCTAGCAATATGACTGCTTTAGAATGGTTGACTAAAGTTATATTCGTTAACCCGTAAGCAAGATAATAATTGTGGTTGTATGAAAATTTATATCATTTTTAATAATCAATTATTTTCACCTTTTAAATTATTTGAAATTTATATACTTTAGTTTGGTAACACATACATATGTATGTGCAGTCGGAATAAATATTATAAGGCTAAAATATACCTATACCTGGACATTGAGCTTTTAGAATACAAGTACCATTCTTTGTTCGTAAGTATCCTGGTTTACAAACGTATCCACCTAGACATTTAATTGGATCTATGCAAAGAGTTGGCTGTCCTAGTTGTGAACAGCGGGTGTGATAAAAGTTATCACACCCGCTGTTAGCACTTGTGTCATAAACTAAATTTTTTCCACAGGCCGGAGAGTACAGATAAGTACACATAATATGTCAATAATTATATTATAATAAGATTTGCCTGCAACATTTGAATGCACTGTTGCTTGGTAACAATAGTGGCCTGTTGCTATTTCCGGGTAAGGCTAAAGTGTGCGACACGGTATCTGGAAATTTGCTTGGCATCGCCTGGTAAACGTCAATATGCTTGCTATTCATTACGTGGAGTAACTTAAAGATAAAGTCAGTCTAGTCAATGCGTGAAGATTGTAACAATGTCATTAATCTTCTTAACATACAGTCGCCAAAAATGTAGTCTACCACCCTACGGTTGAGGTTCATTTGGACGTCATGAAACAATAAGGTCGATTGCCCCTTGCAATAATATTATAACAGCAACCATTGCACACCTTATCTTAATATACGAGGGTGCGTTTTTAAGTTCGCGGAATGGAATAGAAGGGGATGAAATAATATTACAAAATTATTTTTCCTTTTCAATATATTCACCTGAAACCCTAATACATTTCTCAGATCTATGAATTAACTTATGAATACCTTCATAAAAAATGTTTTGTCTTTCTCTGAAAAATACGCCGAAACTGCATCCTTCACTTCTTCATCGGTTGAAAATTTCTTTCCTCGAAGCTCTTTTTTCAGATTTGGAAAGAGATAATAGTCGCTGGGAGCCAAGTCTGGGCTATAAGGTGGGTGATCAATGATATCGAAGCTACACAAAATACCTACCCAAACTAGGCACTTCCGACATTGTAAAAACCCTACTGTCTCCCCCCTAGAGGGGAGACGGACTCGACACAGAGGCGCGCGTGGGAACACGCACGCCGCCTCTCGGACCTGGTGCTGAACGGATAGCGGGCAGGCCCACAAAGCCCGCTACCCCCAGGTCAAACCTCAGGGTGGCTGGAGGTCATCGCGCGCCCTCCGGCGCCCGGCTCTGCGGTTGGGGAGAGGGTTTAAACGCTCCCTCTCTCGCTCCGCCGCCTCCTTGATGGAAATTACTTCCTCACAGAAGGAGGCGACGGCGTTCCACGACCTCTCACTCCGGACCATAGACTGAACTACGGCCGGGAGCGAGAGGACAACCGATCCGACTGCCGCGATCAACTCACGGCGCTGCGATGCCCAGGCGGGGCAAATCGCCAAAGTGTGCAGCGCCGTGTCCTCTATAACGTCGCGGCAGTCGCCGCAGTGGTGACAACCGGGCGTCTCTTGCCGGCGTATACGACACAGGAACTGGCCAAAACAACCGTGGCCAGTCAGTACCTGTGTCAGCCGGAAGGTGAGGGCGCCATGCCGCCTCTCCAGCCACTCCTCAAAAACGGGACTTACCGCCACGATCGTGGCGTGCCCGATCGAAGCACACCTTGTGCAAAGCAGCCAACGCAACTCGACTCTTGTGAACAGGAGCATTGTCGTGCAAGAGCAGGACACCTTTGGTCAATTTTCCTCTTCTTTTTTCTCTGATTGCCTCTTTTAACTGCTCTAAAATTGAAGCGTAGTGTTCTCCGGTTATAGAAACACCTTTTTCTTTGTAATCAACCAACAAAATTCCTTCTGTGTCCCAAAAAACTGTCGCCATGAGCTTTCCCGCCGATTGCGACACCTTGAATTTCTTAGGCGGTGGTGTACCCTTTTTATGCCACTGCATGGAATCTTGTTTAGACTCAGGTCATAGTGATGAACCCAAGTTTCATCCCCAGTAACAATTCGCTCCAAAAAACCATCCTTGTCTTCATTACACTGGCTCAAAAACGCACGCGAACACTCGACGCGCTTCTGTTTTTGAGGCGGTGTGAGCATTCTAGGCACCCATCTTGCACTGACTTTTGTCATGCCGAGATGATCATGGAGAACCTTGAAAATGGTCGTTTCAGATACTCCAACCATCTCTGCGATTTGTTTTTTCTTCAAACGTGCATCCTCCAATATTAATTTTTCGATAAGATCTGTAGTGGTGACCTCAACAGACCGCCCAGGCCGGGAATCGTCTTCAATTGATTCCCTGCCTTGCTTAAAGAGGTTGTGCCACTTGTATACCATGGTTTTTCCTGGACAAGAGTCCCCGTATACAGATGACATCTCTTCCAAAATGGTTTGAACATTTTTTCCTTGCTTGGTAAGGAACTTTATAACGGCGCGGAACTCGATTTTCTCCATACTTCACAATTTCTTCCAGATTGAGTTGCTTGAGGGACGATAGTTCAAAGACTAATGACCTCATTATGATAATACTCGGTATATATACTAATTATTAGTTGCTAAACACGTTAGTGACTAAACAAGCACCCCACCACCTTCCATACCCTCCATTCCGCGAACTTAAAAACGCACCCTCGTATATAATTCTTCTGTACGTGTGTTGACAGTGAACTCCTCCTAACCAGCTGGACCGATTTGAATGATTTTTTTTGTGTGTGTTCAAGTGGATTCGAGGATGGTTTAGATTTGCTTTTTTTTTTTCTCCTGTACATTTCAACGTCTGTCGGGACAGTTAGTAATGTATAATATTTACGTCATGCCATTATGTGTCATGTTAGAAAAGTAAATTTTGGCGATAATTAGATCTCACAGAAACTTTTGTCAAAATTGGTGTACCAGTCTTTTGGCCGACCGTACCTCTCATTACATTCTGCTAATTATTATAAATCTGAATAAAAATCTATGTTTGGGTATCGTACCTATAGAGTGCCGATTTAACCTTTGTCTTAAGCATATGCTGTTTTTCTGTTTTGTTTTTTTTTTAGTATTTGTATCAAAAATAAACAAATAAAAATAAAATGTTTGTGAAACTTATTACAAATTTTATTAAAATGCTATTTTATATATCTTTTATTTAATATATGTATGATTTGTTCTCAATCTCAATAAAAACATCAGGCTACTTAATAACTGATGTGTTGTATTAAAATATAATCGGTAAATAAATAATAGGTTATTCTTATAGTCTTTCGGTTACGGGTTGAACGGGTTTTAATTTGTACCGTTGACTAATTGATCGAAACCATTACACGTGATACATGAAGATTCCTTAATTTGATCTTTTTGTAAACATACATGAGGATAATAAAATAATCTGTATCAAGTTTATAACAGAATAACAACAGCCAAGTTCTTTTTGGCGAAATGCTTATTTTGTTCTTAATTGTTCTCTGAGGACTAAGCTTCAGATATTTATTACTAATAAAAAATAACACATTTGACTGTAACTAACACGACAACCATAGGAAATTAAAAAAAAAAAAATAATTTCATTGCCCTAGGTGTCTCAATTTTGAATTCTTGACCTTGTTTTGTAGCTAGGACCCAAATTGGCGATATCGCTTGCTGATATTGTCAAAGTCTGATCAACCAATCAATCATTATTTATTATGATCAGTCAGTCATTGAATATATCCTTTGAGTTGATAGATTCCTATTGGAGAGTCCATGTTTAGGTTTGCAATGTAACTAATAATAATCATCATCATCATCAATCTAGCAATCTACAGCTAGACGACACTCTTAAATAAACAGTACTTGCATCTTGCTCAGAATGACGTTGTATCTATTCAAAGGGTAAACTTTACCTTCTATGCGCACTAATAATGGTATGAATATGTATTGTTTGTGTTTTGATGCAAGTCAACATATCTTTATATTTTGGAACAACTATCCACTACTATAACCAGAATATAGTTTTAGAGAACCCTTAAGCCTTTTAAATCTACGTCGTTGTTGTGACTAGACCATTTAAGCCCTAGCCCAGTAAGTCAAAATGTAACACCAACAAAATTACCACCACCGAATTATACCACATAGCACTTCAACAAGAAGAGTAACCTGTGATACCACACAGCTGATCAAGCAGAAGACAAGAAGCATACCTAGAAGAAAGGCAGCAATTTTAACAGTCAGATGATGATGATGAGGAGCAATGTACGTATAGAATGGGTGGTTATTTTCTTACGTTCGCTTGATTTATATCTAATGAATGTGTAATGTGTGTGTTAATAATTTGAGTTTAAATTTATCAATATATGTACGTGTTTAGCATCTGTACCTCATACATGTCTTAGTAACTCCTTCAATTACTACCTGGCCTTTGTTTCTATTCATGTTAATAGTATATTACATTTAATATTTTTAAATTAGTGATGTAGTAGCTGTAAATCATCCTGTATTGTTTAATTGTTTTATTGTAAGTATATAACGCTAAGTTTAAGGTGTAAGTATAGCAACTATAGATATATGTATATTAATGATATCCACTTTCCTAATTTTTTTTCTGTTATGTACTGACTATGTTTTCTAGTTGAAAAGGAACAAGGACAAGGAAAGATAGAGAAAGAGAACATTGAAACACAGCACGCAGCGAAAATAAATTAGTATTGTATGTGTAATTTGCAACATAATCATTTTTACAATGGCGTCAACAAAAGTAAAATTGAGAGTGAAGAAACAGAAATAATAAAAATGGATTATGAGGATAATTTTTTAGAATATACATATCACATTAAATACATATTCTACATCCAACCTCGACAGTTAACAGTACTCGCTGAATACATGTATTTATTTCAATCAGAATGTCCATTTGATATAACTTGTCTTATTTAGTAAACAAATATGGCGTGATCTCTAGCTAAACTAAAGTCCGGTCGCGGAGCAGGAAGAATTTCGTAAATTAACCTATTATTACCTGTCTCTGTCACTCCCGCGTAAATATAATGCGTCACGATCGCACAGATGCAATGACTGCCGTCCTCAAGGATTGTAAACCTGTTACCTGCGGCCGTAAGGTTTGTTCTTGTTTGCATGTGGTTTTTGGTGAGCCTTGAGCCACGACAAAAACCCACGGCTTTTTACGGATTTTTTAAATAACTAACGAACGACATTCCGTCTTGGAATGCGTTAGTGATTGCTCAGTTTTCGGACACAGTTATCTCAGTTATATTAGTTTGTTGTTGTTTGTTAGTTTTTATTATCTTATTTTAATTTTTAAGTGGTTTTGTTAAGTTTTCTTTACTGTTTTAAAGTGGAACCAGTGCCGTCTACATCGCGTCCATTCAAGGAGCTTGTTTCTCCGTGGAAAAAAAGAAAAATGTCAATCTTTAGTGAATCTGAGAAGGTCATGATTATTAACATGTTTAAATACGTTAAAGAATCCTGCCCCGCTGAAAAATATTCTTCAAAAAAAAAAAATGAAAGACAAAACAGCCGATATCTTGGGCATTTCGAAATCGGTCATATATCGTGCTTTAAAATAATATACTGAAACAGACACCGTCAAGCCAGCTGCATCACCGAAAAAACGTCTCTCATAAATTGAAACCATTGATAACTTCGATAAATCGTACATTAGATGAATAGTGCTCAGGTTTTATTTAAAAGGAGAGTTATCTACACCAAGAGCAGCGATAGCTCAGTGGAAAGACCAACAGACTGCAATGCAGAGGGTCTCGGGTTCGAACCCACGTCGCGCACCCCTGATTTTCGGAAGTTATATGACTTTTCGAAATTATGTGCGTATTGATTAACAATTATCGCCTGCTCTGTGCCTCGGAGAGCACGTTAAGCCGTCGGTCCCGGCTGCCATAAACATCTATGGCAGTCGTTATTGGGGAAGTCGACACAAAAGATCCCACTGGATCGAAGTGTCGCCTGCCTGTACTGACTGGCCTCCACCCAAGATAAGATACCTACAGCAAAAAAGATGCTACATGTCATAAATGCAGACGAATCTTTACCAAACATGGGCTTGACATCGTTGAAAATATTACTGAAACATTTGAAGTTTAAGTATGTCAAACTAAGGAGAAATAACGGGCTAATCGACCGAGATGATATAGCATTGTGGCGTATGAAATATACCTAAACGGCCTAAACGGCTAAGCTGATCTTGATAAAGTTCAATATATATACACTTTGTAACAAGAGGAAAGACATAGGATCGACAGACCCCTAAGATGTTCGCAATATCAAGTGGTTAAATGTTTAAACTTATGATAAATTTAATAATTTACTTGCTAGCGCACCCTGTAGGCAAAGTGTGGAGAGACACTACAGTGCAGTCACGAAAACAAGCATTTTTGGAGGGCTCAAATCAAAGAAAATTTCTATTGAGACAAAGGAAAAAAAAAACCATCTCTTGGAAAAGGTGAAAGATGTTAAAACCCAGTACCAATCGTACGTGGTTGATGAGATGGCAAAATCAGTTGCTGTTGAGGTATTGAGATTACCTCCATACCACTGCGAATTGAATCCCATCGAACTAGTGTGGGCAGACTTCAAGGGGTATGTGGCCAGGACAAATACTACATTTAAGATGGCAGACGTTACAAGGCTGCTTCAGGAGGCTCTAGGCAACATTTTAGCAGAAAAATGGCAAAATTGCATCAGTCACGTAAAAAAAGAGGAATGGAAATTAGGTAGACTAGATGATAATGTAGACAAAACTGTTGATTATTTTGTGATAAATGTGACAGGCGAGACGTCGTCGGATCGCTCCGATACAGAGAAATCGGATTCTGAATTTTGAATTTTCGTTTTTTTATTTCTATCAAATAAGTAATTAGGTATAGATCGATTTTTATAACTGTTTTCATACTAAAATCAAAATAAATAATATATATAACAGTAATATTTTGTTTAATAAGTTAGTAAATATATTTTTCTCTTTCAAATATCCTTACTTCCTAACTTCCTAATCCCAATCCTAACTATAATATTATAAATGCGAAAATAAGTTTGTTTGTTTGTTACCTTTTCACGCCTAAACCACTTAACCGATCATCCTGAAATTTTGCATATACGTTGTCAGATGTACAGAAACCGACATAGGATACTTTTCATCCCGAAAAAATTACTGTTCCCGAGGAAAACAACAATAACGTTCTTATGATAATAGATGTCGCCACGTGTCTTTCGAATCATGATTGAATTATATTATTACAAGCAGAAGACAACCCTAATTGATTGTCAAATTCTAAATTAACGCGAGCGAAGCCGCAGGCAAAAGCTAGTCACATATAAATCGCACTTAATACAAAAATGTTTGTGACCACTGTCAGTAGGCAAATAGGTCATTGTACGAAATTCTTCCTGCTCCGCGACCGGACTTTAGAGACAATACGTGGAGACCCAAAATTATGTATTGTATTTTTTTATTCATCTCTAGTTATTATAGAACTAATAAAGTGTGAAAGCAGAAACTGAATGGTTTTATAATAAATTGTTCGGTAACAAATAAGACAAGTAAGAATATATTGTTTATATGTACATATGTCTATAGATGGAGTTAATACAAGTACTGTTGCTCTTATAATTATGTATGATACACTAGAACTACATTGTAAATATTATGATAAATATTGAGTTTGTAGTATTTGCGGATGAAGTGTATTGCATCTAAAGAGGCAGAGTACAGTAAGACGCGAGCGTTTATTTGTCACGTTGAAGATGACCGACCGACCAATTCTAAGACGCCATCGTGCGCACATGTCGGGTTTTTGCGTTGGAGCGACGAAACTCCGATATGTGCGCATAGCATTAACGATATAAGGCAACTAAGGATATTTATTTAAATTCAATAAAGTATAAATCTGCTACTAGATATACAATTATAGTTACTGAAGTGAAACGAAGTATGATTTACAATAAAAATTTATTACTTCAACAAATTGTATACAAGGAAGTCTAATAGGTTTGATATTTCGATGACAATGTTATACGAGTCAAGTACAGTCAAGACTCTTTGCCACTCAAAAGACTTGACTGTATCATATACATGTACATACATAATGAGCAGTAAAAATGTTTAACTTCGGCAATTATAAAGAAGCAAATTGACAATTCATAAAGCAGGCCTATTATTATTATTACAACATTCAAAGCGAAGTTAAGAAGACAGTAAATACAGTTCACATAAATGTGTCAAATCCTATGATTTTACTTACAGCATTGTTTTGGACGAACACATTTATTCTGTATGTCATCAAATACATATCCTCTTTTACAATCGCAGGCATTATAGTAACATATCAAAGGAGCCACTACTTTGTTTTTCTTGTAGTCCGAGCATCGGTTACCAGTGTGGTCACCGCATCCTGATACCGCGTTGGGATCGCCACCGCAAGACGCTGGAAAATATTTAATGCAATTGTAACCATCGTGTCGTCTACACAGAAAATGCTTTAAGCATCGTTTAAAATGATTTAAACACTTAGGTAGGTTACAAATAATACTAGTGGCAAGGGGTACTTAATACAAATACATCTTTAGAACTACAAAACATATATTTAAAATATTGATTTTGATATTTAAGACGTAATATTTTTTAGCCTTATGCTACGTGTTTCATGTGATAATATATAACAGCAATAAGTACAGAACTATTGCCCCGCATGTCAATTTCAATTAAATTATTTTATAAATATATCCATATTTACATTAATAATGAATATAAATATTCGACTTCATTTTAAAATATCTACATACTTATGTAGATATTTTAAAATGAAGTCGAATATTTCATCAGTATTCTCGAAGTATAGGTAATTTTGATCAGCTGTTTTCACAGAAAATATATTTACAATATAGGTTTTCAAGCTCATATTATTAAAATATTGGTTAAAGACGATTTTAGTGCAAAGAAATGTTTTGTTGTAAAATTCTGAAAATTTGCATGTTCTTAGGGAATTATGTTTATTAACCCTTTTATGATATAACAGATTCGAATAGGAGATTTTATATTGACATGTATGCTCTTTCATGTTATGTACACCAATATACCAACGAATTATGCAATATTAGCTATACTATAAAATCTAGGCGTTATAACAAGGAAAGTCACTTTTCATAGGAAAACATGTGTAACACTCCATATACGAAACTTACGGCATTCGTTCCAAGGTATACAATTTCCATTGGCATCTTTTACATAGCTATAATTGCACACACAATCTGGTGATCCAGGGCATGTACCGTCCGGTGGAAGATCAGGACATGGTACTGGAAAGCCGATCTCTGAGCACGTCAATGGTGCGCAAAGTGCTTCTGGGCACTTCACATATCTCTGCCCTTTCCCACATTTTGGTTCTGTAACAGGAACGTGCAGTCAATATTATTATTCATAGACATTATTTTTATACAGCCAAGGCCACCAGCAAGCATTCAGTCCACCTGATGTTTAGTGGTTAACGTTGTCTATAGACAATTGCAACTCTGGAGATATTAGTCGTGTGATGTCAATATTTAAAGGAAGTAGGTACTGTTGTTCAAGGATTGATTTCTGCTGCTCTGATGAGCGTACGCACCGTCTTAAAATACCTAGAAAACAACAGAATCAGAGTTCTTTTAGTAGAGATTGTGCTGTCAGCATGAATAGTAATCGTTATTCTTGTATTGGTGACGCTTCACAGTATTTTCTTTTACCCGGGTTTGACAACGCATTGCTTCAGTAATTGTAATACCGGCATTACAAATGGTAAGCTACACGTTACTGCAACTGGATACCGATTTGTATTAGGAAGACGTATGCTTGTTTGCCACTTCTATAGCCTAATGGTTAAATTTAAGATTGATTTGAACCCTATCCATTGCACTACTAATGTAAACCCTCTTTACTTGAAGGATTGACAAGAATTCTGGTAATTTCTCACTTAAATTACTAGTACTTATAAAATAGTAGTAGGTATATTTATGTGAAGACCTACAGAGCTATTAAATTGAATTAATAATTTTGTAACAATGTTTTTCATAGATAACAATATTACGAGTTTATGTTATTTGTCACACAACATTTATATGTATAACTAGCAACCCGCCCCAGCCTCGCACGGGTTTTGGTGTATACAAAAGCTTTCTCATGAATCACTCTGTCTATCGGTGAAAACCACATGAAAATCCGTTTAGTAGTTTATGAGTTTATCGCGAACAGACAGACATACAGACGTGGCGGTGGACTTAGTTTTATAATAGGTAGTGATATCACTTAAACTTACCTGGACATTGATTTTCTGGTATGCAAGTCCCATTTTTAGCTCGCAGGTATTTTTCTTTGCACAGGCATCCCTCGATACAGTCCTTTGGATCAATTTTAACACAAGGCACGGGTTTTCCTAACTGGGAACAATTTTTGCGTTGACATCCACCATTAATGCATTCTGAGTATACTTCATTATTTCCACAAATAGGTGCTGTAAAAATAAACAGTGTTTTATTATATTTTTTAAGCTTAAAAACGTAAACGGTTTCGCGTAAATTTACACTTACTGCATTGCTTAGGACGAACGCACTTATTAATATTTTCGTCTAAAACGTAACCCTTTCTGCAATCGCAAGCGTTGAATTTGCAAATTTCGGGACATGGTACTGGTCCTTTGTCATAATTAGAACAAAGTCTACCGCAGTTGATTCCACAACCTGTTACGGCGTTTGGATCACCACCACATGAGGCTGTAAGTATTAATAAATTATTAAAAATAGTTATTGTATATTACACATTATTTGGCAAGTGATGACTTATTATTACATATAAGTATCATAACAAAAATAAAATATTTTTGCATATATTTAAGAAACAAGTTATCCTAATCTCGAGATATCTTGTACATTAGGTTTTAATAATTACTCAAGGTTTCAAAGGGTACTAGATATTAAAAAAAACAAAATTTTTTGTTTTGTTCTTATATTTCCTGAGCTTTCTAATCCACAGAAACATATAGTGATCAGAATATAAATAGAAAATAAAACCAGAACTGATTACTTACGACAATCTTTATCAGGTATACAAATTCCATCATCATCCCTCACATAACCATAATCACAAACACAGCCGGGTAATCCAGGACAGCCTGTGTTGTCTGCAATCGCTGGACAGCTTATTGGAAAACCGAGTTGCGAGCATGTCTGTGGTGTGCACAATGCATCGGGACATTGTTCGTATCTCTCGTTAGGTCCACATTCCGGTACTGAAAAGTTACAATTTGGTTAATATGTTTAAAATATAAAGAATCAAAGGCAAGCTGACAAGAGGAAGACGACATATATTTGGGATACTCCAATTCGATGGTTAGACGATATCGTAAAGCTTTCAGGACGCTTACGTATGAGACTAACCCACGACTGAAAATTGAGAATGAAAAGACGAGTGGGTAAATAAAGATTTGTTTTATTGTCACCAAATAACCAATTACTTCGTATAGCCAACACATTGATGTTGCAGTTTTGTAAACACGTAAATGGTTCACGCAGATACTTATTCTAATAAATAAATAATTCTGCACTCTGTCCTATTTTATTGATATTGATATCTTACTGGATATCAATATCAAGAATGGCCTCGAAATTGACATTTTATACCTGCCCTCTTCTATTATCATTTCTTTATTTCTTTTCCCATAAAAACACAACTTCCACATTAGAAATAATTCCTGTGTCGCGTGTGAACTTTACAAACATTCAAACATCGGACACAAAGAACATCCAGACTCGGAACAACTCTTTTTGGAACGCACAAATTTTTGTTACGTGTGGGATTCGAACCCACAATACTCGGCGCGGCGGCAGTAGCGAGGCGAACACTTAAACTACTACGCCATCCGTGCAGTCATCATTGATCAATCTGTTATTTCATATATTTTTTATGTTATGAAACTTGTATGGCAATGATATTTTTGTTTCTTATTCAGTATTATTTTTGTTTTTTTTTGTAGAAATGATAATGTAGCATATAGATATAAGTTTGAACTGTACAACGATTTGGTTTATACTGTGATGTCGTTAATTTGTGTTAATAAATAAATATATCCTTACTCATAGTATAAATGCGAAAATGAGTTTGTTTATTTGTTTGTTACGCTCATGCCTTAATTACTCATCATAATATCATGCCTTAATTACTATCATTATCCCTACCCGATCATTATGAAATTTTGTGAACACGTTGTAAGGGGTACAGAAAAGGACCCACGGTACATTTTAATCAGTAAGCTGTTCTCGAGAGATTGAAAATTGTCACAACCTAAATTTATGCGTGCAAAGCCGCGTGCGAAATTAAGTAACAAATTAATTACCTGGACATTGGTTCTCTGGAATGCAAGCGCCGTTCTCAGCCCGAGTATATCCTTTTTGACAAACACAACCTTCTTCGCATATCAGAGGCTCTATGCAAATGGAAGGCTCTGAGCATTTCCACTTACGACAACCACCGTTAGCGCAGTTGCTGTATACCTCGTTTATGCCACAGGTTGGTGCTAGAATATAGAAAATATTTTCCGGTAATTACATTATCCGGCTAATAAACCTAGTTTATTTATTGATAATAGATTATTATTTTAATTTATTAAGATTTACTTACTGCAATTTTCAGGACGTACACACTTTTGTAAGTTATCGTCATATACAAATCCTTCTCTGCAATCGCATCCGTTAAGCATGCATATTAAAGGACAGGCTACATTTGGCTTCTTGTAGTCGGAACATCGTCTACCGCAGTTGCCTCCGCAACCCGATACTGCATTTGGATCTCCCCCACACGATGCTAAAATATTAGATCAGATAGTAAATTTAAAAACCTATGTATATATAACTTTTCAAAATAAAATGTGAAATGCACGTATTGAGTGTACTGAAAAAGTTAGGTGATTTGACAGAGTAGGGTAAAAAAAATGTTTATCTGCAATAACTGGGATTGTATTTACGGCAACTGATTTTTAGGTATACAGTTTCCACAATTATGTCTTACATTGCCATAATCACATACTATCGATAAATCTTTTTAAAAACAAATGTGAAAGGCATATTTTGAGCGTACTGAGAAAGTTAGATATCCTTTTTAAAAGGTGATTCTACCGAAGCGGTATGAAAAAAATGTTTTCTGAAATAACTGTGATTGTACTTACGGCACTGATTTTTAGGTATACAGTTTCCAAAACAATCTCTTACATTGCCATAATCACAGACACAGCCTGGTTCTCCCGGACAAGTAGCATTTGGATTGTTGGTGAGATCAGGGCAATCTATAGGGAAGCCAAGTTCCGAACAAGCAAGCGGTTCACAAAGAAAATCTGGACATTCCTCGTATCTTTGGTCGTCTGGACATAACGGTGCTATAAAATAAAATGTTTTATAATTGTTATTTATTTACAGGAATGTAATAATATCACCTCCTTTTCAAAGGTTGGCTTGTAGCTGGTGTATGCGGCTGTGGACAACGAGGTCTTGGATTGGGAACCTAGTTTGGACTAAAATAATTTGGTTTTTTCTGTCAAGTAAATCTTAGCAATAGCTGCCCGGAGGTAGGAAATTAGTGTTCCGTCGACGTGTCTCGTTAAGCAAGTAAAACAATTGGTTCGGTGCAGATTATAAAAGTATGCGCAAACACATGTGTGTCTGCGTGTGTGCCTAAAATGCTATAGTGCGTGCACTTTTGTGCGCTCTTATAATTCTTATGCAAATGGCTAGTCTGCGATAAAGTTGACGGCTGTGATCTAAATTTGGTTTAGAGTAACATTAAATTGACAAGAAACTCCTTATCACAACATAATTTTAGAAACATGATTGACATAACTTTAGATTGCGTACAAAGTATTGATATTTACCTGGACATTTGTCGATAGGAATGCATATGTTATTTTCATCTCTGGCATAATCCTTTTCACAGTAACACATTTGGTTACAAACAATATTAATTATAGGACAGTTGGTTTGATTTTGTTTATTCAGTGTAGCGCACACGTTGTCACACGCACCTCCACATGAGAAATATTCGTGAGGACCGGTACATTTTTCTAAAAAAAACAGGATAAAATATATAGACGTGGGAACTTTTTTTACGAATGGCGTAATGGTTTGTGTGGCCGCCACATCACTGTCACCGCGCCGAGTGTTGAGGGTTTGAACCCCAAACGGGACAATACAATTGTGTGATCCACAAATGGTTGTGCCGAGTCTGAGTATTCTTTGTGTCCGTTATATGAATGGTTGTAAAGTCCCCCGCGACACAGGAATTATTTCTAGTGCGGGAGTTGTCTTTTTAAAGAGAACTTCATATGTACGTACATAGTATTACGCCTGTATTCCCGAAGACGAAGGCAAAGGTAAATGATAATACCCATATTTCACCATCCATGGCTTATTAATCCGCCAAATAGTGAGCCAAAATATTGACATTTATTGGGTACAATTTTCTACTCCTTGCTGTGCCTGAGAATATCTTGACAGATAAACCCAATATAATTTTCCTCGACGCGGCATCAAATAATATATCATGCGCCCGCAATATCATGCACTGCAACTTGCTCTAGCACTGCGCCAGACTAATAATTCTAATTTAGTTGGGAAGAGTAACAGATCTACTTACTGCAGTCTTTTTCAGAAATGCATTCACCAATCTTGTTCCTATAATACCCATCCTCGCAGACACAAGCTCCTTTGCAGACCGCTGGTTGTATTGGACAATGATATTTCTTTCCAATACTCTCACAAGTTTGTGGCGGACATGTTGGGGCGCATTCGTTGTAGTACTCGTGAGGTTTGTTGCATTGACCTGTAGAAGTGATAGATATATTAGATGCTATGATATATACCTGAGAAATCCTTAATTTATTTATCTATATAATAATAATATCAGCGCTGAATTAAACTGTCCCACAACTGGGCACAGGCCTCTTTTCTGAGTGAGAAGAGTTTGGTTATACTCCACTACGATGGCCCAGTGCGAGATGGCAGTCTTCACATATCTTCGAGAACGTTATGGAGATGCATGCCTGAGAGTCCTCAGGCATGCAGCTAACTTTGAAAAGTCAGTGTTGCGCGCCTTGGGGTCTAACTCGAGACCACTACGGGGCAGTTTAATGATCTAGACTATCGTGACTCAAACTCATTTTATTATACCGTATCCACATACAAGATTTCTATTAAAAATAAGTCGATCATTGCATGGGTTCCAAAGACAAAGCAATGTGTAAAAGTACTAAATGTATTTCATACAGTTTCTATATGACATCCTGCACCTTTCGCCCTACACCCGTCATTGATGCAGTCAAGTACTATAGATAATATAACATAAATTACCTGGACATTGGTTTTCTGGAATGCAGATACCGTTTTCGGCTCGAGTATATCCATATTGACAAACACAACCTCCTTCGCATTTACCAGGTTCGTAGCAAATTATTGGCTCTGAACATTTCCACTTACGACAACCGCCGTTAGCACAGTTGCTGTAAACCTCGTTTATGCCACAAGTTGATGCTTGAACGCAGAAAAAAAATTGCCGATAAATATTTATTTGAGTCTAATAAATCAGGTTGATTTATTAGCCTCAAATACATATCGCGTAGTGGTTAGTGTAACCGACTGCCACGCCTGAGGTCGCGGGTTCAATTCCAGCACAAGTTAAACATTGTGTGCATGGACATAAATGTTTGTCTTGGTCTGGATGTTTATATGTATAATATGTTTGTATTTACAAAAAAAAGTATATATGTATGTTTATCTATTGTCTAGTACTCATTGTACAAGCTCTGCTTAGTTTGGGCTAGATGGTGTTGTGTGTATATGAAATAATATTATTTATTGATATCATTATTATTAAATTATTATGATTTACTTACTACAATCTTCGGGAGGTACACACTTTTTTAAATTATCGTCATACACAAATCCTTCTCTGCAATCGCATCCGTTGAGCATACATATTAAAGGACAGACCACATTCGGCTCCTTATAGTCTAAGCATCGTCTACCGCAGTTGCCGCCACAACCCGATACTGCATTTGGGTCTCCCCCACATGACGCTAAAATATTTAAAAACGACGTAAATTATTATAGAACTCAATAACAGGTCTCATGTTAGTTTTAACTATGGCCAAAATGGCAAGATACCCAAAAATCTTTCTACTTAAAGTCATAATTATGAGAAAAGTAAAATAAATGTATTGTTTGATCCTACCAAGAAAGTCTTTTGTTTCTCATTAAACGTGAAGAATTATTTGAAATTGTGACAGCCGAAAGGAGAATTCTCGGATTATATTGAAGACATCCTAAAGAAAAGCACGATTTAGAGTACGCTAAACCTCCATACAAAAAATAGTCTATGTATCTGTAATAAATGCAACTGTACTTACGGCACTGATCTCTAGGTATACATTTTCCATTATCATCTCTGACATTACCATAATCGCATACGCAACCTGGTTTTCCTGGACATGTACCATTGGGGCTGTTTGATAGGATAAGACAATCTAAAGGAAAACCAAGCTCGGAACAAGTCAGTGGTTCACATATACTATCTGGACATTCTTCGTATCTTTCGTCGTCAGGACATAAAGGTGCTAAAAATAAAATATTATTATTTGTTATTTATTTATAGAACAGTACTAATGTTGCTTCATGTTCTAAAGCTTGGTCTCGTGTTTATTGAATATGACGGTGAATGACGATTTGGACAAAAAAGTGGACATTTTTTATCAAGAAAACTCAGTAGCTAGAAAATTATCATTGTACAATTTCGCATAAACTGCTGCTCCAATTCAATTGAATTCAATTCGTTTATTGCACTCCATAATGTATATACAGGTCTTATAAATGTAGAGAGAACAATTATGGACCCCGTCGGGCAGGCAAAATTAGGAGAGAAGAAAGAACATTCTATTGTCATATAGCATATTGAAATAAATTTTAGACCTTAGAAGATATTTATTTCATTACTCACGTTTTATAATTAATATTCTATTATAGTCTATTATTCATTTGTTATAAGGTAAGTATTAAACTTATTTTCTAAATATACTTACATAATATGAATTATTAAAATTTATCGTTTAAATATTCGTTTATATCATAGTAACATTTTTGTATTATTATATATATATATTTTATTTTGTTGAGAAACGTACTAAATTTTCTTCATTTTTAATATTATTTGATAATTTATAATATATTTTTATGGACATAACGTAGGGACTTGATGCATGCATTTGTAATCTGGATGTTGGTAAGTTTAATCTATTTTTGTGTCTCAATGTATATTTTGTATTTAAATCTTCCTTTCTTGTGTAATAATGTTTGTGTTGTCTGACAAATTTACATGTTTTGAGAATATACATACAAGGAACGATAAGTATTTTTAGTTTTCGGAAATGAGGTTTACAACATTCTGTGTTATCTATGTTTACTATTGTTCTTATTAACTTATTTTGCATAATTAGCAGCGAAGGAGCATCTGTGCTGTTACCCCATAGAGTGATTCCGTTCTTTAGCCACGAGGATACATATGCATAGTAGATGACTAGAGTGATTTTTATATCAGTGGTCTTTTTAACTTCCCGGACAGCGTAGCAAAATGTTGATAATTTAGATTTAATTTTTTGTACATGTGATTTCCAGTTAATATTGGTGTTTATATTTAATCCTAGTAAACTGAATTCGTTGATCTTTTCTATTACGGTGTCTCTATATACAAAATCAATATGTAACTGTGATTTGTAAATTTGGTTTTGGAGTAATTTATTTCTAAATTGTGTTGGATCATCCAGTTCACTGTGCTATTAAGTAGGGTTGTCAGTTTGTCATTTATATCAGCGGAGTTTTGACTTGTAATCAAAAGAGAGATGTCGTCAGCAAATAACATACAGGGTCCTTGTATGGTATTTGGGAGATCGTTGATGTACACTAGAAATAACAGGCATCCTAGGACGCTACCCTGTGGGATTGAAGTGTGGATAGTTTGTTTATCAGAAGAGATATGTTGTATTTCTTTATTGTGATTATTATAATATTCAATTTCAACTTGATGCTCTTTATACTGTAGATAGGATGCGAACCATTTGTGTGCTTTACCTCGGATACCTATTTCATATAGCTTGCCTAATAATATATTGTACTGGACTCTGTCGTATGCTTTGGTCATATCTAATAATACCGCTATGGCATATTGTTTATTATTTAAAATATTACACTGCTAATGTAGTTAAGCGATTCTTTCGAAATTAATTTTGAGACTCATTAAATACGTTATTTTTCTCACAAAAGAGTAAACTCGGTTACACATAGCTTTTTCGAATATCTTTGAAGCTGTTGGTACCAACCCATAGCCCTACGGCTATGGGTTGGTAGTTATTGGGGTCGGTTTTTGAATGTTTCTTATAGATAGGTCTGATTATAGCTTTTTTTAGTTGATTCGGAAACGTACCTTCGTCAAAGGATTGGTTAATTAATAAATAAAAGGGTAATAATAATTCTTTTCCTCATTGTTTGACCAGGAAAGGTGGAAAGTCATCTATACAGCAACTTCTTTTTTTTTGAGATTCGTAATAATTTCATGTACTTCGTACGGGTCGACCGGTCGCAAGAACATGGTGTTTTCTGTAGGTTGTAAAACTCGTGTACTACTAGGGTTATTATTTCCTGGCTGACTATGACTCATACCGACAGACGCAAAGAAACTATTAAAAATATTCGTTACTTGTTTTGGGTCAGATATTTCTAAATTACTACGTTCCAGTTTTATGTGGTGTTTTTCATATCAGATTTTTTAATTAGTACGCTCATTGATGATACTCCACATGGTTTTCACTTTATTACTTTATTTATGCATTTTATTTATATAATGTAGTTTTTTCGATGTTATTACTGCATTTTTAATACTTTTTCGTATTGTTTATAGTATTCTAGCAGAACAGGGCTTTTTATTTTTACATGAATTTTTAATGCTCGTAGTTAACCAGTATTTTTTGCCGTTTGTAAGTGTCTTTAATTTTAATTTATCTAATTTGTATGTATTTATTAAGTGTATTAGTTATAATTTTTTTAAAAACGCTGTTGCTTTTATTAATATTTTATCTAACTTTTTGTGCATGTTGAAATCAAATTTTGAGCATTTGATCACCGTGGCGTCTGAAAAGAATGGTTCATGGCTTCTGTTTTGTTATCGCGTGGATGCTGTAGATTGCAAGTTGCAGTTTGGTAGTGTTGTGTTTCAGTTATCTCTTGTAAGGTAATTTTTCCCCCTGGAGTTGTTAGTTTGTCATCTATATACAATTTATTATTTCTGATTATTGCAAAATGTCCGTTTTTCTTGCTCTAATCATTTCTTCGTGTAGTATATACCGCTTCCTTCTTTCATTTTCATCCAGGAATTTGGAGACAGATAAGCGAGTCCCAAAAAGCAGTAACTGTTTTCTGTGATATACTTAGCCATCCTTTTACTCACCAATAGTATTACTAATGGTCGACGTTTTGTACCTTTATTTCCAAATTTATATACACTTTCTATGTAACTTGTATGGTCAATATTTTGGATATCTCTAAATAGATCTATGATTCTGTTACATAAGTCGTATTCTGACTCTTTGGGAAACTCTGTTAACCCATAGAGAACGATTTTTTTGCTGTTATCGTCGTTACTAAGGAGGCCCGAATGCTTTGATAATTCTTTCAATTTTTCTGTTTCCTTTTTTAAGTTTTCGTTTTTCTGTTTCTAGGTTTTTTATTCTCTTAGTAATTTGTTCTAGATTGCTTTTTCTTTCTTAATTTTTTTTGCTAATTCGTTTACTTCTTGTTTAAAACCATCTACTTCTCTTGTTATCGCTTTGGCAATTTCTAGCTCTATTGTCCGCTGTATTTCTGAGATAATGTATCTGTTATTTTTCTTCAAACGTAATGTGATGATTTCGCTTAAATTTTACAGATTTAAATCAGTTTGTAGATTTTCGTTTAGAAAAAAAGATTCGTTCCTCGCTGTTTATTGTATATATCGTATCGCCTAAGAAATTTAGATCATCAGAATCTACAGAGTCATTATAAGTTTTGGTATGGGTTTTCCTCATGGATATGTTACAGGAATCAACTAGTGTCGAGATTATATCTTTGTCACTCTGTCGCACAGGTGTTTCTGTATTGTTAGTTTTAGGTAGCTTACAGAGACAAGCTTGACACCTCCATTTCTTGAGTTGAAGAGGCTTCATATTATTTAAACTCTTTTTAGACATGTTAGCACATTCTAGGTCATATGTACATTTGCATTGTGTGCAGATGAGACTATCTGTATTTAGCAATTTTTGTTTACATCCTGCACATTCATTCTTTTTATTTAAGGGCTAACTTTTTACTAGCAGCGTACTCTAGTGAGTAATAGTGAAATCAATTATCTATTATGCTAATAGTGGATTAGTTATATCCACTATCGTCTAATAGGTAGCGCTAGAATCGCCATACATCAACAATTTTTAATTTCTTCTCATAAAATTTCATACCTATAGTTTTGTAAAAAATCCACTGTACTTTATGTTTGGGTGTTTGAGATTGTCATATAACATTTATTTCAGCTACTATCCGCCAGATTTCACTTTTATAAAGCAAGAAAATGTTTGAATAAAAAACGGTCTCTGTTTTGCACTTTCCACACAATGTTTATTCTTCCAGCATATATCGTTTATTGTCACTTGTAATTAGAATAAAATCCACACAACAGTTAAAAGTCATAATAAATCAACAGTTTGTAAATTACAGTTTTGTTTTCAAATTCGGTAGCCGAATTTTTCACTTCACAAATTTTACTATTTAGCCTTTATACTTTGCCGTGATAACGTTTTCACTAGTCACTGAGGTACCTAAGTTTAATTTTACACCATAATCAAATTTATTAACCGTCAACTAATATTTTATGTTTATGTTTAATACGGAGCTAGTTGTTTAATTGACGAACAGCGCCCTCTCTCATTCGAATGAAACATAGCACACAGATAAACCATGTCTTGGATAATGCAAAGGTTCGATGTATTTTCGTTGGATTTAGAAGCTGGTACGCAAATAAAACTAAAATAACTACGGTACTTATATTTACCTGGACATTCGTCAATGGGTATGCAAATGTTCTCGTCATTTCTAGCATAACCTGTTTCACAGTAACACATCCTATTGCATTGAATGTTCTGGATGGGACAGTGGGTTTGATTCTGTTTGTTTATTGTTGCGCATACGTTATCACATGCTCCACCACATGCAAAGTATTCGTGCGGGCCGGTGCATTTTTCTAGAGAAACAAATGTAGTGTTAGAACTGATACTATAATATTAAGTAGTTAAATCAAGCATCAAAGCAAGTCTAAAAAAAATCCAGAATACTTACTGCATTCCTTCTTAGTTATGCAATCACCATTCTTGTTCCTGTAGTAACCCTCTTCGCATCGACATGCTCCTCTGCAGTATAAAGGTTGAGGTGGACATCTGTAGTGTCTGTCGATACTTTCACATGTTTGTGGTGGGCATCTTGGCGCACAAGCATCCCAGTACTCGTGAGGTTTGTAGCATTTCTCTATTTAGAGACCGTAATAAAATGTATATTAATAAATAGCATTTTATACTTAGCTTTAAAAGTACGTGTATTTATAGCGCAAATAGGTGCTAAAGAAAGATTAAAAAAGTAAGATATGAATGAAAATGTTGTGTAAGATATATTAAGAACTGACTTTATAATAATAACTTACTGCATTCTTCGGGGCGTACGCACTTTCCAATGTTTTCATCTAACACAAATCCGTCCCTACAATCGCAAGCGTTGGGATAACAGATTTTCGGACATGGTACTGGTCCTTGGTCGTAGTTAGAACAAAGTCTACCACAGTTCACGCCGCAGCCTGATACTGCATTAGGATCACCTCCACACGATGCTGTATAATAATATAAATGGAATTAAAGTAGTATAAATTTAGATCGATGAGTGCTAGGTAAATTACGTGTTGCTTCATAGCATCTATCAGAACATTTTATGGAAAGCTACTATCTATATATTAATACGTGAAGCAAAAACTTTCTACGAAAATTGCGCGGGCGAAGGAGTATGAAATTTGGCACAGTTACAGTTTATATAGAGAAGGAGAAACGAATTCTAAAATTTTTATAAAATATGCATTAGAAATACATTAAATTAATGAAAAAGCACTACACGCACACAACCATGCATTTGACACACGCAGTCAAATCGCGTTCGTAGTATTTCGACATTATTCGTCTGACGTCGTACAATTTTTTATAACTATGGTATAAGTATAGGTAATACTTTATTTATATGTAATAGAGAAAAACAGCAAACAAAGTAGCAAGCTTAGGCATTTCGGTCGATTTTTGACCACTAGGCGACCGCTAGTTTACATAAATATCTAATGCATATCGTTTTCGAAATAACATAATATTATGAAGTGATATTTCTAAGATTCTATTTTGTTGAGTTATTACTATTCTGATCATAGACCTATAACGTCTAGTTTTAAATTTTATAGTTGGATGTATATGGTATGGGCAATCTTCTTAATTTGACCAATATAAGTAGGTAATGACAAAATCGGTTTAAATTCAATGTTTGCAGAAGAATACTCACGACAGTCTTTTTTTGGTATACAATTTCCTTGATCATCTCTCACGTAATCGTCGATACAGACACATGCCGGTGGTCCAGGACAAGGACCATCGCCTGGTGGTGGACAGGGTATAGCCGGCCAAGGAAATCCTAGTTGCGAACAGTTTTGTGGGGTGCATAGTGTGTCTGGACATTTTTCATATCTTTCATTCTCGCCACATTGCTCTTCTGTAATATATTGGCGATGTTAAAAAATAAGACTTGTTGATTCGAAACCAAAATAATATTTTTGGAGCTTTTTTGGCTTTATGTCTGCTTGGTATCACGTTAAAATTAATAAACGGATGCACAGTGTGCCTGGATATTGTTCGTATCTTTCATTTTTGCCACATTATGCTTCTGTAATATATTAGAGATATTTAAGAAGAAAAATAATGATCTGAACCCTAAAAATTGTTGTCACAATGTTACTAGACGGCGGTGGGATTAAATTAAAGCAAATTAAAATCTAAGCTACATTTTACCGTTCATTTATCTATCTAACCATTTAGTAGAACCGTCGAAATTGAGGTAAGTTCGATCAACATAAATGACGTCACAGAACGAGACAATGCCACCGAAGCGACAGGCAAAGACTATTAATAAACGACTTTGATAAAGTAAGTTTTGATTGATTAAGTTTAAATGTATTTTTATAATTCTTCATTATTCTCTTACCCTGATTAAATTTTTATTAGGATTAGCGCAATATTACTACTTCTGCCGAATATCTTTATCAGTTGGCATCTTAAAATTAACTACCTTTTCTATCTTATTTTTCCTCACATACTCCTTTCCAATCCAGCTTTTCTTCGGCTTTACGAATATTATATGTAATTTTTGCAAATAAATTTGTTCTTATTCTTACTACACCTTTCTGTCAATTTCCATTATTCACAATTTTACATACATGTGTTATACATAGTCTCACAACATAATTTTTTAAATTTAATTGAATTTCATTTATCCTTTATTTATTTTAGTATAAATTCTTAATTTTACAATATATGTGTGTTGGTATAGATGTACCAACACATATCATATCTTTCAACTTTTCTACCACTGGTTTGCAGCTGTTTGTACTGCCATTTCAAGCTTCATCTTTGCCAGCTATTAAACAGCCATTCTTGTTACACCACACATCATATAAACAGAATTTATTTGTAAAAATATAAGCTTATTTTAATCCTTAAATGCAGTAATTTTAAAATAAGTATAAGTAAGTACATTTGTACACAAATAAATACATATTTTGTGATTTTAGAAGTACTAGATTAAGCCCGCAGTTTCACTCACGTTAATCAACATTTTTGCCGATTCGAAATTGCATGATAATTGGTCGAGTAATTAAGGCGTAAAAGCGTAACAAACAAACAAGACCAAATTCGCATTTATAATATCAGTAAGGTTGTTATTATAGGATAGCTGACTTCAAATTGTAAAAAACTAAATTACCTGGACATTCATTTATAGGAATACAAATGCCATTCTCGGCACGAGTATATCCATTTCGACAAACACATCCTCCTTTGCATTTTATAGGACGCTTACATATTTCGGGCTGTGAGCAGGTCCACTTTCTGCAGCCACCGTTAGCACACCTATCGTATACTTCGTTAATGCCACAAGTTGGTGCTAAAAAAGACGGACCATCAAGATTAAAGAAGATCTTTTCCTTACTGCGAGTTTTTGCATTGCTTCTTATTGTTTATTTAGTAAGGCCTATAATCGAATGTTTTTAATAATTAAATTTTAATCATCCAGAACTAAATCAATAACCTTTTTAATATCTAGAAAATTAAGTAATTATATAACATTACATACATCCTTAGTTTTAGTATAAACTAAACTAAACTACAATATGTATATATAGTATACATATAATACTAAACTAAATAAATGATGTACAATTCCTACGATAAAACAAAGTCTATTAATTGACAAGTGTATGATAACGTATCCGAATGTTGATTCATTCTCAATTATTGATTTCATTTCTGATCAGATTCAGATCCTAACTTGTTTTGATGGTAACGTGATAGATAAATCGTTCCAACTATAATATTTCGATGAACAAGCCGGTGGTATTGATATTTGTTAAAGCATAGCATGCATGGCGAATACTTTGTCAAACAACAAGTCAACGTCAGTAATGAATTCATTTTCGAAAGTAGTTTCGAATAATTCGATTCACGTGAATAAAGAAATGCTTCGAATTATTATAGATCAGCGTAAATCATTAGTTACTAATGTAAATAAATAATAAATACTACTTACTGCATTGTTTAGGACATACACATTTCTTTATATTATCGTCATATACAAATCCTTCTCTGCAATCGCAACCATTTAATTTGCATATTAAAGGACAAACCACGTTCTTCTTTTTATAGTTGGAGCAACGTCTGCCACAGTTTATGCCGCACCCTGATACTGCGTTGGGATCGCCGCCACATGAAGCTGGAGAATTTAAATATATTACATTAAATGTCATATGTGTTAGTGTAGCTTAGTGGGAGATCATTGGACTGCCAGCAGAGGTCTCAAGTTAGACTCCAAGGCATCACGCGCATTTCTAACTTTTCGAAGTTAGCATATTACGAAGTTATTTATTGCTTGCTTTACCGTTGCAGGAAAGCATCGTGAGGAGACCTGCATGTCTGAGAGTTCCCCATAATGTTCTCGAAGACATGTGAAGTCTGTCAATCCATACTGGGCCAGCGTGGTTTGTGGACATGACCTAATCCTTCTCACACTGAGAAGACCCAGCCTAGCAGTAGGACAGTTAAATACAGGGCTCATATTATAGGTATTACAGATTAATTTTTATAGTACTTACGACATTGGTCTTTAGGTATACAGTTTCCGTTATCATCTCTCACGTTACCGTAGTCACAAATGCATCCTGGTTCACCCGGACATTCACAACTAGAATTACCCGATAAAGTGGGACAATTAATAGGATAACCCAATTCTGAACAAGTGAGCGGTATACACAGATTGTCTGGACATTCTTCATATCTCTCATCATCAGCGCATTGTGGAGCTGTAATATTAAAAATGAGTATATATATTAATTCCTGTCACTGACAAATAAAAACATATAATTTATCCTATTATAATTTAAAAAAACAGTGTTAACCTAGTGGATGTCTCGAGTTCGATCCCAAGATACGTATCTCTGACTGTTCAAAGTTATGTGTGTATTAATAAGTTAATTATCGCTTGATGAAAAAGGAAAACATTATTAAAAAAATCCTGCATGATGCAAGTTCTCCATAATATTCTCGCAGATATTTGAGTCTACCAACCCGAACGGGGCCAGCGTGGTGGACTATGGCCTAACCCTTCCTGCACTGCACATCCAGCAGTTGGGCAGTTTATATACAGGGGTGATATTATCATATATATTATATTATATATTTCTAAAACATTACTTTATCCTACTAATATTATAGATGTGAAAATTTTGAAGTTATTCGAATATTTCTAAACGGTAGATTATCTCAAATAGCGCAGCTCAAAATTATTTGAATGGATCGGCCATTCCAAACAAAATTCTTTGGATAGCAATATGCAAAATATTGAGTTTTATTCTATAATATAGAACTTGTTATCGGCCAGTACATTGCTTTACAACTATGGCACCATATCACAATCATGCGTAGGTTTCGCCCACGGATGAACCGTGCCTTGGATAATACGTATGATATTTTCTATTTCGGTATATGGTACCGTTGTATTTACATACGTGGGTGGAGTCACAAATAGAATTTCGTACACAAATAAAACTAAAATAATTACAATACTAATATTTACCTGGACATTCGTCAATGGGTATGCAAATGTTCTCGGCATTTCTAGCATAACCTGTTTCACAGTAACACATCCTATTGCATTGAATGTTCTGGATGGGACAATGGGTTTGGTTTTGTTTGTTTATTGTTGCGCATACGTTGTCACACGCTCCTCCACAAGCAAAGTATTCGTGCGGGCCGGTGCATTTTTCTAAAGAAATAAATATCATGTTAGAACTGACACTATGATGGTTGTGTAGTTAAAAGAAGACCTGGAATTATACTTACTGCATTCCTTTTTAGTTATGCAATCACCGTTCTTGTTCCTGTAGTAACCCTTCTCACATCGACAAGCTCCTCTGCAGTATAAGGGCTGAGCAGGACATTCGTAATGCCTGTCAATACTTTCACATGTTTGTGGTGGGCATGTCGGAGCACAAGCGTCCCAGTATTCATGAGGTTTGTAGCATTTTTCTGTGTGGAAACCAAAATATTTAATGTTAAAATTTCTAATATTGTTAGTATTACGAGTATAATACTTGTATATTTATGACTACATCACTTTTGAAGCTCGACGCTCAGCGCTTGTAATTTGTAATAAAGTGTGAGCTGTTCATATAATACAAAATACAATTTAGCGAAGTATGTATTTTCTTACTAATGACATTTGATTACAACAGTTTCGAATAACCCGATATCCACTTTAAATGTTCACATAGACGCCAAATGCTTTTTCAAATTGATTGTATGATGGTCTCGAATGTAATTGTGCACATAAACGATGGGTAATAGCAACGGAAAAATTCATACTGAATAGCAACATGTAGTCTGAAAATATACGCCATAGATGGCAAAAGATCCCGTACTAGTAGGTAGACTTATAGAAGCTGGCAAAAATATGCGTGTAATACAATATTGTTATATAATTGAATGCAAATAAATTACCACATTGATCCACCGGTATGCAAGTGCCGTTATCTGCTCGTGCGTAATCATTAATACAAACACATCTTCCTTCACATTCTAGAGTATCAATGCACATTTCAGGTTGGGAGCAGTTCCATCGTCTACAACCGCTATTGCCGCACGTATCATAAACTTCGTTTATACCGCAAATCGGCGCTAGATAACGAAAAAAAGAAAGATATGAATAAAAATTTAATATACATATATTAAGAACTGATTTTGCATTGATAACTTACTGCAATTTTCAGGGCGCACGCACTTTCCAATGTTTTCGTCTAACACAAATCCGTCCCTACAATCGCAAGCGTTAGGATAACAGATTTTCGGACATGGTACTGGTCCTTGGTCGTAGTTAGAACAAAGTCTACCACAGTTCACGCCGCAGCCTGATACTGCATTAGGATCTCCTCCACATGACGCTGTATAACAATTTAAACAAAATTAAAGTGTTAGTATTAGTTTAGTTCAATGGATAATAGATAAAGTAGGTCCCTCTACATTTTATCGATCTATATATTTTATGAAAAGCAATCTTATTATTTTTAAAGTAACATATTTTAAAGTGATTTTTAGAAGATGTTATTTCTTTATATCTCTTGGTATTCTGGGCATGGTCAACTATAAAATCTAATTTAATATTTGATTATAGCATATTTATAATCTACTTCAATTGACAAATATAGAAATCGTAATGATCAAAATATAAAGCTTGAACTAAAAATACTCACGACAGTCTATTTTTGGTATACATTTTCCTCGATCATTTCTTACGTAATCATCGATACAGACACATCCTGGTGGTCCAGGGCAAGGACCATCGCCTGGAGGAGGACAAGGTATAGCTGGCCAAGGGAATCCAAGTTGCGAACAGTTTTGTGGGGTGCACAGTGTGTCTGGACATTGTTCGAATCTCTCATTCTTACCACATTGCGGTTCTGTATAATAAATAGGAATTACGCTGGTTACCATATATTCAGAAAAATATTCGGTGGCGTTGATTTTTTTATTTATGAAAAGATAGTATAGTTAGTTAAGACTAGGCTAAGATAACTTTATGAATAATAGTTTTGTAATTTTCACCAAAAGTAGCGACAATGCTACTTATCACCCTACGCACTGAACTACTTTCATGTGTACTATGGTATAACCACACAAAGATTAGAAGAATCATTTTTTAAATTATGTTTGTACCTAATATTAACGGTCCTGCTGCAGGCCTCAGAATATTTTCAGGCGTTTAACTTTTTGTGTTTGACCGTTCATGACATATATTTAGAACCGAAGCCATTACGTACGACTAGATGCGTACGCTGCTATATTTTTTTTACAAACTCATCTATATTTAGTTCGGTTAAGTTTCGAGCTCAGCGCCTCAGAATCAACAGATACGCGAACCGTTACACTTTCATCTCTGTTTCAATTCAGTCAAATCAAATTATTTATAATAGATACTCACGTGGACATTGTTCTTTTGGTATACACGTGCCATTGTCTGCTCTCAACCAGCCTTCTTTACAAAGGCATCCGCTGATACATTTCTTAGGCTTAACACATGGGATTGGTTTACCAAGTTGCGAACATTTTTTGGCACTGCAGCCACCATTAACGCATGTGGAGAATATTTCGTTCTTTTTACAAACGGGTGCTGTAAACAAAAAAAATGTTACATAGCTCTACTTTTATATTTTTTTTCTATGTAATATACACGTTATAATAATAATAATAATAATATCGGATCAAGTGCGAGTTATCCAGCGCAATCGGATGCTGGATGATAACGTACTTGATAGGCTTCGCTCAGAGTGTTTACGTTCGAGTCGTGCCATTCACGTCCATCCTGGTGTAACAACAAGTAGTGTTACATCGTTGCCCCAAAACATTACCAGCGAGGATGAGGATGACATGACTAATAATGTAAGCATCCAGTACAATGATGAGGTAAGGGTAGCTTTGGAATGTGCGATTCGGGAATATCGGTATACACCCCATACTATTAGGCCTCGACTGCCGCGGTTGCCTACGCATAGACAAAATATGGCATTGGTAGGTGCCCTTGACTCGCTACTGCCTAGTTATTTAGAGAATAGCGAGAATCTCAGTGATACCCATTCAATCCTGTATTGTGCTGCTGTAGCGGCATGTCGTACAGCAGGCGTCAAGTTCCCTTTGAACGACACTGCTGTATGGCGAAAAGCTGCTCCGGCATGGCAATGCAGGATTGAACGTCGTATCGCTGAGGCAAGGGCACTTATTGGTAAACTAATCTGCTTCAGGGAGGGCAATACTCGCCCTAGAGTGATGCGCTTTGTGAGTCGAGCTTTCTTGGGAACTGACACCAGCCCACAAGACTATACATCTCGGGTCACAGAGCGCATTGACTTCCTGAAGCAGAAAGTTTATGCGTGGGCAAACCGTTTGCGCAGATACAAAAAACGCGTGAACCGATATACCGTGAATTACACATTTCAAAAAGACCAAAGACGTGTTTATAGAAGCTGGGAACGACCGGATCAATGTGTGACTGGTGGGCGGCTGCCGGATGCTGATACCACAAATACCTTTTGGCGTAGCATCTGGTCGGTGCCCATGGGCCACACAGAGGGCGATTGGATCCGTGATGTCGAGCGAGCGGTTGAACAAATTCCAGAGATGGAAGACGTAGTCATTGAAGACCAGGATGTTACTAGTGCAGTCCGTTCGTTATCAAATTGGAAGTCTCCAGGTCCGGACGGGCTGCATAACTTCTGGTTGAAATGGCTACGTAGTTCGCATGCTTGCTTGGCATCGCAGTTTCAATCAACCGTAGAATCTGGGTCGTTGCCAGATTTTATGACCACAGGAGTTACGCACCTGCTCCACAAAGCAGGTAGCACTCACGAGCCTGGAAATTATAGACCGATCACCTGCTTACCATCGGTCTATAAGCTTCTTACGTCTATTCTGAGAGCCAAAATTTCAAAACATATTGAAATCAATTCTATTATGTCGGCCTCTCAGAATGGTTGTAGGAAGGGGGCTCGTGGTACGAAGGAACTCCTCCTCATTGATATGGCCATTAGCCAACAGGTTCGCCGTAATCACAAGAGTCTGGCGACATGTTGGATAGATTACAAGAAAGCGTTCGATTCGGTGCCGCATACGTGGCTCTTGAGGGTGCTGGAGCTGTATAAAGTAAATACAACTCTATGCACCTTCTTGAAGTTATGTATGCGGCAATGGAAAACGGCTCTTTACTATCCAGGGTGTCGACAGACCCAGGCGACCAGCGAGCTAATACAGATTAAGCGAGGTATATTTCAGGGCGACAGTCTGAGTCCTCTGTGGTTTTGCCTAGCGTTGAACCCTCTCAGTACATTACTAGAGGGTTCAGGGCTAGGTTACAGGTTAAAGAGAGGCGGTCAGGTCGTATCACACTTGCTATACATGGATGATTTAAAGCTGTTTGCCCGCACTGATTCACATTTGATAGACTTACTAAGAGTAACTGATTGCTTTAGTAAATCTATCAACATGGAGTTTGGTGTGGATAAATGTGCAGTCATGCATGTAAAGGAAGGAAGGATGGTGGAATCTGAGAGCATTGAACTTTCAGATTCCATTAACCTAAGATCGCTTCTCATTACTGATACCTACAAATACTTGGGTATGTCACAAGCCTTAGGTATAAATGAAGCGGACATGAAACAATCGTTGAAGGAGCGCTTTTTTGGTCGCCTGAGAAAAATACTTAACAGTCTTTTATCAGGCGGCAACAAGGTGCGCGCTTTTAACGGTTGGGTCATGCCGCTTCTTTTATACTCCTTTGGCATACTTAAGTGGACTCAGACTGAGTTAGATGCCCTGGACAGGAAGGTCCGTACACTGTTGACGGCATACCGAATGCATCATCCTCGTTCGTCTGTGATGAGGTTGTACATCCCGCGGAAATGTGGGGGTCGAGGTTTTCTAAATGCCAAAACCCTCCATAATCGTGAGGTGTGCAACCTTAGAGAATATTTCCTTCAAGCGAACGTGGGTATGCATCGTGATGTTATCGCAGTGGATAACGGACTCACCCCGCTTAACCTGGCTAAAGAGAACTGGCGCATCCCTATAGTACTAAGCATTGACGACCGCAAGAGTGTATGGCAGAGCAAGGAGCTTCACGGTAGGTTCTACAAGGCCCTATATGGACCTGATGTAGACGTTCTCGCCTCCGTGAACTGGCTACGCTTCGGTGACCTCTTTGGGGAAACCGAAGGGTTTGTCTGTGCAATTATGGACGAAGTTATCAAGACGAATAACTACCGGAAATATATCCTGAGGGATGGTACGATTGACATATGTCGGGCGTGCCACCAACCCGGTGAATCCCTCAGGCATATAGTTTCCGGTTGTTCTCGTCTTGCTAACGGCGAGTACTTGCACAGACATAACCAAGTAGCCAGAATTATCCATCAGCAACTTGCTCTGAAGTACAAACTTGTAGACGTCGAGGTGCCTTACTACAGGTATGTAGCGGAACCAGTTCTCGAAAAGGACCATATCACACTGTATTGGGATCGATCTATTATCACAGACAGGACTGTTGTTGCCAACAAGCCTGATATTGTGGTAATAGATCGATCAGAGCGCCGTGCAATGATTGTCGATATTACCATCCCTCATGATGGCAACCTCGTGAAAGCTGAGAAGGAAAAAGAACTAAAATACCTGGACTTAGCACACGAGGTTGTCGATATGTGGGATGTGGACTCGGCAATCATTGTACCGATAGTCGTTACGGTAAACGGTCTAATAGCCAAGAGCCTCGACCAACATCTTAAGAGGCTCGCGTTAGGTGCTTGGGTCAAGGGTCAGATGCAGAAGGCGGTTCTCCTCGATACGGCACGCATAGTGAGGAGATTCCTCTCTCTGGACCCCTAACCACCGACAGCTTGGACCTTGTCTCGATGTCGGTGGGCATCCATAATTTTTATATTTTTAAATGTGTTTTTTTTATAATTATATATTTAAAAATGTAATTTTTATTGATAATTAATGAATAAATGTGAATAATAATAATAATATTCTACCACATACACACAACACTATCTAGCCCAAACTAAGCAGAGCTTGTACTATGGGTACTAGACAATGGATAAACATACATATATACTTTTTTTTTTGTAAATACATACATATTATACATAGAAATACCCAGACCAAGACAAACATCTATGTTCATGCACACAAATATTTGCCTTGCCTTTTTAAGTATATTGCGCATACGGAGGAGTGTGAAATTTATTATAGTTATAGTTTATATGGAGAATTTTTGAATAACGGGCTGATTTCGTTGATAAAGTAACCATACTGCAACCGCCATATATGACAATAAGTTATCTTAAAATGAACTTATACTTACTGCAGTCTTTAGGACGGACGCACAGGCCAGTGTTCTCGTCTAATACAAATCCTTTCCTGCAATCGCATCCGTCGTCATAGCATACTGCTGCACAACCGACAGGTCCTTTATCATAGTTGGAGCAAAGTCTACCACAGTTGATGCCACATCCTGCTACCGCGTTAGGGTCTCCGCCGCAAGCAGCTAAAGAGAAACCAAAGCATAAGTAGTGATAAACGCTAGACTGGTTAAATTTATAAGTTTTTGGTAAACTATAAAAAAAAAATACAGGTAACTAAAACTAATAGTAACATATCAATAATTAATTCAAACGTAATATCTAATATATGAATAGTTACGGATCTATATGCATAACGGGGCTGGAGTGTAATGGATTATCACAAACGCATAACATGTTCTGAGCGTGCGTGAATCCATATGGCGAAATATAATAAAGCACGTCACTTGTATATATAAAAAGAGCTGGGTATAGATGACCCAGACTTTGTTTAATATTTATTTTTTAATCTTAATTATACTTACGACACTCTCCCTTGGGTATACATTTTCCATTGTCATCTCTCAAGTACCCTTCTTTACAAATACATCCTTCTTTGCAGTATTTTTGATCCATTTTGACGCAGCCTATTTTGAATCCTAGCCCTGAACATTCTTTTGGTCCACATCCACCATTTGTACAATTTGAGTAAACTTCATTTACGCCACAAATCGGAGCTAGAAAAATAAATAAGTTTCATTGTCTTCAACGTATTATCTCTTAACTATGTCGATGGTTCATTTAATTTGATCTCCAACTTATAATAACTTAGAATTTGAACCTAGATAGAAAAAGCCTTATACAAATTATAATTTAATTTATTAACTATAAACTATAATTTTTTGGTCATAATATCCAATCAATTTAATACAAATTTAAAAATTAAACTGATGGTTCAAATTTAAAATCAGATTAGATTTCAGATGGTCATTGTAATAATTAAATGGGCCCAATATTTTAATTTTTATTCGGCTGAATGAAGTTTGTTAAAAGCTAATTACTTTTTTAATAATTTAGGATGGACAATTTTATTGGTCTCATTTAGGCCAAATATTAATTTTACATTTACAATTTTAGACACTAACATTTAAAACCAAACATTTTAAATTCAGTTTTACCAATCAACTATTTTGTCTTATTAATATTTAATTTCATTTAAACTTAATCCTTTTTTACTTCATAGGATGTTTGGAAACCGGCGTCCTGAGACAATATAGGCGATCAATGAGACAATGGTAGGTTCACTGTGTCTAGATATGGTATATTACTCAAGACAGCAAAGTGCGACGATTAATAACCAAACTCTAAACTTACTGCACAATTATGCTTCTAAAGGAAATATCGGTAGGTCATGATTCTGTTCAATGACATAAAATGTTAGTAATTATCACGTATTATTTATGTTTATAACAATATGCTTACGGAACTTCTATTTAGGCAAGTATCGGCATTTTTACAGATGTAATCTTTCTTGCAGCGATCGGAGAGCCAATTCTCATAATAAAAACTGTTTAAAATAATAAGAATTAGCAGTAAGTGTGAGTGATAATTGCCTAAAGATCTGGTAAATGAATTGCTACTTGCGAACAAGATTATATTTGACATCCTTCGTTGATGCAATCAGCATTTAGGTACGTAATTTTTGACACAAATTATAATAATAATTCTTTATTGACACAAATTAAGCTACAATAATTTAGAATTCTCCGACCCCTGCACTAGTAAAAACCTAAATTGGCTATACAAAATTATTTTGCTTAGTAATGCGTATGTCATTCATATTCAATATTTACTGACACATTAAAAATTATACTCGGCCCATTACCGCCCGCTGTACTCTCGTGCTATAAAACTGCTTATTTCAATATTATCTATCTGTTACTCTCGTGCTATAAAACTGCTTATTTCAATATTATCTATCTGTTTTTTTGTCACCTTTAATAATTCTATAATGTTCCGATAACGGAAGAAAATAATATAATTATTTTAAACGTAGTATGAAAATTTGTTTCAAATTTGATACTGAAAAATACGGATTGTGAACCAACGTTTTATGGTAAGATACGGTATTATATATTAATTATAAATTAATATATAATTGCGTTTGTTTTCGATCAAATAATACTTTGTTTAGTTAAATTGTTTTTTGATAAACTCATAACAGGGCTCATCTGAATTTACTGTACCCGGGCGAGACAATGGGCACTAGTATACTAAAATTTTACAGATATTTTCGCATGTTACAATGGCACATAGCTCCGTTTTACGAGCCAAAATGATTAGTCAAGATTGGAAGAAGTTCTTAAATCGATACTGGCTGTTAATGATGATGGTTTCGAATATGATGTGTTATTGTTACCACCTCAACTTGCACTAATGAGTGACGAAGAAGAAGGAAATGACGATGACCTGACACGTTCAACTCATCCAGTTACTGATGATGATTAAAATTGGGATGACAGTGATGAGGAGTTGCTCTCAAATTGTGCCAATCCATCAAATGGGCTAGAATTCAGGATTCCATTGAACCTAACTGGAGAAAGGAATCCATGATAAAGTATTTTGGCCGCCATCCCGCCAAACAATGTATTATGGGTAACGCTGTACGTTTCAGCTATTGAAATTGGGCTGCGACAAGCTGAAACGGGTACTGTTATGCTTTCGATATATATCGTGGCAAATCTAACGAAATATTTTCTGATACTCCAGGAGCAAGTGTTGTAAAAGGTTTACTAGAAAAAATGCCAATTGTTTCCCATGAACCATATCATATCATATACTTTGATGATTTCTTTACAAACTATCAACTATAACATGATCTGTGACTCTTAGGCTATAGGGCGACAGGTACAATAATTGATAACAGACCAAAGAAATGTCCTGTTACCTCTGTAAAGACATGAAAAATATCAAGGGCGGAGTTTAACTATCCTTTTGAAATAAGAAATGAAAATACAACTGTGCGCTGAAAGGTCAATGACATTGTCACAATAGGATCAAACTATGATGTCATTGATTGTTTAGGTGGTGAGGTGAAAAGATGGTGTAATGTACAAAAGCAAAAGATTGATGTCGATATTGCTAAAATGTTTATAAATTACAATAAGGTCATGGACGGAGTTGATCAAATGGATCAACTAATTAGCCTATATCGAGTAGCCGTAAAAAGGAAAAAGTGGTGGTGGGTTATCTCCACAAATTTTTAGATATGGCTGTTTCTAATGCTTGGCGGCTTCACGTCTTACTAAGCAATTATCAAAAGGTGACGATATATATGGATCAACTATCATTCATACGAACTTTAGTACGCACATACTTTCGAACAAAATAATAACGGCTATAATTCGGAGCGCATTAAAAAACCTCTGCGATGCTTTATTTGCCATAATCGAGTTCGATGGCTTTGCACAATATGCATGAAAACGTTGTGTTGGGAGAGCTTGTTTTGGGCAATTTCATATGTAATTTGCCCGTTGTACTCGGACAGGTACACCCTATATTTTTTGAGTCAAATATATATTTCATATTTTTTGTTTATTTTCATATTATTTACTCCATATTGATGCAATAAATAATATTAAAAAATATTTATTATCAGCACATTTATTTTATAATGGGCTAAAGTTAATTGTTCGTTTACAATTTTCACGATTACCTATTCTGGTAAGTAATGATTATTTCAATTCTTTTAGTCAATAATATTATCTAGATTGCCATTTTTAAACACCTGTTCGTGACCAATAAAGCGTGACGGTTATTGTCTACACCTTGAGTATACAATATACGTACACGCGTAAAAGTATACAATTAAAAGTTTATGAATTGAATATTATTGTTATAATAAAATTATACCATCTTGTATTATTACACTATTACAATTATACTATCGTGAAAATCGTATAAACGCTTAGAATTTTAAACAATTACATATTTTGTAGTACTCTGGTTAAATATGTGCCTAAATACAGCACACAAAATGTTGTGTAGTAATTTACAATTGAATTAACAGTATAACCATATGGTTATACCGTTAATTCAATTGTAAATGGTCATATTGGTCGTATATGTAGCGACGTCGTCGCGTCAAAAGAAAGGTTTTTATTAGCTTCTGCCTGCGTTAATATTACGGGATCGTATAAAAAGCAGAAATAAAAAGCATCCTTTTTTGGGTGCGAAATCATCAAATGATCCCGTCCGGTCTGGGTGGAACGAAGTGGTGTGTCAGATTTCTACAGACTAAAACCACACCCGTTCTTCTCTCACTCTTTACATTCCAGGGCCACGAGATTCCTTATGGATTCCGCCGCTAACCCAGCAGGCACCAGCTCGCCATATAGCGGACCTGTCTAATATGCTGACGAGTTGAAGAAGCGCGCTCGGGAACACGACACGCCCTTGTCTCGAGATAACAAAAGGTATCCTATGTGTCAATCCGTGACATGGTCCATGTGTGTGTAAATTTAATTAAAAGCCGTTTAGCGATATTTGCAAGATTGAGGAACAAACTTTCGAACATGTTTTAAAATGTTTCCCGTTTATAATAATTTTATTAAGATATAAACAGAAAACGTTTGTTCGCAACTTATCTGAATCCTTAATCGCATGGTTATTGCTTAAGGTAACAAATATAGCATTGAGAAAGAACCTCTTCATGACTTATTCGTTACAGTAAATATAGACAACGCACGCTTTATTTTAATTAGTATTATGCGTATTAACGCATATTATGGAATTGATCACGTTTAACTTACGCACTACAATAACACTACAAGCGTTGTTGTTGTTTATATCAATATTATAAAGCTGAATAGCTGAAGTGTATTTTTAGTGTTTTTATTTGCACGCTAATCTTTGAAACTACAAGCCGAATTTAAAAATTCTTTTAGTATTTTAGCCCAATTTTTGAGAAAGGTTATATAGCTAAAATATGCTTTATAACATCACGTAAACGTAACTACAGACATGGGTGAAAGTTCGGGGACAGCTAGTTACAATATATAATTACATATATCTGCTAGTCTTTAATAAGTGTGATAACGTTTTACACAATTTAACCAAACGTTGGTAATATATAAAAAAAATAACATCTTAATCGAGTAAAATTCACTTAATATTTAATTATATCAGTAATAATGTACTTACTGCAGTCCTTAGGACGAACACATTTCTTAGTATTGTCATCCACAACGAATCCTTTTCTACAATCACAAGCATTTTCATAGCAAACTTGAATACAAGATATGTTCTTCTGCTTGTAATTAGAACAATATCTGCCACAGTTGACGCCACACCCAGAAACAGCATTTGGATCTCCACCACATGAAGCTAAAAAAATAATTATCTTTGTATATTACCTACTACACGTGATTTGCAATTTATATGGTATTATTGTACACTACTGTAGTTTCTAAACTGCATTGTAAATCGTTCATTTTATTGATAAGATATTTAACATTTAATGGCTGACGTAGTCCGCGGACAGGTTGATGATTATTATTACTTATACAAGTAATAAATCGTTTTTCGCTAACAGACAAAATAATATGAGCAACCGACTTATTCTCCTAAGTATTCTGTACTTACTTAAATAATATATATTCAAAATCAATATCTACTAGATTCAATCAATTTAAGTGAGATGTTGTCAAATAAAGATTTCTATTGGAGAGTTTAAAAATGGGAATTATTTCAAGATAGCATCTTTTCTTGGCAATGACAACTTAATTTTGTTTTAAATATTATAATATAGAAAATGTTATATACATACAAACTTAATCTCACTCTACGCCCGAAGGCCCTATAAGCGTCTTACGAATAAGGCGCTAATAGGGCCATTAGGCCCTTCGGGGCATAGACCCCAAAGGTAGGCAAAGGTAAGGGGTAAGCAAAGGTCTATAACACCGATATTTCGCCAATTATTGTATTAGGTCCAACTAAATAAGGGATTCACGTCTACCGATTCAATGCAATTTCAGAATGAGCGGTGTTACTGAAAATTACTCGACAGAAAAATCGATCAATCGATTTCGACCGATCGATTTTTCTGTCAAGTAATTTAGTCGATTAACTCGATCTTAAGACCCAAAGCAACGAGTTTTTTACAAATTCACTACCACTGCGTAAATGTGGCAGTCTAGGAAACCTTAGCTTTAAATAATGTCATACTAAGATGCATGTGTTTAAGAATCCCAGTAAGTTCTGAAACTAGTTGTACGAAGCTCTCACATAAATAAAGCCTTAATTTATAACATTGATTGGCTAGTAATTTACCTCACAATATTCAGTGCAACAAACTTCTACTAAACTAATATCTAACTACTGTACCTATATTAAACTTCACTGCAAATAGGCAATATAGAAAGTTTTGTTTTGGACACAATAAGCGGCATATGTATGTTTAAACAATTTTGAGGGGAAATAGAGCAATAGCAAATTCCAGAAGGTACATACAGGTGTGATAAAAATAATATTTTACTTTACATTTTTTAATGTCTTTCGTTTGCTTAGCGGCTTTGTCTGGCGATAATTATATCAGCCCTGAATATAAGCTGTACTACAGCTGGGCATGGGCCTCAAAATTAGAAGAGTTAGGTCATAGTCCACCACGCGATCATATGCACTTAAAATCTTTTGCTTGTTTAATTGTTTTTTCATTTTGTTAGTCACTCATCGATCGTAGGTTATCGGTTGATCGGTCATCCCTAGTGTTGCAACAAGCTTTACAATTATAAAATAATACTTACGACATTCTTCAATAGGGATGCAGACTCCCAAATCATTTTTGACGTAACCATAGTCACAGACACAAGCAGGTTCGCTGGGACAAGTGCCATCAGTTGGTGGGTATTCCACTGGGAAGCCCACTTCTGAGCAGTGTAGTGGGCGATGCTCAAATAGTGGACATTTGGAATAGATTTCATGTTTTCCACATTGCGGTACTGAAACAAATGAGTACATATTCAGATTCTTGCTTTGTTTCTTATTCATGACGAAAGTAAAGAAAAAGAGAAGAATTTTGTTACAGTTTTCTTCTAATTTAATGTAAACGTTTAAAAATCCTCTTCCATTTTACATATCTTATTGTATTATGTGCTTATTTTATTATATAATACAATAAGAATAGATATATATTTGATAGTCATTTCTTGAATAGGGCAAGTATGGTCTCAGTTCACTAGGTTAGTCAGTGCAGCTTGACAAACTTCAGATTATTAAAGAACTTTTCTAACAGTGTTCATCATTATCATCCTTCAACGTCAAAGTTATTTTAGTTAATAATGTCATATTATACCTGGACACTGATCAATGGGAATACAAATATTGTTATCGTCTCTGGCGTAATTGGCTTCACAGTAGCACATGGGATTGCATACGTAGGTATAGATAGGACAGTTGGTTTGGTTCTGCTGGCTCAGAGTAGCGCATACATTGTCACAAGCGCCACCACAGGAGAAGTATTCATGAGGACCACAACATTTTCCTAAAATAAAAACAAATAAACGCTGGATGCACTATAAGTTCTTAATTTCTAGACTTCTTTACAATTAGAGCTTATCTTCAAATATTTACATGTGGTTAGTAACTAGCTCAATGCCACACTTTTCAAGTTGTGTATAAAATTTGACATGGCCTAATAACTTGAACACATGAGTGTATGAATGCTTACATAATCGATATGAGAAGACACATACACACACATACACACACACACACACACACACACACACACACACACACACACACACACATATATATATATATATATATATATATATATATATATATATATATATATATATATATAAACCCTGTATTAAACTGTCCTACTGTTAGGCACGGACCTCTGAGAAGACATGCCATTGTTTTTTTATGATAACCAAAACTGACACAGCACTAGATAGATTTTTGGCTCTTCATAGAGAATGTAGAAATAAATAACTTGTATCAAAATGTATAAGATAATTAAAAACGTTTTTGTGGTGAAATTAATATCATTATTTTATTTTATATTTTACGCTTGGGGTAGTTGTTTACCATCCTTCTTGAGTTAGCACTGAACAATAGCAGACAACCTCAGTAGTGGTTGACCTGACCATCGAGTCAATATTACGTTTGGTTGTTATAAATTCACTCACTCTTTTTTTCTTTTATTACAGAGATAATTCACAATAATTTGTCAGCATCATTCGGTCTCATTTTTATTCAATTTCTCAATTTCAATACTTGAATATCAAATATACAATAAATCATCCAATCATTTTTACAAACATTCGTAGTTATAATATTAGTAGTACATAGCTGTTAGATATTAAATGTCGATCAGGTTTAATATATAGCGGATCCGACAAACATCGTCCTACTAGAACGAACTGATGGTAGGCCACATATTGCATCCTATTCTGAATCTAAACCATTCAAGATCCCATACAAACATATACAACAAAAATTATCAAAATCGGTGGTCGGTTTAGATGGAGTCCAGTGATAAAGCATATAGAAGATTTTTATATATAAAAATTATACTTACGGCAGTTTTCTTCAGATATGCATTCTCCAAGTATGTTTCTATAATATCCGGGCTCACATCTGCAAGCCCCTTCGCAGTTCTTTTTTGGATCCCTTGGACAGCTATAACTTTTAAATAGACTGTCGCAGGTCTGTGGTGGACATGACGGGGGACAGGGATCCCAAACTTCGTGTGGCTTTGTACATTTAGCTGTTGAAGAGAAAGTAGCCAATGAGTACATTCTTGAAAACTATTACTACTTGAGCCATAAGCCCAGGCTCAAAAAGATTATATATTATATAAGATAAAATATTAATTAAAGATTATATATTAATGCTGAATAATATTGTTTATTGTTTGGGCTATATAGCTACTGTTGTTACTAATGAGCATTTGACCGAAATATCGCCCGCTATGTCATTTACCTTGATCACCCTCCACACACATCACCTCTGGTTTTCTACTCAAAATTAGAAGGATATTGGGAAAACTGCCTCAAAATCTATAAAGTGCATTTTGCATGATCCTACAAAAAGACTGACAACAATATTTCAAATAATCAAAACAATAAATTCTAAAATTTTAAATCCATAAACTCAACTTCGTTGCAGTAATCGTAGTTTACGTTATTTTAAAAGGACTAGTGATTGAATAGCTTTCGAATCATTCATGTTAACTTTTTCATATATCAGCTTTGTTGCTTGAACAGGTTTATTCTCATTATTTTCTATTATGTTTTTGACTTCAATTTAAGAAACAAAATATTGCCAGCTGTCTGTGTGGTATCCCTGTCTCCAAAGCAACCACATAAAACAATATTAAACCTACAAAATAAACAATGTCTTACAATGTTTCTCCTAGCTTCAAGGTGGTAAGAAAGGATTTTTTAAATTCAACTCATAAATGTGTTTCTAACGTTTTATTTGTTGGAACGCCAATAGTACTGGGAGGTCTTAAACTATATATTGTAAATACAGTTTATTTTATAGCAACAAAGTAGCGCATAAAGGCAACTGCTACATACAATTTTTTTTACAAAATATGGATAAAGGAATACTTAATATTGTCTTCTATTTACGCGAATGTTATTCATTAAAATTAAACTACTATATACGGATTTTATCGCGTTGCTTATTTTACACTTTATTAGATAATTTAGAAACTGTTACACTACTACTACTATTAAACTTTACAAATTTTTAAGTTAATTAAATTATTACAACTATTAAAACTATTTATATTTAAGTTTACACTTTTCCCAACGTTTTAGTTGCTTTTCAGCAGCCATGGTCACGGGGAGACTAGGATAGTAACTGTCTCAATGTTCCAGTGTAGTTATTTCAAAGTCCCCGAACATAATTTAATAATTGGTGTTTCTATTTACGCAAAATGAGCTCAAAATATTATGAAGTCTAGCTGTGGTTTGCTTCTTCTTGGTACATTCCAACCATCTTCTCTATTGAATTAAAAAAACATCCTAATTTCAATAGAGAAGATGGTTGGAATGTACCACCAGCTTGGGTACCAGTAATTCATATAGTCAAACGAAGAAGAAGAAGCAAACCACAGCTAGACTTCTATACCAGTTGTAAACTTATATACCAGTTAAAAAGATCTGACTGTCAGCCACTGCAGAAGATCGTCACTTTTTTTTAATGTCGTTATTGTGTAAAGCTTTTAAAATCAAGAAATGCAAGATCTTCAAAACCATCGTACTTTAATGCACAGATGATTAATCTCAAAATGTGTCTTAACTACAGAATCGAAAAAGAGTTACTATAGTAGTCATATATTGATTTGTAAAGGCAACTTATAACATGGCTAGACCAAAGATGGTCTGGTCATCGGCTTTGTAAATTTCGATGATAAGAAATCGAAATCTCAAAACAATCGCGTATAAGAACGCAAATACCTGTCCATTATACTACCTACCAACAAATTAACCAAACAATAAAATGATTTGCCCACAAAATTTGGTGATATTCGAGTATCCAGTACCTTGTTATTGTTGTTTGTTATTTTTTATTTATTTTTGTGTGTGTCATTTTCACGTGTTGTATTTTGTAGTATAACATAATATTATTACGCTAATTATTATAGACTATTAACGTTTATATATATATATATATATATATCTATATATGTTACATATATGAATATAATATAAATATATTGTTATAAGGTTATATTAATTATTTTTATTCCATTTTTTGTATGTTTATTTTATTATGTATTGGTTTATAATAAATTATTATTTAGTAGGCCTGCGAGAATACAAGCGTTGTAGTCTATACTGCAATAATAGCTGACACAGTGCCTTATTTGATCTCCATGTACTGCCTTTTGTTAAATTGTATTTATTATTGTTTTTCTTTTAAATTATGTATGTATGGAGATTTAAATAAAACATTTTTCTTTCTTTTCTTTCTTTCTTTCTTTCTTGTCCTTAGTGGCGATGTGACGTTGATGACCTTTAGGTAAGTCATTGTGGTACTATCAAAATCATTACATCGAGGCAAAATATTACTGTGCTTAATAGGATAATTGGTAACCGATCTCAAAGCCAGAGGGTTTTTGTGGCCATATTAAATTTCATGCAAGAACAAAAGCAGGTCACTCACGACATTGATCCCTGGGCACACAGACTTCATCATTGTTCCTAAGGTAACCATCAGCACAGCGACATCCTGGTTCACAAGCAGAATCTCCAGGTTTTGGAGGTGCTGCACAGCGTATCAAACGCTCGTCGACGTCACATCTCCTAGGAGGGCAAGGCGCTGGACATTCGTCGTATACCTCATTTCGTGGACATCTTGCTAAAATGTTATTATTGCGTTAAATTGTTGAGAAGCGAGCAATAAAATCGTAAATATTTTACATTCTTGTATAACAATTTTGCATGTAATATGTAAGAAAATCTATATTACCAATTTTAATAATAATAATCTTTATTGTCCAAATTATATGACAAATAATACAATCAATAAATAAGGCTTAAGAATATGTATGTGTATTTTATGAATCAAAGGGAAAAACAATACAAAAAAGGAATAGAAATAGAAGACAATTTTAACATATGTAGGTATATATATGATACTAAATCAAGTGTGTGTTTGTGTGTGTGTGAGTGTGAGAGTGTGAGAGTATGTGGTGCGTGTGGTGAGTGTGTGGAGTAACTGTGTGTGTGAGGTGTGGTTATTGTGTGTGTATTATAATTATATAATAAAATATTATTTGATTTAATTTAATTGCGCCTTACTAAGCTATGTTATTAAAAAATATGAGTATAGTTGCTATTATCTCAAGCGTCCCTATAGTAGGTTCTCAGTATTGCGCTAATTTTATTTTATGATACTTATTTTTTGAAGAAGAATCTAATATTTTGTTGAGGTAATTATTTAATTTTGTGCTGCTATTATGAAACTGTCTGTTAGTGAAAGAAGTTCTATGTGACACAATAGAGAACACCTTGTACTTAAATATACCGGTGGGCAATATGTTTCCGAAGCACAACATGAAGGACATAGAACTGTCGCACTGTTAGTAGCTTAGATTCTACATAAAGTTGCATTGTGCATACACCTTCGGGGTCGAAAGAACATAACTGTAAGGACCACTCTCGCCCGCTCTAACCGGATAAACACATTTTCAGTGGCACCTCCCCAGACTGGTACGCAATATGATATAAGTGATTGGCACAGAGCAAAGTATACCATTATAAGAGTATCTTTGTCTGCAGAACTGCGTAGCTTTTTAAAGAGGTAAATTAATTTTTGTATTCTACTTGAGAGCGTCTCAATATGTTTATGCCAGTTAATTAATTGGACTATATGTACTTACAGATATTTCACGCTGGATGCTTTAGTAATTGTAAGGCAGTTACAGTGAGCTAAAGTAATACACGCAAATGTGATCTGATAGCAAGTGGTACAGGCGTCGTTTTATTAATGTTTAAAGTTAGTAGATTATTATTCAGCCATTGCATCATACGAGACAGCGCAATCTTGGCAATCAGATAGCACTGGGCCCTATTATATCCATGCCATCAATGACCAATGATGTATCGTCAGCATATGTGAAAATTTTTGCAATGCTCAATGGGTTGTTTATATAGGTCGTTTATGTATATGAGGAATAGGGTAGGCTCTAGAATACTACTTTGAGGTACGCCATATGAGATAGGAAGCTCATCAATCACACTTGGTCCAATCTTCACGACTTGAGTTCTATTATTTAAATAATCTTTGAAAATATCTAGGGCTAGTCCACGAATTCGGTCGGTTCGGACGGTCTCAAACGCTTTAGACAAATCGATAAATATACCTAAACTCTTCCTTTTAATCGGGAATCCAAACTGCGTGTTGAGATAAAGCCAACACAGCATCCTCTGTGATATTTTTATTGATATTGCCCTAAAACCAAATTGATTATTGGCTAGGACTTTACATGATTCGAGATAGTTGACTAGACCTTTGCTTAGGATTCGCTCGAGGTTTTTTGACACGGTAGTTAGGATTGAGATTGGTCTATAGATGTTGATATCGTCTCTGCACCCAGTCTTATGAACGGGGAGAACTGATGCCTTTTTAAACACGTCTGGGAAGACATCAGATGAGATCGATGCGTTACATATGTGTGTCATGATAGGGACCAATACATCACTAGTACTTTTAAGTATATTTGTGGGAATATTATCCCAGCCTGTAGCACAGTCAGATCTAAGATTTGTAATTATGGCATTAACATCTTTTTCGGTAGTTTAAAAAAGAATCATAGAACCACTCGGGTTAAATTAACTAGTTGGCGATACAGTCGTGATACTGGGGTTTAAATTCAATGCTAACCTCTTACCAATATTGGAGTAAAATCTTTAATAAAATTAAAAGAGACTTTCGGAATGTTACGGAGAGTTAGAAGTTCAGTAGGGGATTTAGGATTTGGTCTCAGGTCGGACACCTTTGTAATAACATCCCATGCAGCTTTAGTGTTACATTTAGCTTTAGCAAACTTTTCCTTTTTATATGTCTGCTTGAGTTTTCTTAAAAGAAAATTGCAATAATTGCGGTATCTCGTATAAGACATTCTTAGTAATCATTATTATTAGATTTCTTAAACTGAATCAAGCGATCACGATGCCTAATATAGCGCAGGTGTAATCCAAGGGTTAAAGCATCGTTGTTTTCTAGAAATTGTATATATCTGGGTGTGTTTTTTAATGATAGTTGATACACCTACTATAAAATCTTTTGCCGCTGCATTTGGATCAGAAATATTTAAAATTGGGATCCAGTCAGCACTATTGATGTCATTAATGGCCAATTCGTAATTAATTTTACATTTAGTGCGAAATCTATTGAAATATTTTATACCACTTTACAGAAATAATAGTACTGGTTCGTGATCAGTAATTGATGAGTCAATAACAATCATTGTGGCGGAGAGATTAGTCTTTAAAAGCACATGATCCAAGTTGCTCCACGTTTCCAGTTTGCTCCACGCGTGGGGAAATAGTGAGCAGGCAGAAGACCGTGAGAGGCTGCATAGAATAGATACTCGTCTGAATTATTGTCAATGTTACCAGGCTTGATATATATGTTAATGTCGCCCATTATGATCATAGTTTGTGAGGACTACTTACGACACTCATCTTTTGGCACGCAGACTCCATCATAGTTTCTTAAGTAATTATCTCGACATCGACACCCTGGCTTACATTCAGGATCACCAACCTTGGGTGGTTTAGCACAAAGAATAACTGCCAGATTCACACCACACTCGCGCGGAGGACATGGTGCTGGGCAAAGATCGTACACTTCGTTCTTAGGGCATTTACAAGGAGGTCTAGTTGCTAAAACAAAAAAAATACATTTCAACTTTTGCTCTTTATCGCGCCTGCAATATCATGGATCAGTTTACCGATGTAAACCGATCCATGATATATACCGATGTCAGTGACGTCAAAAAACATAAGCAAGTATTGTGTTATGTGTATATTAAACATTTAAATTAAACTGCAGTACACGTCATTTATAAATTTATTAAATATTTTATTCTTTATTTGCTAATGTGTTGATTGGTTATAAAGCAATAAAAATATTAGAAAATAATTAAAAAATTAAAATTAGTATTTAAAATAAACCGCTGTAAAAACCAAGTGCAATACATTTTTGTTCTTCTATTATTGATATAATATTTTTTGTAAACAATATAACGTCTCTATTTCTTAAATTATATTTTAAGATATTGAGCACACCAGGTGACTACCATCAATAGATTTTCTATTGTGTTTGCTGCATAGCATTTAAAGTGTTAAGTCGAACAAATGTTATTTCTGCAGACAGCTGTTGGTGTTCTCTATATCGAATGCAAATAACTTGTGTCATACTAAATAAGCGTTTCAATTACATTTAATATATCTCGCTAAATATTTGTACAATTCACAATTGGTTTTTGCTAATCAGAATAAACAATTTTCTTTTACAACTGAGCTAACTGGATTCTTCGAGAGGTGTACGTATACCGCGTACACAATATGGTATGTATATTAACTTATTTCAGTATATATTATTATATAGGCGTATCTTGTTAACCAACAACTCTCACTATTTCCAGTTCTAGATTTGTTTTCTTTAATTCACGTTAAAAATATATATTTTTATCCAGACCAGAGTGTATAAGCAGGACTCACAAGACAGCGGATGCCTTACTATAGGTGGGCCCCATTGTAACGCATCCGCAGTCTTGTGAGCCTTTCCAATACTCTATGTTCCAAATATCTCACGTATTGCCTACGATAATAAAGAAAAGTGCAGAAGACTGTCGTTTTGTACCAACAAGGTAAGTAACTGGTATATTGATAACCAGTTACTAGGAGTGGAACATAAATGGCACTTGCCGATCTTGCACATAAGGCTGAGAACTTCTGTAAGATAAAATGCATGTATGCCTTACCCATAATCTTCTATATGCTAATTAAAATGGAAAATTCAAGTGAAATTTAAGGCATTGACTGTATTTTTATTTCTGCAGTATGTTTGTGGCCGGTCGCTTCCCGTGTCAGTCAAAGTATTATAGGATTTATCTATTAGGCAATTCTCAGTTAGCACGAAGTCTAGAATAGGCTCACCCCCTGTTACGAGGACATAAATTGGGATAACTGCACAAATATTGGTGTAATTTATCTCTTGTGACAAGATTCATGCCTGTATATTCCTAAAACGAATGTGTGAGTGTAATATTTTCTATAACACTTACGTTTGCCAGTAGAACAGTTGTGTGGATTATTTTCATGACCGCTACTGCTGCTGTGAGATGAAGAACTAGCGCTACTGCCTTTAGACGATGTAGAAGAGGTACTGCTCGCTGAAGCCATAGAATATGCAGACCCTGAAAATAAAACAAAGAGAGAGTTTCGATTTGTTAATTTGTTCAAAGATGATGTAACGTTCTTTATTGTCCATCTTCAGATTGTTTACCGAAAAATAAAATCGTTATTTTTATAAAATGTAAATAAAACGATCAAGTGCAACTCGAACTTATGCACCGACGGCTCAATTTTTGTTGATTCATAAAAAAGTACTTTATTTTGGTCTATCGAGAGCGTATCTATTGTTCAGTCTGTGTATTCAGATATGTATAGATAGGCACAGTAAACAGTCCAGTATCAGTAGTTTCACCTGTGTATGTCGACAGATTTTTTGTTTAATAGCTAACTAGCTATTGACGAGCTTTAATGTTATCATTTTATATAGATCTAATAGTTCATGACCTTAATTGATTCCTATAGAGATACCAGTAGAGCATACAATCTACATAGTACGGGTTATTTGCTATTTGCAATAAAAAAGTCGGAAGTAATTTTTTTTAATTGTTAATATGTCCTCTTTTTTTAATGATTTGAGGGTTACAAATTTAAAAAAATAATTGCTCCACTTTTTTGACATACTACTTTTTTTGAATTTATTTCGCTTGTATTTTGTTTATATTTTATAATTAAACCGAGTAAAATGCCGTGTTATAACTTATAATATAAACGATAAATAATAGTAGTACCTTAGTATAAGGCAATAAAATAATTATCGTCATCTTTGCGTTACTGAAATATATACACGAAGAAATGCGATTATTATTGCACTTAAATGTTTAATAAATAACCTGCAGCGCCATAATACCGCGAACAATATGTATAACTAATATTAGTATAAGATTTTCTAAAAAAAGTGACACAGTGGCACACCGGCGGCCAGTCACAAGAAGTTTTTTATTATGTCTGTCATTCCAAGACTTAAAACAGGTTGAACGTATGTAAAATCTTATGATAAACATGATTGCACAAAATTATGTGATAACGTATTGGATAAACACTAAACAAAGTCGTACCTTCAGAGGGCTTTATAAAAAATGTGTTAGCCATAACGGCTAACACCAGCAGTGGCTTCCACATTATCACCAGCGAACTCAGTCTGAAGTGTTTATCAAGGCTATTTACCTCTTTTATACCTTTATACTCGTGCACTTGTTTCAATATCGAAGATATAATACCAATAATGTTCCACTTGCCTTTTCTTTGACAAAACGTTTTATTATTTTTTTCATTGTCTTTTATTGTGTACCTAACACATCTGTGGATGTTTTTCATGATATACAATATTGTTTTCGTGATTAATTGTACACATGCTAATGTTAAAGGTATAAATGTAAACAAATCTATGATAATTTTCTAGAAAAAGCTTTGGTCATTTTTTTCTTGTGGATAATTATATTCCCGCTTTACTTAGCAATGCTTTAGCTAAAATGCATTGAGAACATTTTAAGGTTTTGAAGTAACAAGAATAAACGTTTCAGGTACAACCGCGTGCCATTGTACCTATAGTTCAATAAAATTAACAATCGGCAATACATTAATTTATTTGTTCGTGTAGAAGCATTTTGTTTTATTGGTCACGATGAGGGCTACGTTATATTTTTCGTTGATAATGATATCCGAAGATTTAGAAAATATTAAAATAATATAAGTATATAATAGAAATTATTATGGAAACCTATCTTACAGATACGCATATTTGTTTCATCGGAAGATGTTTCCCTGTAACGAATAATACTCTATTGAACATCTTATTGTCTAGGATATGTGGAAAAAAACAACACCACGCGGACGTCCACGTGGACCAACAAGATCGTGTCTGCGAAGAGCAGCCTCTTACATGAGTATAGTGTGGGAAGGCGAGACGTTCTAAAACGAGAAATATTAGATCATAACGATATTATGCGAAGCCTATGAGCACAGTGATTAAAAAAAACACTTGTATTTTTAATTTCAACTTATATAAATATTATTTATCAATCTTCTAGACGGCGTAGCCACCTATAGATGATCGCAAGTCAGCCACATTTTGCTGAGCACGCCACTGTCACAATTGGATCAAAGAATTTTCGAAGTGAATAAAATATTAATGTTATGTAATATTTGTAATGAATTATATACTAGCCTTTTACTTGTGACATCGTCCAAGTCATTTCGTTTTTGAATTTATTAGCCGGCGATGATATGATCGATCGATCATATCTTAGTTTCTAGTCGCCAGAATAAGAAAGATTTTATTTTAAGATGAACTACGAGCTGCCAAATTAAAAATTTTTGGTGGAGCAATATCCATCTTTCTTGATCCAACAAATCCTTTAATTCTCTATAAGTCTCTATTTTTTTAGTTTATTACGTATACCTTCATTTTAGTCTTTCTCTTTTTCTTTTGGGTCTCTATTATTCCCACTTTATTATCAGGAATACATTTGTCATGTCTAAGTAAGTGACCAATCATGTATAGTCTTTTTTTATATTTAAATATTTGTCTTTTTCATTTAATCTTGAGTAGTAATAAAAGAATAATGGGTCTTTGTCATACTGTGTGTACCGTAAACCTATACATACGTATAGATACCTGCACGCAATACGTTATAACATCATTGAAAAACAGAGCCCACGATTTTTGTGCATTAAGAGTCTGAACACAATTATTTTCGGGAGGAAAAGAATAACGAATAAGGAATAACTCTTAAAGAATAACAGCTGCCTCTGTCGTCCATTCACTACATATAGTGAATGGACGACAGAGGTAGCCGACTCAGAGATGCAATCATCCTGAGGTAAACAGACAACCTGCCTATATGTCCGTGAAAGAAATTACTGTTAAGATCGTAACGGTGTTAAAGAAATATTCCGTCAACACTATTTATACACCGGGGGCCAAAGTAACCAGCCCAAATGACGTTTTGCCTTTACAAACTCCAGGTGCCTACAAAATAATTTGCAGCTGCGGGAGTTCCAACATAGGTCTAACTAAGCGTACTATTGCTGAGAGGGTCAAAGAACACATCGCCGCTGTTAAGAACCAGCAGACTAGCAAATCAGCAATTGCAGAACATATACTGGAATCAGGTACCTACTAATCATTGGATAGAATTTCATCGTCTGGAAGTCCTCTCCACTGATCGCCACTTCTATTCAAGAGTAGTGCGAGAAGCTATGAAAATCAAAAAAGCGAAAAAAATTCAATTGGGAAGATTGTTTCAAATTATCCGCAACGTAGAATCCCGTGATTACGCAACTTCGCTTTTTTGCACAGTCGGGTAATTCACAGAATACGGACACGACGGCTAGCATACGTAATAGGGATACCGTGAGTGTAGTGTGTGACGGTACATGGACAATATGAAAATATGTGTAAAGTGAGAGTGAATCAAGATTCTTCTGCCTCACAAATGGAGATATGACATTGTAGCACCAGTCAGCTTGTGACGGCCGGTGTAACCTGGTCGAAACGTTAAGCATAAAAAAAGTAATCATTATGCATGATCGCATTAATTCCCGTTACGTATTATATATTATGTAGGAATAAAAGATGTCATGTAATAAACGCATTCTATGTCTATGGTTACGTTTGCCATGGATGTGTTTGTACATGCGTACACATATGGATACATATATGGGTATTCATACGAATGGAATCATTTATGTAGGGATGAACATCAAGACTAGGAACAACAATATGAAACACAAATCCTTTTTTGTCCACAAACATCTTAAGCACAAGATATGCATTGTTTGTTTATTAAAATATTAATATAATTATGTTGTAGATACTCAAGACTGTAGGTTTAACCAATGTTACAAGACTATAGTCCTTCAACTCATATAGGTAACATACACAACATACATTTTTCACAGTAGATCTGCGAAAGCATTAAGTCTGGCGGGAAACTATCAAAGACTGAAAAAGTGGCGTTCTCAGGTATTGGCAACTTTGGGTCTCTGAGTCAATAGAGTATAGTAATACTCAATTCTTGCACCCTATGGAAATCAAACTCACAACACCACATAAACTATAACGCCAACCGCGCAATCGAATTATAAAATAATAATTATATGATCAAGTGAAGGAATATTCATCAAGACCTTAAGTTAACTATAATACACTTATAATATCATCCAAGCATGGCTGACTCTGAAAAAGCCACGAAGAAGCATTATGAATTTGATAGTCTCTTAATGTATCCACATGTAATGTGAGCATATAAGTACACTGTCTCATATCGTTCCCTTGACAAATGAGTTGCCTATCGATTTGTCTAAGTGATGCTTCTCGGATATTTTCCGTCATGCCTTTATTGTGCGAGAAAAGTATGTGTTATAAGAATCTTATGCAAGGATGATTTATTTATCCTAGTTTCTGTCGGGCCTCAGTAATAGCTTGTATGATAACAGTTTACAATTATTGTAAGTAGTTTTTGATATGTTGTTTAAGTTTTTTTGTTCGTATACATTTTGTTTAATAGAACAGTTAAGTCATATATTGGAACATAATACAATGTCCGCAGCAGACGATTTTTTTATATTTACCAGTTTTACTAAATGTAGACAAGTTTCTTAAAATAGTAAAAATATATCCTTTCCTTTTTCTTGCGTTTTTATTTCTGACTGTTTATCATTTTCTTTTCTGAAACCGCAAAAGGATATCATTTCATTATGCACTATGCTAATATATATATATATATGTATAAGTATAATAATAATTATTATAATTTAAAGACATTACCAATTATCCATAAGTCTGGCTGAATAAAAAATCAATGTTGTAGTTATTGTTACTGTATTATTTTCTATTGCATTTGTTTTTATTAAACCTGTTCACATTATTTTTCTTTTAACTCCATTTTTCTTTCATAGATTTGATACAGACCATTTTCGTTATAATGAGCTGAAATCATAATTTTTTTTCTGTACGTATTATTTTATACTACATTAGTAATATTTTTCTCTTCTCTAGACCGAATTTCGATCACGGCGACCAGTTTACTGGACATAAGACATCGCAGGCTATATTACAGTGCTTAAATCGTCGGCCTCGATGGCGTAGTGATTAGTGTAACCGACTGCTACGCCTGAGGTCGCGGGTTCGATTCCCGCACAAGTCAAACATTTGTGTGTATGAACATGGATGTTTGTCTTGATCTGGGTGTTTCTATGTATAATATGTATGTCTTACAAAAAAAAATTATATATGTATGTTTATCCATTGTCTAGTACCCATAGTACAAGCTCTGCTTAGTTTGGGCTAGATGGAGTTGTGTGTATGTGATAGAATATTTATTTATTTATTTAAATGTGATCTCAAACACAAGTGTATTTTCTATTATTCTACTTTCATAGTCTATAGCAACCGGAAAAAAGATCATTCTTGACACCGTAAGACCAATATTAAGCCCAACCTTTTACCGGTAGCATTGGATTGCTGTCCCACTAGAGTATGAAAGTAGAATAATAGAAAGTATACTTGTGTTTGAGCCATCAACACACCAATGGCTTAGTGTGTTTTCTGAGGCATGGGAATAAACAATCCCCAATTTCTTAATGCAAAGCAGAAGATCGGCTCGATCCGGGATTCGAACTCTGTATCTCATGATCCACAGCATATACATATACTTTCCCTAAGGACAAATTCCGCTGAGCTCTACCTCAGTTATGCTTTTATTTATTTGATAAGGTTATTATTTATCTTTAATGTTCATAGGTCTTTTGCACAAAGCATGGAACACGCTCTCTTCCTAGTAGATACTCCTTTGACTTGTGCTACATAATTCAAGCATATCAGTGACTGCACAGGCAATACAAGTAAGATACTTACGATGCTCCAAACGCTTAGCGCCGTCCGTCACTCAGCACGAATATATTGTTACTTCATCTCTATTTTCTAATAGGGCGATGACTGATACGTAGTATTTCATATTCTATTAAATTGATTTTGTTATATTAAAAGGTATTGATATGATATGTGTCATGTTATTCAAAGACTTTATTCTAATTTCATCTGGAGATAATATTTTATTACTTTGACATGAATGTTCAAACATTGAACTACTTTATACGAGCGAAAACAAAACACAACTTTTTAACTGTTGTTCGACTATTGGAACGGTTTATATTTACCCTGCCTTTTTTCAACTGCTTTGCAGTAGCCATGATGAATTAGAGACAACAGTGAGGGGACAAGCGACCCGTCAATGTAAATTACCAAATTTTCGTCTTATCATTCTTATCATTTTATGAGACAAAATTTGGGTAGATTTTGTCTCATTTTTAAAGAATTATCAAAAAATCAAAACCAAAATAAAAATAAAAATAAATTTATTCAAGTTAGTTTTAAATTCTTGTGGCAATGTTGTCGTATTTCAAGACCAGCGCTTCTGCTGCAGGACAGCCCATGGTGTCCGAGGCTGTCGACGGTTTCTCCCCAATGACAGCGATGCGAAGAAACACACGGGGCACCTAAACGAAGACAGGTGGCGAGGCAGAATGTTGTATCGTCCAACATTGTACCTGTGTTGGACGATGGAAATGCCTGAAGCCATAAACCCGATTCCGGCCTTTGGGAGAATGGGTTAGTAGGTTGATCAGTATATGGACAAGCCATTTTATAGGCGTTCACGGCGTCGGTCTTACACAACATTTCTGAACTAACCAGTGTGGGTGCCAGAATGTACCTGGTTAATTCTTCCGTGCTGTGAACCGAGGCCAGAAACGCCGGTAAACTGATATCTGAAATTTTGCGAACGCCGAGCCCGCCTAAATGAACAGGTAGAGAAGCTTTAAGCCAAGCTCGGTCGTTCAAGTCCACATTTAATATTTGCCTTAATGTATTCTGTATGATTTTGTCAATTTTAACTAAAGGTGTTAACTTTTCCAAAACTTAGATGGCCTTAAAGCATGAGTAAATTTAGGGACGAAAAGGCAGTAACGCATTATAGTAAAAGCTGAATGTATATTAAATTTAAAAGGAGGCCTGAAATTTTACAAAAATTTTGGCCTTTCTCTTTTTCTATCTCTTCTATCAAAACCGTCAGCAATTAAAAACTGGGGACCCAAGCAGGCGAAGAGAATGATTTTTAACAATTTTGATATCTGGAGCCAATGAGTTGAATTTAGTTAGTATCAAATGTTTGTCTACGTTATTGATATTGTTTACAAATATTTCACATTTATTGGTATTTAAATCTAAGCCAACTGATGCAAATTTATTTTTCAGTAGTGGCACATCTTGTAGTACTGTTTCTACATCGCCTCCAAGCGTCCCATCATCTAATTGCCAGATATTTAATATAGAATTTATCTGCTGAATAATTGGGTGTATAGCTAAACTGAAAATGACTGGTCCAAGAGGGTCACCTTGTTGACATACAACTAAAGATTCCAAAAGGTTGTGTTTATAAAGTAATTTACTTGGAAATCTGTAACATTGCCACAAGAATTTCACGACACGCTCACCTTAATGACATTATCCCTCGTGCACTTATCACCGCCGGCGTACCAGCAGTATTAGAACCCATAGGCTTGGTACGTAACGATGGGAAGAGACCTAGTGGTATGTCTTTGTTACCTTGGAAAAAGGGTAGGCCTTTGGTGTGGGACGCCATATACGTCAACACCCTTGCGCCATCACATCTTCCGAGCACGGTGAGCTGTGCCAGTGCTGCTGCTGTAGCGGCGGAAAACCACAAACGGCACAAATATAGTAATTTAATTGGTAATTACTTTTTTGAGCCGTTTAGGGAGGAGACGCTAGGTTCATGTGGTCCGAGCGCTCGTGCACTCTTTAGAGGTATATCTAAGCGCCTAATCGATGCTTCGCATCGACGCTTCGACCAGAAGGCTGGACTTTTCTTGGCTCAAAGAATCAGCATTGCCATTCAATGTGGCAATGCTGCCAGTCTACTCGGTTGACAGCGATGCTGAGGAATTTTACGACGCTGCCTAAACTAGCCATTTCTTTCCTTTATATTAAATTTTACAGTCTCATATTTTATTACTTTTCATGTTGTTTTATTTATAAGTGGTTAGGTTTGTTAATATTAGTTAAGTTGTAAATTATGATTGTTGCTTTTTTATGTAATTAAAGTTATTATAATAAAAAAAGTTAGGTTACAAGGTAACACTTATGAATTTCAAAGTTACAATAATTTGTTTTCTGTGAATTTACATTTATTATCTTATTTTAGAGTACCCGAACTTCTGGAGATGTTGGTCTAAATCAAACTTGTTATTATTTTCAATATTCTTTCAAAAGGAAAATATGATTTCAGGCTATATTATTACCGTATATATGACGTTCATATTTCGTCGAGCTATTTTTGTTTACAGCACAATGGGTTTTCTTTGTAGTATACCCATTTTGTACGTATATTGTCTGATCATACCCACATAAGCCCGGTCTTTATGTTCGAATGAAAAGAGTACGGTACCGGCCAAGTATCTGACTTCGATATTTTAGGAGGTTTACTGCCTTTAACAGGTTGTTGGTTATGATATGAAACAAGTAACGAGGTTTTTCAACAGACATTTTTTATTTACTTTATTTACAAACCTACGTGGCCATTGCAGTTTTTTTTTTTAATCTTTATCATCTTGATATATTATATACATATTCACTAATCAATAAGAGTGTAGAATCGACAACAAGAAAGAAAGAAAACAAATATTATATTAGCTTTCATTGAAGACAGTCTACTATTATGATCTACATCGTAGGTACATACATATGTCAATAGTATCAGAACCTTCCAGTCTAGTATTGCCCCAATGTCAATAAATTATTCTAGAATATTCATGGTTATGTAGATTTCATATACTCGTAAATATCTTACTGAGATCCCAGAGGCGTCTTACGTTACTTTAGTGAAACTGAGATTTTCTTGGATTTTGCACTATAAGAATTGCACTTAGCCTACTCATAGCAGCGTTTCAGGAAGGATTTTCAGGGAAAAAGGCTAAGTGTAATTCTTATTGAAATATAATATAAATATTAACATGACATCATACCTATGTATAATTCGTAACGGGTTTTAACGCCATCATGCATAATGTTTACCATCAGGTTACACTGGCTGTGGTCACAAGCTGACTGGGCTCCGTTGGTGAGACAAGAGATTTTATTTTTTAACATAAGTAATTCCGTGAAGTGTGTGACGGTACATAGACAATTAAAATGCCATGCCATGCCGTGATGACATGAAATGGCCGAACCAGTTATCTTGTGACCACGGCTGTTGTAAACTAGTCAAAACGTCAATCATCAAAGGAAAACATTATGCATGAGCGCGTTAATACTCGTTACGAATTATATATGTATATACACATACATATAATGCAATGCGAGAGTTTAAAAGTTATTATCATATACATATATCGCAAAAGCTTAAAACGTCGTACTGTGTTCCTAAGATTTCCTTAGCATAAAACCTTGATAGCACTTAAAATGATCTGGCAAACTTACACAAGCGTTCACTCATATATAGCTGGTTTAATAATGAAGGCAAGCTTTAAAGATTCACCTTGATAATGTCAAATGTATACAGCATTTACAAATCATAGCAATTATTTATTTATCGTCTAATACGAATGCTTTCCATACAAATGGCATCAATACTCGCATGACGTCAATAAAAAACACCTGTTCCTTATCATTTAACATAAAGACGATCAGTAATTACGAACAAAAGCGATCGTACTGCCATAATATTTTTCAGTTTTACGACTGTTACTTTTAATTATTTAAATTAATTGGCTTTTATCGCAAAATAATTCTGATAAACAATTAGGTTAATTTTTAATTGGCTGATGAGTAATAGATCGATTCTTGCCTATGATTTATTATTTACTAGCTATCAGCTAGCTAGCTGTTTGCTTCAGGTACACTAGATACCTTTTTCTTAAAGACATTTTCCACCCTTGGAATAATTCCTGTGTCGCGGGAGACTCTACAAACATTCAAACAACGGACACAAACCTGGGTTTGTGTCCGTTGTTTGAATGTTTGTAGAGTCTCAAAAATTTGTCGTTGTTGTTGTGTTGACAACCATTTCTGCATCACACAAATTTATGGCCCGCCATCCATGCAGTCAAACCGCTGTAACCGCTCTGCCGACGATACAAGTCAAATGCCTTCTTTATGCTGACAATCAGGTGTAATCCCTGGAATAGAGGGCTTTAGACTTGAAACTCTACATGCACAGTCATTGTATTGCCAATAGCAGCGGCGAGGCGGCCACTGAAACCGCTCCTCCATCCCTATATCCTTTTCTGTATCCCTGACAACGTAAAAGTAGGCGATTTTTTATAATTAAACTTACATTCGTATTTATAATATTAGTATGGATTAAACCACTTAGATCTAAATGCTTGCCTGTAGTCTCAGCTTTGAAAAATAAGCGTGAGTTACGTATATATGTATGTAATCTTAACTGATATTATAAATGCGAATTTGAGTTTGTTTGTAAGGCTTTCACACTTTAATGACGCAACCGATTGTCTTGAAATTTACACTTGGCAGGTGTACAGAAAACGATATAGGATACATTGCATCAAAAAAAAATACTGGTTTCGCGAAATATAAATTTATTGCCAAAATCTATGTAGTTAACGCGACCGACGCCGCGGGCAAGATCTAGTATAGCATAGTTATTGAACTAAGTGAGCAATAAAACAATATGTGTATTCAATAACATATATTTACTACTTAACACAAACACGTTATTAAATACATCGTTGGCATAGAATTATACAATGATAAACACTGGAAGTTGTTTACGTCGGAAGGAAACTCAATTACGGTATCCTGAGAAACACACTAAAGATTTTTTGAAGGATACATTTACATTTACCAAGTTTATTTAACTTTTTTTTTCTGTAGTGAATCTAAATATAATATAGCAGCGAGAGCATAGTTGGTAGAACATTGCACTGCCACGCAGTGATCTCGAGTTCGATCCAAAGGCACGCAACTCCGACTTTTCGAAATTATGTGATGGGTATGTTATCACTCGCATTTACTATGAAGATAAACATCGTATGAAAACTTGCATATCTAAGAGTTCTACATAAGGTCCTTGAAAATGCGTGAAGACTAGGACTACCCAACCCGCACCATGATGAGGTCAGTCCAGCAGCGAGACATTTTATATACAGGGTTGATATTATTATATAATCTAAATGTAACATTGGTCTATGTTTACATATAAACTGAAGGCGAAATCTTATAGTAACAATTTCTTGTTGCGGTTACTATTTCAGCGAGTAGTTGGCTTCGTAAGTCCGGTCAAGAACTTTGCCTTGACCCTCTGCTTGCATTACTTAGACATTTGAGTGACAAAGTATTCCTTCAATATATACGCAATAGTTATATTAAACATCGAGTCTGTATTTCCAACATAAACAAATTGAAGTGTAATTTATTACTTCAATAAAGGTATATACCAGACATCATCAATACTTGCCCGCGGAAGAGATTGTATACGAAGGGATGGTCTGCTTTAAAAGTTTGTGCCTGTTGAGGCGGGGCCGGGTTAGAGGGACCATCATCAAATTTGTTTAAATCTGAAAATAAATACGCAACTGTCATTAAATTGCAAATACTATAGTTTAGAGCTTGTTATATTTACTATCATCATTATTTTTTTACTTTGGTATATATTTTTTGCTATATAATGGTCAAATTATAAAATGTATCATAATATAATGACATATTAATCTAAATTATTAAAATAATTGAATAACATTCGTTATAATTAAACTACATTATACGGAATTTGTCGCGTTGTTAATTTTAAAACATTTTCAAAATTATGTAATAATAGTGTTTTAAAATAAACAACGTGACAAAATCCGTATAAAATAGTTTAATTTCAATGTGTTACATTCGCGTATACATAAGACAATATTATGTAAAACATTTGTTGTGTGTGTCACAATTCTATTGTTTTTGTTTTAAATTGATTTATCTCATTATTTCTAACTCGGTAATGAACCAAAGAATATGAAAATACCTAAAGTAAGCCACTCCCCTAAGTGCATGCAGTTGTTATTACAATGTGTATTTTATAAAAAATAATAAAGTCAACATGTATATTTAATATATTTATTACATAGCTAGAACTTACCAGAAATAACGGCATTTTCATTTCCTTCGTCTAAAATCAAGGTTACTGTTTGTAGGATATCACTCACATAAGGCTTCTCACAAGACGCCACGCCTGATAGTTCGGCCGTATCGGCACTGAATATTGTATCAACATTTATCTGCAAATTACAGTGATATGTAACGAGAGAATATTTTTTTAATGGAAAATTAGACCCATTTATAGGGTATCCGGTAATTAATGGATAACCTTGAAATGTCTTATAGCAGAACTGAAGGCCGTTCAGAAAAATGAAAAGAAAAAAGTATTAAAAAGTGCAAACTATATTAGCGTAGCATACTTTGACTGTCTATCTATTAGCATAATTAGTGTTTAATAATAAAACAACAAAAACCGATGGATTTCGTTCATTTATGGTCGTAGTATACAAGAAAGTTATACATGGTAATTTAAAAAAAAACACATCTCAGGTAGTAGTTAGGATAGATTTTTTATCATTTTTTTTCTGAACGGCCATCATTTCCACTATAAGACATTTCGAGGTTATCCATTAATTACTGGACAACCTGTATAACGAAATAACGAAGTAAAAGATTTTTTTTTTTTTAAATACAACCTAATAAGTCGCAACGGCATGCTGGTGACACTAGGATTTCAACTATGTCTAGGTTAACAGGTATATTAGTAACATTTTAGCCCTTAACCTTAGCCTTGGAAGGAAAAGAGCCTTAAAAGGAGACATAGGTCTTTTGTGCATAGGCCCACGCTTAATAGAACTACGTAATAAACTATTGCTTCATCCTAACTTAATAAATATATATATATATATATATATATATATATATATATATATGTATATGTATAATTATAAATACATTTACGCGACCAAAGCCGCTGGCAAAACCTAGTGTGAAATATGACCTATGGGCATGGTTTTTTTTTATACAACGAAGGTGGCGAACAAGCATTCGGCTCACCTGATGGTAAGTGGTCACCGTAGCCTATGGGCGCCTGCAACACCAGGAGAAGGAGAAGGAGCGGGAAGTAGAAAGAGGGTGATTGGGCCTCCGGCACTCTCACTCACCGAACGAAACACTACAGTAGGAATATTGATATTCCACGTCGATATTCTGTGAGAGGGTAGTCCTTCCCCGGTCAAGCCGGTCCATTCATGCTGAAGTCAGCGAGGCTCTACTACTCATTAATGTCCGTGAATCCAACATATCATCAAGTCCAAGTCAGATGAGTAAATGGTATCTCGCCTACTCAGTAGATGGGTCTACTAAATACGGTTTTATATATGGTATTAAGTCAGAGCCATAAAGTCTTCGAGTTTATATACTCTGAATACCATGTATAAACCCGTTCGTTTCAATGTCAATAGAGTTCTTTTTAAATTTAAGCACTTACCTTTGTAATAGGAATTTTCAATCTACTTGAAGTTGAAAGATTAAATTTGGGCAGGTAGACTTCCAAATCCATAAGAGTTAAACTGTTTAGAGTTGATGTAACTTCATAGACGTTTGTAAGCTTTGTGACTAATTTATCAAGTCCATCAACTGTATTTGGTAGAAATATAACTAAGGTGTCTTCACCGCCCTTGTAATTCATTTTCATGACCTGTAATATATAATCAATCTTGAATTGTTCAAGCTATAAAATCTTTGTTATATTATTATATTCTTATAAGTTTAAATATTATTTATTGTTCTTTTAAGACAATAAAAAAGATATCGAAAATGTATTATGATAAATCAATATATTATTACAGGTATTGTAAATCAAAATGAATAGTAAAATATTGTATTCCTTCACTAGGGTATTGCTGCTACCATAGGACTGCCACATTAAGGTCTCAAGTTCGAGCCCAAGGCACCCACATCTGAATTTTATAAATTTTGCTTAACGGTGAAAGAAAAACATTGTGAGGAAACATAATGTTCTTGAAGATATTTGAACCCGGACTAAGCCAGCGTGGTGAACATTGTGACCTAACTCTTCTCACACTGACGAGAAGCCCATGCCCAGCAATGCGACAGTTTAAATACATGCCTGATATTATAATATATTGTATTTCATACCTTGCACTCAAGTGACTCACTTTCTGCGTATAAAAATCTTCCAGACTGGTACATCGTTGGCTTTTTGACAACTTTACCATCAGATCTATAAAAATCTAACTCTGTTGTTTTTCTAGGATCGAAATTTTCCTCCCATTCACCCTAAAAATATATGTATGATTAAAATATGCATTACAGCCTTTCTGTTTTACGTTTAAGAATATACTTACGCTGAATATTTGGGCATCTACAAGGACCAAGCTACTTAATGTTGATAAGTCATCCGATGTTAAGAAATTCATTATACCGTTATTGGTAAGACTTGCGATCTGTGTAGTTAAAAAAGAAGCGTTAATTCGAAATTAAATCAGCAGCAAAACTAAACATGCAAATTTACCTTTTTTTGACCTTTATACTATTTACTTACCGTATCACTTAGAGATTTGGCCGATAGTTCATCACTGAAGTTCATATTTATTGGTGATATTTGGAATACGTCCTGCATTACATCTTTAAATCCATCTGTGAGTACACAGCTGTTATCAGCAATTATATTGTATATTACATCAAATTCAGTGTAAGGATTTTCAACGGAGAGATCTTCATTTATTTTCGGCATAACACATTTGATCTGTAATCAAAAGGGTTGTTATTATTTATTACAGTACAGTACTTTTTCTCGATAAAAGCTAATCTATGTCCTTTTCTGTATTGAGTTACCAAATTCTGCAAACAAGTTTTAGGGATAATATTGTCTTCTGTTTACGCGAATGTTATTCATGGAAATTAATCTACTATATACGGATTTTATCGCGTTGTTTATTTATCACTGAATTACAAAATTTTGAAACTATTACACTACTACTATTATTGACCTTATTTTACTAATTTATAAGCTAATAAAATTATTTAAACTATTATATCTAGAGAAATAAAGAGAAATAAAGAGAAGCATAGGCACCCGCATAAAAGAACACATAGCTGACGTAAAACACAAACGCTCGTTGAAGTCTGCTGTGTGTAAACATGTACAACAGGGGACCAACCACTACCTGAGATTTGACAAACCACAGATTCTCGCTAAAGAACACCGATTCCTACCAAGGATGCTTCGCGAGGCTATTGAAATCAAAAAACATCCCAATTTCAATAGAGAAGATGGATGGAATGTACCACCGGCTTGGGATCCTGTACTTCAAATAATCAAACCCAAGAAGAAACAAACCACAGCTAGACTTCATGACACTTTGAGCTCATTCTGCGTAAATAGAAACACCAATGATTAAATTATGTTCGGGTACTTTGAAATAACTACACTGGAATATTGAGACAACTACCATCTTAATCTCTCCGTTACCATGGCTGCTGAAAAGCAACCGAAACATCGGGGAAAGTGTAAACCAAAAATAAATAGATCTAATAGTTTAAATAATTTTATTAGCTTATAAATTAGTAAAATAAAGTCAATAGTAGTAGTAGTGTAATAGTTTCAAAATTTTGTAATTCAGTGATAAATAAACAACGCGATAAAATCCGTATATATTAGTTTAATTTCCAAGTTTTTAGGGAACAACGTTATCCAAATATACACGATGATCGGTCAAGTAATAAAAGCGTAAAAGCGTAAAAGCGTAACGTAGCGTAACTCTAATCGCATTTATAATATTTCTAAGGATTAAACCATTTTTAGCTATTAGAAACATTCTAAACATAATAATATACTTTGTAACATCATTATATCATTTATTTTCTGACCTGTTCAATGTTTAAGCCTACTACATCAGAAAGTTGGTTGAAAGAATCTCCAGAGGCGAACAGTTCTAGTTGTGACATTAAAAATAGTATTGAAGACCCGCCAAACAACATATTTTTGCCAACGTTTTGAAGTGTCAATTCCTGAAAAAAGACACAGATACGTATACATATATCCCACTTTTTAAGTAATTAGACAAATATAATTTGTTGCCTAAATCATTCTATTATCGTGGCTTATAAACAAAATATGCATTTATAGGAGGGACAGTTAGATAATCAACAATTATTATTATACCCTTTAGTAAAAAGTACGTACAGACAACATTTTGGCCGTAAATCCAAGGTTTGCTTCAACATATAACTGCAATGCATCTCCATCACAAATCTCAGGATCGTGTAGGGTAGACATCATTTCAGAAGATGACGTGAACGCTGATGATACTGCTAACGAGATAAAATGATTAACATTTAAATCTATATATTTACAGATTTTATTTCCTTATTTGTGTGCCACTTATAGAAAACAGTTTATTACTGTTTTATGCATATAATCATATAAAATGGAGGTGGGTGCACCTTTCCATGTAGTCGAAACTGGTGTGGTAGTATGGGCGTACCTTCCTGGAAAGAAAATTAATTATGATTCAAATATAAGTATAATATTCCACACATTATATGACACGTATACACTAGTTTTATCTAAATTAAATATTGCTATGCCTAATAGGGAACTGGGAATGCTAAGCTAAAATTTAATACGTGGTTTCACTGATAACATTCAGAAAGAAAGGGATTTTATATATAGGGATAGTATTATCTTTCGAATTTGTACTCTCAACATCCATGAATAATTACAAATTTATTTTAGAAATAAACAATATTCCCTTACTGCACTGCCCTCCTGACAAGCATTCGCCTTCAGCATTTCTATAACGCCCATTTCTGCATCTGCAACCTGGTTTGCAATCGCTGGATCCACGTCTTATATTGCATCTAGTAATATTATGATTAAGATAATCACTACAATAGTTATCGGGACATGCAGAAGCACACTCATAATATCTTTCGTCTCTGATGTAGCATTTATTCGTTGCTGTAATTCCAGATTCTGAGAATATAAAAAATATTATAATTTAACATAATATATACAGGTTGTCCGGTAATTAATGGATAACCTTGAAATGTCTTATAGTAGAACTAAGGGACGTTCAGAAAAAAAGAAGAAAAGGAATTGACAAAAAAATATATATTAAAAAGTGCAAGCTATATTAGCATAGCATACTTTTGACTGTCTATCTATTAGCATATTTAGTGTTTAATAATAAAACAACAAAAAACCGATGGATTTCATTCATTTATGGTCGTAGTATACAAGAAAGTTATACATGGTAATTAAAAAAGAAACACATATCTCAGGACCATCGGCCATCAGTTCCACTATAAGACATTTCCAGGTTATCCATTATTTATCGGACACCCTGTATATACGCTTTTTTATTTTGCAGTTTTATTTTTCTCTTTAGTTTATTTTTTTCTTGTAAATAATTTGTGTAAATATTATGTTAATCATTTAATTATGTCATTAATTAAATATCTTCATACACATTTTATTAAAAGAAAAATATATACAATCATCAGTGATACTCGAAACCTCTTAGACTGCGAAACTAAAGATACTTAGTCCAAATAGCCTGTGGAAATAATTACGCCGCTCGATATAGAAACATGTATTTTTTTTCAAATTATTTGACTATTTATACTATTATACTACTATATTACTTGATATTTGAAAAATAATGAGAATATTTAAAATGTAAGTTTCGTGTTTATCGAAATTTAGGGCAATTGTATTTACCTGTTATTAAAAAAAAAACACACACTCATCAAAACTTTAATTATTTAACCTTTATCTTTTGTTGCGAAGGGGATTGAATGTGACATTTTTCATACTTATTAAAAATATTGGAGGGTTGGTAGAAGTCTCAATATTAACACTGGAGCGTGCAATCAGAAAATACCAATCCTTCTGAGGAAGTCTAGAATTTTATACGCTCAGCAAATAAGAACAATATATTATTTATAAGAATTCCTTCGTCAATTGAAACACTAACAAATCACAGATTTTGTTGGTAATATTTGTGGCTTGTATTGCGGTTGCCTTACATAAAGTTGGATGTGTTCCAATTTCTACTAGATTGGCACAGCATCAATTTTAGCAAGAATTTGGACATGCAGTTTAAAGGATTATACTAAAATAATATCTTAAACGCCATTTCAAAATATTACAAGTGCAATTGCTTATTTAGGGTAGGTCGCCATTTCCTTCGCCCGCCTAGACCTAAATAGCGAAACGTCATAAATTATTACTGTGAATCTATGGTATTTAATTCTTTTTACGTACAATCGAGTACCTATGAATCGCTATATCGTAATTTCCAATATAAAATAAAAATATGTGGCGACACAGCTAAATGCTATCAAGCCGACACACTAACGAAAAAGTAAATAACACGAAATCATTATTATGCAATAACTTCTCATAATAAATAATAATAAGAAGCAGCTTTCAAATAAAATGTTTGTACAAATCGCAAAATAAACGCGTGATCATAATTTTAACATCATTTACGTGGACAACAAAGTTACTTATGAAAGTCAAAAGTTGCTACACACATTTTGGACCAAGTCAGCCTGTGTCGGGCTAAACCGCATACGCATCTGGCCTTACCACACGTTACAATTGAATATGTATAAGTTTACAAACTTATAAACAACAGCTCATGTCAATTTTGCTTAGCGCGTTAATTATTACGCCACATATTTTAATTTAGTAATAAGTAAATTACTGATAAATCTTTGAAGGGTTAGTGCCTAAACCCTATTTCACCTGATCCTGTGACTGCATACATTTTAGTAAGGATAAACATTACCAATGAGATTTCTAAGAACCATTACATTGCAATTGTTGAATTATTTCTCTTGGCTAAACGTGACATCATATTTTTTTTTAAATGCCTCTTGCCGAACCTCTTTCTTATCTACTTAAAAAAACAAATAGTACATGAAGTACTGCTACTGTATGTATGACTACTACAATAATGTCCATGAATGACAAATTTATCGTACGTCTGTTCCAAGTAGGCTGCCATACAATTCAGGCGCCTACTACTATTATCTTTCGAGGCCATAACAAAAACTGCTGATCTAGGCATTGGAAATTTGGATCGCTATCCATAGGTAGAATAACATTTATTTCAACAAATCTTTAGTTAAAATGAATTGAGTCTACTGGCTTATTTAGATATATCAGCAATAAGTTAAGATTCTCTTTAGCTAGCCTACCCCATACTTAACAAATTACACTTACATAAGTGTTTAAATTTTCTCAAGCATACATTTTCATAAACAATGGGCAAAAACTATAGAGTAGGCAGTAAAAAATAATAATATTAATATCTCACCGCATTCCTCTGGTTTTACACATTTGTTCCTTGCAGGGCTATAGACGTATCCTTTTATGCACATGCAGCTTTTTTCTGGACATTTACAATTGCTGGGGTTGTCTACATGACAACGGTTTTTGCACTCCTTATCGCAACCAGGAATGGCATTGGGTTCACCGGAACACACTACATAATAGTAACACAAACAATATAGAAGTTTGATACTTATATTTCAAATTATATAATTATATGTGCAAATCCGCTAATGTGTACAGCGCCGTGGCTACATCAACATTGCCGCAGTCACCGCAGTGATGACATCCGGGCGTCTCCTGCCGGCCTATGCGACACAGGTACTGGCCAAAACAACCGTGGCCAGACATTACCTGTGACAGCCATAAGGTGGGACTGTTACTAACCTAATCTAACCTAATCTACGTTTATGCGAGCCGAGTCATGTGAATACAAACTATCTGGAAACCTACTCAAATACATCCAGAAATCAAAATCGATCCAGCTGTTTAGGAGGATATATGTATGTACACACTTACAGAAAAATGATGTATATGAAGAGAACTAGCTACTTTTGGCCGCTTGTATGATGTCAGTATTACTTACTTTCATTTTTCTTACCACTGCTGCTTTCACTTTCGTTTTCACCTTCATTTCCTTCGTCGGGACTTTCCTCAGTTACTTGTCCTTTTACATCGTTACTAGAACACTGATCTTGCTTGCTATTTTTGTCACTTTCCCCATCTGGTTGATCACAGTCTCCATAACAATTATCGCAAGAGCTTGTGTCGTCTTCTTCAAGTTCACCATTGCCGTGAGTTCCTACGCCAGCTTCTGGGTCTGGCGCGTCTTTATTGCCTATGAAGAATTGGCATAAGTAGTACCAGTAGATGTTTTTTTATACATTATAGTCTCTGCTATTAAGCCCAAAAACGGAATTACTTTTGCAATGGTTTATGCACTTAATTCTGTCTACCCTACATTTATCTATACTAATATTATAAAGAGGAAGGATTTGAATTTTTGTTTGTTTATTTGTAAGGATTTAAGACGAAAACTATTCAATCGTTTTTAAAAATTCTTTCACCATTAGAAAGCTATTTTATCGCCAATTAAAAAAGAACTTTTTTTTTTATTTATTTTTACTTGTGGGAATGCTGTGACGCATACACCTTCGCGGGAGCGGGCGGAGGGATTCTTTCGGGTTCAATTGGCGAAAGATATAAATTGCCGTGTTCTACCGACTAAACCTACCACGGTGTTTCTTTACACGGTCTACTACTACTTTACGGCCGGGGCACAGGGATCGCTCGCGCATTCATCCTGCAGGAAACCTACTTTTACGCAAGCGAAGCCGCAGGCAAAAGATAATTGTTGTTTGCATCTAGATACGCGTAATTAAAATGAATCAAATAAATGCAATGTCGTCAAATATGGTTACATTTTTATCGCGTTATGTAGCGAAAATATTAATTTAGCTTTTGTTACTAACTGTAAAACTGACTCGCTTCTAAGGTTTGCGCTAGTATTTCAATAAATGGGTTATAAGCGTTTATACGTTTAATAAAATCGTTCAACCCTTCGCCTGAATTTGACAGAATTGGTTACAGACGTGGAAGTTACCCCCTTTGTATGGTAATTGAAGATGCCGAAAATTTCATAAACCCTTTTATAAGCGTTCGTTTACGTTATCTTATTTCCACTTAAGAACGTTGTGCCTGCTAAATAATTAACAATTTAATTACAGCAGAATTTAAGAACCTACTCGAAGTTAAATAGATTTTAAAATTTATTGGAATACCTCATTAATCTGTTGAGTTATACGATATACGAACTAAGTTATTGTTAAAAATATTATGTCACTTATATTGAAATACTCATTACATAAGATTCTTCGTAATTTGCAAAAAAATATGTTGGACACTTTTAATATTGAAGTATTACATATTATTTTCAATGCTCTTTACCTACTCTACGAGTTACTATTGTGGTAAATGAGAAACTCTCCTATGATAAAGTATTTGATTGCGCAATCGGCGTCGCAAGTGCTGTTTCTTAGTATATAATATATTTGTGGTATCACGACGTAATTTTCAAATAGTTGCTGCAAAATAGGTTGTTGTTTTAGTGATAAGTTTATACATTAGAAATAGGTGTTTTTAGTGATCATATCAGATAATTGGCACCATAAGAAGACATGCCTTGCCCGCTTATGCGAATTTCATAATCGATTATTCTCTATACAATAGAATCGGATGCTAGGGAATTAGCTAGGCTGGTCAAATGAAACTATATAGTTTCGAAAACTAATAGACAAGAACTTTAACTGAGTGGCCACCATAGATATCTAAATGTGGCTTAGAACAGCCCTGTTCTAGATAAACTGATCGTTTATTTATTTTTTGTTTTCAATCATTATGATGATCTGATAATGTTACATATTTTATGTAAGAAAAGCAGTACACGCAAGTATTCTTTTCGGGGTTCCTATTATAAATGCCAGAAGCTATAAAGTATGAAGTTTATCTTTTGCATAGTTATCAGAAAATATGAGGTAAAATTGCTGCAACGTCCCAATAATCAGTTTAAAAAACGGCTACCAATAATGTCATATATTTTTTTCAGTCGACATAGTCTCTGTATTTAACGAGTCAAAGGATGGATAAAATGTGTTTTCTACCTTAAAAGAATGAAGGTAAAAACGAGTGGTTTAAGTACTTCTGAATAAGCAGTAAAGAGTTTTATGACCAGCGGACAACGATAAAAAAAAACAAGTTTTGTGTATCTACAAAACCAGAAAAAGAGGTCCATGTAAATTATTCAATAGAATTAAGAGAGAAATATCTTACTTGACCGTCGTTTTGTATCAACGTGCTATATTTTACTCGACCAAATAGCCTCCCTTGAAAGCTTTGTCGTACTTAATCCGGACATGCTTTAATAAATAAAATCTCTACTATCCTAGGTATAGTTCTTCTGTTATCAAGCCTTACAATAGAATCTATCGATTCTTCTGTGAATGTTAGTGCAATTCGTGTTCTTATTGTTTTATTTTCTTGAATGTACATTAATTTATTAACGCGGTGACTGCAATCGCGTGCTTACGGTTTGGAAATAAGGCAAGCCTGTGATTTTTGCATTAGATTGAGTGTTTAATACCATTTTTATTCTTTAATTTCACTTACATGTTATATAAAAGCTCAACAGACTTGGGCATACAAGTGTTAGATCATATTATATCATAAACTATATTATACTAGTTTGTGTTCGCTGCTTTGCCTGTGTGAATCCTGACGGAAACGCATATTGGGACATAAAGTATTTTTAGTGTTAATCCAAGATTTGGTCTATCCGTGTGTCAAGTTTTATCCAAATCTATTTGACGGTCTACCCGTGATTGAGTAACAAATATCCACAAAACTTCACATTTGTAATATTATTAAGATTGTTTAGCAAGCCGGGCTTTTAGATATGGATGGTTATATAAAAGTTCTTTATCTATATTCTCATCTATATTTATTTTTTATTATGTTTACATTTAAAAATAAAAGAGTATCATTTCAAATGAAGCGAATAAAATGCATGCATATTTTTATATGGCGAACAAGCGAACCTTGTTTATCCATACTTTATTCAAAATATTTTCACTGAGCCGAACATTGAATACTATAAATTAAATGAATTGGCAATTCACATCCCGATACTCCTAGTTATTAAATTCTATAAAAAACGGTGAATACAAATACGAGGCTATATTGAAAACACAATTCATAGGCACAAAACTTGTCTGCATGAAGAAAATGAAAAGCCGGTATATTAGAGAAATCGTTTATGCACAAGTAATAATTCCAAAGTTGTTCGAGTTCCAAAACTTTATAATTAGCCTACGAACTATTCCGTAGCTCCTGGCAATTGTAATTGGTAAAATCCAGTTTTATGCAGATTATTAACGATGTCTTTAAAGTCATAGATTGCTGTGACAGGATAGTTGCAATTACATGTTATTATGACTTTGCGTGTTCAAACACAGTGGAATCATTTTAACCTGTCAATTCTTGGAATGCTAGACATACATGAAAACGTATTGCGTCTAGCCGCCGGAGTGCTGCCACGACTGAATAGGTTCATGAATCTTACAGATTATTTAAGTATGTATATACATATGCATTTTAGTAATAAACTTAAATGCATCTGATAACTTATACTAGGTAAGGTGTGACCAAATCACCTAATAAATGCATCGTAATCTAAAAATTTTCCGTACCGTTCATATATCACACCCTCAGTGAAATAAAGGTGTAAGTACAATTACCTACGTAGATTTTATTATTGCAGATTCGAATAGTGTAAGTAACGCTACAAGAGCTCAGTTATTTTCGTTGTGATCTGACAAAACTAAAGGCTTCATACCAAAAAAATCATTTGCCACATTGTTTGATATTTTCATAAAAGACTATAAACCTACTAAAATACTTAAAATTTGATAAAAATACATTTAATCTTACGTTAAATCTTTGCTTTACTAATTTGAACAAACGATTATAAAAGTTCTTTCTATAATAAATATATCAGACCAAGCAGGTTTCTTGCTCTCTTCTAAAGTTAGCATATTCTTCTTAAGAATTTATTCCACTGAGGGTGCGATATGTGGCAAGAAACTTCTGAATCTCATCTCAAATCTTTCTGAATCTTTTTTCAGTAAAATTCTCAATCAATTTTGTTTCCGCAATGGTGGCTATGATTTGCCACTAATAGTCAGACATGTCAGGCAGCCCACTGTGATCTTTAATAGGACAATACCTTACTATTACACGTTACAAAAACCTAGAGAACATTTCTGTCTCATGGAACTTTACAAAGTCGCCACAAGTAGTGGACTACAAGATTTTACGGAGATCGAATTCGCAAAACTGGCGCAATATAGCGATGGGGTGACTATTTGATCCATAGTGCCTCACAATCTTTATTACCCTTATACGTGTATATAACCAGTAATATACATATATTTTCCTTTCATTAAATTTCGCCATTATTGCTTGCGACACACTTTTCTTAACTTACATGTGCTGTAAAATGTAAAATGTATTTCGACGAACGCGCCACCCTTATAAGGCGCTCACTGAGTACTAATGCGTAATGAGCAATTTGTTTAAGTGCGCAATCTACTTCAGTTATTGCACTTAACAGATCAGTTAGTGGTTATTATTTTACTAGCTAGTTGATATTATTGATGTTAATAGAAAACGTAGACATATAGCTTAAGGTTTAGTCATACACTAACAGTTAAATTAAAAAAAGTTTTTATTTACCCACTGTAAAACTTTTCCCAACAAAATTTACACATACGTACATTGACTCACGTCTGTTTCCCTATAGGGAAAGGTGTTATACACCGACATTTTGACAACCATGGGTTTGAGTCCCGCGTAAGAGGAATGAGCCTTCGGTGTTTTATGGAGCTTAGTTCTGGATACCGTGCTGCTTGACAGAAATTTCTAATAACACTTCGCTCGATCTGGGACTCGAATCCGAGTTTTTCTTACAGTAGAGTAGTATTCAATATCAACCCCGTACTGATACAATCGTTTCTTTTTGAAACGAAACTTATTTTTTAATTTCCATTGTTTGAGAGAAAGGCTGTGGTGCATTACACCCACATTTTGGCAAATATGACTGAGTAATGAGAAGCTAGTCTAAAGCCATCTAATGGGCACATTTCAGTAGTCTGTACTACTATTACAAATTACCCTAAAATTTTTCATAATAAAGCTGCGGTTGATTAATCCGTGTCCAAACGATAGCACGCAAACTTATACAAAAATATTAATTTAAAATACTTACTGCAATCTCTTGGTAGCACGCATTTGCCAGTATAATCATCAAATAAATAACCTTGCTTGCAATCACAGCTATCAGCATAGCATGTATCCGAACAAGAAATATTCCTCTTTATGTAGGTAGAACAACGTTTGCCACAATGATTTCCACAGCCAAACATGGCATTATTATCACCGCCGCATGAAGCTGAAAGTCAATAACCTTTATAACATACTATATTTTGCCCGTGGCTTCGCTTGCGTTAATTTAGATTATGTCAATAAATTTATATTCCTCGGAACAATACTTTTTGGATGAAAGGTACCCTGTGTCCTTTTTTATGTCTCCAACAACGATTGACAACAAGATCGAGGAGTTGAAGCGTGAAAGCGTAACAAACAAACTCATATTCACATATATCATATTAAATTAGGCAGTTAATATATTTAGATACCTACGTAAACATTTTATTGTACCAGCTCATAGCTTATATAACCATATTAATTTGATGAATGGTGTCATATAGATAAATTGGAAAACAGGAGTAAATGCAGTATTGTTAGGAAGTAGTTTAGCATTTTCTTGCCCAAATTCATGCTATACAGAGAGCCAATTACAGTTATCAGCATAGCATGTAGCCAGGCAAGAAACATCGTTGTCATATAGTTCGAAAAACGCATGGCACAATAACTGCCACAACCAAACGTGGCGTTATTATTGCCACCATATGAGGTTGAAAGTCAACCTATAGTAGAGGTATATTTACAAATCAAAACAACACATTAGTCAAATTCGTTACCGAGGTACATCTTTTCATATTCTACTCATAACGTAGTTATCGTAGAAGGTTGTGTTAAAATTACTTTGTTTTTATATTTTTGCTTATATTAAAAACATTAAAGCTTGTGTTTGTAGGTTCGCATTACTTTACGCAATAAAAGCTAAGGTGATTATTTCCAATATAGTTGGATTTGATTGGTTTCTGTGAAATACGATTTTTTCCTAGAACCAGGCGCAACTGCCGGTAAAACAAGTCAATTTATAAAATTCTGGCTAAATATAATTTTATTAAAATAGTAACAAAAGGATATTTTTTAGATACTCACGACTTTCAGTGGCAGGTTTGCAGACACAAATTTTGTACCTCAAATAGTTTTCTTTACAAAGGCAATCCGCAGATTCAATTGACAATCTTTATCTAATTAATCGGCATGAAAATCTTTAGAACATGAGCGCATGAAACTTCATCACAATTTTGTGGGTGGCAGAATAAGCCGGGACACTTAACGTAAATTTTGTGATGACTACATTTTTCTATACAACATAATATTTTATGAATTGCAATAATATTAAGATCATGTGTCATGGAGAACTTAACAAATATTGAAACGACGAACATAGAAGAAGCCCAGATTCAGAAAAATTAAATATAGAATTTAATTATACGAAAAGTGGCCTAGTAGAACCTATATGAGTTGGTTATTAATAATAATAATTTCGTATTGTCTTATATTATTAATTTAAATTAATTATGTCAACCAGTTTGGTTTATATCATAAATGAAATAAAGACTATTTGTCCAAGCGATGAAGTAAGATATTCAAATAATAACGTCCCATACATGAATACCAACTATATTAATGTACTTACATAGCATACATTAATATAGAGAATTATTTTCCTGAAAATACAAAAGCTACTTTGGCCTCGTGTACTTACACATTGAACACTATTCAGCAGACGTAATTTGGAAATCTATTGTTCGAGGTGTTGCAGAGGACTTGAGTATTAGAGTCGTAATTTTGTAGACTTGACTCAATTATGCAAGACTCAATATGCTAAATAGACACCGTATCTACAGCCATGCCGAACGCAAGAAATTTAACAGTAATTCAAGTCTTACAAAAGACTCTGAAAACATTCAGAAAAAGAATCATATAAGTATCAACAATTATGTTAAAGTAACCACAAATTAGCAATATGTTCATTATATTGATAAAAGTTTTTAGAATATCGCTACAATCGCTACAATGCTAGATAATGGGTCTTAATCGCGACAAAGTATTTAAACGGTAATAAATATTGATATTGATTTATAATATTAACAATTATTACTGTGTAATATTTACCAAGATGTTGAAGAAAACCCATGATCACGTGGACAGATGTTTTGCGCAGAGACACGAAAGCATGTCATGTTCCTTTAGAAAAAGGAACATGACATGGCGAAGAGGCAGAAGAACAATGACCACGTGGGATTAAAATCCAGAAAAAGAGAGAGAGAGAGAGAGAGAGCGTGATAAAGCATACTTTGCATTTTTATATTTTCTCAGTGTTTCCGCAGCAAGTGAATGGTGTAGTGCGGTTTGGTTATTAAAATACGTTGTTCCAATCAAGAACACTTCATAACAAATTTGTACCGTCTACAAAAAATATTGTATCCTAGAAACAATACCAGATATAAAAGAGCGGAAAAATAAATTGAATACCCCTAGTAGGCCACCCCTATATAGTTACATAAATTATTTATTGATTTATTTTCTTACCTGCATTAAAACTTACATCAGATAAACTGTTACCACTAGTAATAATTGTAACGATCGTGTGGCTGTCTTCGATCTCCTTTTTACCTGAAAATAACAAAATAAAATATTTGCTGCAACTATGTATACTTGTCCAAAAAGTAAGAATCTGCTTTTTCAGTGGAAGATGACAAATACTACCCCTTCGGGAATAGACGAATGGATAAGTAGAGACGTAATGTGTGTAAACACAAAGCAAAGAAACAAAAAGAAAGAATTTTAATATATCAACAAATAGCCTATTAAACACAAATTTTATCGAAGATTAAAGAAAAAGGAAAACCCTAGAACATACAGTCACACAAAGAAAGCGTTAATAATTGGTATGCCTTCCAAAAAGCAAACATCTGATCACCAGACACTTGAGACAATATAAAATATTTTAATTATAAGAAACCACATGTTGTCTAAATCTGTTTCATAGAATTTCATTTGTTAACATTTACAATAATTTATTTTCACTTATTCCTCCGCATAATAAGATTGCATACAAATTATTATAAACTTCAATGAATTAGATTGAGGCAATTTTAGCCGGTGCAGCTTCAATGCATCACTTCCTCGGACAAATATTTGCTCCTTGCTAACTATCCTAATTGGCTTCGCATTGTTAGATACGGTGACCACTTAAATGTTGCCTATGCAAATGTAAGTAGTACAAGTACACGGTCATAATGCTACATTAGTATAAAGAAAAATATCCAATATTCATACCGAAAGTTGATGACACAAATATAAATAAATTTGCCAAATTGGCGAATATTAGTAGAGACTTCCACATTTTCACCTTATACTTTTCGAAAGTCTTTATAATTAAATGGCTCTTCCTTATATAAAACTTATTTTACGATTTTAAACTAGCTTTAAATTACGGATGTTCGACTATAATCCAGATACAGTTAGTGATTAATAGTTTATTGGTCATAAAAGTCGCATAATCTATTTAAATTAGACAGAGTTTGCCAATTCGTTAACGTAAATTCCTACTGAATTACCTTTTTCATTCAGCATTCCATATTCTTATAAATGAATGCAGCGATCTAGCTGACGTCCATTCTGATACAATCATAGATAATACACTATACTTCGACGTTTGTCAGACATGTCAAATGTATTAAAATGTGATAAATAGTAGTTAAGTATATAATATCATATTTAGAATTAAAGTACATATATATAAGTATATTACTTTATATAAGTAGTAGATGTTGATAGAGTAAACATTTTGCATGTGGTGTTTGCCTATAATTAGTTGTGCAGTTAGATTTAAGGCACTATTGTATGTTCCTGTCTGTATGATATCTGTAACAACTGTTGGTAAACCTTAATAAAATATATGGTTAATACTTATATTATATACTTCAGACTTCCGTGGTCCTGCTTGCTAGATTTTTTAAATACTTTTCAGTTTCAGTTTGTCGTTCTCGAGTGTTATTCTGTGTTCTAAAAGAATAAATGTATTGTAATTTGATTTTGATACCCCAGATGGTGAGGATAGTTTAGACTATGGCGAGCAGGCCATGTAGAAAGTTTTAAGCAAATATGCATCAAGCATAATAATATATATCAAAAATATGTTTCAAGCATAAAAAGCAAATATGTTTCAAGCATATAAAGCAATTATGGTTTGTTGTTCTCTTCGACTAAATTTTCAGGAGATTACTTTCAGTTTTTCGGTGTACGTTTATAACAATTTATTTTTACCTGCAAAACCGTAGAAAATAGTATAAAATTTGCAACTTTTATTTGTTTAGCCATGTCAACCGTCCTATTTGCGTGGTATCTACACTAAAACAAAATTTTGCAAAGTTGTTAAAATATGCTTCCCATGAGAATTTTATCAGACGACTGATTAGAATTTGATTTGATTTTTGCAATAAATCTGTTAAATATAGAATTTCAATCTAGTGTAGTAAACGTCAAATCGGAACGCCAATGCAATTAATATTCGAATTGGGGCGGTGTTAAATCACAAAATTATCTGGGATATTTATGACACTGAGACTAGTCTATAAGAACTGTTCAAATATCCTCATATTTTAAACAGTTTTTATCACGAGAATTAGCCTCGAGGTTGTTACATAAATAGCAGGTTTTCTATATATTATTCACTAATTTTATTCGTTGTTAAAATATTACTTAATAAAATCATCTAAATTTATAAAAAGTCGCATAATGTAGGTAATACAAGGAAGCGTAGTATCCTTAGCTCATGATGAAATCGCCGATAATCGACCGTAACATAAACCAGATACATTTTATTTAGCTCTGGGGATTGCCCCATTAGATTAGGATCACTCTTTTACAAGTTAAAGACAAAAAGTTTGTTATACAACTCACTTCTTTGCCAACGTAAAGAAATATATGTAGATCTTCGGTACAGATAATTCAAATTCTCAGACAGTATCAATTTATATGTATATCGATCGTCTAGACTAAATAAACGATAATGTTTACAAAGTTTTTTATTCTATTGTATTTGTAATTCAAGGTTTCGGTTAAAATAACAGTCGAGCCTATTTCTATAATAAACAAAGTCAAAGCTTTTCGAGACCTAACCAGATCGTGTAGAATACTTAATGAATGCTATTTAGTAGGTTACGTGAAGGTAATAATGGTTAGACCGGCACCTCAGAGATTTATTCTGAGAATCGGCTAGTAATGCGATTATGTACACACGACTACACATCAAGTTAGACACCCTATATACGCATAACTACGCTACATACAAAATAGAGAATTGTCTGAAAGGGACAGTGCATAGTGGTGTCGATGTAATGGTAAGGATAGAGCGTAACAAAAATATAACGCACTCTCTCGCACGATTCGCAGCGTTCAACTTCTAATAGTCCAAAGTCCAAACAGTCTAGGTTGATGTGTCGCTGTGTGTACGTACTCTGTACCCAAAATAAGGATCTAATGAATTCGTGTACAAAACAATATCTACTATGCATGGTCAAGAATACAGAGCACTCTTACTTATAATACTTTTAAGACGAGTCTGACGAATATATTTTGAATGCAACTGGGCGCATTGTTAGTATGAATTTGGCTTTCATATTGATTATATTATTTTACCATTTTATAAACGTATAGTATTTACCATTAATGTAGTGTTAGATGTTCAAGTGTGTGTTCTACTTTTGTGCAACTTACGCATTCTAATCTATATTTAAATTTAACGACTATATCAACCTTTTAACACCGGGCCCAAATATCTTTAATTATATATTATACAAGACATGAGATATTTACCGAAGTACCTAGAAGCGTACACGCACATAGGATGGTAGTCTGAAGTTTACTCTTGACTGTTGCTTGCTTGCGATGGTTTTGCCACATTAGAATACTCTGCCCTAATGCTTTGTCTAGAACGTGAAGGATTTGTCCTCCCTTTTATTTCGTAATGCTATTGGGTATAGGTTTATAAAATCACACCTATCAATATACATAGAAAGGCAATTGACTGTGAAATTTTTAATATTTACTTAGGAATAAGGATTGATAGCGGTTTATATAATAAATATCTACTTTTATACGTAAGGAAACTCCAGAATCAGTTCTCAAGTATTTATTTCCTTTAATATTATTGTAACATAATTATAATTTATATTAATAGTTTACATAGTTACACAATATGCATACCTGATTTAATTAAGTGCAATATCCGGCACTTAATATACTTTTACTTCACAAACTTATCCGATCGCCACTCAATTATCGTTCCGCGCGTTAGTTTTATACTATCAAGCGTAGTGGGCAGTCGAGCAAAATCAGTGTTGTCAACAGAAAATAACGGATACAATTAAACATATTCAAATAATGCTTCTACATCGCTACACTTTACTAAATATTTCTATAAAATAATTATATTCTACCTATAATTGCTAACATATAGTACTCTAATTTCAATGTATAATGTTCGCGTAAACGTAAGACAATAATATATAAATATTTAGAGAGAAGCGTTTATCTTTAAAGTTTTCTAATAATGGACTGTAGCTAAATGGCTGTGTCAAAACTTTTGCACTTTATTTTGCGAAATGCCTTCCATGAAATATAATCATTTATTGTTGTATCACCACTTCCAGCATTGGCTTGTACGTGACTTCTCATCTTGGTGCCTCTTGACTTTGACGAAAGGTTCGTGCTCACTTGTTAGTGTTGCGTGCAGTGCAGCGATTGTGCTGTTAGTCGCTTATTATCGTTTTTTGTTGAGTTATTTGACATTAGTCGCCCTACTAGAAAGTTACTTATCTCGTTAACTTTTTTAATAGCTACATATTAGAAATTAAAACATATTACCTAGCCATTTGTGTACCTATATGTTATGATTTCGGTTCAAACTTTTACTGGCATTGTCAATACCAGGAATCAGTAAAACATACTCCTTGAATTGCACAAACAAAGAGTCCATTCTTATCTAAGAAATATTAATAGGTACTATGGTACTAATGGTAAATGCCCATAGGCGATGATAACTGATAAGCATCAGGCTGAAAATCAGTTCCTTTGCTAACTTGGTATTACAAAAATATTATGAAAGTGACTTTTATACAGATTTGTGCTGTGATCGTAAAAAGTATATTATAAAAAAAAAGATTTTAATTTTCTTATCACTACATATTATAAAAGAAAGTCTGCGCCGCGTTTGTCTGTCTGTGTCAGAGTGATTCACGAGGAAGGTTTAGATGTATAATTTGTTAAGGTTTTGTACATCCCGTGCGAAGCTGGAGCGGGTCGCGTATCTTAATCCTAAGTCCTACGTATTATTATAAATGCGAAAGTGAGCTTATTTATTTGTTTGTGACGCTTTCACGTTTCAACTACTTGACCGATCATTATGGAATTTCGCATGCTCGTTGCCAGAAGTACAGAATAGGACATAGGATACGTTACATCCCGAAAAATGACTGTTACTAATCTAACCTCTAACCTAACCTACATTTACGTGAGCGAAGCCGCGGGCAAGATCTAGTATAATATAAAAATAAATTGCTTATTTATTTAACTAATCTATCAATGTTTCATTACATATTGACTTATAAACTGTCTCGCTGGCTTCGTAACATAAGCATACGTTTATGATTATTACCCAACACAAGGCGACGGGATCACTTCTCGTATTAAGTAACACTGACTTGTCAACGGTTCGCCATCTATTACGTGAGACCTTAAAAATCACTTAGCTGGCAAAAAGCAGGTATAACACGTAAACCTACTACTTAGAGATATACAGGCAAAGGTCGACGACATTGTTCAATATACGTTAGTAATATTATCAACTCTCTTTATAAACTCTTTACATTGTAAACGTTTAGTTGATCGCTTACTAAAGAAACACGGCGGCTTTAAAAGTTTCGTGATTGTATATTAGGCGAGTGCATGAGGTAGGCGGTTGATTCAAAAAGCGCGTGCTTGAATCAGATACGAGTGGAATGAATCAAGGGGGCGGACCGCCCTAGGCATATGCTGCCTTCCATTAACTTGCTACAATTGCTCTACAACATAATTTTTGTTTCCATCAAATAAATGAACTGTCGGAAATGAAAAAATAAATCAAATTATTTTTCACTGTTGTACACACGGCTACACATCAAGTTAGACACCCTATATACGCATAACTACGCTACATACAAAATTGAGAATTGTCGGAAAGGGACAGTGCATAGTGGTGTCGACGTAATGGTAAGGATAGAGCGTAATAAAAATATAACGCACTCTCTCGCACGATTCGCAGCGTTCAACTTATAGTAGCTCAAAGTCCAAACTGTCTAGGTTGATGTGTCGCTGTGTGTACAAAGAAATCATTACTACGTATTTAATTTCAAGGTGGTTGAACATTTTATTAGCTACACTGTTTCGTGTACGATACTAAATATTTTATGAAGCTATTAATGTAAAGCTTACTTTAATATCAGCTGGAGCTGAAAAATATCCTAAAAATTTTAATTAAATCGTTCTAAGTAAACGCTAATGAATAATTTCGAACTAATCTTTGTAAAGCAAAAGCATTATTTTTCATCGTGTCAGAAGTTTTGCTTATATTGAAATTTTATTTATAAACAAATTAATTTATGAGATAATAAGAATGTTTAATAAGCCAAAGTTAATTAATGGCAGACCTGGAAGGCGAATAAAGTACTGCTATAAAAATCTACGTTTATTGTATGGACCAAAGTATCTGGTTACTTTTCATGCTCCGAAATTATTATGAATATTTGTTGAGAGAAGAAGACATGCGATAGAATAAGAATACCTACAATCAAATCTACAAATGACGCGTTTATAATTCCTTTGCATTTATATTTGGTTACCTTTGAATTAGCCGAATCCTAAGAGAAGAAAGGGATTATTGTACGGCTATTTAATTTATCAAATACTTGAAAATTGGCTTTTAACCCGTCGCTGAGTAATTAAAACGAAGACCTCAGACAGGCATAATTACAATTATAAACTTTTATTGTTCAGAAAATCGGTTATTAGCAAGTTTAATGAGTAATTTTTGGGTAACAATAAAGTTTATGTTACAAAAAGTAATTCACAGCAGAATTGCGTGGTACATGTACTACGTGATAATTTGCTTCGATAGTGGAATTTCATTAGGGTAATAATACGATGGCAGTGTTTTGAAGGAATCATTAATTTGTCGGTGCATTAACAGCGTTGGCGTTGGCGTGATCGATAATACGTTTGATGAATTGCTGTTGAAGCAATATGACGTGGCCCCGGCACGTTTATTATACTACCTTTATAATCCTTTTATAACCCTGTTTATGCTTCGGCTTCTGTAAATTTATTTGAGCATAAATTTAAAAAAATGTTTAAAATATAATTACAGCGCTTAATCATAAAGATATATTTTTAAACACATAACTTCTGTTACATAAGTTTAATTGATATTCATATAAAGGCTCAATTTGAGAACTGATGAGTAAAGTTTATTGTGTTTGGTTCTGATAAAATTTCCATTATATTATTTAATACTACTTTTCACGGGCTTTGCCCGCATTAATCGTGCCGCGTACCGGGATGAAAAAATATCCTACGTTAACAAATTGGATATTTATTTCTACGAGTATTCCAGGCTGAAATCTACATGTGTGGTAAATTTCATCCAAATTCGTTAAATGGTTTACGAGAGATAAATTAACAAAAAAATTCACAAACTTGTACATTCATAATATTAATAGGAACTGCTATTAATATTATGAATAAACATCGATCGTCATACATATATGTTATAGGTTCAAGTAAGCGAATGTTGATAATTTTTGGTATTGCCGGTGTTGCCATATTAAATACTAATTTCCGCCTATTTCATTTGTTTCCTGCTATGATTATTTCTAAGTGTGGAAGAATAAACTATCAGTTATGCGGCAAACGAATAAAATATAGCCCTTATACTGGCTACCGTCAACATTTACGATGGTTTTACGAATACTCATTATCTACCAAATATTGTAATGACTGCTGTTTTATGTTAAATGCCTCTTTTGAGATATGTGCCATATAATTTTTGGCCTGTCTTGTGTGTAGCCAACAAGATAATTGTTATATAAGTTGTGCCACGCCGTTTCATCACGTGTATGATAACTGCTCCGCTCTCGTGCCTCGTAGTGTGATGCTATTATAGCCTATGTTACTTATGGATAAAGTAGCTTTCTAATGAAGTAAAATTATCACCATAGTTCCAGTAGTTTTTGTGTTAATTCGAAACCAACAAATATACAAAAATACAAATCTTTTCTCTTTATAATATACAAAATGAAGCAATGAGCTGCTTTTGAAAACTGACTTATTTTATATAACATTCGTAGGTTGCAGTATCTTAGAATACCATTTTGGTTGCTGACATAAATTTAACATTTAAATAAAACCAGCAGAAATTGTAAAATAACCATCACCAAATAGATTAACCGAAGAAATAATTGGCTGCACTGTTAAAATCTTCACAAAAAAAAACTGCTACATAAACGGGGCGTTCTCAATTTACGAGGCTTAATAAAGACTTTTTAAACTAGTCATAGTAAAAATGGTATATGGGTCCGTTACCTCTGTCATAATAAGTTTTAATTGTGAGTCGGGGTACGATAAGGCCGGTGGATGTGCACAAATTATGCCAGTAAATTTTATACCCATTTGCATGAGAACTGTGCGAGGGTGTTCATGTCTAGCTGGCTTTCTGGAGCTTAATGGCTGAACTATTTAAATGTGTACCGCCTTGTATCTTCATTCAATTACGTAATGCAAAATGGAAAAATAGAAACATTTTTAACACCGTGTAAGTGTTGCGTTGAGCTAAAAAAAGATAGTTCTGTTTTCTTCATTAGGTTTTTTGTTTCGGGTGCTATTATCCGCAACATTTTATATTAAATAGTCTTACGCCTATATTCCCGAAAAGGTAGGCAAAGTTGTATCATACACTCACTTTAACCAGCTATGCTTTAGGTCTCACAGAATAAAGGACGATGTTTCTCGGGCATAGCTTCAGACTTCGAGCTGATACTAAAAACGATCTTGATATAAATCTCAAAAACAGTTTATCCGATTCGGGAATTGCCACTGTTGCTGTTGTTTCTGTGTCACCTATGCAACATTGATGCGTTTAATAAGAAGTATGCGACGTGTTATCTATTTTTGTAATACCTGTCCGTTTGAAGGTTCGCTGTTACTATAGCATAATCTAAGATCGGTTGTCATATCAGCAGTGTAACTCGCGCGTTGCCGTTCTAGAGAAATAAAAATACTTATAATAGTCAGTACTTAATTGATTTGCTTCGAACTTGCGAGGATTCACTAGGCCGAGCCCTAGAATTTTATTCTTAACACATTGTTGAAGGAATTTTATATTTAGCCGTGGTTCAAATATTTTCATAATGGTGATAAATGTAACAGTAACATTATTAATGCTTAGCAGTTTCAATCTATTACCGTGAGTACTGCTCTACTTTATCCACTTCGATATAAGAACGGGGATAACTTTTCATTCGCCAGGCATAGTTAATAATAATTTATAATTACGAATAATTTTTTAACAAAAGTAACTCTCAATAGAAGTATAAAATGTTATAACAAATGCTAAATACTTTTACTGTTGTCAACATCATAATATGTTTAATCAATGCATGTTTTATGTAAATTTCCTGATTTTCATTTTACCAGACACAAAAATATACGTCTGTCTTTTTCAAATATAACTTAATTCAGTAAGTATATACACTACATATTATCTACTACATAAAATAAAATTAATATGATAACAATTTAAAGACTGCTGGGTTCATAAAATTCCTCGCAGCGATTTATTTGATCACTATGTGCCCGGCATTCCCAGTCTGGCAGGCAAAATATCAGAATTATATTACATAAAATTGAGTCGAAGAACTAACTGAATGGAAGCCTGACTATATGGCATGATATTAAGTTTGTGATACATAAATATGGTTCGCCCGACATACTATTTATATCCTAATTTTCCATGCATAACGTAGGCCTTTGTGATTATTCGTACAATGAGTGCCAGCACCATAAGTGATTGATTTTTGAAAACCGGTGCCTCCAACGAGTTGGTACCATTTACCTCTTATTATTCGCCCTCTGGCCGCACTTTGCCTATTGAACACAGGATACGAAGTTATATAGAAACTACATAAGAGTCTAATATGTCAAACTTTAGGTTAGGTAGAAGTACAGTAATAAACGCCTGAAGGTATTGCAAAATTATCAATTAACTTATTGAGCCGCAGCGGTCCACCGGTACCCAGGAACAATAAATTTTTAATTATGTCTTGTATTCCAAGGCTTGACAGATTAGTCTAAATCAATATAATAATGAAAAATATATTAAATATAATATTATTTTTGATGAGGACTTATTTCTGCGAAAAGATAAAATGCAATAAAATAGTTAATATATTTCAAATAAAGCTTAAAGTTTTTAATTTTAACCTGTGAATAAGTACCCGTCTTATTAATTTTTTTTTGCTACTTTTAAATGTATTAAAATATAAAATTAATGTACTCAGCGTCGCCTAAGACATGAACATACATATTTTATCACTATTCTTTCTGTTGCTTCTATGTCATTGCATTGGTTGCATTGCAACTTATCAAGTTCAAAGACATATTTAACTAGTTTGCCAGTGGCTTTACCCGCGTGAATCCCATAGGACCACATTGCCTGAATAAAAAGTATACTATATATTAAATCAAGATATAGTCTATGGTAGTCTGATTTACCCAGCTGTACCCAAAAATCTTCAGAAAATTTCACATGTATGATAAAAGTATGTTTACTCCAGCAAATTATTTTACTATGGCTGCAAGGGAACCTTAAATTTTCTTTCAATCTGCACTTTGGCTTTTATTTTTTAAAGCACTTCTAGACGTCAGCTAGCTCCTGGGAATAAAACCTCGACATCAAAAGCATTGTTCTCTTTCCAATATACGATCCTTTTGTACTCGTGTTACAGTAATCTTCATAAATTACATTTTGATTAAATTTTATTGTTGTTAGGACCTTTAGCAGTCATCTTGTCACCGCCATTGATATAATCAGTTTAAACATTTTGTTAGAATAATGTAAACATGTATTTTATAGTAATGTATAATAGGGTAGTTGACTCATAATGTTTTATTATTTATGTGAAATATAAAGAGCAGCGATAGCCTAGTGGGAAACCGTTGGACTGCCACGATGAGGTCTCGAGTTCGATTCCAAGGCGCGCATCTCTGACTTTTCGAAGTTATTGCGTATTAAATAGTTAATTATCGCTCGCTTTAACGGTGAAGGAGAACATCGTGAGGAAACCTGCATGGCTGAGAGTTCTCCATAATGTTCTCGAAGGTATGTGCAGTCTACCAATTCGCACTAGGCCAGCGTGGTGGACTATGGCCTAACCCTTCTCACACTGAGAAGAGGCCCGTGCCCAACAGTGGGACAGTTTAGTACAGGGATGATATTATTATACAAAGTTTTTCAAATCGACTCAATAATAAATAAGGCACAAGCATTTCAAATATGGCATTAAGGGTAATTGTCACAAAATGTGACGTATACGTTATCTATATGCACCTGTGCGAGGGTGATAAATATCCCCACTGCACCCCACTTTTTCTTATATATAAATAATTGTTTTTGCAACTATTTTTGATTCTGTTTGCACTACATAATTTCTTTTGATAGTTTATTGCTTTTGCGTGAAAATAATGCAAAAAATCAAACACTACCCTATAACGTTGCCGAAGTTTTGGCAACAGTGTCTACCATGTACTTCCATTAACACTGGTAGAAACAGATGGCAACAGAAAACATTTATTTATTTATTTAATTATAACGGTTGTACACCAATTACAATAATTAAATATAGGTAAACATAAAACAAATACAAAATTAAAACAAAGATATAAAACAAATAAATAATTATACAATATATGGATCTTGGTATCCACACAAAAAATCATTCCTTCCTCTCACAAAATCGCTGGCACACTAACAATATATTCGGCCATCCATCCTCAAACAAGTCATAGTCAGGATTGGCGTACAGGAGAGCGTTGAGAGCAGAAAGCGAGCGCGGTATGGGTGACTTAGCGCGCGCTACGGTGTGACATGATGGCACGGCAAACAACATGTGCCTTCGGTTGCGACGGTAGTTATTAGAAACAAAAAGTCAACATAGCTCGTCATGAAGTTCTGGTGTATCAATTTTTCCCTCAGAATTTTGCACATGACTATAAGTTGGTGCATCTCCCGTTTGACTTCCAATGAGTTATACCCTAGACAACCCAAAAGAAACATTGTGGGATATCTGTATGGATAATATCCATAGACATGCTTGTACAGGTATCTTAAGAACGCTTTTTGCACCTTTTCAAGCAGGAGAGCGTATGTGCTCTCGTGTGGATTCCACACACACATACTACTTTCAAGCTTGCAACGAACCAATGCCCCAAAAAGTAACGTAATGACGTGATGGTTACTGAAATCGCGAGAATTTCTAAGGATGAAACCCAAACGCTGATAAGACTATTTCGCCAACGCAGTAATATGGTCATGGAATGTTAACTTAGGGTCGAATGTAACATCCAAGTCCTTCATGGTGGTTGGACGAGTTACGCTTCTGCCATTTATTGTATAGTTGTACGCTATGGGGTGTCTCACGCGACTGAATGTCATAGCACAGCATTTTGTAGCGTTGAATTCCATCCTGTTCTCCTGGCACTATTGAAATACAGCATCGATGTCATGCTGCAGAGCTAGACAGTCTGCGTTATACCTCACCTCTGTAAAGAGTTTGAGATCGTCAGCATACAGCAAACATCGGGTGTGTCGGCGAACGGTTGGAAGGTCGTTAATCATTAGTAAAAACAATAGAGGACCAAATATTGAGCCCTGATTTACTCCAGAACGCGTGTGATAAGGTTTAGACTCGTATATACCGAGTCTGATAAACTGTTGGCGATCGCGGAGATAGTCTACGAGGAGCCGGAGAAGTCCAGGGGCAAAGCCAAAGGTGCAAAGTTTTGCCAGCAGTACATCATTGTTAACCCTATCAAACGCCTTCCGGAAGTCAAAGTACAACACATCTACTTGATAACCTCGGTCTAGTCTAGCCGATATGTAATCTGTGAAAGTGAGTAAGTTAGAATCCACTGATGGCTTTGGCCTAAAGCCGTGCTGTTCGTTACAAAGGAGTTTGTCCACCTGTGCGAGTATGTATTTATGGATGATTCTCTCAAACACCTTTGCTGGAAACGACAAGACAGCGATCGGTCTATATTCTTCAACCTTGATATTGTCGGCACTCTTTGGTATCGAGATAACCCTTGATAGTTTCCATTGGGTAGGTAATATCCAGTTTTTAATGCCAGATTGAAAATATGACACAAGGGTATGCAAAAAATATTGTTTGTGTGCTTTACCACAGTCGACGGTATACTGTCAGAACCTGTAGAGCTGCTCAGTTTTAATTTATTTATCGCCCACATCACGTCTCTGGGCGTGATGTAGGCGGTGTGATTTGAAAAATATTTATGTAGCCACTATTGCAACTTTCATCCTATCTATTTATTAATTCACTATTAAGTACAGGTATGTCGGGAAAAAATACCCTAGCAAAGAAGCTTGCAGAAGCCTCGGCTGCATCTATACCAGAATAGGTCAAACCATTGTGAGTAACATTAGGTTCAAATCCTCCTTTGGTACGCAGGCTCGAGATGTGACGCCAAAACTCGCGTGGGTTAAGCTGCATGTTACCTTATATGCAGTTCATATAAGAAGTATAGGCATTTTCTGTACGAAACTTAAGATTTGCTCTAAGGTCTGAAAACAATTTATATGTTTCTTTGCATTTTGTTCGTTTCCAAGACGCATGTAATTTAGACTTGTAGTTAATATCGCTAATAATGTCATTAGAAAACCAAATGGGATAGTGACATTTTGCAGTATTATTACGTCGTTTTTTGGACACACATTCATCGAAGATACTATAAACAATATTATATAGACAGTCAGTACCACTACAAACATCTCCAGCTTGCAACACCGTTCTCCAGGAACATTCGGAAAACAACGAATATAATTGCTCAAGATCGCATTTATTGAAGTTCCAATCTTTGACTGGACTTATGTTACTTAGCTCGAGATAATCAGAATGACGAGCTGTATCGATCCTTACATCAACGTCCAACGGAGGATGGTAGGCGTCGTGGGGAACTATTCCGTCTATAGCTATGACACGAACCTCGCGCAGTACATCGCTTTCCCGGACCAAAACGAAATCTAACATACCTCCATGTAAATTTCTAACTACATTATTTTCAGAAAAGCCACAATAGGACATAAAATAACAAAAATAATGTTTAATATTTACGGACGACCGAACGACCTAAAGATGGAAGAAAATTTGGTCAAAATATTTCATGGTATTGCCAGCCGCCTAGTGTATCTGCATACACAATAGTTCCTAATATACGCATATACATATTTGCACGCTTTCTTCTGAAAGAGGTAATAAAGAGGTGTGCAATACTTACATTTCACCAGTTGATGATGACTTGAGGTCCCACATGATACAGATATATACACTTAAACGCATACATCTAGGCTCCGTGCTGCTACTAAGAATATTTTGACAGTAAAAACTGTCAAAATATTCTCATAAACCCAATAACACTTTGCTCTATCCAGGAATCGAATCTAGAATCGATTCCTCATGCAGACCAGTTGTATACACAATTGCTGCAACTTTTGAATACATAATCTGAATTATTGAGTACCAAGGTAATAAGATAGTAACAGTGATATTACCCTTTTTAATAACTAAGTCAAGTTTACTGGATGATCCTTATCTTTTAGCTTTTGCCAGCGGCTTCGCTCGCTCGGAAACAGTACCCTTATCTGGATAAAAGGTGCCTATCTACCCTATGTCTTTTTCTGTACTCTGACAACGTGTATGCAAAATTTCATAAAGATCGGTCGAGTAGTTAAGGCTTGAAAGTGTAATAAACAAACTCGCATTCGTATTTATAATATTAGTTAGGATACATTTACATGTGTTAAAGCGTGTTTATAGGTTTATAATTTTTCAAGATGCAAAGAAACTACATTTGGACGGGATTTTTGCATAGAAGATAGTTTATAGGTCAAGAGTTATATATAGCATACTTTTTAACCCGGGTAAAACGTATGGTTCCAGTAAAATATTTGTTATCTCAACCAACGGAAGCGAAGCTGCAAACATAAATATTTAATCACAGCGAACAGCTTATACCAAGTAAAATAAAGCAATGTTAACGCTACAGTTTTTAATACGACGCGGATAGCATGTTGAGGTGCTTGGGTACGTTATATGCATTCTATAAAATATCACTGTATAAGAAAACGAGAGGGTTTTGCAATAGTATTCTCTGACGCAAGCCATCCGCGCCGGTAAATGTACAAATAGACGATCGAACATAGTGTGGCTGAATCATCAGACCACCACATTACCACACGGCATCACGGATGTACGGATCATATTACTTTTGATACCGAGTTCGATGTGCTAGCATTCAAACCAGCATACCCAGTATTTATAAAATAAATTTCAATGCACTGTGCGCCACACGATCGAATATGGTTCGAGAGCGGACCGCGTTCGTGGTTTGGGCGCACTATATTCGATCGTCTATTTGCACTTTAAGTAAACTGCTCAATCATTGAGTGGACTATTCATGCGGATAACTTAAACAGGTGCAGACATGTGCAAGTAATGGTGATGATTTTTGATGACGATGATGGTTGATGATAATTTACGCCATGTAACTAGCAAAGTCTACTACGAAACCCTGACTAAAACAAACATACAAGTAAATCGTATATGTAGTCCTCACTCGTTTATAAAGGCTTACTTTCCTTCTCAATTGGGCTACATTTGTAAACTGCTTCAATCGGATTTATAGGAGTCGGTTTTTACTGCACGATTAGATCGCATGAAGCAAGTCAACACTTACAGTTCAGCAGCCTTCTAGCTTGTGCATGTAGTCCATCCCTTTGCTTGCATCGTGTACAAGCACCTTTTTAATGCGTGCATGCAGGCCACACGAGCACCTGGCGCATACAACTCACGTCAGTTGCTTCTACTTTGTACAACACCTTAAGGCCAGCACCCATAATACAGCAATTTGTACACCCATAATAAAAGTTTACTTCTTTTTTTTTAAAGACCAATCCTGCACTTGGGATTCCTGTGTCACCAATGACGTAATATAAATAGACGCGTCATGCATGAACATCACGGCACTCGAAAACAGCGTAAATACTATCGGTAGTTAGACAGCTCCTTAGACGCACGAGGAAAGGGAAAGAAAATTAAATGTCATCTACAGAATTCCTGTTGTTAGAGAGAGATAAATATATTTCTTTAATTACTTTGTCATTCTGTGGTACATGCTCATTGGCCGAGCGCAAACATGTGACTTACCTCAGGCACCAGCCGCTATGAGAAGGCATCGAAAAAATCCATTTCTCTTGATACTTACGCATGAAATGATACTTTTTTATCTTTCACCTCAATACCTACCTATTACAAATGCGAGTGTAATTTTTTAATTTCTTTGTTTCTTTGTTACGTTTTCACGCCTTATTAACTATCGACTGTGAAAGACATCGTGACACACGATCATGAAATTTCACTTACACGTTGTCAGGAGTAAAGAACATAACGTATCTTTCATCCAAAAAAGGTTCTGTACCCGAGCAAAACCGCGGGCAATAGCTAGTATTGCTATAATCGCAATGATTGTACTGTATAGCCTTATAACGTTATCCAATTTATAAATATTTCTTCCTAAACTAGATATAAAAAGGGTGTATCCTAGTATTAGGTCATAACACTAAGTTGCTATTATTATGCGGATTCAGTAAGTAACTCGAGCTTAGGATGCGAAGAGGCTTCTTAGAACGCGCTGCATAGAATATCCATTATATTATGGAAACAATAGCTTGTTATCGAACATATACTCGTGGCACATATGAATTTCTTTTTCTTTGGAGCCTTATTTACATGTGGGTATTATTTTTTGATCGACTACACTGTTAAATTCTCTATTACATATCAGTATAAATTCGTTTAAAAAGTCTGTTAGAAAAAAAATACGTAATAATACAATTGAATTAACCCTATAATTGAGGAAACTGAAAAGCCGAGACTTTGACTAAAAGACGAACCATATTTTTACCGTATTTAACAAATTTTTATAATATAATGCAAAACTAAAAATAAGAACTAGACTAAATTCCAATATATAATAATATCAGCCCTGTATTAAACTGTTCCACTGCTGGGCACGGGCCTCTTTTCAGTGTAAGAAGGGTTACGCCATAGTCCACCACGCTGGCCTAGTGTGGATTGGCAGACTTCACATATCTTCAAGAACATTATGGAAGACTCTCAGACATGCAGGTTTTCTGACAATATTTTTCTACACCGTTAAAGCGAGCGATAATTAACTATTTAATACGCACATAATTTCGAAAAGTCAGAGATGCGCGCTTTAGGATCGAACTCGAGACCACTGCGTGACAGTCCAACGGTTTCCCACTAGGCTATCGCTGCATTCTAACAATAAAAGCAAAAGGCAAAAGTAATTTTAATAAAATATATGCATCGTCAACTAATGGATTGGTGATGTATTTGTATACATTTCACTAATTTGTTATCAGTTCACAACCCATAAATTAAACAAATATTTTTGTAAATACTCGCCCTGTATAAAATAGTGGTTGGCTTATCCAGTTCACCGTTACTATTTAACGAAATGGATATTAACAGATTTAATCAATTAACTGAACAATATTGAGTATAGTGGGTACAAGTTAAATGAAAATTCATGTCTGAGAATTACCAACTGTGATTACATGTATCAAATAAATGCGTCCAGTTCATTAAATTAATATTATTGTGGTTCTAGGTATCGTTTTTTTTCATAATGTATAACATTTAATAATTCTTCGTTTTTTTAAAAAATACAAATCCAGCATTAGGAGTAAATACTGTGTCACGGAGGATATTTCTAAAGTGAAACAAAGAACACCTAGACTTTGAACAACTATTTGAGTTAGTTACACACATTTTTGTCATGTGTTGAGATCGATTCCACAACTCACGGTGCAATGGCGACCACTTAAGGCATTATGCTATATTTGCAGTCAGTCAATTAAATAACATTTGCTGTGTTCGCAAGGAATAGCAAGATACCAATCCCCTTCAAACTTATAGCAGCGCTTTTAATGAAAATCGTATCCTACATAACATTGCATAATAATTATTATGTTTCTGCGTTGAGTAGAGGTTCTGGAGCTCCTTAATGTAGCGCTGTTCTAAATTACATGTACATACCTATATTATTAATATATGTATTTATTCTCCCAAGCTTTTATTATTCCCAAGTCACTTGGAGTCGGCTTTTCTGGTCTAACCGGATTTGACTGGATATCAGTTTTTACACGGAGCGGCTGTCACCTGACCTCCACAACCTGAAGGCTAACGATATCCTAAGGCTAGACCAGTATCAGGATATTATAGGGCACTGACTTCCCAATAACGACTGCCATAGATGTTCATGGCAACCGGGACCGACGACTTAATGTGCTCTCCGAGGCACGAAGCAAGCGATAATTGTCAATCAATACGCACATAATTTCGAAAAGTCACATAACTTCTGAAAGTCAGAGGTGCGCGACGTGGGTTCAAACCCGAGACCCTCTGCATTGCAGTCTGTTGGTCTACCCACTGAGCTGTCGCTGCTTAATGTATTTATATTTATAAGAAATTTTATGTGTAATGAACATTAATTAATGGCCAAATAACCTGTTTTTCCGACGTCCGTACTAAAGCATTTTTACAACTGTTATTCAATTTTAGAAAGTAGTTAGGGGCGTGATGCCTTGACTTAGGATCGCGAGGTCGTAGATTTGATCCTTACTCTTTGCACCATCGACGAGAGATCACTTCTAACACAAGCATTAAGCTCATCTGGATGGAGTTAATAATAATAATAATTTGTAAAACAAATTGCTACCCTTGGTATACTTTAACAAAAGTAATCTCATATCAAAATATTGCTATATTTATATGATAATGTAGTCTTTATTAACCTCCATAACATTATGAAACAAATAGCAGAATCAAAAAGTTATGATAGAAATAATTATTTAAGCTGACTGAAAGTATTCAATAACCCTATAAGTTAAAAGTAAATTAAAATACGTAGTAGTAAATAATAAATTATCTTTGTTGGGTATATAATTTAATATTTAATGGTATTTAGATAGCATAAATAAAGTTAATTCACTTGAGGATTTGCGTTTTTATTTTGGTAGGTGCTGATATTCAAGCGAAAACACTAAACAAGCAAACAAAACAATCTCATTAGCATTATAATATTAGAATACTAAAATTTTGTCTTAATAATTATTTCAGATGGACAATTCTTGTTACAATTATGAAGTGCGGTAAATTTGGTTACAGCAATACATATATGACAGTACATTATAAATTTTACGCTCTTTATTAGCCATTGTAAAATTAAATAACTACGCATATGCGACTCTTGCTTTTGTTGACCCTAAAATATTCGTTGTTTTAAACGTTGTTGGTCAACATTTTAGTTAGTACAGCTATATACTTTTCATTGATAAATAATAAGACATTTCCTAGACTAACCGTCGCTTGCTTTATAGCAAAGTATCCTCTGCGCGACAGATCAAGATAAGATAAGCCTTAGGACCCATCTGTACGGCGAGACGTAAAATAAATGTAGTAAGTCTACTTCGCTTCGATGCTTTCAGGATAAACTCATATCTCTGATCAAGGTTCTAGAAGTATTATTCTGGATATACGTCTGCGAATCCAGTCTGTTAAATTAATTATATTATTATAATTATATGGCTTAATTAAAATGCTGTCTTGTTGATCGCACGGAATAAGATTGCGTGGAGCTATATGGTTACAAGTTCGAATGCCAGATCGAGAAATATTTTATCAGGTCTGACGATTTAATAATTTTAGACAGTTACTATTCAAAACCTCAGACCTGAAGCTGGTCGAAGTTAGGATATGTGTGCAATAAATGGCAATAGGATTATCCTCTGTTACGTGGGACTTAAACCTAGTTGGCGAAATGTGAGTGTAATAATTTATATCTACTCAGCTTTTTGATGTATGCCTTTTGTGAATATATTGCAAAGTTGCTCAAAGTTAAAGATCCGGTTCAATGATTTTTACAACAACAAGGTGATAAGAAGCAAAGCGTCTGATGTTAAGCTATAACATAGGCTATGAATATTTGTAGCTAGCAACAATATGCGGAGGGTTTCAAAATAAAGCCAACCCAGTATAGAATGGCAAAGCCATCTTGTTATCCCCTTTGTAAGCTTAATTTTCACTGCATGTGATGGATGAACTCACTAAATCACATTGAAGGCAAATGTGTGCTAGGTTGAATAATAATAATAAACTAATAAACATGTATTTGTGTCGAAAATTTTGGTATAGCAACCCAGGCTTTTAGGCTTACAGGAATGCATACGCCACTGGTAACCATGGTATTACACGAATATTGCAAACGCTACATTTCTGTTTTTGATATTATATTTCTGTTAAACAAATCGCTATTATGTGGAAAACAATTAATAAGCGTGTTTTCTTAATTCATGTCCTATTAGATGGGTAATCATAAAACAGGTAGACTACGCCTGGCATTATCAAAAAATATATGCACTAGATTTTCTCCAGCGAAGGCGTTTGATAAACTTATACGCACTTAAGCGGCTGTGACAATGCATGCTGTGCCTGCAGTCCCATAAACTGCTTTCGGCATTCCGGACAATTAATGTGATATAATTTTGGTCAACGCGGGAACTATACGAAGACTTGGGATGTGGTTAAGTATGTATGCGCGGCGCTTCTCTACTACAATATGGCGTACATGCGACATCTTCGCGACAAGATACGTCACGCGATGTGTGCGTGGCGTTGACGTCTTTTCTGCTGGAGAAATAATTATGTGGACAGAAAAACAAATCGACATAATATGTATGTCTATCTCTGAAAATTACAACTAATATTTGTAAAACTTTGAAAATGTAAGTAAGTAAAGCAATTCCATCGTCATTATTTTAAAAGTTTAGAAAAATGAGGTGGGTTGTTTTCAGTATAATAATTATTTAATTAAATAGATAGTCTATGCGACCAAGAGATCGTATGATAAATTATTTAACCTGTAATTTTTATTTACTTTGATTTTAATTATAACTTCTGCACTAGTAGTGATTCCTGTGTCGCGGTGGACATTATAAACATTAAAATAACGGACACAGAGAACAACTGGTAATTTGCGAAAAGATAGTAAAATTATAAAATATCTAGGCAAATATTTATCGCACTTTCAATCTCATTCAAAATGCTTGATGACATCAAAAACTTTTATATAGCTAAAACGTAAGCTCTATACATATTTCTAAAGGAAACGACCTAAAACGTTTACTTTAGAATGTAATTCCAATTTTCTGAGGCTGTTCCAGTCAACCGTGCCAAGAGTCTAACAGCTCAATAATCGGAGCATTGCCACTCCATTGACTTCGAGCGCTCAGCTTATTAACCTATCCATATCGTACATAACATATAGTTTCTACACAACCCTATATCCGCCAAACCGACGTCATTTTAACAAAGTTGATTCTTTACAGAAAATGTGTAGACAAATAATGTGTGCATACTTGTTAGTTTGAAAATAGGACCATGTTTTTATTTTTTTTACTTCCTTGGAGCTGATCGGCATTTCGTATTGATTTGTTACCTTACAAATGCGCTTAAAGTTCAGGCTTACTACAATAATGTAGGCTAAGTTATAACATAAGAAAAGTTCAAACATTGTAATTCCAATTGCCGATCGACCGATTCAAGCTTATAAGCTGCCTGAATAAAAAAACGATCTCTTCGTCAGGCAGGCACTATGCATCTAGTGAGGCTAGGAATGAATTCAGTGTCGTGAGGCATTTAACAATTATTCAACAGCGAATTAAATTAAAAGTGTGTGGTGTGAGCAAGAGGAGGAAAATGATAAAATCTAAGACACATTCTTAGATTTTATCATTTTCCTCCTCTAGTGGAATAAAGATGTGCAAGGGGTAGTACGTGAGAAGAAGCACACATGGTTGGACTGGCTATCTGTCAGAGCCAATGAAAGAATACAAGAAGCAACGAATGAGGATGTAAATGACGCTAGGAATAAGTTTATAAGAATGAAGAAGATAGTGAAAGATGTGATTAAAAGCAAAAAAGAGGAAATGAAAGACGAGTTTGACAGAAGATTATCTGAAGATTTTCGGACTAACGCAAAGTTTTTCTGGAAATCCATTCGCTCGGTTTGAGGTAAAACCCTAACCACAGAGCTGAAATCGATCAGAGACAAGAATGGAAGTTTACTGAATGAAGAAAAGAGCGTACTGAATCGATGGAAGGAATATTTTGAAAGTTTATTTGAAAGAGAGGAATGGCAAGGGCAAAGTTTCGAAATGAATGATAATGATAGGAATGATGAAAGCTCTATTAGTATATATAAAATAATGAAAGCATTGAAAAGCATGAAATTAGGAAAGGCTGGTTATGATAGGATTACAGTCGAAATGCTGACAGCTGGACAGGGTCTCATAGTAAATTAGTTGTGCCGCCTTTTTAACTTGTGCTGGAATACCGGCCGTGTACCTAATGATTAGTGCAAGGCCGTCATAGTACCTTTATACAAGGGAAAGGGCTTACAGCAAGATTGCAAAAGCTATAGAGGCATTAGCTTGCTCAGCGTCGTCGGTAAATTGTATGCGAAATTGTTAATTGAAATGATTGTAAAAGTAACCGACGAGAAAATATGGAATGCACAAACGGGATTTCGAAAGGGTATGGGATGTACAGATCAGGTCTATTCCTTACGGAGCATAGCCGAGAAAGTTTTGGCCAAAGGTCAAAAGGTCTATTGCGCATTCGTGGATCTGGAAAAGGCTTATGATAAATTGGTGAGGAATGAACTTTGGTCGGTTTTGTCCATGTATGGAGTGAATAGTAACCTCACACGAGCTCTGAAATCTCTTTATGACGATTTCAGAGCTTGTGTTAGGATAAATGGGACTTACACAGAATAGTTTAGTATCAAAAAAGGTGTTAGACAAGGATGTGTAGCGTCACCCTGGCTGTTTAACCTATACATGGACAATTGTTTGAAAGATTTAAAAGATTGTGAATGTCTACTTTATGCCGACGACCAAGTAATACTTGCGTCATCGGCAGAACAGTTGCAGGCGATGGTAACTATTATGCATGATGCTTGTGAGAGTAAAGGAATGAAAATGAATGTAAGCAAGACGAAAGTAATGGTATTTGAAAGGGAGGAGTGCATGACGATGTGCAATATTATGATTGATGGAGAACAAATGGAGCAAGTGAAAGAGTTTGTATATCTAGGTACTTTGTTTACAAGGGATGGTACGCATGAGGGAGATATTGAAAGAAGAACGATTGCTGGCAATAAAGTGAATGGCGCTCTACGCGCTTTTATGAACAGTCGAAATGTATCCGAAAAGGCACGTTTGGCTGTTCATAGAGGACTATTAGTACCTACACTTATGCATGGTAGTGAAAGTTGGGTATGGCAAAAGAAGCATGAGAGCAGAATAAATGCTGTAGAAATGAGAGCGCTGAGAAATATATGTGGTGTGACTCTGAAAGATAGAATAAGGAATAGTGTGATTAGAGAGAGATGCGGCATAAAAGTGGATATAGTGACGAGAATAGAAAAGGGTATGTTAAGTTGGTTTGGGCATGTAGAAAGAATGGACGAGAACAGACTGACTAAGAAAGTTTATAAGGCTAGTGTGAATGGAACAGTTGCAAGGGGAAGACCTAGGTGAACGTTTCTTGATCAGATCGGAGACGTTCTGGATAAAGGCCAGGTTAAGAGCACCTTAAACCGGCGAGCGTGTATGAGGAATGTTATGAAAGAGAATGAAGCCAGAGAAGTGTGTCAGGATCGTAGCAAATGGAAATCCGTAGTCTCTGCCTACCCCTCTGGGAAACAGGCGTGAGTTTATGTATGTATGTATGTATGAATAAAATTAACACCCAGATTCGGCACATAAATTAATTATTTGTGGATCACACAACTTTTTTTGAACTCGGTACACTTGGCACACGTTTTGCTTTAGGATCTCAACCTTACAGTATAATATATCTTACTTTATTTACTAACCCATATCATATAATTATTGAAGAAATCTAACAAGGTCATTTTTTTCTAGTCCTTATATGTATTAGTAGGTATGTTCGAACAAAAACTGGGTAAGAATAAATTTTCTCATAAAAGCGGACATAACAAGGGTATGGGGCGGAAACGACTATAACTTACATGAAGATCGGAAGACCTTTTCTGACGGACTACATATTTTCGGAAATCAATACGTAAGCAATGTAATTTACATACGAATTCCAAGAAATATGTCTCGGCCAAGCTTTTTAGTTATACCGCATTTGGATATTTATGCCCGAAAGATATTGTTTGAACGTTGAGTACGTTCGAATATTTGTGCAGATTATCAATTTTCATGCCCGTATGGTGTTACATCGTGTTAGTAGAGCAGCTGCTTCTAATTGGGAGAAAAGTTATTGATCACGTGCCTTACAAGTTATTGTATATCCGGCCGATATACAACCCATAACAGAAAGGTATAGAGATATATAATATAAAAGTTGAACTGTATATTTCGAAACTTACCTATTTAATCACAGGCCAGTCATGTACGCCCTAAGGCTGCTTACCAAGTATTGAATTTACAATATGTTCTATTGATTTCGTGCTTTGTAATGGTAACCCACATTTTTTGGGTTCCGATAATACCAGCGAATTCAGCGACAAATTGTACCTAAAAAGTTGTCCGACAGCTGACGTTTTGTAATTAATATGATGACATTCTTACAGAAAGAAGCACGTACAATCCTTTCGCAGCCGACCGCCATCCAGACTACGACCGATCGTAGCCTGAATCATTGCTGACTGCAAAGTCGATGTCAAAAATCATTTATTCATTTAGGTCACAAAGTAAAACTTATGAACGTCAAAATATATATACATGCTTAGAGCCATATATTAATAACAACAATTAATTAATAATATGATGGAGATATACGGTAGGGCTGTGCAGACAATTGTAATAAGCCCGATATAGCGTCACTCTGTGCTACATCCTGTATACTTTTCGTTACGATGTCTGTCCTGAGATTAAGCCTATAACCATAATACAGGGTGTCCGGTAATTAATAGATAACCTGGAAATGTCTTATAGTGGAACTGATGGCCGTTCAGAAAAAAATATGAAAATAAATCTATCCTAACTACTAACTGAGATATGTGTTTTTTTTTAATTATGTATATCTTTCTTGTATACTACTACCATAAATGAATGAAATCTATCGGTTTTTTGTTGTTTTATTATTAAACACTAATTATGCTAATAGATAGACAGTCAAAAGTATGTTATACTATATAGCTTGCACTTTTTAATATATTTTTATTTCTTTTGGTTTTTTTATTATTATTTCCATCTTTTCTGAACGGCCTTCAGTTCTACTATAAGACATTTCAAGGTTATCCATTAATTACCGGACACCCTGTATATTATAAAGTAATCTATCAAAGCAATCTATTAAAATTTACTGCACAATTGGCATAGCAGTTAAAGTGGTCGTGTCACCTCTGCCCCTGCACCGAGTCTTGTGATGTTAATCCGATGCCCAAACGACACAAAAATTTGACTGATGCACAAAAAGTTGATTCGAGTCGATGTTCCTTGTGCCTGATGTTTGCACGTGCGTTAAGTTCCCTGCTACACAAACGAATCCTAAGTGATAGACGTCTTAAAAATAATATTAGTGGTTAAAGTCTGAAATTGCCGATTTGTACTGAAAAATTGAAAGTCGTTTTTTTCTAAGATGGTACATCTTAGAAAAAAACGTACCATATTTATTTAATCGAAATATTTATTCTCATTATCTATACATTGCTGTCATCTAAACGGAAGTTCATTTATGCCCTTACGATATAACTCCGGTGATCTAGATTCGACGAACTGTGTGAAAGCATTTAATGCTGCCTCCTGGAAAGGAATTATTTATCACGTAGAAAATTGTCTAAATCATGAAAAAAATGGTAGTCGGTTGGAGCAAGGTCTGGTGAGTATGGATGATCTCATATGGTTTCTAACTGCAGCTCCAGTGGCGTTACAATGGTTTTTCGTGCAGTGTGAGGTTTTGCGTTATCATGGAGCAATAATGGTGAAGATCGATTCACGAATCGGGGCTGTTTCACTGCCAGTTTCGCCATCATTGTTCGAAGTTCAGCACAGTAAAAACATCTGCTGTTATTGCTTGACCAGACCTGAGAAAGCTATAGTGAATAACACCATTAAGAGACCACCAAACAGTTACCATTGCCTTTTTATTGGTTAGCTTTGCTTTAGGGCACTGTTGCGGCGTTTGACCTGGGGTCAACCATGCATTTTCCTCTTACGGTTATCGTATAGAATCCACTTTTCGTAACATGTCACAATTTGATCTAATGTTCCCTCATTTCTGTACCGATTCAACAAGGCAACACAAGTTTTAACACGCATTTCTTTCTGTAGATTAGTCAAATCATGTGGTACCCATCTGTCATATTTTTATCTTATTGATTTGATGCAAATGAACCAATATTGTAAGTAGGGTCACGTTAAACCATGCTGCTAATTCCTGGGTAGTTTGACTCGGATCAGCTTCCACCATCTCCTTTAATTCAGCTTTATTCACCTGTGTGGGCGGTCTTCCACTTGGTTCGTTCTTCAAGTCGAAGTTTCCATTACGAAAGCATTTAAACCATAAACGCACGGTGTGTTTATTTGCAATCTCCTCTACAAACGCAGCGTTGATATTGCGAGCCGTTTCTGCCACGTTAGTTCCGCGTCGGAACTCGTATTAAAAAATGACTCGGACTTTCGAAGTATCCATCTTTCGCCTCTAAGCTGAATAAAAAGAAACAATTGAAAGTCGAAAATCGACAGTAGTACATTTTTAAAAAAAGGAATCTTGTAGGTATCATTTGAAAAAAGTTTCACTCGAATATCTCACATCATGAAGGTTTTATATCAATTCAATATATACATATTTTACTATACAACAGCAACTTCATACTTTAACCCCTATTATTACCAGCAAGCCTACCTCGCAATCTAATAGCTAAACATAAAACTCTGCCACTGTGAGTAACATAGCGATGGCTTTTTTACTTTCCAAAATAGCCAATGGGCCACTTGTCCAACTAAACAGTGGGTACAAACACCGGGTGTTCCGCGTAATAGATTACTGTGTCACTCCGGACGACCGTTGTCAACGGGCAGCTGCGGGAACTGTCACCCTTCTAGTACCAAAACAATTTTATCCTGTCTACTCTCTGTCCGACGTATCGCAATCTACTTGATTTTAACGAGACTACATTGTGGGCGCAAAACTTTGAAGATTATAGTCAAGATGTTAGCTTGGTTCGGCAATTTCTGAAGATTTTTGTCGTTATGTTGGTTTAACTTAAAATAATTCTGCAAATACCTGCAGCCATCCTAGAGTAAAATAATTACGTAGCTATTTACCTTAGAACCACCCACGCCATCACTTGTCCTGTAGGATACCCCATAACTATCGTGCATTTCAGCGCGCTAAAGTTACCTATAGACAACGCATGTTACTCTGCGACCTATTAGCTATCTGTTGCTTATGGAGCAACCTGTAGGTAGATGCATGGAATAAAGAAAAAGCAACATATAAATGTATGAATAGTAAAATTATATTTTTGAAAAAATATACAGCGCTACAGTTATTGACACGGTCATTCGTTTGTTCATGAAATAATCCCAAAATTTTATGCGGTTACTGATTTTTGTGATACTTAATAATAATTTTAGTGGTACCGATGCCACTACTATTAGTAGACAAATGTTGTCAATTTAATCCGAATATGAAACAAGCATTTCTGGGTCACACATATAATAGTTACGAATGTCAGTAAGATACATATCTTACATAAATAACAAGGTGTGAAACAAGCATACAACTCGCCTGGCAATAAGTGGTTACCATAGCCTGAAATCATCATACATTGCTGATCTTAGGAAAATAAATTGCAGAAGAGAAAAGGCAGAATAGTTGCTATGTAAGCCTCAGTAATTTGAGGAGACGCTGTCTTTATTTTTGGAAAACAATATTTAAAACACCCATGTCACAACGTGATTTTTATCAATCAATAGCTGGTTGCAGTCCACTGGTAGACTTTTTCTATCTTACACCACACCATCCTGTCTGCTTTCAGTCGAATCCGGCCCCTTTCTTCAGGTCATCGGTTCATCTAGCTGAGGTGTGTTATACCTTATTATATTTGCCAAGACGCGGTCTTTTTTCATAAATGTCTCGAATTAAAATTTATATAATGATGTAAATATTAATCATAGTTACACACATTTTAATTTGAGTATAAATATAAAGAAAATTTCCAGTGACCATTTGAAACTTTTCTACAAAAAGCTAATTGAATGTTATCTCAAATGTTGCCAGTCTCCTTGTGGAACAGGGAAAAACTTGGAGAGTATCTCGCTACTTTTATTATTACGAAAGTTTTACTTGACAGGCTCCACAACAACACGAGGGAACAATTACTCGTTGACATTTATGTATTTCTATTGAAATGGAATTGTAAGGGTACATCATGTTCGCGTTAGTAGGTATTCTCTTGCATTTAAACGTGGAAAATGGAATATGCCTCGTGGTGATGATCAGATATATTGGATGTAAATAGATAGTATGAGATCAAATACGTAATTAACCGCTCAAACCCCGTTGACGCCTTAAGGCGTCATCACTTTTGTACCCGTCAAACCCCGTTGACGCCTTAAGGCGTCAAGCAACAAAAAAAAGAGGGTCGCGCGCTAGTTTTTGCCGTTTTTGTATTGAAAGGCCTGTATTTTAAGTCTTGTATTGTATATCATTGTACTCGGAATGAACTGAGCTTTTCGAACGAACCATTTACTAACTGAATAATAATTGTCTAATATTGTTATTGTTATGTCACGTGACTTCGCGCCGAGCGTTCGTTCGTCGATGTTATTTGTGCCGCTGTTTACTGTCGTTTTTTGTAGGGCAAGTATATAAGTGTAATACATTATTGAAAAGCTTATTCTTTCTATTTTTAGAGACAATAAAAACAATACTGACTTACGTTATTTTTGTATAACAAACTGAAGCCCAAAGTAACCTATTATCATTTATCAGTTTTCCCGCGCTTTTTTATATTTGTTGTTTTTTAGTACAGTATTATATCGTATTTCAGGTTTCAATCACTATAATAGTGTTATTTATTAGTGTTTCTATAAAAATATCTGAAAACAACGCACAAGGTTACGACTAATATTCTGTAAAAAAAAAAACAAAATTTACTTTTGCCGCGCTCTAAATGTACTCGTCACGCATGTCAATGCTACTTTCAAATGTCAATATCTTAATTTTTTCTCACAGACATATATAAAAAAAAATGTTTAACTATAAAGAGCATATTTCTATTTTTAGACACAATAAAAACAATACTGACTAATGATAATTTTGTTTGTCAAACTGAAGCCCAAAGTAACCTATTATCATTTATCAGTTTTCCCGCGCTTTTTTATATTTGTTGTTTTTTAGTACAGTATTATATCGTATTTCAGGTTTCAATCACTATAATAGTGTTATTTATTAGTGTTTCTATAGAAATATCTGAATACAACGCACAAAGTTACGACGAATATTTTTTAACAAAAATTTCAATATTTACTTTTGCCGCGCTCTAAATGTCCATGACACGCACGGTAGTGCCACTTTCAAATGTCAATATCTTAATTTTTTCTCACAGCCATATATAAATACTTCGTTTTACTATAAAGAGTATTTATCTAGAAAATAGAAAAAGTAAAAACTCTTCTTATAGCATTTATATTTCTTTAGAAACAAATATTTTCAATAACGAACAATTTGTACAGTTCTGCTTTGTTTATCCAGGCGTATAAACTCAAGTATACACTTCAATGCGATGATTCATAATACTTGTCGTAGCTTACAATGTGTATTTCTAAGAAACACGAGCGATGTTATCATAACTCAGAGCTCAAAAACATAAACATCGATAGGGCGTGTCAAGTGGCGCTTTAAGTGCCGACCGCGCGACGGGTGTCCGATTACCGGGTAATCTGTTATTGTTTACATTAAGTGCGCGCGGGGCCGGAAAGGTTAATACAATCAGTATGTAAATTTGGAGAATTATTAAAAAAGAGCAGCGATAGCCTAGTGGGAAACCGTTGGACTGCCACGCAGAGGTCTCGAGTTCGAACCCCCGGCGGGCATATCTGACTTTTCGAAGTTATATGCGTATTAAATAGTTAATTATCGCTTGCTTTAACGGTGAAGGAAAACATCGTGAGGAAACCTCCATGTGTGCGAATTCTCCATAATGTTTATCGAAGATATGTGAAGTCTGCCAACCCGCACTAGGCCAACGTGGTGGACTATGGCCTAACCCTACCCACGGTGAGAAGAAGCCGGTGCCCAGCAATTTAATACAGGGCTAATATTGTAATTATTATATTAAAAAGATTTATTATGTTATCTCAGTAACGAATTAAATACCATAACAGTTCGAAACGGGAATCGAACAGTTATTGTTATTCCCTCTTGAAATGACTTATTGTCTTAGCGTTGTGGTCTCATTATAAGATATGCTGCGGAAAGTTGTATTACATAAGCTTAGCAATAATAATTTAATTTGTAAAGTCCTGCAATATATTGTAGACATTTTAATATTTATGGTATTTGTATGTATATGCGGATTATCAGGACTTAACAATACTTGCCTACATGAATATAATATAATATATATACATTACATACCTATTGTTACCGAATATTTCAGTTGATTTATAGAGAGGTAGTTATCACGTACTAGTTGTCAGCATCTCAGCATCTCATTTACTCAATCCAAATAATTGATAGCAATATTGTTATCTATATTTTGAGTCGAGATGCTGTGTACTCATCCTAAGTAAATACAAACACTAATAAACGACGTAGTCCTTATGTTAATTTTTGTTACATAGCAAACACCTTAGTCTCATCGTGATAATGGACGCAAAAAGTATCCGAAATAAAAACAAATAAAATCTATGGTAAATTTAAAAAAACAACAGTTTTATTTGAGATCTCTTTTCAACTAGTTTCTACCCGCAGCTTTACCTGCGTGAATCCTACATAATCGAAAGCTTAATACATAGAATATTTTTTTATTCGATAAATTTTGCGGTTGACATATTCTATGTATGTATATTATTAAACCAGAACATGGCCTATCCGTTCTATGATTTACGCAAAATTGAGTAGGTCTGTAGGTACGTCAACAAACATCGAAAATCTTAACAAAAGTGCATACCCATAATTTAAAGCCTGATTGCGGTTTTGCCAGCCTGCATACCAGGGAAACCCTTATCAATACTCAAAGTATCTTATGTGTGATACCAGGACCTGGGTAATCTCCGTGGCACAGCGGTAGTGAATGCAACTGCTGTGCATGAGGTCTCGGCTTCGAATCCCTGGTCGGGCCAACAAAAAGTTATTGGGTTTTTCTGTTAAGAAATCTCAATACGAGCCCGGAATTAGGAAGTTGGCGGTGTTAGACACCCCCGTACCTCGGAAAGCACGTAAAGTCGTTGGTCCTGTGCCTGATCTCTCTCCGGTCGTGTCGGAATATTCGTCCCATCGGATTATGAGAGTTAGGGAACATAGAGTGCACTTGTGTTTGCGCAAACACTTGTGCACTATAATATCACCTGCTGTCCAGTCTCCGTTCAGATTGGCCGCCGCCGCCGTGACCGATATTCGGTCAGGAGGCCATTATTTTTTAAATTCGTTTAATGGTTTACATGTAATCGAGTAACAAACATGCAAACGTCATAACAATCACTACTACTACTTATTAGTTTCACTCGTTCAGAAACAGTACTTTTTCTGAATGGAAGGTCATCTATGTACTTTTCTGTATCCCGGACAAAGTGTATGCGAAATTTTATGATAATCAGTCGAGTAGTGAATTCATAAATAAACAAACAAATTCACATATGCATTTATAATAGAAGTTGGATTGATGTTGATGATAACTCTATAACAACAGGCAGGCTATAAACTGGTCTGTCACGACAACATAAAATAAATTAACGGCATGACTCCTACAGCTTAAATTTGGAAGCCAGAGATCGCCGCAAAAAGTAATAAAATACCATTCGCTTTTTAAAACCAATTAACTTTGATTTGACGTACATAGATTGATTTTTTATAGATTTTTTTATCGCATCTTTTGTAATATCCGCTGGCTGTGTCGAACAATTTTAAATACTTTTATTTGTAATTGCCTGATCTGTTTACGACACCGCTTCGTATATCTTTATTGGTAAACATCTACAACTTTGTGTAGCTATAAATAGGCCTATAAGAATAGGGAATAACAGTTTTTATTTCACATATATTATAATTTTGGTGTATTTTAAAGTTGCAAAATAAATATCTACCGTTTGCGTTATTTTATCGATCTTTATGCACGAAACTGTATTTATATTAAACCACCATTTAGGTATTAGTATGTAAATATTACCAATTATTTTAAATTATGTTTAATCTATCGATAGCAAACTGCCACAGTGGGGTAGCGGTAATGAATGCGATTGCTGTGCATGCGGCCATGGGTTCGATTCCCGAGTCACGCAAAATTTATTGGATTTTTCTGGGAAGAACACAGTAAAGGGCAAAAGACAACCTTAAACCATAACTAGTGAACTATGGGTAACTAAAACCTCTGCTTACCCCATAGATAGGATCTACATCCTCGAAGGGTAAAGCAACGTTAGATTAAACATACATACAAAGTCCTATGCGTGAGGCTATGTACATTCATATGTATAATCTGCTGAAGAAAAATGGCGATATTATAATTGCAAATTGACTGATTTTAATATGCTTAGTTATTATTTGACTAAAACATATTCCAATACAGAATAATAAATATTTTTGCCATATAATATTTGATATATCATTCGAAATAGACTCATAGCTGGGATCCAGAGGGATAAGCAGAAAGTACGGAGTTTTACTTGCTACGAACTCGTCGTTATAATCTTTGCTTTATTCCCCCTTATCAAATATGTCATGTGATACTATAGAAATAGCATAAATGCTAATGTAAGTTTGTGGTTACGCTTTCACGCCTTCACTCCTCGATTGATTCCACCGAAGATATCCGTAATAGATCCGCATATCGTGATCACAGATATCTTATCTTGTGTGGGGGTCATCCCCTTTCTCTACGACTATCCCAGTTTATGATATAGCGTTCCCCTACACAAACCGTTAGGTTATAATAGAAGGAGCCGCTGTACTTTCCAGTGCCCGAGAGCACCTTCCGGGACCAGTTATAGACAGGTCATGTCCCCAAATCCCGACTCTCCACCCTAACCTCAGAGATCCGGTTCTCGTAAGCGAGCTACCTCGTGCCCAAGTGACACTACCTATTCTCCAGATAGGTACCGGAGCAATAAAGCCGCTCACCACCCGCAACTCAAGGAGTTGCTAACGAAAACCTCGCTGAAGCCGACGGAGAAGCCGCCTTCCATATCGCCAATATGGTACCGGAGCTGTGTAAGGCACGCTCACTTCCCGACATACATCCGTCCGCTTACCCAAATAGGCCTACAAGCCGGGTGTGGCCCGAGTCACTCCAGCTGTGACTCTTACTTGCTGAGCAGGCAAGCACCCGAGATGCATTGCGGCAGTGAAACCACACTGCCACTTCGCTAAAGGCAACTCCGTGCCTCATGCGACCGACTGGTTCGCACTGGCCGCGCCTGAGTCCGACGCTCGAACGCAACGTGCTTGCCGAGCAAACGAACATGTCGTCCTCAGCGGCCAACTACATACCGCTGCGACCACATACCCCTGCGACCACATACCCTTACGACCACATACCCCTGCGGCCACATACCCCTGCGTGTGTGGGGGTCAGTCAGTATAGACCGACGACACTTCGACCCAGTGGGATCTTTTGTGTCGACTTCCCCAATAACGACGGCTTAACGTGCTCTCCGAGGCATGGAGCAGGCGATAATTGTCAATCAATACGCACATAATTTCGAAAAGTCATATAACTTCCGAAAGTCAGAGGTGCGCGACGTTGGTTCGAACTCGAGACCCTCTGCATTGCAGTCTGTTGGTCTCCCCACTTAGCTATCGCTGCTTCAATGTGATCACAGATAACTTTCATCTAGAAATAAAATTCAAGTAACTCCTAAACTCATATTTAATACATTTTAAGTTTTAAAAATATCGATGTACTATTCCTATCTTAAGTTACCAAGTATATTTCGACAATAAAATCCATTAAGAAACTTTCTAGCATCTATGTTTTGCAATTCTCTAAGACATTTGTGAATGTACTGCATGCTATTATTCTGCAGACTGAGACGATCCATATCGCGTAGATATCTCTAAAATGTATTATACCATTTCCTCGAGAGACGCCAAGTTATCGTGGCCTATACATTTTTAAAGAAATAAATGGGATGTGTAATCAAATGTTTATAGGATCTGATGTTATTTGAACGTTGTTTACATTTTTGCAGGATAACAATTGTGTATTTTGAAGAAGAATGAGAACCAGTGGCGACCTTCCAGTATAATTGAATCGCGAGATTAAGTTCTAAGTTTAAGTTCATTTAATTAGAACCTTCACAAATTGACAATTGGATGATTATCGTTTATAATTCGAATCTTCGTCGTTGCTAGTAGCCAGGAGCCATTTACGAGAACATCATTATGCAATTTGACTAGCACAGAAAATACAAAAATATTTAAGAGTATTTAAATATTAGAGGTTATACGAAACATCGTTGGCTAATGTCGATCATTAAAACTTGAGTATGATACGAATTATAAAATTAGTGACAACATTCGGGTACACGGTCATAACATTTTCGAATGCTCGTATATCTTTTATCGTTGCAATTGCTTATTGCTAGCTGTTGGTTACAGGTCTTCTTACTTAGAGTATTTCGATTAGGAAAACACGTCCATTTTACAGAAGGTTATTGCCAATCTTGCGTTATATTTCTGAAATGATCAGATCAGTAGTAGCTCTTTCTTACACTGGATTAATACGCGTGACGCAATTGATATTGCCAGGCTGTGTGTTAGTTCAGCATCTTAACAATATACCTTATACAGTTAACTTGTATTATAATCCTAGGCACGTGCAGAACTCTCCTTATACGCAAATCTGTTATTCGAGATTTCGTACCTCAGAAACTATAACAGCTAAGTCGACACGTGGAGTCAGTTAATCCTTAAATATTCAGACAGCTTGGCTAACATTGGCAATATTCTGATATTGTAAAGGATCGTATCAATCAGATCGGTTGTATTGTAAGAGATATCCTTTCCATGCAAAAATTGCAACTTATTTGGGGAAAGATCAGATAGCAGACGTTCATGGTGAAGAAACTATTAAAAAAAAACGTATCACGCCAGCCGTAATACTAATTGTACTAGACGTTGACTCCGATACGCTTTAAGATATCAAAGTCAAAAAGTAAGTGTTTCACTAAATATGTGGAATATATAGTAATTTTTTTTCTATATTATTCGCTACTGTCGCTTTTATAACCATCACGTGCACCCAGCAAAACGCTGCAAAACGTAGAGGTATGCCAGTAATACCCCAATTAAATGTCGTACTACAATAGCGTAACTATACTATTTATACTACTACCTAGGTTGCAAATTATACAATCTTAAAAAAAAACATCTCTCTTTACTTAAATTAAATAAGTTTGAAGTGATAAAAAAGATAAAACATTTATATACAATCACTATAATAATTATCTAATGTTACTTCAAGAATGTTTTTATTTATTGCGCTCTTAACTTCAAATAAGAGTAGGAGAGTAACATGAACATATCAATATTATTTCAAGTAGACTTCTTTAAGCCCTTAAACTCTTATTACTATATTTAATAAATGTAGTTAACGAACGAAATTATAAACATTTAACTTAATCCATTGTTCTTAGCAGCTTAGTGTTAGCAGTTGTTTAATACAAGATGCGAATGTAAGTTCTAAATTAATTAAAAAGGTTCTTGAAAATGAACACGTTTGTTCATCGAGTACCTAATACAAATCACAGTAATACATTTTAGTAAAGTATCTATTAAATTTATGTCTTAGACAGTTGCGCACGTGTTTAAAACTTAGGAAAACTTTTTATATAGCTAAATATGTGGATAACTTCGAATGGGTGGCAGACGTCCTACAGACAACCTCTTTGAGCCATCTTATGTGCGAGTGTTTATTTAAATGAAAAATAATGGTATCAGCAATTTCCATGAGAATTCGCCAGCTAAGAAATCGTATTACGTTATAAAGTGTGTACAGAATTATATATTTCAATAAAATGTATTACTTAGAAATATTGACGAAATGATAAACCCGTAGACTTTAGGTAAAGAATCTGGTAACGATATTTATTTATATTTAACTATATTTTATTCCCAATGATTTTATCCATGTTAATGATTATATTAGGGGTTAAAGTATGAAATTGCCGATTTGTACTGAAAAATTGAAACTCGTTTTTTTCTAAGATGTACCATATTTATTTAATCGAAATAAATCTATACATTGCTGCCATCTAAACGGAAGTTCATTTATGCCTTCACGATAGAATTCCGGGGATCTATTATTACCGCTACACTGTCGTGGCTTGTAGCGTAGTGTTATATTACTCTTTGATACTCCTAGATAAAGTAGCTTTGTTGAAAAAAATTTAAATCGGTTCAGTGGTTTTTGAGTTTATCCATTACAAACAAACATACCAATCTTTCCTCTTTATAATATTATTTCTATTTCATAGTAGTATTGGTAACTAAAGTGATGTGGTCAATAACTTCAATTATGTGGCCAATAAAGTAAGCACAATTTTTTATACTGATAAGGTAAACAAAAACTTGGCTCGCATAATGATAAGCGATTAGTAGGGTAATCTATTGTCATCACGCTTACTACAATGCTTGCGACACTAGGTGTCTGCCAATCGCGTTTGTCGCTCTCTCAAAAGTGAAGTCGCTGTGCTGAGCGCATAGCGCATAGTCTACCATATTAAATTTAATATGGTAGACTATGTAGCAAGTAAAATTTGTATAATTTGTTGAGACATCAATCATCACAATGATAATTTTACGATTAAAACTGGCCACAAAATCTTCTATGCCTTATTTATATCTATACTAATATTATAAAAAGGAAAGAATTGATTTTTGTTTGTTTGTACCGATTTAACTTAAAAACTACACAACCGATTTAAAAAATTCTTTCACTATTAATAAGCTATTTTATCAGCAAATCACTGTTACTAACATACCTACTTTTACGCAAGCGAAACCGTGAGAAATTTATTGACAAAATTAAGATTAATGCGAGCGAAGCCGCGGGTAAAATCAGGTTTGTAGAGTTCGAAAACACTATTATACAACAGCTTTGTCCGTCCGTCTGTCTGTTATACAACTTTCAACTTAAGTACCGTAAGAGCTAGAGACTCGCGGTCAACGCCATTCGACTTAGCAAAGTCGATATAACCCCGAAATGATTATGACCTTTGACCTCTGACCTCAAGATCACGTGGTATCACGTAACCTTTGTATATTACTTGAACCATTTTTTCGAACTCTAAGATTTACGGCAATTCATTACAGTTTCTCCCTTGTTTTAATCTATGAATATATTTTGTGGATTTATATGTCAATACAATCAAAGTTATCTCCCATTTTTTATGGTTAACTCTGGTTAAACCAACCACCCAATACAGGTTTATCCAACAAGATGACCTTTTGTGAACAAAACTAAACAAACGAGTATATCATCTATCAATATCTTATTTCTGGTTCGATTAAAATAGCCTATTTTAAATAAAAATAGGATGAATACCTACGTAATAAAAGTTAAGAAGTATAGTATCTATTCGTCAACGAGCAATAAAGTGAAACGGTCTCGTAAAAAGTAAAACTGAAGGGCGTTAAAATTTTATGTACTGAAAAAATAGTTTTACTGCCGATTGCCACATTGATAGTCAAATAAAATGTATTAAATTTTTATGTTGAATGTACGGGTAGTAGACGTCATTCCTACTAAGTGACGTCATGTTTAAAGAGTAATTAGAGATTGCTTCGCCGCGTTTAATTACCGTATAGGTACACGGTAATTAAACGCGGCGAAGCAAGCTCTATTAATTATTGGCACCTGCTGTTGAAAATATTTTATTGTTGGCCTAATGAAGTGCGAGCGGGGTGGCTAAATGTGCTAATTAGGGGTAAGTCATATAAATAATGACTAGTATTTTTATTAATCTTGTCATATAGCCTTCAGGGTAACCGTTGGATTGACACGCATTGGTCTCGAGATCGATCCTGAGGCGCGTATCTCGGACATTTCGAACTTATCTGCGTATTTAATAGTTAATTAACGCTTGCTTTAACAGTGAAGGACACAAATTGTACGAGAATCTGCATGTCTGAGAGTTCTCCATAGTGTTCTCGAAAATATGTGAAGTCTGCCAACCCGCACTGGGCTAGCGTGATGGACTATGGCCTAACCCTTCTTACACTGAGAAGGGGCCCGTGCCTAGCAGTGGGACTGTTTAATACAGAGCTGATAGTATTATTATTATTTGTCAACTGAGTTTGGAAAGATGACGATGATGTTAAAGATAATGATGACTGCAGACGTGGCGTAGTGGTTTAGGAGGACGCCTTGTCACTGCCATTTCGACGAGTGTTGTGGTTTTGATCCCTAGACGGAACAAATATTTGTGTGATCCACACTTTGTGTCCAGAGTTTGAATGTTTGCAATGTCCGCGGCGATACAAGAATTATTTCCAGTGCGGTAATAAAAAAATATAGGTTCCAAACTACTATTAACTATTGCTTAACCTTTTTAGGCAAAGATTAGTCAAAAATCTATATATTTGGATGTAAATATAAATAAAGTATTGAAGGTAATTCAGATAATGTTGAATTGCAGTAGAAAATCAGTGATACCATTGTAAAGAAGCACGTCAACAAGCGATATTGTGGTTGGATTTTCTCTATCCTTGAGTCAAACCAAGTGTTTTAGTAATAATAATAATGTCCTCCTGACCGAATTTCGGCCAGGGTGGCAATCTTAACGGAGACTGGCCATCGGCGCAGGAGATATTATAGTGCACAAGCGTGTGCGCAAACACAAGTGCACTCTCTGTTCCCTAACTCTCATGATCCGATGGGACGAATAATCCGAAACGACCGGAGAGAAATCAGGCGCAGGACCAACGGCTTTACGTGCTTTCCGAGGCACGGGAGTGTCTAACACTACCAACGTCCTAATTCCGGGCTCGTATTGAGATTTCTTAACAGAAAAACCCAATAACTTTTTGCTGGCCCGACCCCGGATTCGAATGCGAGACCTCATGCACAGCATTCATCATCCTCATTCACTACCGCTGCGTTTTTGTACCTAGTATCCTATTACAGAATTTAAGTCTTAGCACAAATTGTGGTATCAAAACGTAGCTATGACACGTTTTCTGCATGCTGTGATAGTATTTGCCCGACTGTGATGCAGTACATCTATTAAAAATAGTAATTAGAACGGTCTTTGTCTAAGCAGAGAGAAACTTGGAGAGAACTTGGACAGCCAGAAAACTGAAACAATATTTTATACAAATCTTTTTTACAAACTGGCAGTTTAGTATATTACCTTTACAAGAATCTGTCATGGTGGCGTAGCGATAGTGAATGCGACAGCTGTGCATAATGTAGCCTTGGGTTTGATTTCTGAGATAGACTAAGTGTATTGGGCTTTACTATAAAGATATTTGAGCAGTAACACGGTGTCTAAAAGTTTGGCTGGTATATGTCAATAGGCTTACTCTTATACGTGAGACCTCATACATGGTAATTCGCATAATGTGGATATTATATCCATATTATGCGAATTACCATAGCTCTGACCTCTGTCTGTATAATATCCCTTTGGGATGTAGGCATAAAACTATGTATGTAAGTATTTGTAGACTGTCAGTCTCATCTCATTCAGGAAAATAGAGGCTAAAAATAGCGAAAATGTAAGCATGGATAAATAACTGGCTACCTTGCCTTAGTAAAGTTAGCTCTACGATAAATTCTCGGTACACAACACAACACACCGACGCGAGTAATTACGAAAGTAAACACACCGCATCATTGAATTTGAATGAACGCGCACAATGATTAATCAATTAAATTACAAACGATTGTCATTCATGCGTGGCACGTCCCGTGGGTGGTCGCCTAGAGCCTTCAAACCCTAAATATGAATATATGGAGCAATAGTGAGCCCGGTTACTCCCACGGGTGGCGCTCGCGATTTTCCCAACGAACTTGGCTCATAAATCCACGCCTTACATGATGCTTGTTTGCATAATACAAGACTTAGTCGGCTTTGTTCCATGAGTTTGATAGGTAGGCCGCAACGCTATGGAAGCGCAAGTACTTAGTTTCAGGTGGTGTTGTTTCAAATATTAATATTGTGTATGGAAAATAATAAATCATTCGTGAAATATATTATAATTTTTTTATGTAATAATGTGGCTTCATGTTATTTTCGGATCTGTTACAATTGCTTTTTTATGCAACGAAGGTAACAAATACGGCCACCTGATGGAAACGGTTACCATAGCCTGTGAATTAAAAAAACAACATTTAAACAATGGATCCGGGCGGGATTCAACAATACACGGCGTATTGGCTGTGGCAAGACGGCCTTGTTGGCCTTGATGTATGTCATCAGTTAAAATATAGCAGATATCACTCGTGCATTACCTGGTCGGACATGGGTTCTGGCTACGGAGGCCCTTGAGCCCCGACTGAGAGGGCTCTTCAGTGCATGATCGAGCGGAGTCAGTTTCCGAAGCAGTGGAAGTCGGGAAAGCTTGTCCTCATCAAGAAGGAGGGGCGCCCTGCGGACAGTCCGTTCGCCTACCACTCCATCGTCTTGCTCGTCGAGGTGGCAAAACTCCTGGAACGCATCATCGTGGACCGCCTCGTCGCTCATCTAAATCAGTTCGGTTTTTGCCATGGGCGCTCCACCGTGGATGTGATCATGCGCGTTCGAACTCTGACGGAGGAAGCAGTATCTCGGGGCGAGGTGTTCTTGGCAGTGTCACTCGACATTGCCAACGCCATCAATACCTTGCCCTGGAGTTGTGTTAGACAGGCACTCGTATTTCACCGAGTGCCAAATTACCTTCGTCATATTGTCGGGGCCTATTTAAACGAACCTTTTTTTTTCATGGCCTTGGTTGGCAAATGAGCAGGCGGATCGCCTGATGGTAAGCGATTACCGCCGCCCATGGACACCCGCAACCCCAAAGGAGTTACTAGTGCGTTGCCAGCCCTTTAAAAAGGAATGAAGGAGGGAAAGGATAGGAAAAGGATCCGGGTAACTGGGCCGCCGGCTCTCTCACTCACCGATACGAAACGCAACAGTACGGGTACCGTTACTTCACGCCGGTATTCTGTGAGGGGTAGTACCCCGGTCGATCCGGCCCATTCATGCTTTAAATACACGTGAAGATATATAAAATAAAATTCTTTAATAAACAGTGCAGTGCAACGCGTGTATTACCTATTTTTTCGTTCAGTCAGCGTTTTCGCCATCCTGTTGTTTTCCATAGCTAATTACGTCAGTGTGGATTTGAACATCGACGCGGATACGTTTATATTTCAATATTGTTAAAATTATAATCAATTTTCTTTCAGTTATATAAATCATATAATTTTTTAAAACCGAATGGCGACCCGTCGCGTCATAGTGGTATCAGAAGTGGGATTCAGCAATCGTTTGGCTGACATCCCGTATTCAAACACGTGGAGTGTGTTTCTGAACTATTTGCGAACTCTACAAAATCTTTACAAACTCTTGGTGTATGAAATTACGAACTCTGTATCCTGCTATATGTTGGTGGAACTGCGACAGTAAGTCTTACCAACTAGTGAGCCTGCCATCCTCTAGCGTGTAGCCGCCACGTGGTCATCACCCCGTGTCTCTCGCCATGTTTCAATGCCACGTGCTATCGCATCGTGGTCGCTCCTGTTCCTGATTCTTACATGACTGTGTAGTCTGGTCTTGCTGCTGCAATCCTGTGCGACTAGGTACTTACCCGGTGCCCCGCTGTCGTGTCGTTGCTGCGCGTACTGTCTGTGCGCCACGTGCCCGACCTTGCTGCTGCCTAGACCCTGTTGACGTACTGTTGTGCGTCCGGTGCCCCGCGGTTACCTGAATCGTGATCTGCGTGAAATCTGTGATGTACGTCACACTTTGGCTAGCAGTGTTGCTGTGAGTTGAATATTTTATCTTGTGTTATTGCAAATCCTATTTTTTTTACTCCAAATATCATTATATTTCATCCTTGCTTAAAATTCTATACTTCTTTGTTTAATCGTAATTTAATTTTGCTTTTAAAAATGTCTAAAGGTGAGATTACTCTTAGCGAACAATATCCTATTAAAATTTTTGCGATTTTATCGATACATATAAGGGAGATCGTGAAACCTTGTCGGCATTCCTAACGAATTGCCAAAACTCATTAAATCTTGCATCGGAGAGTCAGGAAAATTGTTGCTTAAGTATATTTTATCCAAACTGAGAAGCAAAGCTCAAATAGCTTGCTCTAATAAAGTGTTCGATGATTTCGATCCATTACAGTCTTTCCTTCATCAAAACGTTGGCAAAAAGAAACATTATAGTCGTGTATTTTTCGAATTGCTATCTTGTAGGCAACAAATAAATGAAACGGTTTCACAATTTTACACAGAAATTTATAATTCTGAAACAACAAAGAAAGATTTATTGAAATTAAACTACTATATACGGATTTTATCGCGTAGTTTATTTATAACTGTATTACAAAATTTTGAAAATACTACACTACTACTACTATTGATTTTATTTTACTAATTTATAAGCTAATAAAATTATTTAAACTATTAAATCTATTTATTTTTGGTTTACACTTTCCCCGACGTTTCGGTTGCTTTTCAGCAACAATGGTCACGGGGAGACTAAGATGGTAGTTGTCTCAATGTTCCAGTGTAGTTATTTCAAAGTACCCGAACATAATTTATCTAATCATGGATGTTTCTATTTACGCAGAATGAGCTCAAAGTATCATGAAGTCTAGCTGTGGTTTGTTTCTTCTTGGGTTTGACTATTTGAAGTACTGGATCCCAAGCTGGTGGTACATTCCAACCATCTTCTCTATTGAAATTGGGATGTTTTTTGATTTCAATAGCCTCGCGAAGCATCCTTGGTAGGAATCGATGTTCTTTAGCGAGAATCTGTGGTTTGTCAAATCTCAGGTAGTGGTTGGTCCCCTGTTGTACATGTTCACACACAGCAGACTTCAACGAGCGTTTGTGTTTTACGTCAGCTATGTGTTCTTTTATGCGGGTGCCTATGCTTCTCTTGGTTTGACCAATGTATGAGAGTCCGCAGTCACAATCTATTTTATAGACCCCTGCATCTTGTAAAATTAATTGGCACTTGACGGATGGTAAAAATTGACTTATCTTCGTTGGCGGCTTGAAATATGTGTTGATTGAAGCTCGCTTAAAGATGTAGCCAATCTTGTCACTGACACCCCTTACATAAGGCAGTATAGCAGGCTGGCGCTCGACTGTGGCTGGCTTTTCTCGGGGTCTGTGACAGCGGCGCGGCTGTTGGAGCTTGTTGTCTTGCAGTACTTGCTTGACATGTTGAAGCTCGGCGTCTAGGTGTTTCTTGTCACAGATCCCGTGGGCTCTCTGAAACAAAGACATTCCCACGGTAGCTAACTGTTTAGGATGGTGGTGAGATTCACCATTCAAGTAGGTACCTATTTGTATGGGTCTTTTTCCTATACACAGTGTGGCTCAAAGTATGATCAGGATTCCTGATGACAAGTACATCTAAGAATGCTAATGAATTATTTGCCTCTAATTCTATAGTAAATTGGATGTTGTTATTAATGAAATTAAGATGTTTTAGGAATACACTAACACTATCTGTTGGTAATATTGTAAAAGTATCATCTACAAACCTCTTATAAATCCTGGGTGTGATGGGGGCAGTCTGTAAAGCTCGAGCTTCGAAGTCCTCCATATATATGTCGGCAACAACAGGCGATACTGGGGAGCCCATTGCCACACCATCGACTTGTATGTAGAATTTATTGTCCCACAACAGATAGCCAGTTGTTAAGCAATGTTTAAGTAGTTCTGCATATTCCTCAGGCATATTGTACTCTATTAGCTTCCTTTTAGTTATTTCAATACAGTCATGTACAGGTATGCATGTAAATAATGACTGTACATCAAAACTAACCATTGTTTCATTGTTAGTGAGACATATGTGTTTAATCTCACTCACAAAATGGTATGAATCCTTTACATGTGCTCTCGAGTTGCCTCTGAGTGGTGAGAGTATCTTCGCTACGTGCTGAGCCAGTCTGTAAGTTGGTGTGTCGATCTGACTCACAATAGGACGTAAAGGAGCGTTTTCCTTGTGTATTTTTGGTAACCCATACATCCGGTTGTATCGCAATGACGGAAGACCTTGCCCTTCATACTTTTACTTTCGGTCTACAACCGAGACTTAGTAATATGGTGCGGTGTAGTAATCCTAAAAATCTAAATGATGCTATTAATATTACTATTGAAGAGGAAAAGATTCAAAACTTTACTCTCAAGGTCTCTCCGAAAATCGCTAAGATGTGTAAGCTTTGTAATAAGCCGGGTCATTGGGAGAGTGACTGTCTGACGGAAAGATCTCAGAACAGGCCTCGATCTTCCTCCCATTTTCAATCTCAACAAAATATTAAGCCGTATCAGTCTTCAGACATTACTTGTAGATATTGTAAGAAACCGGGTCACGATATTTCTCAATGTTATAAACGCAAATATAATAATTCAAAGGTTAAAATTAACGAAACATCAATGCAACACAATATCGTGTCCCTACCCGATCAAACAGAATCGTGGGAAGAAATTCAAGAACATAATGACGATTTAAACTAAACAGTCGGGTAACATTTTCGTGCCGCCATATGCCCGACTGTATTCAAGGTACAATTAAACCTCTTATTATAAATTCAAATTTTAAATCCTATTTGGCCAAACGACCGGGTAACCAACCCCAAACTGTAGGCCAATCTAACTTAGCCTATCAACAGGGTAACCAATCCCAAACTGTAAGCAACTCTCTATCTCTAAGCCAGTCCCAAACCAAAGGCTTTTCTAAATCATGTGTAGCCATACAACAGGGTAGCCAGTCCCAAACCGAAGGCTTTTCTAAATCAAGTATAGCCATACAACAGGGTAGCCAGTCCCAAGCCGAAGGCTTGTCTAAATCAAGTGTAGCCATGCAACAGGGTAGCCAGTCCCAAACCGAAGGCTTGTCTAAATCAAGTGTAGCCATGCGATAGGGTAGCCAGCCCCAAATACGTGGGGGAATGCATTGACGTATATCCCTCCGTGGGGGCGGGCGGAGGGGTTATGTCGGGCTCACCGGGGTAAAAGAAAGATGTTGAAAAGATAATGTACCTCTCGGAATACCGACTAAACCTACCACGGTGTTCCTCGACAAAACCACTATCGACGGGGCCGTGCGAATCACTTTCGCATGCGGTCGCGACCCCGCCGAGGTTTTGGCCCGCCATGAAACGGCAGGCCACTAGACGATAGACTTACCTATAGGCACTTCTCACGTAATCCCTACGTTACCACCCCTATCCTCCCTCCAGAGGGGAGACGAACTCGACACAGAGGTGCGTGTGGAACACGCACGCCGCCTCCCGGACCTGGTGCTGAACGGATGGCGGGCAGGCCCACAAAGCCCACCACCCCCAGGTCAAACCTCAGGGTGGCTGGAGTACGTCTCGCGCCCGCCGGTGCCCGGCTATGCGGTTGGGAAGAGGGTTTAAGCGCTCCCTCCCCCGCTCCGCCGCCTCCTTAATGGAAATCACTTCATCACAGAAGGAGGCGACGGCGTCCCACGACCTCTCACTCCGGACCATAGACTGAACTACGGCCGGGAGCGAGAGGGCAACAGATCCGACTGCCGCGATCAACTCACGGCGCTGCGATGTCCAGACGGGGCAAACCGCCAAAGTGTGCAGCGCTGTGTCCTCAACAACGTCGCGGCAGTCGCCGCAGTGGTGACAACCGGGCGTCTCTTGCCGGCGTATACGACACAGGAACAGGCCAAAACAACCGTGGCCAGTCAATACCTGTGTCAGCCGGAAGGTGAGGGCGCCATGCCGCCTCTTCAGCCACTCCTCAAAAATGGGACTTACCGTCACTATCGTGGCGTGCCCGGAAAAGGTGTATCTCTTAACCCAGACATAATCAAGGCCGTTACCAAATTTCCAACCCCAAAAAGCGCCAAGAACATTAAATCATTTTTAGGCGATTTATAGAAAATTTCTCTAAAATTACATAATCGTTAACTTCTTTATTAAAAAAGGACGTACATTTTATTTGGTCAGGCGAACAAGAAAATGCTTTTAATATTCTGATACAAAAATTAAGTACGACGCCTCTTTTATAATACCCCGATTTAAATCAACCGTTTGTGTTGACAACTGATACCTCTAATAACGCTGTAGGTGCAATACTATCGCAAGGCGAGATAGGCAAGGACAAATCTATCGCATACGCATCGCGCACATAAAATAAAGCCGAGGGTAACTATTCCACCACGAAGAAAGAATTGTTGGCCATTTTATTCGGTGTAAAGACATTCCGTCTGTATCTATTTGGTTATAGGTTTAAAATTATCACAGACTATAAGATCCCGGTTCCAGATTAATTCGTTGGCGACTTAAATTAGAAGAGTATAACTACGAAATAATACATAAACGAGGCAAATTAAATTGTAACGCTGATGCTCTATCTCGTCCCGCTGCGAGACGATAATAATAACTCAGGACTTCCCGTATGCGCTATCGATAATAATGACGTGTCTAAATCACCGAATTCAACTTAAGATTGTCCTTCGCCGTCCACATCAGATACGTACGAAAAATATCTTAAACTTATTAGACAGACAAGCTTTAGTTTCGACACTAACTTTCAAGAACTCAAAGAATCCTAAAACTAAAAGCTAAGTGCAAAGTAATTGCCTATCCTACGTCAATTGATTTAGACGACTCTGTACCTTATAGTAAAGTGATTATAGAACTAGCTACAAGCCAACCTAACGTTCGTGACATTGAACGTGAACTCTACACCTTATACAGTACGTCAAACGACAACCATTTGTTTACACATTTATTCGTACGAGTCCATCATTATGATGAGATGTTTTATAAAGATATTTTTAAACTATTAGTGGAATATAAAGATATGATTAAATTTTGGTATATGGAAGAGAAAGAATTAGCTAAGTATATCTGATTTCTCTGATCCATTCTCAAAACTCTTTTACTCTAAAATCTACAATATAATAGCTGGTGTATTTTATAACACGGGTATTAAAGTTAATATCTATAGAAATTCTATGTTATATCCTACCACTGATGAAGTTAAACAAATACTTCGCGACAGTCATGACCTGCCCTCAGCTGGCCACCCCGTTATTACACGAATGTTAGAAAGGATCAAATATATGTACTGGTGGAAGCGCATGTGGCAAGATATCGAAAATTACGTCAAAAATTGCAAATCTTGCCAGATTAATAAACCTTTACATCAAATAAACCGTGCTCCTATGATTATAACTTCCACCGCTACAAGACCGCTCGAAAAGTTATTTCTAGATATTGCAGGCCCTCTTCCCGAGACCTACGAATATAAATACAAATTCATTCTTACCATTCAAGACAATCTCACGAAGTTATTTGGCATTAAACATATTCTCGCGTTGTCTTATCATCCTCAGACTTGCGGCACCTTAGAAAAGAGTTACTCTACGTTAAAACAATATCTAAGACCCTTTGTCAATGAGAATGCACATACGTGAGCCTTGTATTTAAATACAGCCATGTTTTCCTATAATTCCAACATCTATTCTACTAAAAATTACTCTCCGTTCGAACTGTTACTCGGTTTTAGGCCTTGTATTCCTAAATCTATAGATACATTAGAAAATAATAAATAATAATAATAAATTTTTATTGATAATAAAAGTACAGTACAAAAATAAAATTGGAGCCCTGACTCCAGAGCTAGGCCGTGGCCTGTGTTACAGGAGACAGTGTCTTCCCCAGGAAAAACATGATTACATGATTATCAATAAAATAAAATTAAATAATATGTTAGTGCATGCTGTGTACGTGTAATGTATATATGTATGTGTACGTGTGTGTGTGGTATGTGTTGTGTGCATGTATGTGTGGTGTGTGCATGTGTATGTTAACGTATAAGCGTCTAAGTGTGTATGTGGTTTAAGTAACATGCGTGCCCTGCCAATCTTAAATGATGAGTAAATGACTGTCAATAATAATTTAAAGTAAAATATTTTCTGTTTGTGTGTAATCTAGTGATAGAAGCCACTTCTTAATCTTCTTTTGTGCTTCATTTGTAGATAATGGGTTAATCCTAAGGATTTTATTTACTTTATTATAAATATAAGTGGCAAGGTTAATAATACATACACGGATTACGTTAGAATACTAAATCATAGACTATATTATAGTAGGCAAAAGGCATTACAGAACATACAAAGTTCTAAGGAAAGATCATTACGATTCTCACAATAAACCCGTAACGTATAGCGTCGGTAACTCAGTGTATCTCAAGTGTCACCACAAGCAAAATAAAGCCCTGTCTCCAGTTTGGAAAGGTCCTCATAAAATAGTTAAGATTTGATATAAACGGTAATCATACAGTGACCATCCTTATACACCGTAAACACGTACGTCATCATTATGACGAAATTAAGTTGACGTCCGATGACACGATCACTTGCTTTTATTTCAGGCACCTTGCTACGTCGTGCTTATGTCATTAAGTCGTCACGCCGATAAAAACCAGTCCTGGTTTATATTCTGATAGAATGATTAACGTAAAATTCAGCAATGACGATTGGAATGGAAACTTTTCTAGATATTAGTAAAATACAATCGCAATTTAATTTAGTCGATTCTTTGTTTAATAGAATTAACTCATTTTGTAAGGACTAACCAACATGACAATAATGTCAAAAAGTACTCATCTGTTTCATACTTTGTAAATAATACCAAGCGATTCAAACGATGCCTTATTGATGCCGGTGGATCAATCTTAAAAACTTTCTTTGGCACGTTAGACTCGGAAGATGCCGTTAAATTTTCAAATGCCATAGAGCAAGTACAGTCAGACGATAAACACTTAGCGCATTTAATGAGAGACAATATCCATGTTATTAAATCGACAATTACAACATATAATAGTTCTATATCCAAATTAAACGAAAATGAAAAACGTCTCAAAAGTAAACTTGAAATTATTGATAAAGCCTTTCAACAAATATCAAATACTAATGACAAGTTGGAAATTAAGTTTAATATAAATACATTATTAAATGGTCTCGAAGGTATAATTATTTTCTAATCATTTGATATAGAAGATATTAACAATGCTATTTTATTCAGTAAGATTAATATTTTGCACCTGACTGTACTTAGTCCTTATCAGATATACAATGAACTAGAACAGAACAGGAATAATATGCCTAGGTATTACGAGCTCCCTGTATCTTTATCTCTACAAACTATACATGAAATAATCGATATATCTAAACTCATTTCTTACTTTCATAATAATAAGATAATAGTTGTAATTAAAATCCCGCTCGACCTACCTCAAACATACAACCTATTTCATATTATTCTAATACTTGTTCCTTACGAAATTGCGCAACCAGATAACTTTGCGCTTATCGATCCACGTCACCCATAACTTGCAATAACAGTCGATCATATGTTCTACTCACTGCTACATAGCATAAACAAGTGCAAAGCAATTCATGACAAGTTTTACGTTTGTGAATTAGAAAACGTGTATTCAAGTGTGGTGAATCCAGTATGTGAAACAATCTTTATAACGGAAGTAGTGAATAAGCTACCCAGTTCTTGTAAGGTTAAGTTGTCAAGAGGTACTATTGAAGTGTTTTGTGTTATTGCTAATTTTAAGCAATAATAGATGGATATTTGTTTTGTCCAATCCCGGAAAATGCCATATATCTTTTTAAAACGATGGCAATAATTTCGATGAAACTATATTTAGTACTGGAATTTTGTCGTTACCTAAAAACTGTAAAGCATTTTATAAAACTTTACAATTTGTTCCATCATCAAACGTCGTTTTGAATGTTAGCTCTCATATTGTCTCAAATTTTAAATTTGTTGTCTAAAAAGTGTAGTTAACAACTCACTTATCCTTAAACCGTATTTAAAGTTAAATAACATAAACAACCTAGAATCTTTATTACAGGTTAGTATGCAGTTAAATTCTTTTGAAAAAGAAATAAATAATATTGAATATTCTAAAGAGAAATACGGGATTCATTACATGTCTTTAAGTTATATACTCTTCATTATATTTACTTTACAAAGCTCGTAATTATTTATGCCTTTTACGCCTAAAGCACCTTGTTGTATACAGATATTTAACTAGTGTAACTCAAAGAAAGCAAACAACTGTCATCCTCAGCAAGCAATAGAACTGTCTGTAATCAATGATAAACCATACTCTACGGTCGAGGAACTTGATGGCACATCAGCCTCCAGGCTGACAACATTAAAACGTAATATTTTAATAAACAAACAGAATTAAATTATGTATTACTACTATTTAAATGTCTGAAAGCTTATAAAATACTTATAAAATAATAATTAGATTATCATTGACTTTGTGTAACATTAATTTTAATTATGCATACGTTTGTTAATCTTAAATGACGTTCAAATCCAAGTTTAAATTTAGCATAAGAGCTAAGAATCCGGCGGCTGGGCCTAAAAGTGGCCCTTAATAGGTTCGAGACTCTCAGTTTTCATAGACCTCGGAAAGGACCACATTTACGGTCCAGCATAATGGTAGGAGGCGTTCGCATCGGGATCGAGTCAACGTTGAAATATTTGGGATTGATCCTTGATAGCCGATGGAACTTCGGAGAACGGAGGCTGGCCCCCAGACTTATGGGTGCGGCCACTGCTCTTTCGCGGCTGCTCCCAACTTTGGGGGCCAGACGCCTCCAGCCGGAGGCTCTATAGTAGGATCGTGCGGTCAATGGCGTTATACGGCGCCCCTGTCTGGGCGCCAACACCGATGGCCCGCAATACGACTATATTACATCCGCCGCAACGCGCGATGGCCGTAAGGATTATAAGAGGTTACCGCACGATCTAATTCAAGGCGGTGAACCTTGCCAGCACTCCACCATGGGCTCTGGAAGCGAGAGTCCTCGCGTCATCACATCAATGGCGTAGGGAGGCCCTGAGGCGCGATCTGCGCCCTTCACGCGGTAGCGATGCGCGCTACGTCAGATCCTGATGGTGGACTGGAGAGCGCGACTTGTGCAACCAGGCGCAGGGCACGCTGTGATAGCGGCGATAAGACCCATCATGGAGGAGTAGCTGGAGAGGCGTTTTGGCGCCTTCCTCCGGACGACGCAGGTGCTTTCGGGGCACGGCTGCTTCGGTAAGTACCTGTATCGCATCGGCCGAGAGGAGACGTCCCGGTGCCATCACTGCGAGGACTGCCCCTAGGACACGGCGCAGCATACCTTTGAAGAGTGCCCAGCCTTGACTGAAAAGCATCGCGACCTCGTTGCGGTAGTAGAGGTGGAGCGTCTCTCGCTACCGGCCATGATAGAGTTTATGGTCATGAGCGAGAGCGCATGAGTAGCCGTCGCCTCCTTCTGCGAGGTAGTAATATTCGCTAAAGAGGTGGCGGAAAGGGAACGGGAGGCGAACACCAGCGTCCCAGCCCACAGTCGACGCACCGGGTGCCGAAGGGCGTTAAACGATCTCCAGCCTCCATGAGCGCTGGTCTGGGGCGACAGACTAGGGCAGTTTGTGGCCCGTACAGAAGCAGGCCTCTCAATGTATGAGTAATAATAAAAATGCGACGAGGCCGCCACGACCAAGTGGAGGCTCTCACAGAATATCAACTTGTAATAGCAGTATTCCTACTGCTGTGTCTCGTTCGGTAAGTGAGAGTGCCGGAGGCCTAATCACCCTCTTTCCCTCTTCGCGCTTCTTCTCCTTCCCATTTTCTTTTTCTCTTCATAACCTAAAGGGTCGACAATGCGCAAGTGATGCCTCTGGTGTTGCAAGCGTCCATAGGCTACGGTGACCACTTACCATCAGGTGGGCGGTAAGCTTGTTTGCCACATAAGTTGTATAAAAAAATATGTTCTTTAACCCATTCAGTCCCATTATATGACGACATGACTATTAACCCATCAGTAATGAAAACGTCGTCGAATATTCATCAATCAATCTGCCAACGAGTGTTTCTATTCAGAATGATCCTTGCTTCCTTACTAATATTATAAATTCGAAAGTAACTCTGTCTGTCTATCTGTCTGTTACCTTTTCACAGCTTAACCACTCAACCGATTTAGATGAAATTTGGTACAGATATAGTTTAAAACCTGGGGATGGACATAGACCCGGGTGGAGACGCGCGTAAAATCTAGAAAAATAAAACAATAATACCATAACGCTATTAAAATAAATCCCACTCGAATAAATGAATTCTGGGTACGCTTTGGCATAGATTTTTAAAATATGGACGTTATGTTACTATAACGATAGGATGTACTCGTATTTATCAATCTAATTAATAATAGTGGGAGGTGAGAAGTTTGTTTTCAATACTTGACTACTCAGATGGCGTAGGATTTTAAATGGTTGCGTCAGCGTTGCCACTGCGCTGGGTGTTGTGGGTTCGGTTCCCACACAGGACAAGAATTCTTGTAACCCGCATATAGTTGTGACGAGTTAGACACAGACATTTATCTATGTGCATAGTATATACCAATATACAATTAAACTAAGAGGTATCATTATTACATATTATAAAACAAAGCCCCTGCCGCGTCTGTTTGTATGTCTGTTCGCGATAAACTCAAAAACTACTGAATGGATTTTCATGCGGACCACCTGTAGACAGAGTGATTCATGAGGAAGGTTTAGGTGTATAATTTGTTAAGGTTTTGTGTAAGTTGGTATAATTATGACGATAACTGAAGAAAATGTGCCGTTCCCATGCGAAGCCGAAGCGGGTCGCTAGTTATTATAATAATACCTATATAAGATTCAAAACATTTACTTGATAAAATTAATATTCTTAACAAAGTAAGTACTTTCTCAATTTTCTCAAGAAAGATAAACACAACTTTAAAAAACAAATATATTATGTTACAAATTAATCGAATTTTACTTAGATGTAGGAGTAATGTAAAGAATATGAACATAGTGTTGATTACTTTTAATTCTATTTAATATCATTACCTATAATTAGCAATTGCCTGGCGACCGATGAACTGGCACGCAGAGGTCTAGAGTTTGATCCCAAAGCACGCATTTCTGACTTTTCGAACTTATGTACGTATTAAATAGTTAATCATCGCTCGCTTTAGAAGAAGTGAAGAAAATATCGTGCGGGGCATGTGTGTCTGAGAGCTCTCCATAATTGAAATTAAACTACTATATACGGATTTTATCACGTTGTTTATTTATCACTGTATTACAAAATTTTGAAAATATTACACTACTACTACTATTGATTTTATTTTACTAATTTATAAGCTAATAAAATTATTTAAACTATTAAATCTATTTATTTTTGGTTTACACTTGGTTTTACATTTGGTTTTCAAAATTTTGTAATACAGTAATAAATAAACAACGCGATAAAATCCGTATATAGTAGGGGAGACCGAGGAGGGTTGTGACAATTTTTACTTAAATGAATATATCTTATTAAAAAAACATACCACGATTATAAACTCTTTGCCTCAATGTAGCTCGATCCTTACTCTTTTGAAAGCAGTTATCAGAGTAATTGAATGTTATAAGGTTTTTGAGAAAATCCATGAAAACTGAAACTACTCCCTTTGTCACAACTCTCCTAACACCGAGGTAAGTTGTGACAGGTACCAAGGTAAGTTGTGACAGCTGTATATCTAGACTATATTTGAAAGATGAAATATTTTTACAGGCATTATAAACAAAATACACGATTTTTTTTGTGTAAAAGTACTTTAGTTATCATTTGGCATAATTGTAGGAACTAAAATAACATGAAACATTAACATAACAAGTATTAAAACTTTTGTAAGTAATTATGGCATCATTACAAGATCAGTCGTTTTAAAGTCAGTCAAAAATCATAATCTAATCTGATAAACAATTATGACAGACGTTGCAGCTCGCCCCCAGTGCAATCTTCGTGAGCCAGCCTTTGCATCCCAGGCACTGAATCCACTTCTCATTTGATCTGCTATTGACTTAGGATTCAAGGCAGCACAAGCAAAAACAATCATTTTCTACATCTTCTTCGGCACTTTTCTTGTTAGTCTTCTTCTTGGCCTTGGCCTTTTAAGGTTTATTCTATTCTTCGCTTAGAACACGCTCTTTCACACTTTTTAACTTTCTACTGGCTTCTATGGCAGCTATTTCATCCTTGGTAGGTGTGTCGGTTAGCACAGCTGATTTAATCTTGCGTCTATTAGGTTGGTTCTTTTTTCTTGGTGAAGCTTTTGGCAACAGCCTTACTGATTCTGGCGAGAACACATCAGAAGTAGTGGCAAGAGGAATACGATCTGTAGACTTGGAGGCAACGGGTTCATTTGCGTTATTGCTTGCAAAGATGGATTGCTAGAAGATGTCGTGGTTTGGTCTGTGGATGTACATACATAGATACATAGATTCACGTCTGTTTCCCAGACTTGCTCCACTTGTTCTCCATCAATCATAATATTGCACATCGTCATGCACTCCTCCTTTTTAAATACCATGTTCTTGTCTCATCATTTTCAACTGGTCCGATAGTTGAATTTGGCGTAACAACTCTTGCTTCATTGTTTTCTACTGTACCAATTGTAGGATTTGAAATATGGGATCTGTTCTCTACATTGGCCGTAGTTTCTTGAACACTTGACGATCTCTCTGGTTCTGGATTGGGCAAAATAAACCTAAATAGGAGAGTTGTGACAGCGTGTCACAACTCTCCTAGGTGCCAAAAATCACGACCTGGTCGGAATAATAATTCGTAATTTCGAAACAAGATGCAAATACAGCAAGACAATGCCACGCTTTGAAACTTCAAAAACCACACAGTCTAAGCAAAAATAGAATAACCACGTGAATGTAATATGTCACGATATAAATACAATCAAAATTTTGATAAAATATTTACTTTTCGTTTTTTATTTCATGCAGACGTTGTACTCACACAACCACTTGTCGTGCGCCTTTGGCGCGTACTACGTGAAGTAGCGCGTCTCTAAAGAAACAATCGTGCGCTGGTGCCAGCTCGCTAACGGTCATAGGTTCCGAGAAATCGTCTTTGTCACAACTCTCCTCTGTCACAACTTGCCTCGGTCTCCCCTAGTTTAATTTCAATGAATAACATTCGCGTAAACAGAAGACAATATTAAGCTCTCCATAATTTTGTCTTTGTAAATGTGAAGTCAGTGGTTTTTTTTTTTTGTTTTTACGTAGTTGACTGCCGTTGGGCCTACCTTTCCGCGGGGCGACGAGGAGGTTATGTCGGGCTCACCGACTAAACCTACCACGGTGTTCCTCGACTCGCGAATCGCTTTCACATGCAATCGCGACCCCGCCGTGGTTTCGACCTGCCGTATAACGGCAGGTGACTTACACAAAAAATACTTCCTCCACCATCCCCCTGGGAGGGGACAAAGACACGACATAGAGGCGTACGTGGGAACACGCACGCCGCCTCTCGGACCTGGTGCTGATCGGGTGGCGAGCAGGACCACGCAGCTCACCATCCCCAGGTCAAACCTCAGGGTGGCTGGAGGTGATCTCGCGCCCTCCAGCGCCCGATTTTGCGGTTGGGGATAAGGTTTAAGCGCTCCATCTCCCGCTACGCCGCTTCCTTGATGGAAATTACTTCCTCACAAAAGGAGGCGATGGCATTCCACGATCTCTCACTCCGGACCATAGACACACCGGTGGCCAGGCACAATAGATTTTTAATTAAGACGGTTAGATTGTCTATTTTTATCGTTTTGTCTACATCGTCATCTTCTTCTTAAGTACCTATATAGAATTAGACAGTTAAGCCTAATTTTGAAGTTTATTTTAAGCATCGTGATAACACTCAATAGCACATAAACAATGATCAAATTCAATCACACGCTTGAATGGTTCAGGTCCGATTCCTATATCAAAAAACGAGTCGTATTACCTACGGACAGTTCATTTTTGATATATTTACTATGAAAAATATGTCAAAATTTTACTGTCCGCAGCTATAGCCGTATATATAGTAAAACCATTTAGTATGATCAGTAGCTGTAAAAGATACCGACCATATTTTAGAACAATAGCGTATTGTATCGTTCAATTCGTTATTTGTTTTGAATCGTTCTACATATACGGCTAAATATTAGCTTTTGTTATTAGTATGACAGCTTTAGCCTTTACAACCTAAATATATAATGACATTCTAAGGTTAAACATATTGGAGGTTATTATTTCTCCAAAGCGATTGCCATACATGTTCGTGACAACCACGACGTGACTACCTCTCTGGGCCCAGTGACTTATTTGGTCAGCCTGTTTAAGACACTTTCTATCGTCAGTGAATGACCGATAGGCGATCGACTTGGTCAAAATTATAAGACTAGTTTCGGCCGGCGGCCTAACCCGCGTGACTATTAAGGGAACGCATAACCGTGATAAAAGTATATTTGGTATTAATCCAGAATGGTATATTAATCCACAATAAAATCTGTGTGTGTCAATTTTAAGCGTGTATAAGTAACAAACATTAAAATATAATTTTAAATTTCCATATTTTTAACTAATAGGCATGCGTGTAAAAGGAATGGATACATATTACAGTAATACCTCGTTTACATTGCTAATGGAAAATCTTTCCACCATGTTATTGCTCGTCAGTACTTAGTTTAATCACGGTTGACGGGAAGAGAGCCAGTTTTAATTTATAATAATGCAGATCGATAAATATATGAACAAGTGAGAAACGGCAATGAATTGCCGTAAATCTTAAAGCTCGAAAAAAATGGTATCACGTGACTTTGAGGTCAGAGGTCATAGTCATTTCGCGGTATTATCGACTATGCTGAGTCGAATGGCGCTGACCGCGAGTCTCTAGCTCTTACGGTTCTTGAGTTGAAAGTTGTATAACAGACAGACGGACAAAGCTGTTGTATAAGAGTTTTTTCGAACCCTAAAAACCTGATTTTACCCACGGCTTCGCTCGCATTAATCTAAATTTTATCAATAAATTACTGTCTCTTGAGATCAGTACTTTTTCTGATTAAAAGCTGGATGAAACCCTATGTCCTTTTTTGTTCTTCTGATAACGTGAATGCGAAAATTCATTATATTCGGTCGAGTAGTTAAGGAGTGAAAGCATAACAAACAAACTCGTATTCGAATTTATACTATTTGTTGGGATGTACTCGCTCAGCGACATTTCCTTACCATTACAACACAAAGGGCACTTGACGACTGGCGACTAATTAATCTCTCGATATCGTAATCGCTCGATGCACCTGCACAAAGCCCAGCGACTAAACCTTAGAGTTTATATAAATAGCGTACGGCCATCATTCGCGGTGTAAAGCTACGAGCTTTAGCAGCATGGTGAACAAAAAACAACGTAGTTTTCTGTTTATTACTAAAAATCGTTTATGTCACTTTCACTATGATGCTTGTATTACTTGACAAATCTTTCCCTAGCCTTTATTATTCCCAAGTCCCTTGGGGTCGGCTTTTCTGATCTTACCGGATTTGACTGGATATCAGTTTTTACACGGAGCGGCTGCCACCTGACCTCCGCAACCCGAAGGCTAACGATACCCTAAGGCTAGACCAGTGTCAGGATATTATAGGGCACTGACTTCCCAGTAACGACTGCCATAGATGTTCATGGCAGCCGGGACCGACGGCTTAACGTGCTCTCCGAGGCACGGAGCAGGCGATAATTGTCAATCAATACGCACATAATTTCTAAAAGTCATATAACTTCCGAAAGTCAGAGGTGCGCGACGCGGGTTCGAACGCGAGACCCTCTGCATTGCAGTCTGTTGGTCTCCCCACTGAGCTAAGATAGATTCTATGGCTATAATTAGATGTATAATGAGCAGCAATAGCCTAGTGGGAGACAGTTGCACTGTTACACAGAGGATTTGAATGCGATCCCAAAGCGCGCATTTCTGAGTTTTCGAAGTTATGTGCATATTAAATAGATAAATATTTAATACGCACATAACTTTAAAAAGTGTTTGCCTTCACCATTAAAGTGAGCGATAATTATTTATCGAAGACATGTCGACAATGTGACGAAGCCTACTTGTCTGCGAGTTCTTCATAATGTTCTCGAAGACATGTGAAGACTGACAACCCACGCTGGCCAGCGTGGTAGACTATGGCCTAAACCTTCTTACACTGAAAAATGCCAATGCCTAGAAGTGGGACAGTTCAATACTGGGCTTATATGACTATAATTAGATGTATTTGGTGTTTACTATTCGTATCTATGCTAAACTGCTCGCTATTATTTCTGAACGTGCACGCTCTTAAGGTCTACCTATACTCTTAGGTATGAGTATATCATCTCAATATAGCTTTACAGACCAATTTACTATTTATAAGTTTACACTTACATATATTTTTGCCTCTAAAAGTAATTCAAATCGCGGTCGTTTGAAGTATAACCATGAATAAGTGGCGCGCGCGTGACTGCGTTGTGCACCGGTGTGCTCTTAGTGCCCATTTCTGTCCTCTATACTTTTTATACCCTAAGGAAGATTACCTACACAATCGTTTCTCATTGCTCGTTATCTAGTCTGTTTCTAGCTACATTCCGTTCTCGCTAATCGATGAGATAAGTACCTAAAACAACAGATCAATCTTTCAGGCGCAGTCTTGTCATGAGTCCGATAAACTAATTGAGTGCCTATAAATAAAATCGTAAACAGATCTAATTTCATGGCGCGTGGATTAAGAACGATGTTAGTACGACCATCGATATGCCAGTTAGTGAATCCGACTCGGGCCTCCGGCATAGCTTGTATTTAAAATGTCACCACAATTCCCAAAGCACAGGCTTCGTACTCTCGAGTCTTCGTATCGGCATATCCGGCCATCCTAAGTTAGAATATATACTCAGTTAATTAAATAGTAATATTAGTATTTGTGTTATACATGTATAGCAGCGATAACTATCGCTTGTCCAACGGTATCCCACTAAACTTAGTGGGATACCGTTAGACCGCTACGCAGAGGTCTCGAGACTTTTTGAATTTCGACAACGATGACGCAGTCTAAATTTGTGTACATTGCCGTAAAGAATACGTGTCTATTGTTTGAATCTTTGTAAAGTCCTCTGCAACACAGGATTAAAAAAACGACGGGGCGGTGTCTTTAAAAAATATATTAAATTATCACTTGCTTTAATGGTAAATGAAAATATCGTGAGGAAATTAGCATGTTTGAGAGTTCTCGAAGATATGTGAATTCTGTCAACCCGCGCTTGACCATTATAATAGACAATAGCCTAGTCCTTATCACACTTAGAAGACGCCCATGCCCATCAGTAGGACTATTTAAACATATGGCTGATGTTATTATATACATACTTCATTCTGATACGTTAACCGCGATACGTTTAATAATCCATGTATATCGCTTCGTTTTAGTCGTCATCTTATTCGTATTTTGTTCAAAACTTTTCTTAATCGTCGCCTATGTGCAGACATCGACCAGTTACAATTATTTATAGGTATTATTATTCTAATATCGCCTTCTAATAGTAGGATTAAGCAAATTCACAGCGAACAGCTCATTACGTAACTGTCCCTGTTCATAATGTTCCTGTGGTAATTAAATCCTTAGTCGAGCTTAGTAATTCTATTCATGAATATCCCCTGAGAACTTTGGCTAGATCAATCGTAGACTCATTTCTAACAGCGTTTAGCTATTCAAGTAATGCTAACATTGATCGAATGCTAGACGAATGAAATACAAGAACCCTAAGGACCGAAAAAACTAAAATGTCGTTGTAATCGAGTGGTTCCTATGTAGGTTTAGCGCCGGTTTTAGTGCCACTACTTAAAGGGGATTGTGACATGACAAGGGTTCTTGTCACACTAGTCGTGACATTAATGTCACAAAAATGGCGTAAGCAAAATATTATTTCTCATACTGCGATTCTGGGTTAAATAAATATACATATATACATTTGTTAAGCTTCATTAAAAATATTGTGTTGTGTATAAAATGGATAATTTTAGCCGGCTTTAGACGCGAAATCTAATTTTATATATTTAGATTTACAGACGTAATAATTTAAACATGAATGGTCTCAAAGGCTAAACACACATTTCGGTGGTTACGTTTTAAAATTCAGATTTTTAGAGAGCAAGCCTATTTGTCGAACAGTCATATTATCATATTCCGTACTGCTACTCATAATTATCTTACAGTAAAACGCAATAAGGTTTTGCTCGACACCGGAATTGAACCCAGGATGTAAGTGCTCGTCACTTACTTATGCCACAAGACCAACGCTGCTGTTTATTCTTCTCCTAGGTATTTTCTGACAAAATAATATGTAAAACTGTCATCAACGGTTGGACTTTTCTCTTTTTGTAACATTGTACATATTAACTTTAAAATGAGGATAGCTGAGGTAAAACTTCAACTTAATGTTTACTAGGAATCCTTAGTGCGTTTGTCCGCGAGCTCAACAATAAAGCTATCCCATTGTGAGTTTCACGTGAATCCTATAATCCGTTTTTGTGTTAGCCCAAACAAACAAAACTCCACTTAACAGCGTTCGTAAAACGTTCTACATATTCAGGTGAAATATTGAGGTAGTTTTACACAAAGCAGAGACTTTATGTTGCATATATCAATTAAGTTCTACTCTATGCGTGTTATTTTAGTCTGTAGTCCTTCGCTAGATAATATAATGACAATACACCTAACGCTGCCTAAGTTAGACAAAAACAATATATGACTCTAAGGCAATAGCATTAATGGTTGTAAGGTAAGCACCTGAGACAGACAGACGGATAGACAACATCGCATAATAAGGACTCGTTTTTCCATTTTGGTATAAAAATCCTTACAAGGCATACTAATGTCTTTATTGATTGCGCAAAAACTCATTCAATATCTGACATGTATGTAAAAACAGCAAAGGAGAGGAAAATATATCGGAATCTTTAAAAATTATTCGTTAACGTCTTAATAAAGAAGTTGACCACTGCAGTCACTAAGCGTCTGCGAACAAACAGCTGTGACCTCATAAAACGTTAATACCTTTTAGGCCAGTAATATTAATTATTTACGATTGTTAAATATGAGTACACCTTTTTATGACACGCTATTTAAAACAAACACAACAGATGTGCCAGACAAAAATAGCAGCTTAACACAGTCACTGAATTAAAAATTCGCAAGCCCCGCTGTCTCCGGGAGATATGTTAAAAAAGTTTGGTGTAAACTGTGAACTATTTTGGTAAAAATAAGCAACTGAATTTCCGACACCGGGGTGTTCTCAACTAACAAACATCTGGGGTTTTAGTTGCGCTTACCTTACTTGCGCTGCAGAAACACTGTAATATATTTTGGAACTTTGGAGGCAGTTCGCTAATTAGTAAGGAAGTGGACTGCACGGATGGGGCCATGGTTTTAGAGGTAATTTTGCCTTGTCGAGTCAGCGGTGTGAGTTGTGTGCTTATTACCTTACCACCGGTAGTGAGATCTAGAGATATCGGATCGAAAAACATTTTGATGCATTCTACTGTCAAGATGTTTTTAATAAGCAGCACACGTCGGAAAAGCAAGCACTTCTGAGTCTTGAGCTTGTCGGTCCGGCTATCATGTCGTTTTGTAAATTAACTAGCATCAATATAGTTCAATGTTCGACAAGGGACCTTGGAAATGTCTCGTAAATAGTAAATGACCTTCGACCGCTGCTCTAGGTAGGGCACCAACAAGATGGTCTGATACTATCAAAAAGGTAAGTACGTGTTAGCATGAAGTGCGCGACGCATTTGGTTTGCAATCGCACATATTGATAAAATATCATAATTATATCAGGTGAGGGACTGACTAAGAAGAAGACGAATAGACGAATGAGGTTGAATGCTAGCCTAATCTCGCAAAATAAATTGCAGACCTCAATTCAACTAGTTTGAATTTCCAAACTTTAAAATATAGTAATTCTTTGACCGGTTCGTCAGTGAATTTCTAGACTTAACAATCAGATAATGCGTTTACAATCAGTTTGATAATGCAATGCAAAGATAAATTATTTTCTTGGCATTTGCCATAATTTTCCTACTATTTCAAAATGTCACGAAGGAACCTGTTTTTCATTGGAGATATTTTTGAAAACTTATTGTAATCGACACTTTAACCTCTTTTTAAAATCTTGACCGCTTTAGCTCTCTTTCGATTTTTATTTAGATTGTTTATTATTATTTAGATTGGTATTATTGTTAACTTGATCAGCTCAGCTAATATTGTTTTACGTGTATTTTCACGTCAGTAATATAATTGGTAGGATTTGAACTGACGAGCTCTTGATCGCAAATCCAATTCTTATTATCTTGAACACATAAGAAATCACGAAGAACTGCTGTCCCAGACATCATGTACGAACGATTTCTAGTAGCCCAAATCGCTCGTAACCAATCGTAGGATCAATCACGGTCCCTTTGTCAGCTACTTAGTCGTTAGCGATTAATTAGTTCATTACCTGTACGTTCGAGGTTCATTAAACTGACAATTTGTAGATATTCACCAAGCAAACCGCTCGACGAGGGCAAACGTAATAAACTCTGTATAAACGGACCCGAGATCTAATTTTAGAAGTGATTGTATTATGTAATTAAAATTTGCATTCTATTTTGATAGGTCAGATGTTTTTATTGAGGTAATTTGTATTCTCATCGTAGTAGCGGTAATGTTGACGAGGTTTTAATGCGTATTGAAAATTATAATACATGTTTGGTTGAAAATGTACATAGTGACACTACTAAAACTTTATTAGTGTGACTTTATAAGTATCACCAATTTGTTGCCCTTAAATAAATACATTATTTTCTCTTAGATGCATCCGTATTATTTATTATATTCTTGGATTTGATTATTATATATATATATATATATATGTATTTATGGATTTGAGATTTTATTATTATCACGATTATATTACTTTAACTGTTGTCTTTATTCCCGGGTTTGAGTGCCGAGGCAGAATGTTATACTGTTAAACATTTCTCAGTAACAGCGAAGTCTGGAAATGTGTTTGTTAAGGCAGCCGGCTCGTCCTAACTACGTAGGACTTAAAACGTAACTGGGTAAAAGTCACTGTATAAAGCTTTATCTACTCATCCAGGCATATATACAAAATAAGTCTATGTTAAGCTCTTTCAAGAAAGCCGGGTAACTATTACTGAACCAGCTTATCTTTCTTAAAGAAGGGATCTTTAAAAGGGATTGTGGTAGGTAATATTGCCCTATTATACCACTGTATATTACAGCAACATATTGCCTAATACAATTCCTTTTTTAAATTAAAGATATCTACTAATAGGTATGCAGCTCTAATATGAAAACGACGACCTAGTAATCGGCACTTTGTCAGTAGCCGTGACATGAAGTAGTAACCCACCCGATGGTAAACGATAATAGTCGCTCACGGACATAGTTGTGTATAAAGCTTTGCCAAGTTAAGCTAGCTTAGTTTGAATTGACCTGTTTTTGTTTGAATGAAAAAGGCAACAGGCTCGGTTATACTGTACCGTATCAATTGTCTTTTTCTTTTGTCCCTGGGGAGAGAATGGCATTGCCAATATGTTTCAAACCAGCATTAAGTGGAGCATCTTAATTAATGCATGAATCAGCATAGCGATAGGCAGGCGGTGGCATCCTTTTAGATTTATAACTATAGTTGTGACTATAGTGTGGTGATACCTGATTATTACAAATTATGTTTTAAATCGACGGAGCTTAAATTAATCATTTATTAATAATAATAATATTTATTCAACTTAAATTGGTATAAAAAGATACAGAGCTTAGGTTACATCGTAAAGGTATAATATAAGGGGTGCCTGTACTAGGGTAAACCTGTGCCACAGGCATTAAGGGCACATACTGTTTAATATACGTAGATATAAATTCTAATACAATACTTATAAAACATTATTATTTGTATATAAAAACTTACGAATTACATTATAAACTAATTGATTACTATGACTACTTAAAAAGCTATTTTATTGCGTAACACTTATTGAACAACAGTCATCAAATTTTCAGTTTGATCGTAGTTCAAGGTTTGTAAATATTGTTGAACTAATTGCTTAGTGTTAGCATAATTTTTGTCATAAATCGCAGTTATTTTGTTTATATTATTATAAAGAAATGGACCTAAAAATGCGAAAAACCTATTGCAATTGGTAAAAATATACTTAGATTGAGACTGAGTAGTACAAACGATATCTTGCCGTCGCTTAGTGTTAGTTAGTTCCGGGTTATAATCAAGAGTAGTATGTTGTTTTAGTACGGTGTGCATTATAAAAAGCTGCCTGACTGTTAGTTCTTTAGAATTTTGATACAAAAGGCATGTGGGATAACGAAAAGGTCGATGTGTAGCTATTTTTAGGAGTGCTCTTTGTGCTCTTTCAATTGGAAGAATAACCGACTTGGCGATGCCTCCCTATGAGGTAACACAGTATTGAATAATGGATTGGCACAGTGTCTTGTAGATCTGTATAATAAGATTATTGTCTGCGATATAAAGCAGTTTTTTAAAAACGAATATTAATTTACATAGTCTGCTTGACAAAGTGGCTACGTGTTGTTTAAATAAAAGAGTGTGATCTTTTATAACCCCCAGATATTTAATGTTAGTTGTATAGTATGGATTGCAGAACAAGTGCAATTGTCATTCATGGTGTTGCTACAATGGTGTACATATAGTCGAATATTACTTAAATGATCTTGTTGATTGCGCATGTTAAACTTAATGAATTTAGTTTTATCAATATTAAGTGTAAGCAAGTTATTTCTAAGCCATTTATTAACCACATCGAACCCACGCTGGGCATTTTTAAGGACTGCCTCATTTGTTTCGGCGGAGAAGAGAAGGGTGGTTCCATCTGCGTACGAAACGATTTTGCCGCTAGGAAAACTTAAGTTACAAAGATCGTTAATTTACACCAAAAATAGAGTACTTCCAAGGACACTGTCTTGTGGAATACCGATTGTGGCACTTGTAAGTCGGCTCTGATGATGTTATCTATTTTTATGCACTGATACCTATTTTGTAGATAGTCTGTTAGCAGTTTAAGCTGAGTATCTCGTATTCCTAAAGCATCTAATTTTTTTAATAGGATTGGTACCGATACAGTTTCAGATGCTTTTGCGAGGTCGAGGAAGATTCCAATTACTTGTTTTCTTTTTCCAAGTTCCTGAGATAAAAGCTGTCAAGTTGTGTACTGCATCTGCTGTTGACAACTTAGGTCTGAAGCCGAATTGCATTGGGGAAAATAGGGAATTTTGTTCAAGAAATGATTCTAATTTATTATTAATTAATTTCTCTAGTACTTTTGAGAAAGTAGGCAATAGCGAGATTGGTCGATAATTAGTTACAAGGTCTTTCGTACCAGACTTATGAATGGGAATCACTATTGCTTTTTTAAGGCATAGAGGGAAGACTCCGATGGAGAGACAAATTCGGTAAATGTGGGTTAATGGAGGCACCAGGATATGCTTAAAGGTCTTTAATATGTTACAGCTTATATTGTCCAACCCAGGTGCACAATTATTTTTTAACGAGTGAATAACCCGCTCTATTTATTTTTCATCCGGATCCAACATAACAAAAGATTTTCCGCTTTTAAGATATGTTGAAATCGGAGGAGAACTTGAAGTTGCCAAAGTTGTGCCAATATTTACAAAAAACCTATTGACGTTATTGACAGAGGAAAGCGGAGAGGAATGTGTTTGCAATAAACTTCTATCAGATTTATATTGTTTTTAAGTAAACGTTACTTTCTTCACAATTTTCTAAAGTTGCTTAGTGTCTTTTTTAGCTCCTTGTAATTGTGACCTGTCGTACTCTATTTTTAAATTCTTCAAAAGATTATTGCAAAAATTGCGATACCTTTTATATGATAAATATAGAGTAGAATTTTATCGCGGTTTCTAATACATCGGACTAAGCCGGGAGTTATCCATGGCTTAATATTACAATATTTTCTACTGAATTTTATTATTTTTGTATTGTGCATGATAGTCTATTGTGCTTTATTAATAACAAATGGTATAGAGATGTTAACGTCGGCAGTTTGATAAACTGGGGTAAAGTCAATATTGCACAAATAACGCTCTAGGTATTTATAATTGACCTTTGTTGCGGGCGAATAATATTATTAGTTTACGTTAATTCAAGTATTAGTAAAACAGCAGAGTGGTCAGTTATTGACGAGTTAGTAACAAGTGTTAAACACGGAAGCCTAGTTTTGAGCATGACGTGGTCTAAGCATGACCCACTTTGATGTGTGGGAAAAGTGTGGCTAGGCAAAATACCATGGTACGCACAGTGATTTAGGTAATCTTGGGCAGATGCGTCATGATTCTTACAATTTATATTTATGTTTATATCTCCTGTTATAATAATATTTTTAAAAGTTGATAAGCTTTGTAAAATTTGGTTTAAATTGTTCGTAAACGTCTCTAAGTTTTTGAAAGAAGGAGGTCTATATACAGCAATGATCGCGATATCAGTGCCTATTTTTATAACAAGACAGTTGCAGTCTTGGACCGTTAGCTCTTCGACGGAGACGAGCAAATAACTTTTCACATATATTACTAAGCCATCATTCTGGTTGAGAGATGTTGTACTATTGTAATTATTGTATCCCTGCAGAGTTGGTATATTGTTCAGTCTGTTTGAGAGCCAACATTCTATTAGAATAATCACGTCACATTCAATATTAAGCCTGTGTAAAAAGACATTCAAACTATCTATGTTCCTACATATGCTACGAATGTTTTGGGTTAGTATTGTTAGCGGCTTACTATATTGGGAAAGATAAAGTTTGCAGCCCTCAGTATCACACAGTTGTAAAAGATATATATATAAGTACTTTTAAAATTAAGGTAAATCCAAACAAAAATAAAAATGGTCTAAAAGAAACTAAGTAAGGTAGCGCTTTTAGGTGCCTTCATGATAATCTATAGAATTAATTTACCTTGTTTCAGCCATTTTCTTCGCTGGACATTCGAGATCACCTGTCTTATGGTTGCTTGGTTTCTTAAAACGCAAGCATGTTACACATTTTGGTGTTTCGGCTTTCTTTGTACATTCATTGGTCTGATGACCTAATGCACCGCAATGTCCGCAGGTAGAGATGGTCTCGCGGCAAGTCTTAGCGGCATGTCCATATTGTTGGCATCTGAAACACCTGGTCACGAGTGTAAAGTCACGTACGGGGCAGGATATCCAGTTGATGAAAACTCAATCCTGGTTGATAAGGGCCTTTCTGATGCTGGCAGGCACTTCAATAATGAAGTTGCAAGTATGTGCATCTTTCTTACCCGACTTATGGCTCAGTTTTCCGGCAACATTCTGCTCGTATATGCAATCACATACTTCTTGATCACTAAGGGCTGCTGGTACTCCGATTACTATAATTCTTGGTCTTCTTTTATGTGGATCCTCAACCTTTAAGCCAGAGCTAGTTAACTGGGTTGACTGCCTTAGCTTCTCAATGTCGTCCTTGCTGTCAGTGCTAATGATTACACCTCCGTTTTTGGTCTTCCTTAGTCCTCTAACGTGCGACTTCAATTGTTCAGGGCAAATTATTTTCTGAACCAACGACTTTGTGTCGTCACTAGTTTTCAATTTATCGTTTGGATAAATTGCAATGGCGCTCACATTTTTAGGCCGTAGCATGACATTTTTTGTGGTCTTGACCATGTCCGCAAAAGACACTTTCTCAATGGCTGGATTTTGTGCGACGCATTTTTCTTCAATGGTCGACTTAATGGACTTTTCGAAGGCATTTAGGCACTTAGCAAGATCTTGCTTTTCCGTCATGGCTTCAAGAGAGTTATTCATCAGTAAGGCCTTTTGCTTCAAGGATTGGTAAAAAACTGCCATTTGAGAGATACCATTTCCAACTTTACGGACCAAAGAATTTATTTTCAACTTCTGTTCAGAGTTGAGTTTTCCTTGCGATGCAATGTTACACACCTCACTTAGCGATCGCTCAATGGAGGTAGTAATCCAGTATTTGATGTCATTGGTGCTTAAGGTTTTTAAAGGCTCTTTGGGTTCATGCTGAGGTGGTTGTGGCGTGCTGGGTGGGCTGCGAGTTGTCATGATACTCCGATTGAATACTAGGGCTACTTTCAAAATTAGCCATAGTAACATTTAGTTATTATTTTGCATACAACTTATGTCTCACCGTTTTACGTAGAAATTGCATAGGTTGACTAAACGCGTTAACTAGGTCAATGAATTAAATAAAAATATTTTAACATTTATAAATATTGCTAGGTAGGCACGTCTGCTCAATTCGAACACTCAATAAAATGGCCAATGGTTTAATTTAAAAATAATCAATTAGTACCTAATTGTGTCTTTTTTAAAGTGTTGGTACATTTAAGTCGACAATAACATTAATATGTAGATGTTGACTCGTTACATTGTAAAAAAGCAATTCAGCGGTACCATTTATTTGCACAGTCAGCACAAATAGATATTTATGGGTCCATAAGTATGCCTACTTATTTGTACTGAAATAACGGTTTTTGAACCATTGTACGTGCTTTCAAAAAGGTCGGCTATACTGTCAGTAACGTGTCAAAGTTATTGGACCCGATGTCTCGGTGGTGCTGCGTCAAAGTGGACATTATTTATACAAAATATCACCAGCGGTTGTGCCGTACTAATGGAATGTGCGTCACAACCGTCACATAGGACACCCCGTTAATTCCGCTTCGTCTCTTACAAATATAGGTTAATTTTGAAATGGGTTAAAATACCATTATCCATTTGACCCCGCTATAATTTATTCAACAGCGGTCAAAGTGGTTTTATTTCTTAATTACAGTAAATTTGGACCTATATAAAAAGCGATATAATTTACCTACCGTCGACAGTCATTAAGCCGTAATGTACTCATTAAGTACCAATAAATGAGGCACTGTAGAAAATATATCTCAACTATACGTTAATAAAGGTATATTTGTCCGGATGCAAATTATCGACGTAAATTATTGTCAAATGTCTAAAAGAACGATTTATACGCAATACCACAGCAGAGTTATTGAAATATATGTCCCAAAAGACAATATACCGATGCGGGGATTTGTAACTGCAAAGGACATTAAACCGTATAAAGCCGTGTAACGGTATAGATTTGTGTGTGTTACACGAACAACAATGGAAAAACAACAAAAATGGGTATTACGGTAATATTCAAATAAAACGCAAAGCAAAATAGGAATGAGTCGTTTTGCATTGAAGCATAAATCTAACAAATGGCATTTGCATGCAGAAGCGCCGAATACAATTCATTGCCGTATAGCTTTACTGAAGACAGGATCATTACAGATTTATTCTTACTCAAGTAGTAATGATATGAATCTAGAAATAAGCAATCATTTTGTTCGATCGTCTAGGTAGGTACTCATAAAAAAGTTTGTCGATCAAACAATTTCACAAACTATGACGTCAATTATACCGGCTACGTAGTAATTGTATTGAAGTGTCATTATGTTTCAACCAGTTCACGTTTTATAGACTGTAATTAACGATTCACTTTACTATAGGCAGCTGATACATTTAATTTTATTATGGGGTCATCGCAACCATAACTTAATATAATAAGGCATTATTCGCACGTCCGACAATGGATTGGTTGGGTTCTGCGATTCTATTATCCTGGTTCGGATAGGCTTCACTTGTGTACACGGATCATAAATCATGTGTACGAGGTGTCACGTGATTGGTGTATCACATTGAAATCGCGATCGAAAGCTCCGGGTGCGAGATGCGTTCGGTTCAAAATATTTTATTCATGACATCTCATCGTTCATACGTGCAATAACAGTTTCTGTTCAGTACCAATGGGAAGGGAAAGCGGGAAATAAATCCAATTTGTACCGGCATATATCATGGTCAGAGCGCAGCTTACGATTTATTCACAATATCATGATGTAGGTACCTGTGTGTCTGTGTGTACTGGCATCAAGCCCACTTCAATCCAATCTCGGCGGTGCAACGGCAACGATGAAATACTTTGAAACGTGCACGTGTTTATCATTCAACTGATGTTTATTGTCATATTAATATGCCGATCAGATACGAGCCAGTTAATCGGTTAATCTGATGATCGAATATAAATATGTAATGTGTGGATAACAATAAATTAATGATGTCGTAATAACAATCAGGTTGATGTATTCGCAAGCTGTACCTACATTAATATGCATTATTTAAGTAAAACAGATTATGTTCCATAATCTTTTTATTTTAAGATTCTCGGTATTGCGTAATCATTTGTCCAAGGCTTGTTACCCCGGGCTTATTAAACTTTTGACAGAAAGGCATTTTCTCTATTTCCTTTACCCATGCAAGGGTTTTTGGATACCTGAAAATAAATACAACGGCATATAAATATCAAGTTAGTTAAAAGGCACAGATTTTCAAAAAAAGGTACATTTAATTTTCTATCGAAAGTTCCAGTAAAACGTTAAAAGAAATTGCATGTCGTAGACACATTCCAAAGCAAATTTATTTTATACCCCACAGAAGTTGATACAAATTATATGAGAAAAGTAAGTAAACTGCGACGATATTCCCTTACATAAAAATACAGATATAAGCCTAAGCTTAGGGTTCTAATTAGGGTAAACACAGTCTCAATTAGTGCTAAAGTGCCTCTTTTTCTCGGTCGACTTTTATGACCAGTGGGCAACAGCTGACAACCTGCCATGTGTTTTTACAGCTCGAGAAATTCATATATTTTGTAGAAACTTGATTATGTAGATTTTTTTATTGTAACCGTTCATAATAACTACACGCCGCCTATTGTTAAGCAGTCGTGTAGTCCATGAACAGATTCCTCCATAAAACGCCCTCCCGTGAAGTGGTCCCGAGGTCTCTACTTAATGCACCTCCATTTTCCTGACCCGTTTAAGGATCCGAGGTCGAAGGAAGAAGGAAATACATATTTCGTCAGTGAATTTCATGTTTTAATAATTCAGCAAAGATATGAGGAACCAAACTTCTTAATACACGCTCGAATAGGCACTACCATTTAATGGTGACAGCAAGTTTTGTTCTGGATACTATTTCCTTGAGACTGCAATACTATTTAAGTACAGGCAAAACGGTTAATGATTGCCAATGTAAATAACTTCAATATTAAAGGAATTGATCACCATGCAGAAACTATATATAATATTTATGAAAAGTGTTTGGGCAGCGTCCACCATAACAAAATAGCGTACAAATAAAACCAGGTCGTATAGTGCCTGAAAATGTGCAACAGATGGCGCTGTTATAAGTAATGAACAATATTAAAACTTGGGACAGTTTCACCATTCATCACCAGTTCATACCGTCAGTTAGCTTAGTTGGAAAAAACAAAGACACGGCTCGTGTTCTGAACACGCCGTGAAAATCTCGCTTTATAGTTACCATTTTCTTTCGTAGTTTACCTTCGTTTTGCATAAGGTAAATATTATAAAGGCTAGCTATTCTCCACGGCTTCACACACGTTTATGATTACTGTTCCGCTTCCGTAAGCTCGTAACGTGATGATTATATGCCTGGATAATGTAGCTTTCTAATATTGACAGAGCTATTAAATTCGGTTCACTTGTTTTTGAGTTTATTTGTTACAAACAAACAATTTTTACTCTTTATCAAATAAATTGTGACGTCCACCGTGGTATGTAACCAATGTTACACTTAATAATATTGGGATCGCACAAATTCGATTCACATGTCAAGCAAAATGTTATTGGTTTTGTCTGTTTGTCAACTTTCAGTAGCAGCACGCAGTAAGAGTACGCTTACGATAGAAAGCAATGGAGTCATTTTCTATTACGCTAGACCTAGATCAAATCAGGCGAATGTGTGGTCTTATATACGTTTGTACTCTGTTGGGTGTTATCTTTCCTATTTTTTAAAGAGACTATTCGCTCAATAGGTATCTTTCCTGTATTGCGGGGGACTTGACAACATTAAATCAACTAACACATAGGACTCGAAACAACTATTCGTGGATCACACAAAATTTTGACCTGTATTGGACCGGACCCACAACTCTCGGCGCAGTGACAGTGACCACTTAAATAATTCGTACATTAAAATCGGGATTCTGGTTTTCGTACAATTGAAAAGTTTGAATATACCAACTACATTTTACGTAACAATATATAATAATATAAAAACTATACTTACTTTTCTACGTCAATAGGCAGAATTTGAGCCAAAGATGTGACATCACTAATGGCTGACAAATCCGCAATCGTGATTTGATCTCCGGCAATAAACGTCGTCCGAGAAAGAAATATTTCTAGAAAGCCGTACGCTTCATCTATGTTATCTAATAACTTTTGGTTGACAGTTTTTTGTTTCTCCATTACTATTGAAAACTGAAACAATGTTGAAATCAATCATAAATCTTCGGTAATATTGTCTTCTGTTTACGCGAATGTTATTCATTGAAATTAAACTACTATATACGGATTTTATCACGTTGTTTATTTATCACTGTATTACAAAATTTTGAAAATATTACACTACTACTACTATTGATTTTATTTGACTAATTTATAAGCTAATAAAACTATTTAAACTATTAAGCAGCCATGGTCACGGGACCATGGCTGCTGAAAAGCAACCGAAACGTCGGGGAAATTGTAAACCAAAAATAAATAGATTTAATAGTTTAAATAATTTTATTAGCTTATAAATTAGTCAAATAAAATCAATAGTAGTAGTAGTGTAATATTTTCAAAATTTTGTAATACAGTGATAAATAAACAACGCGATAAAATCCGTATATAGTAGTTTAATTTCAATAAATCTTCGGTTCATTATATTTGATTTTAATGAACTTTTATTAGTTGACAGGCTGGCTAGACTGCCACAAGGGAGAAAGTATTTAAAAATATAAAAATATATAGTATTAAGGTTTATATTAAATATTTTAAAGTAAATTCTGGCTCCACGACAAAACAATTTTCTCTAAGTTATTTTCCGAACGTTAAATACATGCGTGTGTAGTTCCGTAACTTCCATGTTAATACTTATACACAGCTGTGTGTATAAAAAGCAGTGTTATTAGCCCCAGTTCATACGAACGGTCGTAGGTTTTTGTTTGTTTTGTACCCTTAACGACTGCGGTATCATGCTGAACCTTAGGTAATTAAATGTTTTCGAAATCACTTCTAATGTTACGCCGACAAATATTTGGCCACACTGCCATGAATTATTAATGGAAATAAGGATATTTTAGGTTTTATTATCCGTTATGTTTCCATAAATAACTTAAGTAACAGCTTTTAAGGTCCAGCACTTGTTAACTTGTAATGAATGAATTAATAAATCCCAAGTGATCAGACATGATTATCCTACAATTGGGTGCTTCTGCTCACACCATATCTGCAGCGTTTCGATTTGCGCTCTGGTTAATAATTAGCCTAGTGGATGGGTGCTTGGATCAAGGCAAGCCACGATTCTATTGTTAAAAGGTCTGTCTCTGGAGCCATAACCACCGATAAATCTCCAAAATTGCTTGCTATGGATATTACAAAAATATATATTTAAACCAACGTTTTTGAAATTTGGACGAATTGTGATTGTGTCCTCATATTATTAATAAAAATTATTTCATCTTTATGTTTGTGTATTTCTTGCTTAAGTCACGCAAAAATCGTTCATAGGCATATAAAACGATTAGAAGTTCTTGAGATCAACTGTAATAAAATAATTGCAAAGAGGCGAACTCGCCACGCGCCCTCGGATTGCCCAACCCAACTATTGCATTGAAGTGAAATACGTTTCGACACATATTTTGTGTTCATAGCGGAATACAGAAAGTTAGACTAAGCACGGATCCCAGAACACGATTGTCCCTTATCAGAGGAATTCGGTATTATCAACCTTTTTCTACTGCAAAAATTGGGTGGACAATACGCATGAGGTGGGTTCCTCTCTTCCCAATTATTTTATTACCATACATAAAACTTTGTGTGGTTTCCATAGTAGCTTGGATCTTTAATCACAGCCACGTTCCATTTGATTCCATTACGTTAATCCGTATATAATTCAATATCAGTGTGATCTATACAAAGAAGACTACGCAGACGAAGTCATAGACAAATGGTTGTGTAATATTACTCATAACGCAGGTTGGCAACTATAGGTATATTTTTCTATGCCACATCAAGGTATACATAACTACAGAGAAGCTATTTCTGTAGGTTTTAAAGTTAGTTTCTCCCCACCAGGACTGCCTTTCACATAAACAATTTGGTTATAAGTCTTTCTCGTGACTTAGCTAAAGTATGTCAGATCTGAATAAATTATAATTATCCATAAACAACATTACTTATATGACTTACCGTAACGTTACGTAGTCTCGGAAAAAGAATAGCAGTATCGAAAAAAAGCTTTTGATTGACAAGAGCTCTAGCTTTAATATCTTTTGGATACCAAGACTCCTCCGTCCCATAGGCATCAGCGAGATACATCATGATAGCATGACTGTAAACAAAATAACATAAACACATAACATGTATATGCACACAGAGAGAGTACACAATGGATATCCCATGCGATTTAAAGGTTGACTATCTGTCACACAGGGGAAAAATAAATCAATCAGTTATGAATTAGTGCGTTTTAAGCCACGTGAATAAATTATGTCTGTATTTAAAAATTCATCGGAATACGGTGGAAAACATGAAAAACACCTTACGCGGGACGATGTTTCCGTCCTCAGGGGAACTGTGCAATATTCCGGACCAAAAAATATTACTATGCAATTTATTTATAAATCTTGTCTGGCAATTCGAATATTAAACATTGTCAAACTGGAGCTTAAATTTGCTGTGCACTGGCACCATATTATTTCGTTCAAACAGTGGTCGTTTCAGTGGTGAATTTGCTAGTGATGACTGTATTTCTAACAAATATAACAGATATATAAATGCAATGGTACGTTTATTTAAACTATTATAGATATCCGCATCGTGATTTAGTGGCCAAATACCACGGGTACTTATGTTATGTGATCGACACGTTGTTTTTGTGGCGTAAGCTTAAGCTGCCGCGTAATTGCGAGGAGTCTAATTTGAATGTAAAGCCGAGTATAGTCATTGTTTCTTTAATGTAAATAAAATAAAATAAATTTTCTATCGTGCCTATCGATCAGCAAAGGATAGAAATATCTGAACGTTAAAAATAAATTAAGCCCAGCTTTTCATTTATTTACAATGTTTGGAAAACTTAAAATTCAATTGTCTCCGTTTAGGTCATACATGTTGTATGTCTACCAATTATAAACATTAAAATATATCAAACCAATGCCGTGTAGATTCTTGCGATAATAAAAGACATGCTAGAAGCGTACCTATCGTGAAGAATGAGATCGCCATCTTCAAGGACTGGCAACGTGTGAAGGGGATTTTTCTGAAATCATTAAACATGTTAACCTTAAAAGTGATTCTGAAGACACCACTAGACCACCTCGAATTGCCAAACATTGGTTAGTGAAAATTTTGGAAATCTATACTTCTTTGATGTTGGACAATTTACAATAAAGATACTCTTATTAAATTTCACAATTGTTAATACCAATATATATCTCGTATTATACGACGCACAACACGTACATACGTTACAGTATTTTAGTACAGTATCACATGAAGAACATAGTACTGATGACGTCATTCAAATTGGAAAAATGGAAGTAATAATTCCATGCATCCACATTATCCTTACTGCTATCATGTCTAAAAGACAAGGTATTGAACACCAACTTGTAGCATTTGCTCTAACATACCTACCATACCACCGCTTGAACTACTTTACATACCTTCAAAAACTCAGGACTCATTTGTTCCTTTTCCAAAAGATTAACTTCTACCATCTCAACGGGCACATTGAATACGTCACAAGCCATCATGGCCGCTCGCACTGGAGGGCTGAGATCCATTTTGTAAAGTTTCACCACCATCTGAAATAGATTTATATTTCGTATGTAAATATCATGCACGGGAATATTTTGGGCGTATAAATAACTGTTTACAGCTAAAACGTTTATTTATATTTGGATGTATCTTGTTTGCCATTAATTTAAGTTGTCAAAGAATAAGCTTGACTCTGCGGAAGGAGCTTTTGGCAATGTGGCTATATCTATGCTGTAAATAGCCTATTACGGTTTTGATTTTCACACCAGACAAAATATTGTACAATTTTTTGGAAGACGAATATTTTTTGTTCGTTTTTAAATGTAAACCTTAATACAGAATTTAAATTTATATAATACTGTGTAAAGAATACAACATCACGTTACCCATACCTAAGTATGTCGATTTACAGTTATGCTATTGTTAATCGAAAAGCAGCTAAAATTTATTCTTGGTTTAAGAAAAGTATGATTGAACTTGTCTGTAAAATTATTCGCATTTGTAGTCGTATATTAGTTGTGACATTAATATAGCTAGTGGGTTAATATAGGTGATAGGTGCTTTTTATTTGACTTAGGTAACAGAAGAGCCAACTCCAAATGGATAGTCAGTGATTTGTGATCTTCCTGAATATATATTGCAATTAAACAGTTACTGTTAGAATAAGCATTTAACTATGTACAAAAGTTGTGCTTTTTTACTTAAATACATATATCCTTGTATACATACAGAATAATGTTGTTTTAATATGATGATTGTCGTTTAAGTCTTACATCTAATTTGGTGAAAACTGCATAAAATGAAAATGTAATAAATTGCTTGTATAATATATTATTAATAACATGTAAAATTAATAAAAAAATATTTCAATTTAAAATTTATTATATTTTAAGTTATATCGCCTAGTGTCTGTCCGAATCGGTAGGTTTTAAATAACTGACTACTTAATCACTAATTAGGTATGTTCACTGGGCCAATTAATTCTGTACCAACTTCTCAGAAAAGCTTGTCATGTCTGGTGCTTTATATTTACCGTTATATCACTTAGTGTCTGTCCGTATTGGTAGTTACCATTCATGTTGGTTGATGTTTTTGTTAATTTAAGACAAACCATAGTGGCCTAAATATAAGAAACTATACATGAAAAAAAACATATAATTCGAATTGGCCATTCAAAAATTGTTAATTTAATAGTTAGTATGAAAACCACAACGTTACTGATTTTCTTCATACAAAACATCAACTTAATATTTTAGCCCCTACTATGTACTGACACGGTAGTGGGTCTCATCTAGCGAGAAATCCAAAGTTCATCTAGGAAAGTACCATTGTTGTATCGAATATCGTAGATAAACAACCGCATGCTGTACAATAGCAATGAGCAGGGTTTGATCCCTCGTTAAGGAAGACTCCTTGAAGGACACCTTATATGGCTAGAGGACTTGCCTTTATTCCAGTTTATAGCACGTCAATTAACGCGTAGTATGCCATGTTCGTAACCGCATCAACAGAAGACCCGCGGATTCACTAGCGTAAATGTAGATTAGGTGAGGTCAGGTTGGTGACAGTACTTTTTATGGACAAAAGGTACCCTATATCATATTCTGTACTCCTAACAATAGGTATGCAAAATGTCATGATGATCGGTGCAGTAGTTAAGGCGTAAAAGCATAATAAATAAATAAACTCATTTTCGCATTTATAATATTATTTAGGAGTTAGGATTAGGATTATATCACACAGAAAAGTTTATTTTTGAATTGCTAGTTCAATTATATATTTTTTATAAATAACTAGCCAAAATACTACACAAAAATGGTGTACATTTATTAGTATTCTTGTTAACTACTCCAGTTGAAGCTTGTGTTAGGAACAGATTCTTGTCGGTAGTACAATAAAATTAGTGGAACCACGACTTATCGATCGCAAGTCTAATGGACCATTGGTCTATAGCCGCTTCATGAACTACAAATACAAATGTGTGACAATCATGCATCTTTAGAAAGTGTAATTTTACGGGTTAGCAACGTGCCAGCATATTTTTTTTTTGTTTTTATTTTATTTAATTGCACAAAGACACAATGCAATCGTAAAAATATCACATATCGCACAATACAATTTTCTGTGATACTGGAAGGTTGCTGGTACTTATACACATACTTGCACAGGTTATCCTAATTTAAGTACCAGCAGAACATTATAGTGTTAATATTTATCGTGTACATCCATTTTGAATTTTTTGCTATTGTTAATGTACTATTTTTTGGCAATAAAGAATTTTTATCTTTTTTTTCTATTTTTTATTTAATACTATGTTTTGATCTGAATGCAACGCAACAAATATGTACACACAACAAAACACAATAATTAGACAAATAACAGCTCTACATTATAAACAGTATTACAAGAATAACATTAAATTTAGACATTTCTTAGGTTACACATGATCCTTCAAGGTCAATCAAATGGTTGATGTCTTTCACAATTTTGTTTATAGTTTAGTTATGATCAAAAATATCCAATAGGTCATAATTTTACCATGTAATTATATTGATAAGAATTATTTGAGTTTTACTGATGATATAATATATACTTGATCGTGACCTCAGTAGTAAAAAAGTATGAAAAGTCATGTTTAATATAGAACTGGTTTCGACGAATTTTTAACAAATGATACTTCTAGTAAGAGGCATAAAACAAAATACGCCGTAGAATTAATAAATATTTGAATTCTTAGTAATGGTATAATTGTAACCATTTGAGAGAGAACATTGACATCTGTAATACTGTTATAATATCGCAGAGGTCGGGGAATTCACAAAAAAATTATATATTTATTTTTAATTTGGTTATTTATGGTTGATTCCCACTCATTGCTCTACCAACATTAACACAAACACAAATACAAGCATATTTTCGTAGGTGGAAGAGTTGACAATACTAGTTATTAGTAACCCACATTGCTAATAATATTGTCTTTTAAAAGTACACTTTTAGTTACGGCTTTATTTGCATAAAGACATACTATTACTTTTAATTAATGGGAATTCCAGTAACTATTGTCAGCTACCATTTCATATCTAAGCAGAGATACGTGACATAATTATATGTTTAAATAATTAAAAGTAACATTGAGTCTACACTTGTCTTCAAAACTGCAATAAATTTTTATAAACATCACATTATTAAATCGTTGTGTATGTGCATTTCATGGAATAAATAGACAATGAAAAAGAATAATACAAATAATAGAAAATAAAATTAAAACTTACGGTTATGTTTAAAAATTAGAGCAAATACAGATGAGAAAATCACAATGATTTTACGCAGTTCAATCGCAGACTAACATAAATACATTGGAGGCAATGTCGTAATTGTATAAACGGCTACAGTCGACGACACACACCATAACATTATTCTAACTTCATACAATCAGTCTCATGCCTATATCTCCATGTCACTGACTACCACCACTGATGGGAACCAGATATGATTTTAGGTCTACTCAAAGTACACTCAAACTTAGGGCAATTATTTGTTGATTCCACAAATCACTGTGTTGTATTCGAAATATAACACTCAGTACGTTGGCAGTTCTGAGACGATCTGTTGCTCGCTACTTTCCAACACTTTTTAAGGCACTTAGCTGTCAGCAGGGAGTCCAGTGATATTGTAATATTGTAGATTAATAAATTCAATTATGTAATTCATTACTGAACTACATCAATAATTTTATTATTACACATTTTCACAACAGTTACTATTAAGTTTTTAAAATTACCTTCGAAAAATGTAGTTAATTCACAAGCACTTTATAGTTTTAATATATGTGAAAAACAAACATACTTTACGCAACACAATAAAAATATGGCCGGATAACCGGTTTTTATGGTTATAAGATTGTAAATTCTGCCACCATAAAACTTTTAATTACCCATATTATTAACGATATTAATGCAAAATATTTTTTTATTAAAATAAATATTGTTTCTCTTTGTGACTGTACGAGGAAATGACGACGAATAATGACTTGTACTATAGCTATATAATTACAGTCCAAGATATGGACTTAGCGTTATTATACATACATGGAGCCACAATTACTGTCGACTATTCCACCTTTAACAAGTATTTGTTGTAGGTACCTACAACAAATACCTACTTTTATGCTATTATGATGGCAAAAAGCGTAAATCATACAGGGCACACGAAAGATAGGACGAAAACGCATTGCGGATATAATGGCTTATGTGCACTAGGTCGTCTGGTCGAATTCGGCAAATGATTTCAGCGTACTAAAGTTGGTTTGTGTGAAGCATTGGTTACACAGAGGCAAATGCCACCTTCGTCAAGTAAAGTGACCGTGTCGTTTGATGCCGAATTTGGTCAACTTTAACTGCAAACTCAGACGATTGAGACTTTAGACTTAGTCGTTGTACGACTTTGGCTGTCCACCGAAGTCATCTTGTCGATCATCAGGCCAACAAAAGTCGAAGGCTCACTTGCATAACATGTAAGCCGAGAGCTTACGTGAGCCTTTAATATCCAAGGCCGTCGAACGCTTGTCGCCTTTGGCTGCATGCGCGCACCGTCCGCAACGCGTTTTCTCCTTACAAAAAATGATTGTGGCCTGCACTTGATAGGCTTCAGCAACAAAAAACCACTCGCCATTTCCCCACCTACCATTCTTGAGTTATCCTGTACTGTAAAAGGACAAACACTTAGGAAAATTTACTTAATCACTACTTAGGTATGTTCACTGTGTCAATTAAGTCTGTACCTACTAACTTCTCAGAAGAGCAAAACATTGTCGTGCTTCTTTCTCTAATCGCATAGGAAAGTAAGAGCACGTATTTAATGCAGCCAATTAACAAATTGGGTTTTATTGGACAAAAAACTGATAGATGAATTCGATATCTCAAAAAATGTGTGTTTATTGTAGATTAGAAAACACATTCCGGCAATTTCTGTCTTCTGTTCTATATAATGATAAATAATTGCAACTATCTCGAATTAAAAGGATATTTTAGGATCCAATGAATATTACGGCCTTCTGCCGTCATACACATAAGAAAATAACTGATAAACGCCCTCAAAAACTAGCACCATCTAGAAAGGCGACTGACCTACTAACACCTATATCTGCTCTTTATGTCTACAATGACATAAGATGTAAGCAGCGACGTTGTTATTTCTTCTGAGCATTACTTTTATTAAACCAAAAGAATTAAGCTCTATCTATCTAATAGCGTCGGTTACTGCTTACCGTTGGTTGAGCAAGCCATATCTGTTACCGAAACCGAAAAAAGATACGCTTGCAAAATCTGCATCGTTGATCTCGAGGCATGCGTTTGTATTCGATCGTCACGACATGGATCAGTTTCCCGGTGGATTGATTAGTATTGAAAAAGGTATTACTGGGAGTTTTTGTTAGTAAAATGAAATGAAATGTCTCGTACAAGACAATAGGATCCCTCGTTTTTTTATTTTTTTATTTTATTAAATAGGTACAGTAACAGACAACAGATTAAATATTTTTACACATTACTCAATTGAACATTAAATAGTTGCCAACCTGAAGTCCAATTAAAACTATATACATCATTCAGTTGATATTTAAGACTTTAGTGAGCTTATGTAAACAATGGTAAAATAAGTATAAAAAAAAGAAGACAGAGCACAATATTTCAAACAATTTTCTTTAAAAGAACATTTTAAACACATTATAACTATCGTGGCAGATATCTGATTCAGAGCAAATGCAATTGTATTATCCGCACATTCGTGAAATTGGGTTGTTAAATGAAACATTATTATTACTATGGCTTATAGTAAAAAGTTGTGGTGTGCGCACAGATCGCGTTGGAGTCTTAAAGTTTAACATTTCAACTAGCTGGCCATCCAGTGAACCATTCACAATCTTGTGTAAGGTACATAAGTCACTTACCCATTTCTGTTCTCATTTTAAACCATTGAAGTGGATCATCATATTCTTTTATTTTACCCCGCAGTCCAAACCTTGAACTTAATGTTCTGATAAATCGCTTCTGAATTGCCTCTATTCGATCAATGTGAGTTCTGTAGATAGGCGCCCATACAGATGAACAATATTCAATAATACTTCTTATCAAACTGTAGTACAATGTTAGTAAAGAGCTGGCTTGCCTGAAAAGTTTAGCATTTCGAAGCATGAATGATAGAATGCGGTTGGCTTTACTGTAGACGTGGTCGTAATGATGTCTAAAGGACATTTCAGAATCAAAAATTACTACTAAATCGCGAACAACTTTAACTCTCTCCAGTGCGTCCCCTCCAATATGATAAATGTAGTTAAGCGGCTTTTTATTTTGTTAATGTGATAACTTCGATTTTTTTATATTAAGCGACATCGAATTTTTCTCACGCCAATTAACTATTGCATTGATATCCGCTTGAAGAATTACACAATCTTGATAGTCAGCAATATGTCCAAAAATCTTTAAGTCATCAGCATAAGCTAAACATTCACTGTTGAAATCATTCAACAAGTCGTTAATAAATAATAAAAATAGAAGGAATCCCAGGTTAGACCCTTGTGGAACACCAGACTCAGCCAAAAAAGGAACAGATTTGTATCCACTGAGTGCGACCAATTGCGTACGATTAAGTAAGTATAATGAAAGCCATCTATATAAATTGCCATGAATGCCAAAGTGCTGGGCTTTTGCTAATAATCTCAAATGATCGACACGATCAAATGCTTTAGAAAAAGCGGTGTAAATTGAGTCAACCTGCTTTTTACAATTAAATGAATCGCATAAGTAAGAAGTGTAGCTTAAGAGATTTGTGGTAGTTGATCTGCCTGTCATGAAGCCATGCTGGAATGGACTCAACTGGTGTTTTAAATGATTGTACATGTGATTGTAGATGTAACTCTCGAAGATTTTAGCAAACTAGTTAAGAACACACACAGGGCGATAATTAGAGATATCTTTCTATCACTCGACTTGTAAATATGTGTAATTTTAGCAATTTTCTAAAGTTCGAGGAATATGCCTTCATCTAACGACTTGTTGTAAATTATAAAAAGAGGTGTTACTAGCGCAGTTGCACTGAGCCGAATGAAAACAGTTGGGATGCCATCAAAGCCACTATTCTTGGACAGATCTATATTTGGCAATAGCAGGTCATCTTTATCTATAACTAGTTCACCAATATTATAATTGAAAGTTGGAAATGCAGGAGTATAGTTATTGTTCGAACTAGAACAGTAAACCGAGTAAAAATAATTTGCAAAATGATTAACTATATCCTCAGCGGAATCGCCTCTTACGCCATGATAAAACATACTACTGGGATAGTTATTCGTGACACGTTTACTTTTTGTATAACGCCAAAAAGCCTTAACGTTGAGCCTAAGATCATTTTCGATTCGTTCAATGTATGTCTTGAAACATTGATCTGCAACAACTTTAGACCTGGCTCTAAGCGTAGAAAATTCATCATAATCTCTGTGATTACGGAAACGTTTAAATCTAGAGTGTGCCTTACTTTTAGTTTTAAGCAATGTAATTAAATTTTTAGTAAACCATGTTGGGTAATAACTGTTTGTTACTTCTATCTTTGGAGTATGTGTTTCTATAATTGTGTAAATACTGTTATTGAAAATTTTTACAAGACTATCGCATCCCAAACGCAAAGCTTGCTGTGACTAATCGATTCCGTAAATATCCCTTATACAACTTTCGAAATTTGTTTTTCGATAGCATAATCAAGGCATTTTAGTACGTATTATAAGTTCAAAAGGTGGATGGTGAGTATCCAAACGACTAATGGGCAAAGCAGATATAATTTCTACAAGTTTTGGGCAATCTGTAATAGCCAAGTCAAGAATTCTTCCTTCGTGTTTGTTATGTGATTGAGTTAACATATTGTAGTTAGTGAAATAAAGTGTGTAAAGATTTAGATTTTTCGCAGTTATAGTTTAGAGGTAACCCTGTGATTACCGACCGCTTAATACTACCTAAATTGTAGTCACCCAATATACAAGTAATTTTGTTGGAGGAGTCATTGAGAATTATATAACATTTATTTAAAAAATCATTCACTCTATTTATAGGCAAATAATTTGGCAGATACGCGACACCTAAGCTGATTGTAAATGTTTTGTTTAGTTTAATTTGTACCCATAAGTCCTCCATATCTAATTACTCCCATTCGTTCTTAAATACTACTTCAAACTTTCTTAAATACTCGACAAGCACGCCTCCGCCATAGCTTTTGTTAAATCTAGTTCTAAATGTGGCATCGCGATCTCTGCGCACCACACAATATCTATTATCAAATAGTTCTGATGATAATATGGTATTGTTGAGCCAATTCTACTAAGCAAATTACATCAAAGTTATTACATAGTACTGCATTATAAATATCAATAATTTTGCTCTTCATACCTCTGATGTTTTGATAATACATACACCGATAGGTACATTTCAAAATGAAAAAAAACACAAGGTACATTACTTTAAAACAGAAACTGAAGCTAAATAATGAGATCCAGACTTTCAGGGCTCTTAATAAATATTTGCTTAGAGTCTATACCTTTTTTCAGGAATATGCGACCGTTTTCACCCACACAATCTTGTAACCGAGCTCCTTCGCCGTCTTATGTGCGTGAAGAGACTTATTGGCTGGGGAGAGATGTTCAGCGACATACACCGGTTTCCGTTCGACCGCAATACCCAACAGGCCAGTGTGTAGCTTCTCTTTAGGGTGCGTCTTATTGTATCTATGTACTGCATAATAATATTCATCGCGAATCCTTACATTGTGGAACTTTACAACAATACCACGAGGAAGTTTACTTTCGTTGTTTATTCTTGCCACCCTCGTACACCTGTCTATATCATTCTTCTTCAAGTCATGGCCAATGACACGGGTACGCTGTACCAAGATGTTGGATAATTTCTCGTTGTGATGCTCCGGTACGCCCTGCAACTCAAGATTGCATTCACGTAGATGCTGTTTGCAATTATTCAGGCGATCAAATAGCCCCGAAACAGTAGACTTAAGTAAATTATTATCGTTAGATAAAGAATCATTGTCTTTAACCAGCATATCAATAGTTTTTTCATAGTGTCATGTTTGTCACTAAGGAAATTCAAGGACTCTCGAAATGCTTGTATGTCGTTTTTGATAGGAGCTAGTTCGCTCTGTAATATTCTGGATATTATCTGAGGAAACTCTGTTTTGATCACTTCAAGAACGCGCTTACTGACCGCTGATATACATGCTTCCTCTTTTTCCGCCGATAAGCTGGTAAGGATTGGGCTATCACCAGATAATTGTTGTACACAGGTTTGTTTCCTTCTAGAAGTGAAGTTATCAGAGCTATCGTAGTAGGCGTCGAAGACGGCTGAATCTTCCTCTCTAAGGGTTCTTACAGGTGTATTTGAGTTCTCAACTTTAGGTTGTTTGCATCTGCATTCATGACACACCCACTTAAGCTTCTCATCCCTATTCATAACAGAGAACTGTTTTTTATCCAGTATATTTAGTCGTAAATCTTAAAACATTTATAACATTTCAGAAAATCTCGCTCATCAATGGTGTTTCTACAACCGGCCCAAGTATATTTAGAAGACATCTTGCATAAAATTAATAGACCTTTCTAAGTCATTCACAAACGCAGTTACAAAATTCGCACCGCTGTGGCACTAACTCGTTGGTGTCACTGATAAGGCGTCCACTCTCGATGCAACGATCGACGGTTCAGACCCCGGTCATCCCGAGCACTTTTCGAGGTTTATTTCAAATTGTTGTAGTATTTATTAGCAATTTCTCACCAATATTTCGTCGGAATTTTGATGATTTAATGCAGTTATCTTGTGTCTCGCTTTCGCTGCCCACTCGGAGGAGCTATGCGTAAGAATCCTTCAAGAATAAATGAGAGGCATTGAACCAAGCACTCAACCAATCACGAATTTGGTTAATTGAAATTATAATAAATTTAGAAAACAATCCGACACACGTCTGCTTACCATGAAGCTCAAACTCAGGATTGGGATCTAACCACATCTTTGGCGAAATATGAGTGGCATACCTCTATATTTAATTGTTTTCTTTCTTTCTTGTTTCTACCTACCGCTTTGGAACTTTACAGGCATTTGCATTAGTTTAACACGTTGTTGATTATTATCTATATTTAAACAACGATATAAACTTACCACTTTTATTCATTGCTAACTATAGCTTCCTGCCAAATAACTCCAAGTTTCAATACAGCAAAGGGTACAAGTTTCTAAATCTGTGCATACCAATCTTTAATAAACGTGTACAAAACTTATATACAGATGTCTGTTGAAATTTTTGCAACTGAAAACAATATTAATTGCTATAAGGTTTGCCAACTAGGAATTACGCAGTTGCAAATGCCACAGAATGGCAAACCATGCATCACTGCAGTACGCCATAATTTTAAAGACCATTCCTCGCAGTCAAGTTCTTCCTAGTTTTAATAGCATCTAAAATCCTTATCCTTTTTTAAATGAACATTTGGTACAGGTTTTAAGACATTAGGGATTATAACTTTTAAGCAATAAACTCATTAAATTATGGCATGCCTTTGGGATGTAAGTAAATCGTAGAGTAAATCTTATAAATAATATATTATAAAGACAAACCTTTACTATTGTGCTACTAAATGTAATCTACTGATAAAAATTACATCAATTATCAAGCATATAATTATACTACATGACAACTTGCTTGTCAAATAATGATCATAGATAATAATGGTATAACGACGTTTATTTTTTTAATGATTGCACATGGCATTCTAAACATAGAATTAAAAGTACTAACGAGTACATACATAGGTTCAAATTTTTTTTAAGATTTCTTCCTACTATCCAACGTGTCCTTTACGACTGAGTGACGACAAGATTTGAATATTGTATCGTTTTGTTACTCAGTACCTATTCGTCGTGACGTCAATCATTTGTGAAGTTGCTGTGCAAATGAAGAACCGACCAATAAAAAATACACCTTGATTATATTAGAGGTTAAAATATGATTATGATAAATTGTGTGAGAGCATTTTATACTGCCTCCCGGAAAGAAATTTTGTATCGCGTAGAAAATTGTCCAAATCACGAAAAAATGGTAGTCCGTTGGAGCGAGGTCTGGCGAATACCGTATGGTTTTTTAACTGCAGCTTCTATATAGTTACAACGGTTTCTCGTGCAGTGTGAGGTTTTACGTTATCATGGAGCAATAATGGTGAAGATCGATTTACGAGTCGGGGCTGTTTCACTGTCAATTTCGCCATAACTGTTCAAAGTTCGGCACAGTAAACATCTGCTGTTGTTGCTTGACCTGAGAAAGCTATAGTAAATAACACCATGAAGAGACCACCAAAGAGTTACCATTACCTTTTTATTGCTAAGCTTTGCTTTAGGGCACTTGGTCACATGTCACAACTCGATCCAATATTCCTTCATTTCTGTACCGATTCAACAAGACAACGCAAGTTTCAACTCGCATTCTTTTCTGCATATCAGTTGAATCAAAAGACTCCCATTTTTATCGTATTGATTTGATGCAAATGAGCCAATATTGTTATTAAACCATGCCGCTAATTCCTGGGTAGTTTGACTCGAATCGGCTTCCACTATCTCCGTAAATTTAGCGATATTCACCTGTATGTCTTGCATGTGGTTCGTTGTTCAAGTCGAAGTTTCCATTACGAAAGCATTTAAACCGAAAACGCACGGTGCGTTCATTAATAGTCTCCAATCCAAACGCAGCTTTGATATTGCGAGCCGTTTCTGCCGCATTAGTGCCGCTTTGGAACATGTATTCAAAAATGACTCGGTTTTTTAAGTACCTATGCATCTTTCCCGTCTAAGCTGAATAAAAAAGACAATTAAACGTCGAAAATCAAATGTTGCACAGTTTTTAATAAGAATCTCATAGGTATCATGTGAAAAAAGTTTCACTCGAAAATCTCACACCTTGAAGATTTTATGTCAATTCAAAGTATCTATTACTATACAACGGCAACTTCATACTTTAACACCTATTATTTTCATTTATAATATTGATAAGAATTCCACACCACTTTAATAATATATTTTTACTTTCTTCTTATATTTTAAAACCATTTTCAATATAGAAAAAGTTAATAAACTACTGTTTGTTTCTGCAGAACTCAAAAATTTGCTATTTAATTAATTTGCTCCTTTTACAAACGTTGCATTTCTATATCAAAGTATTATAGAGTGCCTATCGGAACAGAAATTTATTATTCCCTAATAATTAATATCAGATTGCGCCATAGCGAAGCATGGTCGTGTTTAGCTAATAAAATATAAAAGCGGTATTATAATATACATATATAAATTTTACCTTTTACAATGAATCGTATCTCTGACGTAGGCAGGATAGCTTGCATATATAAGTATGTAGGCTAAGTGGGTGCTCAGAAGGATAAGGTAAATGAAGATGCGACACTAAGAAGCGGCAAATACAGAGAGGTCTTGACGAAATTACTTTGTGCCACATATTTAATTCCACCTACATCTTCAGCCTAAAATGTATTAGCGCAATTTTCTCTTTACAAGCTTCATAGAGGTTATATTTTCTTTATATTTATAGCATGCCTTAAATAATAATATTATATTTGCAATTAATATAAATGTCACAATGTATGTGCAATGTACACGTCCGTTTCTTGAAGGGGAAGGTAGAGATAACGGAGTTTTAAATAGTTACAATGCTTTTTTACTTTAATTCACTTTGTTAAAATATTGCTAGCACGCCCTTCAGTTCTCAAGTTTCCTAAATCTATATCTATACTAATATTAGAAAAAGGAAAGGTTAGTTTATCTGTATGTTTGTTCAAGGACTACTTTCATAAAATATTTTATTTTTAACTTTTTTATACAGAAGTGTCTTAGACGATATAATATAAAGGTATGAGCCACGGGGGCAGCGCAGTAATCATAAAAGGAGTGAAGCCGCGATGCACAGCTAGTAATAAATAAGTTATACAACAAAACATATACGGTCGTATAAAATGCCATAAGTTGGTTTTATGTAAGTGACATCGTGAGAATAATTGAAAAATAATATACTTATTATTTAAATATTATTTATTTTTTATTCCATTTGGTATTTCTTGGTAGCATGTATTTGGATGTTGTACTGTCTATTTTAAATAAGAATTTTATTAAAGTAATTCTATTAAATCTATATATTAATACGTGAAGCAAAAACTTTGTACCCCTTTTTACGAAAATTGCGCGGACGGACGAGTATGAAATTTGGCACAGTTAAAGTTTATATGAAGAAGGAGGGGCAATTCCTAATATTTTTATAAAATATGCATTAGTAATACCTTAAATTAATGAAAAAACACTACACGCACACAACCATGCAATTGACACACGCAGTCGAATCGCGTTCATAATATTTGACATTGTTTCATCTGACGTCGTACTATTCTTTGTAACTATGGTTACCTATACCTTATTTATATCTAATAGAGAAAAACAGGAAACAAAGTAGCAAGCTTAGCAATTTTGGTCTAATTCTGACCACTAGGCGACCGCTAGTATAAATAAAACTAGGCAATCCCTATCAAAGTAATACCCTAGTTGTAAACTATGCTACCATCAACTAATTCCTCATCTGCATTATCGAAATTAGGTGGCCTATAATTATCCAACCGAAAAGTAAATCTTATATGATTTGCCAAGATCTCTAAGTATTTCTAATAGCACTAACAAAGTGGGACATTAAATTACTACATGTTACCTGAGCGAGTCCTACCAAACGCTAGTAGCTAAAGTACATATATAATATATTAATCCAAGTTTAGTCAGTTTTAGGTATAAAAAGGCGAGCGCATTAGATATAGAAAAAATAATAAATACATTATCATTTGAGAAAGCGCCTGGAATAGACAAGATAAGAGTGCGAGATATAAAATATTTATGTAAAACCCTAAGCCCAATATTAGCCAATTTTGTCAATATGTGTATATGTCAGTCTGTATACCCGGATAAGTTGAAATACGCAATTATAAGACCTATTTATAAGTCAGGGAATCACCTGGATTATACCAATTATCGACCCATTGCAATACTCCCAGTGATAGATAAAATAGTCGAAAAAGTAATTGTCGGTCAGATAAATAATTTCTTAGAGCCGCATAACATCTTGTCGGACGCACAGCACGGCTTCAGGAAGGGTCGCAGCACAGCCACAGTACTGACCCGGTTTGCGGACCATGTCAACGAGAGCCTCAATTTAGGTAAGCAGATCATAGCGCTCTTTATAGATTATAAAAAAGCATTCGACACGCTAGACCACAATGTGCTACTACAGGCCATGGATGAGTGTGGTATCCGCGGCCCCACGAACGCTTGGTTTAAGAACTATCTTGCCAATAGAAAGATACGTACGGTGGTAAATGGTGTCGCGGGGGAAGAGGCTCTTGTCGACCTGGGTGTGCCGACCGGATCAGTGTTTGGGCCCGTGGGCTATATAATGCATGTGAACAGTGTTATAAATGTTATACGAAGGTGCCGGGTGTATATGTATGCTGATGACATGTGCTTGATATCCGCATCTAAAGAACCGTCTGAGGCTCAAGAGAATATACAAACTGATTTCGAATATATAACACAGTGGGCACATGACAACGGCATTATTTTAAATTTAGATAAAACCAAATACATGCATATACACTCGCCTTACAATCAACGTGCTAAGTACATTGACAAAAATAATTTAACAATAATAGGCCACACATATGAATGTTTATATAAGAATAAAATAAACTGTAACTGTGTTAACATAAAGTCAGTTGAGACATACACATATTTAGGATTAACCGTAGATAGTAATTTCAATTGGAAAACGCATGTAAATAACGTCAGCGACAGGCTTAGGTCAGTCCTGGGTAAATTCTATCAACTTAAACAAGTTATCAACAAGCGTACAATGTCAATGGTTTATTATTCTCTTGCAGACTCAGTACTTAGCTACGGTCTTAGCGTCTATGGACGTACATTTGTTACATACATAAAAGAAATAAAATGTATACAGACGAGGCTCATTAAATATTTAGTTAGTAGAAAATTAAAAAAACTATGCAATAGCGACTATGAAAAACTATACTCTGTAAGTAAAATATTGCCTGTAGATCTAAAAGTTAACTTTCTAATAGCCATTGAACAATATTATACAGATCAGTACAAAATTAATGTAGATAACAAATACAATACAAGACAGGTAACACAAAGAAAGCTACTCATACCAAAAGTTACTAATTACTACGGAGAAAGAATGACTGAATATCTAGTCCCTAAAATATTTAATAATATAGATATGTTAAGAACAGAACCTAAAATAAGTAAAAATATGTTAAAATCGAAACTCAAGTGTCTACTGCTCGGCGACGGTGATATTAGGATGAGTGAGGTTCATTCTCGCGGTGCAGATGACACTTGAATTTCGCTTTCGCTTTATCTAATAATAATTATTAATACTTAATATTGTTAACGAGCGTATCTCGCCAACAAGCTGTATAGCTTGGCGAGGAAATTTGAGTGTGTACTTTTGTATTACAAGTGAATAAAAATCAAAAAAAAAAAAAAACATTAAATTGCAATTTGTTAACAATTTACCTCTAAGAGAACACTTCATTATTATTCGAGCACACGATTTGTACGAAATGTATATCGCGATAAAGTTCCGCTGCGTTTGCATATAGCATTGTATTAGACAGTGTTATAAACTTTGATAGCTTTGCTGGTTCTGTACGCAGTCTCACAATGCTTAAAGTTGGACGTAGGAGACGCAATCTCAGGAACAAGCCGACGCAGCGACGTGCCTCGTGTTTCCGTAAATTTCATCCAGCGGCCTCTGAAATTAGCTTTGTTTTGTTATATAAAGTAAGATATTACATTGGTTGCATACGATCTCATTAAAGTTTATGTTTGAATAGAATAAAACATAAGCTTTCGGATCTAAATCTGATTTTAATTCCATCGATGTTGAGAACTTGCTATAAAAAGTAATACCTAAGTGCATTTATTACTAAAATTATTGACTATGTAAAGTTTTCATGTATACAGTCATAGTAATTATGACTTAAATACATTTAATGCACGCACAAAGAGATACCTCTCTTCAGCAGTAGGTAAATTTAGGCTGTGAAGAAAGACGATATGTAAATTATGGGTAGTACTACGTAGTATTTAGAAAGTTTGAATGCTACTAATCGAGTTATTCCAAAACCAAACTCTATGTTTAAACTTTCCTACAAGTGTGGTATACACAGTATGTTATATGAAAGTATTTTTTATTATAAGGCTTTTTAATGAAGTAGTTACTAAGGTCAATTTTTATTTATACCGAAGTATACAAAAGCCAAGTGTAAACAAAACTAACCAACAAAACACGGTCAAGAGAGACCAATAACAAGCGTCGCAAATGGGACCAAATCGTTACACCCAAATTAAGATGCAAATTTTGTGATTTTTTTTATAATGTAAAAACTCAAAACAAACTCGCCTATCTTATTTATCGCATTTATACTTTTTTATCACTTACATGAATTATGCAGTAACTTGACGGTATTTTGTTTAGTATTTTATTTGAACCGAAATAAATACTGCGTTAAAACTTATACCGTCTTGAAGAGTGGAGCGAAGAATAAGGTAATATTTACTTTATAACAAGCGGAGGAATCCAAGAGAAGCTAAACTTTTCGTAGCATCGGTACTAAGGAGGTCTTCATAGAAATGTTTTGCCTGTGTTATAAGGACTATCGAGTAAACTCAAAAGTAAACTACTTAATGTTTTATGCATCATGTGTGGTGATTACCAGTTTGATACATATTTTCAGAACACATTATAAGTTTGTTTAGTTTATTTATGCTATTATTAATTTGTAATGAAGCAATAGGCAGACACAACAAAACAGACATTGGATGTATGTTGGTTATATTGATTTGTTTTTATCAGTCCGTCTGATTGGTCCGGCAGAAATCAAAAACCAGTTAACAGATTTTAATGTAGTTTTCTCAGTTTGGTAGCCTCGAGATTAGGTTTTATCTGCTTTTGTTTAGTAGAACCGGAGGTACGTATGCTTTGCAGACTAAGTCGCGGGCAGAATCTAGTTAAAGGTATTATAGCTGGCTTATTAATTTAACCTTTACCCAGCTGGTTTGTAATGTTGCGGGTTTGACCCAGTGGCATAAGGATATTTAATCCATGCATAGCTGTTTCATATTTAAACGGTTTTATTGCGTTTTGTTTGAAGAGATGTGAGCTGTATTCTTATAACTTAAGTTAATGCGTCTACCTCTTTTTATTCTACATCACACCAGGTAAGTAACATATAAATTTTTCAAAGATAACAAAAAAATTTGGTTCATAGTGTCTAGTAAATAAGTATTCTTATTCAGCGGTTCTTGCCAGTAGCCAATGATAGAAGTCGTCTTCTCGACCACACTTCGACACCTTAACCATCAGGCTACTGCCGCTTTCCGGCATTGTCATCTAATGAATAATTTGATAAAAAGTAAGTATTAATACAGTTATCTTAATCCGATTTCAAAAATACCGAAGGAGGTGATCATTTCATGTTGCAGTGTACTTTCTCGTACTATCGTAGTAACTTAAAAATACATGTAATAGTGTAAATGACCTAGCTGAAAACCATTACGATTTAAAGCTATCGCTACGAGGGAAGTTGGTTTTCTTCGCACCACTCAGTATATTCAGCCACTATTAGATAGCAGCGCCAGCATTAGTATGAATGTATTTACAGACCTATTTTTATATACGCCAGGTATTTGTCATTACTACGGAAAAATGGAACTCGAATATTAAAAACTTGTATGATCCCAACTATGGATGTGGATCAATTCGTTGTCATTAAAATAATTCAAATCATTATGTATCGAATATTCGAATCATTAATTGATTATGACACAACTGATTCTCAGGTAACACTCATAACCAAGTTCCTTTTCCTAGTATTTATTTATTTCTTAATAGTTATTATATTATATATTATATAGATATTCCTCCTTATTACTACTATCGTATTTTTTTATAGCTAAATTGTAATCAAATAAATTAAAACTTTAATCCATCAAAATTAAATAGCCTTGAAAAAGGAATCAATGCTACGAATATTTATATATGCTGGTAGATTCAAATAATTTGAATCAATAGAAGGTTTGTCAATTTCGATCAATAGTACGTCACTAATACTTATATATTATAACTGACGTAGTTGTGAAGTAGTAGTATAGTTAGGGCACATACCAAGTTTTATCCATTTAGAGGGTAAGAAATGTTAGCAGAGTTTCCTAGACAAATAGAATACAAAGCTGATTCTCGCGTGTGCGCAGCCTATCAATCATTCACGATGATGTGTACGCTGCCCCTAGTCTATTCGAGTAATATGCTCAAAAAATGCCGCTTGCAGATCCATTGGGTAAAAGCAGTGGATACAGCTTTTTTTTTTGAATTGCTATTATAAAATAAAGAAAATGGAAAAATGTGACAAATTTATACATAGGCAATTAAGATAATTATTATGATTTTGAAAAGTGGTTTTACGTAGTTTTAAAATAGTAATTTTCAGACAGATCCTATTAAACGTAAAAACGATTCATAGATCATAAAATGAAAACATAAAATGAATAGGTAGCCTTATTTAATGTGTAAATATTAGAAACCAATAATCCGATAACAGAGTGAAAGAACACGGGTGTGAATGTTGGTACACAACATAGTTTACATATTGATATATTGGCTTTCTTCATAACGATATTAGATAAATTAATTTAGACATTTGTTAATATTGGATTATGTTTATTTAGAAAAAAGAGTAAAGAATAAAATTTAATATAACAATATTTTCTAATCTATTTAACCAATAATTACTGTGTTAGGGTGTTGCCTCGCCCGCTGCCCTCACGCCGCGTGCTGTGAGTTCGATCTTCAAACTCGACTTTGTTCATTCATTATATTAAAATCAGTATATATGGATCGTTCAACATTTTGCCCTGTATCGAAAAGGGCTCGCTGCGAGGCGGCAGTGGCGAGGCGACATAATTCACTATACCATCCATGTAGTCGATTAAATGAACTTAAAGAACACCCAGACTTAAAACAGCTGCTTATGGATCAAATATTTTGTGTGTCTGACCTAAATACACAATACTCGGCGCACTAACAGCCCAATAATTGAAACGACTACGCTATTCGTACTGCTAAATTAACATAAAATCCGTCATATCCAAAAAAAGTACCGGTGTTTATATTATCAAAGAAGTCTATTCTCGGAAGACATCCTACAAACAGAATTATATACAAAAATAGCAATAAATCATTTTTATACGGAACTTTTATTAACAGAGCAAGTACCGTTACTTATGAGCCAATCCAAAGCTCCAGAGGGCTTGTTTAGTTTCTTTTAGTCTAATTCACTTTGCGAGCCCCGAGGCAAACATTCATCATTTTCTTACTTCACAGGTACTTATAATTAAGCTTGTTGAGTAAATAAATTGTGTTACGTTACGTTGATTGAGATGAGCTCTGTATTTCCTGTTTCATTTTCGACTAGTATTTACCAATGTCTCGTAATGAAATTGGAAATGTACGTACTTCTTGTTGTTCTTTATATTTTTAAGGTCTTTGTGTCAAACATAACTTTAAGATGTAGAATAATGAAACTCAGGTGTGCCAGTAGATGAGACTAAAGGACGTTATTTTACTTCTAATATGGCAAACAAGCATACAGTACGCTTGGTGGTGGCGCTCCCTACATCTGAGTGTAACACTAATGGAATCACTAATTCCTGCGCTGTTAAGTACTAACTTCTATCAGCAACTTCAGCTCCGTCAATCCCAACGGGACACAAGCCGGGATAAAAGTATACTATGTGTAATCCAGGCCGTATTCCCTTTATATATTAAGTTTCATCCACATCCATCCAACTGTTTTCGTGTGATTGAGTCTACATCTATACATTGAAACACCTTTACAAACTTATATAATATTATTAGTTAGATAACAGCTTCCGTCTCTTACAGACCTTTTCATATAATCAAATAATATTTATGTTATATAATATGTTGCCAGCCTGTGTAAAGAGGTGCTGTGGAAACAACTAGTAGCCAGTATAGGTTTTAGTCTCACCGAAAACGGATTCCGTTTGATAACAGCCCTGTTTTGTTCGTCGTATTCCTACGTAGTATTAATGTGCTTTCGGTGATATCATATCAGGTGGTATCATAACGTATCTATCCGCATCCTATCTATACTATAAGTGCGACGATGAGTTTGTTTTTTCCTTTGTCATCTCGTTTTCATGCCTGAACTACTCGACCGATCATATCATCAACACCCAAATTTTGTATACACATTGTTCATCAAGAAAACAGAACTAATTCCGAGGGACAAAAATTTATTGACTAAGTTTAGAGTAACGCTAGTGAAGCCGCCTTCATAATCTAGAATGGTGTAACCGAAAGCAATTCTCAGGAGCAGCACGGGAGTTAGGATCTTGTCGATGTTGTACACTCCGTGTGCTCAGGAACGCACGTAATGCCGTTGATCCTACTTCTGATCTTTCCCAAATCGTGTCGGATTGCCGTCCCATCGAGGTAAAGTGAGAGCAAAAAAATTTGCCGTGTGCATTTGTGTTAGCGCACACTTGCGCGGAATAATATGTCCTGTGCATATGGCTAGACTCCATCAAGATTGGCCACCGTAACCAAGATTCGGTCGGAAAATAATAGTACCATTAAGGCTTGGAGAGTTACCCGATGTACGACAATAATCACGTCTTTCATTATGTGAGACATAATAACAAAGATGACTAAATTTAATTGCCTTCTGCCTAAAGAACTTTTGCAAATCCAAATACTCTTAATAATTTAGATTATATATTAAGCACATAAGAATGTTTTATTGCATCTGCTGTATACATAATTAATATTCTCAATAACAAATTATGGTGACTTTAATGAGAATTTGTGGTACACATGACGTTTCTTTCTTTTAGCTGTATCAGTGGTGGTATTTACCGCGAGTTGCTCTATTTCACGATGATCATTATGCTGTGCGTTTCTAAAACATTATGCTAAACTACAAAAATAGCCAGCCGTAGACCTGAACTTATTCAATAACTTTGTTTTGATTAATCAACTACTAAAATCAATTTACGGCAACTATTTCATTGATCAAATGTTGGTCGTAGTCCTGAATAAGAATATCACAAGATAAAAAGGTAATCATGACCCAGAATGTCTTATAACAGGTGAGGTTAGACGACAATCTAACAACCTATCAAGACTTGTACTGTATTAGGAACAAGGTTCAATCCTGCCCCGAAACCAGTTACTATTGTACGTGTTACGTCTCGCGTTATTGTGGAACGTGACTTCAAAATGTTGCGTAACTCGGTAACGCCTCGAGTTCTGCTTTCCACTCCCCACGTGAAAGTATACATTTATACCGTGATATACATTCAACGTTATGAAAGAAATTCGATGGATTCAGAGCAGGGAATAAAGGCTTGCTGCGAATATAGTCAGCTTCAAACAGATACGTACAAAATTGTTTGCCTTTTCATTATACATGAATAAAATTAAGTAGAGCCAATACTAGAACATCGACTTCATACTGATAGTATGAAGTATCTATCTTTAAGTATTTACATACCTATACTGGTTTTGAGGCAATTTAGATTCTATTGCCTTCAAATCAGTCTAGTTATTCAACCGTCCTAGCGAAAAGATACAGAGAAGCGATATGTAATTGCTACGCGAAAGAAAATTCTAATATTAAAATTTTGTATCATCCCGATGTCTTATGTTTAACAATTTCTTGTCAACACAACAAACTAAGAAAGTTATCAGTCGAGCGCTGTCAGCTATTAAATGCAGATTGAAAAAAAGAGGCTCTGAATTTCTTACAAGCATTTACTCACAAACTTAACCCTCTGTCTGAAACTAGCAACTGAATTTAACTTTAATTCTAACTCACTTACAATGAATAATTGTTGACTTTGATTATACTTTAACGTTTACAAATCATGGCAGTGAAATGGTTAAAGCTATGATAATTTATATAGAATAGAGCTACCATTAAAATCCAACTGCTCTGTTATGACTACAAACCTAGATTTATGTCCTATCGTGTCCCTCTTATTCTCTAACTTGCTGTAAACATCAACCAGCCATAATATGTTTTATTTTAATCTACGAAAAAGCTACATTATTTTATTCCCATTCCTTGTACCTACTTTGATAGTCGATTGGTAACATTTTATTTTAACATTATATATCTCGTAGAAGTATAGTCCATTCTGTTCTTTAAAATAAGATAATATTTAAATAATTTTATCCAAAACATTGTTGTGAACAACTGGTCAAATTGTTTCCAAATGCAAGGGTATTTGAAATCAAAAGAAGGAAAATGCGCATATAAATTTGAGTACGTCCCTAATGTGTACACGGAACGGGATGTATATTTTATAATATCTACAAAAAGAATAACAAAAATCGTGAAAGGGTAAAAATGTTGACGCCTAAAAATGTAAAGGAAAATTTCAAACTTTTCAAACAATTCCTTGAAAAAAAGAGTGCAAGGGAATTTTTCGGTCCGGTTGACTTTTAAAACTCTGAAACCTTTTTCCACTTGATACAATGATTTTGTTTATGAAGTCTTTTTGAATTTTAAACGTGAATGCAAAGGTATGGTTTTTTTGTTTGTCCAATTAACCGGCCAAACATGAGCGAGCGCATGGTCCAAACCACATAATCGTTACCTGAATCATAATCAAATATTGTTATAGAAATGTTTGTGATCGATGATCGATGGTATTCAACTAATCCCATTAGATTCAACCCTAACTCTCTGGTTAGGGGTGAAATTGAAAACTGAAATGTATGTAATCTCAGAATAAGTAGCTTGTCAGCGCGATATGTATCAATATTTTACTACATTCCGAAGAAGATAGCGATGACGCACTACTTCCACTAAGACCGAATAGGAACCAATCGTCACTCGGCGCAAGCACAACGACACACTTGTCTTTGATCGTGCATCCGCACCAAAATATCGTGCCCTAAAGACCTCGGTTTAAAACTAGTCGGACAAATCCAAATAACACGGTATGTTCTATCAATTTCAAACTTTAAAATGGTTTGAATTTAGAGATTATATTAAAAGTAATTTAATATTTAACAGTCTATTATTCATGGAAAAGATACAGTATTATTAATACAAACTCACCATTAACGCTTACTGTATATTTTTGTTAGTCTCAATTTGCAGTTCTTAGTTACAGTGATGATAATCACTATACTTGGCAAAGATTTCTTTTCTCGATTTATATATTTTTTTGTCATATTTAGTTAATATATAAGTAATAAGCACGAGGATAAATAAATAAAGAAATATTGCAAATATAGTTTTTGATTTATAGCGTGTGCATTATAATTCTCATTGACAAACAGCCAGGTGTCGAACATAGTAAAAGATGTTCATTAAAATACTAACCACTTATAAACATATAAAAACATAAATCAGTCATAATCTGTTTAATTCAATTAAAAAGTATAGGCTTAGGTACGCTATTATTGAGATCAATTAGTTACCTTACTCATGAGATCAACTAAGTAAAAGAAAAACAATACAATAATAAATAATACAAAATATTATGCAAAAACTAACGAAACAAATAGTGTAAGAATCAAAATTAATACAAAAAGTTGTAAAAAAGACAGTTACTCAAAATAACAAAAAACAAAATCAAAACTTGGTTCCAATTGAGGAGCTGCGGAACAAAAGCCGATAAACCCACTTTTTCTTTTTTTACAGTAACCATAAAAAGCTGTTTTGTGTATAAGATAAATAACCGACCCCTATGACATGGCAGAAAAAGCCATAACTAGCGAAATGAAAGTGTAATACAAATCTGCCTACCCTTTCGGCGTTATAGGCTTGAGAATATGTACTATCGATTAAGTTATTCCACTCGATTATAATTTATCACATGGTTTCTCAATCAGGCGAGAGAGGACTCTCCATTTGCAGATAAATGGATATTGCATTTACGGATTGATATGTGCGGTTAAGTAATGATGAGTGCGATCTATCTCAGACTGTAAATTGTACGTAGCATATATAGGTAAAGTCAGCTACATAAGTCGATGTACACATTTATAACAAAATAGATTTTGCCCGCAGCTCTCAACGCGTAAATGTAGATTGTGTCAATTTTCTATCCCCAGGAAAAGTATCTTTTTCTGGATGAAAAGTAGAGTACCATCTTAATCCAGTATTCTTTTCCGTACCCCTGAATGTGTATACGAAGTTTGGTGATGATCGATCGAGTACATAGTTAAGGTGTGTATGTAAGCGTAACAAACAAATCTGATAGTAGTTATTATTTTAATTTTTATAGCAGTCATAGTTAAAGGAGAGTTAATGTAATGACAGTTCAAAAGTAGAGAAAATAACTCGATTTTTTTATTCGTAATATTATTTGGCTAATTTCTTAAATGTTCAGCTACTTATGTTGCTGACTTACAAATTTAAACTGATGCCGTCAATGGTGTATAAAATTCAGTATACATTTCTGAAGTAGTTGACTTCTATATAAAATCAGTAATCGCAACCTGGATATTGCCTTGTTGGCGCAGTAGTAGTGTGCGTGACTGCTGTGCATGAGATCTCGGGTTCGATCCCCGGGAAGGGCAAAATGATGGTGGGTTCCTGTCAAAAATTTTCAGTAGTAGCACGAAGTCTGGTAATGTGCTCGGTTGGCAATAGGCTCACCCTTACGTAGAATCTAAATGATTTTTAGCAATATGTTGGTGTAATACGGGATCCCTTCTTTGCGCATAATGTTTTTTACCCTAACACACTATTTCGGCATATTTTTTGGTATACTTTGCCAAAAAAACTACTTTGTAAAACTATTATTATTTTTACTAGTTACGTTTACGACTGGCTAGAAGCAATCAAATCCAATTTAAAAAAATTATGCTTAAGCTGTTATGTGTAAATATAATTAGGAAGCAAGTCTGCTATGTTATATTATGTCTTAAAATTGTATGCAAATGGATAGGGAACAGTATAATACCCCTCTGCCTAGCACTTGAAAATACACTATAGGCGTGAGATTAACAATGAATAAAGAACTTGGCTGTATGAAAATTACAGTTACTGGGTGTCCAGTTCCTACATACATAGTTTATATAGAAACTGGCAACCCCTTAAGCTTAATTCAATTGTTTGTGTAGTTTCAGCATAACAAAACGAACCAGTACTTGCCTTTAAAAAAATATGTTCAACATAAACATTAATAATTACATCACAGATTCCTATTTCGTTAGTTGCGCGTTCTTTAATTAATTCTGAATTAATTTATTTTTACTTAAGTAAATCCGTACACTTACTTTTTCTGTGGTTAATATAGGAAGGTAATTAACCACACAACTAAGGATCCTTAGAAAAATCAAATTACCTAACATAATTGGAAGAGTAATTAACAAAGAGGATTGTCCTGGAATTGTCCGGCGTGTTTGTGCTGGTTACAACGCTCAGTAGGGTGGCCTCACTTGCCTCGCTTTAGCAAATGTCCCGTGACGGCCGCGTCCGCATTTCGGTGGCCATTACACAAAGATTAATGACGTCATCGTGTCTACTTCTGGCACACAATCGCTGCTATCACCGCTGCTATTGTGATCCACGTCTCTATTACGAGATCAAATTAAACCTTAAGGCTAAACAGTGCGGGTAAAATTGTAGCATGTTCAAGCTTGGAGGTACACTTAACCTTATTAAGTTTGTTTAGGTAGCTTCAGGTATATGGATGTCTTGATGCGACTAGACGTTTCAGGACCTTTCCAATAAGAGGAACAATAAAGAGAAACGTTTCTAAATATATCGTGTGTCAGAAGACTGGTCATTCATAAATCAGATGACATATTTTATAGACACATATTCATATGTCCTCAAAATGGTAGGTGGTGGTGGATTACACCTGCATTGCGACATCTATGGTTTAGTTCCCACTTAATGGGAGGTGAGCCTATTTCCACCTACCGGGCACATTCTTGAACTCCATGCTATTGAGATATAACTAATACTACCATGCACGATTGCACGCAAATATAAAAGAAAACTTATGACGCAGGATCGCCTAGGCAGATCACAAGAGTAGTCAATATAATTATTAAAATGAAAATTATTAATATCGTAATAAAAGCATGCAATCGCTGACCATTCTTTTATCGTCTATTTATTTGCCATAATAGGCAGCCGCCAAAATAATGAAATCTATCTTTTGGCTTTAATAATCATGAGACAGAATCCTTCACGGATGCAGAACTCTATAAAAGACAATATTTTATTAGTCGGTTAAATACAAAGGCAATCTCGTATTTATGGTAAGTATTATAATTATCATAGTGATACAGTGCCTTCTTCCATTTAAAACAACGCTATGAATATTTTTAATATAAAAAATCATCATTTTCGTCGTCATGCATACTTTAATATCTTTGGATCTATCTTTAGCCAGCTAAGGAGTTGGAATCGGTAGATTTTTCATACTAAATCGCTTTACAAACTCCGGGTAATTTCTTAGTTTTGCAAAGCAACAGGCAGCTACATTTAAGTTTACGCCAATGACTTTTATCTGTCGATTGCTGGAATAGCGGACGTAATTGAAAAACAATAAAATTGTGCATGACAGCCGTTCAAAACGATATCCGAATATTTATATTTAGCATCAAAATCGTAAAAATTGTTACTATACACATAACCCTATTGTTTTAGAAAACAGCAATGTAACTTCATGCCTTGAACGATCCAATCAATAACTTTTATGTAACAGCGATTGTAGGGGAGCAAAGCTGCCTTTGAATACCTTTACAGTGTAAAAATCAATGGAATTGTTCCACGTACGATTGATGCATCAAATTCATTCTGTGAGGGTAACTCACCTGAATAAAAACATTTGAACTGCGCACGGCCACTCTGTGGAAATAATATCCATTGTGCTAAGCCCATAGGCAATATTTTTACAGGCGAATGAAACAATAAAAGACTTTATTGGTTGTTTATACACTCACTGTCGTAGAAAATGCAATCTGCATGCCCGATTGCACAACATTAATTAAATTTTACACACATACGTATTGGTATTAAGCTTTTGAATTATTCCGCAATGTGTCGAATGCCAGCCGCCTTCCGCATTGTTTGTTAACTTTATTTTAGGTTATCTATATGATTTGTGACAATATAATCGAAAATTCATTTACATTTTATTTTAAACCTTCGGAATCAGCTAAAGTTGAATTTGAAATACACACTTGAATATGAAAACCATTTTTTTTATTAACTGTTGTTTTGAATTAATCGCAATGGAAAAAGTTTTTGTTGTTATGACAGTGTATCTAACTTTAAAAAACTGCCTGATTGATATGCGCGTAATTTTTTGAAGTCTGTACTATAATACACTTCTCATCAGAAAAACCGAAACATCTTGCAAGTTTATGTTTTGATATATGTCAAATGTCATTTTATAGTGAATAATATGAGGTTTTCAAATCCTAATGTTAATGTACCAAATTCAAAAAAAATTGATGTATGTAGTATGGAGTATGAAGGAAATTGATAAAACATCACAAGTAAATAAAAAAAAGCTAAGTAACGTTTATTTAATAACTTGTATTCCCTCCCCGAGCTCTTATTACTGCTTCCATATGGTTCTTCATCGATCGGATGAGAGTCACGATCAAATGTTGTAGCATTCCATTCCATTCCTCTTGGATTGCATTTTGCAGCTGGCTAAGTGTTTCTGAGGCAGGATCTCTTGCACGAATTCGTCTCTTTAATTTATCCCATAGATGTTCAATCGGATTCATATCCGGGCTTCTTGCTGGCCATTCCATAATGGAGATACCGACTTCGGTAACATAATATCGTATGACGCTCGCGGTGTGAGCCCTAGCATTGTCGTACATGAATATGAAACCGTTGCCAATAAAATGTGCATAGGGCATCACGTGAGGCTCAAGATACTGTTCGATGTACCGATGACTGTTTAGTGCAGGCAGACGTGGCCCAGACATAAAGACAAGCTCTGTCTTACTGTCGGCGCTGATTCCTCCCCAAACCGTCCACCAACCGCCACCATAGTTAATCAATGGATAGCTTTAATGCAGCGTTGTGCAAAGCGTTCTCCATCTCTTCTGTAGAGCTTGTTCCTTCCGTCGTTACCATACAGTATAATTTTACATTCATCAGAAAAGAGGACTTTGTTCCACTGTCACTGAGGTATGACCAATTTAGGTGCTCACGTGCAAAGTTAAGGCGCGCTCTTCGATAGTCTGCAGTTAATTTCGGCCCAATTGCTGGCTTGTGTGGTACCAGTTCACGTTCCTTTAACCTTTTTCTAATTGTGGAATCACTTACAGCCACCCTATGTACAACATGAATCTGCTGCTGCAGTTGAAAAGCATTAAGGTGTTGATTTCGTAAAGAAGTTGTTACAATAAATCGACCATCTCGCTCAGAAGTGACCCGATTCCTGCCAGAACAAACCAGTCTCCCGATAGCGTTTGTAGACTCTATGAACAGACGAAAGGCTTAGATGCAATCTTTCAGCCACAACACGCTGACTAAGTTCAGAATCCAGCAATGCCACCACATGGGCGGCTTCTGCGGGCGAAGTATTCATATGTTTCAGAAAAATCTTTTTCAGACGTCCCAATGTCACAGTACACACACAGTATACAGAACACAGAAAAAAAGTTTTAAGATAAGCGCTGATTTTTAATTTTCAAGGGTGAAATGTACTCCAACTCTAAACACACATTTGTTTCAAAACAATGAATCATTTCATTTATAGGATAAACAAATTAAATTCTAATTTTGAATTTCGAATTTTCGCTTATCACTGTAATGGTCAAACTGCCAGCTATACAATCATGTGATTTTTTTCATGGAATTCTCTTTTGTTTTAAATTAGGACAGAAAACATAAAAACGGAAGTGTTTCGATTTTTCTGATGAGAAGTGTTTTATAAAGAGGAAAGTTAGACTTTTTGATTGTTTGTAAGGTTTTAACTCGGAAAAATCTCAACTAATATTCTTTCACTATTAGAAATCTAAATTATTATCGAGAAACATAGGCTATATTTTATTTAAAAAGTATGTTACTATCTAACCTACTTTTACAAAAGTAGGTAAGGTAGGTGCAAAGTCGCAGACAAAATCTATCAATTATACTTTGGTAGAATACAAACATTTTGAACTAAATTAACTACATTTAAAAACGCAACCAAAGTAACTATAAACCGTTTGCATTATAAATAAATTATTAAAATACTATATGAGTTATACTTTTTATTTTCAATGCGATTCCTATATTGAATTCTTTCTGCTTATAATAACGTAATAATAAAGGAGCAGTAGAACATAAATAATAATATATAATTGTTCTAACGTTTTATTTAAATAAACCTGTGTCTGATAATTAATAGAAAATATACATAGTTTTTATGGGCAGACTGTGCGTAGACATCTTGTGACAGAAAGGCATGGTCAAACTTAAAAAACGTAATGTGCCAACAATGAAAAGTAGACTTAGAAATACTGTTACAAATTTCTTTTTTTATTTTATAAATCTTATTAAATTTGTTTGTATTTCTCACTAGTAATTTGTATATTGAATTTTCAATTAACAAAACGTTAGACACACAAATTGATGTCTCAAGGCTCTACTTGTGGCACAAGTGGGCGTCATAGTAATTACTGACTACTGGTTGCGTTTCCTGGGATTGGATTTTATTGCCTCGAAATTCTTACGTAGAGTTTGATTACGTCTGGTTAGTAGCAGTTTTCTCTTGTTCGGTTGCTATTACTTGAAACCTTCATCATAGTTAGTAAAATATATTTAAGCTAAACCTTTCGGGATACGGTAGAATGATGTAATGAAGTACATTAGCAACAAAATAAGGTACTAGGCTGTGTATGACGTCTCGGGCTCGATTCTTGGGTTAAGCAAAGTGTTATTGGTATTTTTATGTAAAATAATTCTCAGTACCATCACAGGGCATCTTACACCTTGTAGACGGCAGAGAGAGTAGAGTTGTCCCCTATGATGAAATGTGTACGTTGTACAACTCTGCCTAACCCTTCGGGTATAGAGACTTGAGACGACTATGTATATGTACCTAATGAACTGTTAATAACAGTTTTATTTTAGACACTTTTCGTGGAGCTTATAGTATAGCTGATAAAATAAATATAATAATAAACAGGAATAAAATTATAGTAGATGACTGGCTAAAAAGAGGTTTTTTAAATGATAAAATATTTTTAAAGTTTATTCCAAAGACATGTTACACCGGCACACCGGCGGCTAGACACAATATGTTTTCAATTATGTCTGGCATTCCAACAATTGACAGGTTAATAGAACGCAAAGAAATTCAAACTACTGATATAATATTTCTAATAATTGCAATAACAATGAGAACAACTAGGTACGTTTTCGATACCTCGTTTCACAAGCACTTCGTTCAATTTTGGGGGCGGCAAAATTTGTGTAATTGGGTTTTTATGGCTTGGGATTGCTCCCAACTCCTTTGAGACCTAATACTGCTATCGGCAAATTGTAGGGGTTCGCTAGTATGTACACATACGTAGTTACATGAATATTTCTGAGGTACCCTCGGGGTCTTGACATAATTTAGGGGGAACTTATAATAGTCTGTAGATATAAACTGTGTTTATATGTAATAATGTAAGTTTACAAATAGACCCCTACTGCACGGATGGTGTAGTGGTTAAATTGGTCGCTTCGCCACTATCACTGAACGGCTGCGTTACGGGTTCGATTCCCAAACGAAACAATAATTGTGTGATCCAGAAATAGTTGTTTCGAGTCTAGATGTTCTTTGTGTTCATAGTTTGAATGTTTGTAAGTCCTCCGCGATACAAAATTTATTCCTTGTAAAGTTTCGTTTTTTTAAAGAAAATAATAAACTATTTTGTTATAAGCACTCTCTAAAAACATATATTAGATAGACTGCTTAAATCAAAACAAAGTACATTGATCTAATTTAAGAAGCCTGTCTGTAGGCTTTTAAAGTACTTCATATAATTGGCTTACTTCCCACACAGAGCAAGGTTTATACTGTCTTGGAATGTACTGATCGATTTCCCAATTTGAGTTTTTAATACGTAAAGCGTATTATGAGAGTAAGAGTTTTAAAGAGGTTTTCAGCAATATTATGTTCATAATATTATCTTACATTTCACACGAATGTTATACATTGAAGTTACAACTTTATACCGATTTTATCGCGTTGTTTATTTTAATAAAACACTATTATTAAATAATTTTGAAGCTTTAAACTATTACCGTTAAACACTTTTACTAGTTACTGTTTACTTCTATTTAATTATTTAAATTTAAAAATATTTAGATGTTATTTTATTTTTACAATTTCCCCGACGTTTCGGTTTTTATCAGCCATGTTAAGTTAACGGGGAGACTATGATGGTGGTCGTCTCAATGTTCTAAAGTGTAGTTATTACAAAGTAGCCGAACATAATTTAATCATTGGTGTTTCTACTTGCAAAAAATTACCGATTCCTACCAAGGATGCTACGCGAGGATATTGATTTAAAAAAAACATACTAATTTCAATATGTTCATAATAATATTCAGTACTAGTGACCAACCGGCCTTTGTCTGCGGCTTCGTCGATATCTTGTTCTTCGTAACGTTATTTACGTGAATTCTACGATGTATTATACCTTCGAGAACCAAACACTTACCGGATTTAGAAAGAACGTGGTCAAAATATACCAAACAACTAACTCGAACATATCAAATTGTAAAAACCGCATTACAATCGGTTCTGTGTTTTTGCGTGGCGCTGGAACAAAGAGACTGGTAAAAAAAATCGAAAAATATTGTTTTGCCAATATATTGTCGATGGCGAATAGTTTTCAAACATATTTCTAACATACGTATATAGTCACTTTGCAGTTATTTTATATTATAGATAAAATGCTCTGTTAACTAGCGGTAATTGCCTTTAAGCATTGATAGTTCTGATGCATAGATGGCATAGTAATTTGTATAGTCACTAACCACTGCTAGTCCGCCGACTGTCTTAGGTTCGATGAAAATTTTCTATATGACCCGGGGCATAAAAATTTGATCTACGAATCGTTGTTCCAAATCTAGGTATTTTTGTGTCCGTCGTGTTAATTTTTGTAAGGGGATCTTACGGGAATTATTCTTAGTGTGGCAGGTGTCTTTTAATAAAATAAACGTAATTAACCCTATACCTACACAGATGTTTGTATACAATTGAAGCTAAAGTTTTTATTTTGCATGTATTATGGCACAAATTCTAGTACAGATGATTTAATACTCTTTAATATGTGTCCGTCATCGTCCATGTTCACTTATCTAACGTTATATACGACGACCTAGTTACGTAGTTTCGCAAGACTAACCACTAAACTAAGTGAAAGATAGCGTGGATGTATGACTAAATTGGAATTGTAGTTCTTGTTACTGTAGTCAAGTATAGTCTGCACATATGACACCGGTTATATCTGCAGATTTAGTATGTGGTTTGTCGCTACACTTTGTTAAAGATAAGCTCAATTTAGGGTGCTTGTGAATGTCATTACTGCTTTACTAAACTGACCACAGGCTGCGTGGTTCTAAAATCACAGTCTTAAAAAATAAAACCAATCCAAAATGTATATGATCTACTGCTATTAAGTTTTTGTATTTTAATCGAATGATTGTAAAATGCTCTCAACAGGCAGGAACAACATAATTGTATAGAATGACTGTAGCACATGGAATAAGGCGTTGGATTTGCGATTGAGAGATTGTTGTGGATTCTCTACCCAACGCACTAGCGACGTGAACTCACTCATAAGACAACTATTTTGTACTAGCGAGGAGAATTTGTAACACAAAAATCATTTAATCATTTAAATAAATACGTATAACCAGCCTGTCAGATATCTTATATGCAACTACCAAATCGTCTATTCGTGTTTAAAACCAGAGATATTACTGCAACATTGTTAAAAAGATTGACAAGAGATAGATAGAAAAATAAAAAATAATATATACCCATATTATGCCTACGCTTGTTACCGTGAACCATGTGCATACATTTCTAAGCTCAGTACTGCTACTGTAATACAGAAAAACCCAATAACACAGTTTGTTCGAACCGGTATACCCAACCGAAACCCCATTAACGACAGCAAACATAAGGTTAAACTTATACCAGGGTGCCAAGGAGTTCAAGTTTCAATATAAGTGATAAATTAACAGGCAAAGCTGTGGAAATTCCCATCTATTCACCGCCTCCTACATAAATTGCCTTAAATATAATTTCACCATTTCCTCTTTAATTAAACAGTCGTTATCCAAAATTAGGTGATAACCACGCATTTGATAAAACGAAACTGCATTCAAATGACCGGCGCAGTAAGGCATTTGAAGCCGTGTTCATAAATACTGGTGTCCAATAAATCTTAGGAAGTAGAGACATTAAGACGTACGTGAGTACCGACGGCGGAATTCAAACCGGGAATAAGAAGTTAAAGGGGCATGTTACTTCGTTTAAATTAGACTGGCCTTTATGCTACATATTAAGTTGTAGAAATTTGTTTGTGTGTGTCAGATTACAGCTTTTGTGCGAATGTGTGCTAAATATTATACTGGTTATGCGAAGCATATTTCAGTAATTCTATACTTTATCGTATATTATAAAGTACCTATAGTAGATGATATGACAAAGGTAATTTTAGTAGTGACATACTAATGGTTATTTTATATTACACATTTAGTTGCAGCAATTTATTTATGTGTGTGAATTGAGTTATTCTGTGAATGTGTGCTCATAGTTACATTTGTTATGCGAGGCGTATTTAAGTTATTCTATTCTTTACAGTCTATTTTTATTGATTGATATGACTATACAGATGTAAGCTACAGGCCAAAATTTTTAAAATGGCTGGCAGTGGTCGGATAAGGAGAGCCGAAGTGCGAGCTCACTGACGTAATTTAGGAGAGGTCTAAATACAGCAGTGGGCTACCACAGGCTGATAATGATGATAGATTTTATGAAGTTTCATGTACTTTGCCGATGAATCATTATCAATTGTTTGACATATATGTATATTATTAAAATGAGAAACATATTAAGTATAATTTTTTAAGTATGTTACTTTTGCAAGTATAGGAGAATTATTGAAATGGATCATATGTTGTCACGTTACGATAAACACAGAGCGATAAAGTGTGTAGCCAGTACTTTCCTTGCCCATTATACCTTAACCTTCCCCACGATTGTTTTATTGCCTTGGTTGGGCAGCTGTCGTAAATGCGACTACTGTGCTTACCCCCTTGAGGACATAGGACACAAAAACTGTGTGGAATAACCTACCCAAGACTATACATACATATAACAATATAATGGCATGCCTCTTATGTTTATACCGTACAGTATACTTACTTGTTAATAGCAGTAGCATGTTACGTAATGATACATAATGCTTCTCTACTTGCCTCGTGAAGAACTGAGCGATGTCTACGGGGAGCAAAAGTTAACAGTCATAAATCGTTTTAATGCCCCAAGTTTGTGTAAGACAGATGGCCGACAAAAACTCTGCGAAGAACATCTGCATTGAAGTAAATAATTTATAGAACATGACGATTTGGTGCAAACAAAGTAAGTGTGAATGGTGCATTATCAAAGAAATTCGTGTACAAAATGTTGATGTTGTCTTTTTCTGAAATTTGAAAATTTATTGTAGTTTTAAAATAGACAATTCCAGTACTAGGAATAATTACCCTATAAATAAATAAAACAACGGACATAAGTTCTTTATCTCCATCATTTGAATATTGAGACAGACTTTTTTTTATTTATTTGTGATATGGAAGACTTACAGCTAAATTAACAGATTAGCAATAGAATAGTGACAGAAAGCCAATTACAGGTATTCGCTTATAAAGTGTGACTGGTTTATGTTTACCGTACAGTACAGTCATTGATATACATATATGTATATATATTACTTTTAAGTGCCTAAAAATGTGATAAAAGAATGAAAGATTATAAAACCAATTATATCTAAAATAAAGTACTTATATATTAAATTAAGTCAAGAAAAAGTTTAAGTATCTTCTTGCTGCAGGTATACTATTTACAAATGGATCAAGATCATGCTCTTTACACAATTTATTAAAAGTTCTACTCGCTCGCACAGTAAAAGTGTTTTGTCTTTAATTAGTAGAAGCAAGTGGAACACTTATTGGGTAATTAAAACGAGATGATTTGCAAGAAACGTTAAGGCCAATGTTGTATAATAAATCGGCGCAATTTAAATAACTTTTAAATATTTTTAATAAAAGTAAATAGTCGGCAATTTCTCTACGATTCCGTAGTGGCAAACGATGATACTTTTTACAGTATTCAATGTAATAATGTAATTATTGGAGTCGTACGGCATCCCCTGACGAAAGCATAAGTATTTAATAAAGCACCTCTGTATGGAGTTTATTCGGTCTATATATTTTTTATAACATGGGTTCCAAATTTGGGTAGCGTATTCTAAATTGCTACGAACATAGGCACAATACAAGATTTTAAGGGTCTTAACTTCCGTAAAGCATTTAGAGATACTCGTAACAAAACTTAATACCCACAAGATGACTGTTGTGGGTTTCCCCCACACGAGACTCCTTCTGCACTGTGGTGCAGAAGCAGTGGCAAGATGACCACTTAAATCACTACGCCATTCGTGCAGTCCGTCACCTCATCCGTGAAGTAAAACTTGATTAGGTACTCATGTTTGCAATTGTCTAAAACAGAGGTTCCCAGACTTCTTTTCTCATAGACCACTTTCAAAATTTAGCTGGTTCCAGTGGACCTCCCTGCAGCTAGAAGTTTAATCCACCAAGTAAAATCAGTATATTCGGACCAAAAAGATAAATAGGGATAAAATTAAAAAAAAATATCAACTCTACAGGCTGACTTTTTCTTTTAGATATTCTCATGTCTTCAGCGAGTGGTATTCCTCACAATATCAAAATATCCGACATTATCTGCCTATATTGATAGGATTGATAGGTGCAGTCAAGGCAACATTTTAATTCTTCACAATCGAAAGCAAATAAATTTTCGTGGACCGCCGCTTACGAATTGTGAATCCCCATTTTTTTGTCACGCCAACGTATACCTCCGTTGAGTCGTCCTGACTCTAGGAACTAAGGGTCTAAAACAAAGTCTTCTACTCAATTGTTAAACACTAGGTACTATACCACAGCGTAGTAAAATAGATATAAAGTAACATTTAACGAGTTGCAATTACGTATGTGCAGTGTTGTTTATTTAGTTGTAACGCAGTTGAACTATATTTGTAATAGGTCATTCATTCTTCTTTGTAGCATGGATCATTAATATCCTAAATAGTTCAAATCGGTCAACGTGCTATGGCAATGACTGTGATCGCTCTCTGTAGGCAATCCGTAGAAATTTAAAGTGATTGATACTTGTTTTTGTCAGTATGATAAGCTGTTTTATGAAATGAGTGCATTCCAGTTGTGAAGACAAGTGCTATTGGGAATGGATAGTTTTTTCTCTATATCACGGTGTGGACGCTTCAAATACCTTTTGTCTATGTCCTCTGTAATACTTTAGAATGTATCGCATTTTTATAGCTGAATAGGTAAGATCTATAGTTAATTGTAACTACTCAATGTACCTAGGCATGAAAATAATTAAATATTTTATGTATTAAAAATGACCTGATGATAATTCATACTGCAAAATAACCCGTATTGAGATTCTAAAGACACAAAGCTATTTCAAAAATTCGTAACCCTGATGTCTATCTGAGATATTAGAATAAAATATCGCGAAAAAGAACGCGTTTATGTGGGATTCGTGAAACGATTTATTCCCTCAAGGCATAAATTAAACTGAAATCGGTGCGATCGCTAGATGCATTGATATCGCTCGAGGTTACCGCCAAATGTATACTGACATTTTGTCGGCATACATACAATATACTGGGGCAAATATTTGCCAGACGTAAGTTTATCTTAAAATAACATTGACACCCGAATATTACATGTCGCAAGCCTTATTTCGGTGTCTTATATTCGAATTTGTGACTAGAAATAGCTTTGTAGAACTTATACATTCCTATACAGAATAATTTTCGCCTTTGTTGAAAGGGAAAATGCTTGTGGGTGTTTTGGGACCACCGCGTTGAAAATGTCCCGACGCCCGCGAACCCGGCATGCAAACTTTCCCAGCGTGACCTTTGATATCGGCCAACAACTTTGTAATAAGTTGGCGCTGAATCGATTTCCCACTGACCAAGATTTGTGGTGTAACTGTTTGGAAGCAAATTTAAATTCAAATATTATACAATAATATTATGAAATAAATTGAAGAAAGTTACTGTACAATTTACTTATTGTTTGTATTCGTAGACAAATAAATAAAAATCTTAGTGGAAAATGAATAAGGAGATGACTTTCTAAACTTAATTTTTGAGCTTATTAATGAAAGACAAACGATAATTATATTGTTTTCGTTACATGCCTTAATAAACAAAATCCAAAAGCAAACACATCAAAATGTCACGTTCAACGATTAAAGTATAACGCCAGTAAGTACAGCTTACTGTCATCAAACTTATCTATAATATTCCCCGAAGTACATTGAACGATTAAAACAATGTAAATTAGATACCGATCCATTTATTATACGACTTTTCCGTGGAAAGCTGGAAAGCACTGTGCTCTTTTGATACGTTTAAATTACATTTTCACTGTATGAGATATTTTGCTCTCTCTGGCTTGTTATTATTTGCTCTTTCTTGAACCAGTATTGTAACTTTCATAATTTGCATGTTAAAGACTTTTGGAAAGTAGAGCCTGAAGGAATCCTCGCGCAGACCCGCGATACCACTTGTATTTACGGCAATTTAATTGGAATAGTACGTACCTCCACTTGATAGAAGATCAAAGTTAAATAAGCAGATAGAACAGAACCTATCATCCTATACCATAATATAGGCTGATCGGTAGATCTATCAAGGCTCCAAGAAAGGCCTTTGCATATTAGTAGCGAGACAATTGTCAGTGTCGTGCGGAAAATGTGACGTCTCTCATTTTACAAGACTGGCAATGCGTGAAGCTCTTGTTCAAATGTACATATATAGAAATCTAGTTGGACCGTAACTTGCTTGGCAACCTTAATAGTATATAAAGGAATACCTGGTGGCATTGATTGATTCCGTGATATATTAAAAAGAAAGATCGTATAAGATATTCTTTTTACAAAAGATAGTTACATCTGATTTATTTTATGAGCCCAGATGAATTTCTTTGCTATCACATAATAGGTTTAACAGCCTTACTATTGGTCGTTATAGTAGTTCTCCATTTCCAACAAAGACAACAATAGCTCTTCTTATTTCCAGTATATCTCAACGTGAATTCGGCAACGTCGGCACATATTCGTATTACGTAACACAAATTTAATATCCTGAGAATGGGTGGCAACTGAAGATATATAATAGGATGTTAGCTGCGATTTTTAAGATATATGTTATAAGAAGGCGTTTCAAATAAAGAGATAAATGTTGTTTTTCTTGTATTTTGCCAAATATTCAATATGTCATTATTAATTTTATTGTTTTGTTTTTTACAATTTGATTGCTGCTATGGCAGATGTGCTTGCTGCTCAACTATTTAACTCTAATTGACTTCGGAATATTCTAAGCACCTACCTACCTACTAACCATTAGGAGTTTGATTCCAGGAATAGAAAATGTTTTAGTATTCAAAAAATTATCAGTAGCTACATGAATTTGGAAATGTACCCGGTAGACAAAAATAAGCTTCTAACCCATTACGCGGGATCCAAAACCATGGAAAAAAAAAAGGTGAAAAGTCCGCATGACATATTTCTGTCTATTCTCTTAAAGGATATAGCCATGATCCCACATAGTTGATAGACGATACCAATATGAATTTTCAAAAAAATATTTTCCGCTGACATATCCTCGTTACAAGTTTAAAATAATATAGGTAGAAATTAAAATACTCTAAGGTTTGTACAAGTATTATAAATTATTATATACTATATAAATAAAACGTATGATGTACATTAACTATTGTGTCCTTTTCTGGGCAGATTGAACATCCTTTGCTAATGCGTTCGTCAAATCTATTTTCTACGAAAGCCTTTGATGACGTATCGAGATCACTATTTGAATAGATTCGTATTTTATACAACACACGTAACATAGTATTACGTATGGTTATCCCAGAGGATTGGGCAGAGGTAAATCATAGCTATTTATAGGTTACATATGATATTGGATACGCTTATCATGTTACTTTGGACTTAAGTTCTGACTGTTCTGCTTCTATAACAGGTAGCAGCGAAGTGCAGTTTCAAGCAAGCTGTTCTTCTTAAGCACGTTCACAAGCAGATAAAACAACACGACAACGATATTTTACTTACTATCAACGAAAGCTGCTCAACTTTCGGGACACCATTCTCCCTTCCACGGTAATGGTACCGTTACTGGCAGCCCAGTACATGGGTACGAGCACCACCTAACAGTTTAAGCTCGTAGCGATTTCTTGGCAAAACCCTTATTACACGGTAAGAACCTCTAATGCCAGAGTTCAGTTTTCTCGTTGACTGAGAGTAATTAATAGCGAAAACAAGGTCATCAACTTTAAACATACGAGGAGGGCGCCGGATCCGATTGACACAATGATCTTGCTGAACTTGATTTTGTTTTAATAACTCAGTGGCTCTACTCGACTTACGCGTAACCGTTCGGCCGTCCCCTATCTTCTCTTCAACCACGATCATGCCTATTACATGACAGCCTCACGTAGGCAGACCTAACCTTAAAAGAGAACGATGTGATGTGATCATTTTATTTGCTAACGGCAGAAACTAGTTCTATTACTTGTGGGCAAAGGAATCTTTATCCCACTTCTGAATTAGGTTAGGTTAGGAATGCACTTTCACCTTTAAATTATCATTGATTTATTCAAGAAATGCATTAATAAATAAAGTAAGAGATAATTGATATCACCCAACAGCGATCACACAGCACGTCCGTTCCGTCCGCCGCTCGAAATCAAGGTGAGTCATTGGGGCGCCACATTCAACAACCAACACTATATATTTATATTTCTGTGATTCCTTTGACTTGTCTGCATGGATAAGAAGTTGCCTTGCCACTGATGCCGCGCCGAGTGTTGTAAGCTGATTCCCACACTGTAAAAACATTTTTGTAATGATCTACAAATACTTGTCTAGTCTAGGTGTTATTTGTGTTCGTTGTTTCAATGAATCTTAATACAACTTTATTTTTTATAAAGAATCTAAATAAACAAAAAGAAAAGGAATTCAAGACACAAATCGTAAAGAGAATATTAAAACACGTCATAACTTTTATTTAGCCGTCTTACAAGAGTTTTGATTTATTTAGCAATGTATTCGTAAACAAGGAAAATGTATTGCGGTTTCATAGACATCGAGAAAAACTTCAATACAGTTGTTTCATCCGCATTCGCCGATTGTTTAAGTAATATAAAAAGGTTCAGTTTCAGAGGTTTTACAAAAAATCGTTTTATTTTTTCTGTTATTCTAATACCGTATCTCATTTATAACAGCACTACACCTCCTATCCTTAGTAGGTATAATAACATTTCTGTGTCGCGAGCATTTTAAAAAAACACCTAGTCATGGTACAGTATATGGATGGCACATACTTTTGTACGTATATTGGCACGTATATTGACAGTGGTAAGATGAGCACTTTTACCGATGCCCCATTCTTGCAGTCGTAACATCTGTCTTAATACTTCGAGATATACGTTTCAAAGGATTAGGCTGATAACTATGACACTCATACTTCGTTAGCTTATGTTTATTTTGGCCACAGTTTCTAGATTCGAATGCAAATTCACGATTAGAAAATAGGTCACAAACTTTTTGCCGAATCCTGAAATTCAACGGGAGACCACGATAATTTTTGGACAATCGATATGGTGATTTAGCAGTTTGAAGTACTCTATAATCAGTTAGGTATGATGGTTACGTCACATTTGATGGCTTAACATAAGATTTTGTGAAAAAAGACAACCAATTAAAATTATCTAATACAAAAAAATGCTGCGTTATCCCTAACTAATATTTTAAGTACGAATGTGAGTTTATTTGTTACGATTTCACTTCACTACTCAAACTATCATAATAAAGTTTCTCATACACGTTGTGGAGGGTAAAAATGGTATCAGGAATAAAATATGAAACATTAACGAATATAAGCGGTGTTTTGGCATAATGGCTTCAAAACTGTTTTGTTAGAATATAAACAGAAAGCCATAAAATAATTAAAGCCAAAAATAAAATATTTATAATATTTACTCAATTATAAAATATAAGTGCAATAAATCGGCAAGCTTTTCTCGTTATTTTATCAGAAGAAAGACAACCATATAATAACATAATTTTTATGTTTAGTCTATTAAAATGATTCGCTCTCGTTTTTTTGTCACAAAATTAGTAGAATATTTAGATAATGGCGTTCTGAAACGAAAAGACGAATCAATCACTTTTACTTGAATTACAAACCTCAATAATTATATTAGAAAATGCAAACAATAACAACAAACAATTCCGAACTCCTCTTTTGTTGTCCAATTACCGAAATTGCAAAATGCCGCTTCAAAAACAAATAAATGATTTACCTTTACACGAGAATTCTTGGTAGAATATAGTATAGATATAAAAAATGACAGTTAGGTGTATGCATAGAACCACTTTACGATTTATATTATTCCCTTAACTCTCTATGCAGGTCGATAGATCCGCATGATAGTCAATATTACCAACGTAACTTTTATTCATAGCTTAATTCGACTAAAGGTAACAATTTTTCTGAGCTTCTAAGAGCGCATAGTCTTTGTCATCTACACTCAGAAATAGATTAAATATCGAGAGCGCTCTAGGTTAGCACTTCCTAGGTGCCTCTCTAGCGGACATATATTTTCAAAATTATTTTGTAGACTAAGACATGTGCACCGTCGTCCCTCGTACGCCTCACACGGCTAGTTTGCCGTAACGATGATCTGCCAATGAACATGATAATCAAAGATAAATAATCAAATATTCCAACATCCATTATAACACTGAAATACTTAGTAAATTGTATACATTAAAGTACAAGATGCCATATAAAACTCTGCGCTTATTGTATTTAGCACTGGCGGATTTTGTTATCGGTTAAAGTTTGTGTAGCTATGGCCGTACTTACAAAACTTATATAGAAAAATATATAATATCCAGATTAGGTTATAAAAACTACTGTACACGTAATGTAAAATTTAAATATAAAGAAAATTACAACGAACTATTGAAATACTGTAATGTAAAATCAAAATGGCCGTAATGAAAGAAAAACTTGTACACACGACCAACTTTGTTTGCTTAGCCGTAACAGTAATTTAAGATAGTTGCCAAATTCAGAGAAATATGTTTTGCTAAATTTTAATAATTTGTATGGAACTTAAATATGTCGATACATACTTCCCAAGATCTTGAATAGTTTACCTGACGATATAGTAAATAAATATATAACAAAGCAGCCGTATAAAAGCACGCTAAAAATATGTTTGTTAAATAACATAACACACGTGAATTATTATTATAGTATAAATTGTAATTTTAATTTATATAACATAAATGAACTCCCACTCGCATAAAAACCCTAGTGGTTTAATCGAGTGGTCTAGCCAAAGTATTGCTATTGTAAATTTTAGTCATAAATATAATAATAATACAATAAAATATCGTTGTCCATTAGTTATAAAGATCTGGTGACAGTCGCTTCTCGTGTAAAAACTATGGATATTAAGCCAAATATGATTTAATTAAAAAACCATTACCAATACACTTGCAAAGATGCTGTATTATATTAAAAATAAAGGATGAGCTTGATACATATCTACTATTATCTCTAAAGATATTCTATATAAGAAGAGGCGGCGTCGTTGTGTATTCTACTTGAATAAATAATACGCGTAAAAGCTTGGAAAGTGTGGTAATACTTTACGTTGCAGCCTTCACTTGTAAGGTGCAACTACACAGACTGTAATGACTAAGTTATATACTTGAAAAATCGACTTGTTCTCAGAGTTTCAAAAAGTAGTTAAAGTTTGTTCAACGAGTCTTACCTGTAAATAAAATCTTAGTAAAGAAATTTTCTAGTCTTCATTATCATTATAAATAATTTGTAGTTGTTCGTCGGCATTTTAGAATAGCTATAACATCAACTTATTTAAATAGTATCCCTCTCACTATTATAGTGCTGTCCAGAAAAATAGAAGGGTAAGTTATTGATAAAAATATTCAAATTGGAATCAAGTTTGCCATTCTTTATATAAGGTATGTAATTTTTTACGATATACATACGTATTTTATTGCGTAGTCTACTTAGCTGGTTATTAAACATTATGTATATAGTATATTCAAATTTATTTTATAAGCATTACTTATGCTTATGTAGAATGTAAATAATAAACAATAAAAATGACAATCCATGACTTGAAACTGCGACCTCAACAAACCGTGTCGACGCTATGCCAACTAAACTGTTTATGGTCCTACTGGTACTTGGCTATGGCATTCTGTGAACGACAACATGTTTTAATATTTCTCTGCTGATTTGAATGGTATATGTACTATTTTTTTTTTTTTACAACTTATGTGGCAAGCAACCGTACGGCCCACTTGCTGGTAAGTGGTCACCGTAGCCTATGGACGCATGCAATACCAGGGGCATCACTTGCGCGTTGCCGACCCTTTAGGAAAGGAAATGGGAAGGAGAAGGAGCGGGAAGGCGGTAAGGAGGTGTTTGGGCCGCCGGAAATCTCACTCACCGAACGAAACACAACAGCAGGAATACTGCTATTTCACGTCGATATTCTGTGAGAGGGTAGTCCTTCCCCGGTCGAGCCGGCCCATTCGTGCTGAAATCAGCGAGGCTCTACTACTCCAACTATATGTATTTCAAAATAACTGTGGTGACTTTGCAGAGCGGTAAGAAAAATCTTTGTGTCACCCATGCAGCTATGTTTTCCGGCCTGAAATATATATTTTATATTATATACCATAGTACTAACTTTGATAGAAATGTAAGAAATGTTAAATTTATACATTTCTATAATATTGTCTTCTGTTTACGCGAATATTATTCATTGAAATTAAACTATCTACTATATACGGGTTTTATCGCGTTGTTTATTTAATTTGTTGTACATTGTACCTATTACATAATTTTGAAGCAGCAGCCATGGTCACGGGGAGTCTCCTCGTGACCATGGCTGCTGAAAAGCAACCGAAACGTTGTGGAAAGTGTAAACCTAAATATAAATAGTTTTAATAGTTTTCATAATTTTATTAGCTTATAAATTAGTAAAACTCAATAGTAGTAGTAGTAGTGTAACAGTTTTCAAATTTTTGTAATAGGTACAGTGTTAAATAAACAACGCGATGAAATCCGTATATAGTAGTTTAATTTCAATTATACATTTCTGTGTTGGATCTTAATTTTAATATTCACTTATTTTTCAATTACAGCAAACATACATTATAATGATCTGTTAATAACACTATGCCCTGCTAATGATTTCACAAACGTCATCGACGCATGTTACAATTACATTCGGAATTAATTTTCACAGAATTCAATGGTAGCGTTGTTAATATTTCGTTACAATATATTCCAATTTATCAGAAAGCCAGCATTAACAAAGTAAAAATGTCTATAAACCAATACTATTTTAACATCATAGGTGAAATTCCGCAACGTATTATGGTATGCCGACTTTATTATTTTATTATTTATTACAAACAAAGCTTTGTTCGATAAATATTTAAGAACTATATTCATTGTTTTATCTGTGTCAAAGTAATTCTGGCTAGTAGTATAAAAAAATGAGTTGTAATGAAATAACCATCCCAGATTCATAATTAAATTCATAAAAAAAAAGCTTCTACCACAGTAAGCATTTTTGATACTAGCTTCGTAGATAATTTTGCATATACATAAGCTAGTGATTTAGGGATAAGGACACCCAGATACGGAACAAATCCTTGGCAGATTTCTTAGTTATCCATGTGCAGTTATCGAACAGGCCAGACTCGGTGCATCTGTAGTGGTCAGTTGATCACAACCATACAACTAAATCTAACTTTAATAACTTTTGATACGATGTTAAAAAGTACCTATTTGTAAATTATCTATTAAGTACGTTTGTTACTTGTTTGTATAACACACAAAACACTGAAGCTTTTGATGAAATTTTGTGTGAACATAGGTGAACGCAGCTGGAAGGACTGGGAAGACAGCTGGAATTTGTCTTACCAATTCTTTATATTAATATTTTCTTTTTCGATATTAATATAAAGGTGACAATTGCGTCATCATAATTTAATGATGACACAATAGTCACTTCGTCATTATACTACGCCGAGTGTAGTGCGTTCGACCCCCAATTGCGACAAGAAGTACGTGATCTACAAATAGCAAGCCTCACCCCTGCTGCTGCACCGTGTGCTGATAGTTCGATCCCCAGAAGGGACAAAAATAGATATTATGTTGTACATGTTATGTTTCAAAAAAAATCTCTAAGCTCCTGTGTGCAGTCGTCCATGCGGCAGTTGTCATAAAAAATAAAATTGCCTTTAAAGAAATGATAAGAAAGCAGGTCGCGAATATAAAACAGTATTCTAAATACCATAAATACATCGTCAAAAGCTCAATACATTTACGGAAGCTAATATAACATGGCGTGTTTACGTGTGGACTAAAGTGCCTCAGTAAATTCTTGCGAATATATAAATATATAACGCGAGCAAGCTCGTGACTCAACCACTAAAATTTATAACACTCGTGTGCTGAGTTTTAAACACATCAGCTTAATTAATTCCTTTTTGAATTTGTAGTTCACTTTATGAAGTTGAATTCACGTTTTAATTTATTCGGTGAAGCTTTTTATACTACGTTTACACGTTCGTACGCCAATTGTGACCAGAGTTCGCCACGAGAATTTATAGGATTATAGAGTGAATTTAAATTTAGACTTCAGGTTCAAGGATCGATAGACATTCTAGAGTGTCTACATGAAACATTGCTAACATGAAAAACCGAATCGGGAGTTATATAACAATTCTCGATCTCTGATTCTTCCCTGTCTTTCTTTAAATAGTTGTCAAGTGGCTTTCTCGGAATGAACAAAAATCGTTTGACCACGTTTTGTTTGAAATATGGTTAAGATGATATCTTTGAATTCGTTAGTGTCAGCATAAGATTTTAAGAACCTTTAATTTTCATTTAAATATTTCTTTTCCAGAGAGCGCTCCTAGGAGCTTACCGAGTTGACTCTCCTTTTACCTTGCATTCACCGTACATTCGACTCTGCAATAGGATTTAATCCGTGCATGTAACCTGAAAACTTCTCGGAACTTTCTGAACTTGTATATTCTTGATTTGTCGAAGATCTTAAGCGGATTTTTCCATTTATCATTATGTAGATCGCTAGCATGTCTGTCACTAGAAATCATAACCAGAAAGAAGCATGTATATAAGCTAATATAATATGGTATAATGTATCACAAACTCGTATTTTTCTTAAAAAGAGATAGCTGTATCACTACTTCGATTAACGCCCTTTGCCAGATTTGTGATCCTTGACAAAAATACCAAAAAGACCATGCTGAAGAATTAAAACTTGGACAAGATGAGTGACGACTTGCTGGAGATTCAAATGCCATTGTTTTTTTAATTACTAATTTGAATTGACTTCTCTTAGAGGCAAACAACTCTGCGTTTAACAGAATGTAGTCACCACTATTATGCTTCTTATTAAAAGTGTCACTTATTGTCCTAATTAATAGTTACCAAAGGCTAAAGTGATTTTTCGTTTTAAATATTGGCATTGCCTCAATATAGGTATTTAAGAATGCTACCTTTTATATAGACTTTCTATAGTATTGTCTTACTATTACGCGAATGTTATTCATTTAAATGAAACTATTTAATCGCGTTCTATTCTATTCTATTTTATCACATACACACAACACCTACTAGCTCAAACTAAGCAGAGCTTGTACTATGACTACTAGACAATAGATAAATATACATATATACTTATTTTTTGTAAATACATACATATTATACATAGAAACACCCAGACCAAGACAAACATCCATGTTCATGCACACACATGTTTGACTGAATAGAACCCGTGACCTCAGGCGTGTTAGTCAGTTACTCTAACCACTACGCCATCAAGACCGACACGATCGGGTTGTTTATTTAACACTTGTATAAATAAACAATGCTATAAAATCCGTATAAAGTAATATAATTTTAATATACTTTTTATGTTTGTTATTATAAAGATATGTGTATATTTAATTATTGAAAGTGAAGTAAGTTTGTTGTGTTTTGTTTACTGGAATATTCAATTTGTAAAAAAATACATTTATATTTTGACTTGATTACTATCTGGGCAAATAACAAGAAACATAATAAAACAAAAATATTTCAATTTGAAATAACGTTATACAAATATATTCACAACAAAGTACAACAAGAAACACAAAATTATGAAAGTACAGCTGAACAATTTTGTTTCAATAATTAGTTTGTAGTGAAGTAAATAAAAGGACTATAATTTAAATAGAACTATTACTAATTTAAAATAAACTTAGCAAAAATGTTTTGTTTCCAAAGCATTTGAGTTTAAATAGACGTGTTTTTATTTTTACTGTTGTTTATAAATAATCTGGCTGAATCCGCTCATTATACCTACGTTCTTATTCTGTACTACTTTTACCTTTTACCCGAACGCTATTAAATATGGACTCTTATATAAACACAATTAATATTAGATTTCCACGAATCTGAGATTATTCTTACTCTCAGTACAATTAATGTATATATAAATTAATTGTACTGGGAGTGTTGTCTGTTATATCTAAAATAATAATATTAGAAACTTAGCCTGTGCATAACCAAAACATTGCTGGATCGTGCCTGAACCAGTTCAGTTTGAAGTTTCGTGTTTTAAAAGAAAATATAGGTCGGATGGAATCAAACTTCAGATCTTTACAGATATAGATATTATGTTTGGATATATCCAATTGGCTAGTGGATTATAAGCCAATAGTCTCCCTATTGAAGACAGTTGGATCTGCAATCAATTAATTTGTACCCATTATTGCTTGAGACGTCCGTGCTTACTTTTAATACCTATATAAGGCAATAACTGAAATTAATCCATAACCCTTTGCAATAATGTGTGTAACATAATCAATTAAAGTGTACAATAAAAAAATAATTGTGCTTTTTCTGTTTATTTGTACTATTAACTTGAGAACTGCCTGTTGACAGACTAGTCGTAGAAATACCTAATAGGTACATACCTATTAGATATTCTTACGACTTGTACATACAACTGGGTATTGTTACAACTGGTCAGTTCTGCGTCTATTCTGGCAAAAGGCCTATATGGAAATTTACCTCGAAAGAGATAATGAGGTTTATTATCTCTTGTATGAAATTTACTTAGCTGCTATTAAATCATCATAATCATCCAATACCTCTTGGTCTCCAAAGCCTTATTCAATTGTAATTCACACACCGAAGAAGGCAATGGTTTCATCGAAGAGTCTTCTAAACTGACTTCTGCTATAAAGATAAACATTTAGATTCTTAGCTATAGGCAACAGCGCAAAGGCTAATGCTATCACAACATAGGTGTCCTAAATAGTAGTCAGTACATTAAAGTCAAATTCAAAGACAAACTTCATTTATTCATTTAGGTCACTAAGTAATGCTTGTTAAACTCAAAGTTTAGTGGGTTAGCCACTTTACCTAAGTTTTGTATCTAGTTCACGTACGTAGTTCATACGCATCAATAAACGTATAACGCAAATATATAATATCAAAATGAATTAAAACCGAGGTTAGCAATACGTAACGTCTAGGTATACCGTTTATTAAGTTACATTTAAATGTCTGATCACCGCAAACGTTCTGTGAAATTCTTTAAATTAGCTCATTTTGCATTCAAAGGATATTTCGAGAACTTCGCATTGCACGCACGTCTTAGGCCTGGCTGCCAGAGATAAATAAGTTAGAGACGCCGATATTTCACTCCAAACCAATATCGTAAAAGGCGCGAGAAAGAAACCGTTTAAAACTTTTAGTTTTGTAACATGAAGCCAACGTTTATAAGACTTCCTACCGAATTACCTAGTAATTATATCTAACCACAGTAAACGATTTGAAGGTCATCATAAATTACAAATATACAATATTTAAATGTCAACTTGCCGTGCGTCTAAAAAGGTAGGTTACTGGCTGACTTTTTATCATCACCGCAAGAGCTTTAAACATAAAAATACTCTAGACAATTTTTCAACGACGCAGACCCATGAATTTCAAATACGTTTTTACAGATAAGGGCCATTGTTGATATAAAATACGATTACGCAGCGTAGCCACGCGAGGACTGGCATCCCCGACCGTAAAAATTACAATACAACAAAGCAAGGGGTACAAATCATGGAAATACAAAGTTTGTATTAATGACGGTACTTACCCTTCATTTTTACGATGAAAAATTCTTTTATTACTTCTTCCAAGTTTTATGCTCTGTAAAATCTAGTTTGGATATTAAAACAATTATTATTATTCGTTAAACTGTTCAACATGGGCACTCAGACAGGTATAGAAGGCACTGAGGCAATTACCGCAATTTCTCTCTTAACCCGTCAACGGTGACACAAAATGGCTTTAAACAGCTTTAAACAGTCGGCCTCGCCGCGATAAACTAAGCATAAACTACGCCTTTGATATATTATTATTAGAACAAAGTAACACGTTTCCTGCTCTCGTCTCTTCGTCGCAGATAAAAGCGTTAAAAGCCTTCCTTTAGTCAGAAGAGTGACGCGGCGAGGCTTCTGGGTTTTGAGGTAAAAATGAGACAAGTTCGAGAGTAGATTTTAGCGAGTTAATTACTCACCAACAAGAGATCATGAACAAAACTAACTGCAAAATTATCTCGGAAGCACCTGGCGTGTACACGTCATGAGAGCCGTAATAGCTGAAGAATTAAGACGAATCCTGGCAATTTAACTCGTAAGTCGACTTGGAAACATTTGGCACCGAGAGAAAAGCTTAACACAAAATTCCAAATGTCTTTATTATTTTAAGCTACCTCCCTCGCGTTATGCCGTCTTTTGTCCATGATATTCTACTTCGGCTAAAGATAATTTGGAAGTGCTAAATAATTCATTTGATGTTTAATAATATTTAGGACTTCGTTCGCCATCTTCATCTCGAGGTTAATAAAGAGATAACTTTAAAATGAAACAAGTTTTATAATAGGATTTTGATCATCGTTAAGTCTTCAAGTATTGTAAGTGATGTTTGCTTTCAGATAATGTACAAGTTAGCATTTACTAAACTTTAAATAATATTAGAATATTTAAAGTTCAGAAGTTCTACTTCTGACAAAGAGGTCTTTCATCGTTATTCTGTTTTATATTGTAGTTGGGTCGTAGTCGACAAGCAATGTATCAAGATTAATTAATAAACTTAAGCTATAGAAAAGGATATTTATGACATTATGATTTATATGCAGATATAAATCCTTGCTTGACTTCTTTAAATCGTACTTATAGTTAATGACTGACATTTGTATAATTTATATTAAATTATACATATGAAAATTAATTAAGCGTGGCGTAAAATGGATATTGCGCCATCTATCAATTAAAGAGCTCTTGTACCAGATTTATACATTCCGTTTTCAAAAAGACAACGAGAAAACACGTCAAAGGCGAATATCAGTGAAGACCGATATCCTTATTAGTCTTGAACGATATTCTCCACATTTTTGAATCACACAAATTTTAGACTAGCGTCTACCAACCGAACTGAACCGACCGACCATATTTTCCATATTGGCAGGGGAAAAAGCACTAGTATGGCCATTGCACTCTCCACTTCATTTACATGATTTACTGAGAAGAAGTAAATTGAATTAAAAAATATCAAGATCATAAGCTAGTAAAAATAAGGTGTCTTCAAAAAGCCGAAACATGAACTAATATCATTATGCTAGATGACATATCTAGGCTATTCCCAAACATGTTATGATAACCCGGCTCAGTAACAATGCTGTCTCCACTGACTCTCTCTAACTTACTCACATAAATCTGTGTTAACGGCCCAGCGGGACAGTGTTTGCACAATATTGGGTTAAAGCATCCGGACGCCACGTAACAAGTGGAAAATAACGTTATGGGAAATATCGCTACGTGACTTATAGACTCCTGGTGTAGTCATCGTTAAGAAACTTCGCCGAATTTTATAGCTGAGATAACAGACCGCCGAATTTTGGATTAGTTTCGTCCTTCTAAAGTAGAGTAACAATAAAAAAAGTTGGGTAAGATTGAACCTACTGTTTATTGATGGTATACTTACCTACGTACTCCATTTGTCTAGAGACTATCTTGACTAATAAGGTATATATATAATTAAAAGGAAAAGATACAGAGATGTAAAGTTCCCTAAACAAGATCAGCAAAAGTTTATTTCTCATTTGCTTATCCAGTGCTACAAAGGAAGCATTAGCAAAGAATCATTTACTCAGGTAGAAAGCATGTTTATTTGCCATTTAATTTAATTTAGTGATAATAGAAACAATGCTTTACTGACGAATTGTACAATTTACAAACAATTTGCTTAAGTTTATGATCATAATTCAAGTAAACACTTAAAATGTACAAGGACATAGTAATTATGAAATAATTTGACAGAAAACGTTTACACAAATAAAAGTGAATAATTCATTGTTTCTTAAATATGAACTTGGCTATTATTAATATCACGTACTTTCGTCCTCTAGTAGTCACGCGACTCCGATATTAGGAATTAGGCGGCTGTCCTTGATTTTATTTTCATTACCGTCAGTCTTAGACAGATTAATAAAAGTATTAATTGTTATTACTCGTTCCTGACTACTTTATACGTGTGATCGCCTGATTCATAATAAAGATAACCGGATAAAAAAGAAAATTTTCATTTTCATTTCATTTAATTTACCTACTAATTAAGTACTAAGACATATTTCTCAAACGTGAACCGTTCTATAGACTTGAATAGATTGGCCTCTTATTACATTTGACTTTAATATAACTATGTTATGTTTAGATCCCACGAAATACAAGAAGAAAAGGCTAGAAAAAGAAATTAATTTGTTATAGTTCAATTTTATAAATTGAAGGATATCGTCTTCTTTCTACATAATCATACCTGTTATTGCATTTGTTGGTAGGAACATTTTAGTGACAGCATACAATGTGGTTGGGAGGATTACAATTTGATTTCGACCTGAATCTTAGAGGACGTGAAGCCCAGCTAAGTCTATCACGTCTTAAAATTCGTTGATTTACCCGATTCGTCAGAAACCGCAGAGCGAGTTGGAATTTCGATAAGCAGTCTGGCTGCTAACGATATTAAAAAAAGATACGATAACGATATTAAAAAAAGATACGATAACGATATTAAAAAAAGATACTGAATTCAGACATTAAAAAGAAATTGTCAAGATTCAGATTATTTTCAACTAGTTTTCCTCTCGGCTTCGCTCGCGGTAATGTAATCTATCTTATCTTATCTTCTTATCTTATTGTAATCTATACTAATATTATAAAGCTGAAGAGTTTGTTTGTTTGTATGTTTGTTTGGTAGAACGCGCTAATCTCAGGAACTACTGGTTCGAACTGAAAATGCTTTTAGTATTGGGTAGCCTATTTATCGAGGATGGCTATAGGCTATATAACATCACGCTACGACCCACGGGGGCGGCGCAGTAACTATAAACGCAGGTGAAACCGCAGGCACATTTAGTTTTTAATAAATTGTATCCCTCGGAAACATGTCTTTTTCTGGATGAAAGGGTACCCCATGTACTTTACCCCTGACACTGTGTATGCGAAATTTTATGATGATCGATCGAGTAGTAAGTAACACAGTAAGGTGCGGAAACGTAACAAACAAACAAACAAACTTATATTCGCATTTATAATATTAGTAAGGATGTATACATAACATACTAACGTCTGTTTCCTGAAGGGAAAGCAGAGACTATCAATGCCTATTTGCTACATAAACATATTGTATTTAATATCTCTTTAATTTTTTTATTCATACTGCAATATCATTCATATTTAATAGCGGACGAATTATACTGAGTGCACAATCAATAAAACTAACACAACCACATTTATTTGTGAAATAAAAATAAAAGTTGTAATGTATTGATCAATAAAAATAAACGATTCACAAACATAAATTATGTATTATTTTAACGCAGACGCAATCACTGGGTTGGCTATCTAATGTAATTGATGTGGAGATAGAAAATAGTCTAGACTTTATTTAATGCGTATCAAAATAGACATTTGTTTTAAAATGTATAAAGGGTAAAAGCAAGGACAATAAGATTAATGAAACTAACAATAGGTTAACCAAAAATGTATATATTATTATTCGATAGATTAACTTTATTCAAGACTTTGTATGCTTACGTTTCGTTTTGAAAGCTTAGAGCGTAGAGTGTGGTTATTGATAGTAAACAACGAGACAGATATGGAATACGAATATTCGGCATCATTTTTACCGAACTGAATATTCACGGAGAACTTTACTATTTCAATAGTAAACACACAATTAGTTGGCACAAACTACACACAGATACACACAAACATAATTAGTGGATAGCATAATTAATGCCCGTGTAGGATTTCAACCGGCAACACTTAGCGAAGCGACAGTATCACAGCAACCGCTTACTCGTTGCGTCATCGGTGCAGTTCTCCGTAATGTCACCTAATTTTTGGTGTATTGAGAATAGGCCCTTGGCTAGCATTGAGACAATTTATAAATATACTCCATATTATTATTCATAGACTAGTGATGCTTCTAGAGACTCAAGTAAATTTTACATGGCCCTAATCGCACGGTGAAAATTTATTATATAAATAATTAATCGACTAAACCGCAGCTGACTTAAATCGTGAACATGAATGTCACTCAAAGTCTGTTTACTTTCGAATATTGCTGTGCTGTGACAGGCTACATGCGGTGGTCAATGAAAATCGAACGTGAAAATGCTCAATCGCAGGTGATAACTCATTCAAAAGAGCGTTTTGCGTTGCGTTGATCTGTTACCTACCACTAATTGCGTAGTCGATTTTGCGATTTAGATCGAGTTGGTGACTATGAACAACTCACCATTAGTATAAAAACAATGACCCAATACATTAAAAATGATTGGTTTTAACCACATGGGTGGCGTAATGGTACCAATGAAATACTAATACGCTTGGGTTTTGGCACAATATAAAGCAAAAATAATTGTGATATGTGTTTAAGCTTGTTGTTCCTTAGTTAATAATATTCTTTTACCGTTCAGAAGATAATGGTGCCAATTCTGTTGTCACAAAATTCTCTTATCTTAGCTAAAAATCTCTAAAATTTATTTTCGTCCTGTCACTTTTAGCGATTTCAGAATACAAAATGTCGTTTGACAGGACTAAACTAAATTTTAGAGATTTTTAGCTAAGATAAGAGAATTTTGTGACAACAGAATTGGCACCAATATTTGCATTATTCTGAATGTGTAGTTATTTTATCGTAGCATGTGAAAATCCGTAATTGCTGCCCTATATTTTTTTTTATACACCTCGCCACAGTAAAGCTCGATAAAAATATGTATTAAGTTAGTTGGGTAGTGCGACTATATGGTTGATCTAGGATTTTGGAGTGCGACGTAGTGCCTATTTTGGGTAGGTCTTTCGTGTAGTGGCCTGCCGTTTCATACGGCGGGCCGTAACCTTGGCGGGGTCGCGACCGCATGCGAAAGCGATTCGCGCGGCCCCGTCGATAGTGGTTGTGTCGAGGAACACCGTGGTAGGTTTAGTCGGTATCCCGAGAGGTACATTATATTTTCAACATCTTTCTATACCCCGGCGAGTCCGACATAATCCCTCCGCCCGCCCCCGCGGAGGGATATGCGTCATAGCATTCCCCCAAGTAAAAAAAAAAAAAAAAAAAAAAAAAAAGGATTTTGGAGTGCAATATCGCCTACTAATCAAATTTAGTATTAGGGATGACTGCTACGTCTGTGACCTTGAAATACTACGTTGACTAGTGAAGCATCTAATGGGCATAATTATTATACTGAAAATGAAACTCTTGACCGTCGAGTGAAAAATTGTCGAGCGTTGAGAAGCGGCTCAAGAGAGGTATTTATAAAACATAAGCTTCTATTAGTCATTAATTTTTTGCCAGCATTCCATGGTATAGAGTACTAAGGGCACTTTTTACCGTTAGATATTAGTAACTAGTTAGTAGGTACTAATACAATTTTAGTATCTTTCATTAGTATAAACGACGTATAAACTCTGACGGCCATCTTTCAATCATAATAAAAGCATTAGTGTCAAGTTACAAGCCTGTTAGGCACCAAAAGCAGATTACATTGAAAAATAAATAGAAGTTAGATAATATTATTTTCATTTGAAATTCAATGTTGGTGTTCTATTTCGCGCTCCTATCTAAACATTAATTCAATGAGATTAAGTCGTGTCATCACAAAAGACGACCACTAAAAACAGATCACATGCAATTCCCGGCATTGTGTTGAAGCTGTAGAACAGAAAGAGATACTAAGATAATAACAATAGCGCTTAATGCACGCAAACTAAGTGTATAATGTTGCAGTACTAAGGCCTTAATGTAGGCACTAAAGCTGTTTGCGTTACGTGAAGAGCAAAAGTTAGTATGTGAACGTGCACATAATACACTTGACTGTGACTTTTGGAGTATGCTGAACTTTAAATGAGATTCTTGGAATGTTTGTAAGGGGACACTTTACGGTTGTATTATTCCACTTGCAACCCGTTTCCGCAACCCGAGCCTTAAAATATTGTCACGGTTAGCCGACCTCACAGAATCTACACCGACTTGCCTACCTGATTTTTTGCTTAGTGAACTTTTAAAGAATTCGTGTCAATTGTATTGGTTGAACGGAAAATAAAATAACAGAAAAACACAGAGTAATCTAATGTAAATTTCATTTCGATATGGAAGAGAGAATGGATAGGTATTGTCAAGCCAATCAACAACCTTTTGATAGATTACATTGTATGAAATTCAATACAAATCCAGGCGTGTTAATTGTATTACGCTGATGAAAATAAAATCGATATCAATGACATTACAATCGTTGACAAATTCTGATATGTATTTTATGATATAGTAGATTTAAAGGTTACAAAAGGAATAATCTTTCCGTTACCGCTTCTGAGTTTCAAAATTTATTCTTATATTTGCTCACTTCTTCCATGCACTGAGTGCCATTTCAGTTTCTTGTTATAAAAATTGCCTTCTTTTATGCTTTATTGAAGAACAATGCCTTTCGTAGCTACATAAAAGCTTATTAAACAGAATTCTAAAGAATTTGAATAAAAGCGCTTGGATTTATGAAAAGAACTTTATTTATATATTTTATATTTTACTTTAAATTAACTACGCGAGATTTTTTAGTTCGCTCATAAATTGGAGATAATGTTATTGTTCCGTTTTAGTTATAGAAATTATATTAATTATTTGAATTTGTGCATATAAAAATGTGCCAATTTTTTTTATAATATGCTATTTTAAATCATCTCACTAAGCTATCGTTTACAGAAAATTTTTACTTATATGACGGTAAGTAAAAATTTACCACGCAATAAACAAAAAATATTGTTTTATCATCATCGAAGAATAATAAAACGGATTGTTGGTTCAATCGGATACTTAATCGGTACCAATATGTTGCTAGTTAAATCCTCGTACAACTCAATAGATACCGAAATCATGCCCAAAAATCCTCAAGGGCTTTCACGAAATAAATGGTGAATGCCGACCCCAGGAGTAGGTTAAAAATGAAACTGCCGTCGAATTATATCAGATATCATTCTTATTTAGGTGAAGCTTCGCTACGCTTGCGTATCTATTTTGTATACCATTAAGGTGGCAAGCCATCATACGGTTTATTTGTGTTTGCCGTAGCCTATTTGCTAGACCAGACGTTTCTCTCGCGTGTTATCAACCCTACAACAAACTAGTAATTATTGTGCTGATAACGCAAGGGACAAAAATTAACTGGCGCAGACAGTACATCGCCTTGAAGACACCTAGAAGCCCATCCCTCCGTAGGAATGCAACACAAGTTGATTTCACTTTATTCTTCTCTAGGCTGGAAGGTTACTACAGGTCTACCACAAAGATGTCTATCTGAAACTTTCCGACTAAAAAACTTTCACTGATGTTTCTGTGGATTTCTTTCTTGTAAAATGACATGACTCCTGTTGTTCTGACTACTTCAGGTTAAGATTCAGAATTGTCAAGAGGATACGTAGGGACCAAGATTCAGTACGAATTTTGGAAGCAACGTGTTGCACGGTGCGAACAGTTTACCTAAAAAATCCGGTATTTACATTGCGCAGTAGGCCTCAGATTTTGTGCACTTCTCTTTTATTATATCTGTATCTACAACGATATATAAAAACATAATTTTCTCCTAAGCTGTAATGTCGTAGTGACCACTATCCTTAAATAATTAGGACACTTGCAATAGTTTAAATAGTTAGTTAATTAGGTTGCTGGATGGACCGTTTGTCTGCGAGTCCGTGAGCACACACTATGTCAAATAACTGTAATCACCACCAAACCGGTGTGTGTAAAGACAAGAGAAACTAATATTCTGATTTCTAGATAAAATAAACATGTCCGTATAAGAAACTTTACTTCTGTTTTAAGCAAAACTTTTCCTATTTCTATAAATAGGAATATATATATTTGTCCTATTTTGTTACAATATTGTATGCATTAGTACGCAATTTTTAATTTTTTTATTTTGACTACTCCCGTACTAGGAATAAATCCTGTGTCGCGGGGGTCTTTACAAACATTTATACGACGGACACACAGCACACTCAGACTCAGAACAATCACTTGTGTGATCTACAAATGGTTGTGCCAGTGGAAGGAGAAAGGAGAAAATCAAAGGTGCATTATACCCAAATTCTGGCATCTACGTTAAGGTCTGTTATACTTGTCTTCTTAGGTTCTACGTAGGACCTTATCAAATTTCATCATCAAATAATCATCTCATTTATTTCACACGTTTGTCCAAACAAATAAAAAAACAAACGCAGAACTACATATTGTATATTTATTCGATTTAAATCTAAAAGGAACTGTCCAGTGATCACAGTGCAGTGTGCAGGCGTATTAAGAGACGTAGTGGAGAATTTCATCTATCTGAAAACACGCTTAGCATGCTGTCGTGGCTAAATCTAACAACGCATGTTTTCTTATAAGAGCATAAAAGCCATTTGTATGAGCATCTGCGAACATGTTTGAAGCATTAAAAAACTACTTACGTTTACCAATCGTCACAAGGTTCTCTTTTTTGTTAACGAGAACATATTTTTTTAATAAATAAAATTTAATAATTTTTCGTCGGACCCAGGCATTAAATCCTCGGTTGGCTGAATTCGATTCCACGAACTCGCGTAAACCAATCACATTTGTTGTTTACATTACTGCATGATAAGTTCGAAAACCACAAAAACAAACCTAACAATGATTATCGGAAATGACACGCACGTTTGGCGACAGATAAAAAATTTCACAGAATCACCAGTGCATTATCATCTGGTTTGTTATAAAAATTTCCACAAGATAAATCGTCCGTCACTGTGTGGGCGGCATATCAATCACAGCGTTCACCGACAAGCTATTTTCTGAACAACTGACACGTATCTAAAAACTATTTTTTACACTTTATCGAATCAATGGCTGTATAATATACGTACATCGACATACGTATAGCTATGTTTGTTATCGTTTATTTAGAGACTTTGTATGGAACGGTTTTCAATCGAAATTTCGATAGATGGAGCCTCAATGAAAAAGAATGAAAGAAATAAAGAAAACTGCTGAGTGTGCCAGCTGTTTATCATCAATCTCGGCCCACGCGGGTTAGAAACTACTTTGTATGGCAGTATTAAGGTCATAAGTAATAACACCGGTATCGTAATGAGGTATATGGCATTAGTTATTATTGCGTTCATGTTTATGACGAAGATATCAAATTTTCTATTGTCTTCTGTTTACGCGAATGTTATTCATTCAAATTAAACTCTACGGATAATTTATACGGATTTTATTGCGTTGTTTATTTAAGACTCTATTACATAATCTTGAAACTGTTACACTACTACTACTATTGAATTTTACTAATTTTTAAGCTAATAAAATTATTAAATCTATTTATATTTAGGTTTACTCTTTCCCCGAAAGTGTAAACCTATTTAAGATGTGTTTTCGGTTTATTATGTGATTACTACTACGTATGGCTAGTGGATGATTCGCTCAAATTTAACTCGCCCGATTCGGGCGAATCGACACTTATAAAGATATATTATTTTTCTATAGGCGGCTCGCACAAATTGTATTTTATAAATAAATAAAATATATGTTTTCGATTCGTTACTATTATAAGCAAGTTTATTTCATTGGATATATACATATTATGATCCAACATATTGTTATAGGAGTTTCTAAACCTGGTAGATCAGCAGGATGTAGACACACACGTCAACCATGCTGTCACTGTCTACACCGACGGCAGCCGAATTGATGGCAAGGTCGGAGCCACATTGTCTCTTTGGAGCAATGGAGCCGAGACCAAAGCCGTCAAAATGAAGCTGTCGTCACATTGCACGGTATACCAGGCGGAACTCTATGCTGTGTTGAAAGCAACAAATATGATTGTTCGCAGCCGGCATGAGAGCTTTGCCATTCTGAGCGACTCTCGCTCTGCCCTGGAAACTGTTGTAAATCGTAATTCCCTCCATCCACTAGCCGTAAAAGCGAGAGCCAACATTAAACAAGGCAGACTCCAGAACAAGGAAATTTCCTTGTTCTGGATCAAAGCTCACGCAGGGTTGGAGGGGAACGAGCGCGTAGACAAACTGGCCAGGGAGGCAGCTCTGCACCTCAAGGTAAGACCAGCCTATGATCAGTGTCCGGTTTCATTCGTGAAGCAAGAAATCCGTCTGGACTCGCTTGACGAATGGAACCGGAGGTACCAAAATGGTGAAACGGCAGCCGGCACTAAACTTTTCCTACCGGACGCCGTAGAGGCGTACAAAGTCGTCCGCGATATCAAACCCTTTTCTCTTCTCACCCAAATACTCACAGGAAATGGTGGGTTCTCTGAATACTTGTACAGGTTCAAGTGTAAAGAGGACCCGTCATGTCCTTGTGGGCTGGGAGAGACCGAAACCGTCCCACACATCCTGGCTGAGTGTCCCTTGTACGGAAAGCCCAGGTACGACCTGGAAAATATCCTAGACTGCAATATCTACGTTAACAACTTCTACAATATGCTAACGGACAAAACAAAAAGAAAGTCGTTTATAGACTACTGCAAGTTAATAGCAAGCAAAGTAAACAAAAGAAACAAAACACAACAAACACAAACTCACTGCCCCAATAGATAAACTTAAATTAGAATAAGATGTAAAATATATATATGTAAGATAAGACTGAAATCAACTGTGATAACAATGTGTGTTTGTAATAATAAATAGTGTTACTAGAAATAAGATTAAATATAAGCTTGTTATTAAATAAAGAATGTAAATAAGGATCCTGATCCACATGTCAGGGGAATAAGCACAACAAACTGGGATGACGGGTGCTTAATAAAAAAAACAAAAAAATATACATATTGTTATGATACGCGTAATTTACATATGCGATAAAAGAAATAGCGACAGTGAAATGGTCCAACGTATATAAAACTATATAAAAATAATCACAATATGTAATCTCGCTACAAAGATAGAATAAAAACAAAAATATGTGTATATACTATCTCTGTCGCTGCAATATTCGAATTAAAGTAAAATATACAACGCTATACAATACAAATTTTCCAATTATGGGGCATGTGCCATGCATTTAAAGCCAGTAGCATGGTGGATATTTATAATTCAAACGTTAGTGATTTATCACTTACTTTGTCTAAAGTTTAACAATTTTAAACAAGCCAGTTGTATGTGTTTAACACAGTAAATACTTAGTAATAGGTTATAAATTTTTCAAGATAGAATAATTAGGTAAAACACTGTTAAACAAATACATTTAAACAAATAAATGGGTACTAAAAAATTCTATTGCCTAGCAAATCCTCGTTTAACTGAGATCACAATCAAACATAAATCTCACTCATTTAAGACTTAATTCTTACGAAAATCTTATTTTTATAAATAAGAATTTGTTTCGTAGATTTATATTGCGTTCTAATATTCTAATTCGTCAGTGTCATATATAATGTAGTCCGAAAAATCGTATTATTATAACTGTGTTTTGTGTTTCGGCCATAAGTAGCTGGAATTTTGCCGTTGGCTGAGGCCGATGCATTCGTCCATTGCGCTGGCGGCAACGTAAAGCCTTTTTACTGGGTTAATAACGACTTAAATCCCTGGTAACTGCAATGGCAAGTATCCATATGCTATGGTTACTTGAAATTAAATGGCAAGTGCTATTCTGCAATCTAGTATAAAAATCCGAAATGTTTATTTACGAGTATCTATTTTACATAAAGACAGTATGATCTCTTTTCAGATCTTAACCAATATTATAAATGCCAATGTATGTTTGTTTCTTTGTTACACTTTCACGCCCTAACTACTTGATCGATCATCATAAAATTGCGCATACGCGTTGTCAGGGGTGTACCCCTTTATGTATTACTATGAACATGTCCTTTCCTACAGGAAAGGACATGTTCATAATAATACATAAAACAAACTATGTAGTATACTATATAATATATTACTACAGGAAGGATTTAATTACAGGAAAGGACAGAGGATACCTTTTATATACAAAAAGTACAGTTTCCGATTGATAGAAGTTTATTGACAAAATCTACATTAACAAAGGCGAAGTCGCGAGCAAAGTCTGTTGTTTTCATAAAAGAAACTTACATGCCATCTGGGTGACGGAATTACCAACTTTATTGGTCGTTTTGTAACTATGACACGAGTAAGTGTGTCGGTCGTTGGCGGGGAGTGCGGTGAAGGTCAGCGTTCTTGATAATTTGATACGCATTAGGATCTGTGACGAAGAGATTCCAGGTCTATAGCAAAAAGAAACGTTAAATTATCAAAAGTGTGCAGTTGGGCAACGTAACTAATCACCGCTGAAGTCTAAATTTTTTCTAAACCTGGCAGAACTCGGTTGGGGAAGTACCTACCTCTATCATAATGTAGATCGCATCCGAACAACATTGAGCTCTGTTTCTGTAGTGAATAGAATTTCTAAGCTCCTTAAAGTGGCTTCTGTGGTAGCAGGTAGCCCGTTTGACCGTAGGTATTTGCGCATGGAGGATAGTCTATAAGTTTTTTAACAGCTTTTTTTTCTACTATGCAGTAATGGAAAAATGCAATTTATAACCGCGACTTCCAACTTTTCGACGAGTTAGACCAGACGAGACATAAACTAGTTAGCAGTAAACATAACACGTATGTATATTAGAATCGTGCTTATCCATCCTCCGAATGGTTGGCAGAGATATATTTATTATACTGGAAATCACTTGTTATGTTTAAGATCCCATAATAAGAGACGATCCTGTGGTACATAATATCACGAATTTTATAAAAACACAAGTTTTATTTCAGAAACGTACAATTATAGTCATTTTCATGCTCCTTTGTGTACGTCTTACATTGGTAGGTAATGGCGTGTGAATGATATGTTCATGTTTCGTGACGTTGCACGTCATGATATTATTTTTGTTGTTTAGGAAGCAACTGTTGTGTCACCGTTTTATGACAGTCGGTCTAGTTTCTGTCGTGCTTACTGAGCTTTTTATTACATTTGTAATTTCAGATGTTGACGATGACATCAAACGTCTGGAATCACTTTTTATTCCTACTGTTACGTAACATGTGAAACCATGAGGTTTATTCGTAGAAATGAAAACTATAATAACAGTGGCTGTTATTTGGTAATGATTTTACCTTTTTATTTACAAGTTCACCGCCTAGTTGCATTGTGCTTACTTTTACGTGCGATTGTGATTCCTTGGGTTTGATTGCCGAGTTGGATTAAGCAATATAAAGCTTTTCTATTAGAAAACTCTCAGACGCGCGGCCTAAAAACATCGATGATGAAATAAAGGTGAAATATACCTTTGTTTACCACTTCTGTTATACTGATAGGGTCGTGATAAAGATGTCTTTACGTTTGATATATTTAAGACAAATATTACTAGTATTAATATGTAACGCAGAACAAATATTAAAGATATGGACACAAACAACTAGATTCGGGCAATTATTTGCAGATTACACATCAGCGATGTCATCAAAAATATTTTCATAATATTGTCTTCTGTTTACGCGAATGTTATTCATTGAAATTAAACTACTATATACGGATTTTATCGCCTTGTTAATCTCTCTATCTATAAAAATCTATTTATTTTTGGTTTAGTCTATATATATTTTAGTCTCCCCGTGACCATGGCTGCTGAAAAGCAACCGAAACGTCGGGGAAAGTGTAAACCAAAAATAAATAGATTTAATAGTTTAAATAATTTTATTAGCTTATAAATTAGTAAAATAAAATCAGTAGTAGTGTAATATTTTCAAAATGTTGTAATACAGTGTAATAAACAACGCGATAAAATCCGTATATAGTAGTTTAAAAATATTTTCGTTAATAGTAGATAATATCCGAAATAAAATATATAGCCACACTTTTATCTTCTTCTCCCTAGCCTTTATTATTCCCAAGTCACTTGGGGCCGGCTTTTCTAGTGTAACCGGATATGACTGGATATCAGTTTTTACACGGAGCGGCTGCCACCTGACCTCCACAACCCGAAGGCTAACGATACCTTAAGGCTAGACCAGTGTCATATTACAGGGCACTGACTTCCCAATAACGACTGCCATAGATGTTCATGGCAGCCGGGACCGACGGCTTAACGTGCTCTCCGAGGCACGGAGCAAGTGATAATTGTCAATCAATACGCACATAATTTCGAAAAGTCATAAAACTTCCGAAAGTCAGAGGTGCGTGACATGGGTTCGAACCCGAGACTCTCAGCATTGCAGTCTGTTGGTCTCGCCACTGAGCTATCGCTGCTCTTATCCACACTTTTATGCTGGTTCTAGAGTAAATGCCATCCTTTAATTAATCTAGAATATAGCCAACGAGACTTAAAAGCTTCATCAAGTAAATAAAAAAGCATTAAAGTCAAAAACTTACGCAATGTCAACGAGACAATGAACAAAACTATTTACTTTAGGTAAATAGAGCACAAAGCTAAATGTGGACATAGTTTTGTGGCGTCAGTTTGTATTGTGCGATACACTTTGATTCCTTTCATCTGTTTACAGAGTCAGAGCGCTGGTACAAATTGTACAAGCGCATTAGCACTGTCGGAACTCGTTCTAACAACCGTCGTTATTTTCCTTGAATAAATAAATACACTTTTCTTTTATTGTTTTATATAGATGTTATTATTAAATTTATCTGTACGGGTGGTGGACTGATTTGAGTGGTCACTTCACCACTGCCAACGTACTGAAGGAGTTTTGGCACCCTAATTATTTATACTAAATTATCTAATGTAGTTTTCTCTACAATAACAAATGCTATTCAAAAAATTAAGTATTTGATTTCCATTTCTAAAACCATTGGTAGGCTCACGCGGGACAAGCGCTTGTTTGACCAACAAATAGTTTATTTGACGATGAAGATTTTTGTTTATACATTACAGTTTTGTTTATAAATAATAAAAACAAATTATTTGTATAATTTGATAACTCAATATATTTTCGTATAAATGTCCTGGTCGAGATGGATATATGATATGGGTATATGGTACACAATGTGATCCAGTTACCGAATTTTTTTCATATATTGTTGCAGTTACTTCAAAATGAATAATAATATAAATTATATTAATATTTGAACATAATTAAATATAATCATCAAATTATATTACGTAATAAACGAAGAATTTTCATTCAAAGAACAAATAGAGAAATGTTACCTCGAAAACAAGAATGTATTTGTTCAGAAATTCGCTTACGAACACTTTGTTACCTAATAAGCAGGCGCATTCAACTGGCACAATTCGTACTTTGAGAATCCTCTTAGCAGCAGAATAGACGAGCGGTCTATTTAGTCTTCTTTGCGAACTGAATAGCAAACGCTTTGTGGGAATAACAAAGAAAATGTCTTACCAATTTGATAGTCCAAATTGCAGCTACTTTTAAATTGTAAATTTGAAGAATTACCCTTCTCAATGATAAAGAAAACGCAATATAGTATTTTAACTCAGGGATGATTTAGTAAATATAAGACGGTGCGGACGATTTACGGTGTATGTTCAGGTTTAGTTTCTTCATCATATTACAGCATAATGCTTTTGCCATTTTTAAATAGTTAGAAGCAACAGAATGTCCTAACTAATATTACAAATAGGTACCTACTATATTTCTGTTCCCTTGACAACGTGCATGCGAAATTTCATGATGATTGCTCGAGTAATTAATGCGTAAAAGCGTAACAAACAAACAAACTCACATTCGTATTTATAATATTAGTTAGGAAGTTAGGATGCCATACAATCAAATCTGGCGATATGCGTCGTGGCCTATGAAACATGGTTATTGCACATTTCTTATAAGATAATTCATTTTGCTGACCTCTACTTGCTTATAGAACCTTCTGATGGATTGCGTAAACTCTTTCTTTATCAAAACTATATAAGCATAAGTGAAATAGGTCTGCTAATTTAATAAAAAGGAAAGTTATAACAAATGACAGAAGTATCTTAATCTATGTTAAGGGTTCTAACTGCAATACCAGCAATCTCAGACGTGCCTAATCTGGAATCTATGAAATAACCACTGATAAAGACGTAATAAAGCTTAGTTAAAGTTACTTTTCAATGTCGTTGAACAAGTGCAGATAGCTATGACTATAACTCGCAACGCTAGCTTTCGAATAAATTAATAAGTTTCTTTTGTTTAAAGTCGTGGTTTCTTTCCCACTTTCTATAGAATTTACTAACACTGATAAGTACGGGAATGACCTGCGTTGAAAGACAGTTGTTCTGTGTTTCCAAGCGCTACATTCACGTTGAAAATGTAGCAAAATAATTTTAAGATCCAGTACAATTTTAGTTGAAATGAAACCGTTTTCTTCCAAGTAAATATATAGCTTTAGAACTCAAATACCGAAAACAGACATAATTTATATGCACGAAATATAAAATTATCCCGTTTATATAGGCAAGCTTCTAAAAATGTCGGGGGATATCATAGATCCGATTTAGGCATAAACATGATGACGTCACTAGAACTTATTTTGTAAATGTTTGGAACAAAAAGGCTGTGCGGCTCGTTTCCATATGCAACACATTTTACTTACAATAACATTTTCCGTTGTCCGTTTTGAGACGACGTTTTAAGCTTTCACAGAGAGGCGATGACGTAATCATGTGGCTTTTTCAGAATTTTTATTATATAAACTATTATAACTCCTGTTTATCTCTCAAATGCTCGGCAGGTCCTTTGTAATAGGGTGTGCCTTTTGAAGTTACTGGATGTATTTGCCAGAAAAAGTTAACTAAACGCTTCTCACAATAAAATTATTTGCATGACTAGTTTGAACTCACTTTTTTCGAGCCTGGGATATAAACCCAGGATCCAACGATGAACAATTTCATATACACGCATTATGTTACCCTTAGAATCCATACTGGCACGATAAGGCAACCAACATGCTAAAGCTTATAATAATGATGTAAAAATGTAGACAATTTTATGATAGTCATAATAATGTTGAACAAAAATACAAAATTATGGTAACCACATTCAAGTTCGCAATAATAACTACCTACGGCCGCTTCCATTTAAAGGTTTTATATTGAATTTATGTTTGATACTTTAGTAGAAATTACGAGTACTCCGCACTGCGGTATATTCGTGGCAGCGAATAATCTCTGCCATGTCACCGCATTCGTTCTGATTATGGGCTTATTGCCTCCGTAGTTTCCTAGTAGGCAATATCTAGTCACATCGGGCTGTAAGGAGGTGTAATAAATAGTGCCGCTGATCCTGTAAATAAACGCTTATACTACGAGGTTCGGAGTAAATTCGTATGTATGGAAGAATGAAATTGCAATGCGAATAATATAAGTTTGTTGTGCCAATGGCGTAAGTGGAAACGTTTGATGCCTGGCTCTAGTAAAATGTAAAATATAATTTTATTTTATTTAACTTTATTAAGGGAAAAACATTATACATTGCGTAAACTTAAATAGTACCTTTTCCTTATTACTAATTAATGAAGTAATCAAAGCATTTTCCACAAATTAGATATATAAATTAGTTATGCAGTTTGTTTCACGATCTCAAGCAATAAAATTACAGCAGTGAGCTGTTTTCTGACAATGCTAGACTAAAATAAGTAAATGATTAAAATAAAAAATTGTATCTCTCTATAAGAACATTCAATGCAAATACTTTTCACGACCGTAATGGTAATTCTATAAAGTGCCAATAGTTCTTTCACCTTTCTCCATGTAACAAATCACGCTGCCTCGGTTTAATTTCCTCTATAAATGCAATTGGATTATCGTAGACGGCCTTGGTGAAGAAGCGACAGAGAAGTGACGACGACTACTATGCAAAAGTTTCGGGTGTAATAACCAAGTCAGCAAGGGCTTCTTTGTTAAGAATGCTCAGTTGCAGCTTGTCTGTCTGCAATTGTGACCTATAGATGACTTTAAGGTGGGCTTCTTTTAGGTGGCGTAAAACCATAGCTACTTAAAAGGTGAATGTGATACTTCTGCCGAAGCAGTTTACTGCGTACACTTTACAGTACTCAGACTCATGGCAGATTTTCAAATAATAATAATAATAGTTAACACACAATTGTGCGTGTACATAGAAGATTAATATATGAAGAAACCGAGTCTTTTCTTGAGGGATATTATCGAAAATCTAGTTGGGATAGACTATTAACAGAAGCCTGAACACGAAACATCAACCAGGCGACTAAGTGTGAGGTCTTTGCGCATCACAACCTCCCCAATTTCAAGATTAGTTATGTTATTAATATCCCAAATGCAAACATATTCAGGCAATGGTAATCGCTTACATTATCGATACTTAATAATTGACTGTATAGATGGTGTTGTGGTTTAAGTGGTTGCCTTGCCACTATCACTAAGCCGAGTGTTGTGGGTTCGAATCCCACACGGGACAAAAATTTGTGTGATCCACAAATAGTTGTTTCAAGTCTGGGTGTTCTCTGTTTTTTTTTATCGTCACACGACAAAGGTATTGTAACGGACCTGATGGTAAGCCCAATTACAGTCCAGAGACAGTGACGACGAGGAAAAGATGTCTTTTAGTCGTCGTCAGTGTCAGGCCGGTCTGACCAGATGCTTCTTCACACTAAGTTTGAAGGACCCAATGTCATAGAAGGGAGGGAACACATGTGCCGGAATGTTTGAATTTTCTTAAAGCCCCATGACACAGGATTTAATCCTACTGTGAGAATTGTCTTTTTAAATAAATAATAGTTTAAAAAACTAAAAACACGCTTTATTAAAAAACGAACTAAAGAGTAGAAAATATTTTAATAATTTTTATGTTAAAAATCGTGGGGTGGGTTATCAAAAAATCTTAGAAAGCACCCTACGCTCTTTTACATAAAAAATATTAAATTATTTTCTACTTTTTTTCCGATATTATGAAGGGGGTTAAAATCATGTTCAAAGTTACCGTTATATACATACTAACATACATACTAACATACATACTAACATACGTATGAAGCTAATAAAAGCGTGTTAAAAAGAAAGGATATAATACGGGTGACATCGTATAAAACTACATTTTAAATTAAAGATGCACATCTATTATTTTATATTTCAAGATATCTCTACTTAGATTGTACGAAAAAGTATCATCATTTGTAATAAAAAGTGAAGTTACACATTACTATTACATAATAGATAACGATAAGGTACAATTATATGAGTAAGCAGCATAATACTACATTTATAATTAAGATGTAATATTGGCATCGTGTGACAGATGACAACTTAACGTGCAGAAGGACTTACCTTGGCTTTCTAAAGACTATATTAAAACGTAGTAAGAGAACAATTGCGGCTTAAATAATAATAATAATATACTACCACATACACACAACACCATCTAGTCCAAACTAAGCAGAGCTTGTACTATGGGTACTGGACAATGGATAAACGTACATATATACTTTTTTTTTTGTAAATACATATGTATGTATACATAGAAACTTTGCTTTAACGGTGAAGTAAACTTCATGAGGAAACATGCATATCTGACAGTTCTCCGTTAAGTTCGCAAAGGTACGTGTGGTGTCCGTGGTGTAGTCTGCCAACCTGCATTAGGTTAGCGTGGTGGACTAAACCGCAACACTTTTCACACTTAGAGGAGGCCCGTGACCATCAATGAGAAACATTTGTTTTTTTTAAATGTCGTCTTTCGCACTAGATATAATTCCTGTGTAGATGGACTTTACAAACATTAAAAAAAGGGACTCAAAGAATACCCAGACCCAGAACAACCATTTGTGGATCACATAAAGTTTTGTGCCGTGGGGGATTTAAGCGCGCAACAATCGACACAGTGGCAATAGGCAACCACTTAAACCACTACGCCATCCGTGAATCTTTCTTCTCCCTAGCCTTTATTATTTCCAAGTCACTTTCGGGTCAGCTTTTCTAGTCTAACCGGATTTGACTTGATATCAGTTTTTACACGGAGCGGCTGCCACCTGACCTCCGCAAACCGAAGGCTAACGATACCTTAAGGCTAGACCAGTGTCAGGATCTTATAGGGCACTGACTTCCCAATAACGACTGCTATAGATGTTCATTGCAGCCGGGCCCGACGGCTTAATGTGCTCTCCGAGGCACGGAGCAAGCGATAATTGTCAATCAGTACGCACATAATTTCGAAGTCATATAACTTCAGAAAGTCAGAGGTGTGCTGTCGCTGTTTTTTCGCCATCCGTGAATACAAGGCTGATTTTTGGTATATATGTTTTAAGTCTTTGATGTAATGGGAGCGCATATCGGGTTAATTGGTATCCTTTGTGTTTATCCAGGCAAGAAACTTTCATCTAAATTTGTTCAACGCTTAAGGGTGATTGGGAGACAAACAATCAAACATCTTCAACATTATAAATACGAGTATTTATTATCATAGTAAGAATCAAACGTAAATACTTTCATATTTACATATAATGTTAGTACGATTATATCACATTAGATACTTATCTAGTAATTAAACTAGAAAATTTTCATAATCACAATAAATTTGACAATTTATCTCTATACAAAAGCTCCCGAAATACCTACTCTTCAATTAATGTACATGTGGTTGGATAATTAAAGACGATCTATTGCGGATCCCGTGGCACAAGAAAATCAGTACAGAAGGTAGAATTATAATTTTCAACATCAATATTTTATACCCACAAAGTTTCAAAACAATATTACGGAAATTATTTAATTATGTACACCTTTTCCAATCAAAGTAACCATTGATTAAATTACCCGTTAATTAAAGGTTAATTATAACCCAACCAGTAGGTATTATAAATTATTATAGTTGAAATTGGAGTATTTTACATCACAAACCCTATAATAAAAAAGAATCTATTTTTTTATATCTTGGACAGATTTTGTCTTACTTTATGGCACAATGAGTGTGTAGCGTAGGGGCAAAGTGAATTACACCGACATTTTGTTAACTGATATTTTTAGCTCTCGCGTTAGCCGTCTGCTAGACACAGCTGCTTATTCCGTGATGCTACTGAGGATTTCCTGACAGAAAAACCTAATAACACTGTTTCGTTCCGGGAATCAAATCCCAGATGTCATGCACAGCAGTTTCATTCACGGCCACTACTACAACGCAGAAATGGATTGAATTATACTAACAATGTAGGTACTAATTGTAACTGCAAAACTTACGAAAAGTTTAGAGCACAGTAGTACGGATTCAATATGTCTTACCAATGGTCTTTATGTCTGTTATTTCAAAGTTTCTACTGTTCCACGACGCGACATTAATACCCCATGTGAAAGGCATTTTAAAGAAAGAAACTATACTTATAGATCAGTGGTCAATATTTACGAAAGTCATTTCTTATTTCGCTTCTTAATGTACATAATTTTGTACGACACATATTGACAGTTACATTCTTTAAGACATATAGGTAAACTAGATTTTACACCCGGCCTTGCTCGCTTTAATGTAGATTTAGTTAATAAATTTCCATCCCTTGGGAACAGTAATTTTTCCCTGGATGAAAGGTACTCCACGTCCTCTTTTGTACCCCTAACAACGTGAATACAACATTTCATGATGATTGGTTGTGTTGTTAAGGCGTACAAGTGTAAAAACAAATTAACAAACTCACATTCACATTTTTAATATTAGTTAAGATTTTCTCTAGTAAGCCACCCATCTAGGACTTGATGGCAGACACATTGCTTACCCTGATATTTTTATTAATTCTGGGCGACACGATTTTTATATCCAGGCATAAATATTGAACGTGGAAAATATTTGTGCTTCTGAAATTCAGTTAGAGAATTCCACATACCCAATTTGCCATCTCGCAGTCGTAACTTGTAAGATGCTGTTTATGTGGACATACATATATAGCAAATATCTAAAATCCATCTCCTATTTGCTCAAGTGCATGGCTCCACACATCTTGCTTATCTGAGAAAATATTGCTCTCCAGTGAATTTCTCGGGAATAGCGTAGGTACTGCTACAGTGCAGCCACGCTGATATCAGATTGACTATGACCTGATAGTGGAATGGTATGAATGCTGTGAAATAAATGTATACGATAGTTTTAACAAGAATAAAATTATATGTTATTGCTTAGTTTAAAAGTCAGAGTGTTGGCCTGATGTTACAATGCTGGAGAAGCAGCTACACCCTGAATTCCCCGGCTATCAATAAGCGTACTCTTCGTTTGTAAGTGTCACTGATCTCCTGTACATTCCGTTTGGAATCATGGCATCCATGCTAGGCAAGGTAATGTTGCTGGAGATTTTTCTATTATGTAGGTCTAATTAAGGAGCATAAAGTCTGTTTATGTTTGATGGCAATAGGCCAGCCCCTGTGTCCTAATACTATAGCTGATGGATTATGAGTGTGTAGCTTATGGAGACAACTCGGCCTCCTCCTTTGGTGGAATACAGATGAGTGAGAAATTATACAAAGATATCTAATATAGTCCATATATCTCCTATATATGGACTGCAAGGGTGACGCAGCGGCATGGCCCTATGAGCTGAGTATGGTGGCCTCGAATCGCATACGGAGCAATTATTTGTGTGATTCGTTACTTATTGTTCTGACTTTGTGTACGTTGATCGTATGTTAGTGAAGCCCCCGTGACCCAGAACTCGATCTCTAGTGCGGGAATAATCGTTGAAACTAATAAAAATATAGAAAGTTTAAAAACGTAATTATAATATACGAGTATACTTACTATATCATTTTTCAAAAAATATGCTACATTTATTCTCTTTTTTCGTCTTATCAAATACAACTCTTATCAGATTTATTCATTACGAAGCCAAGACTGTCTAAACTGCGCCTCGTAAGAATTAGCACTTTTAAGTTGCAAAACCTACACGGCATTTACGATGTATTAGTAGTTATCTGTTCTCAATACTATTTGGTACAATATTTAAAAATACTCACATAACTATACATTTAATCTGCGAGTTACTCCTTAAGGATTTTAGAATTTAAGCGGCACGATGTATCCAAGAATATTTACATCTGGTCTCCTAACCAAAAACGACGACAGTACAGCCATTAGGGCGTTGGCAGACGGTCAAACGGACAGTGTCTGGATTCTACGTCTACCATTACTATCGCATTTATAGTTCTATATTACTTGGTAGGAAACTGGTGTGGCTTGTAGGTCGCGTCGCGCACCACACTAAAGGTCAATATAAGTTTAATTAGAAAATAGATGGTTTTTGTTTTACATAATGTCTATTTCATTTAAGATGACAAAGAAGCTGATGGTCTACGTGGTAAGTAGAGCTAACTTAGCGCAGGACACGTAATTTTTTGCAGCTTATGAATGCATGGAGGGTGTAGCGGTATAAGTGGTTGCCTCGACACAATATTACGGTCGTGTATAATGGGTTCAATCCCCACTGAACAATTTACTGATACACAAATAGTTGTTCCGAGCTAGGGTGATCTTTATTTTATTCTCTGTTCCCTGCAAACAATTATGCCTAGTGCGGCGTTGTCTTGTTATCAAGAAAAGTTCAACACTGAGTGCAGTGATAATATTATATTATTATGATACTATACGGGCAATATAATTATGTTTAACGGACTACTCTACTATAAGAGTAAAATTTATCTAGTTAGGCTGCTCTAAAATTGAACTAAGTGCTTTAAAAATACATGTTTGCCGCTATGTACTTCTTCTTAGATTTACGAAGGCATGAATTATGATTTCATTTGATTGTAATTAATTTTTTTTAGGTACTTATAGTATATTTGCCTAACACTAAAATATATGTCTACGAGTATATCATACTTGAACAACGTATAAAACATAAAAGGCTTGGTTTTAAATTTGATTACACTAAAATATAACTGCAAAGTAAGAGGTTAACTCAATGTTACATACACACGTAACATATCATGTACAATAATATTTGCTATCTTCAAAAATAATATTCTGTGTTAACCTTGGCCAATTTAATTTACATTTCACCTTGAAAATCACACATTTGACTTCACTCTCAGATATTCCTGGAAATTCGAAATACCAGTCAGGTAGGAAAAAAGTATCAGGCAGTTATCCAGCGCTCCTCATTCATATTTTATTATATGTAGATATATCATCGTTAACATATTTAAGAGTTACCTCATGTAGGCACGGAGTTTCCTCAAGGATTGAGATCTTATTTACATAATATCTCACTGATATAATCCAGACAGCCGTTATGTTAACTAAACAATTTACCTGTAATATGAACGATACTTGTCTCAATTAACTGTCTGTGATTTTGTCGTGGATATTTGAGTATTACACGTTTATGTGGCTCGATAATCGTCTAGTCTCTCACTGGTTTCTTAAACAGACATATCACACATGAACCTAAGTTTATCCTTTAGAGTATATCCAGACTAATATTATAAATGCGAATGTGAGTTTGTTTGTTTCGTTTTCACACTATAACTACTCGCCCGATCATTATGAAATTTCGCAACCACGTTGCCAGGGGTTCAAATAAGGACTCGAGTAGGTACATTTCATAAAAAAAAGTGTTGCTGAGAGATAGAAGATTGACATAACCTACATTTACGCGAATGCAGCGATATTATAAATGCGAATGTGTATATGTTTGTTTGTAACGCTGTCACGCTTTAAGTATTCGAATGATCATCATGAAATTTCGCATAAACCTTGAAATACAGAAAAGAACATGAAACGTAGTGCTAGTCGGTCACGTTTTTAGAAACCTGCTCGACCAGGGAAGTTTAGTAGCGGAGATAATTTAAACAATATACTTCGCAATTAGAAGAACTTTAATGCGATTTTTACAAAATTGATTCACACAATTACGCGAATTATTTATTTTACAAAAGGTAACAGGGCGTGGTTCTAGAATAAGGCTTCGTCACGAGATCCGACAGTAACTCAGTGAACCACTTAACTTAGATACGGCGGCCGGCAGAAGAGTGTGGTTAAACCTAGTTAGTATACTTTTTGGTGTGGTTCCAGACGTGACCGTGCTTTCATATGCCGCTGCTGGAGGGGAAAGGGGCGCTCCCACTCCGACGCGCGCGTAGCCGCTGAGGCGCGACCGGTCCGCGTGCAGACTTATGGTGCCATTCAACCTAAAAAGAATTACTGTTCTCGAGGAAAAGCTGGTCAAGCATAAATTGGCACGAGAAAGGAATACTTCAAAGCATTAATTTTATTTAATAACACTAGTAGATATCTATGACCTAAATCTGATTGCGTCGCGAGAATGAATTTCGTCGAGTCAGTGAGAGAACTCCAGTTGAATTATCGGCACCTTGCCGTCGTCGTTCCGACTCATTTGGTAGCGTTTGCACTTTACCTTCAATACGAATCGCTGTAATTTTCATTAGTAACGATGATTCTTAAGGATTTCCACTAACTTTCAAAGATCTATAGAAATATAATCAGTTGAAAGAAATATTTCCGTAGATACCAAACCGCAGTTAATAGATAAAAGACGCGGTAAAAGTGGCGGTGCTTTGAACTAAACGAGATAAAAGTCGTTCATTTTCTTAGACCATCATCGGCGGTTCTTTATGTGTTCAGTGTGCGTATATAATGTACGACTCAGAGTAAATAAATATTTATACATATACATCTATGTAGTTAAAGTCAGTGTTACCTATTTTTTCTAAGCAAACTATGGTTGTAATAAATATTATTGCGATACAAGTTTTATACGATAGAAGTAATCAAGTTTTCTGGAGTGTTTATTATGTTATCTATTTATTAAAACTCTTAAAATGCGAGCAAAAAATAAAACTAGTAATTGACTTATCCAACACCTAATGTGAGATTTTATTTATGAACAAACTGTAAGTACATGTGCAGTTACTGTAACTATGGCAATGTCTCTGGGACCCAAACATTGATAATTTTGTATTGTCTTTTTTTAATAACTTTACCTCAACGAAGGTATCATATTTCATGAAATTTTTAAAGTAGCATCTTTATGTTATTATATCATCTTATTCATATACAGCAAACTTCAAACATATTAGTCTAAATATTATTTAAAAGCTTGTGCTATTTTGTAAACACTTTTAAATTACGATTATGATTTTTCCAGCGCCTGCATATATCTGAAAGTGAATCATAAAATTGCGAATCAAAAGCATTTTGCAACTGAATAAATTAAAATTGAATTAAATAAAATATGATATTGGGTTTTACTGAGTCAATCGGTTGAAATGTGTTTAACTACTCTGGGATTCATACAACTAGCACAATAAAAGTAATGATGTGTTGGATTTTACTACTTCTAGCGGAAGGCCAACACACTTGACAGCTCTATAATTCATAATCGTGTCTTACTGCTGGGCAAAGGCTTCTTTCCACAAAATAAAAAGCTCAGTCATCATTTATTAGGGAACACAGTTTATGCATAGTGTATTTATAATTAAATCAAGTAATATTAAACCATTTAATACGCACATATTTTCGAAAAGACAGATTACATTATTACGAAAATTGCTCTTCAGATATGTGTACCGAGTTATAAAAATCAAGACCTCTATGTTGCAGTCCAACGGTCTCCCTACTAGGCCTATGTCTATAGAGAGAGATCTCTGATATTAGAAACATTACGTCGTCTTTCTATTTTGGTTATTGATAAATGGTAGATACATATTTTGATACTTTGACTAATAGAACATATTTAAGTATACCAGTTATTTATGGTAACATAAGTACCGACCATCCAATTAATAACGGTTGCGTCGTTTCGTTCAAACATTATTCCATTCCTTTAATAAGCTAATTGGTCCATTTGCATTGGTTTGTCGATACATTTGAAGTAGCAAGTGCATCCCGCACTTGCGGCTCTTCAGTGCAGTAGCAGCGTCGGTCGGTATAAACGAGATAGACCACGATCTACTCGACGAGTGATACTTGACATCTTCAGTCGGAGCATTGTGCTCTGTGTTTTCTTTTTTAATTGTATGAAGCAGGAATGGTGTTTGCGGTGATCTAGGTGTTTTGTATGGCGGTTTTGCTAGACAGTCAATTCTTTTGACAGCCTATTTGAATTAATACAAAAGGACTTTTTCAGCGGATGATATTGTGCTGTTTCATATTATACTAATATTAGTACCTACCACATTTGTAGATCATATTACCTACTAATGTGGTACGTAATCTATCAAGTCTTAAATTACATGATAAATTTAAAAATATATTGTGGTGTGCCGCTGCGACTAAATAGTACGAAAGATTAGAATGTAAATGTAAATGTAAAAAGGTATTTATATATAGCAATAAAAAAGGAAACAAAACAGGATGCATTAATTTGTTTATTTTTTGTATACACGACATGTTTAAAGCACGTCTCATATTATGAGTATGTAATTAGTGAAAAGCATTATAAAGCAGTGTATTGTTTTGTAATTTTTGAGTCAGTGCTAGCGTGTTACACTAAATATATGGCTCGAAAAATTTTGTTGCTAAATGACGTTATGGAAATCAGTGAAATCAATCAGCTGTTGATCGTTTGTCATGACATAAAAATAATGATAATTGGTTGGTAGCAAGCGTTTAGATAAATCATTGTCAATAAATAGCGTCGTGGTATTCACGCCGCTATTTATTGACAGTTATTTAGTTCGAGTGACTAGACTAGACTATACTTACTAATATTACATTTAGAATATTATAGTGTTCTTTGTGTCCATTGGTTAAATATTTGTAAATTACCTGCGACACAGGAAAAGGTTGTATTAAAGTTGTTCCATTAAAAAAAAAATAATGATTACATTACTATTATTATATTCATTATAATACTAAATATATTCCTTGCAGCGAGTCCGCGTCCTGGAAGATGTATACTCCAACACTGTTATTTAAATACTTCTCCTATAAGCTCCTGAAACTTTATTTAACTGGAACACAAGAAATAATGTTTAGTCAGTTCCTTTATCTGCTACATCGCATTGCAGCCTTAATCCAGTGCAATAAGACAGACAAAGACGTAACAAGATTACGAAGTACGTACTCGTAGGAACGTGGTGACGGGCTTTACAAATTAAATATGTGACGTCATGGCTGCTTCAACTAAGTTTTCAACTACATTTGTCTGCATGAAATGATTCGGTTCAAATTTCCAACGTGCCTTAGTAATATTGTAGAAAACATTCTATAACGTTGCCTTTAAATTCTGTTTTTAGAACTTATTTAGTGCTGGGAAGTTTGTTGTTGTGTTGATATGCGGATTTGTAGCGAACCACAGCTGTAGTCACGTTGCTAATTTAAAAGTACCTATTAAAACTTTTATATTTTATGTCTGTTCAGGCATTAGGCAACGTAATGAATTTAAGGAAACCAGTTATCTTCAAACTTTCACAGTTAAGCTCAGTTTGGCGCTTTTTTATATTTACTTGATGAAAATTGACTGAGTAAACGTGACAACGAGTCATTATAGATGTATAAACATATGTATGTACAACTATAGAATAAAACATGTTCACTCTATGGCTAAAACATGAAGTAAGTATAATTTAGGTATATATACTAACGATAAGGCCAAATATAATATTCTTAAATACCTCATCCAAAAGCTTATGCAGGTTTAAAGTTGTACCTATGCTCATTTTATTTTCTACGGCTTCGCTAGCTCGTGAACGATATTTTTTCTCGGGATAAAAGGTACTTTATGTCTTTTCTGTAGCCCTGACAACGTGTATGTAAAATTTCATAATGATTGGTTGAGTATTTAAGGTGTTTAAGCGTAACAAACAAACTCACATTCGCAATTATTATATTATTTGGGATTAAATAAAGACAACTACTGCACTAGTAATAATTCCTGTATTGCTATGTGTAGGACGATCAAATATACATAAACGCAGAGTCAAGTGCCAACTTGCAGACTGGCCACAAGATCTCGTATAAACTTCTATAAACTGTATAGTGAATATTTCTGCGTCTCAATTTTATTCGAATACGTTATACTTAGTACACAGATAAGCGGTTGGCTCGCGTTTCAACAGCCTGACACCTAGGCGGCCATAATGCATGGTATTTTACTTTGAGATGCTCCGTGTAATGTTTAAGTTTATTATTACTGGTCTCTCGCCAGACATTGGCACTTTTTCTCGCTCTCCTTAGCTTAAAGTAACATTTACTAGCAGGAAAAAATGTTGGGCGTTTTATGAATAAAAAAAGCCTGTTAGGGTTGTTATAAGCATTTTGTAGAAATAAACTGATTTTATTCAAGAAATTATCTGGAAATGAAAAATGAATGAAATGGTCTATCAAAGCGGTTTTTATCAGGCTTTAGGTTAGAATCCCAGTTCGAGCATTATTAACGAGCTTTTCTATCAAGAAATATTCCTTAGTAGCACGAAGTCAGTAACAGTGCCTGGTACACGCCAAGAAGTTCGCGCCTAATACAGTCATGTGCTCTAAAGTTTTAGTTGATAAAATGTAGGTGTAACATACCCCTTACTGCTGCTCCCCACTTCAGGGATACATTCGTGAGATTAAGTGTGTATTTACATATATAAAAAGTGTCAAACGTTCAAGCTCAGTATAAAATAAAACAAAATAACAAATAAATTCTTATGATAAAACGAAACCGAAACCTTTTAATCTTCTGTCACTGAAACTCATCAGCAAATTGATGCATACAGAAATATGCAATAGACAAAACAGACCCTTTCACACAGTTATTGCAAAAATGGAAAAACAAATCGTAAAACAACATCGTCATCATGAAAGATTAGACAGAAAGACAAATGGCAGTACCTACGGGCATAACACATTGTACACAGTGTATTGTTCTCAAAGAGACGAGAATGTTCTTTTTTCTGTTTGTGTTTTTTCCTTTTTTATTGCTCCATTTGCGCCAAGCTTGGCTTGTCTCTGCTTCCCAGTGTTCCCTATGGGTGTAATTAGGGTAGACCACACGACTAATTGAATAAAAACATTGCATAATTAACTAAGGGAGCCATACCGCTGCCTCCTTCTGTACACCTTAGGTTCAAAGGGTGCTCCAAACTTTGTCTTTCCTTTAACAACTTTAATTTAATATAAATGACGGAATGTTGTGTTTGTGTACGGCTCATGCTGTCTGACGAATTTGTTAGTAAGATTTGCTAAGGCATATAAAACAGGGAATTATTTATATTTAAGGGAACTATAATGTCTAAAGACTAATAAATAAAGCTTGTTAGAAAGGTACGAATACACAATAATTCTTGTTAGCAGTAGCATGTGTTCTTTTTTGCGTCCCTCACCGACGCTTTGATCCGGTTTGCAATGAACGCTGTGCGTTTGTCAAACAGAAACGCCGTGGAAATCTTTGCATTTAAATTGTATGCATTGTTGCAACCATAATATATACCCTGTCAGTCTGTCGTTAAAATTACAGCGATTTATGCAAAAAGCAACAGAGCTTTGTGACGTTCTCTATGACCTTTAGATTTAGATAATATGATCCAAGTTTCTGTTTTGTTAACACATTTCAGAATGTGTTTGTACCGTGCTCGTGTATGTAAGTTATAATTTATCATACTGATGTTATAAATATGAAACATAGTGAAGATATTTTAATGCTTATTACTCAATCACGCGTAAACTAATACACGAATTTGGATGAAAGCTAGCATACAGACAGATCGATGTCTTACATTAACACATAAGCTTTTTGTCCTGATATACTATGCTTCCCTGTATATAATAGTAAAACTTTAATAATATTTCCGTGGCCGGCGATAATATGTTGACATGTCCAATATAGCGATTTTACAGGGCAACAATTTTAAAGTTTGACATATTATGACAAATCGAGGTAAGTGTTATACTTGCATGAATGAATTGATTTAAAGATACATTTGTGTGATTTTTCGAATAATAATAAGAAATATGCTTAAATTATGACAGTTTTTTATTATCAGACTTATTAATTTATGAACCAACTAGTTATTAATATATTCACCAATTCCTACTAAACCTACAGCCACCATGAGATTTTACCTGGAGTCGTGAGCTTCGTGGGCCTGCCCACTTTTAGATTGAAGGAAATTTCCAAGGAGCCACTGCCAATTCGTGCCGAAAGAAAAATGATTTAATGGATCTTCTGGAGTTAATTGGTTGCCAGAGAAATCTTTGATCCTAATGATAGCCCTTCCTTGGATATTATTTCTGAAAAATCGGCAAAATCTTTCAGTCATTATTTTATTTTGCATATCCTCACTAACTGCAACCTATCATTCAAATGATTAATCTTCATTTGAGTTCTTTTTTTTGCTTTTTCTATAATTGCGTGGTCTGAGTCGCATTTTCGTGCTATTTTTATTTTGGCAGGTATGCACCTAGCATTGTTCCATACATATTTATTATATTATTCTCCTTCCATAAATAATACTAATATCATAAAATTAGGTGCGAGCAACAACAACTAAACATCTTTGAATTTGTTCGAAGATTTGGTGATCGCTTTGTTTATACTAGATTTTAATAGATTTAATTTAATATAAAGATATTCCATTTTGAACGCAATACTTATATAGTTATATCATAGATCATCATCATATATCATCGATACCAGGCGACCATAACTGGAGAACTTAATATATGCGATTATAGGTATTTCAATTTTTGTTGGAATTCCTATAATACTAACTGGTTTGCCGATGCATGCGGATTTGAAATCGCCACAGAAAATGTATATTACATAGTAGATAATTATGGCTTTGTTTTACACATAAATCTCAAACATTTATTCGTAGGATATTAATTAATTCACAGCACACCCTCTATAATAAGTATTTCACGCTTTGTTATAGATAAATTAAATGAAGTTCACAAACTTTATTATTACCAAAGTAGTGCTAGTATTATAGTAAATACAATTATAACCACAAGTAATAGGTTTCATGCTTAGCATATTGTTATAACGTAACATTATATCTACAAATATCAAATTATAATTTAGTGAAACAGCAATCTATAAATTGTACAATTTAAGATATCTTGTAACGTATTTGTTTTGTTAGCAAGGATAAATTTATAAACCAGCATATCAATATATTGGCAGCAGTATTTTAAATTTTTATGTGCGAACATATGTTGATATGTCGATATATCAATCTGTTATCAGTATATATTGTGGTGCGTTAATTTCATATGTCTTTATGTTCAATAATGTACCTTCAATACCAAGTTATCCAGGTATTACCGAATGTAATAACTCAAAAAAATATGAATAAATTAAATTGGATTTTCTCTCCTGAAAGAACACGGGACAATGAATCGCTTAAACTTATAAAAAAAAATTATGTATGTCGAGATATCAACGTATTCACGCCAGGCACAGATTTTACCTACACTTTAGTTTTGAAAATATATGGCGCCTACGAACCTTCACCTTCCTAAGAATGTCACCACATTTTAATGCTTTAGGAAGCCGCACGTTGTACTAGTCATGTATGTAAAAACTATACAAATACCTTACTTTCAAATTCTTACCGTAAGAATAAGCCTTAATATTTTATCCGGTATACCTTTATTGTTGATTCAGAAACACGTTCTGAATGCCTCGAAACAATATGTATTTATTCAAAAGCCTATCAATTTGGTTTATCGAAACAGGTTAACAATAAGCTTGTTGCAATAAAACACCACCGAACCACAGTTTATGAAGTAATAAAATCCAGCGGCTTGGTTTAAAGTTCACGGTAGCGGTCGTAATGAATTAAAATACTTTGGGCACAGGTCGTTTACAGAAAGTTGATGTGCTTATACAAATGCCTTGCCCAAAACAGGACCCCCTGTAATCATACATTTAATGGTTTCCATAATGACCTCGTAAAGTAGTAACTGCCACAAGCCGTTTCATAAATACTGAACTTGTGCGAGCGGAAACTTTTAATTTTTCTCACAAATTTAGATTTATTGCGCACTTATTTGACGTATAGTATGTACTTTGAAGGGTTGATAAATACTTAGCTTTCATCATGAAATTAGACCCACTAAAGTAAACATTGTCGCAAGTTTGATCGACTTCGGTTCTTGTAAACATTCACATCAGAGGACCAATTCCGGACATATAAAATGCGCAACATATAATGCCGATCTAATCTAATAAACGTCAAATATGATTTGAAATGCAATTTATCCTTATATTTGACATTTATTTTAATTTTGCTGTCATATGTGATATTTATCACACTAAAAAGTAGATCAGAATTGTATTTTGAATAGTTGTATTACGAGGAGCCATCCATACAAGCTTGTGCATTCGGTTCGTTAAAGTTTAAATTTCATGTTATACAATCATAAATATATTGATCATAAATACAATCACATAAGCATCCTGGTACAAAAAACCCAATAAAGTTTTGCCGAGGGTAGTTTATAAATAAAATATTGTCGAAATATTGTAAACATCAAAGTTGTTAATCAACATAAACGTTATTAAAATGTTTGAACGTGCCACTACACATGAGAATAAAAATGAACGTGACGTTAAAATACTGATATGTTACGTTTCAATAGAATGTTTACAATATTGTACATAAGTTGTGATGGGCGTCGATTGGAAATAGTTTTATTTTGATGAAAAATATTTTTATCCATCACCGTTTTCACCATATCAGGCATACAGGCCATAAACTGTAAAACATAATCCTAACTAATATTAAATGAAAATGTGGGTTTGCTTGTAACGCTTTCACGCTTTAACTATTAAACCAATCATCATGAAATTTCGCATATATATTATCAGAGGTACAGAAAAGAACACGAGGTACCTTTAATCCAGAAAGTAGTAGAATTTTGGGTTTATCTGCCAAAAAATTTTCATAAGGAGTACAAAGCTTAAAATTGTGCCAAGTAGATATCTCGCCTCATATTTGGCGAAATGTAACTGTTTTATACTTTTTCCTAACCCTTTGGGAACATAAAAGGCATGATGGCTTATTATGTTTTATGGTACATTAATCGTATTCCTTGTATTCTTTTCACTGTCGCCTCCAGAGGTTTACAATTTTATAACGTTAATATAATTCACAGCCCTCGTCCCATTCTTATTCTACGGCCGCTTCCGGGGCGTCCCGATGTACTTTATTCTCTTCCCAACCTTCTCATCTGACTGTGGTTCCGTGCCGTGATTTATAGAGCTAAAGATAATGAAAAATAATGATATCTTTAGTACTTAAAATATACTTATTTGTGATTAAAATATTAACATAAGATTGCCTTGTCGGCTCGTGTCAGTGAAAGAGCGCATCTGTTGCGTCGAGGAGTTAGATTTAAAGTTTGACAACCATAAACTGCCTTCGCCGCCACCTAAATCATTTGTATTGAATAAGTGTTATATACTGGTGCTGAGTGTTAGTAGTGTAACCAAAAATGAGTGCATAAATACATTAGGTGCATTAGTAAATTAAAGGAGTCTTTTATCGGTAAATGGGTAATTGATAAACCATTTTTGATTGCGTTTTATATTAATTGTCATATATTTTCTAGTATAAAAAAGGAATTCTTAATATACATTAGATAATAAAATAAAAAAGTATTTTCACATGAATTAAATTATGAGGTTGACATCCTAATAATAATTACGTACTATATATACACACATCTAAAGATTAACGCCTACACCTACTTGTAATTACACAAATAACACTTTGCTCGATCCGAGTTATGAACCCACTATATTATATTATGAGCTTCAACAATATGCGCAAAACGTATACCATCAGTCAATTTACACATGTAGTAATGCAGTTGAATGCTCTACTAGTTATTACGACAGCAGATTTCCAAAGTAAGTACTAATTATTGTAAGGACCCTCAGTAAGTACTAACACAAAGAGCTATTCAGTTTAATATTATAGAGATGATAGCACTTGTGCTGACTCCTTCACGGACAAACTCATGACGTGTGCTTATAACCTATTCTGTATCTCGAGCGAGCAGGTTCTTGGCATTCATTAATAAAGGTATCTGTGTTAAGACGGCCTCACGAATCGACTAAGTAGGTTCAGTGTGCGATCAACATGAATACGTAGATCTCGTAAATTATTGGTCGTACTAGCGATGTGCCATTATCGATTAAACATTCGAATGATTCGATTGTTACAGTTATTCGAGAGTAATTGAATGATGTTGATAGTTGCTCTAATGTAATTATTGTTAATTATTCTTTTTATTGACAAACGTGAACTAATAAATGAATAAATTCAGATGCAAGATGCGAATAGAAATTAGTAACATAAAATGAAAATCTTATAAGTATCCTCAAATCACTCGACTCAAATTTACAATCGTTATAATCAGTAATAACGCATAATTCGACATTTTGTCATCCATGGTTTTAAGTCACACATAATAGGGGTCGAGCCTATCGCCCATCTATCTGGACAACATCTAGACTTCGTGCTGCCCCTTAAAATTTCTTATTGGTAATACCTAAAAATATGTTGCCGGACTCGGGAATTGAACCCGAGACCATATCCACAGCAATCAGATTTACTACCACCGAGGCAGACCTTTCCTGACTAACGCGCATTGTTAGTTAATTCCTCGTCTCAAAAATAAACCAAATAATTTTTTAATAACTTCCTATACATATGTGATGGGTGACAGTTAACACAATTCGTACATTACTACTGACCGACCTCAGCTATTTTGATTGATACAATTGCGGACCAGACCCTGCGCGATGTGACCCTTTAATCCATTTATCTTGTAAAGTCACTTTTTGTACCCGTGTCCCATTTTAAATCTATACGCAGATAAGATATTTTTGGGCTCGCAACATCAGCATTCGGTAGCTTTTTTGTTTATAAAAGGATAATTATGTCAATTACTTGAATTAAGAATATGTGACACGTATACGAACTGGGTTTTAAAACAATGGCTTGACAAATATAATGTATTTAGGTAATGTCCTTCTGACCGAATTTCAGTCATGGCACGGCATACGATTGACCAATCTTAACGGAGACTGGCCATCGGCGCAGGAGATATTATCGTGAACAAGTGTGTGCGCAAACACAAGTGCACTTTCTGTTCCCTAACTCTCATGATCCAATGGGACGAATAATCCGACACCACTGGAGAGAGATCAGGCGCAGGACCAACGGCTTTACGTGCTTTCCGAGGCACGGGGGTGTCTAACACCGCTAACTTCCTAACTCCGGGCTCGTATTGAGATTTCTTAACAGAAAAGCCCAATAACTTTTTGTTGGCCCGACCCGGGATTCAAACCCAAGACCTCATGCACAGCATTCGCATTCACAACTAACCTTGTTGTTGATACATGGCATATAAATAATTCGATGATTTAATTTATATTCATTGACTGTTTATTTTTATTTTAATACTATAAAGCTGGCATATAAGCGCACGATCCGCCTCCTGATAAGCGGTTATTGACACTTATGATTGCATAAAACTTGCGCGCTGCCGACCTACATAGATAAATGGAAAATAAAATTATACATTTGATGAAAGAAAATAGAGAGGTATATTGGAGAGCTTAAAATTGTACATAGAAAGCAGTGCAAATGCAGTAACAATGTTATTGCTTTTACGCCGGATTCTTGGAAGATAGTTTCTTTACTCCATACGAGTCGGCCTACTTGTACCGTCATGAAATAATTGATAACCGCAGGCTATTCCATTATTTTATTCAAGTATTATCTTTTCTCGTAGTGTGCAGTAATAACGACAATTAAACGAGAGAGAGAGCAGCGAGAAATGCGAAATTATAACAAGCTCCATTAGTATTAAGCTATCCATAGAACGACGCACTTACACCTTATAAATTACTAGTTTTTACCCGCGGATTCACTCGCGTAAATGTAGGTTAGATTAGGTTAGTAACAATACTTTTTCTGGGTGAAATGAAATCTATGTCTGTTCATGTTCCCTTAACAACGTGTACGCGAAATTTCATGATGATAGGTCAAGTAGTTTTAGGGGTATCAAACAAACAGACTCACATTCATATTTATAATATTAGTAAGGATAAAGAACCCATGTGACACATAATTTCGGATTGATTTTATCCGCTTCTAGCGCAATGAGTTTGGCAAATACATAAGAATTATAATTTAATAAAATGGCGTTTGATTAATTCGCTAAATGAAAGTTGTATTTCACACGTTAAAACATGATAGGAAGCAGATTTAGAGCTTTGAGTGTTCCTAAAGGATTGTTTAATAGCCGACACTGCGTAGGTTATTATCCATACTGTGGTCCCGCATACAATTATTTCAAAGATTTTACGATAATACCATTTGTTCATCTCATCCCCTCAGGAGAGAAAATAAACAAGGAAAACTGGCTAGGCAATAATTTTTAGCTTGTTAATTTATGGTCTTAAAGATGGTACGGCTTTCTTCGTATAAAATTGTTTTATGTAGAAAATATCTTCTAGGATTTGCCGCAACTGTGATATTATTAATTCTGAGCTTCACTGTACCTGTAGTGAGAATAAGTATATCACTACAAGAATTTACAAATTAAGTTTTTAACAAACAGCATAATAGATGTTTCTAGATAAATAGTTACATTACATTTATTAGATTCTTGGAATATTTAGACGGCTTACTAACCACTGTGAGTTTCTAGTGTTGTTAGCATCTGTTTATTTACCCTCCAAAACCATTATTTCTCCGTAAATTGGTTGAAATTGACATTCCCTAATCGAATATATTATTTTATTCAGGTTTGGGTACTAATACTATGTTAAAGTTTAGTATTGAACTCTAAGCGCGATTAATATTTAAATTGTTTACAACACTTAAAATATAAATTAAGTACTATATTTTGCCCGCGGCTTTGCTAAATTTCTATCCCTCGGGAACACTATTTTACTTCTGGTTGGTACCCCTATATCCTTTTTTGTATCCTAGAAAACGTGTATGCAAAATATAATGGTGATTGGTTGAGTCGTTAAGACATGAAGCGTAACAAACAAAGAAACTCGGATTCACATTCACATTTTAAATATTATTGTTAGACTGGAGTGAAACGTAAAACCATGTTTGTTCGCAGATCTACTGAAAGAACCTAACACTTCTTGGTCCTTAGAAATTACGTGCAAATATACGAGAGAGACGTTGCCGCGTTGCTTAAATAAATTCAGTTAGGATAAGATACAACTAATACAATAACTTCTCCTTTCACAGTTGGATGATCTTGCCGTGATTCCACCAGAAAGTTTCAGTGTAAACGTTCTCGATTCATTGAGTCAGAAATCTGTTTTCCGTTACTGGACCCGTCTTGTACTCACTGGTAGCTTTGTTTATGTTGATGGCGAATGTTTTGACTATGTAATAAATGGTGTTCTGTGTAGAACGTTATTAAATTATATGCAATTATGTCAAGCGGAAAATGTTGATTGTCGGCGACAAAGCCATGTTTCTGATTATATTAAAGCCGAGGGTATTTTGTGTCCCAAATTATATTGTACGTTCTATGGTAAATGGTTCTGGTTAATGAAGATTTAGTTTTTCGTAATATTTTTAATTATTATGACAGTAAAATAAAGCTTTGTAGGTAATAACCTTGTAGGTTGTGTACTGGGTTTATTAGCTACAAACGTACGGGCTAGACACATGCGAGTTGCAAATAGAAAAGTACTAGAGAACACATAATGATGTTAAATACCATCGAAAATCTATAATTTGATATGAAAATAAAAGACGACGACGCTTTTTTAAATCCTTATCGATTGCTATCAATTACTTTTATTACCAAGCCTTTAAGTAAAGTGGATGGCTTTAAGTAAAACAAGTCGATTTATTTTAGAGGCAACGTAACGGTTGTTATGTTCAATAAAATTTTGGAACAAACGAGTTTCGAAAGAGTTTAAAGTTTCTTGGAAAATGTTTAGCTTCCTATCTTGCTGATTACTTCCGAACTGCCGATAGCATCGCGGTGCAAGTCTGGAAATATACACCACTAACTTTTGCCGTGTGCCGTGTTACACCAGCTTCGAGCATATAAGAGCACTTTCTAAACTCCTTTCAACATATGGCTTAACGCGATGAATCCCATAACCTGCATGAAATGTCAGCCAACCAAGTTGAAATTCTTAATGAAACTTCCAAGACAGTTCGGGAGTCAGCGCTATAGTTTTACAAAACTATTACCGATAAATTTATGATCAATAGTACGACTTAAGGGCTTTGTTTGCGGTCCCGAAGTGCCCGTGGGAAATTAAGGTCGGATGGATACAGATTGTAGGCAGGTCAGAATACGGTAGTGACTGTACGCACTCTTTTGTATGCCGTTAACTGTATTAAAATACGGTTGACCCAAATGCTGTCGGATACGATCGAAGTCCTAGTGTATTGATAATATCAAGACGTCTATGTGTTTAGGTTACAGCAGAGGTAAAATCAAAATGTTCTGCAGTAGAACGAATCTGCGTCGTAAAGGCAATGGAATGGAACCCCATTCGATATGACACACACATAGGCTTTCACCAAACTTGTTATTCTGTGACCTGAATACTTTCTGAAGCTTTTTGAATAAATATGAGATGTCTGAGACACATGATACTGTATTTACAGCGTTTCGCCTTCTATATAAGAGCGGCGAATTTATTTATATTTTAAGGCAGTTGACAGTCACATGCGTGTTACAAGCGCGTTATACGTGGTTGATGTGTCCATGTAGTATTACCCTAGGGTTAAATTAGCTCAAATATGTCGTGTCAACGGTTGTGAAATCTGGAATTTACTATGCAACGTAAGGAAGAGGTCACTACAAAATCGTCGTTGAATAGGTACTCATATATCGCAATTCTGGTACACAGTAGTTCGATGAATAAGGCATTGGACTTACCATTGAAGATGTAGTTTCTGACCCTTTATACTACCGACATGAATCCATAAGTATTCTGGTTTAGCTGCTGAGATACAAGAACACTAGTGACTTGTAACCAAAATTGCTAGTATTAAAATAAAATTGCGGCATAAATATTAGTCAGATTGCTGGCGCTTATAAAATCTCACTACAACGAAAATGTCTTAGTCATGCAATTGCATAAATATAATATAACAGGGGTTAAAATATGAAGTTGCCGTTGTATAGTAATATCTATTACTATACAATACTTTGAATTTACATAAAACCTTCAAAATGTGAGTTTTTCGGGTGAACATTTTTCACATAATACCTATAAGATTCTTCTTTTAAAATTGTGTGATATTCGATTTTCGACGTTCAATTGTTTTTTTTATTCAGCTTAAATGGGAGAGATGGTTACTTGGAAAATCCGAGTCATTTCTGAATACGAGTTCCAATGCGGAACTAACGCGGCAGAAACGGAAACTTCGACTTGAAGAACGAACCACGTGGAAGACCGCTCGCACAGGTGAATAATGCTGAATTAAAGGAGATGGTGGAAACCGATCCGAGTCAAACTACCCAGGAATTAGCGGCATGGTTTAACGTTACCCTACCTATTGGCTCATTTGCATCAGATCAATAAGATAAAAAAATATGAAAATGGGTGCCTCATGATTTGACTTATCTGCAGAAAGAAATGCGTGTTGAAACTTGTGTTGCCTTGTTAAATCGGTACAAAAATGAAAGAATATTGGATCGAATTGTGACATGTGATGAAAAGTAGATTACGATAACCGTAAGCGAAAAATGCAATGGCTGACCCCAGGTCAAACGCCATAACAGTGCCCTTAAGCAAAGCTTACCAATAAAAAGGTAACTGTTTGGTGGTCTCTTCATGGTGTTATTCACTATAGATTTCTCAGGTCTGGTCAAGCAATAACAGCAGATGTTTACTGTGCCGAACGTCGAACAATAATGGCTAAACTGGCAGTGTAACAGCCCCGACTCATGAATCGATCTTCACCATTATTGCTCCATGATAACGCAAGACCTCACAATGCACGATAAACCGTTATAACTCTACAGGAGTTGCAGTTAGAAACTATACATCATACTCCGTACTTGCCAGACCTTGCTCCAACGGACTACCATTTTTTTCGTGATATGGACAATTTTCTACGTGATAAAAAATGTTCTTCCCAGGAGGCGGTACAAAATGCTTTTACACAGTTTGTCGAATCTAGATTTCCGGAGTTCTATCGTAAAGGCATAAATGAACTTCCTTTTAGATGGCAGCAATGTATAAGTAGATAATGAGGGTAAATATTTCGATTAATTAAATATGGTACATCTTAGAAAAAAACGAGTTTCAATTTTTCAGTACAAATCGGCAATTTCATACTTTAACCCCTAATATTAGCTAGTATTATCTGCACTCTTTCTTCGGTTAGACGTTTAACCCGTCGAGCATCTGATTAAAAAAGTGAAAGGAAGGCCTTGGCGGTTATGTACACTTGGTGTTCACACGACACACGGGAGGTTAACCTCCCGTGTGTCGTGTGAACACCAAGTGTATATAACTATATTAATATAGTTATATTTTCTGCCACAATCTAGACTTATCTACCCGTATTATATATATATTTTTATGGATTAGGGGGCAAACTAGCATACGGATCGCCTGATGGTAAGGGATTACCGCCACCTATGGATACCCACAACACAAGAGGAGTCACAAGTGCGTTGCCGGCCTTTTAAAAAAGAGTACGCTCTTTTCTTGAAGTTTTGAAGGTCGACAGTAATTTGCTAAGTAAAACTAAGTCACGCATTTTTCTTATAGTAGTTGTAATAAGTATGAAATCCGATTTTGTTCCAAAACTCCCAGTAAAAGATTTTGTAATCTCGTAAACTCAGATTTGTAATCAAAGAAAAGTCCACAAAAGTAATAGTGATTTGGTCGTCAAGGTTTGTTATCGAAGTCTAAAAGCGGCTGAATAATTTTAGTAAGGAAAACCTAAACATTTTATCCTTTGTTTTATTAGAAATATTATTCAAAGCAGAAAATTATTTGAAACGAAAGAAGTTGCTCTATTTTTCCTTGTATCGAATATCTTATGAGTAAATGAACCTTTATCTTTTTGAGGAAAAGATAACTTTTTCTTTTGAATCAAAAAATCAAGTGATTCGAAACGTAAGCTGCCGTGTTTAAGTTTGTGAAACAAAAATAAAATATGATTTTCCATGAGCTCGAGTGGTCACGCACACGCTTTGGGCGTTTCTTTTTATTACTCAAGAAAATTCCTGTTCCTTTTATGTTAACTGGTGCTTTATCGTGTTGCATGCCACTGAACCACCCCGGTGGGGCTTTAATAACAGCGTTTTGGAACTTCCGTGGCCGCACCGGAGCAGTGCCTTTTATAGGAACCGGTTAAGAATTGAAAACGCTTCTAGTAAAATAAAAGAATCGTAATATTGTCTTCTGTTTACGCGAATGTTATTCATTGAAATTAAACTACTATATACGGATTTTATCGCGTTGTTTATTTATCACTGTATTACAAAATTTTGAAAATATTACTCTACTACTACTATTGATTTTATTTGACTAATTTATAAGCTAATAAAATTATTTAAACTATTAAATCTATTTATTTTTGGTTTACACTTTCCCCGACGTTTCGGGTGCTTTTCAGCTCCCCGTGACCATGGCTGCTGAAAAGCACCCGAAACGTCGGGGAAAGTGTAAACCAAAAATAAATAGATTTAATAGTTTAAATAATTTTATTAGCTTATAAATTAGTCAAATAAAATCAATAGTAGTAGTAGAGTAATATTTTCAAAATTTTGTAATACAGTGATAAATAAACAACGCGATAAAATCCGTATATAGTAGTTTAATTTCAATAAAAGAATCGTACTTTAGTTATCGTCATTTCTCAATTTATGTTGATTTAATCCTTTACAAAGTACGAAGATATGGCCATTATTTTATTAAGTATGAACAGTAACTATTCTTCTTCTTATAGTATCGATGGCAACATATAGTTTGGATGGTTTTTAAATGATTTTAGCTCTGTGCCCGGCAACACGAATCGCATTAGGCGTTACTTGGTATATCTAACTATGAAATTTATAAAATTAATTAATAAATTATATTTATAAAAAACCAATATTTTACAATCTAATTATAGTATTACGCATCTATCACATAGTAGTTACTATGTGATATGATGTTCTTTGGAGATCGATCAAGATAGCGTAACATCGTGATATCAAGATTAATTGATGGAGGAGGTCACGACCCTCAGACATGAGGAATACGACTGACGGAGGAGGATTGGCAATCAGATATTTTTCGATTTGGTAAGTATCCCGGGCACTTATTTGCTTCTTTATATTCATACGTCATAATAATTATGATTTCAATATCGACTTTACCACATAAACGCCTTTAATAAATTCAAAAAGCAAATTTCTCACGTTACCAGGGCACAAACATAAAAATTAATCGAGTCAAATTTGATTAAGTACATAAATCACACGATAATTCATTATTCGTTCATTTGACTAGCAGCCATTAATATTACGTTTAAAGTTCATTTAATTCACTCAATCAGTCTTTTAGGTGTTTGTCAATTCACACGCGATGCTCACTTTATCTAAATCAGTTAAAAAAGCTATCCATTTGTTTATTTTATATTAATGGTGCTTAATCACTTTATTTTCTGCTTGATTTAAGAGCTGCTTTTAATTCAACGAGTGTATTTTGAGGCTATTATGCAAATAGTAATATAATCTCAAAATGGCGGTTTAACGATGTGAAACATCTATTATATGTTCATAATTTCTGTTGGACTTTTTGTTTCTTTTTCAAGTCTATGTGAGTAAGTCCCTGGTCGTGTTGTATTATATATTTATATATAAGCGACTTGTTGTTTGATAAAATAAATCATAACAAAACAAGCATATTTTTAGTATAATTATTAAAGTGAAATATTTACATAGGATGGGCATCTGTAAATTTTACAAGTGATATAAATGATAGACTTGAAGAACAAAATCGTTCATTGAACAAAAAAACCGCTCTGTTACACTATGTCTTTTATCTGTGCTATCGCGTCAAAGGCGTCTTGATATTTTTCACTGTTTTCTGTAGAATTTTAACAAATATTATTTTCTGTAATTCCTATATCTGGGCTGCAGACTTACTCATACACCGCAACGTAGTTAACTATAGATTTTATTTGATATTATTTATAATAAAGAATTCTCTAATATTATCATTAAAATAACAAGATAATCATTTATTTCCAAGATATATACAATTATATTTCTAGGTGTACTTTTAGAGAACATTCATAAAAAGGTGCTTTATAAGTACATATATCAATGCTTTGATTGCTTCAGTGATACGTACCTAAATAAATACCTTTGTACTTTTAAGATCCGCTGTCCTACCCACGCTGACACGGTCCAGCTCTCAGGGCCACACGATTACAATTACTCTTGTCGGGAAGGGCGGTACATATTTATTTGTCAGCAAAATCGCGCTCGCCCATTAGGGCCGGGGAAATCGTAAGCACGCAATAAGGACTTTTTGGAAGTTCTCTCCATAGTAGCGAGTGCCCAACGCCTAATGTTTATTTCATACGATACCTCAGATAACGACCTGAATGAATTTCAGACGCAATTTTTTATTTTTACGAAACCGGTATGGAAATTGTAAAAAGGTTCGCTGTGGGTTTTATGACAATATTTATTGCAATTTTGTTAGTAAACTATGAGTTTATTAGATGAATAAATAATAAATAAATGTATACAGATATTTCGTGCATTTAAGAATATTAACTATGAATAAGGTTTTTGATATAATATTAAGAGCACGCGTCTAATACTTTAGACGCGTGCTTGCGTGCTGAATATTGTTTTATATTACTATATAAACATTTACTAAAACCGTATATCGGCTTTTTGTATTAGTTTTAGAGTATTGGTGTACGCTAATTTTTAAAACAATAGATTAAATAAGCACTACAGACCCGAACATTAAAGACACCGTGTGAGCTACATACTTGATTCCATTAATACATATATTAACAGAAACGCCTAGAAGCACGGAAATTTGTCTTTATAGTAATATAACCGACCTTCAAAAAAAGGTGATGGACTGCTAGTTCAAGGAACAATAACCCAAATCCTTCTGCTAATATCAGAATAAGTTCTTCAATTCTACAATATCATAGGCCAAGGTCAACGGTTATCTCTTGTTAGTTGAAGCGACTTCTTTAGTGTGACTGTGCGAAGTTTTGGCGTGTAGAACTGTCTGCGTCCATACCTCTCTAAACAATGAATATGTTTGTGGTCTGAATATTTTAGTATGTGTATAGTGCATAGCCTAAAGGGATGCAAAGGTGTGTTACATCTACATTCAGGCAGCTATGATTTATAGGTCCCACGTAATAAGGTGAGCTTAGTTTTACTATTCACAGCTATTTTTTATTTTCAGATCAGTCGCATTATGTATTTATTTTGTTTGTATCTCTATTCCATGTTTTTGCTTACAAGTACGTTTTGTAATTGATGTATAGAATCAATCATCCTAACACGATACCAATTTACCAAATACCAATACCAATACTAGTGAAAATTATTAGATAGGTGAATATCTGATAATTTTCACTATTATCTGCTTCAATGGTGCAGTAGTAGGTAGCAGTTTGGTGATGATTGATTTGATTATTATTCGGTTAGATGCTAATATATTTACAGTAGTGACACGGAATCTGGAACTGTATAAAATAGGCTCGCTCTCTATTATTTTTTATTGCCACCTAAAGCTGGTGGGGTGTAATATACTTCTGCCAATGTCCATTGCCCAGAAGGGGTATTTTCTGGGAAATGGGCATGAAAATAATTAAACAGCTGGTATATTTGAACGCACTAACATTTAAAACCACCAACCTAATTTGAAAACACTTTTATCTTAAAGCGTTCGTTTATTGAGAAAGGTGTGTACCTAAATGTGTTAATGCTTTATAAAATTACGTTACAACCCTAAATAGCCACATACGAGTAGTAACCATAAATGTTATTAACGAAACCGTGAACCACAGCTAATGAGTAAATATACAGGCATGACGATCCTCTGATCCTATCACAACTGCACGGAACTAGAACAGACAACTATACATTTTAATCTAAATAGTCATATTCGCAATTTTAAATAACGTTTCGCGCAATAATGTTTACGAAGCTTAAAAAAGCCAAAACGGTTTACGAAGGCTTAATGACGATCAATGGAAAACGAAAATTCATTTATATATCACACAAAAACAAAACATTTCGATATGCACGATAGGTCTTTAATTCGCCGAAGGGCTTGGTAGGGACATTAGATCTGTAATTCATCACTAATGCTTTTTTTAAGCCTACGTAATAGTGGGAACTAGTAGGAAACCGTTGGACTGCCACGCAGAGGTCTCGAGTTCGAACCCAAGGCGCGCATCTCTGACTGTTCGAAGTTATATGCGTATTAAATAGTTAATTATCGCTCGCTTTAATGGTAAAGGAAAATATCGTGCAAGTATCCCTGCATGTCTAAGAGTTCTCCATAATGTTTTCGAAGATATGTGAAGTCTGTCAACCCGCACTAGGCCAGCGTGGTGGACTAGGGCCTAACCCTTCTCACAGTGAGAAGAGGCCCGTGCCCAGCAGTGGGACAGTTTAATACAGGGCTGATATTATTATATTATTATTACGTAATAAAGAAAGAACCTTTTGCTGGTACCTGCATAACGACATACCTGAAAAATGGGTATAAGTAATTGCTTACCGCTGAACACAACATGCATTTCCAGACGCGGCACTGAGAATTCTGTAACAGGAAAAAACAAAAACATTTTATTCGACTCGCATCGGACAATCGATCTTATAATAGCAGACAACTTAATATATAATATGCTAAAGGACCAGTGCGGCTATTAGAATATATTATGTAGATAGAGTATAATATTAAATAGAACGTAAGTATGCAAACAAGCAAGCGAAGGTCTATATGGTCTGTAATAATAAAAAAGTAATATTTTGTGCTTTAAACAAAGCAGCCAAGTGCGCGTTGAGTATGTATAAAGTAGGGTTGACGGTCATTATATTTATATTGCACATAAAAATGCAAGGTCGCGATACGATTTTTATTTGTGTTTATATGGTGCCTCTTTGTTTCCATAATTTATTTTTTACATAACTTTGTATTACTGTAGGATGATATATTATTTCAACAGTAATTAAAATAAACCTTACATATGCTAAATATTAAATTTAAAACTTCTTAATTAGGTACTAATAATAAAAGAACTACTTTTATAAAAAATATTTTATGAAAATATTACAAGTAGGTAGTGCGTAATACGTTTGATAGGTTTTATATATCGACATTAATATTTGAACAATTACGAGTCAGCAAAAGTTCTATTAAAAACTAGCGTTTGCACGCGACTTTGTACGCTTGGAATTTGGTAATAGATATCTAACTATCTTTATTTTTCTTTCTCAATACTCATTTTCTATGGCGTATCACAATGAAAAATACGCCTACGATTTTAACTTAGACCTCCAGCAAAACAAGTGTGAAAACTACATTCAGTTCCTGCTGTAATTTATGCGCGATACGCGTACAAACAGACGGACAGACAGACACTCTAAAAATAATTGTCTGTTATAGCTTTTATAAAGGCACCTCTTAGCATTTCTTGAATGCAGCGATCCTTCAGTGGGGAGACCAACAGACTATTTGACAAATCAAATGTCATGTAATATTCAGTTTTTTACTAACAGCCAGTATCACAAACAGGTGAACGCAGTTTGTTATCCCTTAAAAATAGCAATCGGTTCACGGATACATTATATCTTAAGTGTATTTAGCTAGACTATTAAAATCTGACCAAGGACACAAAAGAGTGGACGTGATTACATTGATCTAACAATGCAATCTAGCCACAGATACAGGAGGCTGCAATGCAGAGGGTCTCGGGTTCAAGCCCACGTCGCGTACCTCTGACTTTCGGAAGTTATATGACTTTTCAAAATTATGTGCGTATTGATTGACAATTATCGCCTGCTCCGTGTCTCGGAGAGCACTTTAAGCCGTCGGTCCCGGCTGCCATGAACATCTATGGCTGTCTTTATTGGGAAGTCAGTGCTCTTTAATATCCTGACATTGGTCTAGCCTTAGGGTATCGTTAGCCTTCGGGTTGCGGAGGTCAGGTGGCAGCCGCTGCGTGTAAAAACTGATATCTAGTCAAATCCGGTTATACTAGAAAAGCCGACCCCAAGTGACTTGGGAATAATAAAGGTTAGGGAGAAGATGAAGAACTCATAGCATTTCTTAAATTTCCGTATCTTTCATAGGACATGTACGAACATCGACCAGTTACAATTTTGTTATATGTTTTGTTACATATACATAGATTATAAATCTTGTCTTATAGCAAACCTAACTTATTTACTAAAACCATAGTATTTTTACGTTTTCTGTAAATGTATGTCTTCTTCATTAATGAACTGAGTAGTCAACCTTTTGTTTTGTTTTAAGCTCGGTAAGTACAAAAACAAGCGGTGATGCCCGCATTAAAAAGGCATAAAAGCTATCTATTGCTGTATTTCATAGTCGGTCACGTCTATGTCCTCGAAAAGGTAAGCAAAGTGTTTTACAATAACATGTCGCCATGTCTATAGAAAATTTTTTGACAAAAAAATTTAGAGACATCATGCATAGCAGTCGCAAGCTACGTTACCGAACTATGGTTTTAAAATGGCTTATGTTTAACTTATCACCAGATATAGTAAAATATAACAGTCCAAAATAGTAAATGATCACCATGATGGGTGGGTTTAAGAAGGAACCTAACATAACCTAACCCTTCCGAGACGGAATGCAGTAATTTGAGGCGTATAGTTGCTCGTTATGATATATTTTAGTAAGCATATTTTGCTGCACAATTACTATTTTTGGTGGTCATTATATTTAATCCCTTTTAAAATTCAAATCCGAAACAAATATAGCCTATATTACTATTGACCTTGTCAGCTATTCCGGTCCGTCTGGTCACATTTCGTTTTGTTGCCGCGAAGGGAGGTCAAATATGAAGCATATTTACGCAATTATAACATGCATGCGTATTAAAATACATAATATTAATATAACAATACCTTGCTCAGCCGTGTCCTTAAAAATTTTATCAATTCGAGGATAAATAAACTGCTTAATCAACTGAAAAACGTTGTGTTTTGAAGTATTTAAACGCACGAGAGAAAGATTAAATAAAATAATGGGTTTTACAGCTAACGTAGTCAATTTTGACCTACAGAGCGATGTACATTTACAGCTTGTATTATTTACGCAGGGATTTTTTTATATTCACGTTAAATATAGAACGCGTTGAATTTCTTAAAATTAAACAAGAGAAACCATTATAAGCCTTTGTAGCCAGTTTACAAAACCGCACTAGTGGGAACGCGCCTACCGAACCTAAAATATAGTTTGAACTAAAACCCAATTTGAAGCAAATAAAATAAATCTACGACAGTGAAAACCCCCGCGTAGGCATTTTATCCGAACGTTTAGTAGAAGCGTACCTCGACAAGGGCTAACTAAATATAGTTATTATATTGATCATAAAAATGGCCCACTAACAATCTCCGCTCAACAATAGAGCCTTTCATAATGTTGTCATAATAACGTATCGAAATACTTTAGAAGTGGAGTACAATATGGGTAACAATAAAATAGTTTCTTTATTGTGGCGGCAGGTGAACCTCGGGGGAAATTAACGATAGATTGCAACGTCAAAAACTTGATCACATATTGTACTCGATTTCCTTCAAGTATTGCTCCATGTTGGGTCGACGCACGTATAATATTACTTTCACTACATATAATCATGATTTCTATGGACAGACACCTTAAGTTACGCGCACACGATCGCGTGTAGCCCACGTTAATCCCAATTTTACTCAACACGAACGTACGGCCGGGTAGGTGTGAACTAAAGAACAAGTAACTACATCTAATACTAAAAAAGTGCCAGCAATAATTTCGTACGGCATTTTCGTAAGGTTTCTAATGAAAATGTTCGACAAATATGTACATCTTGATTTTCGTGCGCGACTCACAAATTGTACACTCGATCGAACACAGTCGTCACGTATCATGCAACATAATAGTCCAAGGCGGTCGTGTGTACCCTCCTTTCTGTTAGATCTCCGAATGTTTCGAGCATCCGCCTGATTTGCAGGGGCATCAACTTTATTTATGTGCAGACCTTATTTACTGATAATCTTGGTTTTATTACGAGGATAACTGTGCCTACTCATGAATACCACTAAAAGTTACGGTTTGCAAACAAAGCACTAGTTCAGACAGAAAAATAGGACTGTTCGTTTATGAGCTATAGATTTTGTTTATCAGAAGATGTTTCAGCGAAATGTACCTACAGTCGAAAATAAAATTTACTGGCAAGTTAGACAGTAATCATCATTAATACGACCTGCTACATAATTACGATGTATGTTAATGTGTTCCGCGGCAAGCAATGACTATTACGCAGGATTTCGAGGTATGTCGTGATGTAGGTACCCGCAAGCCTAGAAAAACAATGCCTGACCTAACTATATTTGCAAGTTTCACGCAACGAGCCCATCTCTCGTTTTACGTGATGAAATATAAATGGTAGATTTACGACTACGCAAGTTATTATGAAAAAGGAAATTCTATTTTCTTGAAACTACAGTATTCATGTACATTAAGTAAGGTTCTTAAATATTATGCTACATTATTTATTAACAAGATATTTAATAATCGAGGACTTATCTGTCGTAATCTAGACTTGAAAGAACTTTCTTTCATATTATGTATATTTATGCGTACTTTATGGAGTAGTTTTACTGTCGTGTCATGTAGTAAGAAATTGTATACCATCAGTAATAGACTTCGACAAAGAATGGGCATTTGTATACTATAATCATATTGTGCTAACAATTGTTTTAGATTTCCACTTGATGTAAACCACAAGAGATTTCTCCATGCATGGAGTCAGAAATCTCATCAAATCATCTCGAGAGTTTGTTTTGTTTCCAATGACACTTGTACCGGTATTCAAACTGCAACCTCATGGAAACATGCAAATAGAAGTCTAATCTTATACCTCGAGACCGACGATCCACTTTCGTCAGTAATGGTCATATCATAATTTTATGGTGTGAGATTTTATATTTAACTCAAGCCAAGGAAGAACTAGAATACAAGTGGATGTTTAAAGTAAGGTAAGGCACAAAGGTACCTTAGTTATATGTATAATATAATAATAATAATATATATTTATTATCTCACCACAATATTTACATACGATATTTACATAGTCCAACATATAGAAGGCACATAATACAATTATTATTACACATTTATTATATTGTGGGAGACTGGTGCCTAAGCTAGGCTTGAGGCCTGTATTTCAGGACACCAGGACCCCAATCCTACATAAAATACATTTTATTATGTACTGGAGCATTAAACACATTGTTGTATGATAATAACAATAGTGGTGATTTCGTCTGTTTTGGTTATGTATGTATTTATGCGCACGCGTGCGTGCGTGTGTGTGTGTGTGTGTGCGTGTGTGTGTGTGCGTGCGTGCGAGTACGTGTGTTTGTATGTATTTGGATGTATGTGTGTGTGTTTTGTTGTATGGGTATGTAAAACGTCAGTTGTAATAACTTTAAACTGGGTTTGTAAGTAGTTTTTCCGTATCATCATAGTTTAATTTTTGTAGCCAAACTGTTAATTGAGTTTTGCATCTGATCTTATTAAGATTGTAAATCTGTAGTTCCTTGTTTATTTTATTGTAAAGGTAGCCGCCTAAGTGGCAAAAGAAGCGTTTTGTGAAAGTAGTAAATAGGTGTATACGGCGTCGATCTACTGGGTTGAATCGTCTTCTACCTTCAGACAGAGAGGGGTTGAAAATCAGGAGAGAATGTTGTTTTATAACGATACTAAGTATAAATAATTGTCGCACTGTGAGAACTTTATGATCCTTATATAATTGTTCCGTAGGATAGTAGTGAGGTCGAAATGATGTACATAATTATATCAGCCATTTAACTCAAACTGCAGCAATGTGACTGGGATTGTATCTCCACCCTGCTAAAGGTAAACCCAAACAACTGTCAATTATGTTCCTACGCTGAGCTGAAGCTACTAGGATCATTAAGAAGGCGCGGGTGTGTTAACCAAGGACAATAATTTTGAGCTAGCTCTTTGCGGTAACAGCAATGGTGCTCCGTTCTGAAGATCTTCTTCAGCAATGTGTGAGTGCTTCAATGCCATAGTTAATATGGGGTTACCTCACGTAACAGATAAATTGGATTCAGTAACCACTTTCTACGCGCCTGTTTGCAACCTTAGTTCTATAAAAAGCTATTATTTTATTATTATGACACTATCGGCTTACAAGCTGATATACTAAAACGTTCGTGATGAACAAATTTTCCACGGGCGTAGAATACGGTACTCCCTTTTTCCTCCTTAAATTGTTTGTCCGAAAATCATTATCCATAACACGTTTGCTTTAAACTTCAGTAACCATAATGTTCAAAAATACGAAATTTACATAATTATTTTTACTTCTAAAACTATTCCTTCATAATATCGAGTACTATAATAATTGAATCTCCTAATTTTGCATGAAATAAAATCATATGTCCTAAGTATTGTATTATTTATTGTGTATTATTAATTAAATGAACACTCGGAGTGTTCATTTAATTAATAAAATTGTTAGTCTTACAACATTTGCTAAAAATTTGGTTTTAGTGACAGAAACGAATCGCTGTGAATCCGACTCCACGCAGTCTTGTCTGCCCTACTCCTAGAGTGTAATTTAGAATCGCGTAGCCGCGTAGAGACGTGGTTGCCTGCTTGCTGAAGAGTAGGAGGCTGCGAACGAGCCGCCAAATCGGACAAATGATGACAAGAACAGAAAAAATTATGGTACTTATGGATAAAAAAGTTAGGTAACACAATAGAGAACTGTGGAATACACATACAAGTTACCTATCACAGTAATACAATATTTTTGTATCTCTCCTACAAATTCCCGTTTGACGCGTCACTGTGACGTTAAATACAAATCACATTGGCTAAAGTTTATTCCCTGAATATCTATCGTATTTACACGAGGTATGTATGCAATGAACCGCTTCAATAATTTCAAATGCCAATCCAATAATTTGCGTGTCACACAATTCTAAACTGCAAAAGCAATTGATGAATATACAAAGATACAAAATTACTAGGGACTCAGAATTAAGGTAAAATACATTTAGTAAGAAAGGCACAAGTTCGCAAAGCTTGTACAGTTTTGGGACTGTAAGGCTCTCTAAAGTAGTGCTTTTAAGGCTACGAGGGAAAGCAATTATCTTCACACTTGGTAATTACAATTACGCCGGTGTTTCCCAGCATAATGCTATTTTGCTTCACGTCTTCCCTCACGAAAGGACGGTGACAATGTGAAATACGTTTTCACTGGAAAATTTATAAACTCGAAAATCAACTGCATCTGTTGGAATATTTATCACTAAGTGCATTTCTTTATACGAGTATCTGAAATATATTTATAGCAGCCCACACAAAAATGTGCAGTTTTCGTTTTTTGTTTTAAATCATAACTGCGAGTCTCTGGCGTCCTTGTTTTGTTCGTCAATCAGCTTAGACTCACACAGAAGCAAATCTTTATTGTGCTGTCTTTAAGCCTCTGATGTTTTTACATAAGGCAACACGCAACCCTTAAAAGTTTATTTATATAAAAAATACCTAATATTATTGGGTTGGTTACAATGATATTATATCGAATAAATACGTAAGCACGAATATCGGCTTTCGTAAGCGTTCATAGGCATCGGGCTCAACATTAAAGACGACTTTGATGCGATGAGTGGGGTTGTTAACTTCATGGCCAAAACTATACGTCTATATTATAACTATTAGCTAATATAATTTTCTTTATACAGCGTGTAACAATAAGTTGAGGTCATGCTATGTGGTCATGTAGTTGATGCTGTGACTAACTATAAAACAAAATGTAATGAATTGCTCTTCAGATAAATGAGTTGATTGAAATTTACTGTAGGTAATTTAAATTAACTTTCGGGGGTACTGACGTCATAATATCCGAATTTGTCCAGCAATTTCTGAGTTTAAATTAAGTCGGTAAGTTACTGATTTTGTCATACACACAAGAAACGGTGCTTATAACTGTTAATCATCATAGAAAAATAAATACCGCTAGATTTTATAGAATCCTTACTTCCATACTAATATTATAAATTCGAAAGTAACTCTCTCTGTCTGTCTGTCTGTTGCCTTTTCTCAGCTAAACCACTTAACCGATTTAGGTGAAATTTGGTACAGATATAGTTTGAAACCTGGGACATAGGCTACTTTTTATTGACGTAGGTGCCACGTGGGTGGATCCGCGCGCAAAAGCTACCATTAATAGCAGCTTGCGTAAAACCTCCAAAAAAAGAGTCTCCCCGTGACCATGGCTGCTGAAAAGCACCCGAAACGTCGGGGAAAGTGTAAACCAAAAATAAATAGATTTAATAGTTTAAATAATTTTATTAGCTTATAAATTAGTCAAATAAAATCAATAGTAGTAGTAGAGTAATATTTTCGAAATTTTGTAATACAGTGATAAATAAACAACGCGATAAAATCCGTATATAGTAGTTTAATTTCAATGAATAACATTCGCGTAAACAGAAGACAATATTATGCAAAAGCTAGTGTTAAATAAATATTTTTTGTCCTCAATGTTGTTCATCACCATTACTTTACCACACTTTCATGATATACGTTGTATAAGTACATTATTTTATGAGAAACAGTATTCAAATTTTCGCGTAATCATCCAAAAATCATGACAGTGTGTTCGGTGGGGCACTTCTTTATAATAATGGTCAATGTGAGCTTCAGTCCAGTAATTTGGTAACCAATAAACTCCTGCTAGTAATGTTTAAATTAAGGCACGAGAAACTCTCTTGTACACTGTCTAAGTTCATATTAAGTTCCATCTATCATTCTAGGCGCCGACGCCTCGACGACGGCTCTCGTCATAGCATAAATTATAATAGAAATTGTCACCTAAATTTTGGTCTAATTATTATTAATATATTGCATAAATTATAATGACGATGTAGCTGAGTACACTTATGATGCAGTGGTCAAATTCCCTTTACCAATTCAATTGTTGAAATATCATAATAATAATTAATTGAATATTACTTAATATTGTTTTACGTTTACGCGAATGTCATACATTGAAATTAAACAAACTTTAAACGGATTTTATCGCGTTGTTTATTTTTATAAAACACTATTATTACATAAATTTGAAACTTTAATCTACTATTTTTAAACACTTTTACTAGTTACTTAAATTTAAGCTATTTAAATTATACAACTATTTGATTTCATTTTACACTTTCCCCGATGTTTCGGTTGCTTTTCAGCAGCCATGGTCACGGGGAGAGTCTTTCAATTAATATTACTTTTTGTGTCGGACGCTGGTGTACCGCCGCCACTCAATAGGTTAATAAGAGTTGCGTATCTATTATTATCCATGTTATGAATGTGGTACGTAATATGTTGGACTGTCGAACAGAGAAGATATTAGTAGGTCTACTAATATAACATATATAAGGGATACGAGTAGTAAAATGGTATTATCAATTCTTTCAATTCAATTTATTAATTTCTCTCACAAGGTACATACAGTTGTTTTTATTAAAAAGTTTCACAAAATACAGAGGAGTAAAAATATCGGATATCAGATTTGTATCACAAGTAAATATATATACATTTTACTTTATAAAATATGAACAAAAACCAAAATCATATTGATTTTGGTTTTTGTTCATTGTAATGCTATGATTCTTTACATACAGGGCCAGGAATACAGGGCCTTTGCCGTAGCGAATTCCTAGACAATCATTGTGAATCAAGCATAGGGCTCTCCTAATGCTTAACAGTTATATTGAGAGATTCCGCTGAAGACATAATATAATCTTCTCTCCACAAAAAGTCGCGGAGAAGATTGTATAGAAAATAATATTTTTCATTTTAGAAGTATTTTTTTATGAATTGTGTGTAATATCTCGAGTTTGCTTTCTGGGTCCGACCAAAAAAAGAGATTGTGGTTTCCTGTCAAAAAATTCTTAATGTTAGCGTAGTTAAAAAGTTGATGGTGTTAGACACCTTTCTTCGGTCGTGACGGGTTGCCGTCCTATCGGACGAAGAGAATTAATAATTAATAGTGAACGCACTTGTGTTATCTTTGCACACACATGTGCACCATAATATCTACTGCGCAGTGTGCTAGTAGTCTACGTTAAGCTTGGCCCCCGTGCGTGACTAAATCGACCAGGATGACATTAGGTATATAAAAACAAGCTTTTGCCCGCGGCTTCGCCCGCGTAAAAGTAGGTTAAGTTAGTAACAGTGCTATTGTTAAAAATAAACCTATGTTACTCGGTGGTAATATAGCTTTTAAACAGTGTAAGAATTTTAAGATCGGTTTGGTACCTTCTTTTTGAATTAAACCCTTACAAACAAAATAAACAAAAATCAAACATTTCCCTGTTTATAATATTAGTATAAATAAGATAACTCGCATAACTTATCAGATGGACTGAATAATTTACGATCTTACATCTTTACTTATAAATATTTTTCTTTATAGAGGTACCCAAAATGATATATAGTTTTTAAATTGGGGGCTTAACATTTATATTGCGTAGTTTGTTTTGCTGCGGTATGCTGTTGTGTAGCGCTAATGAGGCTTGTAGTTTTTGTCCTATTATTGGCTTACCGGATTAATTTTTTCCTGAAAACATCGTGTTATACATATACTTGTTATGTTCTTTAGCGATTATGTATTCCCGCGTAATAATTCATGTGAAAATGTAAGCATTGTGTGCGTGAAGTGGATAAACTAACCGAAATGTAACTAAAGTAACTTTAGTAAACTAATTTACCATAAAATTTTGTGACTACAACAAATAATATGTTTTTATTAGATTTGATGTCATTATGTACTTTGATATATAAATGACTCAATTTGGAAAAAGATTAATTGTATCACAAAAATTTCAGTTACTGCCATTAGTCAACGCACCGACTGCAGCAGTTCAATCTAAGACAAGTATTTGTGTGATTTTTGGATTAAAATTCTGGGTTTTGGTCTATGTAAAGCTTTTGAAAGAAACTGAGATTTTCTTTAGTACACTCGTAGTCGAAATATATTAATATTAAATAAGTACATGTATCTCAACTACGTATAGTTCATTTCATCTACACTCGGGTCTCAGAAAAACAATAAATTAATCATGTCCGTTAAACTACATTATGTACAGTTACTAAGCTGATCTTCGAAAGCAACAATAAGGAACAAAATCTGAGTCTTGTCTCAAAAATAAGTCTTGTTGTTAGTTTGTGTTTATTTTTTAAGCCATTCATTTAGAAATTAGGAACGCTGCCTTGATAGGCTAAATGTTATAAAAGTAATTCGTGTTAACCGCACCGAGTCTATACTCGGTTTTATTCCATTTATTCTATAATCTGCAGGGCTTATTCTATAACGTGAGACTTAAAACATAAATATGTCAAACACATCTACCATACCTACCATATACTGGATATAGCCTAATGGAAGACCCTTGAATTGCCACGCATAGGTCTCCAGTTCGCTCCAAATGCCTCTCTGTCTTTTCGAAATTATATGCGAATAAAATACTTAATTATCGTTCGGTTCGGGGTTAAGGAAAATGTGAGGAAAACTGCATGTTTGAGAGTACTCCATTATGTTGCCAAAGATAAAAGTTAAGTCTGCCAACGTGCACTGGGCCAGCGTGGTGGATACGCTATGCTATGGCCTAATCTTTCTCACACTGAGAAGAGGCCCATGCCCAGCAGTGGGCAATTTAATACAGGGCTGATATTATTATATCTACATATACATATATGTATAATTAGCAGAGTATGTGGAAGGTGGATAAGTAACGCTTGTATGTATATACCTGGTGAAGTTCTGTGAAAATAAAATAGGTAGGTATAACCAGTTATTGTATTATACATTCGCAAACAAACTCAGTTCTTTATACAAACAAAAGCAATTTCCACGTAGTCGACCAATTTTATCAATAAACAATACCGATTGAAATGGTACGCCATTTACAGAAAAATGAATGTCAATGGTACAAACAAACCAAAAAAAAAGGAATTCTCAATCCTTCCGTGTACCGATATAACTGTATTTGTTATATCCACCATAAATACTGGTCGTGGAGTATAAAAATAAAATAAATTCATCGGTTTTGTTTCAGTAAGGTGTAATGGCAGCATAAAAATGCGGTTGACTTGTAATTGGGTTATGATCGGCCCGTGGTCAGGGTAGGCTCGAGGGACCTTCTTTATTACCCTGGATGTATTTTCGGTCCGTTACAGTAGGACTCAACGAGTGTTTTGTGAGAATGTGCCTTAATGTAAGGGTATTCTTACGATATACTCCTTGGGTCGCCAGACTATAGGATTTTTGTAGACTATATCACATGGGAAACTGAACGTAACGTACTATTACGCCTGAATTCGAAATTTTAGGCATAAACACAAACAAGGCCTCGATGGCGTAGTGGTTAGTGTAACCGACTGCCACGCCTGAGGTCGCGGGTTCGATTCCCGCACAAGTCAAACATTTGTGTGCATGAACATGGATGTTTGTCTTGGTCTGGGTGTTTCTATGTATAATATGTATGTATTTACAAAAAAAAAAAAAAAGTATATATGTATGTTTATCCATTGTCTAGTACCCATAGTACAAGCTCTGCTTAGTTTGGGCTAGATGTTGTTGTGTGTATGTGGTAGAATATTATTATTATTATTATTATAAGGTTTTGTACTGCATTCTCAACATATTTTCGGATGTAATTCTGAACTGGAATCAATAATAAACACATTATCTATTTTTCACATAACAAATATCAAATATCATACGTACGTCACGTAGGTACGTGTAAGAGTAGGTACTCCTTACACAATCAACTTGCATGTAATGATGATTTGACGAACGCTGCCAAGTGTCGGTGAGCTACGCACGGAGTACATCGAACTGCAATATATAGCTTACTTGTTTATTCTTAAATATGAATAAAAATGTGAAAATTAAGTAAAATACATCAGTAAAATTAATAATGTATGAGTTAATCTGCCGGTCACATAATATATGTTCCCGAAATTTGACGAGATGACAGATCAACACGTTTTAATATGACAGGTAAATTGAAATTCAACTTCTCTATACAAATTTTATTACGGTATTTGAAAACACATTTTTTAAATAATTTTGTAACTATTAAACTACATACTACTACTATTTAAATTATTAAACTACTTTGATTTATACTTTCCCCGACGTTTTAGTAGCTTTACAGCAGCAGTTAAAGTGTAAGTCTTCCCGTGCAGCAAAGTAACCGTAACTTCGGGGAAAACAGTTTTAGCCTAATGTATTTTAATCACGGAAACGTAAGACAATATTATATGACAGCTGAATTTTGTAAACTGGGCTTAAAGTAATATAAATAAGTAAAGAAACCCTACCATGCAGCTAAGGATATCTTTTTGAACACATAAATTCCCTTGACCAGATTCAAGTATCAAATTTGGGACGTGGCGTGGTTGATAGTATCTCAAGCGCTTACATGTATTCCTTTGGTCCAATAGAAAGATCAAGTGCTATATTTCTCTTCTAATATCTACTGTCAAAGCTATAAGCCATTGTAGCATCAACATCTTGAACTAATGCCAAAGACAATTCTCTATTACTTCGTAGTCTTACATAGTATATTAAACATCGATTTACACTTTTATTATGTGATTGATCTGCATGAGGTCTCGAGTTATCTTGCATTTTATTCCCGAGTTTATTATACTGCTATTGCGATTATATGACATGAGTTTTTCAGTAACAGCATATAATCTAGAACTGGGCCGGTATACGGCTAAGTCTCGCCTTATCCTATATAGTAAACTATATTTTGTTAAATATAATACACCTCTGTCATCCCCTTCAGAGATAAAGCACGAAGGAGAAATTAACAAAAACCCCAAAATGTTTTGGACGTACATAAAGTCCAAAAAAGGTGGTTAGCACCTACTCAATGACAATGACGGATGGAGTAACAACCATATCAGATGGTACAGAGATTTGCCAATTATTTGCCTCGTATTTTTCTCAGTTTATATATCTGATTCAAACATTAGAAATTAATATAAAGTCTCTAACTACTTACAAATATTACATAATTACAGCCAATGCTTAACTAGTCCAATTATAAGTTCAGAGGCTTTATTTAAAAAAAAAATCCATTCCGCCATTTTTATAGCTTCTCATGTGCGTCTGAGTTAGTCTGCCCTCTCTTGTTAATCTTTCATAAATCCTTTTCTACAGGCATATTTCCGTCTAAGTGTCAGTCAACAAGGACTGGCATAGTGCAAAATACACCATTTGCAAAGTGTTATAATCAACAGAGTGTCTTAATTTTTTAAAGATGTATATTAGCTTACGAACCCATGAGATGAGATTTGCAAGATAGTGCTACCAGTTCAGTAAGTTATCTATTTCGACTCCAAGATATTTTATGGTTTCCAATCTTTTTAACTGTTGGCAATTAGACTGTAAATTGGACAAGTTATGGTTGCATATATGGGCTTTAAGTACTAGTCAATCTGGATCAGCAAGTGAAGTAGATTGTAAAGAAAAAGGCAAATATATATTTTTTATAAAAGCAAATAGGTTTAAATGGATTTCAATGCACTGTGCATAATAAATCTTCTGGTGTGCCGCAAGGATCACATCTAGGGCCAGTTTTATTTAACTACTTTATAAATGATTTGCCTACGTGTTTCCAGCACTCTGACATCTTTATGTATGCTGATGTCCTTAAATTTGTAATACTCTATAACTCCACTATGTCCTCTGCTTAGGCGAACAGTAAGCTATGCTAAGCATAAATTCACCATACGCCAGATTTTTTAAATTTATAAATGGTTGTAGCGATCAAATTGATCTACACCATGACTGTTGCAAAACAACAATCTAAGTTCTTCAAATGTTTGACGGTACTTCATATTTTTATCTTTAGCGAATTAATTGAAATTAATTGTTATCTTCATCCTTGCCAGATTAGTCTAAAATTACAACATGCTGACTTTGTCTCTTTCTTTGTTATTTTTGTATATTTTGTTTTTACCATGCATAGTTTTCTTATTCCTATTCTTATTATGTTATATTAGCAACCGTGTTTAGATTATAATTTTATGTTGTTAACTTTTAAATAACTCATGTGGTGTTTGCCTATAAGTAATTGTTACACAATGTTTATTCTACAAGTCTGTATCAAGTGTAACTAATTGTGTATACAATTGTCAGTGAACCAAATAAATAACATAAAATAAAAATAAAAGATATAGGTATGAAATGCATGCGTCTATGCGTGGTATGAGATGAGGATTTGATTAAAATTCTTGGATAGATCTGGAAAAAAGATTGTGTATTAAGGTGAACTAATGTTTGCCTAGTGTCGGAATTCAACCATAAAATAATTAAATTTGAGGAATCATATATGAGTATACAGTTTAAAATCAAAATGTTTTTATTGATACCACTTAAACTTGTCAAAACGGTTGACACAGAACAGAAAACGTACTGAACCGTTTTCTAATTGACCATTTATATAAATATTATTGTATTACATTACATTACATATAAACCAAAACACGTGCACGGTAGTACCACTCTTCTGATACTAACAATAGAACAATGATTCCAGTAGAAGGATTGAGTCTCTTTGATTTGAATCAGTTTTCTATATTCAGTACAAATTCAAGCAATAAGAATAATAACCACAGTTATTGGTATCGGATTATATGAAAATGCCTGCCTATAACAGGACAAATAATTCCAAGGAAATATAATATACCAGAATCAGACATAAATAGCATCGTTTTATTTCAATTCCGCGAAGAAACGTAGAAGACTTTATATTGAAAATTCGTTGCTTGTCTATACAACTTTTATATTTTATGCGAAAAGCTTACGTAAACCTTTAATAAACCGTAATTGTGTAACCTTTATGATAAAAAGTGTGTACCCAATTTCAAGTATCAAACTGAGCTTAAACCGTAACCTCAACGTATAATATCATCGATTTTTTAATACGTCATTCGTGAGCTGAGGTTGACACCTTCGTTAGTCCCGTGGCATAACTTTTCACCGCTTTTCATGTTTAGGTATCATCGTTAAATCCTGGATTCAATACCCGAGTCAAACAAAGTTATATCATAATTTTCTGATAGAAAGTTCTCAGTAGCAGCATGGAATCTGGAAATATGGTAGCGGACTCACCTAAACCTAAAAATATGTTTGGTTAATTGTGGGTCTAATACATCTTTGCCTATCCCTTCAGAGATTTACAGACTGATACATTTGCGAACTTGTGAATATTAATTTCATAACTCTTCTTCTCCCTAGCCTTTATTATTTCCAAGTCACTTGGGGTCGGCTTTTCTGGTCTAACCGGATTTGACTAGATATCAGTTTTACATGGAGTGGCTGCCACCTGACCTCCGCAACCCGAAGGCTAACGATACCTTAAGGCTAAACCAGTGTCAGGATATTATAGGGCACTGACTTCCCAATAACAACTGCCATAGATGTTCATGGCAGCCGGGACTGACGGCTCTCCGAGACACGGAGCAGGTGATAATTGTCAATCAATACGTACAAAATTTCGAAAAATCATATAACTACCGAAAGTCAGAGGTGCGCGACATGGCTTCGAACCCGAGACCTTGCATTGCAGTCTGTTGGTCTCCCCACTGAGCTATCGCTACATAACTATTTTATATAATAAATGCGTGAAACATACTATCGTATAAACAGATTGACGTCCATCAATTCATCATTGTATTAAACAAAATGCCGCCTAAAATATAATTCTAAATATACATAATAATATGAAATCAATATGACGATTATCTATTCTCCATTACCTAAACTCGGCTATGTATTGAAACGTTTGATAATATAACCTGTCAAATGCACGCGGCTTGCAAATATTAATAAACGGTTTTAATATTACCCATCACAAAACGTTTGCGTACAATACAAGTTCAAATATGCCACAAGCCAAAGCTTGGACGTGTATTTTTTATCGATTTCTCATGTTGCGTTAAAAGGCCTCATTTGGTTTTATTGTATGAAATGGATGGAAGTATAATTTGCATTGAGCCTGTGGTCACGCACGTCGTAGGGCGTTTCCTTTTTTATTGTTCGGGTTCTTGGGCTTTCGTCGTACCTTTAATGCGGTGGGTGGTTCAACCCACCTACGATAGAGTCGCCACGGTTAAAAGCTGTCAAATAGGTATGCATTGTTTTTGACTGGTATATGGACTTTTAATTCCTTCATTTTAGGACCACTCTATTATTATGTACAGTGAGCGATTAGCCAAATATGAGTGGTCCTTTGGTGTGCTTGTGACAAAATGTTATGACCAAACCGTATTTATGTTATATGTTTTACGCGTATAAATGTAAAATCGCATAATATTTAGCTTAAAATGTAGCACAATTTTTCGAAAACTGAATCTGATGTAAAAACATTACGCTTGTAACAATATTATTATGCTCTCACGAGGAGTAAATCGTTGTAGTATTTTACAAACATAAATAGCCAGTAATAATATATTGAACAACCAAACTTGGCACTACAAGCTGTGAATCCTGAGAATAATTGTCCTGTGCGGTGATCGAATCCGCAACATTCGGTACATTGGCAATGGAGTAAAGACCGCTTAAACCACTGCGCTGTACAGTTATTAATGAAAAATTACATCCGTTAAAAACTTTTGCTACTATCCTGTTTTTGTTGTAAGTCATATTTCGCATATGTTTATATATATCTAGCATTGTGTCAACATTCGACCATTTTAACTGGATTTTATAATCACTTTCTTAATTAATAACAATACACATAATTAATTATTATAAAATATTGACTCTTCACGTTTTGGCAAATTGTATACGTCGAGAGTAATTTACATAAAATAAATAAATAGGAAAAACACTTTTACGGGTAGATTCAGCAAACAACTCTCTTTGACTCGCACAGTTATTTAGCTCGTGTATGTACTGAATCCACAATACTTCGGCCATTTAAGTTAGCGAGATAACTATTTAAACTACTGCATCAATCGTTTTCAAGTTGCACAAATCTTTTGCACCAAGCGGATCAAATGCAGGCCTGATAAAAGAGTTTAAAGTTTCTTAACTTAAAAGTGAAATTTATTTTCGTTGTAGAGTTCAGCAATTGGTTAATAGTGTAGTTGGCAGATTAGACTGGCAGTGGACATCCATCTGGTTAGGTAAATCGACATCCGATAGGTAAGAGTTTGCGAGTGGCGAACGCAGATAGGAAAACGCAACGTATGTCCCTTGATGAATAGACCACTCGTTAAAATGACGGCGCATCGTTGGATGCAAAAATCGTGACATTCATTGCTATGAAGAGTTTGGACATAGCTTGTGGTCAGTAATAAATAGATAAAACTAAAGCTATATCAGAATAGAAATTATATTTCATGTTCGTTATTTTATTCCGAACCTGTCACAAATACCAATCTACCATTGCGTAAAGATTATTGTTAATAAAATATATCCATCCAATCAAAGAGCGATGAATCTGTAATCTGATGGATATCTTTCAGACTATAATAGATAATATCGGAGCATTACCCTCATATTACCAAGAAAGGGCTTAGTAACATGGACATCACGACTCGGAAGCAAAAACTTCGGGTAAGTATTGAAGAAAGAAGCCTCATTAGAGGAAGTATGTGGAAAAAATATTTGCGAGAGGAAAATTCGCTATATTACGCCTTCAAAGATTGCACCTAATTCATATCTACTTTGCGACAAATGTGGTGTCGAAAGAAATGTGAAATCAATTTGAAAGTATTCGGCAATTTGATTATCGATAAACATATATAGACTCACGCCTGTAGATCGTAAAAAGGGGTGGGCAGAAGTTTATTACCACAACTCCTCGCCCTCTACGTTTAGGTCCCACGTGACAGGAGACGAGTATATTACGATGCAGGGTACTGGGCTCATTCTCAGACACCGTACTAATAGAGAAAATATTCGGGAGGAAATCCCGACAATGTTTTGCTTGACCTAGGAATCCGATTGCAGGACCACACGCAAATATGAGCTAATTTGTTATACGACATATCTAATAGTTAGATATTATTTGTATTAAAAGTGAAGGGAAGTGCGTAATGAAATTAGTACGTCTGAGAGTTCTCTAAATTGTTCTTCTAAATATTCTCGCAGATACGTAAAGTCTATCGACCCCCACTCGGTCAGTGTGATGGACCATGATCTAACTTTTGCCATACTGCAAAGAGGCTCATGCCCAGCAATGGGATAGTTGTTAATCTTTGATTGTGACAAATAGGTACGTAGAGCGATATCGAGTTGCAAAATGGTGCAAGAAGCTGCAACGAAATTTTTTTTAAGATTAATGTATCATCAATCGTTATACAATACTCAAGTAATAATTAGTGATAAAATATTGATCACCATTCTAATTTGCAGGAATTTACTATTTTCGAATGTTTTGCCGAAATATTCATGCTTCACCGGTAAAGGTTCACTTACACACACTCAATTGTAATTCGTTAATCTATTCTATTTAATTTAGTAGCACCGTAGGTATTATTATAATAAGTTATTAATATCAATCAAGTAATATTACCACAGGCTTAATATAATGAAAACCGGCGCGATAGCAAAACAATTTTAAAAAAGCTCGCTTAATAGTTCCATGAAAAAAAAGTGGACAAAGACAACTGTGTTTCGAGAAAAAAATTTTTTGACGGATCGTGCCGAATACTAAACTATCTCATATATAATAATTTGTTTAAAAATGTATTAATTAAACCATATAAACTAAAATTATAAATTTGCTTAACTAGCGTTAACAAATTTAGAGCAAATTTGGTTCACCAACTAAATAAACGAAGTTTTCGCTAAATTTATTTAACTACTTACTAATTTACTCGAGCTTTAAACTAGCGTCTTATGTGTTTGAGAATGTGTTAATGCCTTTCGTATACTGTAAATAATCCGGGACTTTATTTATGCATCTTTGAAGTACTTAAATGAGAGTAATTGTTGCAAGTAAGAATTACTTGCTGCTAATTGTTCTTTAATTACTATCATTCACATACAATTTGAATATTATTACACATACGACCTTGAAATGCAAGACATTTATATAACCTTATTATTATTATACTAAGTACTCCAAAATAAGGTGATTTTGTGCAGCTATGTATGAAGCGCATAGATGGCATAGTGATTTAAGTGGTCGGCTCGCGACCGCCGCTGCTCCGTGTGTTCAATCCCCACGCGGGGTAAAGTTTGTTTCATTCACAAATAGTTGCCTCCCTATCCCTGATTATTGTGAACACTTACGTCACTATAAAATCAAATGGCAACAGATGTGGAAGGAACATTTTGATATTTAATCTAGAGATAAGGTTATAAGGTACAAAACTATGCAGTGTGAGCCTCCTCGTATACCTTGGTTTGGCGACATTAAGCTAGATTAAGATTAAGATCTGGACACATGCCGTTTAACAAATTTATTTTTTTAATGAAAAAGTCTATATCTTCAAATTGTAACGTGTGTAATAAACTAGAGGATGTTCAGCACCTTCTCGTAAAGTGTACTAGACATGTAATTGAAAGGAAACAGCTATGGAAAACTTTAAAATTAAACTCTTTAATTTTAGGTATGTTCCAAAGTGTATTAGCTAAGCCTACTAGTACTGATGCTCAGCTAGTTTATAAATTCATATTTAATAGCATTAAGAAAATCAGTTTGTAACTACATATGTGTGAATTTATGGGCCTGGCATGAACCTTGATTGGATAAAAGTCTCTAATTAAATAAAGAAAAACATTTGTTGCATACGAGTTAGGATATTCTATGTGTACGCTGTTTCAATGTTTGTAAAATCCGTTACAATATAAAAACAAAACCTAGTACAGGCATAGTCTTTTTACAATAAAGAAAATTGAGAAACCATACCGGTTAATGAAAATTTGCGACGTTATAAATAAGCATATCACAATCGTAAAATCCAGCAGCATATTCCACAAATAAAACAATCCTCGACATTTAAACGGTTATAAATAGGAAAAACCGCGCTTGTAAGATTTATTTTCCTTAAAATAACTTTTCAAAAAGACTCGATGACGTAAATTAACCCGACGTTATAAACTTCAAAGTTGAATAACACAGCAAGGACGTAGCCAAGTTATCAGAAATTATCCGTATTCAATGATAAATAAACGAATAACCGATTGAAGTTATTTGGTTTTTCCGTCACGATATTCTCAGGACCAGCATGGAGTCTGTAGCTGTACCCGGTAATTTAAATAAGCTCACTCACCTTATGTAGGAGCTTAAATCATAGCTGGCGAAATATGGGTATAACACTTTATCCCACCTTTGCGAAAAAAAGACGTACACAGTCTCTGTGTATATATTAAGAATAAATATCGAAAATAAATCTGGAAGCGCTGTTAACAATAACATATTATTAAGTAATTACTTTATTAGCATTTTCTGAGCCCACCTTACAGAAAAGCTTATTCTTGGATAAACATTATTTTTGGGTAGTTTTGTTAAAAAGAAAAATTTTCATATTTTAAAAATTTATCTGTTATAACAAAACTAAACAAAATATAACAAATCTGCGACAAATATGGTTGATAGTCAATTTGCTTAAACATTTTAGTACTTTGGAATTTAATTTTTAATTAAAGCTACTATATTACGTCTAATTGTAGACAGTGGAACTAGGCATGAATTGTATTATTTGTTTAACGCAAATAAATTAAAGGAAATAAAGCGTAGTTTATGCGGACAAAGCTATAGGAAAATGCTAGTATAATTTATATTTCTGGGAAATAATCTGGATAGTTAACTGAAAATAATTAATGTTGTAATACTGTTTTAAATCTGCTTAATCCGATAGTTGATATTTCTCTGTATTTAGTGTATATCATATTCTGATGGAGTATGCTTGCGTATAAGTCTACACATATGGGAAGGAACATTTATTATAATAATATTGAATACTACCTTCATTTTCTTTACACCTTTTTCAATCAATATTTACTGTAGTCTACTAATTTATAAACACGTTCCATTTGTTTGAGACATGGTCAATAACACTGAATAAATTATTTAGAGAAATGATAATATATGAATGGTATTTGTGAGTATAATAAATATTGGTACGTAAATCAAAATAAAGAAGGGTCACCTTGGTGTTATTAAAAGTCTAGACGTGTCAAGTTGACAGCGAAGTGATTATGACGCATCCCGTGGGAGACGTAGAGATCATTTAATCAAATAAACGCTCTGTGTTATAATAGGGGAAAAGAGAACAATCTCAATACATTTATCGATTTCAGTTATTTCACTGTAAATGTAAGATTAGATTTTCTTTGTGCGTTTACTTTCTAAACTATAAACGTGGAAAAGTCATCGATGATAGATTAAAATCTGTGACATCAACATACTGTGCCGTCATAGTTTACAGAGCTATTACAGAATATTATTTAGAACTCTATTAATAACCTTATGTACTAGATAAGCGTAATCCAGGTCATTACCATCACTATACCAAATTTTAAAATTTACAGAAAATATCACATTTATATGAAATAATATACCTACCATATACAGTAGAATTTGGGGTAGAGTTTGGCAAATGCAGAGATTATTTTGCCGTGTTTGGCTAAAATCTGAGCGTGCATACTGCAGGCACACCTTTGTGTTACTATATATTTTAGCAACCCATGAAAGTGACCATTTTTAAACTAGTAATTTGCTAATAGAACCGCTATCTATAAAAACATAAATACTAATACAAGACTTAAACAAACGCCAAATAATTAACGGACGTCGAACTTTCTTGAATATTAACTAAGTTACCAGCAAAAAATATATTTAGGCTTTATTTAAGCCTCCACAATGCAGGGCGGTGCTAAGCTGATTACTTGCTCGCTGACCTTTTAAATACAAGCTTAACACCGAAATCTGACCCATGAACAAAAATTAATAAGGTAGGTAATTATTACTTGGTCAATGACAAAGAGGCAACGCAATGAAAAGAAAAATGTCAAATTATGCTAAATAGCTGAACGCTCCAAGAATTTTTTATAATTGCTCTCAAACGAGGCTAATTTTAGCGTTCGTCAAACGTAATTGTCCCTTAAACAATCAAAGGAAAAGATTTTCTTGAGATATTGTAGCTGTTTACTTCAACTTTATGTAATTTTTAAGGTACTTGTACACTAGGAATAAGTCTTGCGGCTAAGGGTTTCAAAATTATTCAATTGTATTTTTTGTTTGTTTTATTGGTTGCTAGTATGGGAGAAAATTTATTTAAGTCGCCTATGAGATTCTGATTGGACTTCAAATCTGCGGCTGTAGGAGACGGCACAAATTACGTAAGATCTGGTATAACACTTCATTCAAATCTGGGCTAGCAACTTACATACTGATCTTAGTAGATACCGTGGCCTGTGGCATCCAACTGTTATGAGTACGTTTGCTCTCTGAATTTTATCTATTTTAAGATGTTGTAGGAGAATAAGAAAATTTCATTACCCAACTCTAATCATGTACTATAAATCGCAATCGTCGCGCACCTCTGACTTTCGGAAGTAATGTGACTTTTCGAAATTATGTGCGTATTGATTGGCAATTATCGCCTGCTCCGTGCCTCGGAGAGCACGTTAAGACATCGGCCCCGGCTGCCATGAACATCTATGGCAGTCGTTATTGGGAACTCAGTGCCCTCTAATATCCTGACACTGGTCTAGCCTTAGGGTATCCTTAGCCTTCGGGTTGCGGAGGTCAGGTGGCAGCCGCTCTGTATAAAAACTGATATCCAGTCAAATCCGGTAAGACCAGAAAAGCCGATCCCGAGTGACTTGGGAATAATAAAGGCTGGGAAGAAGATATAGTAAAGAAAGAAAAGCTGCTTAAGCGTGTATTTCGAGACATGGCGATTTATATCTTTTTTATACTATGATAGCTAAAATAACCATCAGCGACAGAGGGTATACAGGGTGATTTTGAAATCGTGTAATTCCTTTTAACCACGCATTCTACTGGTGATGTAGAATAACCCTGACCTTATTTTTATTTAATAAGAATTTTTTTTTTTGAAAATTATTGTTCCATTTTTTTCGTGAAATGGTGTCAGATAGTCATATGTTAACCAACCGAGGCAATTTTATTTTTTTTCTAATTAAAATAAATAAAACATATTAATAATAAATGTCGTAAATAATAACGGGCGGTCCTTTTTATTGCCCCTTATTATTTACGACATCAGTTATTGTTATGTTATTATTTTTAAATTAGTAAATTATTAAGATTGTGTCAGGTGGTTAAAATATGACTATTTGAAATCATTTCATGAAAAAAATCTGTACTCTAATTTTGCCGAAACCATTATTCTAATTAAGAAAAAATATTGTCGGGGTTATTCTATATCACCAGTAGAATGCGTGGTTAAAAGGAATTACACGATTTCAAAATCACCCTGTATATCGTCATAATCGTAGTAAAATGACGGTATTGAAAAAAATGCAATATTCACTTTTTGTCATATTTAGATCCTACAATGTCGAAATATTTCATTTGCATTAACTAAAAAATTATATGTATTTTAGATTTCAAATTAATCAGCCGGTAAACTGACGTATTTGAAGAGCGCTCATAGTAAAATGACGTTTGCGTATACTCGTCTTTCTATGACGCGCGGGCATCCTCCGCCGCCCTCTCCCGCTTCTGGCATACCCACGCTTATTCATCATTATTCGTCGAGCTCGCTCACAAGTTGCAACGGATTAGATTTTTCGTAAACAATTACGCTACTTTATCTATATTTGCCTCTTTTATAGTTATTCTATGCCTAGTTTTGACATATTAACTTAAAAATTGTGCCACAATGAAAACAGGACGATCAAAACTTATGTTAAAACTTGTGGCAGAAACAAACAAAAATGAACAAGTTACGAATCTACCTCATGAAGAATGCAGTGATAAGGTGGATTATATACCAGGTACTGGAGTACCTGGTATATAATTCACCTGGAGGTAAGTTAGTAAATATGTATTAACATGTTGCTAGTGTTTAAAACTTGTATTTACACAAATTTTACAGAGTAAATATTTAAAGAGCCGGTTCTGGCTATCCGTCAGTATTTTACTGAAAATTATAAATCAATTTAAAATTACATTTTCATTAAAATTTTATTTGCTTAATGATAGTACTACAATTAGTTTGTTAAATTTGTGTTATATTTGAAAATTTAAATTTTCAAGTTGTATATAACTACATAACATTTTTCTATGGACATGATAGTGACACTTGATCACAACCGACGATATTCTGTGGACATGTTTTTTTATCTAACTGTCGTATCAGACCATCCCACTTTGTTCTTGGATCTTAATTCAATTCCACCTTTTTTCTATTGTAAAAACATGATTATTTCTATTTATTTATTATTTAATTTTATACAAAAATAATCTGATCTATGTAATAATGCACCTGTATAAATAAAATTAAGTAATTTTTTGTATTTTCATAGAAACTATATTAGGAATAGTCTTACAGTTTTTAGTAGATGATGACTTGCGTTATTAATAATTTTTACACATGTACGTTTCACATAATTATATTGATGTCTTTATATCTTTTCAGAGTGCATTTGGCCATTGCCCCCAGGAGCACGGGACGTAATAGAAAATATGACAGACATTTATGAGGAGGTCTTTTCAGACAACGTACGTGGAACGAGCAAAGCCATAAAATTAACAGATGAAAATATGAACCCGAACAAACCATCACCTACGTGTGTTCATGGAGAAGATCCTTTAATGGCCGTGTATCCAAGTACAGCCTCACCATATCTACTTCCATCACAAAATCAGCCTGGTGGCGTGTCCCTCTCAAATATCAGCGCAGCCTTAACCCCTTTAAATATCTCTACCTTGATATCAGATCTGTCACTATTTCCTATTTCCTATTTTAATGACAACAATGTACAAACACCTATGCCATCACCAGCGAAGTCCCATAGTGAAGTATATTACGATATTTTTTGTCCAACTCACGATGGTGACTATAGTAACTATCCATCAATCAGCACAGCTGTGTCTTCATGCGTCTCCGGCGCCTCTTATTCGATGTAGAGGTAAAAAACGTATTCGAAATTATGATAATTTATTAATTCGATTATTAAATTCGAATTTAATAATTATTCAAATACAGCTTCTAACATTAGACAGTACAGGCATAAAGTTAACACGCATTTTAATATGAGTTTCCATCTACCCAAAAAGGATACTTGTGATCAATGTCACAGTTTCACACAAACACAAAATCCATCTGACGATCTTAGAAAACAGTACACAAATTATTTAAATAGCAAAAAAATATCTAGGACATTGAAACAAAATGATAAAAATGATGCCATTAATTCTAATGAACGTATTGTTTGTGCTATCTTTGATTTTCAAAAGGTGTTGTCCTGTCCTCACGGGCAAATCAGTGTATTATATTACAAACGTAAATTGTCATGTTAGTATTTCACCATATACGATATGGTTGACAAACAAGGTTATTATTATATGTGGGATGAACGTGTTGCCAAACGTGGTACTAACGAAGTAGCTAGTTGCCTTTATGACTTCATAAAGAAGTTTGTATCGAAGGGTGTGAAAGAGTTTCGATTCTGGTCAGACAATTGCGCCGGCCAGAATCGAAATCGCATAGTATTTAACATGTATGTAGAAATAGCTAAAGAACATAATATAATTATAACACATAGATTTCTTGAAAAAAGCCACACCCAAAATGAGGTGGATTCTGTCCATAGTGTGATAGAAAGGGCCACTGAGCATAAAACTATTTATACACCAGACGAATGGAAATTACTTGTACGGTGGGCTAAGGTGACAGGTGATTCTTATGAAGTCATAGAGGTAACAACAGAGTTACTTGGACAAGCATAAAAGAAGTTTGTGTCGATGGAACACAGGGCAATAAAATCCGATACAAATATGATTTATCTGATGATTACATGACCCTTGTACTTCGAAAAGAGACTATAAATTACAGTACTCCAACCTTACACAAAGCGTATATGGGTCCAATTCCAATTAGTAATGATAAATATAATGATCTTATTAGTCTATGCGAATCCTGAATAATACCCACAAAATAATATAACCTTTTCCGTAATTTAACTCATGGAAGCAATGTTTCTGATGATAAAAATGTGTCTGATTGAATAATTTAAAGTAATAGAACAGTTTTATATTTTTAGTTTACTTACATATCACATATGCTCAATTCTTACTATTTGATCTCAGAAGTTGTGATTGAAATTAAACTACTATATACGGATTCTATCGCGTTCTTTATTTATCACTGTATTACAAAATTTTTAAAATATTACACTACTACTACTATTGATTTTATTTTACTAATTTATAAGCTAATAAAATTATTTAAACTATTAAATCTATTTATTTTTGGTTTACACTTTCCCCGACGTTTCGGTTGGTTTTCAGCAGCCATGGTCACGGGGAGACTAAGATGGTAGTTGTCTTAATGTTCCAGTGTAGTTATTTCAAAGTACCCGAACATAATTTAATCATGGGTGTTTCTATTTACACAGAATGAGTTCAAAGTATCATGAATTTTCAAAATTTTGTAATACAGTGATAAATAAACAACGCGATAGAATCCGTATATAGTAGTTTAATTTCAATGAATAACATTCGCGTAAACAGAAGACAATATTATGTAAATCAGAAGTTGTGATTTTATAAATAATTTTATTACCTTTCATACATAAGAATTATCGTGATAAGCTTTGCTTATAAATGATTAATGTTTAAGATTTTGATTGGCAATATACTAAATAGCTTTAACACCTAATTAAGTAAGTCTATATTATACAAAAATGCTATTGACCAATGCTTAATTCAAACTATTATGTTCATAGTATTGATTAAAAAAGAGTCCAAAGATCTGAGTAAATAGTCTGTGTTTTATTTAAAATTACCTACCTACGTATTTACTTACCTACCACCTGCCTTCCTACTTATCATGGTCAAAATAGAATATGTCACATAACACATCCGCCAAAATATTAATCAGTAAGTCGGTAGAACATTACAGGAAAGTAACATCCGTCATTTTTTGCACGGTATCTTTTCGAAGAACAATGTCGGATTATACTATATAACTGTATTGAGCCCGAAGAAAAATGAAGCATGTGATTTTTCTGGAAATTTTTATAATATTAAGTGGTTATTGTAATTGGTGGTCTTTATAATAGTAAGTCTGTTGGTCTCCCCACTGAGCTATCGCTCCGTGCCTCGGAGAGCACGTTAAGCCGTCGGTCCCGACTGCCATGAACATCTATGGCAGTCGTTATTGGGGAAGTCGACACAATAGATCCCACTGGGTCGAAGTGTCGCCGGTCTGTATTGACTGGCCCCCACACAAGATAAGATAAGATAAGATAATAATGATGTCTTTCATGCTGGTTTCCACAATGGCGGCCATTTCTGTTTAACTGATACACCCTAACATGGCATATATATCTAATTAATTTTTGCTGTAAATTTTCGAAGACATGCGCTACACGTAAGGACGCCTTTTATATATATTTTTAGTTAATGTTTGAAGGTGATTTGCTTTTAAGACCGTCCATCATTGCAGTTGTTTTCGTATGATATTAGACTTTAAGTTGGCATACCTTAGCAAATACAAAATAAATGGCGTAAAAAGCCTAAAACCACCTTTTTACAACAGAAAGTATAACTTTGAACTTCATATTTCGCCAAAAGTAACTTAACAATAGAAATAATTTAGATAACTACTCAGGTGTGCGAATAACAAAAGTTTATTGTATAAATTCTGTCTCGGATTCTGCCCAGTTTGTAGAAAAAGAAATAAAAGTCATATTCAAAATAATTCAATTTAACAGTTTCCATCTGAGTAGCAATCTGAGCGAAATACAAACACAGAAAGTCATTATGATCATATCTCGTCGCGGATTTTTGCGCTGGCTACTCGACGGCGCTTGCTTTATTACATAACGAGACAAAACCCCGATTATTCTCCCCAAAGGAATTATACGAATGTTTTAAATATCTCTCACGGCACTCGTGTACGTTGCGTTCGTGTTGAAATGCGTCAAGGCACCCAGGGAGCATTATTTCAAAGAGTTTGTGAACAGGGTTGTAAACCACTAACGACTGCCCGACCGCGATAATGAATTCACTCCACACTCCAAACGCCACCGCACATTTGAATCTAACGAGAAACTCAAAATATTTAGGAAATATGTAGGCATATTTCACTAGCAAACTACAACCCGAATGGAACCGAACAAATTAGTTTGTAAACACAACAATATACGCACTACGATGTTACTAATTTAAAATGTTTACATTGTAACAGACTGTAATGTTAGCGACATTTTCATAAGGACTCTGGGATACATGTTACGAGAGCCAAGTAAATGTGTAAACTCTATTAATCGGTGTAAATTTAGATGTTATTATTTTATGATGTATATTAGCCGAATGTATGTATTTGTATACTTATAGTATAATAGCACTATAATTATTTAACCGCGGTAATTGAGAAAAGTAGCAAATTTCAACGTAGCATCCACAAATATTTTTGGCGTTATCGAAGTTCAACAAACCGCTATCAACTAGGTAAGCATAACTTAAGTATATTATGATGCTTATTATTATTACTCCAATTTTAGTATAGGAAATTTAATTTAGAAACAAAAATTGTATTTAAGTTAATAATGCTTAAGTAGAATTCGAGTCTCTCTTTTCCCAACATGTAATTCTCAATTCAGAAAACAAAGTTGAAACACATTTTAAGTACAGTTTAAAATCGGCCTCAATATAACTTAAATCACAAACTAGTAAGTACTTTGAAATATTACCATTAAATTATCTTCTAACGTTACAAAATCCCTTAAGGTTCATAATATATAAATCAATACATAATACACCTTCCATTGAGTACCGAAATTATCTTCAATACTCAATTTTGAGGAGCGGTTTTCTGGTGAAATATCGGTAAAATAAAAGCAGATTTTTGCAGCCAGGTGGCCTCTGCCCCAAAGGGGTGCCTTGGCTACCGGACTCCACCCCTTGGGTCAAGTTACGCCTCGTTGATTTTTAACGGGCAAAAGCCATTATCATTTCATCTTATCATTGCTAATTCTGAAAAACGTTGCAGAAGATATAACATTTTTGTAAAGCCACCGGAATTGTATTTTAGTGTCATGAAATGGAAGAGTTCGTGGACCGAAGTCATTTTATTTATAAAACGACTTACAATATAAAAGTTTCCACATTTTCTTTATGGTTAACACAATTATATAAATATGTTTTGAGCTCACATGCTCCAGTTACCTGCACTTCGTGATATACATAATTAAAAATACTCCACGAATAACATTTTATTGCGATGTGTTGCAAAATGTGTTTACGCGTTTCGTCGAAAAAATAAATAGAACATCCGCTATGCAATTTAACCCTGCAGATAAACTTGTTACGTTTTAAGAGACATTAACGTGCCTGACGACTTGTTAAATGACGTGACGGTTATATTTTTACAGGCGTCGGATAAAATCCGGCATTTTTCGACGTGACGTGATAATGAGTGTCGGTCAATTAATTAAAAGTTTATAAACGTATTTCCGACGTGACGGTGTCTCTTGGACAAAATAATAATTATTTTGCAACAGATAAAACTGCCGTTTATTGAAAGAAGGAAATAAATTCAGATAATCAAACTCAAGAAGAAAACTCAGATGGATTGCATGATACTTTGCACTCATTCTGAATATATAGGGATACAATACTTTAGTTATGTACATGTGAAATAACTACACATGAAGATAATAAGATAACCGCCACTTTAGTCTGAAAAGTAATCAAAATGTCGGGAAAGGTATAAATTTAAAATTTAATAGTTGCTAAATTATCATAAACTTGTGTTAAAATGAACTACGACAAAATACGTATAAAGTAGTTTAATTTCAATATAAAACATTCGCGTAAACGTAAGACTCTTTTAATTGGATTGGTACAGTTGACTAAACAGATTCACTAACATTGTACTGAGTATAGCATATTTCGACTTTGTACAATACTGACCATACATGTTATTTTAATGAGCTATATAATTATACCCACTTGGTAAAACAATACAATTGTTTCTTATGTAAGAGTTATACTTAATATGAATTAAGAAAAATATCTGATGATATGTTCATGTTATGTGGTTATATTTAGTGCCCAAAACACAGTAAGTATATCTGACTGTTAACCTTTACAAGTTTTCGCCCATGGCTTTATCTGACTAAAATCTACGGAAAGGTATACCAATAAAAAGAGACCTATGTGTTTATCCAGCACTCAATTTATCGTCTGCCAAATTTAATTTCAAATCCTATCTATAGTACGAGCATCCTCGTGATTTGAATAACAAACATTCAAACATCTCTAAAAACTTTGACATTAATAATATAGCAGGATTTTCATGTTGTAGTGTAGTAGTACTTATTTTGCTAATTACCTTCACTAATACGATATAATATTCACATATCACGTACACACATACATGACTGTAACAGTACCAAGTAAAATAATTTGCATAAAGCATTTCCTAGCTTTATAGCCTCGCTCACGGCATCTGTAATGACTAAGGTGGCGTTATGCGACGCCTTCGCCACTGTAATTAGAGACTGACGAATAAAAACGTCATAAAAGCTTTTAAAATTCAGTAAACTAAGTACTCGTTCGCCCTCAGTCTTTGTATGATAAAAACTAGTAGTACTCATTGGTAGGAAATGGTTTTAGACTTTTTAGTTCCCCTTTTGTTAAGTGACTTAAACTCAAAGTAATTATGTATGGTTGGCTTTAAACACGATTCGACATTATTATAAGTCTTATGACTTTGAGCATGCATGTACTCCATTCCGTTTAAAATTCGTATAAAGTTTCGTGAGGTCGCGGTGTAGTGACTTTTTTTGCTTGTATCGATTGTGTATTTCTGGTTAGCAAATGCTAAAGGGATGGTTGTACGTGTGTAATCCAAAGTCACTGCCTAACTCTACGAAAGATACATTTGGGGCACTCTAGCTTCCAATGTACTCTTTGATGTATTTGAAAGTCTAGCACAAAGTCATAATATAAGGATTGACATTAATATCATTTATCTAGTTTTACAGTTGATACAACATAGCAATAATGATGTGCAAATTAGATTTATTTAACAGAAAAGCCAGTTTCCGAGTTTTACTCTAACATACATCGACGAAAATCGAAAGAAAAAATAGAATGTCATTCAAATAAATGAAATAAAAAAGTACTCAGTCAAACTCATGGCAAGTAAAATCAGTATCTATTAAGTATGACCATTTCTTAAAGTGACAGGACATTAAGCAGTGTTCATATTTCGAAGTATAATGGACTAAGCAACTAAAGTAAAACTTTCAAAATTTCAAATCATAAGTACCACGAGAATGTACATATCAGGGTAAAAGTATCCTCAGTATAAATCCAAGACGGCACATATAACGGTTTACACGTCACTAAGTAACACAACATTTAAACATGTTTTCAACCTTTTATAATATTAGTAGGTTAAATAAAATTATAGTTTTAATTAGACAAATGGTTTGGAAATGAAAATATGCACTTCAAATATATTTATACGGCGAATTAATTTTTTATCAAATAGTTAAACTGTTTTAAATTAATTATAGATAACACGAATTCACGCTTGAGTGCTAACGGCATGGACGAAATTATTTGGAAACGTCCGTAAACTAAAAAGCCTCAACGAGGGTAAGTTTGTTGCTGCTATTTACATATATCTATACTAATATTATAAAGCTGAAGAGTCTGTTTGTTTGCTTGAACGCGCTAATATCAGGAACTACTGGTTCGAATTGAAAAAATATTTTAGTGTTAGATAGACCATTTATCGAGGAAGGCTATAGGCTATATAACATCACGCTACGACCAATAAGAGCGGAGCAGCAATGAAAAATGTTGCAAGAACGGAAAAAATTCACTTAAGTGAAGCAGACGAAGTTGCGCAAGTCAGCTAGTCAATTATAAAAAGGCATTTGACACCCTTCAACATGATGTGTTATTACATGTTATGGATGAGTGCGGTGTCAGAGGCCCAGTTAACAGGTGGTTCAAATGTTATCTGGAGAATAGAACTCTGCGCACGTCCATATACGGAACCACTAGCGATGAGGTGGTCGTGGAGCTCGGCGTGCCGACCGGATTAGTGTTCGGTCCGGTTGGGTACATAATGCACGTAAACAGTGTCATTAATGTGAGAAAGAACTATAAAACATTTATGTACGCAGATGACATGTGCTTACTTTATTCGTCAAAAAATATGAATGACTCGCAATGTTACTTACAGTCTGATTTTGAAAACATAATAAATGGTGGCACATGATAATGGCATAATCATCAACTTCGCAACTAAAGTTATGCGTATATTCTCGCTATATAAGAAATTAAGAATGCAGGGTCGGCTTAGCATAAATATAACCGGGCATACATACGAATGTCTACACAATAACAAAAGGGGTTGTAGATGTGTGTGTATAGACTTAGTAGACACCTATATATATCTAGGTTTATTTGTGGATAGTCATTTTAATTGTAAATTCCACGTGAATGACGTCTGCAATAAACTATAATCAGTCCTGGGTAAATTCTTTCATCTCAGCTGGTTTGTGAATTTACGCACTTGCTGATTCCATAATTAACTACGGCCTAAGCAGCTACGGTCTTACATTTACAACCCAGCTTGACTGTATTAAGCAACTTCAGATTCGATTAATGCAATATTTGGTAGGTAAGCAAAAAAGTGAAATTAAGGTGTAAACCAAACTATGATTTGTTATTTAATATAATAATATATAAAATTCGTCCAGTTAATGTAAAAGTACACTATTTTATAGCCCTAGAACACAATTATATAAATAAGAACAAAGAGCACATAGATACTATACCAAGCAAAACAAACAGGGCAAATTGGTAATACCGTCTGTAAAAAAATATTTTGTGAAGAGAGCAAGAAAATATATTATGCCAATAATATTTAACAAAAATATAATAATATTTAAACTTTCTTAGAAGCAATAATACAATTAATAGTAAAGTAATATTAAAGAAGAATTTCAGATAAGAAATGCTCTTGAAAACCACTTATTGCTGATCATATAACGATGTACGTACTTCTACATATCATATATTATTTTATTAGTAAAATAAGAATAATAATGTAAACTAATAGAGCATATCTTACGCCAACAAACTGTTTGCACAGTTCGGCATTTTTTGTGTAAAATGTATTATTTGTGTTAAAATAGGAAATAAATGAAAAAGAAAAATAAACTATATTGACATGTATAAATATTAAACTTTGTTTGTATATGCAAAAATAAAGTAACTATACAATATTTTAATTGTCAATTCTTGTTTAAAAGATCTATAAACATTTAAGACAACGTACACAAATACCATCCAGACTCGTAACAACTGTGCATCATACTAATTTACAACTCTAAAACCATAACTTTACAAACTTAACATATGACTTTATCTTATAGTTACATCTTTCATATATTATGTTCTGTCTGCAGTATGACTTATTAAAGTATTCCTTTTACTTAAATTTGTTCTGTAGTTAAATTGTAAACTGCAGACAGACTCACCTTTACGTTCACCCCAGTGTAGATCGTCGTAAGGTTGTAAGAGTCATCCTGCCGAGTGCGGGTGGTGGGTTACCTAATGATCCTTAGACAATGGGCTTGAACTGTTACTGTAGCTATTTGTGCAATGTTGCACATCGATTGACCTCGTAGTTTCATTGTGTGTGGAATTATTAGATTTTGTTAGAGGTCTTATTACTAAAGGATTGTGAACTCAAATAATGAATTGTGGATGTAACATACCTTTTTCTATCACTTCGGGCATAAACATATATAACATGTCTGAAGCAATAGAACAAGTATAGTATACCCACAATTCATCGACAACTGCCTCGGTATCTCAGCGGTAGTAAATGCTAATGACTAGTGAGCATAATGTCTCTAGTTCGATTCTCAGATTGGCCAAGTGTTATTGGATTTTTCTGTAGTAGCACGGGCCGGAAACTATGCCTGATGACGGTAATAGACTCGTTCTTGATTAAGCTAGAAATTATTTTAGAAGAAATGTGGGTATAATGCACCGGGTGGGTAGGCAGAGGCCTAGCTATGCAATATGTATGTATGTAATTTACTAGCTTCCGTATTATATTATACGATACGAGCATATTATCGTTCACGAGATCTAAGATCTAAGATTTTCCTTTCAGAAAAGTCGAATGGTAAGTTTCAATCAATAAATTTATACACTGAGACTGTGTTCTTGTAATTATGATATATCAATCAATCATCATAATAGTTACTAATAAATGGCTGACCTACTTTGAACGTCAAAACCACGATGAAAATATGTTTTAGGTTGGTCTGCAGACCTGTTCGTCTGTAAGAAATTATAATTCCATTGTTAGTTTTCTTATAAATAAATAATGCATAAATCGCGCAATGGAAGAACCATCGCTTCACCAATTAATCATGCAAGACATATTCTGGTTTCGATCTCGCCACGGCACAAAACTTTGTTTTCTCTTTGTTATACACTCCCCCGACACTAAAGTTATCCCTTAAAGTAAAAGATGATTTTGTTAATTTAAAGACCTATCTCAATTTAAATGACCTTTCAAATACTATTTAATATAACTTACTGCAATTATCTATTATAATAATTAACATTGCGTCAGAACATTAAAACTACAACTACTAAATATTACTTTACAAAGCAAACAAATAACTATTTCACCAACGCGTAATACAACCTGTATACAACATTCTCCGTAAAAGGTTTTATGAAACTATTCTGAAAAGCAATACAAAGGGGTACATAATATCCTACACAAATATATAGTAATAATGAGCGAAATTGTTTCTGCAGTTGACTAAACATTAACTAGTATATACGGAGGGACAAGCAAGGATCAGCAAATATCCGGTTCAGCGGGCGTTTATGACCGAGCTCGTTTTCCGGGTTATTTCAAACGGGATTTTTACCTTTTCAACAAAAGATTTGCGTTTCACCACTGTCGTAAAGTCAAGCGGAGGAAGTGTTTTCGAGAAGTCTTTTTATGACGCGTGGAACTAATTTGGCGTTGAAACGATGTATAGATAAGAATGTTATAGTTTGAAATATTTTGCAAGCGAATATGATACAACTGATTTAACTTTGTCTTAAAACTTCGTCATTTTTAAAAGTCCATTGGCCCAAAATGCGACCTGCCTGAAGGGTTACACATCACAATGCTAGTTTGACATTTCCAAACCATTGTTTCCCCAATAAGCCGCGATGAGACACGAAGCTTGCCTGGGGCCAGCGACCATACATAACCCCCTCGTGCTACACAAAGGTCAAGGCATATGTTCACGACCCGGCTTCGTAACTTCCGAATAACATATTCTTAAAACATACACCATTAGTATGCTGCGACATTTCTTTGACAATGAAAAATATAACGCTTCCAACGAGTAATATAGGCGTTTATTCTAAATTACTTCATAAGTTTAAGTTGACAACGAAAAACGTGAGTTCATGGAGGTAAAGATCATAAATATCGGTCTATTGTTTTACCCACAAAGCGAACACTTCTTTTTATTATTTGATCCTTTTGTGGGTTAGTAATAAAATGCGGTCGAAAGTGGTAAATAATAATCTGGTTTGCGTCGCTTCGTTGAGCCCGAGCCCGCGGGACCAATAAATTGTTGTAAGAGAACAATATGTACTCATTTTGATATTTTGTATTGATTAAAATAAAAGCATTTCTGGATGTTGAGGCCGGTTTCAAGTCTCGCGAGGCCAACCGGTAATTAGAACAAATGTGTATCATAATGAACCGAACAAAATTCAGAACAAAGTACTCTTAGGCAGGTAAAACACCGGAAAGGTTTTCGTATAGCTGTGTAAAAATGGGCTCGTGAGACACTAGAATATAAAATAATGCCGCTGAGCAAAGGACAAAATTCATTTAAATATACCCATATATATTTTATTCTTGTCTTCCAATACGAGTAAATGTTGGAAATAGATACTCTTCGTTTATTATATTTAACTCCATCACTTATACATTTGCTTCAGCGATAGCAACTAAACTGAATCAAAGAACTAGTAGTAAAGGCAATCGCCTTCGAGAATTAAACAATAGGTACCCTAAAATAATGTTACAACAGTAACGTTAACTGGGTTCTAAGAAGTCTTACTTTCATAAACATAATACTCTTATTAAATTGACGAACAATTGGGTATTTGAAGGTAGCAAATTGTCAGATTTCAGGATTATATTTTGGACAAAACAGAATAATAGCTCGAGAGGACTAACGACAACGTGACCCCAATTATTTTTATAACAATGGCTGTTTTGTACACTGGATTTCGCGGCCCTCTCGAAATTTGCATGACATTGCCTAAAACCAAACGCGATTTGTTTTTGTGAATGCTCAAGTGAATTTAGCTTTTCGACTTTCGTTATTCAATGTATGAATATTATCCGCTCACTGACCGTATAATTTCGACGCAGGAGGACGCAACTTGCCGATTTACATTCTTGACGCAAGGTACGTCTCACGAGAGAATAAAATAGTTTTTTATTCGGTCAAATGGGACCTTTATAAAATATACTATTTGTCCGAATAAATAAAAAGAGTAGTTTTAGTGAAAAGAGTCTTTACAAAGTTTGGAACTTTATCTTGTAAATTATTGCGATTCAGGCTAAACTAATGTTGATTTTTTCACCATTTAAATAGCGAATAATGTTCGGTAACCGTGAACCGGAGTAGGACGGCCGTATCTCTGCTCACTACATAAATCAAATATAAATAAAGGACCTCATAAGCTGTCAACGTAATGCCATTCAAGCCAGGCCTGGGTGCGTAATATCGTGGAATAAATCACGTTCAGCTAAAATATGCCTCAATACCCACTGTTGAATATGAAATCACTTTCAACCATTTAGTTTGAAAATACCTAATTCACAAAAATGGAAGGGTAACGTGGGTAAATATGGAATATATTTTGATCTTTTTATGTCCTTTTAGATTTTACGTGACGTAGTCTATTATTTAATTATAATTTTTTTTATAAAAGTGTTTGTTTGTATCGTTTAATATGACTATAACAGAAAAATGCCCGGTAGATTTTATAATGAAAGTAAAGGTTTCTCGTCCACGAGGGATATAAAAACTTATATTAAACCGCCTACAAACCACTCTAAACATTGGCAAATACCACAAAGTTGTTTGGAATATCTGCGACTTTTATTGTCAACATTAAGTAATTCTAAACTAAAACCACCCTACCAGCTATACTTCTTAATATAAGTAACTTATTAATGAACGCGTGCTCGTTGCCATTGTGCTTTACTGCGGAGTATATAATATACGTACGGAGTATATACGTTGCAGCCACTATTCGTGTCTTTAATGACTTTAGCCTTTATCTGTCTGCCTCTCTTTAGGTGCAAGTAGAACAAGAGACAAGCCGTCATGTAGAAGTCATGGCAAGTGTTTACAATGTATCTAGTAATCAATGTAGGATTTTGTACTATTTCATTTAAAAATCACGCCTGTTCTGGTTATATGTCATACTAGATGATAATTACCTATATTAGACAAAAAATAAAACAAGTCAATCAAAATGACTCTTAATGACGTATTAAAGCGGTACTGTAAAATTCTGAATTATTATGTGTTCACATGCCAAGCTAAAAAATAAGAAGTAAGTATATTGTGAATTAGGTATATCAGTATTTTACATTAAATGTATGTTTTATTTAATGTATACATTGATGTGAATAAGCAGATTTGTCCCCGATGTTATATTATTCGCATACCAAATCATTGAATTTGTAAGAATTAAATCGCATGAAAGTTTGCATCGATGTAAAAATAAATTAATAAAATGAACGAAATCAGTGATTGCAACATAGATAAAATTGTATTTAAATAAATCATTTGGATGCTCTTTTCTTCAAAATATAATTTCAAGGACCTAAAATTTATTAATAGACATCGTCAGTCTGTGTAAATGTCAGACGGCTTAAATGATATAAATAAGATATCTCATAAGCAGTCTTGACTCTGTTATTTCAATTAAACTTACTGTGTTATTTTGTGTGACCGTTGTCCTTTAGGTAGGCAATATCAAATTTGCTAATGAAAATATAAAAAAAGCGCAATTTCGAGTATATTCAGGCATTTTTAGACACAGTTGTAGAAATATTACACTACTACTGATTTTATTTTACTCTCTCGTCTCCCACCCGTCTCCCCGTGACCATGGCTGCTGAAAAGCAACCGAAACGTCGGGGAAAGTGTAAACCAAAAATAAATAGATTTAATAGTTTAAATAATTTTATTAGCTTATAAATTAGTAAAATAAAATCAGTAGTAGTGTAATATTTTCAAAATTTTGTAATACAGTGCTAAATAAACAACGCGATAAAAGCCGTATATAGTAGTTTAATTTAATGAATAACATTCGCGTAAACAGAAGACAATATAATATTATATAAGTCCAGTGAATGTAGTTATAAGTTATAAAAAGCTAATTATATTATTGAATGTCACATCTGTCTTCGATATATTCTTTCAGTGTGTAGTATGCCTTATTAACAAGAAATTGCTTCAATAGCGTTTTAAACTTATCTGTATTGGAGCATCTCAATATGTATAATGGTAAATGGGTATAATTTCGAGGGGCCATACAAAATATGCTGTTGCTAAATTGCACTGTTTTGTTTGATGGAAAACATATTTTATGATTATTACGTTTACACTGTAGGCGCTCAAATAAAGAAGTATGTATAAAAACAAAGACGGCTACCTCATATATATAAAGGTAGGGAAGCGTTAACAACTATCCGTCTGTTTTAACTTAACAATGCCCTTACACATCCTTTTGGGCTCTAAATATTATATCATTGTCTACAGAGTTACCCCAAAAGATGACACCATACCTTAGTACTGATTCTACATAACCGTGGTACGCAGTGATAACAGCAGATTGATTCACAATTGCTCTAAGTCTATTTAGTGCATAAGAGAATTTGTTCAGATTAGTACAAATATCTTCCACTTGAGATTTCCAATTTAAATTTGAATCAATATTGAGACCTAAAAATTTTGTATATTCGACTATATTAATTTGTTGTCCGTTGTAGCATATGTTGAGATTTATTAAATTATTTTTTTATTTCTAAATGTCATTAAATTTGTTTTATTTAGATTAATTAATAAATTATTATTTAATAGCCATTGAATTATTATGTCGAGTGTTTGATTTATGTCAGATATCATTTGATTTTTGTTTGTACTTGTAAACATCACTGTGCTGTCATCAGCAAATAGTACCAAATCTTGGTTTATATAATTTTATATGTATATTAAGGTAAATCGTTTATATAAACAATAAATAATAATGGACCGAGAATACTTCCCTGGGGGACTCCTTGAGTTATTTCGCGATATGACGATGAATGTACTATTTGTCTACACGTTTTTGGACATATGCGAGTAATTTGTGTATATTGTTGTCGATTTATTAAGTATATTTTTAGGAGATTGAGAACATTTCCTCGAACTTCGTATGCTTCTAATTTATTTAAGTGGATGCTGTGATTAACATAGTCAAAAGCTTTAGTTAAATCCATATATAGAGCAGATACTAAGTGCTTATTATTAAGGCTTGACATTACAGTGCGTAGAAAATGAAGAACAGCTAAATTTATACTTTTTTGTTTCTGAATTTCTTTAAGTGATGTATGTAATATCTACATAAAATTCTTTAATTTTTCTTCTTCTTATAAAAGCCTATTCCCACACTTAGAATATTTTCTGTGTCTCGAGGCAGTTTACAAACTTTCAAAAAGCAACACAAATTCAAACAACAAAGATTTTTTTTCCGCGTGGGTATCGAATCTACCATATTAGGCGCGGCAGTAGTAGCGAAGCGACCACATAAACCGCTATACCATTCATGCTCTACCTGACTGCACGGATAATTAGCGGTTTTAGAGGTCACCACTGCGCTCCTAGTGGGTTTGAATTTCACACGAGGCAAAAATTTGTATGATCCAGAAATGTTTTTGTCGTGTCTGGAATATGCTTTGTGTCCGTTGATTGAATGTTTTTGAAGGTTGTTGCAATACAACTATCCTTGTTTGCAGGCTGTAGTTTAAAGAAATATAAAAACTAAAAATGAACTGCTAAACCGAAGGGGTAGGCATAGACGACGGCTTTTTTCTTGCGACAAACCTAATATAGCCAACTATTGTTTCATACATTAACTGTATTTACTTTTCTTATCTTTCCCTTTGCATAATATCACATGTAAATGTAAAGTAATTCAAAAATATAACGTAGAGTGCTTTGAAAATACTTTTATTATGCGTACCGGTTAGATATGGAACTGCTTGCCTTTGTTAACCGTTAGGTATAATCAGGCAATCTTCAAGGTTTAAGTAAATATGTATTTGCTATGTAAGCAAGCGCCTTACGTCGTCAAACGCTATATAGAAATATAGAAACTATTACTAGGCTGAGACATATAATGCTCACGTATTAACGAAACGAACTTAAGAAAGATATATTATATATGAACATTTTATTATTTTTATATATGTAAGCAACCTGGCGTTTACCATCATAAGATGAAGTTTAGCGAGATACATGCGCAAGTTTCTAGCATAGGCATTATCGGCGAAATAACTATTCAGCTTGCACGGTTGTCTCGCATTTGAATATTTGATGTAGGCATCTTTTGGAAGTGCCTAATCGTACATGTGTTACTTGCGTCATGTACTAGTACTGTATGGCACTGTTAGGTGGCACGGCTAAAGCGATTATCTCACTATTCCAATTGCACTGAGCCTACATAGCTAGTTCAATCCACACGCGGGAAATCATTGTGTATGGTCCTTGTTGACCTGCATTCTCGCTAAATTTGTGAAAATAAAGCACCAGATATATTTAGTCATACAAAATTATTTATACAGATCCACATTTATTTAAATACCGTATTTTCAATTAATATTTCGAAAGGATATCAGCATAACTCTGCATATGCGCGGAATGATGTACTGCTTGCTATTGTAGCTCTCCGATGCAAGCAAAACATCGTGGCGTCGCCGCGTCGTGGCAAACATGTTGATTTGGTGAAAAGTACGCGTCACGAGCCAAAATGTAAGTTTGTTTTAATTAATTCGTTTTCAAAAAAGACACAATTATGCATTTTTGTAAATATAGCAAGATTGCAGATTAAAACCTGGTGTAATTGTTCCATTTCTGACTATTCTTTGGGACAGTTATTTCATTATCCCTCGCGATTCCAATTTAAGTGCACAAGTTGTCTTATCTTTATAACGTCCCATTCAGTACATTTTACAACTTACAATGAGTCTTTCACACGCAGGTTTTCCTCAAACACAAGTCAGTCACCTCCTATAAACGTTCAAGAAACACACGGCACGTCGAATTATAAATAAAATGACAAATTCGAAACGCGTGTGAACCGGCGTCTAAGTCGGATATGGGACTGCGTCTGTCTCGCTTGGCAATATGAAATGAGGAAAATGATGTCAAGTTAAAAGTTCAAACGAGTTGTTTGATCAGTTTTGCTTGAGGTAAATCGGTGATAATGATTTTCACTGTACATTAGTAACTATTATGATGTATGTCAGTTATCCATAACATTTTCTATATACCTACTTATAATTACTGTAATAAAGAAACGACAAAAGCATTTAGACTATGTGCCTGTATTTTTGGAAAGTGGCAATTTCATTGGATTTGTTGGCGTAGTGGTTAATGTAACCCACTGCCACACTTGAGGTCGCGGGTTTGATTGCCGCACAAGTCCAATATTTGTGTGCATTAATATGGATGTTTGTCTTGGATTGGGTGTTTCTATGTATAATATGTAAATATTTACAAAAAAGAAGTATATATGTATGTTTACTCATTGTCTAGTACCCATAGTATAAGCTCTGCTTAGTTGGGGCTAGATTGTGTTGTGTGTATGTGATAGAATATTATTAAAGAAATTGCCACATTCCAAAAATATGTATGTGATGATGGTATGTAGAAGTTATATTAGAAGTAATGTACTTTCTACACACCTAAAATTTTGACTTTCAACCTGGAATAAGATACGATTACAAAACTTACTTAGTAAAAAACCTTATGTAAGTATTGTACCTATCTATAATAATATGTCAATAAATAATATCAGCAAAAAAAAATATAACTTAGCTTCAAAATCCTCGTTCACTATTGGGTCTACTAAACCTTTAACTGAGCACTGTATCCCAAAATAAAGGCACCAGCCTAGTTGGGAAATCAATAACAGTACATTTTGTAGCCCATTTACATCATAGTTAAGTGTGTTCATTTACAAATTATTTTTTACAATTTTTTTTTTATTTCTTTTTAAATTGTCCCCAGTTGGCAACAGAACGCTGGCTCTAACATTTATAGCTATGATTGTAAAAATCTACCAATGTTTTTACGAATATGTAATAAATAATTGTACATTATAATACGATATTACTACAAGACGTTTGACTTCTTAGAGATAGTATCTTGAACCTCTAAAAGACTCCCACGCCATGCTAAATAATTCGTAATATGTTTCCACTTCGCTAAAATGTTTCTAAACATAACACTGAATATTGACTGTATGTAAGATGTAACATTTTACTACAAAAATTAATCATACATATGATTAATATTCTAGCGTTCTTCAGACCTAGGTACTTTGCTATGTGTATATTATGCTCTGGCCCAGAGCATACTACAATACTGCAACATCACATGGGGTGGAGTAGGAAGCATGACACTACTCCCTGTAGAACGGGCGCAAAGAGTACACCTCTTTATTCTCTGAAGGTTATACTTGGCAAACCAAGAAGGTATAGCACTGACCTACTCTATAGCGAGTGCCCCGTACTTACAGTAAGGCAACTCTTCATCAAGTGCGTACTAATTCGGAAGCATAAGAGCACCAATTCTAAGCCAATTTTAAAACGTAATAAAAGCAAGATTTTTCCTGTAACTCGACATAGAACAGCCCTCGTACGTCAGCATTATTATGTCCTAGGTAATTGTCTATACAATGCCGCTAATGTTGACAATAACATATATCCACTCTCAACCAACAAATTCAAATCAATTATCATACACTGGCTCAAAAACCTTAACTACGATAAAACAGAAGAACTTGTATATAAACAAAGATCTTAAACAATTCTACACACACATACACACACACGCACACAGACACACACATGCACTCAAATATATTATATACAATCCAGTGATATCATTCTCACACGTGGTATATTGTATGTATTTTATTTTTTAATTTAGTATTTATATTTGATTAGTATTTTTTATAATCTTAACAATTTATTTGTTGTAATTCATTGTTTTGCTTTATATACTATTCGTATTTTATATTTTGTATATAATAGATATTTAATATTTAAATTCCATGTAATGTTTAATTGATTTTTATTATTATTATTAATTTTTACTTTTCTAATTATTCAATAGTAATACATCCTAATTTTATTATAAATTTATATTTTCATTATTATTTTAATTTTATATCAATTATTTAATGAATTTCATTGCAATTTATTGTTTTAATGATTTTTAGGAATATGCTTTGCATTGTAAAACAAATACCAAGAAATATCCTATTTCTGGGTGGAAGGCGCTGACGACTGTAACACAATTTAATATTAGCACGGTCGTCAACGCCAACCTCTTAACTAATGTACCTACCATTGTTCGGTTTTATTTAGAATCAGTTTAAGAGAAATTTGTAAGTCTATATTGTTGAATAAATTATTATTATTATTATATTATTATTATTATCTATTACTTATATGATGTTCATATATTGTAAGGATCCTACTATACAATTTTCGTTTCTTAGGGTTAGCATGCTAATTATTATTCTTGGAACCTTATCTTGCATATCTTAGAGTTCTCCATAATGTTCTCAAATATATGAGATATCTGCCAACCTGCACTGGACCAGTATGGTAAATAATGGCCTTCTCACACTAAGAATGCGCCCGTGCCCAGCACTGGGATAGTCCATATATTATACTAGGTTGATATTATTATGTTATTAAGGTGATAGAGTTAACCTGATTGCAATAAACGTATACGGGCACTTAGAGCCCAATTACTTAAGCCATCGATGCCTTACTCCTTGTTCCATCCGCGTTTTTATATTGATATCCTTTTTTACTTTTTCTATCACTGATCAACATGTATTACCTGAATTTTATTTTGTAAGACAGTCAATGTGTAGTTTTGATAACAATTGTTCTAAAGAACATTGTTCTTGTATCAAACTAGGTTATTTAAAATAACTGATTTATTATTTCAGTGGAATAAGTATACGCTGGTACTTAGCTGTCGACGGATCAAGTAATGCGTATAACCTCCACCTGAAAACAGCTGACGGAATATGAGTAATCGAAGACATACATTTATATTTGTATCATTCATATTCAGATCTAGCACGCTTAAACAAATGTTTTCAAACAAAAGCATGTTCATCCATATACATACATATACTACTTAACACGCACACAAGCAAAAACAAAACACATATAAATGCAAAGTATCTCGTCAAATCAACTTATAACCATCAACCAGCAATCAATAAAACGTCTACTGTTTCATGTCCGTTTTTTCTTCCCAAATCGATAACAAAGGAATGGTATTACAGTTATTATTGGCTATAGAATTATACAGCCATTCGAACATGCCTGTAGTAAACAAGGGTGCATAAGTTAGTTTCAGTTTGCCTGAATACACACTCGTGTGTGTAACTTTGTATAGATACTTTCAAATGTAATGTGTCTATGTGTGTGTCAATACGGAATGATGATTTGACGTCGAAATAACTCGGATTTGTGACTGCTGTTATATTATCATTTGTGGTCACGGATATGGTTTTTGCAAGAGCTTTTATTGAAATATAAATTTTATATTTTTAATCGATCTATGTGTGTACATCCATGCATATACATACATTTCCGAAAGGGGATGTTAGAGGTATATAAGTCAATATTTTGCCCGCTATGTTCAAAGCCCAGTTATAGAAAACGATCCATTCTCCGGTTACATTGCCAAACTCGGCGTAGCTGGTAAAAATTTTTTGGTCATTGTGGGTAGAAATCGAAATCGAACCTATTTCATCACAATCGTAAAAATAGCATACAGAATACAGTAAAGAATAATAAATAATGACTATATTATATAAACAAATATATGTAATTGATATTTTTCTTTCAATTAAATTACATTTGTCATTGTTATAAGTTAACTAATATATTGCCTATCATGATTATTTTATTAAAAATACAAAACGGATGAATATTACAAGTTCTTTTGTAATATTCATCCGTATGAGTATACTATTCAACATTGTTCTATCCTTTGTGTTATGTTATTGGACAGAATATTGTAGCCCGAATTTTCCATCAGATTTGTTACCTGCCTCACTGTTACAATGCAATATACTGCAAATTTACGTCACTGAAGCTCATATGGCTTTTATACATAACAAGGGCAACCTACATAAGTTAAAGCATTTGGCATTATGTAATCCGAGCTGTTGTAAAAACTCGCGCATATATCCCGCGACGGTACCTAGCGCATGTAACCCGTTCCAGTTACTTGCGTCTTATCAGCAACACTACATTACAACAGTACCGGACTAACCATCTAAAGGCTGAGCTCACCGAGTGAGACAAGGACAACGCTATACATAAGTATCTTATAACTACTTCTAGTTTACGCACGAGCGATGACAATCGAATGACGAAGGCACGGTAGTGCTGCCAGTGGTACTGCTAGGTGAGTGAGTGTCGCTTCATTATATAGAAATAGTTATTATTCTTTGCTTGCGTTGTGTGCAAGCACCATTATAGCTAACATTCGAGTCCGGTAAAATGTTATTCGGTAGGTAAAAATTCGCAATACCAGCACGACGACTGTAACTGTCTCGGTAAGCGATAATAGGTTGACCCATATTACGCGGGGCTTCTACAAAGCTCACGATATATGGATGTTGCATACTCTGTCTGACCTTTTGCGGAAATACAGAGGTAACGGTACGCTATGTTTGTGTGGTGATACAGTTTATATGTCAATATCTGAGTTGAATAATATTGTCTTCTGTTTACGCGAATGTTATTCATTGAAATTAAACTACTAACTTTAAAGAACACCGATTCCTATCAAGGTTGCTTCGCGAGGCTATTAAAAGAACATCCTAATTTCAACAGAGAAGATGGTTGGAATGTACCACCAGCTTGGGATCCAGTAATTCAAAAGTCAAACCCAAGAAGAAACAAACCACAGCTAGACTGCATGATACTTTGAGCTCTTTCTGCTTAAATAGAAACACCAATAACTAAATTATGTTCGGGTACTTTGAAATAACTACACTGGAACATTGAGACAACTACCATCTTAGTCTCCCCGTGACCATTGCTGCTGAAAAGCAACCGAAACGTCGGGGAAAGTGTAAACCAAAATATAAATAGTTTTAATAGTTTAAATAATTTTATTAGCTTTTATATTAGTAAAATTCAATAGTAATAGTAGTGTAACGTTTCAAAATTATGTAATACAGTGATTAATAAACAACGCGATAAAATCTGAGTTGAAGTCTGCTACGTCAGTCCCGTAGCAAGGTTGTGCATGTTTGCGTACAATCGTGTAGTCAGTAGTTTGAAAGCCGGTTGGTACAAAGGGTGATGAATATATTTTTTTAAATCTGTTATGTGTCACTATTATTTGGAGAGAGATTAAGCGTGTTTGAAAGGGTAAGATCTAACGTTTTTTTTGTACGGATTGTTTAGTTATGATGACGCAGTGGGCGAGAGAGTAGTGAGCGTTCACAGTGGCAAGTTACTTTTCCAACGGTCGTTCAATCATCAGGTGTTTTAATGATGAAACACATATTTGTCTGTCAGGATGAAACCCCGAGATCTTTATGATAAGAATTGGTATTGTTGACTCATGGCATTTTTCGAGGCAACAACAGCAACAGCTATGGTCGTTTCTAAGCGTTACGATAATATGATCAAGGAATTTTCTTATAATTTTTTTTATTGAAATTAAACACACTACCTACGATTTGACAAACCACATATACTCGCAAAAGAACACCGATTCCTACCAAAGAAGTTCGCGAGGCTATTGAAATTAAAAAAAATCCTAATTTCAATAGAGAGGATGGTTGGAATGTACCTTGGTAGTGGTACCTTGGTAGGGTTACCGTGGTACCTTGTAGCTTGGTATCCAGTCATTTAAATAGTAAAACCCAAGAAGAAGCAAAACACAGCTAGACTTCATGATACTTTGAGCTCATTCTGCGTAAATAGAAATACCAAAGATTAAATTATGTTTGAGTACTTTGAAATAACCAGGTACACTTCAGAACGTTGGGACAACTACCATCTTAGTCTCCCCCTGAACATGGCTGCTGTAAAACAACCGAAACGTGGGGGCAAAGTGTAAACTTAAATATAAATAGTTTTAACTAAAAAAGATGTACCTAGCTTAAATAGTAGTAAAGTTCAATAATAGTAGTGTTAGAGTTTTCAAATTATGTAATAACAGTGTTTAAAAGTAAAATAAACAACGCGACAAAATCCGTATAAAGTGTTTAATTTCAATGTATAACATTTGCGTAAACATAAAACAATATTAAGTTTTGTTATATCTCAATATTTCCTTTAATTTTTCGTTTTATGAAGCTAAATAGCCGTATATTGACATGCTAGAAACGCTTAAAAATGTTAATAACTACTTAAATCAATTTCTAAAGCAATAAGTTTCGGAGTTAGCGCTTTTGCGTTGAATAAATGTCGGTATAATTCGTTTGTTAAGGTTTGAGATACGGCTATTCCTAAGTATAGAAGATGATTAAAATTGACTTTATTATCTTTAATAATAAGGATTACATTCACTTACATTTCACAATAGCGCTGGTGCTAGGAAAGGTTTAAAAGAATCCAGTATCTATCCCGTACTTTGGTATGAAGCATTGTCTGGACAATCTAAAGATGAGATCATAAGTGCGTATTATCATTTATTAATGTTCTATCGGGATATGAAAAATATTGTACTTTGGATGAATAATTAAAACTGAACAAAATAAAAACTGGAAATTTTCTTTTCTAATCTATATTATAAATTCGGATCATATCAATGCAGACAAGATTATTATGAAATACTTTAAAGCCGGACACGCATTTATGTATGTCTGCAGACCATGGAATAGAATTGGCGATGAAGCGAATGAAAAATAAAATATATGACTTTGATGACTTTTGCGAAGCTGTAAGTAGTACTGGAAAACTGTTATTGTGTATAGCAAGTAAATGACAATATATGATTTTTATGAGTGGCAAGACTATACGACACAATATAAACTTTTCGGGTTTCGTACTCTTTACCGACCGAAATACATTTTTTTGGAAGCTCATTTCTACAACGCCAAATCATCGAAGAGCTATTAAACCGATGTGGCACTCGAAGAAATGTACTATCGGTGATATGGGAATTTGTACATGTGGCTATTCGATGAAATGGCCCATCGATCAAATAACCCGTCGGTTAAATAGCTATTCGATGATTTGGCGTTGTAGAAATGGGCTTCGCAAAAATGTCTTTCGGTAATGAGTACGGCACCTAAACTTTACCGGCTGTCACCACGACCTTACATTAGTGACATTGTTAAAGTGGAAGTTAGCAGAGGCAGTTTAGATATTAGGTACAGAACTGGTTTCGATAATGAACCCATTACGCCTAGCGGTATAGGTACAAAGTTCTTAAAATTAAACAAACTTCCATCCTCAACTAAGAAAACAGTACCAGCAGGAATATCTCAAACAAAAAAGATAATATTTAAAAATCTATTTCCAGTTTAACCTAAGAGGATGTCTTTTTGGCGGGTACTGCCAATTTTGAATAATTTTATTTCATAGAATGCAAATAATTGTTTCAGTTTTGTTTATTGTAATTAGCTGCTACGTTTATCAAAGTTGTTAAAAAAAAATTAAATAGAATTTTATTGTAAATTAATTAAGTATTTTTATCACATTTAAAAATTGTGATTTTGTATGAAACGTTCTATGAGCAGATTAAGGCTAAAAGCAGTATCTCTATTTTCTATTTTATATAAATTTTACAAAATTGTACCTTTATGCCTACATAAAGGTACAATTTATGGATAATTTGGGTATGTCAATAATATCTGTGGTCAAAAATACATATAAGTAAGATTTAACATTTTTAAAATGATTTGTTTAAACCTTCATTTGAAGGTGGGAAAAAACAATATACAAGAAGTCGTTTTTCTCAAACCTTCTCTGATTGAGTTAGCGCTGTTTGGCTTATCAGGGCAGAATAATCGTTTACAGTTTCAAAATTATGTAATAATAGTGTTTTATAAAATATATAAAAAATAAACAACGCAATAAAATCCGTATAAAGTTGTTTAATTTCAAACCTTTTTTTATTTTAATCGCCTAAAGACCTTGTGAGGTCTGCAGAACAATATTCGTGTTCTCTATTGCCAACAAGGAAACAGACATGCTGAACAAAGAGAACCGATTTTTTTAAATTTATCCTCTTCCAGTGTATTGATAAATTCTAATGCAATAAACCGATCACCATGAAAGATACCCTGTATCCTTTTCTGTACCCCTGACAAAGTGAATGTCCTATGCCAGGGGTAAGTACAGAAAAGGACACAGGGTACCTTTCATCCAGGGAAAAGTTATCTTCCCGAAGGATAAAAATTTATTGACGAAATCTATATTAAGTAACTATTATTAAATTAACATTAAGCGAGAAAAGCCGCGGACAAAAACTAGTAAAAGGTATCAGAAAGTCGAACGCCTATTGACTTAGCAAGCCTGGTATTATCGCGCCGTCAATAGGGCGTGTAGTACTCGACTAAACAATTGCTGTCACCGTAATATAATCGCTACCTTCAGACATTTTACATTTTATTTTACTATTTTTTAGCAATCAAGCCTCTCTTACCGGAGCCGTTTTGCTGAATGTATTTTCAGAAATGCAATACTTGAAAGTGGTGATCAATCTAGGCAGACGCTACTAACTGACTGATTTTCAAAATTGCCTCTTTATAATATACATATATTTTAAAGTTTTACGCCTTTATACCGAAAAGGTAGGCATAGGTGTATTATATCTACCCACATTTCGTAGCTATGCTTTTAGACCTCCGAAGTAAGTCCAACCTTCTGGCTACTTCGAAGATCCGGTAGTCTTACCGGAAAAATTTCCAGACTTTGAGTTGCTATCGTGAATTTCTTAAACAAAAAATCAATCACACTTTGAATCTTACTTGAAACCATGTACAGCATACGTGTATTCACTACCGCTCCGCTGAGGCAGTCCTCTTTATAATAATCCGAAAGAAAGTCCCATAGAAATCATTCTTAACAAATAGGTACTTTACGAGTTTCTAATCCTCTTTCCTATTCCACACACAAAGGCAAACACAAAACGTGTTGAAGCTTCATAAAAACCAGAACGCGAACAATGTACACTCGTATTGTGACTTTGATTCTAACTTTTATAACATGCATTTACCTCCGCCGGCGTGTTCTCGGCGCATCCTATATGGAAATATACAACGGCTGCTGTTTTTCAATTTACGCAGAGGCTGGTTCATATAGATCGCGGCTCCACACTGGCGCACCACCAGTCTGGAACAGACTTTAATTGTGAGTGTGACCGGATTAAACTTTATATGCAGCAAATATTTTTTGATTGAAATATATTCCGCGTGTTGAAATATTCGACGTAGAAAATGGAATTTAAAGTTCTCTATTTTTTTATTAGAAGACTTTTATGTTTTAAATCCCTTGGTAGTCGGGTGTCATCAATTTTAGTCTTTATATTTATGTACCTATAAATCGTGTCGTAGCCTCGTAAGCGATTGAATAATAATAGTTATTTATTTATATTAATCCATCCAATAAAAAACGTAACACTAAACTTAACCTAGTATTAGTTTACAATATAACATAATACAAACAGGCAAACGCAGATTAAGCATACCTCATTAACAATCATTGCTGCGCATTTCAATTGGAGACTGCGCAATAACGATTGATCATTAAGGGAGCAACGTAGGTGTTTGATAACACAGTATTGCAATGAATAGATATGGTGTTTTGTAGAAATCCAATAAAATAATATAATTCTTCTTATATATTTATTTAGAAAGCGAATGGAGAGACTTTTGCCATGTAACATAACAAGATAATTATTACTAGATTACACAAATTATCTCATGTAGGGATCGACTCCACAGCTATAAAGATGTCGAATTTGACACTAAATATTTTTCAATAATTCCACGTGAAATTTCTATAACTATAAATCACAAACACTAACTTACTTATTCAACAATCTTCATGACTTTTCAGCAATCTTCACCAAAATAACTAAGTTTATAACTATTATACGGGGAATACTCCATGTTCCAACTATTGTGGATATACTACTAACTATATGTGGATAATATATAAAATTGGAAACCACTTTCTACATAATTTCTTATTTGATAGAGAGTAAGCCTACTGGCATCTAACGACCACAGTTCTTCTAGATACTGTTCTCCCAGTGAAGATTTTCTCACAACAAAAACCAAAAGAAATGAACACTTTTTTGTAGTAAGTGTTTTAGTGTAAATTGTGACGACTTAATAGCTTCTTCGCCAGCAGAAGGAGGACCTTTTTATAAGGAAATGTCGTGATCTCCCATTCCTTTTTATTCAATGTTTGATTCGCAAATGCACGCTGACTGAAGACTAAAGTCACTGCTTAATACCAGGTCAGCTTTGCGCTTTTATACCATTTTATACAAATAATTCAGTGGCATCGAAATCAGAGCATAATAACTTGCTGAAATCGTATGTTACTTGACCAAATAAGGCATCGAAACATAACATTTATTTATAAGCAATGATAATTGATTTTCAATGGATTTTAGTCTAGTCTACATTCATACGATAGACTTTAAAATAGTCACAACACATTTGTTGTAATCGTTAAGGCTTAATCGTTGAAAACATTGAAAATCGTTTAGACATCGATGTGGTAGCATTTTGCTTCACCGCAATGTCGTGCTAAGTTGTTTAGAATAACGCGAGGCAACATAATATTTATGAGTCAAAGTAAAAAAATATTTATAGAGTTTAGTAAACTTACTATCGTTGTTACCTTTAGTTAGTTCTATAGTATAGTTCTAGGAAAGAGGTGATAATGTATATTTGCCATCTATACTTATATTATAAAGCTGAAGAGCTTGTTTTTTTGTTTGATTGAACGCGCTAATCTCAGGAACTACTGGTTCGAATTGAAAAATTCTTGTAGTAATATTGTCTTCTGTTTACGCGAATGTTATTAATTGAAATTAAATTGCTTTATACGGATTTTATCGCGTTGTTTATTTAACACTTTATTACATAATTTAGAAACCCCGTGAACATGGCTGCTGAAGAGCAACCAAAACGTCAGGGAAAGTGTGTAAGTGTGTTTCAATAATTTAATTAGCTTAAATTTAGAAGTAGAGTTTAGTAGTAGTAGTGTTTAATTTCAATAAATTTAGTAAAATTTAATAGTAGTATAGTAGTGCAACAGTTTCTAAATTATGTTACAAAGTGTTAAAATAAACAACGCGATAAAATCCGTATATAGCAGTTTAAATTCTTATAGTATTGGATAGTTTATTAATCGAGGAAGGAATAACATCACGCTACGACCCATGGGAGCCGTGCAGTAACTATAAATATGGGCACAGCTAGTTATATTATAATAATATAATATGTTTTACATATACTTCTATACTAATATTATAAAGAGGAAATATTTGATTGTTTGTTTTTTTGTAAGGATTTAACTCAAAAACTACTTAACCTATTATTAATAAAATTCTTTTACTAATAGAATGCTTTTCTATTTTTTACGTGGCGGATTGCTTTGACGCTTTTGATTTTTACCTCTCCGCGGGGTGACGAAGTATGCGTTGAGCGAGAGGTTATGTCGGGCTCACCGGAGAAAATATACCCCGGTAATATCGACTAAACCTACCGCGGTGTTCCTCGACATAACCATAGACGGCGAGGCCGCGCAAATCGCTTTCACATGCAGTCGCGACCCCGCCGTGTGAAACGGCAGGCCACTACACAAAAATACTTCCTCCACCGTCCCCCTGAGGCGGACAAAGACACGACACAGAGGTGCACGCGGGAACACACATGCCGCCTCTCGCACCTGGTGCTGATCGGGTGGAGAGCAGGCCCACACAGCCCACCACCCCCAGGTCAAACCTCAGGGTGGCTGGAGGCCATCTCGCGCCCTCCGGCGCCCGGTTCTGCGATTGGGGAGAGGGTTTAAGCGCTCCCTCTCCCACTACACAGCCTCCTTGATGGAAAGTACTTCCTCATAGAAGGAGGCGACGGCATTGCATGATCTCTCTCTCCGGGCCATAGACTGAACCATGGCCGGGAGCGAAAGGGTAACCAGTCCGACTGCCGCGATCAACTCACGGCGCTGCGATGCCTAGGCGGGACATTCCGCCAAAGTGTGTAGCGCCGTGTCCACAACAACATCGCGGCAGTCGCCGCAGTGATGACATCCGGGCATCTCCTGCCGTCCTTGTGTTACAGCAACTGGCCAACAACAGGAAAAATGCTTGATGCACTACCCGCCGGCTAGGGGACGGCACCGGCGGGGCGTGTGGGACTCACCAGCCGAGTGCTGGTATATCCACTAAAAAACCTGTGGTGTTCCCTCTCTCACCCAATGGGGGGGGCCAGTAGGGAGTCTAAAAAGATTCATCCATAGCAGGTCCCCCCGTGTGGGTGCCGGCCGGGTCAATGGGACCCAACCTCCTCTCATCCCCGGGGGAGAGCATTTCACTGCTCTCCCCTTTCGACGTTAGAAGGCGCGCGGGAACACCGCGCGCGCCCTCTATGGGTTCTTACTCACGGGTGGCAGGGTCCCCTGAGGTCTTGCCACCCAGAACACTTAGGTGGGGGGCAGGAGAGCGACATAAGCGCGTCTCCTGCGCCCCCTCCTCCGGCGGTGGATGTCCGGGGCGAAAGGATCTTCCTCACGCCCCCGCTCCGCCGCCTCCTTCTGCGAGATGACAGCCTCGCAGAAGGACCTCATTGCACCCCAGCACCTGTCGTCGCCGACCATCATGGATACGACGATCGGCAACGAGAGATCGGGGCCAATCACGGCGACCAGGGCACAGCGCTCCTCGGCCCACGCCGGACACTTCTTCAGCGTGTGCTGCGCCGTGTCCCGGTCGCACTCGTCGCAGTGGTGACACCTGGTTGTCGGCTCTCTACCGGCTATGTTGCACAGGTACTCTCCGAAACAACCGTGTCCGGAGAGCACCTGTGTAAGCCGGTAGGTGAGCGGTCCGCGCCGTCTGTCTGTCCATTGCCTTAGCACCGGACGGACAGCCTCGACTGTCCTCACCCCGTAGCGGGGCTGGGCCAGTCGCTCCTCCCACTTGGCCTCGAGGACCAGTCGAGCCTGGGACCTTCGCGTCTCCACCGCCCCGTGAGTGGGTTCCTCACCATGGAGCCGGAGGTCCACGCGCCAGTGATACACCGACGCTTGGACCTCCGCCTCCAAATCCCAGGGCGGCGATGCCGCCAGGACGCACGCCGCCTCAAAGGAGACGGTGCGGTACGCCCGCGACACCCTGATCACCGTCGCCCTCTGAGGTCTCCTCGGGAGGGCGATGTTTCGGCGATCGAGGGCGCCGGCCCAAATTGGCGACCCGTAGAGGGCCATCGACCACACCACCCCCAAATAGAGTGGGCGGCAGACGACACTCGGCCCTCCGATATTCGGCAGCAGAGAGCTAAGCGCTCCCGCCGCCGACATCAGCCGGGGGCCAGACGGCTAAAATGGACGCGAAAGTTCCAGCGGCCGTCGAGGTGGAGCCCCAAGTATTTCATACTCGGCTCCACCCCGATGCGACCTCTCCAACTATGATGTGGGCATCTGGTGGCGGCGCCCGCCGAGGCCCATAAAATAACAGGGCCTCGGACTTTCCCAGCGCCACCTCCAGTCCCAACATCCTAATTCTACCGACTACCAGGGCCACCCCTGGCAAGACGGGCAGCTGCCCCGTAATCCTCTCCCTGGGCCGTGACCAGCGTGTCCGTGCCCGGGGGTAGGGCGCCCCGCAGCACCCAGTCGTAGCCGATGTTCCACAGGATCGGTCCAAGAACGGAACCCTGCGGAACACCGCACGGCACCTCCCTCCGGAACGTCTCTCCGTTCCGCCCCACACAGAAAACACTCCTCTGGTGCAGGTAGTCCCCGACTATTCGGCGCAGATAGGGAGGCACCCCATGAAATCGGAGCGCCTCCCTAATAGTCGCCCATGGCAGGGTGTTGAACGTGTTGGCGATGTCCAAGGACACCGCCAACACCACCCCGCGTGAGGCGACCACCTCATCCGAGAGTGCCTTGACGCGACTGATCGCGTCAATCGTCGATCGGCCCTCTCGGAATCCGAACTGCAGTTCGGACAAGTCGGGGCCCACCCGCACCAGGTGCCTGGAGAGGCGGGCAACCACTACACGCTCAAAGAGCTTGCCCACCTCATCCAACAGCACTATGGGGCGGTACGCGGAGGGAGAGTCCGCGGGGCGGCCCTCCTTTCTCAGGAGGACCAGCTTACCCGTCTTCCACATGGAAAGGAACCGTCCCGACTCCAAACAGGCGCTAAACAGCCTGAGGAGCCGGTCCCCTAAGGCGTCGTAGGCCAAAACCCAGGCCCGGCCAGGAATTCCGTCCGGTCCCGGGGCGGTGTTTTTGCCCCGAAGCCGCACCATTGCCGCGCCGAGCTCCACCATTGTTACATCTGGCGCCCCGGCATCAGCACCGCCCTCCTCAACATCGGGTGGCGCCATTTCGGAAGGCGTGTGCCCGGCAATTAGAGGAGGTCGTCTCCGCTCTCTTTCCTTCGAGAGCGGAGACCACCGCCTCTAATTGCCGGAGCTGGGGACTCTCGGTGACCGGTGGGGCCCAGGGGCGCAACTTGCCCCTGACTGCCTTGTACGGACGGCCCCACGGATCTGCCTCGAGAGTCCCCAGGAACTCTTCCCATCTTTGGGCTTTGGCCTCGCTGATGGCGGACTGCAGGGCGTACTTCCGCTGTTTATACGCGCTCCGCAGCCGTGCCTCCACGGTCAGGTCACGGTACCGCTTGCATTGGCGGTACCTAGTGTACTGGCGACGCGCCGCAATGCACGCGGTGCGTTTTTGACTGATATCGTCAGACCACCAGTACACCTGACGCCTCGGAGGTTGAGCACTGGCCCGGGGCATCGACGCGTGCCAGTCATTACCTGTATCAGCCGGAAGGTGAGGGCGCCATGCCGCCTCTCCAGCCACTCCTCAAAAACGGGCCTTACCGCTACGATCGTGGCGTGCCCGGCACTAGGTTGCACAAGTCGATTTCTTAATTCTTCCACCAGGACCTGACGGAGTTCGGACCATGTCTCCTTTAAAGCGAGAAGACCTGGACCTTCACCCCGAGCTAGCGCTTCCTGGCGCCTACGGTAGAGCGATGCCAGAAGCGCCGCTTCCAGGTCCCAGGGCATCGATCCGGCGAGGAGGCTCGCTGCCTCGAACGAGATCGTGTGGTATCCTCTTATCAACCTATTACCTCTTATAAACTACCTTTGCGCGAGTAAAGGCGCGGGCAAAAGCTAGTCTTCTTAAATTATACTATCGCAATACACACATCTACAATAATCCGTAATGTTTTAGGAACCACAGAATTTGTTAGTATCGGGATCTTATCTTGTGCCAGTCAGTACAGACCGGCGACACTTCGACCCAGTGGGATCTTTTGTGTCGACTTCCCCAATAACGACTGCCATAGATGTTCATGGCAGCCGGGACCGACGGCTTAACGTGCTCTCCGAGGCACGGAGCAGGCGATAATTGTCAATCAATACGCACATAATTTCGAAAAGTCATATATCTTCCGAAAGTCAGAGGTGCGCGACGTGGGTTCGAACCCGAGACCCCCTGCATTGCAGTCTGTTGGTCTCCCCACTGAGCTATCGCTGCTCACTAGTATCGGGATACTGAACCACCTTTTCCCTGCGGGTCTTTGGGCGGCTACTTAGTATACCGAGCCAGTGTTCGAGAAGAAGAAATACCCAAAACAATTTTTAAAAATATTTCGCGAAAAATAATAAATCTATAATTTTTCTTCAAACTAATCTTATGTATTGTCTTAGGTCGCAATATAACATTTATAAGCGTTCACGTTTAATAATAATTAGTGAATCTAATGAAGCCACATTTACATATTATTTATTCCCAACCGTACCTACGATTTTATTTGTGCAAACATGTAGCATGAGTAAAATAATTATCTATTCTGTGCATGCAGCATAGCTATGTCTTACAATGCATTTTAAATTGGTACCTATATCTTATCTACAAACCGGTTTTAACCTGTTAGCTTAACATAATGATAAAGACATTGTGCGCCGTTGACAATGGAAAAAAAACAGACGCTAACTAATCGAAACTGCCCACAATAATCCGTTGAAAACCATATATAAGTTAGTTTAGTCGTTACAGAGATCAGCGTGCACAAACGCGCAAACAAACACAAAATAACTGTTTCGTAGTCACAGGTCGCTGGGTTAGATTTCAGCAATTTCGTATTCATACTTCATGCAATATTTACGTTGAATGTGACATTTGGAGCACTATATACAAACATAAATTGGATCGCCCCTTTTTCCCGGAGGAGTAGGCAATGGCTACAGAATTCCACTTGCTTAGACCGTGGCATGTGGCAATGTAATGGGAGAAAAAATAAAGCAATATATATATATTGCTTTATTTTCTCCCATTACATTTGTCAAGCACGTTTGTTGCTTAAGTTTACTCTTAACCTGGCGTTTCTTCAGAATGTCTTCAACCTAGGTGGAAAACGTCAGGCTTTATCTTATCTTATCTTGTGTGCGGGCCAGTCAGTACAGACCGGCGACACTTCAACCCAGTGGGATCTTTTGTGCCTACTTCCCCAATAACGACTGCCATATATGTTTATGGCAGCCGGGACCGACGGCTTAACGTGCTCTCCGAGGCACGAAGCAGGCGATAATTGTCAATCAATACGCACATAATTTCGAAAAGTCATATAACTTCCGAAAGACAGAGGTGTGGACGTGGGTTCGAACCCGAGACCCTCTGCATTACAGTCTGTTGGTCTTCCCACTGAGCTATCGCTGCTCTAAACGTCAGGCTAGTTTCATCTTGCGATTGACCAATTCACTTAAGCCTTGCATACCTTTATTGGTTACTATTTTTCTTTCATTGTAACCATGAGGTTTTGAAATTAAGTATTTATTCCTTTGGTCATGAGACCAAAGGAATAAATATTTAATTTCATTTTCTTCTAAGCATTGAATAGCATATCGTGTATCTTTTTTTTTACATATTTGTCGCATGTCGTTCAACAATAAGAGCAATTTTATAATCCAATAGATCAATAAGATAACAACCGACATCGCGGCATAAAAACTGCGAGATAAGCTAGGTTCTTTTGTGGTTCTAGACAGAGAGAGAAGACATTTGCCGTGCAGTGGGACATTACAGATTTTATATTATAATAAAATAAATATACCTACCTACTACGTACATAAAAATTCTGTCTTCCAAACTAGGTCGCTTGTATCTCAGGGGACGGACCCTTACCTAAATTTGAATACCTAATTTAGAACAGATATAATATTTTCAAGGTACACACAGCGACACATCAACCTAGACTGTTTGGACTTTGAACTATTAGAAGTTGAACGCTGCGAATCGTGCGGAAGAGTGCGTTATATTTTTGCTATTTTGTCTCACTCACGCTGAACGGGACGCGACACTATACTTACCATCGACACCACTATGCACTGTCCTGTTCCGACAATTCTCTATTTTGTTGTAGCGTAGTTATGCTTATATAGTGTGTCTATCTTGATGTGTATATAAGTGTTTCGTACGTAGGCGTGTGTGAATTGATCACTTGTTTTTTTTTTAATCATCTCATTTTCTTTAGTTTAACAGGCAGTTATAAGAATTTCTTAGCTTGGTTTTATTTTGATGTCCTAACTAATATTATAAATACAAATGTGAGATTATTGTTTGTTTGTAACCCTTTCACGCCTTAACTATTTGATCAATCATTATGAAATTTTGCGTACACGTTGCCAGGGGAATAGAAAACGGCATGGGTGACTTTTATCCAGAAAAAAGTACTGTTCCTAATATAACCTTCATTAACGCGAGCATAGCTGCGGGTAAAATCAAGTAAGGTAGGTACTATTTTTAAGTTATCAATTCGCGGATTTTAATCTGCCTCCGTGGCGCAGCGGTAGTGAATGCGACTGCTGTGCATGAGGTCTACGGTTCGAATCCCGGGTCGAGCCAACAAAATTATATTGGGTTTATCTGTTTAGAAATCTCAATACGAGCCCGGAGTTAGGAAGTTGGCGGTGTTAGATACCCCCGTGCCTCGAAAAGCACGTAATGCCGTTGGTCCTGCGCCCGATCTCTCCCCGGTCGTGTTGGATTACCGTCCCATTGGATCATAATGGTGAGGGAACAGAGAGTGCATTTGTGTTTTCGCACATACTTGTGCACTATAATATCTCCTGCGCAGATGGCCAGTCTCTCTTTATTATTATTATAAAGTTAACTGTTGATTTTATCTTAATTCCCACGATGCTTAAATTACACTTCACATATGAATCAAATATTTATCATAATAACACGATACATAAGAATCAGCAACCAAAATCTAATTTGTGTAACATTTTGATAAAAAGGTTGACCATTAATTGGGTTAGCATCACGCCGCAGGTGCGCCAGAGGGCGGAACACCTTGTTTTATTAGCAAGGGTATATACAACTCGTTTGTCAACGAAATTAATGTGGGCCTATGTTAATACATCTGGCGCATGTTGAAAGAAGAGACTAAGAAGTACGCGGATTATATATATATATATTCTGTGATTATTGGCGTATATACTGGCATCTGCAATAACAAAATCTTGTTTAAAAATACTTTTTTGTATACATTTGCGAATTGACGGGCTTTTTGTACGCATTGAAATGAAAGACAAAAGAACATCCAATCTCTGTAGAGCTACTTGAGGCCACACAAGCAGTTTTTGTCCCGGATAAGAAATGAAACTGCAACACTTGACGCAAAGGGCAATGGCGCGGTCACGACCGCTACTACATTTTACCTCTCGTGAATTTGAATATGATTATTTTGAGTTCCATACATTAGTTAAATGACTTATATTATGTATAAATACGTACTAATACCACAGCCTTATTTTTTTGTTATTTTATTGTGATTCTAATTATACGATTTCTTCTTAATCATTATGGAAGTTAGCACGTATCGTATAATGAATATTAGTATGTACGAATGAATTTATTACACGTTTAGATAGGTCATTAGGTATGTAGGATACCTAGCCCGTAATATTCTCTACGTGATAAGTACTTGTACAGCACATTCAGACTACAAACACGTCCTATCTCGTCAGTGCTAGCCAACACAATAATCCAATTGTATCGAGAACCTAACTAGTCCAATAGAATGCTCTCTACCACTTTAAGAGAAGCAAAAGCGCTCACAATTCATACTACGCCGCTAGAATCCAATACGGCTAAATGTCAAATTGAGTATGATTTATATTTCAAATCACATAAAACATATTGCTCGAATAACAAAGATGATCAAATGAAAAACATGAAATACACAATAAAAGGCGGGCAAACGCTTCGATCGCAATTCGCTTGTGTGATAACGCACAGGCAGATATGTATTCTTGGGTTACGCTCAATACTATTTACTCGGCGATATTCTCCCTTGTGAAAATCTCTTAGATGCGATCATAAATCGCTTCGGTTGACATAATAGCGTAAAGGGAGAGGCCTGGATTTATGCATGTTTGATTTAGAGGGAGGTGAATGTTGTCATTTTACCGACGTTTCCACTAAAAATATGGTGCGCTTACTTTCGCGAATATCATTTTCAAAGGCGAAACGTACACGCGGCCGTTTTTACACCGCCACCGTTATGAGTATTTCATTTCCACTTGTGTTTAAATAAGTACATGAATTTTCATGAGCGTTTTGAAATACCGCACACGTAGGTAATAAGGCGCTTGGTAAAAAAAGAAACGCACTTATGTATATTTTGAAGTCGGACGCTCTTTGGATTACAATTGGCCCACTAACAATTTGTAAATGATCCCTGGCAAGCATACCTCTGCGATATCGTAAACTACGTTTCTTATGTACGGTTTCGTTTTATGATTTATTGTTAAGGCTCATTTTGATGATTGAATAATAAAAAGTGCTCGGTCGGGTACCGCATTTGCATTTGACTTTCATTTTTCCACGTGAATTTTAATAAGATTTATAATAAAAGAGATATTTTTATCACAACGATGATAAATTCAGTAGATAAATTTCGAACGAAGTAAGTACATTTTATTTAGAATTTATCTGATAACATCTCATTGGGAATTTATTTAACCTGACGACTGCGAAAGAGGGCTGACTATTAAATTTATTTGAGAGCCGGTCTTCGTTTATTGCGAGTCGGATTGGAATTGGAATATCCAGACAGAACAGATTAACAATTTTCGAATTCTAAGGGCAGCCTGTGTTCTAAATTCAAGACACGATTCAAATTAAGTGATAAAGCGTTGGGAGTACGCCGCCTGTGCCCGGTTGTCACCCGGTAATACCCAAAGAAGCGACGTGCCCCTTGCCCCATTACCGAGAGCTGCAATGCAACAATTTAGAGGGAGAAAATTTTCGAAGTCTATCACAAATGAAGTGGTAACTAAATCAACACGCAAATGTATATAGGCAAAATATTAAAGCTTTCGTTGCGATGTTTGATTAAGCTAAGAATTCCTAAGGCGAATGTTAAATGAGGAGTAAATGTTAGATAAATGTTTAAATCATGATGTTTGTAGATTAAACTCATTTATAATTCGGTTTGTCATCTAAAGTGTTTTTATTTTTTACGTTGCATCTTATCTTGTGCGTAATTTTTTAGACTGTCTAATTTTAATTTCTTGTTACGTTAGTCATTACGGTAAGCTAAGCGACAAAAGTCTAATGGTCGGAGGGTCAAATTTGACCTATTGCTCATCAAAATATTTTATCCATTTTATGAGGTTAACAAGAGTATCTACTAGAAATCGCCAGCCACTATACGTTAGGACGCCCGTGACATACTTAGACGTACACTTGTAAATTCCCAAAGGCATGGGGCGTTCGCCAACAATTTATAAATTCCGCGTTTTAGGAACTTGAGTTACTTAGATAGAAAATGTATAAAATAGTAACTCAGTATCGGCTACTTGGTGTAAAATAATCAGTAAAAGCATGTAACAGTTCTAAGCAGCATTACATTGTTTATAATTGTAACAACTCGTTAAACAAGTTTGTTTTTCTAAATTGTAAAACACAAGTACGATCTTATACGAAGTAGAACAAAATAACTTATATAAACACTAAACTAACTAAGTAGCACAAGATGAAAAATTGTGTGACTAACAGACCACAAAATCAGAATAATCTTAGTTCATATTTTTTGGTATTCCTACTATACCACTATCACTCTCAATTACAATAAATAAAATGAATGACGTCTTTTTCAAAAAAAGGAATGAAAATTTAGGTCTGTATTAGAAAACACATCTGAAATTACATCAATGAAATCTATTATTAATATTCCAGACGAGCTTACTATTCATTACCCTAAATCAAACGCTACGATGGACTACGCAAACTATCATAATTATGAGCTTCGTCAACACACCCATACATTTTCAGAACAAAGCGACATCCCAATAGATCTGACTGTTTAATAACAACAGACGATCACAGAAGCGGATCACGTATTGAACACGAAATTCATAATCGGCGATTGAACGCAACCCCAAGGAATTTGTAAGGGATAACGCGAAACCAGGAGGTGTTTATGATTTTATGATGCTACTTCATTCTCGAATATGGTCGTACAATAACGATAAAGTGTTACGACCTATCCGAAGGAGGAAAAAATGTCGTACACTCCTTTATAAGGCTAATGATACTTCGCTTTAATAACAACATGTGAGACGACAATTTTAATAAAACATTTTTAAATGAAGTGGTGTTTCTAAAATAATTATATTTAAATGAACGACGAAGAACATCTTTGTAGATGCTTTAGCTTTACGTTATTAGACTTATCTTATTTACGTGTTTCAAATGTGAATCTGTATTTTTTTGTAAAGATGATTAAGATAAAATTGATACTGAGAACTGATAATAAGTCATTGCTGAATAAAATTCATACTTTTAAAACTGATATAAATAAAAAAGAATACTAAAATATAAGAATTATCTAACCTACTATTATTTTTATAAGTATTCCAATTATTGTATTACACACTCACACACACACACACACACTATTTTTAGTCACCATCCTAAAAAAACTATGGCAAACATAAACATATGAATCAGGCTTAACAATAATTTAATAAGCTATTCAGGCAACCTTGTAAACAATTTTATTATTTAAAAAACGGTTACCTATTTTCAATTTTAAATAAAAATTAAGTACATACGAAATGTAAAACAAAGATTTTAAGATTTATCTACTGTATTTAATAAAACTTCGGTAAGCTAAACTACGCAAATCGACGTATTATTTTATGTAAATAACATACTTAATCTAAAGAGAAGATTATAAAAAGAACTGTCAAACGATATCAATAGCCTTTTATATTTATATGAAATTGAGATGAGAAAAATATTCCAACTAATATGATAAATGCAAATGTAAGTTAGTTTGCTTTTTCGTTTGTTACGCTTTCACGCCTTTACTTCTTGACCGATCGTCATGAAATTTTGCGTACACGTTATCAGGAGTAGAGAATAGGACATGATGGATAAAAAAATATTGACAAAAACTACATTCACGCGAGTGAGGTCGCGGGCAAAATCTAGAATAAAATAAAAAATATATTCCTGATCAGTAACATATGAAATATAGATGCCTACGATGTCTCCTATCATAATGTACGACGCCTGTACATTACCGAAAGGATACACATATATATATATGTATATATATATATATATATATATATATATATATATATATACGAACACGACGCATAATCTCAATTATTCATTGCCCGGGGTACCGAATCTGAGACCCTCATTCATAGAAGTCGCATGCACTACGGTTTGACTACTTGACTACGAAGGTATCTTTAAGTTAAAAAAGATCAATTATTGATTTTAAAGGGCCTATAAAATTCTTTTATGTATTTGGTACACGCCCTTTTCACAGAATTTCATTTTAATCCCTTCAGATGAATATATTGAGTTAGGGGTAATTTACGCCAATCCGCTGTAAAACAATGATTGAGAAGGGGAGCCGCTTTCCCTTAACTTGTCAATGCCAGCGATTGCCAATAGAAAGTGATTGACAATACCAACTTGCTCTGTTCATGTCTAGGAATGTCAAGGGCTATCAGCAATTTTGTATACAGGCATATTTTCGTTTTAAAAATAAATTATATATTTGTATTTTAACGACTCCTCAGAACGTTTACTCAAACTCATACGAAGTCAAGTTACATCAAAGCATTACTAATACTTACGTAAAGATGATATTTGCATCTATAATATTAAAAGAAATTTAAACATTTATTTAGTAGATATTTTATTGCTTTCTCTTAGTTTTTTATCATACACATTACACATTTTTATTTTTACACATTCTAATAACCGATACAAAGAATACCCAGACTCGAAACAACAATTAGAGGATCACATATTTTTTTATTCCCTGTGTAGTGTTGTGGGATCAAACCCACAACGCTCCATGCACTGGCATTGCCGAGGCGAACACTCATACTATTACGCCGTCCAAACTGTCAAAGTATTGCACTAAACTAGTGTTTAGATATTCCTGATTTATCAAATATAAGTCGTACAGATTTTCTTCTAGTAATATCGTGCGCCATTCAAAATGTCGCTGTACGTGTGGTATTTGTTTGGGTCAAGGAATTTAGTAAAACTGAATTATTTAATAGCCTACGAACAAATTTTAATGTGTTGCCCACAGTCGTAAATTACAAGATTTTCTATTCAATTGTTAGATATATTTAGTCATTAAATTATTATAGATATTAGGTACAAACATTCTCGATATGTTAGCTGTCACTAAAAGTATCAAAGCGATAACGAGCGGGCGATTAAAGATTACACGAGGACTAGGCTATCTATATTTTGGAAAATTAGTACCTGTCACCACCACTAAAACCTATAATAACATGTTCTCGACTTACTAAATCTATTAGTCATATTTATTAGTAAAAGCGATTATCGACTTGCCCCATAAGGTCACGAAAATTGTAAGCGGTGACCCCAGATGGGCGAGGGGCGAGTGAGTGCGAACGCGGCCGAACAAGCGAGGCAACTCGCGTTAGTTGTGTTACAGCCGCGAACGAGGACAGTCGTCCGCGACGCGCTCCGACTAAAAAATTACGTGAGCTTCATCATAACTCTGCATTCTCGACTCAACTCTCTGATTGAAATGTTAATTAAAACCGTGTGTGAGTAAAGTGCTTACGGCAATATAAGGAGGGATAAATCTCTGTGATATGTGATGGAACTGTTTGTTTAAAAACTTAATGAGGATGTATGTCTTATTGGCTGCTGTACTCAGTTTACTTATAAAAGGTAATATTAACGATGTTATATAGACGTTTATTAATTTTAGATATAATTCAGAAGAGTAAAGAATATAATACAGGACGCGTACAGTAAACTATTTAATTTTAAATATATGAAACAAAACGAACATTATATTAGATCTCGATTGTTATGGTGGATTTTTTATTTGACTTAGTACTTCATTTTTACAGTGGGTGATTTCATCAGCCATAAATTGAAAAATTAAAGCAGTATTATAGGTATTCAGTTTAGTAGCAAACTTGTGACAAAAATTTATTCATGAAGAGAAGTGGGAGGTACTCTAATGTACAGGACTGAAGGCCATTCATCTCTTCGCCATATCACAAAGAAACTGCTTTTATAGTTGTACAAATATTCAACCAAATAAGTTCAGAACCGGTTTAATAATTTAGTTTCTGGCTAGATTTAAAAAGCTTTCTACTCCAGCAAAAGGATCAACATTGAAAAGTAGAGCCTACGTTAAACATAAACACCTCGCTTTGCAATTTACGGAATTAAAAAATGAAATTTAGATTAAAATTTTGTAAATTCTCCTGCAAAAAATTACCCTTTCACGCTAATGGAAGACTGAAAAACAAACCCGTCAATGAAATCATTTTTGTTTCTAGAGGTCCTCTAAAAGATTTATTCAAGCCAGGCCTCGAGCTTGGGTCGCTAAAAGCAAATTGAGCCTTAAAAATACAAACTGTATTTCTTTTTAATTTTATTATGGAAATCACTAAGAAGTCTGTACCATAATCAATATTCAATTTATTGCGACCCGTTTCTTAACTATATTGAGAGTGCAAACTTGTTAAAAAATACTTAGCTCTACTTGTAGATCCATTTACATACTTTGCCATAGTAAAACAAACTTCCCTAATATTTATTCTTCGATCGTCCATAGTTTTCCCTTTGAACGGAATATTCAGAATAGAATCTTGACTAAAAGAAGTTGCAACTATGTCATCATTTTCTTTTTTTAACGGCCTTTGCAAACATGTTTGGTTTACCTATACTTTCGGCGACCAATATTCGTAGTGACATTAGTGTGTTTTCAAACAAACGATTATTAGCCTGTTTATTTAAGCCTTATATTTTTTTAATAGTTGTCAGTTAAATATTTCACTTGAGGCTTGGAGAAGTATTATATAAAGAATAAAATACCGTTCTTTATTATGACGTTTTCAAGTAGCTTTAACTTCGTCATGTCAAAGCTCACTTCGTAACATTTTATTAGATCCCTCGTGATGTTGAAAAGGATTTATGATCAAAGTAACTCAAGATTTTGTTTAAGAACATTTATAGATAAAATTAACATTCTGTACTAAAATCAGTACGGGCAATACCCATATTGTTTTTAAACTATTGAGAAACAGCCAGACACAGTCGGTTTTTAATTACGTCTGGCATTCAAACAATTCATTTACAAATAAAAACGGCTTGAGAAGTGACAATTCTTTTATTTATTCTACATTAAATAAAATTTAAAATAAATTTAAATTAAATAAATACGGGATGACCAAGCTTATTGTAATACATCACTAGAGATTATAATGCACAAACGCAAAGACAAATAAACAACGTGTCACAGATATAACGCTCAACCTCAAACACCCCAATTAGATTATTAAATCGTAATAATAATATAATCATTACAATGTTACTTTTATGTACTTAAATATTTTAATTCAACGAATTAGTTCTCCTTATTGTGCGCGGATAGTATGGGTATATTACAATAAATCTAATATTATTACCATTATTGCATCATCGTTTATAATATTAACAAAGATGTTAATACGCTACTTGTAAACTTAAAAAGAAATAGTTATGTTTGAGTATATACACACACTACACAACGGATAAAGTCACGTGCTAAAGTATCGACTTTTTAGTTAAACAGGACCGGGTAAACCTCGACTTTGAGCTGTACCTCTTGTGCGCGACGCTAAACATCTCACTTAGTCTACATTTTTATCTGGACACATACATATGTATACATATAGATTATATAATCTATGTTTACTGCGTGGCGCGGTCGCTGGCTAAATGTAGGTGTAATATACATAGTTTGGGGTATCCTTTCGGGGATTAAGACACTGTATGTATATTGAAGACTCCATGACGTAGTACTTTTAAGAAGAGCCTTCTTTTTTTAATTCAGCTTTTTAGAAGCAAATTGACTTACAAATTACTAGTATTACTCGTCCCCAACTAATCTAATGTGTTTGTCTTATGAAAGGGTCCATGTCGATAATGCTATGGCCGGGATTCGTACCCAAGTTCGCCCAAAAGCAAGATGACTACTACATTAGACAGCCTTCGCCTTAATGTTGTCTTACGTTTATGCGAATGTTATATATTGAAATTAAACAACTATATACGGATTTTATCGGGTTGTTTTTTTTTTCGTCTTCTTTATTTTCTATGATCATTACTCAAACAATTTTATTCCTTTAACGGTTGCTTTGGTTGTATGCCTGGCCCCGTAAATATCCTTAATATTAAAAAGGACAAACTAGGCCTTGTAATAAAGTTATTGTCAACTACATAACTTTCAAATTCAAATTGTATATTCGCAAACTAAGTATACATTTGGTCTTGTTCTAAAGTTAAGTTAGTGTCAACTTATTTGCCTTTTTGAGGCAAATATATACAAAAACTTAACATAATAATTCTTATTGAAATATTTAAATAAATATTTAAGCTGTAGTGATTATAATAAAATGTGCTTTGTTATGTAATTACATTTTGTAATGTTTTAATCTTATGTTTTATTTTATATGCATGTATATTATATGGTATTAAATAATTTGTAGTATTTATATTGTCATTTTAACTTTTAAGGTATTTTTTGGCGAAGTAGAATAGAGAGTGATCCTTTTAAATTAAGATCCTTTTTTATATTCTGTTAAATATCAGTAACGCAGCGGTAGTATATGCGACTCTAGTGCATGAGATCATGGGTTCGATTTCCGGATCATGCAAATTGTAACTGGGTTTTTCTGTCAAGATATTGTCAATAGTGGGACAGAGTCTGGAACTGCGCCAGGTAAACGGCAATAGACATCTATGTGGGACTTAAAAACGTAGTTGGTGAAATGTGGGTGGTATAAATATTTACCTATCCCGTCAGGAATACAGGCGTAAAACTATGGTATACAGGGTGTCCCAGAAGATGTGAATCACATTGTAACGGGAGATTCCTTAGGTACGGACCTTTCACAGGCACTAAAAAAAACAAAATATGACCTTTGGTTAAAACTAAAAACTTTTCCAGACTTTTAACTACAGGTGCTTCGTTTACGGCTAATTTTAATTTATTTTACTATTATTATTGGTGAAGGATTGATTCGTCATACCACAAACAATTTTCTTTAAAAACTGGCCTGGTTTTGAATTCGCAGCATTATTTTGGTGTATTTTTTGCACTAAAGAATATCTTGTAATTTTGACCAACAACACGACATATTTTTAAATTTTTTTATTTAGCACTTTCGTAAGGTCCTTACTTAAGGAATCTTCCGTTACAATTTGATTCACTTCTTTTGGGACACTCTGTATATGTGCTAGTATTGAATATGTAATTTTATTTTCATATCCTACGGCAGATGTTTTAAAATGTGGGCTGCAAGACTGATTTTGATATGTAATTCGGTTAACCATTATGATTCTAAATAATTGTAAATAGACAGTCTATCTCTAGCTTTCTTCAGTCTATATAAAATTTTGCTTGATATTGATTTCTGATCTTAACAATTGCTGACAGATAATAGGCGAAACGGTGGCACCTATTACGTATACCTCGAATGTTATTTCACTGGTCAACTATTTACAAATCCATAGCAAAGAAGACTTCTTTACCTAGCTCATGTTATCCAAACAGTAAGCGCAACATGTCCTAAGTGCTCTTATTTTATACTATTGTTTGTCAGTAAAAAAGGTTGATGAGTTATGAAAACCCGAAAGCCCAAATTATTCCTCACGTGTCCTATTACCTGTTGAGAAAAGCCATTCTGAAGATTATACTATACAAACTGGAGAAATTATTTAAGTTATTTAGCTTAAATTTGAATGATTTTACTTAATAAAAGGCATTCTTCTCGATATTAATTACATACGCTTTAAATTTATCTATGTATTACCCTGTACATAGACTAACATTTACATCCTCGAAGGAGTAGGCGGCTGAATTTTATAGTACCTACATTTAACTAGCTTTGGTTTCAGGCCACCGGACATAATTCCAAATGTACTGATAGTAAAATTTCTTGACAAATATCTAAAAAAATCTGCTCATTCCAGAAATCAAACCCAAGACAAAGCACAGCAGTCGCATTCACAACCGCCATGACTTGATGTCAATGCGGTGTAATATAAAGATTATCATCGAACAATATAACAACAACAACTTATAAACTACAGACTCCAAAAATAAACCGCTAATGAACAGCGTCTGGCTAGCCAAGAATAGATGAGACTACTCGTTGATATTGCACTAGCCGACTAATAGATAATGTCAGATAGAGAATTGTGAAAGGCTATTGCGATCGCCCATTTACCTATTACGGAGATTGTAGCTATTTTCCTCCAACGATATTCCGTTGGAAAGGGTGTATAACCTAGTTGTGTCGATCAACGAAGTATCTTTAGTAGTTAGCTTTTAAGTGAGTTGGTCTAAAGTTTCTTTCTGGTCTTTATAGTGAGGGTAGGCAAGTAGTTTACAGCATTCATAATAAGACAGCTGTTTAGCTAAGTTGCAGGATTTCAGTAAATACAGTACAAATACGATAGAAAGTAAATTCGTCTTTTAAGTTTTCATGATTAGACTACTGAACTGATGTCCATAAAATTAAGTATCGGGGCAGCTTATATTACGTATAAAGAAACAGGATTTATAGACAAAAGTTAAGTTGTAAATAATACATATGTATAATTTGGATTTTATAATCTCACAATTATATTCTCGAAGAGGTAAATAGGTGTATTACACCCACATTTCGCCAGCTATGATTTAGGTCCCACGTGATAGAGAACGAGCCTATTACGGTTTTACCGGTTTACAATTCCAAACTCCGTGGTGCTACTGAGAATTCTCTGCCAGAAAAACTTAATAACAGTCCGACCCGGTTATTGTACCCCAGACTACATGCAAAGCAGTTCCATACACTACGCTACAACAATGCAGATAAAAATATACATAGTAAATTAACCTAATTCGCATTTAAAAATAGCATCATACCTATATCCAGTTTCAGAAGCTGGGCAGAGATGTATCCTCCTCCAGCGAAGCTTTTTAGTATGACGTCAAACAAATCCCAATAACAATTCATCCGAACCGATAATAGAACTTAACACCTCACGGGCAGTCGCGCATGCATTAACGCTTAAATTACTGCATTTATTAGTCTATTAGACCTCTATATATAAATATATTTTACGTTGATATTAAACGACCTTTACATATAAGGTTGGATAAAAATAACAAGGCCTCCGTCTCAGTACTCAAATAGCAGTTATTTTTAAACGAAGCTATTGTTATTAAAGATACTTCAAATGTCAGATGTTAGCAATTTTTCAATTGCTCTTAAGATTTTCAAGGTTTAATTCTCTGTTATATTCTTTTGGAGGTGTACTCAGTTGAGTATGACTGATGTGCATAAAGTCTCGGATTCGATTTCCGGGTCTGTAGAAGTGTCCGGTAGACGGCAATATGCACGTCTGAGGAGACGTGCATATTGCCACTAAATGGGATAACCTGCTCCCACATAAGAGGTTATGTGGGAGTAGGTTATCCCCTTTAGTGGTATAAACGTGGAACTTTTAGTGATAAACACAGAAGTTAAGTAAAATATTTTCAATGAATTTTAGTTCAACAAACTACTCTTGCAACTAAGACCAAACAAATTTATAAACATTCCGAAAGTTTATTTGAAATCGAGAAATCAATTTCGAATTAAAAAAAATTGCAGATTCCCCTTGAGATATTTGTATGTCAGAAGTTTTTAACCTCCTATTTGTAACCGAATTCAGTGTGAAAAGGGTCGAATATATCTTCTATTTTTAAATTACTCCGACATCAGAAAGAGGCACGGTCCAAATGGCTGGATTGATTCTCTCTTGAATGTGCTGTATTGCAATGTAGCAAAACGTTCAGAAAACTGAACTGCAAAACTACTTATGTCCTCCGTTTCAGATTCTTTATCACGTGATAAACATAATATAGTATCATGTCTTTATAACCTCGATAGAAAATTAAGGCTGGGTTTTTATGACGGAAAATTTTGAAACTCCGTGCTACTACTGTTTTCTTTTGTAGTTAAATAGTGTAAGCTTATATCCTGAGATTTAGAATCTTTATTACGTAATAAGCATAATATCATATCTTCATACCGTCAATAAAACAGTCAAACTGGGTTTATGACAGTATATTTTTAGTAGAACCACTGGACTACTAGAGTTTGGAAATGTATTCGATAGTAACCAATAGTATTAAGTGAAATCCAAAATATAGCAACTTATAGGTGGTAATATACCTGAATACGTGTTCCATCGGCATACAGGCTTAAGTATAAGTATGTATTACATGAATGGCACTGTTTTAAGGTATTGCCATGCCTCTTCTAGTATGCCAAGTGTTGGATTCCATGGAATAATAAATATTATAAACTATAAATAGGTTAGCTGTGCCGAACTTGGGAATTATTTGTCTTCGTCGTTTAAATGTTTGTAAAGTATCCGGCGATATAGAATTAATTACAAGAGTATTATTAAACAGAAAGGAAGGAAAATATATTAAGTATATACTAAAAGTAGTTAGCGATATTGTATTGTTAATAATGTAATGAAATTGAAAACATTATACGTTCGTTACTTTAAGAGACTTCCTCCTCCAAGAAAATATCAAAAGTTATCTTATATTAAATCTAATTTCTCGAGTATCTACATGTTATTTGAAAATAGGCTTTAACTCTAAATACCTCTTTAAAGGAGACTTAGCAACTAAACAAGTGAACCGATATCGTTCCGAATTACGAGTCGACTTTGAGCTGTTAGAAACAATTTAACGTTCATTATATTAGTTCCAGTGATATGACGTCTTTGTTAAATTACCTTTGATAAATAAATGGACTAGTATTTTCGTGAAAATAAATTGTAAGATAAGTTTGGCTTGCGTTTAGCTTTTAAAATAAAGTCCGCAGTGGAAGAGTGGTGGACAGCTACTTAGAGGTCTTGAGTTCAATGTCGTGACACGAACACCTCTCATTCTCTCTTTTCGAATTGAAGTGCATAATAAATTGTTATAGTGAAACATTGTGATTAAACCTGCATGTCTGAGAGTTTTTCAAAATGTTCTTGAAGATATATGAAGTCTGTCAACCTGCACCAGGATAGCGTGGTAGATTATGGCCATACCTCTCCCATACCGAGATGACACTCAAAAAATCAAGAAATCAAGGGTTGATATTATTATATTCTACTCGTGGATTTAGCCATATAAATCTAACTAGGACGCATTTAACGATAAAAAGTACCTGACAAACATGGTCTATATGAATACAAATTTTCCAAATCCCTTTATGTCTTTCTTTTGGTCGCTTCATGTGTAATAGAACTACAACATTTTTAATATTATTTTCCGATTTTGAACAGATTTTCATTTTCATTTCAGTGAAGTTTTTACAATTATTTAATTTTGTTATAAATTCTCATTAGCTGAATAATTTTCAAAAGAATAGAATTTAGTTTGGGCGCAGCTGAAATTAAATTTGACCCTGCTGTTCACTGAAATTCCCTCTCTCCTTCTAACTGCACCTCTGTTTATCTCTACTGAATTAATGACAGTATAGAAGTATTAAAAAAATATCTTTTCAATCTATAGAATGAATAAAGCTCGTAGACTCAATTTTAATAACTTTTATTATCTGGAATCTATGTTTTTATAATAAACCAATACACATTTTTAACTTTGATAAAACCACAATATTTTTTCTGTTCCTGGTATGTATGTAGCTAGAGCGCTACGCAATATCATTATTTGTAGCGGGTTTTTGTAGCAATAGAAATACTACACGGCAATATTCTACGTAGTAGTTCAAACGAGTACGTTGCAATCAAAATTCTCCGTAGCAGTTTAAAAGCTACGTGGAAGATGAAATTCTATGTAGCTTTAAAAATGTGGTAGCAATTGAAACGATTTGTATCAATTGATATTTAACAACACAGTTTACAAAGGCTAGTCAACAATGGAAAAAACATAACATGTGTTCAGACTTTTGCCAAGTGCTTGTTGAGAACAAAACTAACTTCACCTAATATTTGATTATAATTTTATATATATGTACATATAAACCTGTCATCATGTTGGCATCTCGGACATAATTGAAAATCTATTGTGTCTGTTCGCCAGTGTGACATGCGATTCAATGAGTTAAACAAACAACAATTGTTGGCATTGTTTGTTTTATTGTCTACCTTTGTGACGTAGTGACAGTGTATGCGACTGCTTTGTATGAGGTTGAGGGTTCGGGATTGGTATTTAAGTCAAGAAATTCTTAGCAGCACGGAGTTTGAAAATGTGCCCGGTAAACGGCAATCGACTTGCCTAAATCCATACCTAGGTTAATGATTTAGGACATAGATTTACAATTCACATGTTTATATCAAAAAACATATCTTTTAGATGCGTTAGAGTATACTGCAGTATTCAAACAAAGTATTTTCGATGGTAATAATAAATATTATAGTTACTAATTAGCAAACTATGTATATCTTAAAAAAGAGAAATCTAGCACTGAGGTACACCACAGTGTACAATTATTTCACTAGCACACATAAAATATACACTTGGAACAATTATTCGTAGAAAGTTTTCCTTGCGTAGTGGATCGACTCGGCAATACTTGGAACGATGATCAAGTGACAATCCAAACCACTGTTGTACAGTCAAGTAAAATTTACAATCAGATAAATTCCCTAATTTTCTGCTATCTAGAATACAGTGACATTACAAAGCATTTTGAAAGCCTTATTTATATATTAAATTAGGGTTTACTTGGTGTTTCTTTCAAGGGACAACATTGAAACAACTGAAACTACCGTGAAGTCAGGGTGTTTAACGATAAACCACGAAAACTTATGACGCTCCGGCTCTCCCTTGAAAGTTAAGTTGTCTTCGAAACCCGCGACGAACTTAATTAGAGGAAATATAGGAGTCGAGGGAAATACCTTTTTGTTTAAGATCTAAAGAGTTAATAATGCATAGCTATTTTATTATTTGGAGTAGAGTAACTAATATTATTAATGAAAAGTGTTCTGCGAAGTTGTAAGTAGATTTTAGGTGCCATGTTTCGACGTGTATGTAGCCAATAAAAGGAGAAAACATAGGACTTTTCATCAGAAAAATAATGCAATATTCCTCATATTGCGCTGCGCTGCATGATTTTGAAATTATTTTCTGAGTGAATTCCGAAAATAAATGTTGATTTACAAACAAGTACTAGAGACTTGCTATTTGTGTGCCTGATTTCTTGATTATTTTAATTATTATTTGAGTGATAGAGAAGATGATATAGAAATTATCCTCAAACAGCATTTATATTTTGTTTGTGTGTGTATAATTATATATATGCGCAATTATAGTAGTAAGTATTAATCGTATTACGGCTGTCTGTGCATTGAGTATTGGGGGTCAATCCCTGTTTGTATAAGGCATACATTGGTTTGCGCCGCATATATTAATGGCCTGGATGGTCTTTGTGTCCATTGTTTGAATGTGCGTAAAGACTATGCAGAAGAAGTCTTCTTTCACAAGAATATACGTTAATCATATTTGACTGATTAATTATTCTGTAATATGAATGTAAAAAAAAGAAAAAGAAAGAAGAATATGAATGTGTACTTTTAATAACCCAAAAATACGTATCTCTCTAATAATGTTGCTAAGGAAACAAGACAAAATAAATCGCGGTTTAAGTTCAGAGCCGCATCGTTCAAAAAATTTAAAGGTTATATTGACTTATGTATCTCATTCAATAGAGTATCGAAGGTTACCCTTTTCAAATTAAGAATTCAAGTCAACGGTGTATAGGCAAATTCCAAAATTCAACTCTTTTCATAAAAGAATAAACTCTAGTAATAGCGTTTTACATAAAAAAAAAACAACTTAAAAAAAAATATCGGCCTTTATATACCTACAGAAATAATTTTCTGGAGTATGTGTGGATGTATAAATACAAAATAAGTAATAGCTGTAAATACCTAAAGGAGTCTAGATATCAATTACTGTGATGAATACATGCCGGTTTAAATAATTTTTTAAATTAAACCAATTATTATAAAACTCAATAATTCAGGAAAAAAAAGGAAAAGTATTGTCTTAATGCTACATGCAATAGTGTCACTCGCTAATAAGAATGTAATGCTGATAAATACATTCCTAAAAGAAAGAAAGTGTTGATTTAATTAATTTATATTGATTGACTTGTCAATTGTTGGAATGCCTGCTATATTTAACTACCTACTTAAGTGTGGTCGTCGATCTGCCTTTGCGACTCAATAGTTTAATATATAGTATGAAATTATTCATATACACAATCATTATATAATCTCTTTTTTAAACTATGTACATGTCACATAACTGTTGTGTTAATCGGTCAGTTAACTAAATAATAATTTAAATAATTTATGCTAAATATCACAATATTTATTGGCACTAACAACATTCTAAATATAATTGCCAATATAGCTAAAATTGCTATTATTGGGAAGGTTACTGCTGTTACGTATCGCCAAATGTCACATGCAGTAGCAGATACTCGTATTATATTATTTCTATGATAAATGTACCTACATAGGCTCTCTTATGTCTATAGCCCGAAGAGTTATAAGAGTGTAGGGTAGTATTGATCGTTCTACATTGTACGTAGAATTTTAAAACGAAGAATTAAAACAATGGCGTTACCGTGCCAAAATAAAATGAAATCAATCAAAAAAAGTTTGTTTCAATCAAAATATGACCTGATAAAACTTAGTGCAGAATAGTGGTGCAGTGCGGACGAACGTTAAGTGTAACTAAAAGTGTGAAGAAACTGGTGAACGAGCACAACAACTCGCTACACCTACCGCTAATTAACCGACTTTAAACAATAAAGTTACCTTCGTGACGTCTTCGTATCACCAACTTGAAGGCGAGAGTTTCAAAGATTAAACAGCATAAGTTTGTTAAGGTTTAACAAGGTTTTGCTTCTGTTACTCCCGAATGATTGTTGTAAAGTCCAGTTTGCTTACCTCAAGGGAAATAAAACGAGATGGATATATTTGCAAAACGAATCTCTCTTTCGTCTTGTACAAAATTACAATATTTTATTAAAGCCCCAGTTCGTTGTCTGGTACTGGAATTAATCTTTCAGGCGTCTAACTTTTAGATTTTCTACATGACTTGCTCACAAAGTCGCAGTTTTTATCATTTTTGCTTTGTTATACCTGTGTTGATACTGTGTTACTACTTTGTAATAAATTGTCTTGTACACTACAACTTTTAGTTGGAACATTTTTATTGTTCAAAAAAAGAATGGTTAACGTTTTTAATGTACAATTTACAGTCGGATAAACTTATAATTTATATAATACAAGCGCAATTAACGTGATTATGTTATTTACGTACTTTGTAAGAACGTTTGGGAGGTACTTAAGTATCTAGAATGATTGCGTTAGTACCTTATATATTACATAGGTAAGTCATGTAACGTGAAAGTGATTCAATTATTAGAACGTAATAATATTTTGTGTGGGCGAATAATCGGCTAAGATCTCTCAATTGGCATGTCTTACCCTGACTCTACATACAAAGTAAAGATACCGTATTTAATTTTAAACTAAGATTTGAAATAGAGAGATAATAATATGCATTTGTTATAATCTTCTAGCCCAAGATAAAAACGTCTGAGCATTTTCACGTGTTGGAATTTGCCGTTAACGCTTGTCAGAAGTGCTAAAGGCACCTTGAAAAATCTGACACAGGGAAGGTGAAAGGAAGAATTGTTGGAATAAGTTATGATTCCGATGCTCCAGGGACAAATCCTCTCTACGTAATGCGGACGTGAGAATATGTCTGGGATAAAGCTAAGTTAAAAGTTGATAAATAGGATTCCTTGATCTTTGCTTGAAATATATTTTAGAAAGTACTTTGAGAAATATAATATGTAGATTTGTAAAAGTGGTACTCATCATGATATTTGGCAGATAAAATGTTGCGGACAAAGTCAGTTAAAATTAAAATGTTCCGCCGTTATTTTGTTATTTTTCTAATGATTTGTCGCCAAGACTCTTGTTTTAACATAATAATATAAATTTTCGCACAGATAATCACTATAAGCGCTCGAGTACACGATACCGCCGCCGCGCCGACACCGCTCCGTCACCGTGTCTCTCAGCTGTATATATGTACGTTCGCGACCGCACCGCCCCCGTGCCGCCGCCGCGCCGTCGCCGCGCCGTCGCCGCGCCGACACCGCGCCGTCATTCGCCAGTGTTTGATTTTGCTTATTCCATTACCGGCCCCCAACGTATGCACTCGTATTAACTTCTTAGTAATCTATATGGATACTTTTGATTACGGAACGTTCATAACTTTAGTGGAGGACAGAGCAGTGTTATGGAACAAAAGCTTAGAAATATTTAGAGACAAGCGTAAAAATTTAAAAGCATAGTTTGAAATCTGACATATGATTAATGAGAACTCATTGGACTTAAGACGTTCATTTTGTCATTTTCTGTACATATAGTAAGCCAACACTATCTTCTTTTTATTCATTAAGTTGGACATATATATGCAAGTGCGACACGTGTGCTCTTAGCAACTAGCAATGTATTACTAACAACTGTCTAGTTACCATATTAAAATCAAACGGCGGGGACACGGTGGCGGAGTGGTGACGGCGCGGTGACGGTGCGGTCGCGACCGTATAGAGGCGCGGTGGCGGAACGGCTACGGCGCGGCGGCGGCATCGTATACAGGAGCCGTAACTGTCGCTAATAATATGTGCGAAAATGGGCAAAAATCTTTGTACTGAAAAAGGCATGTTATCGAAAAGATAGCCTTAGATAAACAACATATAATTATTCTCATTGCGAGGAGTATCAAATTTAACATAAGGTTAATAAAATGTAAGCTTGCTCGAAACGAACAAATGCTAACTAATATTATAAATGCGAGTAGAAGATTGCTTGTTTGTTACGCTTACACTCCTTAACTACTCGCCGATCGAAATTTCGCATACACGTTGTCAGTAAAGAAAAGTACTTTTATTTACTAATCTAACTCACTTTCCTACTACCATAACACCTATGTAGTGAGGTTCAACAATGGTGACCATAGAAAATACCGTGCTGTGAAACTCGTGAAGTCCTGAGAAAAACTAAACTGTCTTGGCATCCTCAATAAATTTTGAACAGAAGTATATAGCGTTGCTCACCGTAAAGGTTTTGACAAAATAATTACACAAGCGAGGACGGCATATAAGACAGACAATTGAAATTTATAATAATAATTTTCACTTTGTTCTTGAGTGTATAAGACTGCGGCCGCCAAAAATAACACAGTGCCCATATTTGTGGTTCACACATAAATTAAGAATTTAATTGTTTTAATGGAACTGTTGACAAAATAGGACTCGGCTTATAAGATTATGAATAGCGGTTAAAACAAAACATAGTCTATTGTACATTAAATTACAATTACTATAAATTGACTCGACAAACATATGTACCTATTACCAAAATAAATAAAAAGAACAATAAAATAAAAAGAACATTCGACTATTACAAACATACTGGCACCATTGTAATTGAAAGCGAGTAAACCAAATACCGAGCCGCAGACACGAACAAATCAAATCGTTAGTAATTTAACGGTAGACGACAGGTAATTTATAAATCAAAGGTGAACGGGAACAGTTGGGAGCAAGTTAAAGTAAGTTAGGACGAGGTGCGAGTTGTGCGTGTCTCGCTTGTTGTACTTGGATAATTTATATTTATTTACTAGTTGTTTGTTAACGTGGACGCTGTTGTAAAATTCAAATGGTGACGAATGATTGATTACACGTAAAGTATTGAGGCTTAACTGGTGAAACACTTTGTCTTACAGAATATTGATGCATACTTACTGTTGCGCTTCGTGTACTCATCGAATGAGTTGGAGTGCTGGGAGCCTATTTATCCTCTCGCTCTTTATGTAGTTTATGGTAGCGTTGCTCACCGCAAAGCACGTAGATAGCAATTTACTGTTTCTTAAAATTGCTTCTGTGATACCATGACCATGACTATGGTAGGTATGTTCGTTCACGGAGCGGCGGTAACCGCTTATCAAGAGCGGGACCACTGACTCTGCCACTAGCAATAAAAAACAATAAAAAGGTCGGGTAGTAAAAAATAAAAGAACATTGTTGGCCGCAGTTGTTTCCGTTATTATGCTCGACGCGGGAGTGATCTTTATTTAAAAGGAAAATATATTATGGTAATATCAGCCTACAAACTGAGTTGCATTTGAAAGAAAGAATCTGTTCAAACAAAATAATAGTTGTTATTAAGCTACATACCATTCCAAAAACATTGTAATATCATAATTCGTAGACACAAGGTATGCTGTAATTAAAATGAGGTTAAGATAGTGGTGCTCAACTCAACATTCTTGCACAGTACAATGACTTTGTAAAGCAACAAACATGTAAAATATTATTCATAAATTGTGATTTACACAGAAGTGCAAAACTCCTTATGATTATTTTCTTGGCCAGTGTTAAGTTTTAACACGCGCATGACTCGAATAAAGAAAGAAGAAAATCTAAATATGAAATTTAGATTAAGAATCAAGACTTAATGATTTACTGCTTAATATTGTAAATATTTACGCTCCATCAACTTATTTAAAATATATTTATGTAAACCTAAAAAAATGTGTATCATACTTACACTAGTATCTGACGTACAATATTAAATATTAGCCATGTAAATAAACTGTTCCACTGCTAGGTACGGGCTTCTTCTCAGTGTGAGAAGAGTTTGGTTATAGTCCACCGCGCTGGCTGAGTACGAGTTCGCAGTCTTCACATATCTTCGAGAACATTATGATACTCCCCAGTCACTCACTAACAGACATGGTCCTTTAAGATGTTTTCCTTCACCGTTAAAGCAAGCGATAATTATTATTACGCACATAACTTCAAAAACTTAGAAGTGCCTGCCTTAGAATTGATCTCAAGACCTCTGCGTGGCGGTCAATGGTCTCCCACTAAGCTTTCGTTGCAGTATTTGCATACCATATTAGGTATATTATAATTTATCTGGATTAAATCACGTCAGCTGTAATTCATTAAGAGATGTATTGGTAATCGATAGAATAAACTAGATGTCGTTAGTAATCATTTATCTTTCAATATTTAAAACAGAAAACTCTTTTAAAAATAATTTGTTATGACGACCCGCAATACTAGTGTAATATATCATTATTTTTTTATGAAATGGCTGTATATATATTTCCAAATTTAAGTTCTTGACACAAGATACAAAATCATAATATACATTCAGGACCTAGTGTACAAATTTTATTTGGAAGCTCGTTGTCCGTGTCGTTATCAAATTGGTATTTCTCTTTTTTGTATGATGTCGGAAAAAATATCTGTGTATTCGTCAGTTGCGGTGACCCCGTGCAATGAAATCGGGTCAGGACCTTCAGTGACCCAAATGTAAGTTATGATGAATATTTTCTAAGGCTTTGCTGAAACAAATTACTGTGGTCTAAATAATGCTCAATGATATTACTTCAACAGATACTCTTTTGCAGTGAAATGAAATCATAATAAATACATGAAATTAAGTTGACGTTTAAATATTATACTCTTTTTATTTTACATGCTTACATACGTTAGTAATAGTTATAGTTTTATGATTACATTCCCGAAGGATAAGGCGGACGCGTAATATAACCACATTTCGCCAGGTATGGTTTTAGGTTTCACATAATAGGAGGCTTAGTTCTAGAAGTTGTGGCACTACAGATATTTTTTTTAAGAGTTATACTGCCCTCTGCGCGATTCGCGAATGAATCCAAAGACCTGCACAACACCCGCATATAATATTGTTATATTACGGCGCGTTTATGTTGTATTTTTATATATTTCGATGACCTTTTCGGCAATTTTTTTTATTTTATTTTCCAAAACCGATTAAACCGAACCGTTAATATCTCAGTGATGGCTTTGACTTATAAAAATAATAAAATAATAATTTTCTGCATAAAAAGGTTTTTTTACTATTATGCCCAGTTGGTATTCTAGATGCGTGGCAATGGCTTTGACATGTATACATAATTATAAAATCTTTTCGTTGTATAAAATGCACAATGATGACCTGCATTACATTTATTAACCACTTAGACTTAAACCTGAGGCAACGTCTGCATATTTCTTATTATCATCATAAACATCGACATGATTGACGTTATTCCCCGTTCACTGCTAAAGATATCAATCCTCAAAGATTTCGACAGCGATCGGAGTTGTAGCATCTACATCCTACGACTCCCCGCTTCTTTGACTAGAATATATTACAGTAGCCTAAAGCAGTTTTCCCTCCTGCGGCGATTAGCGACGAGCGAATAAAACTAGAAACATATAACGAGTTAGTGAGCAACATGCTGTATATTTATATTTTATTTTAGTCGCTAGTCTATAAGCTATTGTATAAGGACGTCAGACTGTTGCACGTGCGGGTGGCCAGTATGCTTGTTGCCCAGGCGTATATCCCTCAGTAAAAGTCGCTGAGCCAGTATCACGGAGCGAGAAATGTGTGAAGAGTTCTCTTTGATAATGTGTACAGCAATTAATTATGATTGACTGAACAGATGGCGTAGTAGATTAAATAGTTGCCTCGCGCCACAAATTGTCTAGTGCGCCACAAATGGTTGTTCCAAGTTTAGATTTTCTTTGCGTCAGTTATTTGATTGTTTATAAAGAAAGCCCGCGGTGCAGGAATTATTTTAAGAATGGGGCTTGAAATGTTATTTAAATAAAGCTACAGCTTCACCCCTGTGGGTTGTAGCGTAATATTATATAGCCTTGAAACATTTCCAATATACAAGCCGCATAAAAAATATTTTAAGTTGGTGTTCAAACAGTTTTATAATATTGGCGCATAGATACGTTATATACGTCAATATATAAGGGATACATAATAATATGTATCCCTTATATATTATATTTACAATATCATATATTCAAAGCTTCTTTAGCAAAGTTGGTCGTTCGCCGCTTTTTCGATGGCGGTGGGACATCTGCGATTGGCTTTTTATTTTTGTCATACAATAAATATCTTCAATTACAGATGTCAAACTTGACGTAAAATATCTACAGTTTTTTGATATAAATGGCTCATGTCTGAGCGTCGAAACGTGTTTACATCTTTGATTTACAATTGCTGTCAAAATTGAACGATGTTGTATTTGCATATACATATATGCATCGCGATGTAGTTGTACCACGACAGCGCTTGTCTTTGACAATTTAGATAAACTTATATAAAATAAAATAGGTTATTTTTACGTCTGTATTCGTATTCTTAGATATAATACTTAGATTCAGAGAGCTGGCATACTATATTGTGAAATATGTACCAAGTAAAATAGTTAGCATCTTGTCCTCTTAAAATCGGTAAAATGCCGATTAAAATTTCCAAATTTAACGTGATTATATGAAATCTAAAAATGTCTTAATTGATTATCACATCAATTAATAAAAATTGCTGTGATTAAATCATGTGTGAAACTTATATTTTCATAACATTATATGACCAGGGTTAACATATTTAGGAGCTACTAGCAAACTAGCAGTCGTATAACAACCTCACCCATTCTCCAATATAGTCCTGATAGAAAAATAATAGCACTGTGCCCAACTCTAAAATTGAACTCGAGACCTCATGCTAATTTAACATTCACTACCGTCGTACTAAGGAGGCGGTCATATAAAATACTTGTTTGATTTAATATAGTGAAGGAGATTACGGTCCAACTTTACTACCTTCATATACTATACAGTTCTGGTGCGTTTATAGTACATTTTTGATAGCACGTCACTTGTTTCTACCTCAATAAATAACACACTATTTGTATCTACATATACTATGAGGACGTTGAATCTATTATTTATACTAGTCATAAAAATAAAATATACCTAGCCCGGGATCATTTACTCCATGTAGCAATGGAACCCACTAAATCAAGATGCACACTTTAAAGGGGCCTTTATGTTCTTCTAAGGCGTCCCTTCTCGTCATTACTATTTACTACCTCCCCGTAAATCTCTTTTGTCAATCCCTTTTGATTCATTTTCTACAAGTGACCACGCGCTCTGAAGGATACTTTTCAATTACATTTATTGCATTACGTATATTTACATGATTAACACACATACATTGTCTCACGCATTTATCCCTGGAGGGGAAGACAGATAATGTCTTACAATGACATTTGGCTAACTATGAATTTAAGGCCCACGTAATGGAGACCGAGCTTATTACCGTCTACCGGGAGCAGTTTAAAGAGATTTTCTGTATAGTAGTCGCATTCACAACCCCTACGCTACCGAAGCAACCAAGACATATGTAGTTATATGCAGATATAAATGCAAACAAGTGTAGCTAATATAATCTTTATTTATATGAACTGCGGGGCGAGCCTTTGCCGCTTAACTTGCTGAAACTAAACTCTGTGCAGCAATAACAGTTTCTCCAACCCGGGAGATAAACCTGAGACCTGATGCATAACAGTCACATACACAATATGTTTGCCACCACGACGATCGATAAAAATCATGCCATAATAACAATATGCATCCCATTATATTAAAAAGAGAACTACATGACTGACGTCGCTATACTTACGTTGTTTAGTTCTATCCGTAACTAATGTCAAAGTGAAACAACAAGTGGACTTTGAAATACATACGTTTGACATAAAAACGGTGGATGTTTCATGTCGAGCGCAACAATATCCCTTAGCCGACACAGTTTACAACTTGTGCGGGCTGACAGCTAGCTAATGCCAATCGTTTTATGTTCTCAGAGTATAAAAACACGAGTATAAACATGGCCTTTTACGATTTATGTGCATGTATGAGTTCATTATGCTGTTAGTCTAGCGCGGGAGATCATGCTACAATTATATGTTTAACCAATGTGTAAATAAGTGTTAGTAAGTAAATCCGATAATCATAAAATTACTTTACGGCATTAAATAAAAAAATATTATTAAGTGCAGTATGGTGTGTACAATATACTAAGCAAAAAGCACGAGTAATAGACTCGCATTTTTAGATTATTTAAAACTTCTTCTTCTTTTCGTGTAGTTAGTGGCCAACCTGTTGTCAAGAGTTGTTCAAGCCGTAGGCCTCTGACATGGCTCTACGACTGCTGTCAATTTGGCAACAACCGGGACCGACTTTTATTATTTATTATTATTTAAGTCAAATATGTAGTTACATTACCCAAACTCTAAAATACAAAGAATTTTTGAAATTTACTCACTAATAAATGAGATAACAAGTGCATGTTTAAAATCTGATAATTTTCATGTCACAGAAAAAGGATTCCCGATGCAAACTATGACGTAACCGCTATTTAAATGGCGCTGTTCGGGGGAGATAGCGAGATATAATCTATATATTAATACGCGAAGCAATAACTTTGTGCCCCTTTTTACGAAAATTGCGCGCACGGAGGAGTATGAAATTTGGCAAAGTTAAATTTTATATGGAGAAGGAGGGGCGATTCCTAATATTTTTATAAATTATGCATTAGAAATACATTATATTAATGAAAAACACTACACACACACAACCTTGCATTTGACACATGCAGTTAAAATAATATGAGAATGAAACCCAATGTTTAAAGGTGTAATTTATTAGTTCCATACTGAATATACTTAATATTCCATTATTATTTTAAAACAAAAGTAAAAGAAATATATGATTGGGCAACATTAATTGAATAACAACGATATTATGCATATCAACTATATTTAATAGTCTATAATAAAATACATAATTCTAAAATGTAACAGACCAATATAATGTACATAATATTTAGCATAATTTGGTATCAAAATCATTTTACATGGAAATCATTACATAACCTTCTATATAGTAATTATAATTATACTTATCTTCTAATTTATGTTTGTCCGTCGCCTTTTGAATCTCAGAGAGCTCCGTACCAGTCAACGTCTCGATACAAAGTGAGTCAATCCGGTTGGAACATTCGTTTTTATAGGCGACGACAAACAAGTATGATTCAGGTCTTTTTATTTAACTACCGACAAATATTGTTTACTGTATTTAATTATCAATGGATTATTATTTTATAAATGTTTACATACCAATATGAAAAACATAGCTATATATACTAATTATATCTAACACGGCCATACTGACAATGCTTCGTCCTCGAAATATTATTACTATACTATTATTTATAACACATTTTATCAATCAAAATATATTCCCTATTACATATTGACATAACTTAAATGTTTTCATCACTAAGTCATAATTAATTTTTTTTTTTTTTTTTCATCTCTTTGCATAGACATGGTGGTCCCCTTCAATTCGCTGTCATTGAGATAGACCACCACCAAACAAATAGGTAACAGCGAATGTTTGCCAACTACATAGACATGCCAGCCACATTCACCCGCTGCCAGTGAGATAGCTGACACCAAATAGAAGGCCGACCAGCGGTTATAGAATCCAATTGCCAACTACATAGACATGTCAATCACATTCACCCGCTGCCAGTGAGATAATTGACACCAAATAGAAGGCCGACCAGCGGTTATAGAATCTAATTGCCAACTACATAGACATGTCAATCACATTCACCCGCTGCCAGTGAGATAATTGACACCAAATAGAAGGCCGTCCAGCGGTACACATACTGATGAAAACACTGTACAGTACATAATCATTAAACAGTTATAATTTATAAGTCTTAAATATGTACCATTACTTTACATCTTACAATTCCATACACAAAGTTTACGTATACCTAAATGGCATTTTCAAAAGCAATGTTTTCGTCTACCCATTCTCCTGGCCAAAATCGTAATTTTTCTTTTGTCACATTAATTCCTTACATTACCTTGACCTTTGAGAGTGTAGCGATCATTGGGAAGGACTGAGAGAATTTCGTAAGGACCTTTAAATCTGGATTTTAATTTATCATTACGCCTTTGATCCTGACTAACATAGACCAAATCACCTATATTGTAATTTTTATTATTCCGCCTAACACAATCAAATCGTTGTTTAAATTTCTCTGCGACTTTTTGTAGCCTCTGTTTGGCTAGTTCACGATCAGCTTGTACGTCAATATTGGGTTGCAAGTCCACATCATTAATAATTTCGTTTAAATGAGATTGGACTTCGGGTATATTTGCTTCTACACCAATTAGTAATCGCAATGGAGAAAAACCAGTAGATTTTTATACTGTGGTGTTTATTGATTGCTGTACTTTTGGCAGTACGTTCGGCCACTCTGACGGCTCAGTACACATAGTACTTAACATATTGACTATAGTTGCTACGTAACGTTCGACCTGACCATTACCTCTAGGCGTACCAGTTGCTATCATGTGAAATAGTTTCAAAATGCTTAACCTATATTGGTATATTATACCTATTATACCTTTTGGTACATACAACCTCGGCTCAGCATCAGGACTGATTTTATAATGCAATAAATTGTTTTTATTAAATATTGGTTACTATCCAAGTTACCGGCTTGCAATTGCGAAATTAGAGTGAGTTTCAAGGTCATTCGTTTGAGCAATTTTTTTTTTTACTAAAATCATAGGGCTAGCAAAAGGTGAATTACTTTCTTTAATTATATATTTATTTAACAAACTTTGTATTATTTCTTTAACCTTCTCTCTTTCTATTGGGGTCAATTGGTATGGTCTATAGTAAACCACATCGTCTTTTTTCAATTTTATCTCTAACTCACCGGTTTGCATTACCAATTGCTTCTAAAACGGAAGGGTATTTATGAAAAATGGCTTTAATCTTATTCTGTAAACTGACGTCTAAGTGTGCTAATGCCTCTGAAAGTTCTGAAAATGTATCTATAGTACTAAACATTTTTAAGGAATTGATTTCAAGGCTATGTTGCGGTATGTACTTTCGTACTAAACGAGAACCTAACGAATCTGTGACAATTTCAACATCGGGATGTTGAACGGCGTCCCTACCTATTAGAAGATCGTAAGGACAATCAGAGTCTCTAACTATAAAAATATCTAATTCAATACACAATTCTACAAATTTAACTGGTACTTTTATTTTTGAAAACACATGTAAGTTACCCTTACCTATCCCACAAATATGAAAACTGCATGGAGTAATGTGACAACCAATTTTTTAACTACCGACAAATATTGTTTACTGTATTTAATTATCAATGGATTATTATTTTATAAATGTTTACATACCAATATGAAATACATAGCTATATATACTAATTATATCTAACACAGTCGAATTGCGTTCGTAGTATTTCGGTATTGTTTGTCTGACGTCGTACAATTCTTCGTAGCAATGGTTACATATACCTTATGCATATGTAATAAAGAAAAAAGAAAACAAAGTAGCAAGCTTAGGAATATCGTCAATGAAAGAGTATAGTTAATTAAGTAAATAATAATTAGCTTGGAAAAGATAGGTAAATTAACCTGAACCTAAAATTATTACGATAATTATATGCAGTTTTATTTCATTAGGCCATGAATAGCGTAGTACAATATTAAATTAAACAACTTATGTCGTCTTTAATCTAAGTCTTATATGAATAATGAGCTGTTCCCGCAGGTTGATCTACGTTTATAATTACTGCTACACTACCGCAGCTCTGAGCGTAATATGATATAACCTCCTTCAAAAATTTGGCTATCAGCTAAAGACTACCTCGTTAAAACAAAAGTAAACAAACACTTCAGCTTTATTATATCAATATGTCACAAATATTTCTTGAGACTATAAAAGTTATTTATTTATTATTATATAGATATTATAGAAGACTAGCGTAGCCGACGGACGTCGTCTTGAACAAATGAAAAAAAAAACAAATCTGAACCATTCTCGAATCCACTTAAACACAGACAAAAAATTTCATCAAAATCGGTTCAGCCGTTTAGGAGGAGTTTAATTACAAACAATCACATGGAAGATTTATATGTAGTATATATGAAGATAACCTTTAGCTATAAATAAAATATTACCAGTGTCAATTTATCCCAATAGCATGGTGTCAAGAGAAAATCGTATTCAGAATTAAAAATAGACCTGTCAGCTTTAAGGTTATTTCATTTTTGGCAATGTAAAATTAAATGATTGCTTTCCCGGGAAAGCGTTTGGTTTCTAAATATACCATGACTGCTGAAAGCCTAAGACTACAGTGTACTAAGTTTATTTAAACATTCGTGTTCTAAAACTGTTTACTTTTCGAACGCCAAACACATTCAAGTATTATCTATATGTTCGTGTAGGAATTATGCAAACAAATTTCAACATGCTTTTACATTATACGTTGAATGCTCCCGAGGTCCCGAGTTTCTTTTCTCCGTGGAGCTAATATTATTCTACGATTATGATTCATGAACATCTACGATGTGTGGAGTCAGTATACTCAGATATTTTAACATTTGGTTGAATTTTAGAATGACGTAATCAAATCTGTAAAAAATCTGACATGTTCAGTATTTATAAGTTCTCTGAACTGAAATTATCAGAAAGGAAATCTTAGTGTATTTCAGAGTTTAAGAAATCATGCTTTCGTTTTTGTAATTAAAAAAGATAACTCCCTCACTAGTGTACGTTCGTCTGTATATTATTCGAGGAGAATTTGCAAACATTGAATACATGATAATTTGCAATCCTTAGACTTGGTACAACCATTTGTGGATAACACAATCCTATTTTGCTGTATGACTAGCGAACATACTATCTTCCACGCGACGCCAATGGCGAGGATCCGTACAGGCAATTATAATAAAAATAATTCTTTATTGGCACAAATTAAACTACAATAATTGAGAATTCTCTGACCCCTGCACTAATAAAAATTGTGTTGCAGGAGCCAGTGCGTTATTTAAAAGTTACAGATCATTTTATGTCATTAAAATATCATAAACAAAAGGAAAAAAAAAGAAATATTAAATAGTATCACAAAAATTAAAAACTATAAAAGGGATTACAAATAATTAAATTACATTACACTTCAGTGCTTTTACACTGGTAAGCGATTGCTTATGTAGTGTAAGTGTAAGAATATGTGTGTGCGTGAGTGTGTGAGTGTGTGTGTCAAAATTGTTGACTTAAGTACATATTTTTTCTGAATCTACCTTTTTAACATTTTGAGCAGAAATCTGTAGCGTATGTCCGCGTACCATACGTTAGTTGTTTATATCGCTATGTTCGCATCCATTGTGTCACGCGTCGCTTAGGTCAATCAGACAAACAGATGAATAAACGTCTATATATTCATACCTTACAAAAGACGTAATGTTATAGAATAAGTATTAAAGTTACTATTACGAACACATGTGACAGTTATAAAGAGCCATAACATAAAAAGCCTGACATTTAGTTTAAGTATTTAGCCTGCCAACCCACCGACGGTCAAGAAAATTTTCAGGCCACGTTTATTCTAAATACTTAATAGAAACTAAAAACTTCAGGGATTAAACTTAATCCTGACCAATATACATTGCTAGAGAAAAACTTAAATAGGAATATTTTTTGTTGGCTTCGAAGCGGCGAATATTGCCAATTGGGTAAGGACCGGAGTTTCGAATTGGCAAACTTTTTTATTGAAATCATTAGGGTTGACAAGCCGACGGAATGTCTTTTCTCGATCGATATGGTACAAAAATAACTTATACGGAAATAGTGAACTGCTGTTTGTTAGTTTACTGTGTGCTAAATCTTATGATTATGCATTTTAATAAAATCTAGTATTAGGCCAGTAAGTAGTAGTTGTGTTGTCGCATTTAGAGTTTTGTGACAAATATTTATAATAAAACGATCACCCCAATAAATAATTAATAATAAGATTTACATATAAATGATACAATCTATATACCTATAAAACAAATATGTGGCTATGTTCATCTTCAACAGTAATTGATACATTCGTTACAGATAATATCTAATCATAATTATTTAAAAAAAACTACACGATAGATAACACATTGCATAGCCTTTGATGCAAAACACAAAGACAATTCTCCACTCCTGACGTAGGTTGCTCATGAATAGCTCAAGGTAGGTTCAAGTCCTGCTTCATGGATTATCTTTTTCCTCTATTATAATTTCCATTCTACCTTAGCATGGGAAAAGCTGATAAAATAATTATTAATACAACTTTATAAAGTAACCTGTACTAGTAATATTGTTAATTATAATAGAAATCTAGGTTTTTTCTCGTTGTGTTCTTGTTTGACGAATTATGACGTATAATTTAGAAAGAAATCGATCTGTAATCACTGAAATTACAATATTTTTGCAATAAAATTCATTTTTATAAGAGGTAATCTTCTCTCTAGATAAAATAAATAAGGAATGAGTATAAGAAGAACCCCACAAAAATAAATTATAGATAGAATATTACTCTCTTTAAATGACAACAGCCTAATTTATATTATAAATACGAATGTGAGTTTGCTTGTTTGTCACACACCTTAATCACTCGACCCATCTTCTTGCAATTTCGTATACACGTTATCAGGGGTGCAGAGGAGGACATAGTTTATCCAGGAAAAAATACCTTCTCCTGATGAGCGAACAAAGTCACGAAGTCAGGGGGAAGAAACTTAAACAATATAAATAATAATAATAATATCAGCCCTGTATTAAACTGTCCCACTGCTGGGCACGGGCCTCTTTTCAGTGTGAGAAGGGTTAAGCCGTAGTCCACCACGCTGGTCCAGTGCGGATTGGCAGACTTCACATTTTTTTTTTTGAGAACAATGGAGAACTCACAGTCATGCAGGTTTCCTCACGATGTTTTCCTTCACCGTTAAAGCAAGCGATAATTAACTATTTAATACGCATATAACTTCGAAAAGTCAGAGATGCGCGCCTTGGGTTCGAACTCGAGACCTCTGCGTGGCAGTCCAACGGTTGCCCACTAGGCTATTGCTGCTTAAATACCATAATATATTAAGTATAAATACATTACTGAAACCTACCAAAATTACATGAAATGAACATCGTTTTGAAAGAGAAATATTTTACTGATATTGAACTATATATACATAACGTGTATGGATTATACCATTTATTGAACTTGTTGTACATCCCGATGTTTCAAATACTTTTCAATGCTCGTGGTACCGTGTGACGTATATCGGATGCAATTGTCAGTCGTATCGTTGGAATAGCATAAACATTTGAAAACGTAGCCACTATAACAATTTTCAAGCTTGGAAATGGAATATATACATCTCATGTATTGAGTAGTTTGTGTTTTTATATCACCTACAGGTTAGACAATAGTGTTTGTTATAAAAAGGTTTTCAAGTACTTGGATCACGTATATACTTATACCGTTTTTGCTTATTTAGGAATAACAATAACGTAATTAGATTCAGGTTTATATCTCCAAAGACGTAAGGTGCCACATTTTACCAGCTATGAGTTTGGTCTCTCCTGCTGCAAAAGGCTGCAAGTCTAAAACCGTCTACCAGACATAGTTCTAAATTTCGTATAGTTACAGAAATTGTTGAAATTAAACTACTATATACGGATTTTATCGCGTTGTTTATTAATCACTGTATTACAAAATTTTTGAAAATATTACTCTACTACTACTATTGATTTTATTTGACTAATTTATAAGCTAATAAAATTATTTAAACTATTAAATCTATTTATTTTTGGTTTACACTTTCCCCGACGTTTCGGGTGCTTTTCAGCAGCCATGGTCACGGGGAGACTAAGATGGTAGTTGTCTCAATGTTCCAGTGTAGTTATTTCAAAGTACCTGAACATAATTTAATTATTGGTGTTTCTATTTACGCAGAATGAGCTCAAAGTATCATGAAGTCTAGCTGTGGTTTGTTTCTTCTTGGGTTTGACTATTTGAAGTACTGGATCCCAAGCTGGTGGTCCATACAGTACTTCAAATAGTCAAAACAATATGCATAACACTTTTAATATTATGCTCGAATCAACGATATACTTCCATACATAATACATGCTATTATATTTACTTTTCTATTTACGGGGACTGATTTGCTTACAGATTCATCAATCAGTCTGTTGAAAAAAAAAGACATAACAAATGCAACTCCATTTGTACTATACCTACATACATGACATAAGTGTGATTGCTGGGTCGGGCAAATGTTACTAGGTATTCCTGTCAGGTAATTTTGAGTAACAGGAAGCGAACTGAATAAGTAACTGTGCTCAGTATACGGTAATAGGCTTACCCTATATTATGTGTTTAGGCTCAGACATATATTTTAGAGACATACACGCATAAATTTAATTACTATCAATAATTTTAAATAGAAAGCTGCGACATCTAAAATTTAGATAACAATATCTTTTATTTACTTATTAAAAAAAAAATTAAGACCTTTTAAATCTGGTAGAAGAGGTAATTGTCAAATTACGGCAAAAGGGAATGAGAATGTGCTATACTACTATATGACGTAACTGCTATTTGAATGCAGGCGTGCAAACGAAATAGTGATACCCCTCCATTTTTATGCACAACAGAATTTTAAACATTAATTATTATTGTTGCTTAATGTTGCAATCAATTTTGATGCCGTGCCAAAAAAGTTGATTTCTACGTTACCTTTTTACGTTTTATTGTATAACGTTGCATTGCGTTGCGATGTATGTAATAACGTTGAAAAATTAAACAGCTTGTGATAATTGCAAGCACCCTATTAATAATTCTGCTTCACTGCTGGACAGTGTCATCCAACAGACTTTTTCAAGTTATTATATCACTATACATATATAGACCAAAACATTAACTGGCATAAACATATTGAGAATCTCTCGAATAGAATACGTAAATTAATTTATATCTTCAAAAAGCTACGTAGATCTGCAGACAAGGATACTCTGATGATGGTATACTTTGCTTTATGCCAATCACTTCTAGTTTATTGTATACCAGTCTGGGGAGGTACCACGGAAAATATCCGATTAGAGCGGGCACAGAGAGCGGTCTTCAAAGTTATGTTCTTTCGACCCCGAAGGTATTCCACACTACAACTTTATGTAGAATCCAAGCTATTAACAGTGCGACAGCTCTACGTCCTTCACACCGTGCTTCGGAAACACTTAAGCCGACCGCCCACATTGCCCACCGGTAGACTTAAGTACAAGGTATTCTCTATTGTGCCACATAGAACTTAATTTGCTAACATACAGTTTCATAATAACAGCTCAAAGTTACATAATTATCTTAACTAAACATTAAATATTTCTTTACAAAATAAGTATCATTGCAAATCGATATGGAGTAAAATTACATCTTCAAAAATTGGATTACCGTAATACTGAGGACCTATTACAAGGTTATTATTCACACATGTACACACACACACACACACACGCACACTTGATACTAACCTATATTGAAATTGTTTTCTTTTCTTGTTTTATTCTCTTTTTTTGTACCATTTTTCCTATGATTCATTTGATGATAGAGGCTTACAATGGATACATTAATACGGGGGGCGCTGACTACTGAAATACAGGTATATATACCTAGTTCAAGGACCAGAGTTTCTAGACAAGTGCATATTCGTAAGCCTTAATTTTTATTGTATTTTGTGTCATATAATTCTGAACAATAAAACTTATTATTATTATTTATTATTATTACTATTTGTTTAGGAGGCGATAGTCGAATTCAACTAATGTTAAACATTAGTTAGTTCCACATTAATAGGCTATCATTGTAGATCCAGAATAAGAGAACACTTCTCTTGAATATTTTCTATTATAAGATCGATCGCCGAAGAAAAGGAAAACCATAATTTGTTTCCTTTTTTTTTATAAAGACAACTACCGCATTTGGTTTGACTTCTGAGTCGCGGGTGACTTTACAAGCAAGCAAAGTACGTACATAAATTACATCCAGACTCGGCAAAACAGTTTATGGCTCACATGTTTGTCCCATGTGGAATTCGAATCCACAACTCTCGCCGTAGTGTCATAGCTAGGCGAACAGATATATCAGTACGATAGTCACTATTGAATAGAAGTTAATATTACCACTAGAAATTTACCCTTTATTTGTATTTCCCTTTATCTTCGGATCCAGACATTTTTGTGGAACCTGTGAGTTTGTTTAGTAAGTTAGTTGAATAAAATCCTCCAAATACAAACAGTACAGACCTTTTCATTGCCCGAGGGATTCAATGAAAAGGTCGTCTAAATACATATTTTTATGTTTGTATTGGTGTATAGCAAACTAATAAACAATTTTCAAGGCAATGGCGACACCGAAATGACTACAATCGATCAATTAACTAGTCTTTCGCGGTGGACCACAATTGCAAAAGCGAAAAGTATTTTAAGTAGTAGAGATCTTCATATAGGCTTCTGGCAATCGAGTCACTAAGCCTGGTCTGTCTGCCACAATTTTTCAAGTCGTCACTTCACCTAGACAGATTATGACTTGTATATCACCTTACAAAAACTCAATTACCGTTCAAAAGCAAATTAAAAAGACGAGCGATACCGTAAGTTAACTCTTTCTGTCCCAAGATAGACACAATAAAAAATCACGTTCTATGTATCATCAATGATTCGTCGGACATTATTATTATTATTACAATACGTCTATTATGTCCTACTGAAAGGCAAAAGTCTCCCCATTGTCCTTCTATCTTTATTTATTAAAGCCTTTATGGACCAGTTCTGTAAAGGTCTCTAGTTCATCTCGCTGTGTTCGTCTGGGCTTGCTAATTATGTCACTTGCGATCTTGAGTGATTTTCAGACATGAAACTTGTTAATAGTGTGCTCAAATATATTCGACTTATAAAAATTATGTTAAATACTACACATAAGTATCTGCATTCACACACACAAGTATACATATGTGCTGTGTCTTCAACCATGCGCAATAGGTACGTCATTGTGCAAGACAGAATGTATTCTAATACTATGTGAGTTATTTTCATACTATTGCTAGCTAGAATCAATTATAATTAAACTTAAAAGCAGGAGGAGGAAGGAGCAATTACGTGTATTTTCTTTTCTTCACAATAAACAGCAGCAAAGCGACAACAATATTTTCTTTGTTCTGAGATAGTTATAATAACATGGGTAATATAGAAGTCATTTCAATTATATTTACTATCATTATAACGCTTAGTTTTTATAGTAAATATTGTTTCGTATACATTTCTCGAGGCTGTAATATTTTATTATTGGCTTGCAAAACAAACATTGATATGATAATGTATTGGTAGAAGTAATGCTGTTCTTTGTTTACTCCATTTATTGACATTTTCGCGTACCACGATTTTAGGCCTATGTTAATGACTACACTTTATAGGCAAGTTGTAAATTCCATATAAATCACGACAAACTCATTTCTGAATTAGTATTGAAAATTGAATTTTGGTAAAACCGGTTTTAATCTGATACTTGATGTATAGGCACTATTTGTGAAAGTCTAGGTAACTTTCGAGTTTCAGGTGAAAAGTTTTCATCAGTATTTTTCTTAAAATAACGTACCACTGAATTATGTAAAACCATCTTCTAATAAATATGTCATAAAATTAACGGTGGGGCTTCTGGTGACCTGTAATACAGGTTTTTCTTAAACCTACTTCAGGCACCAGTCTCTCACAAGCTAGTTTACAATGTGCTATTTACACTGTTGTCTGTACTTGAGTCTTGAAACTATTGTGAAGAGAGAATAAAAGATTTTATTATTATTATTATGATTATGACATAATTATTTTAAATGGATTAATGGGCCGGCTCGACCGGGGAAGGACTACCCTCTCAGCAGTATTCCTCTAGCAGTATTCCTACTGTTGTGTTTCGTTCGGTGAGTGAGAGTGCCGGAGGCCCAATCACCCTCTTTCCCCCTTCCCGCTCCTTCTCCTTCCCACTTCCTTTCCTAAAGGGTCGCCCACGCGCAAGTAATGCCTCTGCAGTTGCAGGCGTCCATAGGCTACGGTGACCACTTACCATCAGGTAAGGCCGTATGCTAGTTTGCCACCATAGTCGTATAAAAAAAAAAGACTAAAAAACACGTTATTTTGGTTTACAAGAATCTCTGCTAAATAAATTATCCTTTTTAATGTTCTTGAATGTTTATAAAGTAAAAAATGGCGACTGAAAAACATCTTGTTTGTTAGCAATAATATTGAATTAGGACTTTCGTACCTAATTAATACTCTGATCTAAAGGATTTTCATAACACTAATAAAACAAACTACAGATTGCGTATTGACTTAAGTCGTGGCCTCGCTACTATGACTACGCCGACTGTTGTGGATTCGAATCCTGTACGGTACAAAAATTGGTATGATCCACAAATGGTTGTGTTCTTTATTTAAATATTTGTATAGCCCTCCGCAATACATAAATGCGGCAATTGTATTTTAAACTATAAAAAAAATTGAACAATTAATAATACAAAGTACTTTTTCCGGGGATACTTTATTTAATTAATAAATGTATAATTAGTATATAATTCAATATAATAACGCTTAACGTAATACTAAATAACAACGAAGAATAAGTAAAGTTTTCTACATAATTTCACATAACACCAAGGGAATACTACCAACGTTTTATTCTCATATCCCCGGCGTCAACTAGGTTGGTTTAAGAAATTGTCTATAAAATCCCGCTCTTCATTACATACGTAATTTTATATCTGCGGAGTAAAATTATATAGCGCAGATTATATAGCGATATAAAGTAGTTGCGTCCACCTTTATTACTAAGTACCCACTATAATATGCAATTGCGTGAAATATGTAGTAACTTATTAACTACTTTGCTACTATTTTTTATATCGAACTACTTTCCGTCCGCTGTTTCGCACGTTTGTATCTGACGGAAAGTATAGATTATAGTCTATCTAAATGTCAAGTTTTATCCCAATTCGTTCAACGCTTAACGCGTGTGTTTGAGTCATAAACATCCAAATATATTAATTTGTTTTTTTTATTTACTTTTCTTTTACAAATGTAAAGATATTTAATTTGTTAATTATATAAGAACCTGTCGTCGGTTCTTCTGAGGCGCGGAGCCACCTATCACAAGCATATTGTTTTGGTGAACAGGTGACTCCAATGACCTAAATTGTAAGAATGTACTTTTTGAAACTGAAAATAAACATATTTCTAATGTTTTCTAAGACTTGACAGATTAATAGATTTGAATGTTTGTCTAGTATTCTAATATCACGGGCACGCCACGATCGTGGCGGTAAGTCCCGTGTTTGAGGAGTGGCTGGAGAGACGGCATGGTGCCCTCACCTTCCAGCTGACACAGGTAATGAATGGCCACGGTTGTTTTGGCCAGTTCCTGTGTCGTATACGCCGCCAAGAGACGCCCGGTTGTCACCACTGTGGTGACAGCCACGACGTTGTTGAGGACACGGCGTTGTACACTTTGGCGGTTTGCCCCACGTGGGGCATCGCAGCGCCGTGAATTGATCGCGGCAGTCAGATTGGTTGCCCTCTCGCTCCCGACCGTAGTTCAGTCTATGGTCCGGAGTGAGAGGTCGTGGAACGCCATCGCCTCCTTCTGTGAGGAAGTGATTTCCATCAAGGAGGTGGCGGAGCGGGAGAGGGAACGCTTAAACCCTCTCCCCAACTGCAGGGCCGGGCGCCGGAGAGCGCGAGACGACCTCCAGCCACCCTAAGGTTTGACCTGGGGGTGGTGGGCTTTGTGGGCCTGCCCGCCACCCGATCAGCACCAGGTCTGAGAGGTGGCGTGCGTGTTCCCACGCTCGCCTCTGTTTCGAGTCCGTCTCCCCTCTAGGGGGGAGACAGTAGGGTTTTAATGAGAGGTACCTATATCGGGGCGGAGTCGCGACCGCATGCGAAAGTGATTCGCGCGGCCCCGTCGATAGTAGTTTTTGTCGAGGAACACCGTGGTGGGTTTAGTCGGTATTCCGGGAGGTACATTATTCTTATTTCATCTTTCTCATTTACAACGACGAGTTCGACATAACCCCTCCGCCTATCCCTCCGCGGGGGCGGGCCCCGCGGAGGGATAGGCGTCAATGCATTCCCCCAAGTAAAAAAAAAAGTATTCTAATATCAGACATAATTATAAATAGATTGCGTCTGGCCACCGGTGAACCGCCGTGGTTTGAAAGGTTAACTAAACTTTCGCATTTATAATATTAGTTAGTGAAGCACGTAACTGAGAAGCAAACGGTATGTGTTATTGACATTTTTGGTCAATAAATATCTTTTACTGTAATTATGCATACATAGTTTCACACCTATATTCCGAAGGGTTGACAGTGGAGTTTTACACCCACATTTTGCCAGCTAAGCTTTTAGCTCCAACGTAATAGGGCGGGAGCGTATTGTCGGGCACAATTCAAGACTACATTGAGAATTTATGAAAAGAAAATTCGAATAACAAATTGACTCGATCCGGGAATGGAAATTAAACATTAAGTTGGTATCAACAGTCATATTGCCGATATCCTATACGTAATTTATCTCATCAATATTAATAATTAGTGTTTTTGAATAATTATTATCAATGTCTCCATTTACTTAAAGATTCGAATAGCTTGATTTGTATCGATATACTCATATCGTTAGTTTGTGAACACTTAATTACTATTCATATCTATCACTTACCTTATTGATCCCATCCTTATCATTCGTTTCATGCCTCTTGGGTTAACTTGGTATGTTTCTAGAATATCTCTGATTACTTTCATAAATAAAAACATTTTATATAACTTTGTATAGCCATTACTAAAAGTTACAAATTTGATACAAAGCGATACTTCATACGACCAACTTGTAATGATTATACGTTTCCTTCTCTAAAAGTCTTGAGTAAGTATTAACCGCGGTTTTCCTCAAAAACAACTCTTTCTTTGTTAAAGGAAAACCGCTGGTAATTACCGTTTCTGACCTAGATTTGGTTCTATTTCATCTGTGGATGTGTTTAGTGAGGCTAAGCCTACGTTAAACTATTGTATATCTGCGAAACGGTACGCGGTGTTGTATTTCCCAGTAACATTTTGGGTCTCAGGCAAGATGCTATTTTGTCTACAGGGCACATGTTGAGGTAGCGTATTGTCCCAGAGAAGCTTTCTTTACTTTATCAGACCGAGTTATCGAACTTGGGACAATACGTTTGGTGGCAAATATAAGAGCAAGTTTATGCCACAGGATTAATAAAACAGGCATCAAGATTTTACAACTATCATCTACATATGTAATAAACAGCGGTAGCCCGATAAATAAGAAACTGGACTTACGATCGAGCCATCCTTGGTTCGAATCCCTCCCATTTTACTACCAACGTGAATCAACGCCTAACACGAATATTTTAGCTTAGCTACAGGAAAATACTAGTAATTTGCTACTCAAACTGCTTGTAATCTATTTGAAAAAAGGTTTGCTTCATATTTTATTTAATCGACTAATGTATGTTCAATGCCTAATGGATAAGGCTTTCAAATAATTTAGATACTACGCAGTACTTACTTACTCGTTAGTCAAAATCGATCCTTCAATTTATACGCTATAAGGAAAACCTGATAGGACTATAAAAGCCAGTTCGCTCTAGTCGATTTTATAGCGCTTCACACAGCTATCCAATCATGTAGAACAAGCTCTGTGTACGTGTTTTTTCAATTAAGCCGCCTGTATCCAATAGCACTGACCTATATTTCTATTGATATGTAAACGTAGTAAAGTGCTGAAGTACAAGCATTGAAATAGCAAATGTTTTAACTTGACAGCTGTTGATCGAGTGACGTAAGAGTTGGGTGCGGATAACGCTTGTGTGGGTTACAAAGCACTTGAACATGAAAGACAAGATTAAGCTTACTTGATGGTCTTTTAACATTATCCAATTTATCTTATGGACTATGAGGTGCTCCCAGATATGCATTATTCTGTAAAAAATTGAATCGACTTATACTTTGAAAATTTGTGCAATAGGCAGCAATAATTCCCATCCCTATTTTAACATTAATATTTATTTATAAATATAACATACCTCTACCTAACCTTTAAAGCATTCCAGACATCATATTTATTGCATCATGCAGTTTATAAAAGAGCAAGGCATTGAATTCTAAAATTAATTCGATGTTCCTAGAATGTCTACAGAACTAGAGTCAACATGTTGTCATAAACATCGGTTCAAGATGCTGCAAAATAATGTTATTTCATTTGAGCTTTTGTAGCAATTTAGTAGTAATGAAGAATTATATCTTTGAAGTAATAAAGAACCAGTTCTCAGAAGTATAGTCTTCAATAGAATGAGCAACTGTACCATCAAATAAGTATCTTTTCGCGCTAAAATAGTTGATTTCAATATAGATGCGGTAAATTTTTATCAAAAATATATAACTATAAAAAAAGGGCAAAGATCTGATATTTTTATATAACAGAGGCAGAATACAGCGCGTCTGCTGGTAAGCAGTTATTGTACCAGTGCGATGCCATCTCTAAGAAAAGGAATAAATGATTGCATGAAGGAAAACTAGCGAGCAAGATAGGTAGATAATATGTAAGCCTCTTGATACTTGAGAAAACTCTGTAATAGTTGGTCCTGTATTATAAAGTATCACATATGTTTGCGTACCATCGTATTCAATAGATTTGATCTACTCGAGTATAATGTTATTGAGATTTTCTATCAAAAAATTCTTAGTAACAGCACCTAGTAAGTAAATACGCCTAGTAGACGATAAAAGAGTCGCGCCTAATAACGCGCAACCTGAAAACATAGTTATAAAAAGTAGGTACAATAGTTATTTTTCTATCTTTTAATGTATATAAATAGAAACGGCAGACTAAGTAGTAATATAAGAATAATAAAATTCCTTTTTAATTGTTCCAGAATCATTACTACTGAAGATCGTTCGAGTCTCAGTGCCTACATACAGGGTGAGAGGGCAGCCGGCACAATTTGAATGCGACTATGAACTAGGCGAAGACACTTTATACTCCGTGAAATGGTACAGAGACAACGAAGAGTTCTACCGCTTTATGCCGAAGTACGACCCACCGAAACACGCGTACAAATTAGAAGGGATCAAAGTTGATGTGAGTAGATGCGAAGTTGTAAGCCCACGACTAGGGCTATTCATGTTTCTAGAGACGTGACATTAAGTCGATTGGTAAATCGCAACGGTTTTGATGAAGCTAATCGACGACTATCAGAGTTGTTTGAGCGTTGTAGGCTTCCTTTTTAAATATTACTAGCAAATTTAGTTACAAATATCTACATTTTAATTACCAGTTATGTTGGTTGCAAATTATCATATAGGCAGTATCAATTTATTATAGCATTCTTGTTAGCATCAATTTACTTACAAATGACTAGTATTCTTCAGCTAAGCTAATATGTTTCTATTAGGAGTAGACTCACGTTAAGAGTGCAGTGAGTGAAATTTGAACTAAAATCTTAAAATTTGGAATCCAATGCATTCTCCATTTGGCTATTGCATGCCGTAATAAAATAATTTTGTCATGAAATAAAAATGTTAAAAATATAATTTACTTGCTGGCGCCGCAGTTTCACCTACGTTAGTGATTACTGATCTGCTGTTAATAGCCTATGTTACTTTTAAATAAGGTAGCTTTCAAAATTGGTACAATCGATTTTGAATTTATTTATTATCAACTAACATATTTTTCCCTCTTTATGATATTGGTACAGATGTAATAGCAGTTAAGTTGAAATTACAATAACAGTAATAGTAATGAATTCATTTGAAGTGCACATTTAAACTGAACCAATTACTACTATGTATTATTATAAGTTCGAAAGGTTAAACATCGTTGCTGGGATAAAATCCTAAGATGATTAATTAAAATAATTATTTTGTAAATTAGTCTAGTTAATTTAATCGTCGGTCAAGTCTAAGTGAATGTCATTTGTCAGCCAATAATCCAGATGCCACTAAAAAATCGTGTAATACGCTTCTTCGATCATGTCGGCAATCCATTCAGAGAGCCAATTCTTGTTATAAAAATTGTTCATAATAGTTTCGGTCTAGTCTTAATTTTATTGATATAACTCATGGTATATATAATATTAATAGTCAATATATAATAATAGTCAAAATAAATGTAAACATAAGTTGCATGCCAGTTCACAATTTTGTCGTTTATTAAATTAGATCACAACTCTATTTTGAACATATTATAACATACATACGAGAATTGGCCTTTGTTTTAAATTCTTAGTTTTACTAAGCACTCATAATGATTAGATACATCGTATTTGAATATAAAATTTTAAGTGTTAGTTTACGCTCAGCTTTGTTAACACGAACGTAGAGAGTATAATAATATAAGTCCTATACAACCTCCAAACTGTCCCATGGCTGGGCGCGGGCTTCTACTAAGTGTGAGAAGGGTAAGGCCATAGTCTACCACACTAGCCCGTTGTGGTTTGGTTGAATTCGCGCAACTTCGAAAACATTATGGAAAACTCTTAGATATGCAGGTTTCTTCATAATGTTTTTGTTTACCATTAATGCAAACAATAATTAACTATTTAAGAGGTGCATGCACTTCGAAAAGTCAGAGACGAATGGTTAGGGATCGAGCTTGTGACCTTGTTAGTCTACAGAGTCCAACAACAAAACCTAAACGTCTTGAATGACATTGTAATTGATTTATAAATATTAATAAAGACATTAGCTTTAAATTAGAGTCTCCAAAGACTTAGAATTTAGTTACTAAGTAATAATTGTTGTTTTAATTGGAAATTATAGCTCATTCTTCTAGTTGCTTGCTCTAACCGTGTACCTACCGCCGGTGATATAGGTTAAGGTTTTACTAGAAACGCTCGCAAACGCAACCGCTTTATCCGTGCTTATATCTTGTGAATTCCCTTTATAACAACGAGAAGTGATACAAAATATGTGTCTACTTTAATATTCTCTTTCGTTTAGGTTTTATTGCTAGTAATTTTACTTTCCACGACTTACGTAAGCAGTATTTAAGCAACCCTTTCAATCGAGCCATCTTTTAAAGGAATAATATTTATTGTTTCGTGTGTAAGTAAATTTATGAATAGTCGATACAAAATATGATCAATGTCGACTTAACAAGACAGTTTTGTATATACGATGAAATGTATAAGGTTTATGCTATAAGGCAAATTATCGTAGAATTTGAAAGGTTTTCTTTGAATCTCATTCTTTAAAGAGGTTATGTAGTCGGGTTATCTATTCGGGGTACACAATGGGGTACGCCGACGAACATTGACAAAAGATCGGGATAGAAATGAGCCGAAGCCACACAATCCATACGAGACCATTGAGGAGTACTATCGTCTAAGCTAGTGGAAACGTGAAGAACAAAATTACTTGTACAGATTTAGCAGGAATTCAATTTTCCTTATTGATCTTGATATATTGGCATTCGCTTGTCTACTCATACCTATTAAAACTGAGGGTCTATACATTGATGTTTATCAAAATCTAATACAACACAACGTTATTAATGTACGTAAAAAGATTACAATCGTAAATTACAGCCTATATGTTAATGCTTCACGGGTTCGGAAGCGAGCTTAATATACAAATTTCCGGAGAACAACTTTTAGCCTACTTAATACAAGGCAGAATTAACAGTCCTAAAACTTAATCCAGAACATTCCAATACGTAGTAGCTGTATCCTCCCTCACAGACAATAAATCTGTCGTGTGCTTCCATCTTAATAAATAAAGTTGTAAGTCAGAAACGTTTGTGAGTAATTAGAAAAAAACTTAAAGTAGACATAGCGTAGTTAAAGAATTTCGTTCTAGCAACGAGGTCGTTCGTTAAATGGAACAACTTTTGTACGACTTCTTGCAATTAGCTCATTACATAAATTTAATAGAAAATATATTTCCAAGCTTGAGAATGAAAAGCAAATTTCAAAGTAAAGCAATTCCATTAGCCTTTCCCGGAAAGTTATATATATAAACAATTAATATATATTCATTTCTCTATTTTTAAACTACAAACCGTTACGTATGTATACATAATATTTATTAGATTGCAATAGTTCTGAGAAGTTCAGGAAGCTTAAAGTTTGTTGTTTGGCTGAACAAGTGTCTTATGGAAAGTTTTTAATGTTTTACTTATCTGTATTATGAAGACAGTAGATAAAACAATATATATAAAAAATCTGCATACAATATTATACATATACATGTATAATATTGTGGTTTCATGATTTATTCGTGTGTAATCTTGAAATCGTATGAGGTACTTATATGATGCCAAAAGATTAGACAGAAATACACACATACACGTACATATTAATGGTTAGTTGTTTTGCTCGCAGTTACAAAAGTCGGACGACCGAAGAGTGATTCTGCATCAGGTGACACTCAAATCAAGTGGCCTGTACAGATGTGAGGTGTCGGCAGAAGCGCCGAGCTTCGCGTCTGCAGCCGGCGAGGGTAGAATGGAAGTTATATGTAAGTCACATTAGCATAATATATCGTATGAGTATCATTACATATAAGATAAAACTGACTACCTAAAGAAGTCTACTTTATTCATAAACTTAAACGTGTTTTAATATAATAACTTCATGTTAAGCTTTTTTTAATTTTATAATATATGGCATCGTTGAATACTACGCGTTTTATACTGCCAGAATTAAAATCTGAAATACTGCCATTTATAAATTTAGATTTCGAATACCTCAATTTTATTCCTTTTGACTTACACATATTACGCAACAAAAGGTAGCCATTACTTTTTTACAATTCGTATTTTGTAAACTACAGTTTCTATAAATTTGGTTGTAACAATCTTATTTGCAATATAGGCCATATTAAATGTACTTAAATAAAATTTCTTAACTAACAAAGAAAATTTTCAAATTTAGGAATTCCTATTACCGTTCTAACTGTGAAAATGCTTCGAATAAAATCTTGGTAAATAATATATAAATTGATTTACTAACTAAGCATCTTTTCACATTCTATAAGAGTATCAGCTTCCATTTTGAATAAAATATACAACTTATACACTTGATTATGACACTACTATTTTCCTTTTATATGCTAAATGTTAATATAGTGTTATGCTCTTCGTCCTATATACGTTACACCAGGTAAAACTCGTTTAGCTTTTATATAGCAACTATTAAGAAGCTTTGCATTAGACCTTTTAACAGGATATACAATAGCACTAAATCTTCGTAGATATTATTACCGTTAAGGCTTACAATAATTTGAATTGAACGATTGTATTTTTTATTAGATTTGCCGCGGGAAGGCCCAAGAATAACAGGGAATGAACAAGAGAACAGAAGAGGGGACTCCTTATTCCTGAACTGTACGTCGGGCCGGTCGTACCCCGCGGCGGTACTCAGTTGGGATATTGATGGAGAAAAGGTACTATTAACATTCTAAATGTTAACATTGAAAGATGATGTTTTGTCAACATCAACGCTGTTTTTGTTATTGGATGTTAGAATAATAATATGAGGGTAAATGTAACGGGAAACAAATTTAATACTATGTTATTATTATCATAGGCTATGTACGCTGTTTTATTCTATCACATTTTTTATTACTAATAATAATATCATGATTTACTTGTCCTCTTTACTCCCACCTAGATCTTATACTTAGTTAAGTTTCTTACGGTGCTTCTATATGCGCGGGTTACGTGTGTGGGTGAAGCACGTCAGTTGTTTACACGACGCATACGAAAATGCTTCAAGTTGTTAATGTTATCCGCTGCGTGTACAAGAACAATAATTAACGATTCATCCTGCCAACAGTTCTTCTTGCCTGCTTCATGTCCCATATATTTTAGTATCTAATTCTACAGAGGACCTAAATTCGCACGATTTCACGTAAATGGGAGTGTGACTGTTGACGATGACCAACACTCACACGGTGCTAAGTGAATAGTGCATTGAAATGAAACGTTTTATAGACATCATAATTTAAAACTGTAAAATGTTAGCAGCAGCAGAAAGATGATTCTAATACTGGTTAATAGTGCACGTATTTACGACTCATTTAATGTAAATCTAAAATAAAATAATAAAATTTTAACGAACGCTCAGTAAGTACCGATAAAAGTCCGTTCACGTTATGAAATAAAGCAACTTATTTTTGTAATTTACGGCGAAGAATTTGAAATATTTTACGATAGACTACATTTTCGTGTTAAAATTATAAGGCGCATCAATTTTTCCTATGCAAGTTAATTAAGGTATTTTAATTTAACAGGATCGCACGTAATAGATTTCATTACAGGCCAGAGATCGTAATTAATATAATTATTAGCTGGAATACTGAGCTTCATCCTGATATTTGACCCTTTAAACGAGTTTTGTTCATTCGACCTCTTCTTTCATCAAGAGATTTTTTAAATTTAAACTTTGTTTGAATCTCTACACAGTACCGGCTCGTATTTATCTTTTTTAATATTGTATTATTTATGATTTTAGCAGTGCTCATTTTGTTTTTGGGTAAAAATATGTGACTGGTTGAATTGTTCTTTTTTCGGAGTCAAGGAAAGTTCAAGGCGGCACAAAATGCGAGAAATATAATTTTCAAATCTTACTTTTATTTCTGCAGGATCCCAACCATTGTTTTAAATATTTTATCAATGTTATAGAGCTTTGAATTCACTTTAGAGAGAATATTCATCGATACAAGGGATTACACTGCTCAAAATTCAATTCGCGATTGGTAATATTTTACTAGATGGATCCATTTACAAGATCCCTGCTCGCTACAACGGTTAGTTAGCATCAAATTTATGAACAATTATCGCGTCAAATGTTCCGAATCGAAGGGTCTTGTACACTCCAAACTATAGTTGCCTGTTTGAACTACTATTTGCGGGCATCTTTAAGCTGCTATTAATTTCAAGGTCGACCAATTACTGTTGACGCGAATACAAAACGTATTACACATAATTTTACTCTAAAAACTATTTAAGGTATATTTTTATCTTAATAGGAATGAAGCTGAAGCTATGAAAGGAAATCCATAAGCTACATAAAACAGTTTACAAAGTGAATTTTAATTCATTTTTAGTATGAATTATAAATATCTAATTGATTTAAACTACAAATAAATTATAATCCCAACTTTTTTACCTTTTGTTTGCTTTACTTAAGCCGATCAAGTTTCGTAAAGAAAATAATTATTTTTATAAGAAATTTGATCTCTTAATGCCTGGTATTTTTAATTAACTGGCTAAAACGAGGGTTGAAATCACAACACTTTGCCGCTTCTTTCCTCAAACATTTATTCCTAAAAATTGCTATTTCACAATCGTAAAAATGAACCGATTTTCGTTCACCGCTACTGTCCATTTATAAAGTCTAATTAAACAGATTTCAGAGAATTACCAAATGCCAGCATTCTAATTGGTTACGATGAAACAATTGACCGTGGTTTATTATAACGAATTTATCATATCAATAGAAATAGATTCACTTTGAATGGGGTCCTCGCCTTTCCCTTTACAGAGAGCCTGCCCGTTTTGTATGCCTGTCATTGCCAGCACTGGGGGTGGGTGAACTGTTATAATTACTGAGCTTGTTAGGCAGGTTGATGATCACAATAATATAATGTTATTACTACAAAGAGGGTTACTATCCACCTCAGCGGTGTTCATTATTTATACAAAAAAATGTGATTGAATAAGATTAGTGTAGCTATGACACCCAATATTGTTTTCTCTATATCGGTAGCCTGCTGGAATTCAAGAGATGGATTGAAAATTCACCTAGCTAAGTCGTCAACTGGATACAGTGATGAGATTCTCAGAAAAACGTGATATATGTTTTATTACTACTACTGATATGCATTATAAACTATTTAAATCCCATATTTTAATATTGTGCAGTATATTTTAATCTGCCATTTACATAAGATGTGGTGCCAAATAATATTTCCACATTGCAGTATGTAAAACATCGACCTGTAAACAGTTTTAATGTATTATTTATAATAATATATAGTTTGAAGTAAAAGAACAAAACCTAATAGTGATTTTTCCCCAGGTCACGGATCCAGTTTTGCTCGTGGAATACCCGCCTACACAACACGCACACGGGCTTCTTTCAACAGCGTTAGGCCTTCGCGTGCCTATCGGCAAGACTATGCAGGTTCGGTGTACGGCGAGAGTGGCGCCTGCTTGGCGGGAAGGCAGCGAGGCTGTCGTGGGCAACAGCCAACTCGCTGACAGCAAAGAGGCAATGTTATTAGGTAAAGTAGCTCTTGAAGATTTATAAAAAAATAACATTTTAAGTATAGATTACTGTGCGCTAACCGTACTTACATCGCAATAAGTTTTTACACAAAAAAAGAGAGCTCCCACATTTACATGACAGAGAACGCTAGTGTACGATTTTGAATTTGAGTGAGCTTGACTATACTATTTATATACTTCTTATAATTCTATTGACATTCTGGCATTGTATGCCAGATGACAATTTAACGTCTAGAAAGGCGACTAGCTACTAACTCTCACTGTTATACCTATAATTTAGTCACATAAATAGTAGTAAAATTCAAAGCTAGATTAAAAAATAGTATATAAATATGTTTGAGAATGTATAACAGACTCCATTCTATTTCTAAAATAATCTGCTGACTTTTTTATAGACGATTAAACTCTCGAGAAAGCTGTCGCTATCATTTGCCTGACGAGTCACTTTCTAGCCCTTGTGCATTTAAATTGGATCTCTAAAAAGAAAAAGTGCAATAAACTTACACTTTTTCTTTAGAAAGGATGAATATTGAAGAATTTATTTTCAATCAGTATATTGAAAATCCTATTATTCAGAAATACTCGTAATTCTCGTTTACTTTGTAGTTCGAAGCACAATATTGCGTTTAACTCTAAATTGAATAAATTGGAATTCTAACATTGCAATTGTGAAGCTTTTATACTGGCTATTTTGTTAGTGACATATACACGAATTGGTTTCCAGCTCTAGTATGCGAAAATCTTTTCTCAATCACGCTGAAAAGCTACCGATTTATTGCAATGCACGATTTACGTATTTTCATTAGCCTAAATTGCATATTGGACGGGTCTTGCAGATAATTCAATGCATTGCTATTATGAAAACATTTTATATTACCAGACGTGGTACACAGTATTCTCGATATTGCTTCACAAACAAATTTCGTGGTACGGAAAATATAAAAGAGTACAATAAATGTTGAGCTTAGAAGCTCTGCTTTTTGGACAAATTCTCGCTGTGTAAAGTTTATTCGAAATATAAAATATCTACCCGCAATTTTCGCAAATGCGGCAACATGACTTACTGGCGTAACATTTCATTTCCATTCGTTGGTATTACAAATGTACGATGCACAATATGGATTGTGGTGCTATGCAGCACTAATTAGAGAGAGCAAGCGTATACCAAGCGGAGGCAGTAGGTATCTCATTAATGAAGGAACGGCGCTTATTTTGGTAAATGAGATAAAGGTATGTAGATAGAAACTACTTTGAACAGGTGTCTTTCTTTATTCTACAAAGGTTTCAATTAGCATTTTATTATTAAAGAGAGCATCTATTGACTAACTGCCAGGTTATATTCATAAATATGAACCACGATATACTAAAATGAAGGACCCAAAAAATTGTAAGCAGCTTTCGCAGTCCATTCGCATTTACAATATTGTCGACACTATTAGTCGACTATTACTGACTAAACTAAACAAAGACTGCATCTGATTTTATTTGTGAACACCTGTCGTCCTTTGAACTAAACTGTACGTCTAACTAGATGCATAATCATGAAAAAACTACGGTCATCTTGTTCAAAGGATTTACAACACGGTCTTGTTTTTCATCAACACTGAAATAATTATAAGGAGCGAATCGCAACCCGTAATTCCCACGTACCCTAATTCCCCTCATAGCATAAAGGTGAAACGCACACAGAGTTACCTTAAACATGTAAATGAAAATAAAGCTACAAAGCTTCGCTATGCCAAATAATTGGTAAAATATTTCTATCTATCTTTTAATTAAATGATATAGACGGAAGTCAATTACTATATCCGATGTTTAGTGTAATATAGTGGAATCATTTACATTATCTCCCAATATAATATGTATTGTCCCGTTATCATCAATATCAAATCGATTAGTGATTACAAATGTTATGATTAATTTGCTTCAGGTAACTCGATACGTCGTTGAATTTGAATGTGATTGACACAATACAATGTTATGAATCAGTAAGCCGAACTGACTTTTTTTATTGATTCGTAACTTAAACGTCTCCGTAGTTATTACCGATATTGTTTGAATGTTCAGTTCCAACATTGCGGAGCAATTACGCCATTGTTATGTTGTGTTTATAATGGGCAAGAATAGACATGACATAGACTTCATTACGGGGTTGCTTGTTAATTTTACTTCAGTCACTAGGCTTTAATATTAAAACTCAGAGAGAAAAGAGAAATGACCTTTTTATATAATAACTCTTTAAAATATCCGTTCCACTTCCAGCTTTTCGACGTAACAATATTCTATTATGCATTATTAACGTTTTCGTTGAAACGTAATAAATGCAGTGTTAAAAATATCATATAAATGATTTTTAACCAATAGCATAGCCAAGCTACAAAAATATATACATATATGCTATAACATATGCTATAAGGTTATAACAATTATGTTCGGAGTATTGCCAAAGGTTGGCAGGCAAAACACCAAGTACGTACATGGATGTGCAAGTATTGAAATTTAATTAACCGTATCCAACTTAGCTAACGAACATTAAAGAATATTTTCTGTTAAGCGCCCTTTATGTAGATAGTGTTTGTAGATTTCCTTTGTGGTTTCTCTATTAGTTTACTCTGAGTATATGCATACATTTATCAAAAAATACAGTCTAGTTGTCAGCCCTCATGTTGAATGGCTTGCACGCGATGCTCAAAACAATCGCACTAAGAGTGGCAGCTAAAAACTTGGCAATTGAACATTAAAACCGTGGTAAAGCGGTCGGTGTAAAACGATAAATCTTTTTTTAAGAACACAGACCAAGTAAACGGTGGTACATTATTGTGATGTCTAACTTTTTACTAGTTCGCCGGGGGAGTCTCATCATTTAACTCGAATAACAAAGCTTGTTTGTTTCAGTGAGGAGTTCAAGCGGGGAGTCTACGCTAAGTGTAATGCTGTTAACACTTTCCCTCGCCCTCTTCTTCAGATCCCTAATGCAATCAGAAACGTGATAAATTATCTCAACTCTTTTATTAACAAAACGTGATTTAGACGCAGGCACGGCTCCGGTTTATTCCTTACCAATGAGGAATATTCCTTCAACAAACTTCTTAGATATAATTAAACGATTACTTTCAAATATTTTGTAACTCGATAATTGATTTATCAGATGGTATTTGTTTATAATATGATAATGTACAATTCAGGTAGTTAGTAAATATTTTTAATGTTTTTATAGTAAAAGTATTTAATTAAGTCTTCGATACATATCTCGGTCATTGATAGTATAAATACTTTTGTTGGTACTTCTCAAAAGGAACGTGTTATCATTAGGTACAAATTTTATATTTTTGCAGTTAAAGCTATGGTATTAAAGATTTTTATTTGGTAAACCTATCTTTAGAGTTTAAAATTATATTGTAAATAAAAAATTTAGAATCGCCTTCTTAGATATTATCTACTGATGTATATAAAGTAAATATTAGTCGAGATCTTTTTTGTAAGATTAATATAAAAGAATCGAGAACTTTTACTACGTATTGGTAACATGTTGACTTTATAAAGAACGTTGGAAGATTTAAGTAGGGATGTGCACTATTTTATTCGAATTATATCCGTATCTAGAGACAACAATTACATTAAACAATGGTCCTTGACCACAAAGCGTAGGTATCGAGTAGAGTCTTTATTCGAATATAATTCGAATGTTACTTTGCGCATCCCTAGTTGCAAGTCTTGGATAAAATAATAAAAATGATATAGTGATACGAAATGCTTATAAGGGTATTAATTTTTGAAACCAAATTTTCGTACCTTGATGTAAAATAATCTATGAGATATAAGTCGCTGTACTATAAGTTCTGAGGCATTTTCATTTATACCGCGGCAGTTTTGTATAGAATTATTTGATGCGTATGTCAGTACATATCCTGAATTGCTAAATATCACAGTTCCCATTGTACATATCGGTATAGAACACGTATGCTTTCGTTGTTAATGTGTACTGTAATTAGTAAATTTACTGGCATAATTTTGTTGAAATAAAGAAGAATTTGTTACAAGAACCATTTATTATATTTGATTCCTTTTTGCTATCCTAAATTAAAACATATAATGAAGTATGTACCTCAGGCCAGCTACAAAGTGTATTTCTGTACAGTCCGTAGTTGGCATTAGGTACTGATGTGGAGATTAAGGCTGAAAGGTAATAAGTCTCACGTAAAACAGAGAAACCTGGAACTTTTGAAACTTATTGATTTGTAACAGTTTTAGTCTCTGTGACGCTACTAAATGTTTCTAGATAGTAAACATTTTCTTAAAACCTGCGATCAGCAGTTGCGTATGCATACACGCTCATCTCTCTCTCTTTGGGGAACATAAAATACATTAATATAATATTATTATATGGAACCGCATTTAATTACACAGATAACTACGACGTAAGTAATATTAAAAATAATGTAATATAGGATGCATTTTTGTCATGAAAATGTCCTCTAAGCCGAAGTTTTGCCAATCTTAACGAGTCTGGAGATTTGAGTAGGCAATATTAGGTATAGTGCACTATAAATGCACTCTCTGTACCATAACTTTCAAGATCCGATGGAACGAAAATCCGACACAACTTGAGAGAGATCAGGCGCAGAGCTAACGGCTTTACGTGCTTGCCGAGACACGTGGTGTCACCGCTACCTTCCAATTTAAACTTCTATAGATACTTCCGGGCAAAAAGTCCAATAACTTTTTGCTGGACTGACGAAACCGAGACTACAGCAGCCGTATTCACCACTGCTTCGCCACGGAGGCAATCAAAATTAATGTAAGTACATAGTTAAAAAAAAAGCATAATACATATTCGCATAGTTAAGCGGTAACGCATTGCATCCACATCTTGTCAGCTATATTTAGATAAAGATACTTTTATTTGTTTAAACACGAGTATGCACATATAAGTATACAAGATGAAAATATAAACATAAAAGGATCGGTCATGTTTTGCCTATAAGACGTACAAATATTTACAGGGGATCTAAAAGAACAACAGTACCTAATTAATTAAATAAATTTATATAAATCATGCTAATAAAAAAAATCACAATCAAAACATTATCAAAATATGGATAAACAATTAACAATTAAAATATACAGTAATAAGAAATATCAATAGAAGTATACAATTAAAATAAAAAGAGACCATCAATTAAATTAAATTAAAATCATAAATCAAAATCAAATTAAAATCCAAATCAAAATAAAAATTAAATTTAAATTCAATTAAAAATTATAAATTAAATTAAAGTGTAGATGTGAATCAAATTAATTAGAATTCTTATATAAATAATTATCATGTCAGGTTTATTTTATCATTAATGAATTCTTGTATGTCATAGTAAGCTTTTTTATCAGATAACTGAATAGTATTTTATTAAAACCTTAATATTTTGCTCCTTCCAGCATCTGGGTATCTTATTGCAAATGATTGGAGCCATACAGAATACACTATTTTGCATGAGAGTTGTTTTTGAACTATGAAGGAAAAGTCTGCTGGTATCACGTCTACTACGATTTACTATGTTAGATAGCTGAGGAAACAGTTTAGGGTTTGATTTAACAAAGACTGTTATCTCAAAAATATACAGAGAAGGAACAGTGATTATCTTATGTTTTGTAAAGTAGGGCTTACAACTGTCAGTAATATTTTGTTTGAACATCGTTCTAATGCATACTATATTCTACTTGTGCTTTCCAGTTTAGTTTACTATCTATAATGATGCCTAGGAATTTAGTGGTTTCAACTTTACCAATATTGGAATTCTGATATTGTGTTATTAAATTATTATATTTACCAGATTCTTGCTGGCTGAAATGCATGATATTAGTCTTATCTAGATTTATTTTCAAATTATTATTTTCCAACCATTGTATTATCGATCTAAGTGAGTTATTTATATCGGTGCTGTAACTATCGCGACTAGTGCATGGTATTGCGACGGTACTATTGTCAGCAAACAAGGTTATTGCTTGGTTAATGCTTTTTGGGAGGTCATAAATTTATAAGAGAAAGAGGAGAGGACCCAAAACACTACCCTGAGGCACACCATATTTTACTAATCGTTCTGATGATTTATGTATTTCCTCTCGTTTTGTTTTTGTATTTATCATCGTAATTTCTGTGAATTGTTTCCTGGTACTGATATATGCCTGGATAAGACTAGACACGTTACCCCTAATACCGTATGCTTCTAATTTTTTATTAAAGTTTCATGACAGACAGTCAAAAGCTTGTGTCATGTCACATAATATTGTACTAACGGGGTTATTCTTATCTACATTTATGGTTACTTTATATAAAAAATCATACAATGACATGTTTATAGTCTTGTTATTTCGGAATCTCTTCTGTTCGTTTACTAGTATTTTGTTTCTCTCACTCAAATACACCACTTTCAGAGAGTTTTGCCACTGGTTTTATTTCGAAGAATTTATGGTTGTGCTTGACGAGTATGCATGATCCCCCTCTCTTGCTTTCGTTTCTGCTATAACAGGCCGCGAGTTGGTAATTTGGGATTGTTACGTAAGATTCATAGCCTGCCATTACAAAATGTTCAGTGAAACAGAGTATGTCCACGTCTATATCTTGTTCTTGTAGTTCGTTAAGGCACACTATAATTGCATCGGTTTTACTTAACAAGCCAGCAATATTCTGATGTAAAACATACAAATGCTTGTTATTCAAGAAAATAATCTACAGGCGCTTCATCGTTTGTCTTGTCTTCCATTGCAAGGGTATTTATTGTTGTAAACGATTCCATGTCTGTCATTATATTGTATACATTTGTAATAATAGTACGTAGTCCGGTATCATTAATCACACTTGAATGTTTATGGAATGTGCTATAATCATATTTTAGATCAAAATTAGAATCCACAAAGTATGCGTTGATAATTCCAGGTACAGCAAATTATTAAATATTTCGATTCTCCAATTGTATAAATTAGTGTAGAACCCGAGTTTATAAGTGGGACAGTAAATTATTATATTTGTATATTTCACGTTCTTTAACGTATTACGCAATTGTAGGATAGTGCTGTAGTAATAATTTGTGAATTCAAAGTTCTCTTCTCCTATCATTATTATACAATAATCATTCATATTAAAGTACAAGACCTTTTTTCAATATTGTCTAATAATTCTTTGGTGCTTGCATTAGGTTTCAGGTAGTGACATATTTCGTACTTTTCATTTATCACATTTTGTGCAAATGTTAGAACTGAGTTTCTCTTGTTTGTAATTAGTATACAAACTTTGTTTACTGTATACTTTTCAGATGAACACGATTCGCGGTTTCTTAATTTTTGTGAGTTATTTGTACCGTCGGTGCCGATTTTCTTGTTTTTTGTTAATGATATTATTTTGCTGTCATGAGTATACTTTTGTTGATTTGTATGAAATTGTTTCATGTTTGTATTCTTATTTGACTTTTTAATAGGTTTTCAGCTTTATGCTTTATCGGACTATTAGCAATCTTCTTGTATAAACAGTTTTTCGTTAACAATTCATCATTGGTTTCGCGAAGCTTATTATTTTCTAAGGATAATAATTCTATCTCATTATGAGCACTGCGCAATTGTGCTTCCAAGTTCTGTAATTTATCGTTTAAAGACTTTAGTTCGGCATCTTCACTGTCAGATATATCAGGCATACTATTTATTGAACAATCGTGAGATTGGGATAATAATAATAATAATAATAATAATAATCTTTATTGTTTCTGATAATACAAACATGTTACACCTTACAATTTGAGTTAGTTTGAACATTGTTGTTGTATTTTAGTAAAACATACTGATACTGGTCCCCCAAACTAGGCGAGTGCCTGTATTTTGGGGGTCAGTGTTCAGCCCTAGAAGTGATGCAATGTAATACAAACTTGTTTCACTTTGCATAATATATGATGACATTTCTCTAATTTTAGTATAACATAGATTTTTATATTGTGCAATTAGGATTGGAATAAATTAAATTTTTAAATTAGTTAACGAAATTAAATAAAGTATAAAAATAGAAAAGCAACATTACTGATTACATTTAAATTAAAGTACAGTTAAATCACGGTTAAATTAAATTCAAAATAAAATAAGATAAAAATAAATGAGATAAAGATAAATTTACATGAAAACAACATTACATAAAAAATTCATTAACCATGTAAATAACAATTTATTTTATAAATCTAGAACAAATAGTGTGTGAGTGTGTGTGTGTGTGTGTGTGTGTGTGTGTGTGTGTGCATGTGCGTGTGCGCGTGTGTGCGTGTGTGTGTGCGTGTGTGTGTGTGAGTGTGTGTATTATGTGATGTATGACAGTAAATCTTCAGTCTGCTTATAATTTAACTGATAAAGCCATGCGGTGACCTTTCGTTTGGCGTCATGGCTATTTATACCGGCTATGTTCAGAGCTTTATTTATTTTATTATACAGTTTGCAACTGATGCTGGTAAACTGTCTCTTGGCAAAAGAAGTTTTGCAAAGAACCCTAGGACAAATTGGCATTCCGGTGCGTCTATTTGGATATAATGTCATTATCATCAATCGTTGTTTCTGACTGTGTTCTAGCGCGATTGCACCTCAAAGTTATATTTTCCATGCAGTTCATAATTAGAATGATATTATAATTTGCCAATTAGTAGAAAAATCTTAGGTCCGATGATTACAAGATAAACCTACTGCCATACCGACCACGCCTCTAAACTTAGTAATACTATGAACACCTTAAAGAAATTGCAGTAACAATATGCTCAAGTTTAGCATCAACCCTCGCAATTGACAGTAAGCTAACGTTAAACAAGAAACTAACGATAGTAGATCAGCAAGATAGTCTATTTGCAGTCGCACATTGCAGACTCAAGTTTACATTGGTCAAGTTCGTGTGTACAATCCAACTAGTGACCGCTTTAAAGTTTATTTATATATGGTCAGGTTATATTAAATGTGCTCTTCTTACGTTCGTGTTCTATCTATATTTAAATTTCAAACATCCTTATTTCACTCTATAATTATATAAATGGCCTAATAATTAGGAATGGTAATAATTATAGGCTTTGTTGGACACGGCAACAGTTTGAGTGCGACAAAACAGTTACTTTTAAATAAGATATTGCCTTGTATATAATTTCTTTAGAATTTTATTTTTTTAGTGGATATTTCTCGCCCTAAGAATTTTTCTGTTTCACAGGGGACATTATAAAAATTTAATCAACAGACACATTCAAACACAGAATAATTATATCTTTTTGGCTCTCGCACCTGCGGTTGTTCGAAGTGGACGTGTGTCGCGTGTGCTAACTTATTTTACAATTTAAATAATTTTACTAAATTCCTATTGGACAAAGTACTATATTCATTGAAATTAAACTACTATATACGGATTTTATCGCGTCACCACCATCCTAAACAGTTAGCTACCGTGGAAATGTCTTTATTTCAGAGAGCCCAAGGGATCTGTGACAAGAAACACCTGGACGCCGAGCTTCAACATGTCAAGCAAATACTGCAAGACAACAAGCTCCAACAGCCGCGCCGCTGTCACAGATCCCGAGAAAAGCCAGCCACAGTCGAGCACCAGCCTGCTACACTGCCTTATGTAAGGGGTGTCACTGACAAGATTGGCTACATCTTGAAGCGAGCTTCAATCAACACATACTTCAAGCCGCCAACGAAGATAAGTCAACTTTTACCGTCCGTCAAGTGCCAATTACCTTTACAAAATGCAGGGGTCTATAAAATAGATTGTGACTGCGGACTCTCATACATTGGTCAAACCAAGAGAAGCATAGGCACCCGCATAAAAGAACACATAGCTGACGTAAAACAAAAACGCTCGTTGAAGTCTGCTGTGTGTGAACATGTACAACAGGGGACCAACCACTACCTGAGATTTGACAAACCACAGATTCTCGCTAAAGAACACCGATTCCTACCAAGGATGCTTCGCGAGGCTATTGAAAGCAAAAAACATCCAAATTTCAATAGAGAAGATGGTTGGAATGTACCACCAGCTTGGGATCCAGTACTTCAAATAGTCAAACCCAAGAAGAAACAAACCACAGCTAGACTTCATGATACTTTGAGCTCATTCTGCGTAAATAGAAACACCAATAATTAAATTATGTTCGGGTACTTTGAAATAACTACACTGGAACATTGAGACAGCTACCATCTTAGTCTCCCCGTGACCATGGCTGCTGAAAAGCAACCGAAACGTCGGGGAAAGTGTAAACCAAAAATAAATAGATTTAATAGTTTAAATAATTTTATTAGCGTATAAATTAGTAAAATAAAATCAATAGTAGTAGTAGTGTAATATTTTCAAAATTTTGTAATACAGTGCTAAATAAACAACGCGATAAAATCCGTATATAGTAGTTTAATTTCAATGAATAACATTCGCGTAAACAGAAGACAATACAAAGTACTATACTCAAATTCTCGTTTACTCCAATGGCCCTCCTACGGCAGGACGCCACCTTCCGAGAGGGATAGTTATATTTCCTCAATTCCATGTTAGATTGACTCTCATCCGTAAAACTACGATTCGGTGAGGATTTGAACTCGGAACGGTTGCACCGGGCGATACCACTACTTAAACCACTGAACCACTAAAGCGTGTGTGCATCGAGCGAAATTACTGTCTGCTACAAGCAATGCTACGCGGGCGGACTACGTCATCGCCTTTCACCTGCTACCAAGCGCTACGCACCGCTCGCTACCGTGTGCGGTGAGTCATTGACCTTGTACTCTACTACGGCTGATCAAACTGTGCATTACTGACTACGCTTGGGCATTTGCGTTATAGTAACTAAATAATTAACACGATAAGATACATGTCCTTGTCTCCCAATTGTCTGATTAATCTTTGTTTATTGTTCGAAAATGCCAAGAGTAACCCGCTCACCGACTGCAACCAATGTCAAAGAAACACAGCGGGTGATGTTTTCGACAAACATTTCAGCTATAGACACTGATTTGAACCCATCAAATGTAACATCACGCACTAAACGTTTCCGACCCAACTTCTCACCTGATGAGCGGAACGAATTTAAAGTGTTTGAAGACAAAATCATGCATATGCTAACATCTTGGAAGTCCGATCAGGACATTTTACTTCAAAATTATCAGAGGATATTAAAGATATTAAGGTACAAAATAAGGAGATACACAAGACAAATATGGATATAGAAAAACCAATAGAATATATAAATATGGCATATGAAGACATGAAGGAAAATGTAGAAAGGTTAGAAAAGGAGCGGCAAGAGCAACATGTATACATCATGGAGTTAGAAAGCAAGGTGCCAGGTCAGCTAGTCTAGAAATCAGAAATATTCTATGCAAGGAAAATGAAACCATCTCTGACCTAACATCTGTTATATTGAATACGTGTAAAGCTTTGGAGCTTACTTTGGTACCATCCGACTTGCGTGATGTATATTGTACGACGGGAAAGAAAGGTACAAACAGACCAATCGTTGCCGAGCTGCTTACAGTACTTTTGAAAAGAAAGATATTGGATACCACCTGATCTTTTAATAAGAGTCGCTCACCAGCCGAGAAGCATCTTGACATTACGGGCGAATCAAAACCCATCTACGTGGCTGACCATTTACCGACCAGTCAGCGACAATTATTCTACGAGGCACGAAAGTTCGCTAGCTCACATGTCTTCAAATTTTGTTGGGCCCAAAATAACAAGATTTTTCTCCACAAGCGTGAAGGTATGGAGGTGTTTATTATTTCCTCATTGGACAATTTATATAAGTTGTTAAAATCGCAGTAACCATAGTTATTATAAAACGAGCGAGTGTTATATAAAGCATGTTTTATTATATTGTGGGTCTTATAAAATAATACTGAACTATATTTTACAATGTTATCATTTATCAATATTTTTATGTCACACGCAACACACTTTCATTACACACAAACACTCCATATATATTTCCTCGTCCTTACAGTGCTCATCACATCCTCATAACATTACACAATACTTATGTTCTCGTCGTGTTACTTCATTTGATAATAATCAACTAAAAGCAAATAAAAGCTATAATGCCAATCCATACTTGACTATACTAAGAAATTAACCAAATTTCGGGAACAAATACAACAAGTGTCACCCTTTTGTTATATAATGTCTACACCATGTTTGACCTAAATTATATAGCAAATGAACTTGATGCGATTAGTTCAACGCAATCATATGTATGTAAACTAGAAAATTGTAAGAGCTTTTCAAACAATATTAGTAAGTCAGTAAATGTATTGCATATTAATATACGAAGTGTCAACTGCAATTTCGACGAACTAATTGTGCTCTTAAACATCTTGTGTGTCTTACCTGAGATTATAGTACTGTCTGAGTGCTGGCTCAGCAAAACCACAAGAATTCCATTAACCCGTCGAGCGTCTGATTAAAAAAGTGAAAGGAAGGCCTTGGCGGTAATGTACACTTGGTGTTCACACGACACACGAGAGGTTAATAGAAACACATAAACACTACCAGACTACGAATAATTTTAATCAAAATAATGGCGTTATTGTATACGTGGACTCATTACTGGTACATACTATTAGCGAAATACGTATTTCAGACGCTTAATGCCTATTGTGTAAATAAGACTCTATTGATCTAACAGTAGTTGCTTTATATAGACCTCCCTGTTATCGGAATATAGACAATTTTCTGAATGATCTGGATAACACATTTACTCTCATGTCAAATTGTAAAAATGTTGTCATGATAAGTGATATCAATATAAATATCTTGCCTAATAACCTGAATTCACAAGCAAACGAATATCTTGATATGACCGCGTCCCACGGACTTCAACCTACTCACACCTTGCCTACCAGAGAGAGAAACTGCTTAGATCATATACTCTTAAAACGTAGCCTGAAAACTATAACTCTTATCTTAGAATCCTTTATAACCGACCATGTTCCTGTCTTTATAAATATCGAAACATCAGTTAAACCTAGTAACGGCTTAAAAAAGATAATTAAAATTGATCACACCTCCGTATTTACCGAAGTGTATAAATAGTGATCTAGCTAAAAATATTAACCCCAACCTGCAGTTGTTTGACAAACCCTTACCGGATGATAACACTATTACACACTCCCTAGTACTTATGCCCACAGATGAATGTGAAGTGAATAAATCATTCAAAGTTTACGCAAGGATGCTGCTGCGGGATGGGACAATATTTCGGCACGTTTGCTACAAAACTGTTTCAATACACTTGTTCCGATTATTACACACATTTGTAATCTTTCAATATCGCAGTGTATATTTTCCAAATGCTTAAAAGGCCATAGTTCACCCGATATACAAGAGCGGGGACAGAAACGGTGTCAACAATTACAGACCAATATATGTACTACCCACTTTGTCAAAAATACTGGAGAGACTACTAAAATTATATCATATTCAAAAGCGTCGTTCCTTTAACGGACGGACGATGAAAGTATAAGCAGAATCTGTGCGAGCGCTTTCTCTGAAAGTGAAATTGTAGCGGCGAAGAAATTGTTGTTCGAATCCTTGCCGACAACAAGACGTAAGATAACACGGAGGAAGGCGGGGAAAAATGTTCGAGACATAGACGACATCATCTGTCTTATTCGTGATACCGACTCCGAGGATATCCCAGTCTTCGTAGCCCGCGACCTTGAGAAGTTGCCTCCGGTTCTGTTTGATCATGTCGACGTGACGAGGCTATTGAAAGACATTGTTAAGCTACGGCAAGATCTCGACATGATGAAAGAAGACTATGCGACAGTTAAGCAGATGGATCAGTTGAGAAGTGAGGTGCAGTGTGTTTCATCAGGATGGTGCAATGTAAACACCAGAAGAGGTGCATATGTCGCAAGCTATGAGTGCGATAGTGGTCCCATGGGATTGCCGGTTGAGTGCAATGAAAGCATTAGTAAATGTTATCAGCAACAAACTACGTTAGAATCTACTCTAAAATCCGGTTTTAACAATAATCAAATATCGGAGGGTAGTAGTGAAGCGTCGCCGCAAAGTAAGCAATATAATCCGATCGTCGAACTACGGGAAGCGGCCACGATGACGCACGTCGAGGGTCAGCTGATCGACTCGCTCGCAGCTCGTCATACGGAGCCCGCACCCGCTCCCCCGCCGGTGCACGGTGCAGTCGTTGGCGTATCGTCGCCGCCGTCTCCCGCGGCGACCGGCGGCCGCGGTCCCCTGCCCGCCGCCTCGCTGCCGCTGCTATCTAGTCCGGCCGCCTGTACTGCGCCGCTACCACCACCACCACTCGACAGAAATGGATCCGGCGCTATTGCACCTAAGCAGAAATCGTTGGCGGAGATTGTTCGAGAAGGGAAATGGAAGACACAGGCCCTGAGTGAACAGTGGGTTCGTGTCCAAAACAAGAGATCACGTAATCGTTTCATTGGGAAGCGAGGAAAAGCGATTCCTGAGCCTGGAAGTAATTTTATGGCAGCCGAAATTAAGGTTCCCATGTACATTTATAATGTGGCGAAGGGTGTGTCCGTCTGTGACATCCGTACCTACATAATGAAGAAGACTAACATTGATGTTAAAATTGAAAAAATGGACATGAAGTTCGCGAAGGATTACGAATCATACAAAATATTCGTACCTAAACGTTCGTTAATAAATTTCCTGAGTGATGACTTCTGGCCAAAGGGGGTAGCCTATCGTCGATTTATAAACATTATCAGACGTGATAAGAATGTCCGTGTGACTAACGAGAATATTGGCAGTTCTAATTTATGAATAACATCAACTTGATAAGTTTTAACTGCAAAAGCGTGATGAGATCAGTGGAATGTGTGCGGCGGCTTTGTCGCTCGGCTGATGTTGTGGCGCTGCAGGAGACGTGGCTAATGCCGCATGACATCGGGTACCTGGCTGCGATAGACGACGAGTTCGCCTGCACGGGTACTTCTGCAGTGGATACCACGGCAGGGGTTTTACGTGGTAGGCCCTACGGCGGAGTTGCCCTACTGTGGAGAAAAGTTGCGTTTCCGACGGTAACCGTAGTGAAGTGCAATAGTGTGCGTCTCGCCGCGATAAAAATCGAGCTCAGTGATCGTTCCATCTTGATATTTTCTGTGTATATGCCTACCGAATCCAATAAAAACTTAGTGGAATTCACAGAGTGTCTTAGTGAAATGACAGCCATAATTGACAGTCACAATGTGGAGTCGGTGTTTATGTTAGGGGACTACAATGCGCACCCCGGTGAGTCATTTGCTACTGAACTCTTATCTTTTTGTGCGGAGCAATCGTGGTCCTGTGTAGACCTTGAACTGATGCCGACGGAAAGTCATACGTTTGTCAGTGATGCGCACGGCTGTCGGCGCTGGCTCGACCACTGTCTTGTGACAAGTGCCGCGCGGCACTCTGTGTCCGCGGCATCTGTGCTATGTAATATTTATTGGTCTGATCATTACCCTGTGTCTATACGATGTAACTTTAATTTACTTAAACCTAAGATTTGTAAACCTACTGTTTGTATAAATAGGATAGTCTGGGGTGAACGTGACTCGACACAGATATCGAAATTTAAAAATGTATGTCACTCTAGTCTCCGTGAAATTGATTTTCCTTCAGAATTAAGAAACTGTTCAGATAATATGTGTTGTAACAAAAGTCATAAAATCCTATTAGATAACATGTATGACGACATTATTTGTATACTATCGGAGGCCGCTATATGTAGTTATAATGATACCGAAAAGCGGAGAGGTAAATACATTACCGGGTGGAATAGGCACGTCCGCGGCGCTCATGAGATGGCTCGCCAATGTTTTCAGGCGTGGCTGTATGGGGGTAAGCCCAGGGCAGGCCGTCTTTATAATGATATGTGTGAAACTAGGCGTGTTTTTAAATCAAAACTAAAGTGATGTCAGCATAATCAAAAACAAATAAAAATGGATATTATTGCTGAACTTCACTCAAACAAGAAATTCGGTCAGTTCTGGAAAAACACCAATAAAATGAATCATACGCCGGGCCTACCCGTGAGCGTGGAGGGAGTGCACGAGCCTAGTGAGATCGCCACTATGTTCTCTCACCATTTCAGGGTGGACTCGCCTCTGGGGCCAGCGCGGCAGGAGCCCGATGCTAAGGAAAGCAGTGAGCGTAGTGTTCATTTTACCACGAAGGAAGTGCGTGCGGTGATTAAAGGTATGGTGAGGGGTAAATCCCCGGGTCACGACAGCCTTAGCATCGAGCACCTGCAGCACGCAGGTGTACACCTACCTAGAGTGCTTTCTATGTTTTTTACCCTGTGTTTAGGCCACTCCCATCTGCCCGATAATCTAATGCGTACTGTAGTTGTCCCAATCATCAAAAATAAAACTGGTGATACATCGGATGTAAACAACTATAGACCGATCTCTCTAGCCACAGTGGTTGCCAAAGTGCTGGACAGTCTGCTTGGTCAGCACCTGGATAAACACGTCTCGGTAAACGACGCGCAGTTCGGTTTCAGGCCCGGGCTTTCCACCGAGAGTGCCATCCTGTGCCTCAAGCAGACTGTACAGTATTACACGAGTAGGAAGACCCCGGTCTACGCATGCTACCTCGATTTATCGAAAGCATTCGATCTTGTATCGTATGACATTCTATGGGGTAAGTTAAGGGATGAAACTTGTCTACCTAGGGAAGTTGTGCTATTGTTTATGCATTGGTATAACAATCAAAAGAATTGTGTAAGATGGGCAGGCTCTCTTTCGGGGGAGTATGGGCTGGAATGCGGGGTGAGGCAGGGGGGGCTGACCTCTCCTAAGCTCTTCAGCCTGTATGTCAACCGACTGATCGATGAGCTCAGCAGCACCGGCATAGGGTGTCATATAGATGGAGTGTGCGTGAATAACATCAGCTACGCAGACGATATGGTGCTGCTGAGCCCATCGATTGGAGCCTTACGAAGGCTCTTGAAGATTTGTGAGTCCTACGCGGTGGCTCATGGGCTCAAATACAACGCGAAAAAGAGTGAAATTATGATTTTCAGACCGGACAACAAGCGATACACATTCGTTCCGAATTTCACTCTAAGTGGTATGGCTCTAAACAAAGTCGAGCGTTTTAAGTATTTGGGCCACTGGGTCACTGAGGACCTTAAGGACAGTGTAGATATTGAAAGGGAGCGCAGAGCGCTGTCTGTCCGTTGCAACATGTTGGCCCGCAGGTTTTCACGGTGTACGGGGACTGTCAAAGTCGCGCTTTTTAAAGCGTACTGTCAGTCCTTTTACACCTGTAGCCTGTGGGTTAACTATACACAGCGGAAATACGGCGATCTGCGCGTTCAATACAATAACGCGTTCCGGGTGCTGATGGGACTGCCGCGCCACTGCAGCGCTTCCGCGATGTTCGCGGCGGCTGGCGCAGATGGCTTTGCGGCCATCTTGCGTAAACGGTGCGCATCTATCATGCGCCGCACGCGCGACAGTCCCAACACCATCCTCCGCGCGCTGGCGGACCGGTGGGACTCTCCGATGCTGGCTCGTTGGATACGGCTGCACGCAGTCGTATAGTGATTTGCCACCATCATCGGGGAGTCCACCCGGAAGGCAATCAATTAATTAATTATTACTAACACTAGTTTGTAAGCTTGCAATTCTACTAACAAATATGGATGTATTCAAAATGTTAATCCGAAATAAATGATTATTATTATTATTATTATTATTTAAAGTTTGTTAAACCGAGAAATTCATGACCACTCTTGCTGCACAACATTTAGAGTGATCGGTGCCCACCTATATAATATCCTCAATAAAATTGCAATATCTATCGACTCCTTAGATCACAATTCAAAAAGGAAGTGTCAAAATGGCTTATGAGTAGAAGTTATGCAGAAATTGAGGATTTAATGCGACTATCGATGCTTTAACTTAACACATACCACATACACTCAACATAAACACATACACTCACACATGCGCACGCACGCACACACGCACACACACACACACACACACACACGCACACACACATACACACACACACACACACACACACACACACACACATACACACACACACACACAAACAAATATAAAAAACATAAACACGAAAATCACTTCACATTTAATAAAAAAATAGGCTAAACAAGTAACTTATCACACGAACATCTCAACATAAATGTATTTAAATAAGTTTTTAATATCCAGCGAGAGCCCTGGTACTCAAAACTAAGTTAACTCTTACCTTGGGTACTAGTGTTTCAACAAATGTATGCTGTAACTTGTTTTTAGATTGTAAGTTTTCTCAGTATTTATACTGTTTGTAACCTTTTTAAGATATAAATTATTATTATTATGTTTCTCTTATCACAGATACTTTCTAACATATTCTATTAGAAAATACCTGGCCCTTTGGGAGGCTTACACGGAGACATGGGTCACAAGCTGCCCTGCGGTTATCATAATTATTATAATTATGTGGGCCACACAAATTTTGTGTCATGTGTGGGGTCAATTTTGTGTTCGTGTCATCGAACCGTGTTTTTATTTGTATGCCATCCGAGTATGATTCTGTTTTTATTTGTTAATTTTATGCTAAAAGTAACTAATATAATTTTATTTAAAAGTATACAGTAATTGTATAACATATCATCTCAGTTTAATTTTGCAGAGAACTTTATATATTACAACTTACTATAATAACTCCATATTTTTGAAACCAACTAAATAGCACGTAACTCAACAGCTTCCTACTAGGGATTCTCCGCTTGTCATATTATTCTATACAATCCAAGCGTATCCGTGAACTGACAAATATACAGACTATACAAAAGAACAGAAACATATAAAACTTATACCCACGCTTATATCTGCCAACATGTGATACCGGCACTCGGGGCCATGCGTCACTCGGCACGAATATTATTATTACCTTCATCTCTAGTAAAAGTGCAACACACCGTATTCCATGTTCTGTTTGGAAGCGAATAAAACTAAATATTCACAAAACAATAAATTCCTGAACTTTTTGACCTTGGTTATCTTAATGTTAACACGTGTACAGTAGATTGTAAAATGGGTCATATTGCAATTAAACTGCTTTAGATAGATTTTATAACGGTTGATGTTTTGATTCTAAATTTAAAACTGTAATACAGTATAAATTTAAACTTTACATTTAATTAAACCCTAGAAGAAGGAAAATACAAGCAAGTAAGCAAGACTGCGTGTTAGTTTGAGATCATTTTGCGTAAATAGGGACACCAAAAATTTATTTGTGTTCGGACTTTAAAATAACTAGACTCTTTCACCGTGACCATGGCTGCTGAAAAGCAAACGAAACACGTCGGCAAAAGTAAACATTTTAATTTGAAAATATGATCGTTTTAAAATGTCCAATAGTAGCGTTTTAAAAATAAACAGCGAGAAAAGCCATACACCTAAAGCAGTTTAATTTTAATGTTCGCGTTAACGTTAGACAATAGTAAATCTTTATTCACACAAGTTTTAAGTCGTTCCTCTACTACGCGGTTAAATAATTATTTCACTGGACTTTATTAACCAATTAGACCAATTATAAAATAATTAATCTTTGGCATTAGATTGATTATCCTAGAAGAGAAAATAATAAATATTGGTTACAATTATTATTAACCTATTAAGTCGCAGCGGCGGCCAAATGCCATAGTTTTACATTTATGTATGTCTATCATTCCAACAATATACAAAATGAATTCAGTTTAAGAGTTATCCAACGTCAGGTGAAATGAAAAATCTATAGTTTCTTGTTAAACTGTGTTTTGATAGATAATTGTAACTGCATGCGTGCTGCAATAATTTATGTGACCGCCTTCTCACCTCGCCGGTACGTTTACTGATGTGGGTTACATCCTCAAAAGGCTAAACAATGTGTGATCGACAAGTACTGAATACTAGTTCTACTTTGTGTCTATAAATTAATTTATTTAAAACCCACTGACAGAAGATGTATCTCTAATGCCAGTTGTCGAAAATACAAGACAATCCTTACCGCTTCCTGGAACAAATTGATAAATACGCAGCCATTCGTGATATAATATACGTAACACTGGAATAATAATATGAAGGCTATATGAACTGTCCCACTAATAGGCTCGGGCTTCTCCTTAATATATGAAGGGTAAGGCCCACTACGCTGGCTCAACGAGGGTGGACTAAACTTTACACATCTTCGACTCTCATTGCCGTCTCCATAATTATCTGAAACTTCGAAAATATTATGGACAACTTCTAGATATACAGGACTTCTTACAATGTTTTCTTTCATCGTTAAAGGGAGAGATAAAATGGCAGTTCAATGGAATCCCCTCTAAGTTTTTGCTTCACTTGAAATAATACAGAATATTATTGTAAAAGTAGACTCAATATCAAATGCTCGTCCACCACTGGAATATAACAGCTGCAGAAATTTCTGCTATATAAATACGCCCCTTAATTGCAAGTTGGTTCTACGCTTCTGTACATCTTGCAAGTCCTAAAATACACGATTTAAAAGAATAAATCCCTCTTTAGTGGTCTCAAAAGTATCTCTTTATCCTGGCCATTTGCTACAAATCGCCCGAGCTCCCAAACTCTTTTGTCAGGTCGCACTACACTTGTCTACGAGCGCTTTATTATATTTTATTCGCAAATTGAGCTTCCACTCAAATAAATAATACGACATATTGATGACAAACTAAAGGAAATTGAGACAGATATACTTAGTTTAACAAATTCCTTTGCAATATTTGTGAAAATATTCACGATATTAGTATTGCTGCATCGCTTTCAGATAGATTTTAATAGTTATTTCTGATTGATATGAACCACACTATCAACAGAAAATTGTCATCAGCAAATCGTATGGCTCTCAAACTTATTAAATATTTATGTATAAAATCAATAGCCGCTGCTAATTTCCGAGGTTGCAATTTTTTTTAAATTTTATCTTCTAACATTTGTTTTATGTTTGAGGTGTGTAATGTAGATGTCTGACAAGATAAACCTATGACTCGTAGAGAACAACGACCTTTCAAAAAGAGAATTATACTTACCTAGCTTCTGCCTAACGGCGCAAGTGAATCCTTAGGGAACAAATATCGCAATAATACTTTTATTCTATGTATTAATCCAGAACATGGTATCAAACATTTATAATATAAGTGGGATAAAGAATAATTATATTATAACGCCATAACATTGTGTAATGAAATTGGAGACAACGTGATGCGGTGTTAGTATGTGAATAATAATAATATAATAATATTCTACTACACACACAGCACCATCTAGCCCAAACTAAGCAGAGCTTGTACTATGGCTACTAGACAATGGATAAACATACATGTATACTATTTTTTTTTAAATACATACATATTATACATAGAAACACCCAGACCAAGACAAACATGTTAATGCACACAAATGTTTGACTTGTACAGGAATCGAACCCGCGACCAGGGTCAGGACGACCGCGATCAGGCAAGGCAGTCGGTTATATTAACCACTACGCTATCAAGGCCGATGTCTCTCTATGCAATTTGTATTAGGTGCACTGTTTTGATACTTCTCAATGAGTGACAACACTATAAAATTACCAATCATGGATATTTTCAGCTATTTATTGAATTTAGAGCCACAAAATTTATTTTTCAGAATATCTATTATATTCGTGAAAATAAAATTAATTCAATAATAGCTATCAATCACATAAGTATCAAGTAACGGTAACAGGGCCAGGGTCAGGGCCAGTTCTTACTTCTGTAAGGCATTTGTCCCACCACAAACAGGTAAATGACTGGCGATCAACTATTTCTCGCTAAATGACCATGTAAATAATATAAGATTATGTGTAAATAAAAGAGATGCATATAGGTCACTGTTCGGATTTTCGGTGAGAACTCTTTCAACTAGGTTATCGCTCAGCTATTCTCGCTAAGCGACTATCGCTTGATACAACATAAAATTGTTAGGCAGTTGACAACCAGTTCAAGTAATCACCCGATGCATTCACACACTCGCTCTCCTGACTCAGCGACGTATCAAACAAAACTATTTTTGAAATAATGAATTAAAGCGTCCGTTTTAAAAATCAAGCCCTGTCTTAGGCAACTTTACAAACATATGTATGTGTAGGCTAATTATGGAAACCTTAAATAATGTAATGTATGTATGGATACATTAATTAATTATAAAGTGATTTTTTTGACGACCATCCATTCATTGAAACTGTTCCGCCCGTTACCGTCTCGTCTTTACGTTTTAGCGGCACCCGTCTTAAAACGTTTCTCGTTCGTCTCTTCAGAAAAGTTCTAACAAGACAGTGACACTTAAGCTTCAAAACCCGTCTTTCATCCCAAACAGTCCGGATGGAATTAATACAACAATGGCTTATGATTTCCTGTCAACTGGTTAGAAGACAACACTTTAATGAAAACGTCACAGTTACTGAGACGTCAGTCAAAGACTTTTCGCTCATCAAACGAAGTAAAATGCGATACTGGAAATCCATTTTATACGTAAAACGGATAAAAAGTTTGCTAGAGAAACAAAAACTTCGCAAAACATATTATTACAACTTGCTGAGTGATATTATTTCACCTTTCTTTATGCGCCATACTTCAAGAGTGAATAACATTTTTAATATTATTTCGCAAGTAACCGTACGTCGTACGTTAACCGTACGTAGATGTGAGAAAATCTAAAAAAATATTAGGTAATTCTAATTTCAATATTTACAAGAACATGTCTCAAATTTGTAATTAAAGTATTAATTATTAACAGTACGGCTGAAGGAGCAATTACACATAGAAAGTTTATGATACCAGTTGAAATATTTTTTATCATTGTTCCGATTTTATTTTATTCATTCTTGGCGTTTATTTCTGGTCTGTTGATGCGTAAAAAGTGCCTACACGTTTGGTACCAAGTTTTGATAAAATCGGGAACCGATTAGGGTGTCCTTACACTACACTTTTTTATTCTTACTTTATTCAAATTGACACGAGGGAGCCGACAGGGTGTAAAAGCTGATAGGCGAGTAGTTTAGTGCTGGAAGTGTCGGAGATAGCCGACCAATGGCCGTTGACTCCGAATGGTCAGATCTGATTACTGTATACTCGTATTTTGTCACGCAATATTACCCTACTGATAAGTTTTAACGGAGTAGTTAACCTACCTCCCCTTTATCTATGCGCGTGGTTACTCGTTAACTACCTAGGAAGAACGCCATCAAGTATTCAACAAATTACCAGCTTTTCAGTGTAATAATACAGTATATTATAATATAATTTCATGTATTATAATGGTATCAGACACCTTTATATAAGACATAATTATATTTTAGAGTTAATTACGAGTTTTGAACTAACTTCTATTTTTCTTGTTGTGGTATAAGTGGCGAAGTATATTTTAACATTTAAAATTTTATGCGTTGGACTACCATAGACTTGAGTTATGTGTTAATGGCCGCAATATTCATGCTTACCAACACGCCCGACAACTGTAAATAAATTTACTATATTTGTAAGACAAGCCTTTAACTGCCGAAATATAAATAAAAAGCTCTGAAATCACATATCGAGCATTGATTCGCTGATTCAAACATTGGGTAAACATTCGTTTATGCGGCGATACTTAGGTACAGAAACCGATTTTCGCACATTCTAAAAAGATATTTGCTCGGCGCTCGAAACACAATGCGAGCCCAATAGGGTATCCAGAAAGAACGCAATTCGTCGCAGCTGGCGGTGCCACAAAGAAGCGAATATTATTGGAGAGTACCTCCTCGGATGGCTGGCGAGATTACAATATGTGACATTTTGTGTTACATCTTCACTTATGTTACTATAATTATGTAATATTTATATAATATACGCTTGTACCAAACTAATAACTTTTGAAATGAACTCGGTATAAGTTGCACGTAATTATATTATTAATTTTATCGGCTATATAATAATTGGTTTATTTATAACAATTAGTAATTTTATTATGTAGAATGAACTGATAATAACTAGGTACCGACCTGTTTTGTTTTTATTTTTTTGATGAGCTCCACACATGGGTATCGTGTAATCGCAGGAGTAGGCAGAAATGTTTTTATACGCATATTATGCTAGCTTTGATTCTAGATACGACTAATACAAGGTTTTCTTAGATTGTTAAGTTTTTAAAGTATTTGATTTTGTCAGTAGTCAAATAGACTTAACCCAGCTTGGGAAACGAACTTCTGATCCAATCACACGCGAAAATAAGCTTATACTTAATATACTTATATATGTCTTGAGTCCAACGAGAGACATAATTTTGTTTGTATCATCATATACACAAATATAGTAATGGTACACATTAAACGTAGTCAGACACTATTCCTCCACAATCGTCATTCGGCATTTTACTCAGGGAAATAATTATTTATGTGTGTATGCGAGTCTAAACTGTCACTGCGATGCATCTAGAATAGACTGAATATAATATCACTTTGTTTGTTTGTTACTCGACCAATCATCATAAATTTAGCATACCTACACGTTACTTGATGTACAGAAAAGGTTATAAGGTAACTTTTATCCAGAAAAAAATAATGTTCCCGAGCGAGTGAAGCCGCAGGAATAAGCCAGTAGTAATATATATTTTCATTGTTGGTATGTGTTGCACGGCGTTTAAAGTTTCAAGTCCCGGAGATAAAATACTTCACAATTTGTGAAATTTAAAACACATACTGTAAGTATACTCCACTTATATTTAATATCCATCATACTTGTTTTAAGTAGCGGTTCTGTTAAACTTAAACACGGGGCTCGTAAACACTAAATTATACGAAAGAATCCTAATATATGTTCAAAACTTGTCAAGTACTCCATGATAAGTTTAAACTTCTTAGTTATCGGAATATTTTCGCTCGCTGAAATCGAATATCCGATTTTAGTGTTTACTGCAGATGTCTTTAGTGTGACTTTTGCTTATTTTCTTTTCTTTAATAGATGTATCTTAAACTAGGTATAGTGTGTAAGTTTACAAATATACGATTAAAGGACACAAAAAACAACCAGGCTCAGAAGAATCAAGTTTTGCAAGTTGGAGCTCGGATACCACGACGCGATTGTCTATCATCAGATAAGTTTGGTATTGCTAATATTTATATTAATGGGATTCGAATTATTATTTTGAGAAAACGATTTTTACACACACTCTCACCAATCGCGTGGTGCGTGGTTTGAGTAGTAGTTGATAGAACAACTTGAATGAATGAAGATGAATTAAATTCATTTTATTTTCTGTTTATCTTTCTATTTCATTTATAAATATTGGATGTGCTCTGCAAAGTACACTAAATGCACGATTGTGTTAAATCGAATAGAAAATAATATACCATTATTGAAATTTTTTTAGTAAGTTAATTTGGATTCTTGGGCTTGTGTGAAAGCCCTATGCGATGGTTATAGACGTCAAGGAACTAGTATGCACTAAGGAACTGTGCTAAGGCTGGACTCTTCTAGGCCTATTGACATTCAACATGACAATGTTGCCAGCCTTCAGGACACTTTTTGTGTAATTACTGTGTTGCCAGAAAATAAGTTAAAACAATCTGTCATCATGTTCCATTGCAAAATATAGTAACCTAGAATTCAACTTGTATCCAAAGTACACTTAGATGGTTTCTCTCTAGGTAAAGCAACTTACTAAGGATTCTTTGAAATTAACAGAAAACAAATTAAAAAGGAAATCCTTAATACATATTTCGTGTATGTTGCATGTGCGCAAAGAATTTTGAAGAATCAAAACGGAATGAGACTTTTGTTCGGCGACGAAAGGACTCGGGTACATTAATGAATGAACATGTTTCGTAGAATGTCCTCGACATTCGTATGAGTAATATCCAAAAGGAACCCCTCGGAACAAAAAATACACGATACAATATCGGAAGGGAAGTGAAATGTCTCCAAATTCAGTCCTATTGCGTGTGAGCCAATTATTGTGTTGTCTTCGTTTTATGTTTGTTACGTTTGCGAGTGTTAACGTGTTTGTGAAATAAGAGAAAAAATCTATTAGATGTCATTGCGATATGACCTTTGTATATTTTAAAGATCTTATCGCGTTTCTGAGTCTTACTAGCCTCAAAATTGTCTTAGAGCTTAAATTTTAATCTAGATTTTAAATTTAAGATTTAGAACACATAGGTTGATTGATAGAGTGAAAGTTTAGGACGATGCTAACATCGTAATGTTTTCAAATATATTTTAAGTTATAAAACACAAGTTATTAATTGCAATGCGTTTAGTAAAATCTTTATCTGCGTATACAAAATGAATGTTTATTTAACTCAATAATACATTTGAAATAATTAAATTAATTGCAAAATGAAAGCCCGATGTTGTAAAAATTATTAGTGAGATTAATAGCATCCCAAAATGTTCCCATATTAATACTAAGGGAATCCCTCGAGTACCACTAGTCTTTAAATCTGTAATGCCATAAATAAATTGAATTACTAATAATATTTTACCATTTTGATCAGAATCGGATCGTGTCACTCGAAACGGTTTCTGAATAAATGAAACACATTTATATTATTTTAAAACCTTTATTACCACCCAAAATGTGTACCTTCTTATATAATTTATAACATTTCAATTTTATTTAAACTACGTTTGATAAGACTGCCACCATAAAATATTAAGGCCTTAATTTACGATAGAACTCGGAGACTACTACGAAAACAAATCACATAAAGTTGCAAGTCTTTCGAGTTTTTTTGTTATTTTGAACATCGTTCTGAAACTCCGCTGGTTCTGAACTCACACTCTCAAATATTATTTTGAATTCAAAAAATGTAGTATACCTCCGAAAATGTAGTAAGCATGATAGACGCACATGAAAAGTGGCTAAAACTCGCGTTAACCGTTGGTTTATTTCAAGGTGGGAGTTTCGTGTGAAAAAAATGTCCTTCGTGTCGTATTTCTTAAGACCAGTGATCAATGGGCAATGGTCACGCAGTGTAGCGCACGCGAAGCTCGTCTGACTCATACCTCAGCCCGCCTCCTGACACCTCGTTTTCTAGATTACAAACATAAAAATACCAGCCGTGCCTCTTCATTACCGACTACTTAATTTAATAGGACTTACCTTTTCACTGCGTTGCGCTGGTGAATCATACGTAATTGAAAGCCTCATTTGTATGTACGAGTATTTCTGGGGTTCATATAATGTACTTAGGTCGTGTCTGCCGTATCAAGTAAGCGGGATATGTCTCTCGTAGTATGTTTAAAATAATAGTTTAAAGTATTTATTAAAACTGGTTTGAGCCTATAAAGATTTTGTTAATTTATAGTCTTATATTAAGGATCCATTTTGCCAAGCGAATTTTAATTACGACTCCTAAAAAGTAAGTTAGATTTTCTTTCAAAACATTACGCTAATGTGTTCCAAAGATTTCATCACGTGTGCTACTTATAAAGTTAGAAAACAGTATTACTTCCAAAGTTTCATTCTAAATGAACAGTACATACGCATTACAGTACCCGTCGACTGATTGAGCAAATGAAATTGATACTTGTAAGAGAAAAGTTTAACTGAAAAATCTTTTAGCAAAGTTACTGGTTACTTTTTTTATATATCAATGGCTAGTACATTCTCTGTCTGATTAGTATAAGTTTAACTAAAAGTTTTAATTCGATTTGTGAATTTAATTTATTCAAGACATGATATGAATGTAGATCAAAATAGCGTTTGTTGTAGACAACTAACTGTAACTTATTAGAATATGGCTCTTGTTTTCTGAACATAACATCCACGACACTGTTCGTAACACGTCCACGTCCTGCCTCACTACGAAACAGAACATTCTGCACACCTGTATTTGCTGCATTCTCCCAAAGAGACTTTCTAGAGAACAAAGGCAAATTCAATCTACCGTTTTCAACAAAAACAAAATCTTCTTCACCCGAAATCGCGCACCGCTCCTATCGGGTTTGTACAAAGCGTATTCACCTCCCTGTTCTCATTAAAAATGTCAACAGAGCAAGCGTCGTCTCTCATACAAATGCATAGTGTCATGTGAAGTCATTAGCCAGTAATCACGTCACGGGATTGCTGCAGTCTTTTGTTTGTTCCCCATCCACCCGTATACTCATTTAACTTTTGTACCGTACCGCCGTAATCCCGGGAAATATGTACCCTATTCATTTGTACAAGACAAAGCTTTCATGTTATGAATCAATTGTAAACTTGCCGCGTCAATATAAGCATGAGAATCGCAGAATATTCAGTGCGGAAAGGCTACTTAATTTAAATATGACTGAGCAATTTGTTACCGCTATCTTTAGATGACGCGACGCTGATGAATTATTACCCTTAATGTACTTTACTGCAAAAATGTTCAACCTTTCTTGAGTTAGATCGGTAATTATGTTTTGCTATAATTTAGAGCACGTACACGAGCTATTAGACACCGGAGTGAGATCGGCAACATGTTTTCCAAATGAAGTTTTGAATTAATTAGGTTTTTGTAAGATACTAAACGGATATAATACAATTAAATACTAGATTTGAAAGTAATAGCAACGGTTTAAAAGTTTGCTTACCCTTTCGAAACATATTTAATAAAACGATTAACAAAACGATCACATTGTGTGTTCGTGAAACGATTTTAATAGCCCATTCGTTTTAGATCATCGATGATAAAAGGCTTAGTAAAATGAAAAACGCGACAAGTTTAATAGCCACTTTGTAATCAACAATTAATTATGACGTTGACGTTCAGAAAGTGGGGCTTCCGGGTACAATGAAAGGAAATAGATGAGTTTATTGAACCTCGTAGTAAATCAATAAGACACCGGTCGCTTTGTGTGTAAAGTACACACGTGCCAGTCGCGGTACTGAAGACGCCTACTTAATTTTGTTGATTCCGCAAATCTCCCGCGAGAACGGATCGCACGATCATTAAGATATCTAAGCCGAATCCACGAGACAGTGCTTACAGTGCGAGTCTTTTGTGATCTCTGTAATTAATAGGTTTAATATTTCATACACTTCCTGAGGATTTTCGCTAATTTTCTCCGACGACAATACGTTTAGGTAGATTACGGTGCGCTTAACGTAGACACCATCAGTCAAGATTAAGAAGAAGTGGGAATAACTGGCCCTCTTTAAAAGCTTCACCTTGTTCCGCCGCTCATTAAGGTAACTTCGTTAACATAATAAAAGTCATCTCAAACGTTACTACGTTCTAGTTAGACAAACGTGTTGTTTAATCTTTTGCAAATTAACAAGTTACGTACTTTACCTTTTAATAAAAATCCAAGCATATTGAGGGTGACTTAGACTCAATACATTCAGAAGTTAGTTAACGTTTAAGCACCGGCGGCCAGACATAACTATTTTTAATTATATCTGGTATTTCAGAAATCTATGTTATATTTACAAAGAACTAAAAATAATACGTTACCGGGAACATAACAAACATTCAAACAAAGGACGCAACCTATTTGTGGAACAACACATTTATTTACGTGACAAGATAAACCTGTCCGCCATCCGAGCAATGCAGATTGTAGTTATCATCTAAGCAAAATAATCATCAACATAGGTAATAACCTAATTAAGTATATTGAAATATATTGGGGTTGGCTTACGAGTCTAAACCGGTTCGGCTAAAATCGTGGCATTTGAAATATACGACACTCTCGGCTATAACAAGCGTGATTCTATTTTAATAATTATCTAGAATTCTATTGAACCTATACTCTGATTGTTTACTTCTGCCATTGATAAATTTTATTTTGGTTGCAAATACATCGCAAGGCTTTTATATATTTTCTACTCGATTTGCTTCATGTTTATTTTTCAATACACTGTCGAAATATAAGGAGCTGGCGTAAAAATAGCCTACGTCTCAAGTAACTTGACTGGCACGTAATTATATTTTATTTCGACGTCATACAGACATCACTTCTGTAAATATGGGTGGTGACGTAATACTTAATGTCTGTCTTCTACTACATAAATTATTATAGCTTCAAATTTCTAATCAAAAAGATTATTCTGCGTATGCATTCGATGCGGTGTTATTTTTGAATTTGAAGGACCGGCGAACAAAGTGAATATAATAATAATATAATATAATAATATTCTACCACATACACATAACACCATCTAGCCCAAACTAAGCAGAGAGTACTATGGGTACTAGACAATGGATAAACATACATATACATATATACTTTTTTTTGTAAATACTTACATATTATACATAGAAACACCCATACCAAGACAAACATCCATGTGGTCCTATTTCGTTATAATGATTGAAAAATCTGTTGAATATGTACAACGAAGTAAGATAAAAATAGGTTACTAATTTAGGCTAAATCATGATACTTTTTAAAAAAATTTACGTGTGATATCTATAGGTATGATACTACATTACCTTGTTTAACATTATAGTTTAAGAACAATTGTGAATAAATCATTAAAATCAGGCTACTGATAACAATAGTATCGAAAGAATATCCAAAGGTGTATTACACCCACATTTTGCCGGCAGGCTTAGGTCGGTTTAAAACAACGTACTAGAGCGCGAGCCTATTGCTATCTACCAAGCGATTTTTCTATGATAGAATCCTGATAAGACCGACTGGTCCGAGCATCGAACCCATTGAATCCCTCATGCACATTAGCCGACATCACTACAGCTATTTCGCTATGGCAGACATGTATGTAGCATATGCATACGACTAGAACATACAAATAAATAAGCATACATCGAAATACGAATTCTCGTGAACAGGTTTAAAAATATAACGGCTATAACAATACGTTATATAACAATTATAGCAGATAGCGGAATCAAAATCAATTACCGACCACTGAAACATTGAACTATTATATTTCCCAGATTTCATTGCCTAATTCATTTGTAATACAGGTATAAAAGCTGACACGATAATTGGATGCAACTGTTGAAATAACAAATGCGACCAATATGTTTTATCCGTACCATTTTCATTTAATTAGATAACAATTTAATCGTATCTATTTTAATTGATTTTGAATAAATTTATTGTAATTGTAATATTGTCCTTTATTTTTTATGATGGCAATCAAGCTTGCGATTTGCTGAAGTCTTAAGCCCGTCGCCTATTAACAGGATGGCACGGCAAGACGTTTTTGGGTGACGAATACTTAATATTAAGCGAAACTTCAATGAAATTTGTAGTCACAAATACGACACTGCCGATATGGCATCGTTAAGCTTACAGATAACCAGCTCAAATTTTCACCAAAAACAAAAAGCGTAGTAAAATTAATTTTGTATGATTAAACAGGTAGGTACCTGTTTCCATATAATGTTGCTGAAATATGGCAAGAATGCATATTGCACATTATACAGGTCGGCTATTCGAAAAGTGTTTGGAATATTACCATACTAATAGTAAATATGTTCATATTTTAAAGCATCGTCCTCGTATTTTACTTTATGTAAGTTGAATTTTTAAGTAATATAAAATTGATGGTGGATCTCTTGCCTTTTTAAGTCACACTGGGCACAAGTCCAGACAGACTGCCAAAAAAAATCAATGACACATTGCCTGCCCTAGCCATTTATCCTCCAATCTAACAAACAGGCAGTTCCTTTTACTAAAATCTTTTTATTAGACGCTCTCTCTCTAAAGAGTTTTAATAAACAAAGCGTCCCTGTGTCGCGCGGGCTTTTACAAGTAATAAACGAACCCAAAGAACACTCAAACACTCAGAATCCGAATTATTGGTGATTGGTGAACTATGTGAATACAAAATTTCCTTACGGTGGCGGCGGCGATCGATTTTTATACAAAAATATTACGTAGCATAGAGTTATATGAACCTTTGATATAAACATATCTTACGTTTACTCAAATGTTACAGTCAAGGTGAATTTAAATTTAAATATTATTTTATAACTATTTATATTTACACTTTCCCGGTGTATAACTTCAACTAGTTAAATAAGTAAAGAAGTTTAATTTCAATAATATTAGGTATACCACAATAAGGGGAAGTAATGATAAGCTGTACTTCTATAAAAATCTGAAAACTATACTTAATGTTGACTTATGTTTACGCGAATGTTCCACATCGAAATTAAACAACTCAATCTTACCAATAAAGTATAAATTTAAAAATCGTAATATAAAACTAGGTACTGAAAAATTTACATCAAAATAAAAGCCTATCCTCATGTAATATCTTTACTTTCAGCGGCGCCCTTGTTATCTGTCCCTAGAATTTATCTCAATAAAAGAGCTAAACGGCGCGTCGCGTTGCTGTCCAATACGACACGCGATGTGATGTGACGGAACCAAAGATAAGATAACACGAATTAAAACTGGGATATTCGGCTTTGACATGAAAAGGACTATTGAACGGTCTGTGCAGTGTTAGTTGACTATGTTTTGACAAGGCCGAGAGTAATATTATGCTTAGGCCGATTTTTATCTAACGGGTAATCCTGAACGGCAGTATATTTGCAATCAATGATTTTGCTATCAAATCGTCACGTTTATTCCTCCAATGAACACTTAAAAATCTATCCTTTACAAAACCTGTGTTTTTGTATAGGAGTTTAGGAAATTGGTCACATTTCTTCTTGGTTAAGCTAGCTGACGAATAATTTATTCTTACTGTCTCAGAGGTGCAATCATAGTGTGATGTAGCGTATAAAGTCTGGCTTCAATACCCAAGTCGCACAAGGTGTGATTAGATTATTCTATTGAGAATTTCGCAGTAGTCTCTGCCGCACTGAGTCAGAAGCAGAGCCTGATGGATGGGGATAGGTTCGCTGCCTATTACGTGGGACTTAATTTCAAAGCTATCAAAATGTAGGTTTTATACACCTTTGTAATATATTATGTTATTAGACAACATACTATATATGTAAGTATCTATAATATTAGATAATACTAGAATGATAATGATAATGATAATATTATAATAATACTAGAATGACGTGATGAGAGAGAGTTCTGTAGAAAAGATATAGTAATAAGAATCGAGAAAGGCTTACTAAGATGGTTTCTGTCCAGAACGAATAAATAACAAAGAAGTGTCAAAGGAAGATGAAAAATATATGATGCTAGTGAATGGGACAATCGATACTGTTACCGATTATCCCGGCGTTGAGTTGTCTTTCTGTAAAGTAGAAGATACATCTGTATGTATCTTCTGCTTTACAGAAAGACAACTCAATGCCGTAATAGGTATATTTGTAGTTAGATCATGATGATCCGTCTAACAATCGAACGTGTTCGGATAAAAATGGGCAGATAGTTTTGGATTAGCAAACATAAATCACATTAAAATGTACGATTCCCATGTGAATGCAGCAAACAGAGATTGAACACTAAAAATAGCATTGCATTTTTGTACACATTTTAGCATACATACATAAATATGTAAGATATACAATTATACAAATCTAAGTGTATAGAGATAAATATCTCTATACACTTAGATTTGTATAATTGTATATCTTCGGAAGAGCAGAGGCAAGGGGTATTATAACACCCTTGTTTAACTTATACAATACTACAATTTGTCCGCGGCATTGCTCGCGTTAATCTAAATTTTATTCAGAAATTTCACAATGAACGGTAATTTAAGTTCTGTACCCATGACAACGTGTATGCGAAATTTCATGATGATCAGTCAAGTATTTAAGGGAACAAACAAACAAACTCAAAGCATTTATAATATTAGTTAGAATAAAACATCTTGCTCTTTAATATTGACGTGACCGAGTTAGTTTTGATCTTTTTTATAGTAATTTGTGTTCATTACTTGTATTTTTGTAAAACAGAGTTAAGTCTTTCGCAAAACAGAATTAAAAATAATAACAGGAGTTCTCTTATTAAAATCCGATCGGATACAAAAGTAAAAGTCAATCTAGGGAAAATAAGAAATAGCACAACAATCTAACAAATAAATCAATTTTTGACTTTGGCAGGCCTTGTTTTAGGCATTTGTTTTGAACTGCCTTAGGCGGCCATAATTTGAATGGCAAGTCGAACAATGAGTAATTGGGATTTTTAATTGAGGGAAACTCAATTCAAATCGGGAACTAAAATTGTACAAACCTTAGGGTTCTGCCATACTAGTCGATGCCGTATGACGCCGCTGTCTTTATATCAGCATCTAAACATTAAGATGAAAAAACAATATAATATTACCAAAGAATGCCACAATTAAAGTTAGATCACTTAAAGCATAACTGTTTTATTAGTTTTCATTGTCAAAGAATTCTTAGTTTAAATTCAAAATTATACACAGCCAATAACAATGCACTAGCAAAGCCAGTTTCATAACAATTTAATCCGAAGTATAATAATATAGGACCAAAACATAATTATATTATGATGTCGGCCTCGATGGCGTAGTGGTTAGTGTAACCGACTACCACGCCTGAGGTCGCGGGTTCGATTTCCGCACAAGACAAATATTTGTGTGCATGAACATGGATGTTTGTCTTGGTCTGGGTGTTTCTATGTATAATATGTATGTATTTACAAAAAAAAAAAGTATATGTGTATGTTTATCCATTGTCTAGTACCCATAGTACAAGCTCTGCTTAGTTTGGGCTAGATGGTGTTGTGTGTATGTGGTAGAATATTATATTATATATTATATAAATGTGGGTGAAATTGGTATATCTCTATTTGAATTTTTCTCTTTCCATGTTAGTTCAAAAAATCCTGTACTACCTGACTACGTTTATTGAGGTCTGTATGTACCTACGTTTTGATCTTTTGTATATCGCTGCGACACTTCTATCAATGTGAAATCACCTATAGACTCGTTCCTATTTCTGAAACTAAAAACCTCTATTGGGCGAACTGTGGGCACAATAGCGCCAGCTATTCCCAAGTGAGCCTTCGCTAGAACATTCACGTGACGTTAAAACTTTTCTCTTTACCACATTAGGACAGTTTACGTTTTGCAGGCACAAAGCATATTATTTATACTTTGTGGCATGTAGAGAATTCTAGAATAAACAGCTGTATTAACCCATTATACTAAATCAGTGTGTAAATAGATAAATATTCATGATGTGCCTTTATCCCCGGAGGTGTAGTGAGATGTGCACTATATCCACATTTCTTCGACGACAAACTACTGATTTTAAGTCGCACTTTATAGAGGGGAAGCCAACTACTGGGTACATTTTACGACTTCGTGTTGCCACTTAGAATTTTTCGCTAGAAAAACTCAATCACATTTTGCCTGATCCAAGAATCAAACCGTATATCTATGCATAGGACTTGAAAATATTACAACTGCGCCACAGAGATCCCGCAGTGTGGTGTGAACCGCGTAGATCGGGCAAGCTATAAGTAAAACTCAAAATCGCCGTAAGTAGATGCGTTTTTTAAAAATTACATTGTTCTGTCTATCTGCAAAATCTTACAATATAATAATGCCTTTGGGTTACGAGGGTATAAAACAAAAACAATAAGTAAATGCTAAAAACATATTATGTAGTAAGATAAAACACCCAAAAAAGTTCATCTAATGATGGTCGAATCTAATGATAATGGTTATGTTTCTCTCTTTGCAAGAAATCATGTCAAGCCGTAAGCTTGCAACTAAATAAAAAAAGGAGAAGGTACAGAACTCACATTCGCATTTATAATATTATGAAAGGAAATCAATAAACATTGTCCTGAACAATCTAGAAGTTCCAAGGTCCTACTTATGCCTTATTTAAATTAATTATTACCGACAGCCATCCTTTATAAAATGTCAAAATCCACTTATTCTGCCTTAATTACGACTTTCGCTACCATGACATACTATTCGTTTTAAAATTACGAGCGAGCGTGCCGTTCTCTTTTTAAATATCATAACCAGTTTTGAATTACCAAGTACTTGTATTCTTGATATTCGTCAATATTTCAAGCATGACAGCTGACGAAGCTATGTTAATATGCCTAAATCTACTCTAGGTTTTGATTTTTAAGTGCTCAATCATACGTAATAATTGTAATTCCTCATATTTTACTGCAGAAGCAGTTAAAAGATAGTAATTTGAATCACGATTCATTACTATGGATCAATAATAAATACATTTCCATTGATAAAATACTGTTATAAATTTGTTTAATGTACAGCTTATGTCGCTGACTATACAATTGGACCTCTTGACTGCAACTCCAATGCCTTATATATACGCCTTTTAGACGTAATATTGCCCTAAAATAACATATAAGTTTGACACCGTATGAACAAAGTTATCCTGAAATATCTTGGTAGCAACAAGTTTGCAGTGAAGATGTTATTCGACGATTTATTTCTGAGTTTCAAACGCGGTGGACTGTTCTAACTTTAGTGGTGAGACGAGAATATACTGTCCGTGCGAATATTCAAATCCAAGTTTAAAATATGAAACACGAAATATTGTATGTCGTCCGAAACAAATGTTTCAAACCGAGTACTGTGCATTTGTTTTATTTGAAAAATGCACAGACCTTACCTTGACTTATTATGTTATAGTAACAAACATATTATAAATTTGATTTCAATCTACCTACCCCTACCTCTCTGGGAAACAGTCGTGAATCTATGTATGTATTTCACTCTAAATAAGGCGTACTATAATATACCTCAACGTAGTACAAAATGGAACACGTAGTGAAATACAACTTTATTTATTTAATTAATCATTATTTTGAAATTTGCTTCTTCATGATGAAACTAATATTTGGACGTAAAAGATAAAACAGCATATACAATAGGATATCGTTATTTTTTAATAGTCAGATGATGGTCTCAGAATAAAGTCGCTACTTAATCTACCTCTAAATGTTCAGTGAACTCAGTAAGGTAACAACCAGACGTAAGATAAATGCTATGGCTGCATAACAGAACTAACATAAAACGTATGGAAATACAATTTATAACGATTACGGTAAGTTAATCGACAAAACAATTTTTAACTACGATATAATATACATATATGATTGAATTGTGACTGATGCAATGCAGATACGATGTTTAATTGAATTATAGTATGAGTCTAAATTAAGTCAAAACCTAAGTAGCTCTTTCAACCATTTGCTTTCAACCTTCGCAATAACAAACAATATTGTACAAAGCTGTGATATCCTAGTGGGAGATCGCTGGACTACCAGCTGCTGGTCTCAAGTACGAACCCACGGCACACATCTCTGACTTTTTTGTAGTTAAGTATCGCTCGTTTTGAATGGTAAAGGAAAACATCGTGAGGAAACCTACGTGTTTGAGAGTTCTTCATAATGTTCTCGAAGATATGTGAAATCTGCCAACACACTCTGCGCCAGCGTAGTTTGATAAGATCTAACCCTTCTCACACTGAGAAAAGGCCCGTGCCCAGCATTTTATTTACTGGGCTGATATTATATGTTATATGGTAAGACAAATTATTATTTACAAGATCGAATTAATATTCGTCTGTAAAAAAAAAACAAGTAGTAATACTTCTTCTGAGAATTCTAAAATATTCGAAAAAGTCAAGTGGATTCGCGTCGTATTTATTGTAATACACATCATACGATTCAAAAGCTCTGCCATCGGAATTCAAAGAATATGAAAACACGTTCGCAAAGAACACTTGTAAGATCCAGGTTGGAACATCATACCTAGACGCAAAAGCCTTCATACATTATTTAGGAATAGGCAGTCACGTATTTTTCGAGTAGTTTCAGTCCGCTTTGATCTATGAATAAATGAAGGAGAAAATGTCCGTAGCAATTGCGGAGTGATTCCGACATAAGTTTTCTTTACAATTTACTAGTTTATGAAGTTTATTGACGACATATATGTCAGGCGTTGACCTGTTGGATGTATTGTATAAAATTGGGTTAAGGGTATGTTTTCTTTGTGTTCATAAATATTCCGTTACCATGTTGCCGTATTTAATAAATAAGCTTTATTTACATAGCTTTACGTGGAAATGTGCATTCGTGGAACAACGTTATATACTAGGTTATCTATAGGTTTTATATTGATATGAATATCAAAATATTTTCACTATGAGGGGCTTATTGTTTGTATATTTAATAATTTTACAAAGGTGTACCTGATCTATTTTTGTACGAGCAGTTTATTTAGTTAATTTTTGCATTAAAAATGTAAAATGGATTTTAAATTCTTAAAGTACAGGCTAAAGAAACGCTCCTTAAGCGTGTAATTAAGGAATATCAAATTCCATAAATGATTCTTTCTTAGCATATCATAAATATGGCTCATGTTCTTATTTTTATATATACATTTTTGGCAATATGGGATGCTCGTTTTTATGGCGACCGCTCTATTTAAATTGAAATTCTTATATCAGAATTAGCCCTATATCTACATGTACCCAGAACGTCAATACCATAGGTAGATTATACAAATCAATGCACGACCCTATACGAGCCTATTCTGTAGAAAATTATACTGTCATCACGTACGTAATTAATGTCTTATCTATAAATTAATTACTCTGCAATCGTTATACTGGTGCTTGATACCAAAGACTACTCGATACTTAAAATATAAAAATGCCTTAAGTTTGCCAGCACCACCTTTTTTCGTCAAAAGCAGCAGCTAGTTTGGAACTGGTGTACGACAGACAGCTGAGGAACTCAGTTAACGTAGGAACCAAAACATAGTTGACGAAACATAAGGAAAAATACCTCTATTTAACATATTTTACCTAACCCATAACAATTGTAGGCGTGAGACAATATATTTATGTATGTATGTATAAGAACACAAATGTAACAGCGCATTAAATGGTCATCTTAGCACTATCAAATGTGCTCGGTCTGTCTTTTCGCACGAAACATTAAACTATGACGGTCTTTCTACGAAATGTTTCCGTAGCATAAGGTTGTGCTTCTGTTTACGTTCGAATGTGAAGTACTGGAATTTGTTTCTTCGTCATTGAGAGTTCCTGTTAGTAGTAGTAGGAAGTACTCGATAATATTTACGTTATCCGTGTATCTATGTTATGCGTCTGGCTGTATTATCGCCTGAAGAAAGATTTTACATGGAAACTGCCTTTAAAAATCATTACTATGTTTATCTAATAGAACCTTATATCTATACTAATATTATAAAGAGCAAAGATTTGATTCTTTGTTTGTTTTTAAGGATTTAACTCAAAAAATACTAATCCTATTTTAAAAATTCTTTCTCCATTAGCTATATTATCACCAACTAACAGGCTATATTTTACGAACATAGCCTAACCTATTTTTACGCGAGCGAAGCCGCGAACTAGTTCATTCATACAATTGCCTTTGGTATACTGAAGGCAGTATTTAGTGAATTAATAAATCTTACGTAGTGTATCTTCACGAAACGGTTTACGACTGGCCTTTGCAACCTTAAACACGTTCCCATGACTACTGGGATCACCGGCTTAACTGAACTGCGTCGCTCTATAGCTACATGTGAAAATGGTTACAGAAATAACTTACATATCCCAAGACTGATCCCGTACGCTTTACTTGACTTCTTAACATGGCTACTGACCTGTAATATCCCGGCTTAATATAGGTAAATGTGGTTGAGTAAAATATTTTGTTGATGCAAACGAAATATTATATTCAACCACATTTTTAATCTAGTGGGAGGCCGATTGGACTGCTCTCGAAGATGTGTGAAGTCTGCCAATCCGCATTGAGCCAGCGTGATGGACCTTGGCCAAACCTTGAGAATAGGCCTGTGTCCAGCAGTGGTACATGTGATAGTATTATATATTTTATATGTCTGATAGTATTATGTATTTTATATGGCTGATACTATTATATATTTTATATAGTACGTCGACGATAAACTATACATCAACTTTTTTAAGTCACATCTACTCATATCATTTACGGTTTCTGAATCCGTAACTCAGTTATTTTTCTCTTTGTCTATTTGACTGCAATGGTAATGAATGAAAATGGTAATGCTTTGCGTTATGTTCGGTTACCGAATTCACAAAGTGTTATTGTATATTTTCGTCAATAAATGGAGCACGGTGTTTGTAACCATGCTGAGGAGACGGCAATAGAATCACTTTCTATTATGTGGTATGTAAGCCAAAGTTCACGAAATGTAGGTATGACACACCCTTGCTAACCACTTCAGGGATGAAACAGAGGCGATGCATACATCCCAGCTTCACGCAAAAACCATTGAACGGATTTTGATGTGGTTTGCACAGTTTGGTATCTTGTGGTTTACCTTAAACGGTACAGATGGAATCCACGTTTTATCTCATATATAGTATACCTTGTGCAAACGACGTTTTGGGCGCATAGACCATGCGACGATACGATTTCGCATTATCTAGTAATTTAATTATACGATGTAATTAATCACCAACATCGTGATAAGTGACATGTTCAGTATATGACAAGTTTTCTACACAATCGCTTAATTTCATTCTCAGTTTTCTGGTGATCGAAAAAGCGATTCTTGGTCAAATGCTATATAGGTTGATCCAATTTTTGTATAAAGTTGATCTAAAACTGTTCAGTCCTAAATTACGACAATACTGGAAACATATTTAGACTCTTTTCAGCTTTTAGATTATTTCAAACAAAAAGCACAAAACGTTTTCGAGACTTACGTATCAACTCCGAGACTTTTCGTTAGGCTGTGGCTAAATTTAAGCAAAAACAAGGTGATCTCACGCCTGGCGAAATAATACTATTTGAGTTATTTTCGGTAGGTAGGCGTTTGTGGTGACATGAATTAAAACTGTTAGTTAGGATTAAAGTTGGAAGACTTATTTTGCTATCTCGCCAAACGCTGTTCATTACAATCATTATCAACTTCTATTTACCCGTTGTTGAGCAGCTCTTTTCATAAATACCATTGTAGTTATATAAATTTGTGTCCTTATAATCAATTGTTGACTTACTTAGAATACAATGGTACCACCAAACATGTAGCCAGTTAACTGCTCGAACTATAGATGACAACAGGTAAATAGAAATGTAAATACATAGTATAGCTTAATAAGTATAACCTTGACTTTCCTAAATGTTACTTTGTGACCTAAATGAATAAAATATTTCATTTTTTTGGAGCATTTTACAGTGTCAGTCTACGATACTAATATTCTACTTCTATTGAGTGTGTGATTTTATAATTATCAAGATTTTAAATTAATGCTCATCGTGAGCAGATTCGTAAAACCCTTCCGTTAATTTCAGTCACCAAGAGATTTGCGTACTGTTGCCCATTTCATTGATTATGAAGCGGTTTGACTGTTTTCCCTTGATATTGACTTTGAAATGCAAAAAGAGCAATATTAAATAAATACCGAGCCATATCCATAAACGGTGGTTACTAGCAATGTAAAAAGACAAAATAAAACTCAGTCTTTATCATCTTGTAGTGTTTTAAACTGCACTGTCTTGTATCAAAACTAAATTATGTAAATAGCTAAAGCTTATTCACTAAAGAATAAATATTTTCTAGCATAAAGCAGCACAAAATAGAAGGCTACATTGAAACAAATCTTCCTTTTTATTAGAGCCATGAACGCGGAGATGTATTTTATTGCAACATTGAAATATGCCCGCCATTTCGGTTGAAGTTTTCAGAAACTAAATTATCTTCTTGGTGGGAATACTAAATAATAATATACAGAGAATATTTATTTTATTTTCAGATTATAATATAACAAACCCATCTATCCATAAATTTCGTGCAATGCACTTGGCGGTGTAGCAATTTCCATCTCGATCCATTGCCAAATCCGTCCATTCTCTATATGTCTCCACTTTTGCTTTTTCTTTAAGTTAATCTGGATACGTTGTTCTTGCGACTGCTGTGCATTAGGTCCCGTGTTTGAATCCCGGATCAGCTCACCAAAATGTTATTGGGTTTTCTGTTAAGAAATCTCAATACCAAACACGCGGTTCGGAAACCACGGAAGACTCACTCAGGTCGTGTCGCATTGCCGTCCCATTGGATCATGAGTTAGGGAACAGATAATGCATTTGTTTTAGACACATACTTGTGCACTATAATATCTCTTGCGCAGATGGCCAGTCTCCGTTAAAAAGGCCGCTGTGACCGATATCTTGAGTTTAGAGGAGATTATACTTTGTCCTTGAGCATCTTCTCTTTTTCCTTGCCTCTATTTTCTCCCATAATATTGGTATTAAATTTGTCATGTCTGAGTAAGTGACCAATCGAGATTCTTCTTCTTATCTGTATTAGAAAAAGAAGAAAGAAAGAAAATATTTTTATTTTGGTACAACACACAAGAAAACATTACATATAAACCATAAAAAAATGAAAACTAAAGAGAAATAAAGACGCAAAAAAATAAAAATAGAACCTTGTCATACATATAGCTTAACAAAATTAACATAATTAGGCTGGAAAAATAAATAAAAAGAAGTTAAGAAAGCTGTCGTGGCTGCGCAAAAATAGGTACCCAGTTATTATTAGTTTCAGTATTTCTCAATTTTCATTTACTTACCTCAATATTTCTTTATTAGTTACTTTTTCTGTCCATGACACTTTCAGACTGGTGAATATGGTAAATTGCTGAATTATTTAATTCTGAATGAATTTAATACCAAACACCCTTACAAAATTTGAGCCTATGTGAATTATAATTGTATGTATGTGTTTACAAAGGCTGGTTTTGTATCGGTGTGACCTAATTGTGTTTGTATACAATTCTACATAACAGTATCCTACTCTAATTACCTTGGGTAACCAAATACACGTACTAGATACAACTATTAAATTATAATCGTGAAATCTACCTAATGCATGTTTGCAATTGCATCTCTAATGGTTGGCAAAGTAACGGGTTAATTAGATCATATGACATTATACAGCATTCATTTAATAATTCAGTAAAATTTGGGTTTTAGATTACAACAGTGATGTTTTGGAGAAGGGCTTAGTTAAAAATACGCTAAACCGAGGAACGTGCATGAGGGATGTGATAAGATTGAATGAAGCAATAGATATTTCAGGATTTTAGATAGTTAAAATCCGTCTCCTGTCTTTTAAAACATAAAATTAACAAGTTTATGTCTACTTCTCCAAAAAAGGGGCATTATTTGTATAAGTCTAGTTTATTTTGCATGTGAACAATTCTAATTACATGTACACGATCTATTCGAGCCAACCGTGCAAATAACCATTATGGTTAACTCGCGCATGTTCCGTGCGAGTAGCTTGCACATAATCCCCGTACTTGCGTCTAATAGAAGCACTAATAACTGTATCTGTGTCAACAACATCAAACAGTTGTCTGACATGCCTTAGTTTTTACTGGCCAAAGCTCTGGAGTACCAGAGCTTTAGCCACATAATGCGGTAGGTAGACGGAAAGCTAGAAATTAATTAATTTTTGCGGTACTTATGGTTGCAGAATACATGATCAAATACTAATTAAATGGTTAGGAGTGTTTTTGAGTCTTTTGTAGATCAGGCTTTTGACTTTAACAATGTATATATATATATAGTTATGTAGGATCTTATAAACACGCGTAAAATGCCGTCAAGTATTATAAGTAAGTAACTATTAAATTGTTTTGCTGCGGAGTAGAAGGCGTTCCTTTCAATAGGCATATTACTCACCACGTAATCACTTTAACAACCTTTATCATTGTAATGGTTTCTTTACTTTGAAAATAAAATCAATTTAATCATAATTATACTTAATTAGCAATATAACATTTTTCGCCCACAGTTTCGGCCGCATGAAATGTGTCACAAAAGATAATTTTCAAAAATTTCCACTCGTTTTTTATTAGAGGGATATTATAGAAAAATAAACATAAAAGCGCCGACTTTCAACCTAAATTACTTGGGTAGTGAAACCTATTAATAAATTTAGATTAAATTTAAATAACACAAACATTTCATTTCATGGGAATGCATAACCTGGATAAAAAGTACGTATCAATAGTGCCAGTACCAAGTTTTGGGATGTCTATTTAAATAGTCAAACATATTTTTTAAAGTGTCAATTCTAAAAATTTTAATTAGATATATATAGTATATAGTCTCGTGTTCGATCCCAAGGCATCTCTGAATTTACGAAGCTACGTATATGCGTAATAATTAGTTAATTATCGTCTACTTTAAAGATGAAGGAAAACATCGTGAGGAAGCCTATATATCTGACAGTTTTCAATAATGTTCTCGAAGATATATTAAATCTGTCAATCCGCACTAGGCCAGCATGGTAGACTATGGCCTAACCATTCCCACACTGGACAATTTAAAACAAGGCTGATATTATTACTATTTGTGAATAGATTTTAGTGTATTTTATATATTAAGTTATGTAATATAAATAGTTTATAATAGTATTAAATTAGTTAAATGTTAAAACTTAAACTAATTTAATTATGACACACAGATTTGCCACAAACTGCATTACAGTTCTATGATATTTATTCAGCGTGCCCTGGAATAGGTACCTATATAATTATATATCTGGGTATTGGTGAGCCACAACATACATTTAGTATATACGGTCAGGTGCAAAAGTCGAGTAGCAATTTTAAAAATCGATAGAATCACAACAGGTTGTACTTATGACCTTATTCAATAAAATCATTGCACACATACATATAAACCCGCCTCACTTATATTGTCGGCTGTTCTAATTATGATTATGAGTATTAATTTCAAACAAATAACTGACTGATGTTGTGGCTACGTTGGTAACAGTGCGATCTAAAATGTAACGCTTGTTGGTTCGATCCCCAGGAAGTATTAATAATTATGTATTTTCTTAAATTAGAAACATCGATGACTTGTTACTTTATGACTTATTTAAAACGCAGTTATTCAAAAGATGAGGGTGGATTTATAAAATATAATAATTTCTCACTTGAATAGAATTAGGTGATGTTGTTGGTTGGTGAGCTTTATGTTATTATTATTGCAATCATTTTTTTAAATATTTTGAATGAAAGTCTATTCTTTTATTGAATCCAGGGTTAATATATGTCATAATTATGGGCTTAATATATCTTAAATTGTCGACGAAACTGGACTAAACTCTAAGAGTAAGTTTTTTTTTAAAATATTATGTTATGGAATTGCGATTTACGATTTCGCTGTTAAGGAATCGCTATCTACGATTATGTCATAAGATTTTTGATTTTATTTCAGAGAAATACTGTAAGTCGTTGGGTGAAACGATTTGAAGAAGAGAGCTTAAAAAGTCGGGCGGGAAGTGCAAAAACCGCTTCTTATTAACCAAACTCAGCGAAGATAAATGGTGAATGCTTATGAATCAAAGGATATCATACCGACGAGACCGTTGCGAACTATGTGTGCTAATATTGTGACCTCCATATTGCATAGACTGTGAGACTTGAGCTGTGTTAACAACAATGGAGGTCACACTAAATATTAAACAAAGTTGTTTCAAATAGGGGGCGTGCTGGTTGACGATGTTAGAATTGAGGTTAAGTTTCAATCCTCTTTTACTTGTGAAAAAGAATAATTAGGTTATAACCTCAATTGTCATTATAATTTTAAAATATTATTTGTAAGTAAAATGAAGCTAAATAGGAAAGAAGATAGTTTTTTTATTATATAGTATTGAAACATTTATTGAAAATTTAATAAAAGTTCATTTTCGGTAATTAGTTGACATTGGCTTTGACATTGATTTTTATAATAAGATATTAATGTTATAAATTGAATAAAATCTTGTTTTCTCAATTATTAATTCATAAAAAACACTTCCTGTGTTTTTTTCTTACTCTAGCGTAATAAGTAAACAAAATTAACGTTTATCTTTATTATTTGAAAGTTTCAGTAATAAAATATCAAAAAGTGGAAGTAGAGGACTCCAGGATTTGAACCACCGTCATTATATTTTAGTGATAAAATGAGAAGACTCGTTGACCACTCCGCTATAGCAACCTGCGATACAATAGGCAAATTTAAGCATTAATTGTAAATGCGGTCTAACAGTGACACTGTTGTTGAATATAAGGGATAGCAGTTATTATACACATGCACATGACGAACTTTACCTACTATCGTTACATTATATAATGTTTCATTGTTTGCGTTATAAACATCACACATACAAAGATATTCTCTCGGATCCATAAGCGAATGTGAACCTTACGATGCTACTCGACTTTTGTCTTTGACTGTACATAGGTACATTTGTTCGACATAACCACCTAACTAATGTTGTTCAATTTAAGAAGCGTCCTTGGGTTGGTACGTAAGAAGTCGGAACCGAACAGTAAATCTGGAGGACGAAATTGCTAAAGGGTGCCCTCGTCATTCGTAGATACATTGAATTTCTGCAGCTGTATTTTAAATACCAGATGTATTTATAGTGTGATATAACCTACTTATGTATAGTTTGGATAAAGTGCCAAATACTTATTATTACTAAACATATAGGTATGAAAAATTTAATCAAATGTGATAATATTTTAGGTGTAATATTGTGAAGCTTTTCCATATATGTTTTAACGTTTAAGTATTTTTATTTCTTGGAAAAGCTTTGGGTCCGAAATCGCTTAGTAAATTTTAATAAATAATTTGTCATTTGATTCTTTATAAGAAGTGACATTGGTTCTTTATAACAAGTCACATATTTTTTTGTTAACTGACAGCTACGGTATTTTTAATAGATTATTCAGTCGGTGTATTTATTAAATTCTGGAATATTCAATAACATGTTTTGTATTTAGGAAGGAAAGCAATTACTTCACTAAGAACGTCAGCAAATAAAATCTTAAATTTGTCTGCCATGATCATAGACTTAAAATATATTCGCTATGCTCATAATGAAGATTAAATTTATAAAAATGTTTTATTTTAATAGTTACGTATCCCAGATATATAAACAAACAATTTTGATCTAAAAATAAACCAACATTATTTATTACTCCACAAAAACTCAGTCGCTGTAAATCAAACGTCAAATTATTCTTCAACATTTTTTCCAAAACAACATCCATTTTCCAAACCTCACGCGTCAGTCCTCAGTACAACACATTGTACTCTATAAACAAATAGGTACATCAATCATTCTTATACCCCATACCCTAGAGAATCAGTAGCAGTTGTAGCTGGTAGGTAATAACAATCGGAAACGAGCAGTCTGTTGAATTACTGGGGCGGGCGAGGTTCTATTGCCTTCCAAGCAAACAAAGATGCAATAAAACCGGCCAAGACGAGTGTAACGCTCCTACTATCTTAATAGCACTTTTATCCATCGGGTGGGTTACACATGTCGCTTTGTGAATGTCCCGAGACGTTGTCTATTCGACTGCATTTTATTTTCATTTTATTTCTTCTCGATATCAAATATATATCTAATGGTTTTATGTTGAATCCATTTATAATCTTAGAAATATTTTTGTTAAATATTATTCAATATATTAAATGACTGCTTTGGTAGCACAGAGGTAGTGTATGTGACTACCATGCATGAAGTCCCGAGTTCTTTACCCAGATCGAGCTAAATGTTATTTGACTTTTCTGCCTAGAAATTCTATATGCGTACGGAGTCTGGAGCTATGCCCAGTAAGCGGTAATAAGCTCACACTTATTACGTGTTCGACGAAATGTGGGTATAGTAAACCACTGCCTACAACTTCGGGGATATAACCGTGAGACTATTTATGTATTAAACGATAACAAATGCCGACGTATCTAGCATGCATCGCCGTAATGATGTTTGCTTTGTTTGAAACTTATGTATATCGGAGCTCGAAATCTTGTAGAAGTCAGTTCAATCTTCAATCATTTAGTTAAAAATATCTAAAATGTTCTTACTGTAATCCATTTGTCTACTACTTACTTGACAAAAATATACGGCTTTCTTGTTGGTACGCAGTTACTACCACATCTGAATGCTCGCAACACTAGGTGTATCAAAAACTCGCATGTGACCCTTCAAATTAGGAATTACTTGCGTTATCCTACTTATTTGCATCTTGAATATTATCTTCTATATCTTAAAAATTGAGTGACAAAATTTTGTAATACCAATCGGTTGAAAGTCTTATTTTGGGTACCAGTTATCAAGTTTGTGCCAACCAGTGCCCTTGCTAGTATATATGACTGATCATAGGCACACGAAGCGCTGAATTTGAATTTGGTTAGCCAAAAATTTGTTGCTTCAGAAGCTCTGTCAGATCGTAGCCTTACACAACATTTCTGAAGCCAAATCAAACGTTTAAAAAGCCAAATCAAGTTTCTTGCAAGCAAAACATTTAATTTATTTCGAAGTATCAGAACGCAAGCTGGTCCAGTTTGCACAAATTAAATTACGAAGCTAAGAGTACATAGTATACTTTAGAAAAGAAACATGTTATATCGACATTTCGAGTATATTCGAGAGGGACTTAAGTGCGTAGGCTGAATATACTGAGAAATGAATATCGCTGAAATAATTGATTACGTAATGTTTATACGTCCCTATTGGAATTTATTTACCTATGTAGGCTGTTACTTACAAAAAAAGATACATAAGACCTTAATTTTTATGATAATAAATTTATTTACTTTGGATCTATGTTTGACTGTTATTTACAGTAAGCATCACCTAATGATCAATGCGTCATAATATTGGTTGTACATTTGATTATTATATACTGACATCAAACCTACAAGTACAAATATTTTGTTTAACTGGAGAGTAAAAGTAATTATTAGAATCAATTAATACGTGAGTTTAGTGAAAATATTGCCTACAAAACATCGATGTATTAAATGTCAAATAAACATTACATAATATAATCCGCGTAAAGTATTTAATTAATTTCCTACAGCAGCTCATAAAAGCCTTTTAAAGCCGACAGATACAAAACATTATATATTTTAATAAATAATTTGACATTAAATTCGCCCTCGCCTTACAGGGGTGACTTATGGAGCTAAATCCTTGTTTGATTCATCGTGACGATGCATAACATGTGCTACTAAAGAAACAAGACAGAATATAAATAGAAGTTTAACATGTGTTTTGAGATAAAAAGGATTTATGTTAAATAGATGAGCAGAAAATGGATTTTGTTTATATACATACAACAATATTCAGATTTATCATATGTATATAATCCTACTGCTAATAATATTGGATAGGGACATTCTCTAAAGGTTTTGTAAAGTAAACATAATAATTATACGTCTACAATTATAACGCCATAAACTACTCCATAATTATATGCAATAGAATATAACGAACGTACGTAACTAATAGTATATTATTATTATAATTACCCTCCGCAAAAGATCGTGTATAGGACGGAAAAAAGGTAGGTAGGATAATTTCCTCCTTAGTCATTGTTATTTTTATTTGCTTCAGATCCTTCTTCTCTCAGGACATACTTGATAGAAAGAACTACTGAACTTTTTCCTGCAAGCAATTATTTTAAACTTTACATTCGATACAAATTGCATGAGCTGCTTGCTTTTGTTTGCACCAACTTTAAACGTGTGTTAGATTTTTGTTTTGTTTTTGTTCGGCCAGTGCGGTTCGAATAAAGTGAAACAAAAAGTATGTTTTAAATATTTAAAAGAGATTTAAGTCAGCTCCTCTCTGCTTGGGTAAAGATTTTCAGAATGTATGTAGATGCTTCTGGAAATTGAGAATGCTGACGAACATGTTTTTGAATTAAGAATTTACAAGTTTTGGCGTGTAGTTGTGCTGTATATTTAGCATAGCTCGGTAGCTTATTCAGACTTTATGTGTGAGGCATCATTTAGTTTTTAATTTATGAAGATACACTGCAATATCCATCACGATACGGAAAATTTATAAATTGCTTTGAAGTTTGCTGGCAATATAAATTAATATAACTACAAGAACTGTCCACTAATGGCCACGTTATGTAACAACGTGCCACTTGGAGTCAGTTACAAACGTCACTCGAAGACTCGCGCTATCTTATAATTTATATGGGACTATTCGTATTAAATAAATTACCGTAAGCGAACGTCCGACAAGTGTTAGGCGGGACAGTTTTTCTAACTGTATATTAATGAAGCCTTGGCTATACAATCTCAGGCGATATCTAAATAATTTATAGCTACACCAGGTGTCGCACTGAAGACGAATTTACATACCGTACAACGGAGAATAGGGTGTAATTTATCGCGACGTATTTTGTTCACAAGAAAACGATGAGTTCCCGATAATAAGGTCAAACTTTGTCGAGATACAGTACTTGCGAATTTGCGTCGCAAATTAGATATTGTCTGTTGTATGGTACGAGGAGAAAATTAGATGAGACTCTCTTATTGTTTGTATGTTTGAGTATTCTGAACTATGCGTCGCGTTTCAAAGATTAAACTGAGTTACGGAACCGTCCATATTTGTGTGCAAATATTAAGCGAGAATTATTTTACGTTGGAAATGAAAATTTTGTTGTGGTATTTTCTAGTATATTTTGCTAGCGTCTAAAGTAATGACAATGCACGTGGTTATAATTTAGATAACAATAGACATACAAAATACAATTTAATATCGACCAGAAATCATTTCACACTATGTATAATATCTTTGCTTTAGACGATTGAACTTAGTGTCATAATTTCGAATGAACCATAAATCTAGTCATTTTTATTATTTGCGTGATGCTACATACAAAAAAACGGACAAACAGATAGATAAAGTATTTTTTTTGTTCCGCAACCGCTATGATCTCGATAACCCAACTAGATTTTGAAAACAAAGCTGTATCTATATACAGCTTTGTTTTTATTTATTTATTTATTTTAAGGTATGTAGGTAGGTACAACAATATACATATATAAAATCGGTTTACATAAAAAGCTGAAAAAACTTATATGTATATCCATTATAGACGTACACAACATTTTCAGTACAGAATTAAAAAGAATAAAATTTAAACATAAGATATACTTAATACAAATTTAACAAGACATAATTATTATTTACAAATTAGAAAAAAGTCAACAATCAACAAGATCTAGCACAGCATTTTCTGTACTATCTTTTGCTTAAACACTTTGAATGAATCATGACAAATATCAAGATCATCATCAAGGAATTATATTCGAGACAAATACGCACTAGTGGTAAGTGTTTGCCAGCATTTGTTCTGCAGAACGGAATGTGAAATGTTTTAGTAACAGGGTTTCGCGGAATTCTATTTGGTACTGTTAAGTAAATGTTGCTTAGTAGTTAACTCTACTCGGAGTTTATGAAGGAATAAGAGATCCTTAATTTACGCCGATGATTAAGACTAGTCATTTTGAGGAATTTAAGTCTGTTAGTGTAGGGAGCTCTATGCGAGACACCAGATGATACGTATACTAAGTATCTCGTAAATGCTCTTTGAATGCCTTCGATTCTTTGTGATTATATAGCGTACGACGGGCTCCTGACTACACATGCATACTCAAGATAGCTTTGTACCAAGGCGTTGTAAAGAAGTATCTTTGTTTGTTTTAGACTTAAACTGGTGTTCCTTTTAACAAATCCGAGCATTTTAGCTGCTTCCCTAGCGACTCCGTCTATGTGTGGTGTAAAATTCAATTTGCTATCAAGTGTAACACCGAGATCTCTCATTTCAGCCACTTTCTGTAGTACTGATCCGTCGACATGATATTTAGAAGGAACAGGATGTTTATAGATTTATTTTCATAATAGCATTAAAAGTTAACTACCATAATATCAGTATAGAAAAACCTACCTATGATCAAAAGGATTTCTTTACGAGCGTAGATCAAGAGATATCGGCATTTAGTCAGAGCAAAGTGTAATAGCAGAGATACCAGATTTTTGATAAGTATGCAAACATTTTAGATTAAACTAAATGAAAATGTCGAGACTTTCCATTAATCATAAAAATGAAACAAAATTTAAGAATGGAACTGCAGTAAAAGATGAAATTATAGCCGAGGAAATAAAATTTATGCATAGTCTCAAATTCGTGTGTTATTAGAGTAAAGTTTGAAATAATTATTTTTGTTTTTTTTTTTCATTTGCGATTTAAATTACCTTTATTTATTTATTGTTACCATTAGTATTGATTATTAGTCTTTTAACCTTAACAAAAGTTTCGTAACCATAAATATGGATACTTCGTGCGAACAAGCCGCTCAAATTATGGCATTGGTGCGGGAAGGCTAGAATTCAACGAACGATTGCTAGAAATTTAAATTTAAACAAGTCTACGGTTTCTAGAGTATACCAAAAATTTGTAGAGACAGGTTCTTACAAAAGGAGACCCGGTACCGGCAGAACTCGAGCAAGCACCCGTCGTGACGACCGATTTATTGTTTCAACTTCCCTACGAAATCGGTTCCTAACGTCAGTAAACATCAAAGTAGAGCTGAATGAAGTGCGTGGAGTAAACGTAAGTGCACGAACGATAAGAAGGAGGCTTAAGGAAGCGGCAATCACCCCTTTTAGACCAGCAAATGGTCCAAAGCTGTCTGCAGCTCATAGACAAGCTCGTTTAAGATTTGAGCGTAAACATCTTAATTGGATTGAAGAGCAATGGGCCTCCATATTGTTCACCGATGAGTGTAGGACATGCTTAAATGATGCAGATGGTTGCAGCAGAGTCTATCGTCGACGTGGGGAGAGATATGCTCAAAGTTGCACTGAGGAGCGTGTTCCTTTTGGAGGCGGTTCGACAATATTACGAAGAGGTTGGGATACGTACCATGAATTGGCCAGCACGTAGCCCGGATATTAATCCCATTGAGCATGTTTGGAACAGTTTAAAAAAAGCTGTATATGCGAGAAATCCTGTGCCCACAACAGGGGCAGCACGCACAAATTGCTGTTCTTAACAGCGATTTCATAAGAATGGAATAATATTCCACAAGACCGTTTAATAACCCTAATCAGATCTGTGCATCAATTTTTTTTTATTGTGAATACAATTTTTTCGATAAACCAACCAAAACCAATTTTAGTTACATTTATCGTTTTTTGTTCAAAAATATTAATTAATGGTCCAGTATACAAACATACATCTAAGGATATGATACTACGCTGTTATGAAGTTAACGAACCAAACTATAGGTTTCAATTTAAATTTGTATAAAAAGTTTGAATACTTGGTTAAAATGTTTATTTCAAAGGCGTCTTGAATATTGATGCAGTTTTTGAGTCCGTCAGTGTATATTTAAATACTATTGATGTTAGTCTAATCTATTGCGCTATTATTATGCATGATCTCAAAACACCAATATATAACATTCTATCAAATTGATCATTGCTTGTTTGTTGTAATTATGTCAAGAAAATGGCATATTCTTGACTAGATCGCGCAATACTTTAGTGGTCACCTCATCACTACACCGTGCCGGGCGTTGTGAGTTTTGATCACCACACGGCACAAAATAAAAGGTAAGCCACAAATAGTTGTATTTAGTCTGAGTGTTTCTTGTGTTCGTTGTTTCAACGTTTACGAAGTCTTCGTAATAAGTATCACGCCTACTGAGGGATTTATCCTTTATAAATAGTTAATACGGTTATAACCTTTGTGAAGAGAACATAAATAAATGCGTTTTTTCTATAAGGTATTGAGTTTTTCAAGTGAAAACTTCTTTAGGCGCGTTGAGCACTTTTTGGGTGAACAAAATACATGGAACTCGCGTCATCGTCACCGATCGCTTTCCATGAGCTATATGTATACTGTGTACATATTATTATGTGTACTTTATGGGTGAACAAAAAGCGTGAAACTCACGTCATCGTCACCGCACTTACTTAGTTTTCACTTCTATCGGCAGTCCCCAAAGACTGCCCCGCATGTTTTTATACCAACGAATAATAATAAATTTGTCATGATTTTTTACATATATATTATTAAACATATACAAATATCATCCAAACATACACATTAACACACACACATGTAATACACAAACATAGAAACTTCAAGAGTCAATAAATTATCTTGTATAAACACAATCAATGTTAGTTACATCAACAAACTACAGCAAATAGAATCCGAATATGAGAGACAAGTTGCTAAACTAAATAATTTAGTACTGTTTTGTCTACTTCACTTCTGGGCTTCGGAGTAACTTGTATACCATTCCCTCAGGAGCGGAGGGTCTGTGTCAGTAAAATATGACTACGTTGACAATATATTTTGTTTAAGGGGTGACTGTATTCGTATGTTGTGCTAGTTGGGAATAGAGAGAAAAATTGCCTTGGTAAAAACAATGCTGGGAAACTGATGGATTCTTCTCGACTTTTTATTATTAATCCTTCAGTGTTAGAAAATGAATCAGCCTTGGTTGCCATGACTTCCAGAACGGTTGACATGGGGATTCTGTGCCTCTTATTTTGAGCCTTGGCCTTAGAATATTGTAATCACACAGGCTTACTGAGAGCTATTTAAATAATAGATTTGTAGCATATTCATAATTTACTGTATCTGCTTAAATTAAAGCCGACCTCGTAAATTTACGTATACTAATACTGATAGCTAGCTTTAATATTACTACGAGATTATTTGTTTAATTAGTAAATACCGATCCGAATTTGCAATCTCGCATATTGTAACGACCTAACACCAGTAGGGCGTGGTAAAACTGTTCCGATTTTAATGCAGGAATATGGATGTGCACAAGTGCGCTTGCAACATATTATCAGTAGTGTGTGTAAGCCAAAACCACGAGTACTCACTTGAAGAGTGGACATAAAAGGAAACTCTTGGTATTATATTATTAAGTGTCCATAAGTCATAGTAATTGCAATGAATTTGCTGTACTATATTTTATTAAGTGAACTCCTTAAGCTCAATGTTGAGTAAAATAAAATGGCATTTGAATGCCCTCAAACCGGGAATAATTGAACAAATAAGCAATACAATATTTTTTTCAGTTTAACGGATTCAAATGTTTACAATTGTTCTCTCTAGCTCTCTTTAGTCTTATTATTTCGTTTCCTTGAGCTATTGTATCAATTACCAACTGTTTCAGAGGCAAGCTCTGCAGATGAAAAGTTAATCTAAAGTATCTTAAGTTAGCTAACCAACCAATTTGCAACCATGTCTTCGGAGATTTTATTTGCGTTACAATACATTAAAGGAAATAAAAATAACGGATTATATTTATTTGAATACATATGATGTAATTTTATCAATAGCAAAATGTAGAATATGATTTATTATGACGCATAGTCAAAAATAGAACATATTACTTAAATAAATAAGAAGTGAAATTGAATATCGAATTAACCTTCATTACTTCAGACAAACTTTTCAACTAGTTTTCTTTTGTTTAAATTATTGAACCAATATAGATTAACATTTTTAATGTATTGCTTAAATAGTTATTAGAAACATCTTAACTAATTTAAGCCATTATAAATGCGAATGTGACATTGTTTGCTTGTTACACTTATACGCCTTAACGATAATGGGGATCATACAGAAATGTACATAGAGTTACCTTTTAACCAGAAAACTAATAAACTAATAACCGAGCGAAGGCTAGTAAGTAATGTAGTGAGTAAAATATTTCTGATGAAATATTTTAAGGTTATTTTAAATGGACATCAAACCACGACTCTTTGTTGAATACTTATCATACATTAGATTGCTACGATGTCCTAATGATAGAAATCGCATGCATCACAATATACACACATTAACATAATCTAGAGATATTTAATATTCCATCAAATATCTGAAAATCTATGAAGAATTTTCTGATATAGTAAATGGAAGAATGAAAAGTTATTTAATAAAAAAATTATTATAATAAAAACAAAAAACCCGACTGCTTAAAAGTAATGAACTGAAAAGAAAAAAGCAAGTATCACAATATCTATATAAAATTCGACTGACTAATGTATTGTTTTATAAGCTTACTATATCAACTAATGAAATAACTACATATGTATATTCAAATAAGTTAAACTAAATACTTTATGGTGCCGCATGCGGTGACAAACGTAGTTGTGATAGATCTTTCTTTGCCCGTAGGTAACAAAGTATTGTTTGTCCCCGCCTGCAGCACCATAAAGTATTTAGTTTATCTTATTTGAATATACATATGTACATTGAAATTAAACACTTTATACGGATTTTTTAATTTCAATAGCCTCGCGAAGCATCTTTGGTAGGAATCGGTGTTCTTTTGCGAGTATATGTGGTTTGTCAAATCGTAGGTAGTGGTTGGTACCCTGTTGCACATGTTCAAACACAGCAGACTTCAACGAGCGTTGGTGTTTAACGTCAGCTATATGTTCTTTTATGCGAATGCCTATGCTTCTCTTGGTTTGACCTCGAGAGCACATGTGAAAGATTCATACCAATTTGTGAGTGAGATTAAACACCTACGTCTCACAGACAAAGAAACAATGGTTAGTTTTGATGTGCAGTCATTATTTACATGCATACCTGTTTGTGACTGTATTGATATAACTAAAAGAAAGCTAATAGAGAACAATATGCCTGAGGAATATGCAGAAATACTAAACCATTGCTTAACAAGTGGCTATCTGTTGTGGGACAATAAATTCTACATACAAGTGGATGGTGTGGCAATGGGCTCCCCAGTATCGCCTGTTGTTGCCGACATATATATGGAGGACTTCGAGGCTCGAGCTTTGCAGATTATCACCATCACACCCAGGATATATAAGAGGTATGTAGACGATACTTTCACAATATTACCAACAGATAGTGTAAATGCATTCCTAAAACATCTTAATGCCATTAATAATAACATCCAATTTACTATGGAATTAGAGGCAAATAATTCATTAGCTTTCTTAGATGTTCTTGTCATCAGGAATCCTGATCATACTTTGAGCCACACTGTGTATAGGAAAAAGACCCATACAAACAGGTACCTAAACGGTGAATCTCACCACCATCCTAAACAGTTAGCTACCGTGGGAATGTCTTTGTTTCAGAGAGCCCACGGGATCTGTGACAAGAAACACCTGGACGCCGAGCTTCAACATGTCAAGCAAGTACTGCAAGACAACAAGCTCCAACAGCCTCGCCGCCGTCACAGATTCCGAGAAAAGCCAGCCACAGTCAAGCGCCAGCCTGCCATACTACCATATGTAAAGGGTGTCACTGACAAGATTGGCTACATCTTGAAGCGAGCTTCAATCAACACATACTTCAAGCCGCCAACGAAGATAAGTCAATTTTTACCATCCGTCAAGTGCCAATTACCTTTACAAGATGCAGGGGTCTATAAAATAGATTGTGACTGTGGACTCTCATACATTGGTCAAACCAAGAGAAGCATAGGCACTCGCATAAAAGAACATATAGCTGACGTTAAACACCAACGCTCGTTAAAGTCTGCTGTGTGTGAACATGTGCAACAGGGTACCAACCACTACCTACGATTTGACAAACCACATATACTCGCAAAAGAACACCGATTCCTACCAGGGATGCTTCGCGAGGCTATTGAAATTAAAAAACATCCTAATTTCAATAGAGAGGATGGTTGGAATGTACCACCAGCTTAGGATCCAGTCGTTCAAATAGTCAAACCCAAGAAGAAGCAAAACACAGCTAGACTTCATGATACTTTGAGCTCATTCTGCGTAAATAGGAACACCAAAGATTAAATTATGTTCGGGTACTTTGAAATAACTAGGTACACTTGAGAACGTTGGGACAACTACCATCTTAGTCTCCCCGTGAACATGGCTGCTGTAAAGCAACCGAAACGTCGGGGCAAAGTGTAAACTTAAAAACAAATAGATTTGATAGTTTTAATAATTTAATTAGCTTAAAATTAGTAAAGTTTAATAGTATAGTAGTGTAACAGTTTCTAAATTATGTAATAGAGTGTTAAATAAACAACGCGATAAAAGCCGTATATAGTAGTTTAATTTCAATAAATAGTTTTAATTAAAAATATATAGCTTAAATAGTAGTAAAGTTCGATAATAGTAGTGTTAGAGTTTTTCAAAATTATGTAATAACAGTGTTATAAAGTAAAATAAACAACGCGACATAATCCGTGTAAAGTGTTTAATTTCAATGTATAACATTCGCGTAAACATAAGACAATATTATATACATATGTAGTTATATATATCCTGTGGGTGCCGTAGACGGCTAACTCTTCCTAGAGATCTCCAAACGCGTGTTCTTCGTGAATCCGGATACTAAAAACCACATCGGTGTACAGCACCAAAGACCATTGTTCGTCACTCCATGACAAATACTCCCGAGCCCACGAAAACCATCGACCGCGATTGCCACGTCGCAATGCTGGAACACGTAGCAGTCTTCGAGCATGAAGACTAACTTCATGCAGCCACCTTCGCACGGTTTGGTCGCTGCTAGTGGTCCTTCTGGAGCCTTTGTACTAGATGCATCGCTGTAATATTGGGTTATCTTCTGGCGGTCATTTGGAGAAATCGAACCTGTCTCTGCGTAGTAACACGATATCTACCGGTGTGCCGTTCAGCCACATCCCCAGTACTGCAATAACTTGACCACAATCTTAATATCACGTTTTGGCTGCTGTGTAGGGCCTTAGCAAAGACGCATTGAATAGCATCATTTTCTAAAATGCCTACGGCTCGTAACATTTCATCTCGACTCAAATAACGACGTGACATGACTCTTAAAGTTCACACGGTTCGTTTAATTTATAAAAAAGATAAATAATGTGAACCCTTCATTAATTACGTAATATCAATAAAACAATTTTAATTTTCCTTGTCGAAACGAATTACTAACAATTTTGCCGCCGTATTTTGTTTCCCTTTTGATTTTTTTACATACATTTTTACATTTTGAAATTAGTTTGAAATAGTTTTCAATCTTTATATAAATTTTATATGGCAATTAAAAAGATATTAAACTAGGTATAAAGTCGTAAATAACTTAGGATTAAGGTATCCGTAGATTCGGTCAGCAGATGACTGTCAATTGTTAAACGAAAAACGATTTGTGTTCTTTATATACATAAAAATAATTGTAAATTTGTTAAATTTTTTGCACCTACAACATTTTTTAAGCCTTAACGCTCCATCGGATAGACTTGCCAAGGTAATCGAGCATAAGTATCATATAGTAATAAGCATGTGTACCATAAAAAAATTAAAATCAATACTACGTGTCCGTCTGTATTGCTGGTATAATGTACTATAAGTTATTCATAATCTTATCAACTGTAGATATTCCAGAAAATTGTCTTTATGTATTTTAGGACACCAGGCCAAAACTTAATAAATATAATTGGCAAAAACGTATGTGTGATACATGTCCGCGTTAACCTTCGGAAATTTACTGGCATTATGCTCCATTTATCATTACCCATTAAAATAATGTACTAACTTATACATCTACTAAAGGTCAATTTGATAGCACGAATAGAATAATAAAAAGATAAGTACCTACAATAATAAATCGTAACAATACCAGGAATCGTAATTCGTTTATCGGTACACAACCTTCGCAGAGTTCCAATAATCAGAACAGGGCAAAGAGGGATAATAAAAGTGACTGTCATATATTTAGACGTGACAGATAGACAATCGACTTTCATATCATGTACCCGTATACTAAACGACGTCGCAATTTTGCCTTTTATCTGTACTTTTGTTATTGTATATTTACTTTATTATAATTAATTGGGAACATGTCAATGATAAACAACCATTGTAATTATTGATGACGTCATTCGTAAACAAGAGCTATGAAAAAATTATTGCTGATATCACATGACCCGTACTGATCTGCATAAATCGTTGAGTATTTCAGAAGCTTATCGTGTTCGTTATTGTAACGTGTTTCAAAAAGATAACACTCGCATGACATGTATTATTTTGTAGGCTCACTGAATTTTTTTTGCCAGCCTAATGGTAGGTAGCGATAACGTAGTGGGAGACTGTTGGATTTCTATGCCGAGGTATCGAGTTCAAGTTATGGCGCGGACCTCAGACTTTTCAAAGTTATGTACAAATTAATACTTACGGACACTATTGTATGTATGTAATATTCTGTCGATTTTGTTTGTGATCTATGTTACATAACATAATATCTATTTATTATGTATTGTTTATCTATAATTTTTACCAATTAAATATTTATTCTATATATTCTGTCTGGCTTGGCATAGGTCACGTCTACTAAAACCTAGTTGAAAACCAGCGCTGGGCAAATAACTGTGCCCGGCATCAAGCTGAACTGGGTACCTATTTTGGCGCGGCCACGAGAGCTTTTATAACTTTGTTTTATTTATTTTTTCAGCCTTCTTTTGCTAATTATGTAGCTATATATCAATGTTTTATTTTATTTTGCGTCTAATTTTCTCTTTGATGTTAATGTCTTTATGGTTTATATGTAATTTTATTTCGTGTGTTGTACGAAAATATATATATATTTTTTTCTTTTTAATTATCGCTCGCTCTCGCTCAAAGGTAATCATCGTGAGGAAATGTGGATATCTAAAAGTTCTCAAAAATATTTTCTCAGATGTTTAGGATGTATAAACCCGTACATATTGGATCAGCGCAATGGACTACGAAACCTAACCTAACCTAAACCACATTGAAAAGAGAACCGTGGCCAGGAATTGAGCAGCGTTTAAGGAGACTTGCTAGCGACGCGTGAATGACAGTCGACATGACTGTCATTCACGCGTCGCTGACCAACAAAATAGGAATTTAATGGAATGAAAGTAAAGAAATATAACTGATAATTATGTGAGCTCCTTTTCAGAACTCTTACTTAGCCGGAAAAGTAACAATGATACTACTCTTTCACTGGTTTCCTTTAAGAACGTGGTGCTTCCACGGGCAAGTCGATCTCGAATAATAGACAACAGCCGTCCATTCTTAATTACATAAATATAAATCAGATCCTTTTTTTATTAAAGGACATCTACCGCACTAGTAGTAATTCTTGTGTCACAGGGGACTTTACAAACATTCATACAACAGACACAAAGAACACCCTGACTTAAAATGAATATATGTGGATCACACAAATTTTTGTTTCGCGTAGGGATCGAACACCCAACAATTAGTAGCAATGAGAACGCAACCACATAAACCACTACGCCACTCGTGCATTCATATTTAATTACTTGTCCTACATTGCATAGAACATATACATTGTACAAACTATAACCAATACAAACCACGGCTACCTACATATACGAGGCAAGAGTTAAACGCAAACCATTATATGGAGAGAGTATGATTAGCACTGCACTATAGAGGCTATCGTATGGATAGCACCGCACATATTTCGGTAGCTTTAGTTTGAGTGTCGGAATCGCAAAGTGCTACTAACTTAGCTGTGGAATATGCGAGCTAGGTGCTATTGTGGTGAATGACATACTGTGTAATCTCTAGAACTTTGTAAGTTATAGGATTTGCGAACATTTTCTATCGTCATTTATATTTTATCATCAAAGTTAGGTCTACACATACTTTGTTCTATAAAGGTTTGTACTAAGTCATATAATACGCGGTGTTGGCCTGTCAATAGTTGGAATGTCAGACATTATTGAAAGCCTATCAAGACTGGCCGCCAGTGTGCCACTGCAACTCAATAGATTAATTAAAACTCTAGAATTATTTAATTTAAGTGCCTTGATGAAAGTGAAGGCAACTGCTTTTCATGAGATCTTTATTTTCAGTTTAGGTTATTCAGTTTTCCGTTAATATATTCTTAGCGATAGCCTTGCCTCATTATTATCCTAAAAACATAGCTATCGAAATTTGGTTGTATTTGATGTATCAAATACAACCAATTTCGATAGTTATGTTTTGAGGTGTACCTCTATTTACATATTCGGGGATAGTATGAGACGAGATGATAGTGTGAGACTATGTATGCATTTGACCGCACCCAATATTGCTTAACCTCGCTAATCGTTTACCGATTAGTGAGTGAACCTACTAAATTAATATTTCTTCTTTCTAAAGAATGTGTATTCTAAATAATCCTTTACAAAATAATAACCAAACTATCACATCAACAAAGCTTCCCAAGTCCTATATCTTTCGTATATATTTTATATAAAACGCCGGTATGTTCTCAAACAAGTCTCCAACTGTCTGAGCCGGTGCGTCGAGAAACTCCTCAAGTACCACTCTTGAAGACGCAAGGGCCATTTTACTCGTCACAAACTCCCGGCAAATAATGTTTACACATATTTCACGGTTTGTTTTACAATGTACTGGCGCTGAGGTAATGAATCGTGTGGAACGGTAAATTGTTTATTGTTGTAAATAAAAAGTTGTAGATATAGATAACTTACCGTATTTGAAATAGGAAGCTTTATTTGTATATGTAACGTTCGTGTATACGTAAATCAATACTGGGAATATAGTGATTCAATGTATGTACAATTTCTTCTTCTTTTGCAGAAAAATTTATATTTTAATGTCTCCAACCGATTACAGAACGATACATATGATCAGATTACTCATACATATGATCTAGGTATACTAGAACATATGTATGAGCAATCTTAACGTTATGTGGAGTAACCACATAATATTAATATTGATAATTCTCGTTGATGTTGAACGTACTCGATTGTGCTGGGTTAGTCCTGATTTGAGCTTATGTTTGCTCGTAATCGTGAAGTCGTGGGCTCGATCCTCAGGTTTAGCTAAGTGTTATTCTATTATTTTTTTAATAGCAGAATGAAGCTTGGGAATATTCCTTGTAGATGAAAATAGATTCGCCATCAAAATCATCTAAATGTGGGTGCACTACCTAACTCGGTAAGGAATATATACGGGTATGTCTATGATTTTCATGATAAACTGAAATCCGTATAGAAATACTACACGCTTATAAATATTGAACATTGTATAGAAATAAACTTCGCCCGCACAACCACTGTAGCCGTAAAAACTAGTTCATAAATAAATCCCATATTCGATGGCTTTTGTCGGAATTGTGCGTCAACGAGATAATAACCGAACAATGTTTTCAAATTTAATTTATACAAAACTATAATCCCATTAAAATAATTCATTCATTTGTATATTATTTTCCTATTTGTTACTGTGCTAATCTTTTAAACGGATTAGTACATTTTCAATAATTGAAAACGCAGGTAACAAGAGTCGGCTATTATCAAATGGACCCAGGATTACATGTACATAGTACATATGTGTACATATAATAGTATTTTGCGGTGAAACTAATGTATGTGCGCTAGCGTAAAATTTTAAAAGCTTTTATTGGAGCAGGTCATGTTTATATTCTATTTATTATATTGAAGTGTCAAGTACACATTGGTAATCTATAAGTAATAAGACAGAAATAAATATAAATGATATCTACCTAAAATATATGTAACGATATTGAAACGCAAAATGTTTTTAAGAGCTGTTTGAAATGTTATTATGCGTAAATGCAAAATACATATCTTATATTCAGAATTTAATTTCTTTCTTATCTATAGATACGTTACCATTAATTATAGTTTAACAGAAAAAGTAATCAATGCATAAGCGCAATTAAATTGTAAGCTAACATTAAAACGAATAGTTATACATCCTAACTATAATATTATAAATGTGAATGTGAATTTGCTTGTTTGTTTGTGTGTTACGCTTTCACGCCTTAACTACTAAACCGATCATCATGAAATCTTGTGTACACGTTATCACGAATGCAAAAAAGGACATAGGGTACCTTTTATCCAGAAAAAACACTGGTATTAACTTAACCTACATTTACACGAGCGAAGCTGCGGGCAAAATCAAGTTAAACATACACATATATCAATTATTATATTTATATACAACACATTATCTTTACATTTATTTACAACAATACATATAATATATTATATTACAATTGAAACACAAAACATTAACACATAAATTACAATCACATATCATCTTATTTATTTATTATTATAAAATATTCATATCGTGCATTGGAAACGAACTCAGCTGCCTGCCGTAACTAGTTTGGTTATGAACAAAGCGCGTGCGCAGCCTGATGACCGCGCCGCCGCGTCAGCCGGCCCACAGACCCAATACACAGACCTCTCACGCGAAGCCCGTGTCGCCCGCTAACCGAACGCTCACTCGTATTCTCGTATATTATAAACTATACGTGTTTTCGTTTTCTGCATACTATCGCTTTAACTACTTCTACTCGTTCATATCTACTTCTATGATTATTCTATAGTGCTGTGAGGAACTTTCTCTTCTGTGAAACGTTTGTAAACAATAAACTTTACTTGTGCTGGTATATGGACTTAATTTATTTCATATCACTACACAATTATTACCACACGTAAATCTACCAATAGTGAAACGTTTTGTATATTACAATTCAAAAAAACATGTTTGCTTATCTAAAACGAAAAATCTTCAAAAATACCTACATCAGGTACTTTATAACAAAAATGTTTTTAACAAGTTAATACAGGTAAACCGGTCCCTCCCATTCATTTCTTAAATTGAGTACCCAGTTCCACGGGAATAATATTAAAACGTAACACGGAGGTACATCTCAAATTAAGTTGAACTCTCGGCAATCAGTCCTGCACTAAACGTGTTTGCGAGCACAATAAACTGGGCTATTAAAAGGTGTGTCAGTATTTCATAATTACTTTGTACTTCAAATATTTTAGGGGTTCACAAGAAAAACTTCAACGTCCATCCCAATTTCAATAGAGAAGATGGTTGGAATGTACCACCAGCTTGGGATCCAGTACTTCAAATAGTCAAACCCAAGAAGAAACAAACCACAGCTAGACTTCATAATACTTTGAGCTCATTCTGCGTAAATAGAAACACCAATAATTAAATTATGTTCGGGTACTTTGAAATAACTACACTGGAACATTGAGACAACTACCATATTAGTCTCCCCGTGACCATGGCTGCTGGAAAGCAACCGAAACGTCGGGGAAAGTGTAAACCAAAAATAAATAGATTTAATAGTTTAAATAATTTTATTAGCTTATAAATTAGTAAAAAAAATCAATAGTAGTAGTAGTGTAATATTTTCAACATTTTGTAATACAGTGCTAAATAAACAACGCGATAAAATCCGTATATAGTAGTTTAATTTCAATGAATAACATTCGCGTAAATAGAAGACAATATTATTCAACGAAAGTATTTTAAGGGAATTCGGAGTCAATGAGGTTCTTGATAAGTATGTAATATATACGATCTCATATTTATCTTCCTTTGTCTGTAATGATATAAATAATATTTCATTTAAAAAGACATCCCTATATCACGTGATGCCTCATAAATAGTCAAATAACCGACACAAAGGACATCCAAATAATATGCTATTGATCAATTTTATTTATTATGACAATTATTTTATTATATAATTTTGATGATTATATATGATCAAAATTAAATATAAATGGAATATTTTAGTTTCATGCCAACCTAGTAGAATAAAGAGGACTTAATATTAAGTATTTAAATATATCTGTATTTATACTTTAATTCAGCGAATAAAAATGTGGGTGGCTTAATATGAACCAGATCAATAGATAGCGGTGCTAAAAGTATTACTGTTTGAATTGTAATTTTAAATGATGCTAGGCACGTTAGATTTCTTTTAAAGACATACCTTTATAAAAAATACACTAGGCATCAAAAATACAATACAAAAAAAATACGTTATAACGTATCCAAATGACAAATGTTCTTTAAAATGTACGGCTTGTAACTATACTAACCCCTGAAATAAAAAAAATAGCAAGATAAAGACCAAGAGTTTCGTTTTAATTGAGTCAAGTTGAACATTACTCCTAAACCTGTCAACAACATACTGAAGCTACAATTTCCAAGACGTTGTGAGACTCAATATTCTTAGTAAGCTAGAAACTACGTCAATACTGATAAAATTGGTTCAAAAGAAAATATAAAATATTTTCTTTGATCTTATTCGTTTCTTCACTGAGCCGAGTTTCTCCCCACGGTACTTAGGTTTTCTTACCTAGTTTTGCACCGGCCACTCTTGGAATCTGTGTTAAGTATCTACTCATGATAGTGCAGTTTTGCACCTTACTCTTAATTAAACACTCTTTTACTGCAAGTAAGAATAAAACTTTGGTTTTATTTTGCTTGCTGGTGCAATGCGAGACTGCATCTGTAGAAGAACGCTTATATACATATATATCTGTATGACGTAACAAACAGCGATATTTCGACTGCGGATATTGCATTGTATACAAAACGTATTACATGAATAAAATTTAGTAGGCAATCTATCCGTCAATAATTCACTATCGTAACCAAGTTTCACACATGTGGCAAGTGGAACTAAACCAAAACCAGTTATAAACAAAAGTTTTCAAGTGCTCTCGCAACTTTTACGAAAAGTTGCTCAGGGCAATGAGAATTCGACCACTGGCAGTTGTGCCAAACCAGTTGCATCTTCATCTTCTATCAGTTAGATACCAACGTTTAGTTTAGCCAACTGAAAACAAAATATAATTATGTTTATGACTACGATCAATAGGTCTCTTATTCAAGTGTTTTGATTATCATGTTGATTGAGTGACATAAGTTTATGCTATTGTTTGCGTGGAACTGTGAGATCGCGGATTGGGAACTTGTATAAGAGTACCAAAATAAAAAGAATTGTCTAAATATTTTTGTGTAGTGTTCTTATGGTAGTCAGACATCAGAGCTAGAATTCTTTCAGGAACCCTTCTGAAAGAATTTTAGCTCTGATGTCTGACTACAAAGGAATATGACAGCAAATATGCCAGTAAAGACAACTCGAAGGTATTTATTACATAACACAACAATAATTGAAGAACCTGGCTATACCGGTTATAATAAGTAGAGTAGTAGAGCCTCGCTGTTTTCAGCATAAATGGGCCGGCTCGACCGGGGAAGGACTACCCTCTCACAGAATATCGACGTGAAATAGCAGTATTCGTGCTGTTGTGTTTCGTTCGGTGAGTGAAAGTTCCGGAGGCCCAATCACCCCCTTCCCCCCTTCCCGCTCCTTCTTCTTCTCACTTCCTTTTCTAAAGTTGCGGCAACGTGCAAGTGATGCCCCTGGTGTTGCATGTGTCCATAGGCTACGGTGACCACTTACCATCAGGTGGGCCGTAAGCTTGTTTGCCAAGTTAGTTGTATAAAAAAAAAAATGTTACTTTCCGCGCGTTTCGATCTGCCAAATAGCGCAAGTCTTTCCCTTGACAACATAAGGATTTATGTTGCCAAGGGAAAGACTTGCGCTATTTCCAGGTTCTTTAATTATTGTTGTGTAATGTAATAAATAGATTTACTGTTATATTTGCTGTCATGTTCCTTTTACCACATATAAAAAATTCTAGTACAAGAAACACTGTTTTACCTTTATGCACTAGCTAATGCTCAACACGCGTTACAATATCTCTTACAAATCTTCAGAATATTTTCTACCTTCAGCAGCGTTGCATATAAGAAATCTCTAATTAAGCTGTATCGCAATTGTATGGATCATTCGTCAGACCTCACGAACCATATTATGTACATATCTGTAATGAAAGTACTAGGCTTACATACTACACGAGAAAATACGTTATTCTAAAAATAGTTGGCAAAATTTGAGTGTAATAAATAATAATATACCTCGGTCACCCCTGCCGGGGTAATTAATAATTGTAATGAAATAGTTTAAATACCTGGCTATTTTTAAAGTAGGCACTACTTTAAAAATAGCCAGGCATCAGCCGCTCGGTACCAATTTAAACAAGGTTACATTAACGCTCTAAATATCAATATTATAATAAAGTTTACTTTTAGTTACTTCAACATTCAATTACTTTATGGCTAAGTAAATATTACATTGGATCTTTAAATTTGTAATTTAATACGTTGGTATGTTTGTATAACATTTCGTATGGATTCCAGGGATATTAAAAGAAAATATGATACATACATAAGTATCTGTTTGTATAATATTGGTATGCTTCATGAGAAATACACAGAAAGCTGAAAAACGTATTTAATGACATAAATACGATAAATTTTATTCCTAAATATTATTATATTGTATCGATCACACGTTATGAACTACTAGAAATATTCATGCTCTAAGTAGAAATATTTCTAGCAATAGAACTTACATAATTATATATTCCTCTCCCAAGAGAAAATCGAACTCGGAGTAAGCAGAGATCAAATACATCCTAAGAAACTATAAAACAAATAAAATAAACACGGAATAAGAAAACTACATGAAAAGGAAATAGAGTTATTTAATAACTATCTCTACACTTTATGTAGATTGGACAAATTTACTTTTTCTTAGGATCACATCTATTGCAAGGATATAAAAGACATGCCAATATAAAGATGGACACGAATTACGTTTTACCCAACCAAGTACGTACCCAAGTTGAATAACAGGTTTTATAATGAATATATTCCCAGTAGCAGCACAATTAAATAAAGTTCTCAATATATGGCAATAGGAGAGCCCTTATTTTATTTATTTATTCAAGGTACACCAACGACATTTTTACAAAATAATTAATAATACACATTCATTAACTGGGATGCAAAGTAAAAACATTACTTATAGGTGTGTACACCATTCACAGTCTTCATTACATTATTATTAACGCAAAAATAAAAGGAAGCAAAAGTGAAAAAAAAACCTATCAAAAAATTAAAATTACTTTAAATGACATTAATAAAAAATTACACTCCATTACATTGCCGATTAGATTACATAATATGAACAAAAAAAAATAAAAAAATACTGTTATAAAATAAACACAAAATTCTCATTAATTTACATAAAATGACAATTAAATATTTAAATGCCAAACATGAAATTTGAAATATATGGTATTTAATATTGTCTTCTGTTTACGCGAATGTTATTCATTGAAATTAAACTACTATATACGGATTTTATCGCGTTGTTTATTTAGTAGTAGTACTGTAATATTTTCAACATTTTGTAATACAGTGATAAATAAACAACGCGATAAAATCCGTATATAGTAGTTTAATTTCAATATATGGTATTCTGAAATATTCAAAATACCATTATTTTATAGGACCAGCAGCACCATATTATTTGTAAATTGTATAGGACATTGTAATGGACATTGATTCAAATTAAAATAATAATATAGATAATTATAGGTCATTAATACTAATCACTTTAGCTTTAAAATTAGTCAGACTATCAAAATATATATCAATTTCACTGTTACGAGAAATGATTCTATTGTAAATGGCCATCATTCTGTTGACAGGAGCATGTTGGCCTAGATTTTTGCGACATGATCCAGCAGCAAATGTTCTTATTCTTTTTTTGGACCTAACTTGCCATTGGCGAGGTACCTCTAAATTTAATTTGTTTTGAAGGTCGGATGTAGATGTCAATCCATTGGCAATTTTATTTAAGGTACACAGATCAATAAGTGTTCTGTGTCGTTCTAAAGATACCAGCTAAAAGTGACTTAGTCATTGTACATAGTCAGCTCTGTAAGGACACTGATGGTCTTTAAATCTTAAATACCTAGTCAATTTTTTGAACACGTTCTATACGTGTTCAAAATATATGCCATACACTGGGTTCCAAACCGGAGATGCATATTCTAAAATACTACGCACAAAGCAATTATATGGAGTCTTTCATGCGGGAGTTCCCCTAAACTCTTCACCTACTCTACTAATAAATCCTACCATTCTGGATGCTCTTTTAATTATATTGTTTATATGTGTAACAAATGAAAAGTCGCTATTTATTACGAAGCCGAGGCCCCGTATATAAAAACATGTAACGTGGTAACATTTTGCAACATTCAATATCATTCTGTTTGCGATGCACTAGCTATGCAAAGAATCTAGTTTGGACTGAAGTAGAGCAACGTTCTCGTGATTTGTCTAATTTGTCGATATATTTTGAAGTCATCTGCAAACAGGGAGCACTCGCTGTGCTTGATGCTATGTACAACATCATTTACAAATATGGTAAATAAAATAGGACCAGCGTGAGATCCTTGGGGCACCCCAGATGTGTATTCAGTATTGTACATACAGTATGTATGTATATTCAGGTGATTGGTAACCATTTACCACCACTTTTTGTGTTCGCTCGCAAAGATATGACCTGAACGACTCTAGTAGTTGTCCATGTATTCCGTGGTGATTTAATTTGACCAGTAAGATTTCATGGTCCACCTTATCAAAAGCAGAACTGAAGTCTGTATAAAGAGCATCAATTTGTTGGCCAGAATCAATTGACACTGAGAGTTCGTCCACGAATGACACTAAATTAGTAACAGTAGATTTATTACTAGAAAAGCCGTGCTGTTCTGGAGCAAGCTGTGGTTTTACGTGGAATGTCAAGATGGTGCAGACAAGGGGTTCAAAAGTATTAGAAAATATCGATGAAAGTGAGATTGGACGATAATTTCTAACATCTCCGCAATCACCCTTTTTAAATATAGGGACAACGTTTGCCTTTTTCCACTCGGTCGGGAAGGTGGAAGTTTCAAGGGATTTGTTGAAAATTAATGTTAGGGGTAGCGCCAGATTTCGAGCATTTTTTTATAAAAATGGGCGGCTGTCCATCAGGTCCAGCACCTTTTGTTGTATCGACACTGATTAATATTTCAAAGACTTCTCTCTTAGTGAAAGTAATTTTGCTGAGTATGTGTTGCGGAAATGAGCGAGAGCATTAGTAGGTGTTATGGTGTTGATACGTGTTAAAAATGTGGCTGAGAATTGCGACGCAATATGTTTGCAAATTTTATCGACTGTTGTAGCTGTTGAATCATTTAATTTCATTTCAGACGATATACTATTAGAAATAGATTTTTATTTTTAACGAATGACCATAATGTTTTTGGATTTGAATGAATTTGATTCTCCATTGTATGAACATATTTTCTATAACAATCTTTGATGAATGACCGTGCCCTAGCATCTAGCATCCTATACTCAATCTCATCGCAAGGATTGCCATATTTTTAAAACGTTTTCTTATTTTCTTTTTCATTGAGAATTTTAACTAGTGTTCTAGAATACCACTTTGATATATTTTCATTAATAATTTCTGGAAATTTTAGAATCTTAAGTAACTGGCAGAATAAATGGATGGCGCGACGGCTGAAGTGGACAACTTGTCTTTCTGTAGCACCGAGTGTGTGTTATGAGTACGAATAAACACGACATAATTCGTGTGACCCACAAACAGGGATAGCATTATTTTTTGGATTTAGTTCTTAAGAAATAACATTTAATTTGTTGTGTATGTTATTTTCATGTTTGCAGAGCCCCCGGGATACAGGCACTAGGCAAGGCGGAAAGTATATACCGTATTTAAAAAAATATGAGATACAATAGCGCTCTGTGCTTATCTCATATTACACAAATAAATGTGATGCCATCTTACGCAGAAGTTTCAAAATTCGAATACAGTCTTTACGAGGATGATATCTATATATTAATACGTGAAGCAAAAACTTTGGACCCCTTTTTACGAAAATTGCGCGGACGGAGGAGTATGAAATTTGGCACAGTTAAAGTTTATATGGAAAAGAAGTGGTGAATCCTAATATTTTATTAAAGTTGCATTAGAAATACATGAAATTAATGAAAAAACACTACACGCACACTACCATACATATGACTCACCCAGTCGAATCGCCTTCGTAGTATTTCGGCATTGTTCGTCTGATGTCGTACAATTCTTCGTAACTATGGTTACATATAATAAAATAATAAATAAAAATCTAAATAAAATGTGATTATAAGGTAAAAGTTATAGACAATTAAAACTTTATAGCGATCGAACTTAAAATTTAAATCAATTATGGTTGAATTTTGATTAGGCGACTGCTAGTTTTGATTATACGGTCAGTGATTTTAATAAATTGTTTTATAGCCTCGTTAGTGCAAGTCCACCCAACCACTATTTGTATAAAAATGTAATTTTTAGTGATTTAAGTGAACCATGATAAATGGGAACACATAAATTGTGACGCGGGCGTAAACTTAATTAACGTAATGCAGCTCTATGAATAATGGAGTAAAAATTACGTAGCGCTGGTTAAAATTATGATATGAAAGACTATCACTCATATTATTATTATTATACGCATCGTGAAATAAGATGAAATAATTAATAAAAAGCAAAATGAGAGCTTAAGAGGCACGGTGCAGTAAAATCGTTGCTCATATCTAGGATTCCAGTCAAGCACGGCGCAACTAAGCGAGTAGAGAGTACTTCACAATGAAATGAAATAATAACAACCATTAAAAATAAGATGTATTTTATAATAGAGTGGTTTAGTAGTATGCTAAACGAGACAGCGTAGAATACCACATTTAAAAAAATATCTCTTCAGTATTACGTAAATTTCCCGGTTCAGAAAAAGTAATGAAACAAACCTTGTTAGTTTTAATACCCTTTTAGCCTTAAGATATATCGGCTGCCGGCATATCCAGATACGGTGGGATATCAGTTTTTCCACGATGTATCTACTATTACAGAGCCCTAACAATTCAAAGGGATAACGATATTCTAAGATTAAACCACTCTTCAGAATATATGCCAATACTGAATCTCGACGTTTTACGTATTTGACTGTTTTTTGTAAGTGATTACGCAATTGAAGTTTACTTCGGTAAGTTTTAACAACGTTAGTAATTAAACGATATGGTTTAACACGGCACATAGAAGATATTGAAAGTTATTCATATTCCCCCGGCTTTGCTTGGGAACAGCACTTTTTGGATGGATCTGGATGTCCTTTTCTGTACCGTTGACAATGTGTATGATGACCGGTCGAGTAGTTAAGACTTGAAAGTTGAACAAACAAACTCATATTTGCATTTATGACATCAGTTAAAATGTAACATAATCACGAAACCACACAAAACAGTGAGTAGTATTAAAACAATGCAAACAAATAAAAAATAAACAATCTATCGCGTAACAACTCCGTTTCACCAAAAGAAACCTATATCATGTAGTACCTAAGCATAAGCAAAATACCAGGCTAATTCTTAACCAAGAAATAAATTTTTAACAGCAGTATAAAGATACCACTGTTAAAAAAGTGTTACTGATACACTATTTAATAGATTGCCAAGGAGAAACAGGTTCATTAGGCAAAGCTTCTACACTAAACAGAGACGATGAATCAAGGACACCTACTTTTGTTTTGGACAGAGCTGAGGTGCAATGAGTAACCACACAGTAATTTACACATATTGGTTAAGTGCAGTAAATAGACATCTAAGTAAAAAAATATATGTATGTTGCTGTCTTAAATGCATAAATACAGACATGGGAATCCATATTACGTCCATCCGAAGAATTTAATCCATCACGGTTTCCTTGTCGGTATAAAATAACGATTAGCACTCAATGAACGATAATTAAATCGGAATTAAAAATAAGTTAAACCAAAACTCACAAATTAAACATTAGGAAATTTTAATCAGCTTATATTTGACAGGAACAAATCTTACAACGAAATTTAATTAGCGGAAAAGTAAACGAAAGGCAACTTGTTATTTACCAACTGAATGCGACAAGATGTAATTTGAATTAAACCCAAATTGGAATTTAAATTACAACGAATATTAAATTTCAGTATTTAAAAATTGTGTTTGTTCATCTGTTTGTAATGTACACATGTATGCTTTACCGGATCTGATTGCGGTGAAACTTTCTTGGAATATTGAGTGCACTTCCGAAATATCGAAAGGGAAAAAAGATTTTATATAACTGGTTGAGACATCGCAGAATTCGTTGGCATCACTGGCAACTGGCAATGCGTCCAGCTAAATTTCCATATATTCCATTGTTGTTTTAAACAGTTATATGAAATTGGTGCAAACAATGGCCAAGTGCCTATAAAATAATGATAATGGTTTACAGTATTTATAATAAATAGTAATGATGGATAACAATCAACACATCTTTAAGATGTTAAACTAAATATTATTATAATTTTTTTATATACTGTGAGTGCATGGCATACTCTTACACTTTGATATACAAACCAACTTTGTAATTGTTTACATACATACAATTCCGAAATATGATTTCTGTGAAATAAATATATTATTATAATAAACAAAATTCTTCTATAACCATGATTGTGGTACAATATTAATTAATGAAGTAGTGTACAACCAATCGTTTTTATATATTTTTGTATCAACTTGATTAAAAGTCTATTCAGAAAATAATATTATCATGATGAATAAAATTTCATCAATGATTTATTAGACTTTTTATTTAAATATTATAATTCATATAAAAATATATACGTTTAACTCTGCTTGCAATCGCCACCATGACGCATCGCTAGTTGCAGCTTGTTTATAGTGGACAATAAGTTTTATTCGGGCCCGAACTTTTTCGACGGCCGTACTATGCTAGGTAACTGCCTATTGTAATGTACATACGATTTGTTGACATAAGAAAACCCATTACCAAAGCGGCACATCAGATTTACGAGTGTTTGCTACTGGGAGACTCTCCTAACTTATATGTTTTTCCTTTATACGTTCGTGAATTCGGGTTTTTAATTAAGGTTGGCTGTCGCGTTTTATGTACACACTTGGGACTCGTAACACACTTCATTTACGACTTTTCGTTGCTTTTTTTCGTGCGTATCTAATTTGTTTCATTCGAAATCCGTGTGAGAAATTGTAACCATGAGTAATGACAATACTTATTCTTATTTAGTTTCAAATTGCACAGTATGAGCGTAAACGTTACAAATCGTGGTAATATTTCCCATTTGTGACACGTTTAAACAGACTTTACTTTCGTATTTCGATAAAATCTGCTGTAAGTCTAATGGCGTGAACTATTGCGAGCAAATGCGAAAAAACTATAATGTACTTAAAATTAGCTTTTTTATATAAAAAATTGTCAGAAAGTTTAAATAAAATATAACACGTATAATATAACATATATTAAGTTCGGAGAATAACTTAGAAACGATACAAAAAATATTTGAATCTAAATACTCAACTTGGTTCTAAATAATTTAGTTACATAGAAATGCTTTTCGGAAAAGTAAGTTGTTTTAATAAGCTTGCGTAGGCTTTAAAGGCATCTCGTAGCCTTTTCGTAGAGCGTTTTTCGTAGACTATTAAATATTAAAATAAGAACACAAGTATCGCTTTTCGTATATATATATATTAAGATATATTTTTAATTTTGTTAAATTAATTATATCAGAGTTCGATCCCGAGGCACGCATCTATGAATTTCAAAGTTGTGTGCGCATTAAATAGTTATTTGTCGCTAGTTTTAACGGTAAAGGAACACATCGTGAGGTCACCTGCATATCTGAGAGTTCTCCATAATGTTCTTAAGGATATGTAAAATCTGCCAAACCGCCCTGGGCCAACGTGGTGGATGGACAATGGCCTAAACCCTTCTTGTGGTTCAGTGTTATATATAACACTGTAACTTCTAGAATTTAATAATAAATATGAATCTTAAATAATTAAAACAATTGAAATAAATATTTAATCCTAGTTGCAGTTTTCAAGAACTGGAAGGTTTTGTATATATAGTCTTCAAGGGGCGTGAATTCGTGTTTAATCACCTAAGAAGCCCTTCGCCATTCCTTCTTCTTCTTCTGATATCTAAATAATTCCAATAAAATTAAATCGTTACACAGAAAAAACTGCAGATAACAATATGGCATTGTAACCTTAACGTTTATCAAATATCAAGCCAACATCACTGTGCCTGATTCTAGATTTAATGACGATCTCCTCTGGAAATAATATTACATAGTGCCAAACAAGATTATGGAAATGTCAGTCCTTCTGCTTTCTAAGCGAGAAAGTTTTCAGAACTTCTATAACTTACCTGATATTTATTAATTGTGAGTATTATTACAATTATTAATTTTGAGGAATATAAGCATCACATATTACTGTTTTTTAAAGACCTGTCCCTCTCTCCCTAAGAATAATTCCTGTATTGCGAGGTACTTACAAACATTCAAATAATGGACACAAAAATACCCAGATTCGGTACAACCATTTGTAGGTCACACAAATTTTTGTTCCGTATGGCATTCGAACCCACACACAACATTCAGCGCAATGGTAGCGGCGAGGCGGTCAATTAAGCCAACATCATGCGCTATCCGTACAGTCAAATTTTCTATTTGAATCTAAAGTTAAAAAATCTCTGAAACATATTATTGTAATAACTTTTGACGTAACCAATAACGTAAGAAATACATCAAATTCGATCTCTCTCGGACGTATGTTACCCTAATAAATCGGATCGCGTGTTGAAATAATATAAAATGTAACACCTCCATCCACATTTATTTTCGTTAGTAACACTTCTTATTAGTGAAGATAGAAGGCAAACACGCCAACTAATAAAATGTTAATAGGGAAATAGTGCTCCTTGATAAATAAATAACCTTTGTTTATTATCAAACAATTTATTGTTAACGGTTTGTTTGGCACTCCCGGCTAATTTTGATTTCACCATAACTTTATTAATTTGCATTTATTAATTTTGGCAACTATAAGTAGGGCAATCATTTTTATACTAACTATATCCTATTGAATAGAAGACTTACTAAAAAAAGAAGTCAAGAGAGTTTATAAGTAGTGGCATCATTAAACCATAGTCTAATGATGCCACTACTTATAAACGACGGGAATAACTTTCAGGCCCTTTTGCTTTTTTCCTGTTCGTGATTTGATTTGAGATCTTGACTTTTAGTATAAGATGTATTTGATTCCTCGCAACACGCTTGTTCTGACGGCATGTAAAAATTATATAATATGTATTTTCTACTTAATTGTATACAAACCTTCTAATATTATTATAAGTTAGAAATAAATTTTAATATGTTTGGACATTGTTAAACGAACACGATTAAATTGTTAAGTAAACATACACATAGGTATATGTATGCTTAGTTGCTATAGACTAGACTAACACAGGGATTCGCCCACTATGCATTGAGTATCCCATGGTATCAACGGAAAAAGGTATGAGCCATGAGTTTTGCGAGTAGCAACTTCAGACTGCTAAGCTCGGGACCGATCAAGTTTCTTCATTAGAGTCCTTGGGTAAAACATATACTTTGCATTAAGTATCAAATGGTATCAACGCAAATAATGGCAGGTGTAAAATCTTATATTTATAATAAATATTTTGCCTTTAATTAAGCTCATATTTCCAAAAATTTCTTCTATACATCAGCATCGTTTTTATAGATATTTATAAATACTGTATTTTTTTGGCTTCACAATAAGAGTAATATAAACGACTGTTACTCATATATTTTATAAATATAACAGGTTAACGATACATACGTAAACTTGTAAGTATTCATAGGATTTTGCCCAATTTGCGCTACAATATTCGGTCTCAATCTACTTATCGTATCCAGTTTTTCTATCAATGTCTAAAAGTTGTTATGTCGAATGATACTATAGTTTGAATAAAAAAAAATCTAAATATAACTAATACACCCCTGACCCAGTAAAGTGACTTGTTTAGTAAAATCGACTCGTACGTTTTGTTTCTATTTTCTTTTTAAAACAGGGTACTTTCGCACTAGGAATAATTTCTGCGTCGCGGGGGACTTTACAAACAGTCAAACAGCGGACACAAAGAACACCCATAAACGGAATAACTATTTGTGGACCATTAATTTTTTGTGTCACGACACTTGTCGCAGTGGCAGCAGGGAGGAGACCAGGGATCTGTTTAAATAACTGTCATTTATATAGACCTTAGAGCACTAAACCCTAAGCACTTCAACTAAAGGAGAAAGTAATAATTAGATTCGTGTCGAATGATGGAGCCGAGCGTCACTAGTGGTTTAACAAAATAAGTGTCATATTTGTATTTGACTGCGTCATGGTTTAAGTGGCGGCCTCGCTACTGCCATTGCACCGTGTGTTGTGGGTTCGAATCCCATGGGAGACAAAAAATGTGTGATCCACAACTGGTTGTTTCAAGTCTGGATGTACTCTGTGCCCGGTGTTTAAATGTTTGAAAAGTTTCCTGCGATATACATATAATTCATAGTGCGGGCGTTGTTTTTTTTAGAAAAGAAATGCATTGCCTCTATCGTTGTCGCTGAGATACTTGGATCGTATTACGATAAACGAGACGCCTCTAGTAGGAAGCTAGAGTGATTTGCTTCGTGTTCTATAATATAGATACTATATATTATGTACGTAGTAACAAAGGCAATGTCAACCTATGTAAACCTTGCATGTAGAATATCAAAATAGAAAGAACAGAATAACGGGAAAATGGTGAAAATATTTTTTTATATGTCATGAATACCTGACCTGCACTAGTTGCATTCACGTTATTACGCAAAAACGACTAGTAAATTCATATTAATTATTATTGACTAGATTATGCCTGCGGCTTCGCTCTCGTAAATGTAGGTTAGGTTACGTTAATAACAGTACTTTTTTTCTGGAAGAAGGGTATTCCTGTCAACGAGTATTCGGAATTTCATGATGATCGGTGGAGTAGTTAAGGCGTGAAAGCGTAATTAACAAACTCACATTCATATTTATAATATTAGTTAGCCTAATCTAATTAACATATTTTCTATATTTTATGTCATTAGCTTTAATTACGTGATCTGAATATCTCTTAAAAGATTGAGTAGCTATTTTAAAAGAGCTTAGTGTAAGTAGTATGTACGTGCTTTATTACACGACCGGGTGAGCTTGATCAGATTACCCAAAAACATCTAGAAAATAAAGATTCCGTGGAATATGTATGTTCTAAGGGCGATTCCAAAACTAGGAATTATTGCTACGAAGACATTAAACATTGAAACAGACCCATAGAAGACTCACTCTTACTCTAAACAAGTTTTTTGTGGCTTACACGCAATTTTTGTGCTGTATCAAACCTTAACACTCGTCAAAATATTATACACTTAAGCTAGAAGCATTTTTCAGAAAAGTTGTCTCCAGAAGAGGTAGGAAGAGACCACTAATTTTTGTTTGCTACGATGCTGATATACCTCTGTTACTTCATTCCCTTCATTATATTTTAAATGCATCCTCTATGGCTTAGCTATATGTATAACTTCGACACCATAAATAATATATATAATCATTAATGATCATAATATCCCAAATTTTAACCACACAGCATCTATCGACATGGGTTACATATAGATGAGTAAGTTGCACGTTGAATGGAAATGATCCAGTAGGCTTCCATAGTTCTCAATTAATGATTCATATCGTGTATAGGAGAGTGTTTGATTCCTTGAACGTGAACTCGATCTAAATTCCAATTATGTGCGTTGGCTCCCTCTATCCAGGGGAAATCGATCTTGCGTTTGTTATGGCCCGATCTACAGCCAAATTACGACTATTACCGACCGATACTCGATTTGATTATATCTTGCTAACTGACGTAGCAATTCTAGTGTTTTGGAAGTGAATTTGTTCTTCAAATAGCTCAGAGTAAATTTATAGAACTTGTTTATTGTGGTAAAGATGTAGAACGTAACCCAGGATCTCAAGACTACACTAGTCACCTGGGATTTCTATTGTTTTTCGGGTCGTGCATATTATAGTGTTATTCAGATTTCAGTAAAAAGAACTCAGCAGCAGACTCAGACTAGTAGTTCACGATAGGTGGCAATAGGCTCATCCCTACTGGAACTGAATGTGGTAAACATGGGACTCAAAACAATAATTGGTGTAATGTGGGTATAATACACTTCTACCTACTTTTTCGGGAGTAGAGGTGAGAGTAATACATTATGTAAGTGTACAATAAGTATTCTTTATATTTTGATTGCATTCAGCCAGTAATAAGCAGTGCTTTTTAATTAATAAATTGGCAATTGGCATGAACATAATAATAATTATGTTCATGCCATACATCATGACGAGAGCATTCGTAGATAGGTACAGTTTATTTAAAAAAGTAATTTAACAAATGACTACATATTACATTGTCAGACTTGAAGTTTATTTTTAAGTTAGGTAATTTTTATTTCAGTTTTGAATAAAAAGTTTGAATGGTTTGGTATTTTTTTAGATTACACGTATCGTCATTAAGGCTAAAGGACATGGCATTCTATTTTCTTATCCAGCAGTGGAACTCTGAAAAGATAAACATCTCATTCAACGTCGTAATTTTTTTTTAAGTTTATCTCTAGGCTTACTCCCTGAGTTGCGGCGGGCTTTATAGACATTGAAATAACGGGAACAAAGAACATGCTGACCTGGAACAACTATTTGTGGATTTCACCAATTCTTGTTCTGTGTGGGGATCGAACACACAGTATTAGGTAGGTGCGCTCTGGCAATATAGAGGCGATTTACTAAACCACTTAAACCCAGTTTGTCAGGACTGACATAAAAACAAGGATGGTGCAGTCATCATTATAGTTACGTCAGTCATGACATATTTATATAAATATTAATATTATATATAAATATTAACAGCATCATGACAAATAGTGACTGGTTGTCTATTGACTCTATCAAAGTAAGGATTTCCATCAAAAACAAGTTTTCTAAAAAATATTCAAAAACATTTCGTATAGTCGTAATGAACCTGTAAAAAATAAAACACGAATGCAACTCATATTTGACCGCAAATTTAACTTTAACAACTATGGGAATATATTCCAACACCAGTAAAGGGGACGTCTCCTGGAATATTTTTCACCTCTCACCGGATCATAAACTCTGAACTTTCACATATTTTAGTGTAAATGACAGACGTAGGAAAAAAACAACGCATATCGTTTTGTGTACAGTTCGCAAATAAATCAGTGGAACAGGAGCCAAATTTCAAAAGTTTGTGATTTATCATAATCCGGATTTCCATTTGGCGAACGGGTGGTCCATTACTCTATGTCACAGACACGGGAAGGGTGCGTGCTTGCCGAAAAAATAAAGGCATTTATCGCTCCTGGCGTTATTTATAAACAATAAAAAAGTACTCCAATTTATTGATCAAGAAAGACGTGAAACATGAAGTATTTCTGCCAGAAAATTAGGTAAAGATTTATGTCGATTATTGTAGTAGAAAATTTTATTTCCTTGGCCGTTACATATTATACAAATGTTTTTGCAAAGATTTTACTTATATATATTTTAGATATATCAATTTACCGTTTTTTTATTTATTTACATTTAATTTGTATGATATATTTAACTATTATTGACTAAAAAAGGATGTATTTTATATCTGGCTCCTAAAAACCACTAACATACGAGTTTTACGTTCTATCTTACACAGAAGATTACTGTTCAAATAACACAGTATTTAATACACGAACCTTTTACTTTCATTAACTGCTATTGAACCTTTATAACAAAGGCCGGAGACTGTTATTGAGGTGAGGATATCACGTTTCTGACATAGACGTCATAATAAAAGAGCAGCCACTTAAATTACAAAGCGTATAAAATATGCGTTACCTCCGGGAAATCTTCTCGTACCAGAATGTAGTCGCCTCGTAAAACCATCTAGTAACGAAGCCCCCTTGGGAGAACACGCTGTATTTTATTCTCGTCAAAAAAGGACATCTACATATCGCATCCAGCTACGACTGTGTATCTACGTACTCCGTCTCTATAATTTGTTTGATTTTATCTGAACTTACTATTTCGAAGCTACCCGTTGTGGGAATATTTTTCCCGATAAAATGTAAGTTTGTATCATAACATGTTATAAAGAACTATTTCTTTGTGTTCATGGTATTCAAATACGGAAATTAAATGAAGATGTATGAAATGATATAGTGTAACAATTCATTCTCGCCAAAATTATTTTGTACTAGCTATCTCGGGAACAGTACTTTTTGTCTAGATGAAACCTCTAACATTGTGTATGCGAAATTTCATGATGATCGGTCAAGTGGTTAAGGCATGAAAGCGTAACAAACAAACAGACTCGCATTTGCATTTATTAAGTTAAGATTCAATTGCATGAAATGGTAAGTTAGAAGTAATTCTTAAAATGGAACATGGCAATATGTTTTCATTTATTTGGTGGTGGTACAAATAAGGCGGTGTATCTGGGGAATTACACCCTCTTAAAGAAAATGTCTGGAAAAGTAGCCACAGGTACTCTGCTGTGTGTTTCGCCCTGTAAGAATTCGTTCCGGAAGCCCACATACAACTTCTACGATGTCTTTCTTTATTCCCATCTATCATTCCTTTTCCCTAGGGCCAACAACGCTTGGGTGATATCTCTGGTATTGCCAGCAATAGTAGGGTACCGCAATTACCCGCTTACCATCACAGAAGCCATATCTTTGTTTATACAAACCTCTTTGTTTAAACAACACCTCTTTCAACATATGTAGACCTTATGGTCTACATATGTTGAAAGAGGTGTATCGTATAACGTATCTAGCAAATTTTACAGTCTCTTCAGCATAATTAGGAAATGATGCTGAAGAGACTGTTACTATGAATCTCTTCCTCTAATATCGTTTTCCTCTGAATTGCATACCCAAATAAAATAACTTTATGACACTTTAGCTAACCATAGAACTAAACCATGTATCTACACGTTTATCTTCATATTTCAGAATAAATGATTTCTTTAAAACCACTAAGTCATATATATACATGAAGCTTTTTATTTTGTTAAACAACAAGATAAAAAGCTCCCTACAGCCATTCACCAAAAGCATTTAACATTTTCAACCGAAACGATCCTTGTTTTAAACTTAAACGCTCATTCAGAATTTCTATCTCACACCATTAAAACAAAATTGTATAAGAAAAAGTTAACGGAATGCCCCTACTTAAAAAGTGCAAGCAATTTCTCAACCTTTCATGCGAACAATAAGAGAATTCTTAATCAACTAATTATAAAAGGTGGAGCAGTTAAAACAAACTTAACAAACGTCATGAATAATATCACCAGCTGTTTATTGCAGAAATTTATCGTTCAACTTTGTGCCTCAAAAACTCCTAACTGAAAACATAAACAAGGGATTATAGCTGAAATAAAATAATTAATTTCTCTTCAGAGTTTTGGTTGATACAGAACCAAAAGTATTATTTAAAATTAATGATACACGCACTTTAAATTATGTGTGAATTTATAGTTGAGAAAGTTTTTGTTGTTTGCGGTATACTGTCAACAGAGAGGCCTGAGTGATGTTTGTCCATTTCACTGGCTCGCTGACTACTTTTCTACCGCAAGGCGGGAATAATATATTTACAATTGCGCCCATATGCTAGCAAAACCGCTTCCTACTAGGCGGGAAGTAAGCTTATCTTTAAGCCTCAATATTATAAAAAATTGTTTAATAGCATAACATCACGGCGATATATTCTCGAAGGCCAGGCATTGTTTTAGGACATCCACTTTATTACTCTGTTCAATTATCATTATGCCAATTACTTTTTACTACTTTGACCAGTGCTTGCAAATGAATAAATGCTGTGGGACTATTCTATTATAATCCTATCTTATATTATAAATGCATACTAATATTATTTGTTACGCTTTCACACCTTGAATAATCTAGCGATTACCACAAAATTACGCATAAATGTTGTCAGGCTTTCAGAAAACCATATCATTTTAACCAGGCAAAAGTACTGGTCTTTAAAAAACGCGAGCAATGCTGCAGGTGAAATCTATAGTATCTTTACTTATCTACATTAAAAGTGCCTGTGTCTCCCCTGACACAGAAACTATTAATTGTGATGTATTTGAGAAATGCACTTCTTGCCGGGATATTCAGGAATGATACACAAATTTCCTGTACAACGTATATTGGCCGACTGGCTTGCTACAATTTTCAATTCTAACGCTAAAATATCAGAATGGTTTTACCATTTTCTATAACAAACAATTTTAGTAATTTAGTTGTCTTTCTATATTTTACTAATGTAAACAGCTTTCCTAACGGTTTAACTATTTCGCCCGTATAATACATAAACATTAATTCTCATGACGTAAGGATCAAATTTTTAAACAGCCTATTATAACATGCCGAACTTATACATGACACAGCACTTCCTGTACCACACTCCATTTTGAGATCATGACCATTCAGATTCAAAGTAATATAGATAGGTGTACATTGTGTTGTCGATAATAAGCGTATATCTATATGTATCTCATCACTGGCTACGCTATCGTCGTCGTCAACGTCGGTATGTTGAAGGTGGTTGATGGTGCGGTCCCGTTAACCTTGGGTAAACCCGCCGCAGATGACCCTGCTGGTTGCACACTCTGCAAACGTAACGCTCGTACTTGCAAGTGGCTGCCTCGTGCTGCGCTCCACACACGCGGCACTGCGGCCGCGGCCACACGCGCACCGCCGGAGTCGGCGCGGCAGCTGGCCGATATGCCTCGCGCCTGCCGTGCCCACCCTGACCTCTGCCTCGCTCACCCAGCGCAGACCTTCCACCACCACCTCGGGTTTGGAGACAGCACCTGACAATCGACATCGGTCGAACTGGTGCTGGCCGCCGGCTGTCTGCTACGTTCCACCACAGCTGCTGCGTCTTTCTCGGCCACCTCCAAACTGACCGCCTTTTTGTACGCCTTGGAAAATCCAACTAACTTTCCACGAACAGTCGTTGTCGTATTATTTCACTGATTATCTCTTCCAAACCCACAACGTTCCAAAACCACATGTCTTGGACATCTTATTTAAAACCACAGTATAATCCGATATACTTTCGCCTTCCTTTTGTTTCCGGTGCCTAAACTTATATCGCTCAGCTAATTCACTCGGCTCCGGTTGTAAGTGCTTCGCCATAATGTCCGTTATTTGTTCAAACGTCTTAGATTTTAATTTATCGGGGGTATACAAGTTAACCAAAAGTTCGTAATTCTCCGATCCCATGACGGTGATTAGTGTAGGCACTTGCAGATCAGTCTCAATTTTATTGACTAAAAAGTATTGTTCTAATCGTTCCACATATAACCGCTAGCCGTCACAGTTAACTTTGAACTCGGCGATAATATAATATATATAAATAAATATAAATAAATAATAAATTATTTATTGTAACAAAAAGGTATATACAATTAAAGTGTAAGCCCTGATTCCCAAACTAGCGTGAGCTGTATAATGGCAATCAGTTCCTCCCCAAAACAAATGATACAAAATTGTTACAAAAAGCATTTGGAACAAACATATTTTAGAACATACTTAAACAATAGATTTTATTAATTTTGTGTACCTATGCGTATAAGTGTATGTAATAAATAATCTTTGTATTCTTTCAATGTACAAATACTGCGGCCGTATTTTAAGCGTAATGTTCTTATTTCGTCGCCGCTGTGATGTATTTGAGAAATGCACTTCTTGCCGAGATATAAGGTTTAGGAATGATACACAACTTCACTGTACAACGTATAATAGCCGACTTATACCTACGTACCGTTGTTGTAGTATCCGCTTAATACAATATATTACATTAATATAGACAGAAGTCTTAAATTTCAAGAAATTATAATTAGACATGGTAAAATACGGGTCGCAAGAACACCCTAAAACGGGACAATTATATTTTGTCACATGCACAATTTTGCCTATATGGGGATTGAACCGACAACACATGATGCACTGGACAATATATGGCACAATCCCAATAACACTTTTGGGCTGAACCAACTAAAACCACCGCGGTGTTCCTCACACTTTTATGGCGGGGCCACGCGATCGCTGTCGCATTCGAATCGCGACCCCGCCAAAGGTTCGACTCGCCGATGGACGTGGCCGTCCCACATAACCATCACACATACAGAACAAATTCACAAAACGAATTCACAAGCACACAATATTTACACAGACATAAAAATTGGGGGACCTAGTCCCCGACGGTAAAGCGGGGGACCTAGTCCCCCTTCTGACATCGAGAGGCATGCGCGGAACACGAACGCTGTCTGCTCGGATCTGCGCTGATCGGGCGGTGGACGGCCCCAATGAGTCCACCGCCCGCAGGCTTCTACTCAAGGTGACTGGAGGTTGTCTCGCGCATCCCAATAACACTTTACCTAAAACAAGAATAGTACCTGTTAAAAAAAAATAATAGCTATGGCTATGAAACCTATTAGCCATAGCTATTAGCTGTTAGCCCATTTTTCAATATTAAAATGTCTTTTATTATGAAATTGTCGTTTATGTCCTACATCTACATAATTTCTTGGTATCTTTATATACATATAAAAATCTTCTTTGCGTGTGTTTGTAATTAAACTCCTCCTAAGCGGCTGGACCGATTTTGATGAATTTTTTGAGTGTGTTCAAGTGGATTCAAGAATGGTTTAGATATGGTGTTTTTATTTTATTTTTTCGTGTGTACAGGACAACATCTGTCGGATCCGCTAGTATTCAATAAAAATCATATAATAATAAAGAATATTTTAATTTTAAATCTGTTTCGAAACAAAATATAAGAAATAAATATAAGTATAATATTAACTTACCTCTCATAAACAACATGATTTACTATAAAAGTACTTACATCTCAGCAATTCGTATTTATAACCATTTACCTAGTACCATAAAAGAACTAGATGGCAATAAATTTAAAATGTATTTAAAAAAGTGGTTAATTGAGCATACTTTTTACAATTTAAATGAATATTTTGGTAAATATAAAAAATGCATGCAATTAATCTTTTAAAATGTTTAATTTGATTGTGATTTATTTTATTTTCTTATTTATGTTGCATGTCCGATATGGATAAACTGTTGTGTCCAAAATCTTTATAATTAAGACCTATGTATTGTACACAGTTATGCAATAAACTGATCTTTATCTTTATCTTTATCATATTTTTGAGATAGCCGTGCCGGGCCGTATAATAATAAACCAGTGAGATGTTCAATGTTTTCGGTGGGCTGCAAGATCGATGTGTAGACCGCAGCCGCAGGCCTGGTTCGGCCCTACTTTCAAAGAGGCTACAGTGGTATGCTGGTCTCCCACAATTGCGGACCTGTGCCAATTTCTGCGCGTCGCTCTGCCCTGTACTCAATAAAGAAGGAGTCTGCGCCCCATCGCAATGCGCTATGCGCAACTTTGACGGCTGTCAGAGATCAAAGTTTTATTTTCAATTTTATTTTGTGTACAGAATTATTTTCCGGTTTTAAAAAGAGTTCCCCGTGGCGCGAGACCTGCAGTGGCGAAAGAACTATCTGATGTATAGGTCTCGTCATACGGAAGAACACAAAAGTAGCTTGGGAACAGTTACTGACCTTCCCTTATAGAACTTTACATGTTGAAAAGTCCAGACGACGACAAAATCTTTAAAAGAACAAATTAAACAAAATTGTTACGTTTTGGCTAACACTTTTGGCACAACATCCAATAAAAGGAAATCTGTTTTTCAATGTGTAGAGTCCAAATTAAGGGAAAGTGATATCAGGGACACGTCTATATATACTTTTTTATAATTATATACTTAAAAATATAAATTTTATTGAAAAATGAGCCAATAAAGAGAATAGTAATATTCTATCACATACACACAACACCATCTAGCCCAAACTAAGCAGAGCTTGTACTACGGGTATTAGACAATCAATAAACATACATATATACTTTTTTTTGTAAATTCCTTCATATTATACATAGAAACACCTAGACCAAGATAAATATCCATGTTCATGCATACAAATGTTTGACTTGGCCGAGAATCGAACCCGCGAGCTCAGCATTTAGTAGTGATGTGGTGGTGCCTTGCTCTCCGGATACCTTCGCGGGTCTGAAGAGCAAACATCCACCGCCAGTTGATGGCCTCTGTCTCCCTGATCCGCCATACAGGGATTCGGAACACCTTATTACTACAGCCAAGGATGTTTTCACATCTGTTTGCTCCTTCCGGAGTAGCTCGGCAGCTGGCCTAGACAGCTTGTCTCCTCAACATCTAAAAGACCTTTTATGCCCAAGCGCCAGGCAGGCTGACTAATGCTCTCCGGCGGTGTCAGGGATGCCATCATTGACATCTTGTACGGCGCAAATTTATGTGTCCTTAATAAAAAGGAAGGTGGTATTCGTCCCATTGCCGTAGGTTTGGGTGGTGTATGGCAGCCAAGATATGATGTAAATTTTATAGTAAAAATCTCACTGACAAATTTCAGCCCCTGCAATTGGGCTTCAAAGGTACCTTGGCTGTGGTAATGGAGAGGTAATCCTAAAGGTTGACTTAAAAATGCTTTTAATTTTGTAAATAGGAATACCTTATTGACACAAGCAAAATTAGAACCTCAAATTTTTAAATTCTTGTTTGCGACAAGAATGTTACAGATTTCCATGTAAATTACCTTATAAAAACAACCTTTTAGAATATTCAGTTGAATGTCAACAAGGTGACCCTCTTGGACCAGTCATTTTCAGTTCAGCTATACAAAATAATAAATTAACATTTACACCCCATAATTCAGCAGATGAATTCTAAATTTAACACCTGGTATTTATATGACGGAACACTTGGAGGCGATGTAGAAACAGTAATACAAGACTTGGCACTTCTAAAAATAAATTTGTATCAATTGGCTTTGATTTAAATACAAATAAATGTGATATTTTTATAAACAATATTACTAACGTAGACAAACATTTGGTACTAACTAAATTCAACTCATTGGCTCCAGATATAAAAATTGTTGAAAACATTCTCTTTGCCTGCCTAGGTCCCCAGTTTTTGAAGAAGCTTTTGATTCCTTCTTAGAAGAGAAAGTCCACAATTTTTATGAAATTTCATACCGCCTTTTCAAAATCATTCAGCTTTTACTATAATACGATACTGCCTTTTTGTCGCTAAATTTGTTCAATCAAGTTCATCTCAGTTTTGGAAAATTTAACGCAGGCAAATTTTAAATGTGGACTTGAACGACCGAACTTATCTTCAAGCTTCTCTGGCTGTTCGTTTAGGCGGGCTCGGCGTTCGCAAAATTTCAGATGTTAGCTTACCGGCGTACCTGGCTTTGGTACACAGCACGAAAGAATTAACCAGGTACATTCTAGCACCCACACTGGTTAGTTCAAAAGTCTCATGTAAGACCGACGACGCCGTGAACGCCTGAAAAATGGTTTACCAAATACTGATTTTCCTACCAACCCATTCTCCCAAAGGCAGTGGGATGGGCCGCTATGCAACACGGTAAGAGAAAATCTTTTTACTACATCTGTAAGTGTTGCAGAGCGCGCATGTTGCTGGCTGTGGGAGAATAGGAATCGGGTTTATGGCTTCAGGCACTTACATCGTCCAACACAGGTACATTGTTGGACGATACAACATTCCGCCTCACCACCTGTCTTTGTTTAGATGCCCTGTGTGTTTCTCCGCATCGCTGTCATTGCGGAGAAGTCGTCGACAGCCTCAGATACCATGGATTGTCCTACAGCAGAAGCGCTGGTCGTATTTCTCGACACGTACATCTTAGTGACATTATCCGTCGTGCTCTTATCATCGCCGGCGTACCAGCAGTATACTCACAGGCTTGGTACGTGACGATGGGAAGATACCCGATGTCCCGTATATATTTGTTACCTTGGAAAAAGGGTAGGCCTTTGGTGTGGGACACCACATGCGTCGACATCCGTGCGCCATCATTTCTTCCGAGCCCGGTGAGTAGTGCCAGTGCTACTGCTGTAGCGGCGGAAACCTCAAACGGCGCAAATACAGTAATTTAATTGGTAATTACGTTTTTGAGCCGTTTGCAGTGAAGACGCTAGGTTCATGGGATCCGGGGGCTCGTGCACTTTTTAGAATTATTTTATCTATGTGGCTAATCAACGCTTCGTGTGACCTGGAAGCTGATCTTTTCTGGGCTCAAAGAATCAGCATTGCCATTCAACGTGGCAATGCTGCCAGTCTTCTGGGCACTTTCCCGGTCGTCAGCGATGCAGAGGAATTTTACGACGTTGCCTAAACCAGCCATTACTTTTTATTAAATTTTACAGTCTTATATTTTTTTACCTTTCATTATGTTTTATTTATAAGTAGTTAGGTTTGTTATGTAAATAAATGAATAATAATTTCGTGGTGTCTTTACAAAATGCAATGATTATTTTGAAAATTCTTTTGTATTTGAGAAAAGACTGTAATAATATAAATAATTAGTACAATAATATGTAGTGAATGATAAATATCGATAACCTTTTATACAATTTGTAAAAGTTACATATATCGCTATATTAATATTTTTATCGAATAGTAGTATTCGTTGTTACAGTTCGCCATCATTACATAATGGTTGATTTTTCTGTTAATTTAAGAGAAAACATAGGGATCTAAATACAAGGAACGATAATATATGATAAAATAAAACACAAATTTCGAATTGGCCATTGAAATACATTTATGGAATAGTATGAAAACCACAACATAACCGATATTCTTCATACAAAGCGGCAACTTCATATTTAAACCCCTATATTAACAAAGATAAAAAGTATTTAACTGAAATAATTCTTATTCAAAGGAATAAGAATAATTTCATTGATTTATTATCCTGGACTGTCGCGAATCGTAAGAGGATTACTTAGCAACGGCTATCTGCCTACAATATCTCTATTTACATCTTATTGGATGACATTCAGTGAGGCGATGTCCTTTTTATTAATTGTCATACAGATTACAGAGGTTTACAAAGCTTAACTGTGATTCGTGCCTTCTGTAGAAGACAATTATTACAATACGATGCGTATTACATTATAATAAATAATAAACTAGATAGATATAACTATGATGCTATGGCTTAGCAGCAGTGAGTGTGACTGCATTGGAATGAAGTGGACTGCACGGTTAACATACAGCTTAAAATGGTCGCCTTGCCACCCTTGGGCCAAGTATTGTGGGTTCAAATCCCACACGGGACAAAACTTTGTGTGATTCACAAACTATTGTTTTGAGTTTGGGTGTTTTTTGTGTCTGTTCTTTGTATGTTTGTAAAGTTCCCCGTGACACAGGAAGTATTCCTAGTGCGGAAGTTGTCTTTCAAAACAAATGAAATGAAGTATCGTGTTCCATTCCCACGTCGGACAACTTTCTTTCTGTCAAGTAATCTCAGTATTCGTCTGTAATACGTAGGGCTTTTGGGTATAATATGAACACTATTTAGTTCTAGTAGGTTATATTGTTTATTACACACGTAATGGTATAGGCGCGGTCGCGATACAAAACGGACGTACTTACATACAGCGTCGGGCATAGGTCGTGACTGGCGACCGGAAACTTCCGAACGCGAGCCGAACGAGTGCGCGCGCGCAGACGCCGCACAGTGTGTGTGTGTGTGTGTGTGTGTGTGTGTGTGTGTGTGTGTGTGTGTGTGCGTGTGTGTGTGTGTGTGTGTGTGTGTGTGTGTGTGTGTGTGTGTGTGTGTGTGTAGAATCACGCGCCTTCAAGCAATGGTACTCGGCAGGCGGTGCGCTGTTCGTAGGTAAAATATATGTTTGTGTAGTGTTCAATTGTTGTTTAATTGTCTAATTTGAAATGTTATGTGTTTAAATACAAGTCACCCACAGGCTATAACGATATCTGACGAAATGCGTGGTGTAATATACCTGCCTTCAGGGTTTTAGGCGTAGGACTGTTTATTTTATAATATTGATTTTCATTTGATTTGTCTTAAATTTATTGATACATACAGGATTATAACTCGATTGGCTGCAAACATCGGTAGAGTAAAAATGTTGACAATTTTCTCTAGTTTCACTACAAATACAACAAAAGTTATTTCACTGATTTTTTAAGTTTTAATTTAGATCTAGACTAAATGAGATTTAAAATTTAAGCTGAAATACGTGAATATAAGGCAAATATTATGTTATATTATTATTTTCATCGTTCCATTGACCATCCAAATAAAGCTTCCAATTCGTTTCAATATGTCATCTATTTTTCTGCGATATATTTAGTTGAGATAGGTATCAAGGGACTTTGGATCGTTCTATTCTTGAATTATCATTATGGCAATCTATTTCCAAGTGGTCACAATACCTCTGCAGTGAGAGACGCTTCCGGCGATATTCCGTTCTATTTCCGTTTCCGCAAATGGCCGGAAATGAATTCAAAACACCCTATAGTGGCATCCGATCTCTTGTAGGATCTGTGTATTCAAGGATGTTCGTAGCTGTCCGTCTAGCACCTATTACGTTGTACCTGACTATTCGTATTCCGTAGGAATGTACTGAAAAATTGGGGTGTTTCGAGACACGTGAGGAATTTTGAAACATATTGTACGGAGTAATGTATAAAACCTTTTCGTCACGTTTACTTTGCACGGGAGATTTGTGCGCCCAATAATGTGCTTTCATTTAAAATATTTATAACTATACCGAGTTAAGTTAAGTAAATAGTGAATATACACCATATTCACAGTATATTAAGTATTCATTTACATGCTAAGTAATAATATAAAGTGAACTGAAATGTGACTGTAACTAAAGCATTTTATTTTTCATTTACTTAATTATGTTGAACCCTATATAACCAAGTGCGCGCAATATGACTAAAAAGGGTAAACATTTCTGTTCACGTAATAATATATCTATAATAATATTACAATGAGGAAAGATTTGTTTGTAATTAATAAACTCGGAAACTATTGAACCGAATAATTATTTCAATATTAGAAAGCTACTTTATGCCATACCATAGGCATAAGAGCGAAGCAGTAATCATAAACGTAAGTAAAATCGCGGGGATCGTCTAGTACATTATAAACAAAGAAGAAAACAATATATAAAGCAGGCCAGTAAATATGTGTAAGAAATAGATAAATGAATATGTAATGAAGAATTTGGTGTTTCACCTAAATACTGGTGTGAATAGCAATTTGAAATATTCTAGGCATTTGACCGAAATCTGATTGACCAGAGGGAATAGATTTCGTAGTATAGAATCGTAGAATAGACATCGAGTATTCCGGACTTGATCTGACCGCCGAATAATAATTTGTTTGGTACACAGATTCTTGTACCTACTTAGTTTCGGTTTTATTTGTGCCCGTAGATTTATTTTTACAGAACCCACACGACGAAGCTTTTATTTAGTGAAGACAGTCTTAAGAACATACATATAAGGTTTAGAGCCTTAGTATTGCCTATATTAGGATGATTGATTATGCTAAGATTATATTTGGAGCAGGAGCAGACAATAAAGAATAAATTAACCGGTCGTCACAAAATTATGCATTACTGAAAATCAAAAGCCTTTTTTTTATTTGTCAAGTGGCCAATATAAAAGTCTGTGCGTTATCTGACATTACATCTAAGTCAGGTTCCTAGTTTAGGTGGTAAGTGGAATCTAAAAGAAGATCAAGCCCACAAGAAATTCACAGCTAAGCAGCAGTAGTTTCTTACCGTAAATGAATTTTACAATTACCTATCATTGAATAAACTCCTATCAAGATGTTGCAGCTAAATAGCATATTCGAGTTTTAATCGCAACTACACTTTTGAAGTTCTTAAAATATATTCTAACTAAATTCTTGCTAAATATTGAGTCTATTTCACTCTTCGGCCTAAAAGTATGTATATCAATGCAAGATATCTCGTCAAACCGTTAATTCATTGCTATATTGAACGAACACACTTTCTCACAAAGGATTACAGTAATCAAATAAATCTAAAAAAGGAACGACGATGTACTAAAGTTTTATCTAAGCTCCAGTCAGCTGATGTCCAGTAGAAACGATAATAACAGGTCACTTGTCATTGTAGTACTGCCCGAGGATTAGTTAAACGGGAGTAATGAATGGTACAAATCGTAAACATTTGCATACACAAACAATTTCACAATAGTGTAAGTAGTCAAAACAAGCTAACCGACTAATGTATATTATATATGTCATTCAAATGTAATGTAGAATCGCATATGAAGTGAGTTTTGAAGTGGCCATAGAGTAATGAGGACTGCTCGCTATTGACACTGCGCTGTGTATTGTCGCTTCAATCCCCACACAGGACAAAAAATTGTATGAAATTGTTGTTTCTAATCTAGGTGTTTCTTGATTAAATGTTTGTGAAACTCCCTCGCAATATAGGATTTATAGTAAGAGCGGGCATTTCATTAATATATTTATTACATAATTATGTAAATTATTCCTACATAATATTATAAATGCTAAGTAGTTATATTTGCTAGTAAAGTTTCCATGCCTAAAAACGATAAACAAATTGTGATTATATTGGCACAAAAAAAGCTTGAATGTCAATAAACTCTCTTAGGGAAGTGAAGTCTATGCCAAACACCTCCAAGCAGTATGAAGCGTTCGCAAACTTCATACTCTACAAACTACAGAATTGAGCAGCCTTGCAGGTTATCACATAATGTTTACCTTAACTATATCTATATCCAGCGTATACAAATAGTTACCCGTTATCACTACATATTATAAAATAAAGACCCCGCCGCGTATGTTGCGATAAACACAAAAACTACTGAACGGATTTTTATGCGGTTTTCACCAATAGATAGAGTGATTCATGAGGAAGGTTTAGGTGTATAATTTGTTAAGGTTTTTTACTACCCGTGCGAAGCCGGGGCGGATCGCTAGTAATATACAAATACAATATCACACTTACTTAATATAATACTAGATAGTTGGTTAAAATACCTAATGATTGCCCGACGCGGCGACGTTTCGACCGACTTGTATCGATCGCGGTCACGGGTTGTTTCTTAGACCGTTATCTAGTATTATATTAAGTATGTGTACAAATCGCGGCAGTCTAAAAGCGTTTAATATCACACTTTATGTTTTAATACCAGCGTTGTGACTCGGTATTGTAATGATCTTTCAATAGATCTTGGCTTTCATAGACGTAGTTAAATTAAACTTTAAATTAACTAACGATTTCGATATTGCCGAGATTCCCATTCTTGCGCCGGCTACGTGCCGCTGAATGAACTAAATTTGACACCAGACAGACAGAAGACTCGGCGCATATTATAGATTCACTTATAGCTATTTTAGTACGTGCTATTTTTAAAATAAGTAATCCATACTTTTTCACTAACTTGCTTACAATAGCCAAAATAAAAATGCAACGGAATCTGGCCGGAAAAACCCGCCAGCGATACGGAGTGTTAATTTTCTTGCTTTTAAGAACAAATGTGTTTTATGGTAGTGTATGCTTTCATTGTTTCGTCCTAATATACTTAGTGTGTTTTAAAATAACCGTGACGTCCGTTAAATAATGATCGTTGACGGTACAAACGAGCAAGCTGTGAATGCTGCGAGTTTCAGTTTTAGAATTCAGTTCAAACTTTATAATGAGATACTTTTGGATCTCGTGTGTAACCTAGCTAGAAAACATTAATAACCTGGGATGAAAATACTATTGTATTTGTTACTAATTAAAAATATAATGAAGACCAACATTATTCACTGAAATATGGGTATATCGTTCATTTTAGTGACTTGATTAGTCGAATTCGGTCAAACTAAAAGTTGACCTGAAAACACTGTTAGGAATATGATATAATTATAGAGCGACTAGTATCTGAGCTGTACAAATTGGGTTCATAAGGCCTTTAAAACGGTGGTAGCAAATAGCGATTTAAGCAATAAACGTGGTGGTGGAGAATATGTTTAGGGAACTTTAAACGTAAATATATGGAAACTTTCTTATCTTCTTTCTTTTCTAAAAGACTAGGCATTAATCCAGTGTCGGAGAGCTTAACAAATATTTAAACAACGGACACAAAGTACAGTATCTACGATCATTTGTGGATCACACAAATGAGTGGGATTCGAACCCACAACACTCGGCGTAGCAGCAGTGGCGAGGCAACCACTTAAATCATTACGCCATCCGTGCAGTGAAATGGTGTACGTTAATACGTGGACTTATCCGATGCTGATGATCCACCAGTCGACCACTGCCTGGGATGGAGAGGTCATGTTCCGGCGGGTCCATCGTCGAACGACAGACGATGGATAGTAATGACCTCCCGCGTATTTGTGCCGTGCGCGGGGACCCGTACGGAGGGATGAAGGAGTCCTGGGGGTTGAGTGGTGATGTGGCGATGGTAGTGCTGCTGATCTGCAACACACCCCTTTGGTCCGGATTTCCTCTCACACGGGAGGTCGTAGTCTAGCCAGCTGCGATCAATCGGCTGCGGCGTCCGCTCATGCGGCCGCCAGGCGAGTGCCCTTGGGTGAAGAGGTCTCCAGCCGGCAGTGCTCGTCTCCCACCTCAGTGGTTTGGGGTGGAGCGACTAGTGCTGTACGTCTCGGGGACAGCTCACTTAGGGGTGCTATACCTAGCTGGTAGCCCTGGTGCCTGAACAAGGCATCCCCAACGTTGAGGGCTCCATGGTGGGTGGGGAACCAGCAGGTGAAAAGTAAGATAGACCAAATGGACTCTGTCACAAAAAAAACCAAGGGCTTGACCGATAAGGGCGAGCAACAAAGGACCTCTGGACCCTTAGGGGGAGAGGTCAGCAATAGTGTAGGAGCTGCACGTGGGAGCACCTACATACCCAAGCTGCAAGCTCGTGATGGCCCCAGTGGCCGTCCGAGCATGAGCCAGGGGAGTGGTGCTCACACGGGCAGCGTTAAGAAATGGAGAGGGGGTAACCCTGGAAAGGGCTACCAATTTAGAGGGCGTGGCAGCCACAGAGGGGGTCTGACATGCAGGGAATACCCGAAGGGGGATCCCAGCGGGACACCCTCTGGGAGTGGGTGTCAGCCCTCCAGGATCGGGGAGGCCAGGAAGGAGCAGACGGGCGAGGCACACCCTAAGGGGGAGCCAAACTTGGCTGCACACTCCACAGACCATACCCGGGGCAGGAAGAGGCGCAGTGGGTGTGCCAACCGCAAGCGGCGTGAGCTGCAGCGGCAGTTGGCGCTGGCACCCGATGCAGTCTCGTCAAAAAGGGTCAGGGAAGTGAGCGACGATGCTGTTGCTCAGGCAGATGGCAATAAACGTGCCAAGACCCAAGGTGACTCCTACAGGGAGGCGCTGACGGGGGTTAAAATGGCCGTTGTTGCCGACAACTTCCCTGACGCTCTGCTTAATGCAGAGCTGGTGGAACCCATAAGGGTTGCCATTTAGGACCAGCTGGAGGCCACACCGGATCCTCTGCCGGCCATTAGTGTCGGTGCACTGCTTGGTGGAGCTCTGCACGTGACGTGTGAGGGTGAGAGAGCCGCAGAGTGGCTTCGCGGCCTCAGCGGTAAAACCGTTGGGGACGTGAAGCTCAGAGTGGTCAGCGCCAAGGAGCTTCCAAGGCCAATAAAGATGGACTGGAAGACCAGGAATACCTGGTGCCTAGATGCCTCCAGGGTGCTGACCATGCTGCAGCGCCTCAACCCCTCTCTGAGGACCTGCGAGTGGAAGGTGCTGAGCACGCAGGTCGAGGAGACGCACACCAGGCGCATTGTCCTGGTGGACAGCGTGTCGGCTGCGGCCATAAAAGCAGGCGGCTTCTGTCTCCATGCTGGCATGGACAAAAGCACGTTCAAGATCCTTGAGGATCTGAACGTGCAGAAGGTGACAGTGGGTGCCAGCGTGGAGGAGGAGGCCCATGCGGTGACGGCACCACAGGTGGGGGACGGGGAGGAGCCCGTGAACCCAGTGGTGATTGAACCAGGTACGGCTCTCTACACGTCGTCGCCATGCGTGTCTCCGAAGACCGACGACATAATCGGACATATAGATTGTCTAGATCTGTCGTCGCCGGAGGCTGCGGGGGCGCTGATGGAGGAAGGGAGTGAGGGGGGCGGCCAGCAGTGCCTGCCACCGTAGACGCCACCATAGGCAGACCGAATGGCGGGATTAAGGTGCGTACAAATAAACCTTCATCACTGCATCGGGGCGATGGCCGTTCTGGCCCGCCACCTGCGGATGAAGGAATATGATATTGCCCTGATCCAGGAACCTTATGTTAAAGAGGGAAAGATCAGAGGTTTGGGTGGGACAGGAGGTGTAATTTATCATAACTGTTCCACTAATGATATAAGGACATGTGTGTATGTCAGAAATGGCATAAATGCAATGCCCTTATACAATTTTTGTTCTAGGGATCTTACGACAGTTAAGATAGATGTGCGAGGGAGCGGAGGGCGGGATATTGTAATCCTGACCTCTGCATACTTCGACTATACGGACAAGGAAACTGTATCTGGACAGATAAAGGACCTTGTTGAATATGGCAGCCGGGAGAACCTGGACATGATCCTGGGGTGCGATGCCAACGCACACCACACAGTCTGGGGGAGCACGGATGTGAATGTAAGAGGGGAAAAGCTACTGGAGTATGTGGTAAGTACCTCTTTACAAATTCTAAACAAGGGAAACAGGCCAACGTTCGTCAACTGTAGGCGAGCAGAGGTAATTGACATCACGTTAGCCACCAACAGGGCTAGCACTAAGATTGTCGAGTGGCATGTGTCTGATGAGATTACCTTGTCAGATCATAATTACATATGCTTTAAGTATAGGACGCTGGTTCCAGCTCCTATAGCACGTAGAAGGAATCCCAGAAATACGGACTGGAACTCCTTCAGGAGTGACCTCAGTATAGATTTGGAGGATTCTAAGGGTAAGCTTAATTCTATATTAGACATAGAGTTTACAGCAGACAAATTGGTCCAGAATGTAAATACGGCCTGGACAAGTAACTGCCCTGAAAGGGAAGTTAGGCCCAAGAGGGTACCGTGGTGGACGCCAGAGTTGGTCAAGCTGAGGCTTGAAGCCAGAAGAGCGTTTAACAGTGCTAGGACCAGCAGGGACTATAGCGGTTACGCTCGCTGTTTGACCAACTACAACAAAGCTGTGCGGAAAGCCAAACGGAAGGCTTGGAGAGCCCACTGTGAAAACATCAGTACTATTCCTGAAGGAATGAGACTCTCCAAAGCTATCTCGACTGTCAGAGCACACCCATTGACAACCATCAGAGATGGCAATGGGCAGCGAACAGGGTCCGGTAAGGAGACACTAGCAATGATGCTAAACACACACTTTCCGGACTGTAAGATAATAGAAAAGGAGCAGGAGGACCCGATTAGCCTGGTTGAACTAGGCTACCGTACAACCAAAGCAGATTGGGACACTGCAAGGAAGGTAGTGGATGAAGGGAAGGTCGGCTGGGCTCTAAATGGTTTTCAACCGTTCAAGTCACCTGGTCCAGACATGGTTTATCCCATTATCCTACAACAGGGAGCTGCACTCTTGGTTCCGCATTTGTGCAGACTATACAGAGCCTGCATAGCTTTTGGATACATTCCAAAGATATGGAGGCGAGTTAAAGTCATCTACATACCGAAGCCGGGCAAAGAAGACTACGAAGAAGCCAAGGCATACCGACCTATTAGCCTAGAGTCGTTCTTCTTGAAAGCCCTGGAGAAGTTAGTAGATAGACATATCAGGGAGGGAGCATTGAGAAAATTTCCCCTCCACGGGCTACAATGTGCCTACCAGTCGGGAAAATCCACTGAGACGGCACTGCATTTTGTGGTAAATAAGGCAGAACATGCATTAGATAACCGGGAAGTATGCATTGCTGCATTCCTGGATATTGAGGGAGCTTTCGATCGGACCACCTTTGATGCCATTAGTGTGGCATCAGCAAATCACGGCATAGAGCCAACCATTTGCAAGTGGATCGATTGTATGCTCAGAGGAAGAATTATTAGGTCTGAGTTGTTAGGGGATGTAATGACTGCAATGACCACCAAAGGCTGCCCTCAGGGTGGAGTACTCTCACCGCTCTTATGGTGCTTGGTGGTTAATTCACTCTTAGAACAACTCAACAAAGGTCCGTACTTAACGGTCGGATATGCGGATGACTTGGTGATACTTGTCAATGGAAAATTTCCGAGCACAGTATCCAGTCTCATGCAGAGGGCCCTGAGTATGGTAGAAAAATGGTGCAGTAGTAACCATTTAACGATCAACCCAGGGAAAACTACTGTCGTGCCGTTTACTAAGTCGAAGTGTCGCCGGTCTGTACTGACTGGCCCCCACACAAGATAAGATAAGAGATAGATATTTATATCTTTCGCTGTCGTAACGTAACTTAATAAAGGGACGTATGTTCATATAATTTTTCTTCCTTCATTGGCCTTACTCTCTCTTTTAAATTCAAAACACAGTAAAACTACATCATTGGTCCTGTATGTATGGCTTAAATTGGCACCTTAGTACTCGTACTATTTATGTTAAACGAGGCTTCGTTTGAGCAAATATTAATAGGTTTTTCTTTTAAGCGATTATCAGTAGCTACATGGAGTATAGCAATGTGACTGGTAGACTACAGTTAAATTGGCTCTTATTACGCAGGACTCAAAAACATATTTGCAAAAATGAAGGTATATTATACCTTGTAATTCATCGATTTGCAAACTTAAGTTTATACGAGTTATATAATACTACATGCGCCTCGCGGTTTCACCAGCATAAGTCCCAATACCGTGGCAATATTGGGATAAAAAGAAGCCTATGTGTTAATCTAGGTCTCCAGCAATCTACATACCAAGTTTTTTGCAACCGATTGAGAAGTATTTGGGTGAAAGAGTAACCAACATCCATCCATCCATCCATCCTCACAAACTTTCTCATGTGTCATAATAATTATTAGTAGGATGCAAACGCTAGGAAACATCTGATTACATATTTTATGTATAATTAGCTACTGGCCTCGTCTTTGCACGCTATTAACATGGTGACATTTTTGGGCAGCACCGTCTAATGATAAATTAATATAGTGATGCTAAAATAACATTCAAGTTGATTTCCCGGCAACACATTACCAGAATAAAAAGTATCCTAGATACTTGTTCTACCTATGTGCTAAGTTTTATCCAAATCAGTACAATAGTTTAAGCGTGTTAGAGTGAGAAACATCCAAACATACTTATTCACAAAATTTCATAATTATAATTTTAGGAGGTTATCTTACCATCTACATATATTACGTATAACATTATACCGCAAAAATTGTTATAATTTTTAAATGGTCCTTCAATAACTTTTTTAGATTGTTTAGTGAAGCGGTATCTTAAAGTATCTTGTCGCAATGCTCACGATCACGATATCTTGTAGGCGTATGCGCATTTAGAGACACATGGTTTCTAACACAGTCTCATTACACACATATCAGGTCTGTTTAGATCGTCATTGTACGCGTGGTGCTTATCTCAGTTTGCACTTAGCTAAATCGTGCGCTAGCTCTTCGAGCTAAGCGACAAACATACCGCTTTTAACGATATCTCGAATAAACTTCGCCATGAGAATTTATAGCTCTATATATTCACAAACACGAAGTAGTAAAAGTGGAGGAGGGGGCACATAACTGTTATATATACGCGTTCCAAGTTTCTGGTCATCTGACCATAAATAAGAACTGACGTCACGGATTACATTCAAATAATAATATAGCAACGAAATAGAGCCTAATTCTGCATAACAGCATAAATAGTACCACCTAATGTGGAACCGCGAAATTATTAATTAATTTAATTAAAAACGCAATTATAAATGATATTGATATCATGTAATATTGATTCAGTATCATAACAAATGGTTTAATTTTGTTGAAACAATAACCAGATTTACGCCCTAATTCGATTTTACTAAATTGCAGTGTATTTTGGCGTCACTAATTACCATACTAATAAAGCTTAACACTTCCATCAGCTTATTTTGTCGTCGTTCCGTGCCTAACGTTGAATGCCAAATGAACTAATACACCAAAACACAACACGATCTCACCAAAAAGGTAGTAAACTTTGCACTTAGTACTTGATCATCTTACTTAACTGAACGAACGTTTTCGGAAGTGAAGTCTTTAGCGACATTAACTTGCTCCACGGGACAAAGCCGTCGCTAATCTAGGCTTACTCACCCAAACTTTGGTTTTCTATTAGACAGAATCGATTTCCACGTCTTCGTATTTAAGATATCAATTTTTCACCAGCGAGTTTGGGGTGAAGATGAATGTTCTGCGTTATTTTAAGTAGAAAAAATACGAGGCATGGGGTTTTTATACGCGATAGATACTCTTTTGAGTAAACCCTTATGATGAGATTGAACTTTGTTGGCCCTAGTGGTGGAAAAAGGTTACTTAGATTTGTAGTTGAATACATTACTTTTCACGGTTTTATATGAATGTCATTGTTTGATGGTATAACCACAATTTACAAAAATAAGAATTACCATTGCAATAATGTTGTCTTTGGTAAGGAGCAATGGTAGTGTCATTGTAACAGTTCACATTAGACATATATTATTATGTTATGTAGAGTTCATTATTTTCACAACTTATACACCAAAATATAAATGAAAATAATACATGTTTATTGTTTACTAACATGTATTCTTTTTGTATTTCTACGTTGAGAAACAGGTATGATGTTCACACGACCGTAGTTCCAATGCCTTCGGGCACGCCACGATCGTGGCGGTAAGTCCCGTTTTTGAAGAGTGGCTGAAGAGGCGGCATGACGCCCTCACCTTTCGGCTGACACAAGTTATGACTGGCCACAGTTTTTTTAGCCAGTTCCTGTGTCGCATAGGCCGGCAAGAGACGCCCGGACGTCATTACTGCGGCGACTGCCGCGATATTGTTGTGGACACGACGCTGCACACTTTGGCGGATTGCCCCGCCTGGGCATCGCAGCGCCGTGAGTTGATCGCGGCAGTCGGTATGGTTGCCCTCTCGCTCCCAGCCGTGGTTCAATCTATGGTCCGGAGCGAGAGGACGTGGGACGCCGTCGCCTCCTTCTGTGAGGAAGTCATGTCCATCAAGGAGGCGGCGGAGCGGGAGAGGGAACGCTTAAATCCTCTCCCCAACCGCAGAACCGGGTTTGTCCGCCCACAAGGGGACAGTAGAGGAAGGGTCATGTAGTGGCCTGCCATTTTACATGGCGGGCCGAAACCTCGGCGGGGTCGCGATTGCATGTGAAAGCGATTCACGCGGCCCCGCCATCTATGGTTATGTCGAGGAACACCGTGGTAGGTTTAGTCGGTATTACCGGGGTATCTTTCCCCCGGTGAGCCCGACATAACCTCTCCGTCGCCCCGCAGAGAGGTATGCGTCAAAGCATTCCCACACGTAAAAAAAAAGTTCCAATTATACACTTGCAAATTGGGTACAAACTATTTTTATCAAATCATTACTAATCTTCTACATTATTAATTCAACAACATTTGAGTTAGTGGGTATGAAAGTAGTTCGGAACCAGATATAATTCACAATCAGGGGATTGAAGCTTCATGCCGAAGTCGTAAATTGTTGTCTGAACCTCATGAGGTTCACACGGCAAGGTTTTGAAGGTATGTATCAAGATTTTGAACTCGATATTCGCTCAACACCCTTGCTAACAAATTCTACAATAAGCCATATTAAATTTGCAAATGAAATACATTGCTTTCTGACCTACAAATGTTAGCGTTTTGGCCTCGTGCTGTTATCCGTGTTTGCTGAAACTCATGCCATGTGCATTCGTCGAGGTATCGCAGGTATCACGCCGCTAAGCTCGATACTCGCTCAATACCCATCTTAAAATACTCTACGTCAAGCTATAAAATAAAAAATTGCATATGTATACCTACATTCCTTTCTGAACAATTAAATGGAAGTGTTTTGGCCACGTGTTGTTAACTTATGATATACTAGCTGACCCGCGTAACTTTGTCTGCATCACATAAGAGAATTTGCCTCGTTTTTGCAACATTTTTCATTGATACTCTGCTCCTACAGGTCGTAACGTGATGTTATATAACTTATAGCCTTCCTCGGCAAAAGGGCTATCCAACACTAAAATTATTTTCAATTCGAACCAGTAGTTTCTGCGATTACCGCGTCAGAAGACGAACAAATTCTTCAGCTTTATAATATAAGTATAAATTGTGATAAATAGATAAGAACAAAGGTACCACGTGGCGTTGCCGAAAGGCAAAAACCGAATTAACTGACGCTGCCACTGCCTAACAAAAATTAATCTTGAAATCTGCTCACCGCAGTAACATAACAAAATATTTTCGACTGCAATCTTTGTAGGAGCTTCTGGAGGTATTTATCCAGTCGATATGTTACTTTATGTGATAATAATCTATAGTAAGTGAACGATAAAAGATTTATTAGACACACAAATTACAAGATATTATTAAAGTATAGCTAACATTAACTGATATAGTATGTCTACTATACTATTGATATAGGATACGCTGTTAGTTACAAGACTCAGTTAATGTTATATAGACTTTAAGAATGTCCTCTAATTTGTGTATCTACGAAATCTTTTATCCTTTAGGCACACTATATCGAGTGCCAAAAGGCTCTAACCCAGCTTGTACTGCTGATGACCGTGGCGTTACTGAGGCCTGCTAGTAGGTCATGGGTAGTGTATTAATAGATAGCATACAGTAGATAGATAATATTAAAAATATGTCACTTAGAAGTATAACAAATTCTAGTTAAATTTTACCTCCCTTATGTATGATGTGATGAATAAAGTGACCAAATAAAAATAGCTAAAACAACTTCACTGTTTAAATAAAAACTACCAGCGAACACGTATAACTAGTAAAAAAACTAAAAAGGATTTGAATAATTTTTCCATATATCCGATATAAACCTCCATGAGTGAAAGGAGCAATGACTCTTTTTTGCGATCACAGTAATTTTCTCGTTTACTCAACTTTTTTTATCCAAAAGCTTTATGACATTAAAGTTTTTATTACCAGCCGGGCGAAGGTAATCCATGCAATTTGTTTTACTGTTCTCCGGATACAGCATGTGTCCTTAATAATACGTGACGTCATTATCTGAGGATTACCAAGGTGTGGCCCGTCCTCGACTACGGTATTTTGTTCTTAATTCAAATTGATTTTCAGCTAAATTGCCTTAAGCTGTTCGATATTGATTTGGTAAATTTTTGTTGGTATAATTAAGCTATGATTATATACAAGATGTTCTTAGTTTTTAGCATGGTGTTCTTATGTCTTATCTTAAAATAAACGTATAATCTAACATAACATTTTGCGTACACTGTTACTTGTCTCAAAGTTATACGACATACAATTTCTTCATATAAGTGACAGTGAACAACTTTTGTTAATCTACAAGAGCTGAGCCGTCGGAATGAAACTTGTTTAAGACGAATACAAAAGATAAGTAGGTATGTGAGCATTTATTTTAAGCTATAGGATCGTCATGATGAATTCATACACGCTGTAGAATATAGAGTGCTATACTTTAATACGATTTAAACGGAAAAGCTTGTTCACCGTACATAATATAAATCTTTCAAAGTGTCGTAAACTAAACAGTAGAAGTATTGGGCGTGTTGTAAACACGGTCTAAAGCTAGATTGAAATGCAAATAAAAACGTCTCACCCAGCGAAATTGCATATTCAAATTGCTAACTGCATAAGCTCGCCAATACCTTTTCATAATACATCTCAGCAAATTGCTAGTTATTATTTCCACCCTGCTAAGGGCATCAAATAATTTACATTTTGAGGTATAAACCAGAATTGCATATTTTAAAAAGAGATGAATTAAAATCAATTTCGATGGCATCAATATTCCATTTTCCGTTCGTTACGATGGCATTCCGACAAAGAGATTTTATTGAATAAATTACCTTTCATTAAAATATGTTTAAAGGAAATTCTGGTTGAAACGCCGCGTAGTCTAAGCGGAAAATTGTTGTGAAGTAATCTTGTGCTTAGCGTTGTATCAACGTACAGTGCCTTAGTCCGCATTATACGGGCGCGCGTCGATGAACCTAATAATGCAAACAGTATCGCTCGCATTTAGTAATGATTACCTCCCACGTGTTATTTAACATGCAAGCATTTAATTAGAAGCGAACGCTCCCTCCTTAGATAGCTACACGGTTAACGCAAGTGGGAGCTTACTTAAGAGAAAATGTAAAAACACACTTACTTCGCTGAATAAACCTGACACAAAGAACGTTTCATGAATAAAGTGGCATGCCTGCCTCCGTTGACAATGCAACTATTGGTTTTGCTTCTCGTCTCAATAAATTTATTCTGGGAATGACGCATTATTTTGGAATATCGTCGTCGTCGACCGCGGCGGTGGAACGTGAGCGTAATGTAAACAGTAGCTGGTGTGCCGCGAGACATGTTTCGTCACTTTAGCTGAAAAGGCGAAACATCGGCGCGGCCGACGCGTCGTTCCGCCAACAAATCTCCCGGATAACCTTCCCATTCATACACGTAAATTGTTTGGCAACACCACCGACAGGAGGTTCGCTTTTGAATCGCTGCGCCAGCAATATGATGTTTGATTATGTTTAGCGAGCGTATCATTCCGCTCTGTTTGAAATGTTAATGTTAAATGATTTTGATGTATATCTATACGGTTATAATACAATTTAACGAGCCATGAAAAGTTTAAAACTTCTTTATCTTAATGTTGATTTTTAGGAAATAAGGTATAATATACTGAAGTAATGATATTGACATGTTGATATCCTTAAATAAATAATTAACAAGTGAATTATAGAAATGTAAATAAAAATAATAAAAGCTTCCCAACCAGCACGTATAGTAGGTCACCATCACGTTATTTGTGATGTGGGCTTACCAAATACAAGAAAACTTGCTAAGAAGTATACGGTGTTGGTGTACAACAACCTCAAAAATCAAATAATGGCTTGGCAACGTTTTACGAGTTCTGTATTTTAGTATTAAACCATATTACACTTCATACCAAACAAAATCCACGGGTTTAATATGCAGGCTGAGCAGAGTTACAGGTTTTGTCTGTTATAAAAATATTCGTAGCAGCAAAGGCAATGACTACACTCGTAAGATGTGAACGCAAACATAGCAGAAGAAATGTGAGAGTCTTGTGTTTAACTGACCTTTTGGGAAAACATTGGTGCGATTGTATGTATGTATGTATGACTACAACACGTATAAGTCAATAAAATGTGCAACGTAGAAACAGACTAGAATGATATATATCAATTTAAATATTAATATATTAATAAGTTCAAGTAAAAATTACACATATTTTAAAATTAATGCTATTATAAAGTACTGCCGGTACCAGTATTTAGGAACCGTACAAGTAACGACTTAAAACGGTTTCATAATAATGTAATCTTTAATGAGACGGGAGGCAAAACAGATGTTTTCTCGCTTTTATTTATCTTATAATTGTGTTAGTTTTATGAAATAACAAAGCCAACGTTGAGAGAAAAAGCAGATGGTAATTTTATTCATATAAAGAGAGTTTACCGCGACGTATTCCATATTTGCTAATGAATATTACTGAGAAAGATTCTGCAACGATAAACTGAGGTGCTAAATTAAAATTATAATATGTAAATCTTCATACAAACATAATATACCTACGTTGATTAAAATTAATGTAATGGATTTACACTGAAATATTTGTAGTAGATTACGCTGTCAGAATATATGTTAGTAATAGAGATGTACATATCAAGTGACCTCGTAAACCAAACTAATTAAAATTTTAAACACTTTATACGGATTTTTTCGCGTTGTTTATTTTACTTTAGACACTGTTATTACATAATTTTGAAAACTCTAACACTACTATTATTGAACTTTACTACTATTTAGGCTATATATTTTCTAATTAAAACTATTTATATTTAAGTTTACACTTTGCCCCAACGTTTCGGTTGCTTTACAGCAGCCATGTTTACGGGGAGACTAAGATGGTAGTATGAAGTGTTTAATTTCAATGTATACATTCGCGTAAGCATTAGACAATAATAAAATTTTAATGATAATTTTACCGGTGTTGTATAAATGTCTTGCAGAAACTTTTAAACACTAATATTTTAGAAATATCACATCTGAAATATTATTAATTTTGGTTAGTAGAATATAGCTTGCTTTATCTATGAAAGAGGTATCAAGGAGGCATAATGCTTTTATTCATAAAAGTTTCTTTATAATGTTTTTAAAAATTTTGTGGATTGTCATACTGAATTAGACCAGTGTGATGAACCCTTATATGGTTAATGTACCAAACCTGGTATCGTAAATACTAAAACATATTATAATATAAAGTAATGTCAGTCTACTCAGGCTCTTTCCAGGCTCTGTATAGGCTCTCTATATCTCTTGCCAGTTTCAGTTATTACAAGCGTTTATGAAGTCCATTACATATGGTAATTGCTCATGTCAGAGCCATATGCTATCCTGATTGTACAAGATAAGCCTGTTCTAGTCTGAGTGAAATGGCAGCAAAGTCTCTCTTTCTTTTTATGTATACGAATGTATACATAGAAAGAAATGTGTAATAGTTACACTAATCAAGAACACTCGTATTCAAATAGTAGGTAAGTTACTTCCATATCCTTCTGGTCTTGAAAGTCATGATTTTATGTTAGGTTTTAATAAAACGAATGGTAAACAGTAGAATGCTAGTAATGCAAATGGTTGGAGTTAATCAATGACTGCATAAATGTAAGCGACGAATCTTAACACAGCAAACACATTTGCTACACGATGTGCGATATTTAGCCAAGATAGAGGAGAATAAGTATCCACTAAGGACTAGCGGTGATGCCAAACTGTACATGAAACTACCACAGTTGATGAAACATGGAGTATGGTAACGTAATTGTTACGCTTAGAACTAATAAAAATAATACTAGTATTACAAACATTTATATGAATTTACATCCCAACTAATATTGTAAATGCTAATGTGAGTTTCTTTGTTCGTTGAGCAGCGATAGCTCAGTGGGGAGACCAACAGACTGCAATGCAACAGGTCTCAGGTTCGAACCCACGTCGCGCACCTCTGACTTTCGGAAGTTATATGACTATTCGAAATTATGTGCGTATTGATTGACAATTATCGCCTGCTCCGTGCCTCGGAGAGCACGTTAAGCCGTCGGTCCCGACTGCCATGAACATCTATGGCAGTCGTTATTGGGGAAGTCGACACAAAAGATCCCACTGGGTCGAAGTGTCGCCGGTCTGTACTGACTGGCCCCCACACAAGATAAAATAAGATTCTTTGTTCGTTCATTTGTTACACTTTCACACCTTAACTACTTGACCAGACATCATTAAATTCCGCATACACGTTTTCAGGGATACAGAAAAGGACATTTCAAACCTTTGGGTACCTTTCAACTAGAAAAACGCAAGCGAACCGCGGCAAACGCTTGTTTTCATATAATTTTATAATTATATAATTGCGAATAGAAGAACTCACGAGACAATCAAACAGAATAAATACATTCAAAGCGGTATACCGTAAGTAGAACTGGATGCCATGACACGGCTTTCGATCATGAGATGAGTTTGGTGTCGTCAATCTTTTTCTATGGAAATAGTTGGCGATTGGAGAACGCGTGGTGGGTTTCTATTTTCACAATTTTATTACAATGGATTTTCGCCAACTTACATCTCGACGCGGATATTGGCTGCCGCAACAAAAAGTTTCCAAGCGCTAGGAAGAAAGACTTTTACAGCGAAATAAAAATGTTTTAGTTTATAATAAAATATGTCATGTTTACCTGTTTAAGTCAGTCTAGATGGCGCTTGCAAACTTTTTTGTTTAAAACTAAACATTCCTTGGTATTTAAAAGAGTCCTATAACTTAAGCTAGATCAGAAGTTGCCTGTGTGCCCAATTTAAACAAAACCTGTTCGACGGTTCGTCATTATGTTAGATGTTTAAATATTTGTTATATTTAAACATCTAAGCTTCAGAGGATTTGTAATATTATTAGGATGATAAAATGTGTAAATGAACTCTGACCATTGCGTTTACGTGTGTGTGGCATTATGTCATACGTGTTTTATTCTATTAAACGCTCTTATCCAGGTAACTATATAACTGAGCTTCTTTATAATCAAGATTCTTTCGATTTGAACACTTCATTTAATTTTAATAACAAAGAATACATATAGACTGCTTAAAAGACTTAAACATTTAATCACAACCAGATTTTGTTAGCGCCCTCATTTGCATACAGGTATATAATAATAGTAGGTACTTTTTTCTGGATAAAAGGTACCTTTTGTCCTTTTCTGTTCCCCTGACAACGTGTATGCAACATTTCATGATGATCAGTCGAGTAGTTAAGGCGTGAAAGCGTAACAAATAAACAAATTTACATTCACATTTATTATATTTGTTAGGATTAACAGCTATTCATTTATTAAAAATTTAAATAAATAAATTACAGCTCCTATTTCATTTATTCAAATAATATATGGGTTATATTGTTTGCAGGTACTCTGACAATAATAAATATAAAATCTTTTTATTTTAATTACTATTTGAAAAACAATAAAGCTATAGGTACTTACATAAAATATCCAAAACAGTTCGGTGAATAGTTGAGTGCCTCAAAATAATAATATTAAACTGTATTTGCCTACATAATCCTCCGAATAAACCACGTATTTATTGACATTAAAAGATCATCCATCGCTTGCAAAATTTTCACAGTAGTTGCACTGGAATCGCAGAGTAAGCATTGCGTTCCAATATAAAATGAGCCGTGAGTTTCACGTTCAAATATGTATGCGGGTATGCTCGCTTACATGCTGATATGCCAAAGAAACGCTAGATAAACTTAGTATAACCCTTTGTATGCATAAGAAAATCTAATTATAATAGTTTTACATCAACGTAGAAATCTATTATGAGTTCAGAAACTTATTATGTACCGCACATTGCTAAAGTTTGCCACTAAGCAAACAAGATAATAAGAATATGCTCTGTTTGTCTGGATATTTCGTTAGTTTACGTCGGTTTTATTGCTTTTTAACAATAATATATCGTGGGAATTCCTTCATTTGCTGAAATTGTATTATAGACAATATTGATTTAGTTTACTCCTTGAATATGTGAAGGTAATATAATAAATAAATAATAAATAAATTCTTTATTGTAACAAAAAGGTATATACAATTAAAGTGTAAGCCCTGATTCCCAAACTAGCGTGAGCTGTATAATGGCAATCAGTTCATCCCCAAAACAAATGATACAAAATTGTTACAAAAAGCATTTGGAACAAACATATTTTAGAACATACTTAAACAATAGATTTTGTTAATTGTATGTATGCGTATGAGTGTATATGTGTGTGTGTGCGTGGGCGTGTGTGTGTGTGTGTGTGTGTGTGTGTGTGTGTGTGTGTGTGTGTGTGTGTGTGTGTGTGTGTGTGTGTGTGTGTGTGTGTGTGTGTGTGTGAAATATTATTTCTTCACAAGCAATAAATTTTCAACATCATCGTAGTTAAAACTCTTAAGCCATATTTTAATAAACTTTTTAATTTGATAGTTTGATAAGTGTTTTGTTTTGTACACTAAATTAAGTTTATTGTATAATCTAGGTGCAATATTACTATATTGTTGTTGTGCAAAATTACTTTTAACCCTTGGAACTGGACATTTGTCTATTCTTTTAACCGAAGTTTGTAAAAAGGGAACAGTATGCTTATGATATTTACGAATACACTGATAGACAAATAATTTTCGGACACTTAGGACATCAGCTTTTTCGTACAATAAGTGTGTAGGGTGGCGAAACGGTAAGTAAAGGAGTACTTTAAGTACAGCCCGTTGTGCTCTTTCAGCCTCAATCAAACTTGTCTTTGCTGCTGCTCCCCACGAACAAATACAGTAGGCGATTAAACATTCAGCTAGAGCTTTATATGTTTGAATTAAAAGTGTAGTATCTGGTATCACTCTTAAATCCTTAAAAATGTAAATAAGCTTTCTTAATCTAGCACTAATTGTATTTATATGTTTTTTCCAATTTAAATTTTCGTCAATATTCACGCCTAGGTATTTGATTTCGTTTGTTCTTGATAGCTCGGGACAACTACAACGTGCTAGTACTTCGATATTTGATCTGTTACAGGGATAGCAATGTATACGAAGTTGAAGTGTTTTTGGAGAAGATGCCATAGTTTTGCTAAAGCATAGGAATTTGGTTTTGTTGATGTTTATTGATAAAAGACTATCCTCGAGCCATGCTGTAATACGGGACATGCCTCTTTCAGCAATTTGTCGTACATTCTCCCAGGTACTACTATGAAACAGTACTACTGTATCATCGGCAAACATCTGAATGTCAGCACCTTGTGTTTCAAATTTACATAGGTCGTTAACGTACGCCAGAAATAGCGTAGGACCCAAGGTGCTGCCTTGTGGTACCCCATATGAGGCCACACGGACGTTACTGGTATGGTTTGCAACTCTGACAGACTGGCTCCTATCTGTGAGATAATGTTTTAGCCGTAAAAGTGCGTTTCCCCTAATTCCTAGGTTCTCAAGTCGACTGAAGAGGATCGGAATAGACACAGTGTCGAAAGCCTTTTGCAAATGGAGAAATACACCCAGACATTTATCGCCCCGGTCGATATGTGACGTAATATTAGATGTAAGTTGTAATACAGCAGCGTCAGTGGAATGGTTGGCTCGAAAACCGTGTTGTTTCAACCCTAGAAGTTTATTACTCTCCAAATATTGCATTAAACGTTTGTTCATGATTTTTTCGATTACTTTGGAGAGGGTACTCAATAGTGAAATAGGCCTGTAATTAGTGGCAAGACACTTGTCTCCTGATTTATAGATGGGACAATAATTATAATTAGAATCAATAGCGTAGTGGAGAAACCGCTGCACTTCAAGCCATGGGCCTTGAGTTTAATCTTCTATATGTGTATCAGTAGACGACAATAGGGTAACCTAAAACCATACTCGAAGCTGACGTAATGTGGGTGTAATCGACTGACCAACGATACGGGAAGATACACTAAAGACCATCGTCTATCGACCATATTCCAGAGGTTCCACTATGTGCGCATAATACAATAGACAAATCATATGTAATCGATCGATATAAAGGAACAATTATATTGTATGCAATAATCACATTCGAACATAACTACAAACACAATGATAACCAAACCGCAATTCTCGTATTTCAAACCAATAATATAGAAAGGATTTTGTGGAAAACCATACAGCTATCAGTAACATTTGTAAATGAACTCAATTGGGAATAGCACAATAGGTGTTATAAACCACACATTATCGAGCTACTGTCAACATAAACGCAATAATAAATTCATCAATACAAAATGATTTCTAGTTTTTTATTATGTGCAGTTATTAAAGTATAGGCAATTGTAAACTTACATGCTGTCACAATAGTGTAATGGTTTAAGCTTACTAGTGAAGACAGGAGTTTCAATGTCTGTATGAAACCGCGCGTATCGTAGATTCGTATTAGAAAAATCTGATTGGTCGTCTATAAGCTAGCTTTTTATGTCATATGACCATAACGTAGCTGGTTTAATAAGGATTTGATACATAATATATAAATGAGAAAACTGAATTCACCAAACTGCGAGGTTTGTGGATCTTTAGAGGATGTGTCCCACTTGTTGACGGAATGTGTCAGATTTCAAACTGCCAGAGAAAATCTGCGAAATGAGTTACTTTTAAATATGTATGATATCGGTATGTTTCATCATATATTGTCAGCACCTAACTCAAAAGCCGCTTCTAGCATTTATAAGTTCGTGTCGTTGCGTTTTAACTAAATTGTTGTATAACTTGTTATGAGGTACGATGGGACGCCACATATACAATTGTATAAAAGTGCCCTTATAATAAATAATGAGAAAAGAAAAAAAAAAGATACATAATATATGACTTAATTTCCGTGATACATTATTTTATACACGGTGCTAGCGTGACTTCTATGCGCATGCTACATGCAAGCGGGCTTCATACGTGCGTCAATGATGTAGATTACTGCCGCGACCGTAAAATTCACTACGCATATAACCTGCACAAGTGCCTCAACTTATAAGGATGATTCGACTTGTGTACATCAACCTTGAATGTATCACGTAACATCCTTGTATATCCCATGATTATTTCGAGCTTGTACAGCGGTGCATGTATCTCGCTAGAGTTGCTTGAGCATGTAGTCCACTAGCTTATTCAATTTTCTATACAATAATATCAGCCCTTTATTAAGCTATCTCACTGCTGGGCACGGACCTCTTCTCAGTGTGAAAAGGATTAGGCCATTGTTCATTGCGCTAGCCCAGTGCGTGTTGGCAGACTTCACGTGTCTTCGAGAATATCATGGATGACTCTCAGTTATACAAGTTTCCTCACGATATTTTCTTTCACAATTAAAGCAAGCGATAATTAACTATTTAATACGCACATAACTTTGAAAGTCAGAGATGTGCCTTAGTATCGAATTCGAAACCTCTGCTTCGCAGTCTAATGGTCTCCTACTAGGCTATTAGGCGTATAGGCATTGTCTTTAACCATCTATTATAATACAACATAAGCAGTACTGGCAAGATCGAAGCCTATCGCTAATGCTCTATTCAATGCAGCAGAGCAATCACTTAGACAATTTATTTTCTTACTTAGTATTATTTATAAAAATCTTTCTAACAAACTACGTGTCTCGAATAAAAAGAAACATAGTAAAGTATTAACACATTGTCCGATTGATAGTTATGCAAATTTACTCCGCTGAAACACTCAACATCTGCTTCCATATCAATATTCTTCGGACGTACCGTTACGAATTAGTAGTAGTATTACTACCTAGTATTTGGTATTCAAAGTCAGAAGACACTACAGGCGATTGGCGAGGCTAGAGAGATTAATTTGCATTCACGACCAAAACGGATCGTGAGGCTATTTCGTCGGCATCTCTCCCATTTCCCCTCTATATACTACATGTATACAATGTGGCTAGAGGCACTGCGGCCTAGTTCATGTAAATATTGAAACAAGTTTAGAAGTATAAGAAAGGTTCACGTTTGGATTTTCGGGAATAAATCTACATGAATAAATTATTTTTCTAGATCTAATATACGGTTTTCTTTTTGTTATATAGCTATATACTCAATAGATTAGGCTAAAGTGCCTGTCATACAGTGACCTTATTTTTCGCTAGCTTAACGCCACGGCTTCGTTTGCATGTGGATGTGTATTAAATCCCATGAAACACCCGTTTAATATTTATTTTAAGAACTTGCGTGGCTTACTGGTACTTTATACAAAATAATCATTATATTCATATATCTATTCAGGCTATTGGAAACTACCTTTACAATTTATTAGATACAGCTATAATTATATTGTGACTTGTGTTTTTTACTTAATATCTACTTTATAATATCCCACTTTTGCCTTGCGAAATATCATGGTTCCAGACCAAACGACTTAAGCTGTGAATGGAAACGTCAGCCAATCAATAAAATATTACAATTATAGATACACATTTTATTGTTTTGATAAATAATCCAACGCAGTAAGTGTAAGTATTTATAGCCAAATACTCATTTCGTTGGATTATTTAAGCAGTCAAATAAATTTCCAAAGCCCCATAAGACCTATAAATAATCTTATTCTAATATAACGTTCACGCAAACTTAAAAACAATTACTTTTGCAAACTACTTTAAATACTATTTAACTACATTAAACAAGAATAACTAGATTAATTATGACAACGACTAGATTGCAATAGATTTATTACGGAGTTCATCTCTACGTTGAAACTATTTCCCAACGGACCTCCTTTGAGAGTTACATTCTAATGAATTAAATATAAATTGCTAATGTCAATAAACTAGTGCTGTTGCTATCTCTTGCTTTCATTGCTTATAACTATTTAGTTTGTGTTATAGCAAGGTGCAGTATTCATAGATTCACAATAATTTAAGTTATCATTTCGCTATAAGATTTTCCATAGTGGAGAAAATGCTCGCTAATACCTGTTTAGAATCTAGTAATATACCTTACTACATGTGGCTCATACCTAATAAATAATTTGCTTCTTTAAAATGTGAATGTAAATATCAATTTACTTTATCTTGAGACAGCAACCATTTTTTTATAAGCATTTGACATGCTAATCCCATATGCTTATAAGCAAATAATAATTATTTTTAATGACTGTTCGCTTTGTTTTTTTCTCACTTTGATTTACTTACATATATAAGGTGACTGTCTCATATAACTCAAGCAATAACGAATCTTAAGTGTAAGATATTCTTCACACAGCCCGTATTGATTTGATTGACAATTTTTTGACTAATATTTGTCGTTTCCTATGATAACGTATCATAGAAAATGACATAAAGGATTTCGATGTTCAAAACGAAGAGTTTTTATAGCTCTTAACATGAATAGGCATTACCGTTGTACATGTCTTAACTTACCTTTTGATTTCTGACATTTCCGGTAGAGTCGCTTTAAAAAAGTATGGATAGATCGCACAGACGATCAAAAATATATTAAATTGCGGCTTATCTAGACGTTAGAAAAAGGTTCATAGGATAAACACGTCACGTCTCCTTATTTACAAATGCCGTTTATGAACCTTTGTTAGTGTTGATTAAGTAATTTTTTTAGAAATGAATTTTCATTTGAAAATATTCTATGAATACTTTTACCGTTGTAATACCTAAAATGTGCTCTAATTACTTCTGCAGTAAAATATTCTTGTACCTAGTAATAGGTCAACACACTAACATCTACTATTACTACTAATACTAATTCGTTACGTTAAGCCACACGCAAAAGTTACGAACTATCGCATTACTGTGCTAGTAGGATAGTTATGTTTTTGGTGCAGGTGGTGGAACTCTTAGAAATGCGTTTTCTCATGATGTTCTTTCTTCTCTTGACATTTAACATACGTAACAGTTCAATGTCTCACTTGGCTATTACTGCTTATGACTATTTTCATAGTTATCTTAATAGGAAAATACATTAGAAGTAATGTGATCGTTTCACGAAGCAATGTTAGTTTAACAAATTAAAATATGCAGTTATATTATTATATTACGCATACAAACCGTTTCGATCTAATTAAAGTTGTTGATTTAAAAACTTTTTTACCTACCATCGCATTTATTCACTGAATAAAAAAATCCAGTTTAACCAATTTTCATAAAAAATAACGTTCCATTTTGAGAAACGAATTTACATTCATTTAAAAACCAGCCGACGGGTACCTGCCACTAACTACAGTTATGAAAAAGAACAGAGTTACCAAACAGCAATATACAAACGTCAGTATACAAAATGCATAAAAGTTATTACATTGCAAATAAAACTGCAATAAATTACAGTTGAGCCTTCAATCACATTTAAAATTAATGCGCGATCTACAGACGTTTACACGTTTTCGCATACGATAACAATCCCGTTATAAAATGCACGCAGCACATGATCCGACCAATATTTTTTGTAGCACGCTCCGACGTTATACGTATATGCACACAGTGTAAATTGGAAACAAATCAAATATGCAACGTCCGTCCAACCGTGAGATGGAAAACTCGCATTAGCGATATATTCGAATATCAGATCTATTCCGAATCCGCTACCAGACAGAATCGACAAGTATACGAGACTACTTTTTCTGAATTTGATTTTATCTGGATTTGCTGTGACAGCTCAATATAAGCCATCGTCTATAAAATCAGTTTCTAATCTCATTCTTGAACTACACAAAATGACATCACAAAATACTATAGTAAAACAAATCATTTATTTTTTATTAGGGATTATTATATACCGAGACTGCATCCAAATATATAATCGTAAAACATTTTTATGACAAATAGAGTTTAGCCGCACCATACCCGAAATAAAGATTTTTATGAATTGTCTGAGACATCCGAGCAACGGGACTTTACTACTACCGTATGGATGAAGAAGTATGAATGAATGATACACTCACATTCGCTATACGACATCCGCAATCTTGGAAGAAGGGGTACAAGTATTTCAACAGAAAAATGTTAGAAACATTTAGAGCGGGAAATTCGTAAGGAGACATCTTCAGAAATAACCGACCGCACAGCTTTAAAAGTGCACTCACTGTGATTGTATTTTATTTGTCGTTGCTTATTTGTGTGTTGCAACCTCTATAGATGTCAAAGAAAATGTATTTGCGCTAAAAAGCGACAGTGGGTCGTCGAAGTAGATGAAAACGTCGACTGAGCTGTATAAACTGGCCCATATCTGTATGATACCATGAAAATGCGATCGTCTTTTGTATCCCTCCGTTGTCCCGAGGATTTATGTTTTACTACGTACTTACTCTTTGCATCTTTGAATGCAATTTTGAAGGATTTTCTCGGATTTGTGAATGAGTACAGAAAATGTACTAGCTTTTTCTCATAAATTCTTTAACATTATGCCAGTATATCAAACATGTGGTAACATGAAGCGGCCAGTGACATTTTATATCATTTAATTTTAATATTAACATTGCCCCCGGGCTTAAAGTTTAAAAATGTTTTAACATTATAGTCGAAATACATTTACTAAAGAGAATAAAGTGCGAAAATGTTGTCTATAACAATTCAAACAGTAACTAAAAGTCCAAACTTAAAACTTAATTATACATGTTATTCTTATTGTGTAATTTACTGGAGTGCTGTTAGCAGAGATAAATTAAATTCAACGTTGAACTTGTCAGTGGCGTCTGTCAAACGCATTAAGTTAAAGGCTCAGAGCCGAGAGCCTCATCGTTACATTACACTGTTTAGAGGTGGAACAGTACTTGAATCAAATTTTCGCCCTAGGGATGCTTAGTATCTCAGACTAAGCAGTCATTTACCCTGTATACGCTAAAGAGGTGTCGCCAAATTTGAGTTTAATATTAATTTTGTTACACTAAACCTAATGTAAATCTGTCAGTTAATTAAACTGCAAGTGACAATGTTTCAGAGTGAAACGTACTGATGCAATATTTTGGTCGTACTGTTCATTGTGTGTCAAACCGAGGACGTGATAGAAAGTAAGACCAGCCGCTATTTGGGACGAACAGAATGCAAAATACGAGAGGTTTATATCCAATCAGATTGCTTTTACAATGGCGTTGGTGATTAATGAACGAATTTTAGTTGAGCTGGTGTGCGTGCAGTGAAATTGTTGGAAAGCAAATGGTGTGGCAAGCGGACGGACGGCTTTCGGGTTGAGTGGTCCAATGCGCTAATTTGCAACGCGACTACGGTACTTTTCATCGTCCGTTGTCGTGCATTGTGCAACCAGCTGCTTTCGACAGCTAAAGCGGTAACATTTTCACTGGTTTGTTTATTTTCACAGTCCTTTGTGGTTTGTGTTCGTTTGTGATGACTTTACAGGACGTGGAACGCAGAGCCTTGAGGCAATGTAATTGAATTATAGTGGTTGTACGGAAAACGTTACCGCGTAAAGGAACAGTGTACATATTCCAGAAGGTTTGTTGGTGACGTGTTTAAGGAGCTAATTGAATTTTCACATGCAACGCGTACATAATGTTATATAAGCATGAATATTTTAGATGTTATACATGTACATAGGCTTTATATGCCTGTATTGCTAGGTATAATCAAGTAATAGAGCTTAAGCCACTTATGAAAATATAATATCAGTTTACCCGTCTCAAGAAGAACACTTTTTAGATATGTAGGTGTTTAAAAATATAATTATAATCTATTGGCTACACGAAACGAAAAATTTTCGCACGTTGCCAGTACTTTATGGAACCACTTTACGCGATTTAAGTACTCCTATTATCCTACTAAAATTATACATGGGAATTTATGTGGAGATGTGTGTTATTTAATCACGCGTAAGCCGTTCAACGGATTGTGATACAAATGGGCAAACAGATATACGGTGATCTGGATTAACACCTAGAATACTTTTATCCTAGTATGCGTGGGATTCCCGCGGGTATGACTGCGAGTAGAAACTAGTATCACATAAATGATACATTGAAAGGGTGTCATAGTAAAAGCAGAGTTGTTACTAATCACTATTGCCGTATGATTATTTGATAAAGGTTTTTATTAGGTTGACTAATAAAAACCTTTATCAAATAATCTTATCATAACATAAATTCCTTCATCGATTTAAATATTCTCTAAAATTGTTTAAAATCCACCTCAGGCCATATCAATGAAGTTTTCTTTGACACTTACAGTTATAAACTAACTTAAATGTTTCTTATAAATTATTGGAATTCTTAATGTTCTACTTCGAGCATTGGCACTTAATGTCCTCTTTGAAATACTGGTAGTGATTAAGTTTGTGAGAGAGAAAGAGACAGATAGATTGCGGGAAGTAAGGATCTTTATTTATGACAGTAACTCCGTTCAGGTTTCTTTATAAATAAATAAGCCTATTTCCTTTGAGCTACGGCCATGTCTGAATTTATAAATATAGTTCAACTGCTATACAATCTTAATAAACACTCGCAGTTACTTTTGCATACCTATATAATATTAATATGGTGATAATAAAAGTTGAAGCTACAGGTGGGCTAGGAAGAGACTATTGGACCGGTACTTAGAGGGCTTCAAGGTCGTTTCCACAGCATGCCACACATTACATTACAAAATTATGACATATTCAATCGGTAATGATGGCTCGGTTTAGCGATAAACGCAAACATGCTGAGGAAACCTGTATATCCAAAAGTTTTTCATGACCAATTGTTTTAGTTTTTGCATATTACGAAACATATACAAATACCAACTTAATGACTATCGCACCAGGCGATGTTCTTGAAGATGGGTGAAGTTTGCCAACCTGCACTGACTCAGTGTGCCACCCTGTTTAAACCTTTTCATACTGAAACGAGGTCCGGACCCGAAACTACCAGGCTCTTCGAACTAAGCTATTGTTAACTACGCTTGCCAAGTATAGATTGGCAGGCCTTACAAATTTAAAAAACATTATTGTAAAAGTAAAGCAAGCCAAATAAACGGCAAACGGCTTCTTTATCTCAGAAATTTAAGCGATTGGTTCTATTTTGAGACCATAATTTAACAGTCTATTGATTTCTACATTTAGCTATCCAAACTCAATAATAAAAAAGCAAATATAAATCGGTAAATTTGTTATAGTTTTAAGGCTAAATCGCTAAACTAATATTTACATATTTTTATGTAGAACAGCTACTAGAATATAGTCGCGAGTAACAGGTTGTTTCATTTTTATTGCCGTTGGTGGCCCAAAAGTAGTACACTTGATGGTAATTGGCAACTATCTCTCAGTCTTGGATATTATTATTATTATTTCTTAGCATTATAGAAGCCATGCCAAGTAAACTTAACCAAGGATCTAAAACAGCTATTTTCACATTAAGTCGTAACGAAAATCTGCTTGGCAACTGTAATAAATAGGATGGTAGTACTCGGAATCAGCAGGAGGCAATTCCAATTAATACAAAACTATAGTAACAATCAAGATAACCCCTGTTTTATATGCATATAATACAGCGAGATTCTTTATAATATTCATATATATTTGGATTAAAATACAAAGAGTCACGCCTGTATCCCCGAAGAGTAGGCAGAGGCAGAGGTGTTTAATTACACCCACATTTCGCTATAAAAGAGGATGAGCCTATTTTCATTTTCCAGGAACAGTTTCAAGCCCCGTGCTGCTACAGAGATTTTCTTAACAGAAATAGTCCATAACACTGCTCGACTTCGGAGTTGAATTCTTTTAATCTAAGTCGAAGTCTTTTAATCTAAATGCTTCATTGCACGGCATACGTAGATATAGATTTATACATAAGAACATTATGAACCCTATTGGACACGACAAACGTAGAAGCTCTTCTACAGTGACATAAAGGATTTTATATTTGAATATTTTTTTAAACTTCTGTATTATTATAAAATGTATTACAAAGCGAATATGAATATTATAAAAAATACTATATAATATTCATATTTATTGGAACATAAAACACGCATACAATAAATGTAAAGCCAAATTGGACAGTCAACATTCGTTGGTGTTACGCATTGATAAATCAGAGAATATAAGTTTGTCACCTTGTCGCATTTGGGATCATCCATTTGTTAATTGAACCGTCGGCACCGGGTCACGCGAGAGCCCGATTAGAGCATTACTAATGTCACCAGATGTTCGTTCACTGTCAGGACAGTCCCTTTCAGTCACTTGGCGTTCCCGGATCGGAAACAGTAAAATGTCCCTTTAGTTACGACAGCTTTACCCTCATAAGGCCTTCTGAAGAAGGTAAGCTCGGTAATACTGAAGTAATTTGACGATTTAGTTTTCATTGGAAGAAGTTATGTGGGTAGAGAATATGTTTATATATGCTATATGCACTGGATGTATTTAACCTTTCCGGCCCCGCGCGCACTTAATGTAAACAATAACAGATTACCCGGTAATCGGACACCCGTCGCGCGGTCGGCACTTAAAGCGCCACTTGACACGCCCTATCGATGTTTATGTTTTTGAGCTCTGAGTTATGATAACATCGCTCGTGTTTCTTAGAAATACACATTGTAAGCTACGACAAGTATTATGAATCATCGCATTGAAGTGTATACTTGAGTTTATACGCCTGGATAAACAAAGCAGAACTGTACAAATTGTTCGTTATTGAAAATATTTGTTTCTAAAGAAATATAAATGCTATAAGAAGAGTTTTTACTTTTTCTATTTTCTAGATAAATACTCTTTATAGTAAAACGAAGTATTTATATATGGCTGTGAGAAAAAATTAAGATATTGACATTTGAAAGTGGCACTACCGTGCGTGTCATGGACATTTAGAGCGCGGCAAAAGTAAATATTGAAATTTTTGTTAAAAAATATTCGTCGTAACTTTGTGCGTTGTATTCAGATATTTCTATAGAAACACTAATAAATAACACTATTATAGTGATTGAAACCTGAAATACGATATAATACTGTACTAAAAAACAACAAATATAAAAAAGCGCGGGAAAACTGATAAATGATAATAGGTTACTTTGGGCTTCAGTTTGACAAACAAAATTATCATTAGTCAGTATTGTTTTTATTGTGTCTAAAAATAGAAATATGCTCTTTATAGTTAAACATTTTTTTTTATATATGTCTGTGAGAAAAAATTAAGATATTGACATTTGAAAGTAGCATTGACATGCGTGACGAGTACATTTAGAGCGCGGCAAAAGTAAATTTTGTTTTTTTTTTTACAGAATATTAGTCGTAACCTTGTGCGTTGTTTTCAGATATTTTTATAGAAACACTAATAAATAACACTATTATAGTGATTGAAACCTGAAATATGATATAATACTGTACTAAAAAACAACAAATATAAAAAAGCGCGGGAAAACTGATAAATGATAATAGGTTACTTTGGGCTTCAGTTTGTTATACAAAAATAACGTAAGTCAGTATTGTTTTTATTGTCTCTAAAAATAGAAAGAATAAGCTTTTCAATAATGTATTACACTTATATACTTGCCCTACAAAAAACGACAGTAAACAGCGGCACAAATAACATCGACGAACGAACGCTCGGCGCGAAGTCACGTGACATAACAATAACAATATTAGACAATTATTATTCAGTTAGTAAATGGTTCGTTCGAAAAGCTCAGTTCATTCCGAGTACAATGATATACAATACAAGACTTTAAATACAGGCCTTTCAATACAAAAACGGCAAAAACTAGCGCGCGACCCTCTTTTTTTTGTTGCTTGACGCCTTAAGGCGTCAACGGGGTTTGACGGGTACAAAAGTGATGACGCCTTAAGGCGTCAACGGGGTTTGAGCGGTAGAAATTGAATTTGGCTAAAGAGATGACGTGGGTTTATAAAATGCGTAAAGTATTCGATATTTGACAAAATATTGAGTAAATAATCATGTTTGTATTAATTTGTTATTATTTAAGGCTGTTGATTCATTATTTATAATGTATTATTTTATATATTTGTAGCTTAATCACAATGTAAAATAATTTAAAAAATATTTTAAGTAAAGCGTAGTACTTTGTAGCATCGCCCTACTGCTCTTAACATCTCGTAGCACTGTAGCACCGGTGCTACGTCATATTTATAAATCTCTTCTTATCTTATTATTATACGCAAAAAAACGTCCATCCACCCGCCCTATGACTTGCTTAGAAATATTGTTTGATATGCCGGCAATTTACTACATGAATATTCGCAATAATAGCGTAGCACCATGGCCGTATAAGCTCGTAGCATGTTGCAGGGAGGTGCTACGCTCATGCTACAGCAGCAATGTTTTGGATAATAATAAAGGATAAGGCTATTGGCGTTAACAAAGCACAGTTACTTACCTCGTATTGCTACATACAATTTCTTAACACATAAATCCCACATAAAACACTTTTTCAGTCTCAGAAACGGCACCTGCGATTCTCTCGTCGTCGGTGGTTGCATAACGGTTACACTTTTATTATATCATGAGATATAGTATATGTATAAATTAAACATAATCCTGCATCATATTCTTATAAAATTTTAGTTTAGATCAGAGTGGTAATACCAGGATCACTACGATATCTCTGAAGCAGGCTTTCCTGTTCCGTACAGCCTTAGGAATTGGCACAGAATATTTACGGGCTCATATAAACTGGTGCACCGTGTGGCTTCCAACTAATAATAGAGCCTCGCCATTTCTTCCCGCGGGCATCGTAATTTTATGTTCTTAGCATTGCACATTTTTATGTTCAGGCTGTAATATCTTTCGAGGAAATTTTAACCATTTTCTCCCTTGCTGTTCGGAATGAACAAGATCTACGGTGCGATTTAAGCTGGATGTACGGATTTGATCGAATGTCGCTTACCAAAGGGCAAATCATACCTATTTTTTAACTGGATACTCAATGCTATTCCTACGTTTGAAAGCGTTGACTAGTGACACCATGTATTAAAAGCTGCTACATAATTACAATAAAACCGACAGACTCCTTGTTTGTCTGTGCATTTATGCACGTTATTTCCACAATATGGCTGGACTAATTTGGATTAACATTTAGGGTTTGATTGATAAAAATCTGTCGATAACAATTTAAGATGGCAATATTCATTTTAAAATTGTCATATTTCAATACACTGATTGTATCATCTTCGTGTCGTAACTAACGTATTGTAATACGTAAACCACACAATATATTCACGGGTATGAAATCTCGAACATAGCTGGTTTGCTATGTATTAAGATATGTCAAAATATTAAATAATAATTATATTATCTACAGATACTTTGAGACCGAGCGACCCATTTATTACGCATTTTATATATTTTATTTTTCATGTCCCGATACATAAAAAATTAATGGTCACGTCAACTATGACAGACCGTCTGGCTAGAATTGACGGGAGCTGATCACGAATACATAATGATGGACGGCAATAGTGCCCAATCTGGGAGCGGCGAAATAAAACTCCATTAGCAATAATAGCAGTATTATAAATTCTCATGTAATTAGTTTATTTTTAGTTATACTGACGTATTGAAACTTGATACATGTTAATCTATAATAATAAACTATATTCTGTACTAGTGCTGCGACTTCGCTCGCTTGAGAGAGTTATTTTTCTGGAAGAACTACACTATGTCCTTTTTTTTCCACTGACAAATTGTATGTGAAATTTCATGATGATCGGTCGAGTAGGTAAGGCGTAAAAGTGTGACAAACAAACTAACTTCCGCATTTATAATATTAATATTAGTAAGGATTTTAATCTTAACTAGCCTCCGCCGACTTCGTTCGTGTAAATTAGGCTTTGGCTGCGACGTGATTTATATAAATGGCACTATGCACCATATCTCCGGTTTTACTGAATTAAATTAAATAAAACGTGGCATAGGTTTCAAGTTAAGTCCATGCTACAAAACTATCAATGTAGCATCGCCCAATCGCCCTAGCAGAAGCTTTTACGTGATGACAAATATACAAAAATTCTAACGACACGTCTAAGTAGTCAATTTAATTATTCAAAAATGTTTTCGAAGTTCATACACAGCCTTGTTAAAGGTTAATTATGTTAGTATAATATACATTAAACTATGAAGCGATCAATTCGGCCTATAGAGTTAACGACTCACTCACAAAAGATTTTAGTTAAAAAATCTTTGCGTGTGTTCCTGTGGAGAGGACATTTATCATAACTCTTTGATAAGGCACTTCGCTAAAAGCTAGTGGTGTTTGTAACTTATTTTAACGAACACATAAAACATATTTAAAATTATTATTTGTAGGTCATAGCCTTTTACTCTCATGTGGTGATCGAACGTGTTAGACTCAACGCACTGATAATGAGCACTTCAGCTTTTCTATTATTAATGCACTAATTTTGTAATTTCAATATTGTTGTAACATTATCTTTAACTGTTACATCTACTACCGTGACCACCTCCAGAAATATGCTTCTGTAAAAAGTGCATATTTTTACCGAAGCATATTTTTGGAGAAGTGAATAAGAATACTTGTAATAAGTAACCCAATTTGTTATCTACCTTTAAAACATAATTAAAAGTTACTAGTCTCAAAAGAGAAATTGAATAATGAATAGCTTGCAAAATTAAGTCATTAGCTAAATGCAAAATGCGTACATAATTTTTTTTTACCATCCCTTATTTATTTTTATACCCCAAAAACATGAACAAGAAATTGAAGCAAAGGAAAATTATACGTCCAACTAAAACCGAGTTTACGATGTCTTCCGTAATACGTTATAAAGACTCAATTTGATGATGTGTGGAGAATAACCCTGCTTTTTACGAGTACAATAATGTAGGTAACACATTAATGTGCAACTTTATCACCCTTCTCACACGACGTGGACAAAAAGATAAGCAAAAGAAAAAGACTTCCAAAACTCTCCACTTAGGCTTAGGAATTTACTGAGAGTCTTTTTATGATTAAATTTTAAAATATTCTCAACGAAAGTTTTGCAATAAAACTAGTGTAAAGTATCAAGCCTGTGGTAAAAAAAATATATTAAAGAGAAAAGATTGTACTTTTTTATGCTTTTGTTGGTCGGGGTTATAAATAGAGTCATCCGATCGATTGTAACATATCGCATCTATCAGTAATAAATTTTATAGTTACCTAATAAAACATACGTGTATAGGTATGTTTAATTAGGTAATTAGAAAATTTTATAAAAATCAAGTGGGTAAAATGACGCGTTGCTTTATTTTAAGTTATATAGAAATGAACTCCAATGCTTCAAAGTTGATTTAACATTACACAATATAAATAATTATTATTTTAAAGATATTTTAAAACCACTTATTTGTTACATAATATTTACATGTAGAACATCCTAAGTCATTGATGGCAGGATCTTTTTTGTGGCAGCTATTTGGCGACGCTACTTATGCGTCCGCTCACCTAAGAAACTATCACCCTCTTATAAGCAACCAAGTGTAAGAGTAACACAGTTACTGCGTTTCGCCCAGTAAGAAAGCAAGAATTTCTGAATCGCTTCTACCTATCTCTCCATTCCATTCATTCTTATTTAGGAAATAGGCAAGGCGCAACTAATTCCTCTGATATTGTAAGCGAGCATGGTCTAAGGTAACCCTGGACTAAGTGTTTATAAGCTGCCTTTGTTGATTAAGACTGCGCCGAGCGAAATGTGCCAAAACAGGTGGTCACAGTTAAGTTGATAAAACCAACACTTTTTGTTTAATACAAATATAAAATATACATTTACCATGACAATGAATGTGTTTACAATTAATCCGTATAAGAAACTTAAAATAATTAATATTTTAGCCTACAAAATTACGTAAATTTGCACGAAAAATGCAAAAGCGTAAGCTCGTGTTACGTGATTTTTAGATTATAATAGTAGAAATCTATCCTATTTTACAGCTTAAACGAAACATAAATAGTTATATTACAATTTGTTCCTCTGGGAAACAGGCGTGAATCTATGTATGTATGTATGTTGTCCGTCCCATATATTTAAGTTATTGGTTGACAATGAAAATACATATTTATCGAAAAAGCACTTCTAATCCTCCATACAATTTTACTATGGCGGCCGCGCGCCTATTTGATTATCGAGCTCTGTCATTCAGTCCAACCGCGTTTTACGCTCGGCGCAGTCTTAAATAAATAATTCCAACCATCTTCTAATATTCTTAATTATAAAATTCGTTATTATAATGTTTTTAAAAAGCGAATGCTCTTTTCAACTTACAATGGCTTTAAAATCGCACTGTAAAAATAATAATATTATTATAGGCATTGTACATTATCTATTTGAGTAAATTTACATTGTAATATAATCATGATGATGATGATGATTTTAATAATACTCACTTGGTAATAAAATTATTGAAAATAAGATTTATTTATCAGTATTTAAGATATTGAAAATTATGTGTGTATATATAATACGTAACGAGTATTAACGCGATCACGTATGTTTACCTTTAAATGCTTGACTTTTTGACCGGCCGTGGTCACAAGCTAACTGACTGTTAGTTTGTGACCCCGGCATATATACTTATATATCACGCAACTCAAAAGTTTCAAAGAATATTGTATTGTAAATGTAAATACAAAATTATTATTTGAGACTGGCCAGTAATATTTAAATATAAGACATAATATTTTGCCGCAGAATACCACTGAATCAAACATCAAATCACAATCTCTTTAATACACTAAAAAGCTACTACACTAAGACAGTAATTTCGTTGTTACACAAAATGAGTCTTCAACACAATAGGACCTTTATTCCAATTCACTCAGTCGTGCGGAGACGTTAATCCTTGAGTTTCATGCACCATTTAGATAATCCTTCAATTTCCACCTGCGTGATTGAGTACTTAGTTATATTATCTTCTAGGGAACTTAACGCTTAGGCTTCATTGTCTTAGGTATAGACAAACCTAAAACGTAAGGCTGACATAATTTTGAGTAAAAATAATTATGTAATTTTCTATTACATTTTAATTTTATATTGTGTTTTGGGATTACACTCGATTTACAGGGTCATGCCTGATAAACAGTGTTTTCGGTGGATGAAAAAAAAAGCAATGTAGGAGGAGAATAACCTACCACAAGCTTTACAAGAAAAATGTGGTGACTGGTGCCATACTACCTTTTCTGTCTTTTATCAGCGAACGCTCCGAACCAGGCGTTATAACAAAACTAGTAATCGATACACATTTTTGAACATGTTTGAACGCTATATCGACTTTGTCAATTTGTAACACGCTCCTTTATGAGATTAAAAATGTCAAAGTGATTCTAAATGCAATAGGTTCGGATCTATCTACTTCAGATTAGAATTCAATTTGGAATATTGTGTTGCAGTAGAGGCCAGTACTTGTTGTTGATCTTGTAGCATTAGAGATAATTTCTGCCAGCAGATTTTGTTATTTATTTATGGGTTATATTTTTAAAATTCTGTAATATGCCATAATTGACCGCCGCGTTATTATTAAACATATGGCCTAACCATCGATTCAGAATAAAATACTACTATCAAGTAAAATGCTATTAGTGATTTCTAAGCTTTTTAAGCAGCGGCAATAATTTAACGTTGTTTAAAACGAATTCACAATTCACAGCAGGATTCGAAATCAGATTAGTGATTTCTGTAACGCGGCACACGGACGTAACCCCTCATGAATAAAACACCTGCCTCACTCTTCATTTAATTTACGGAAATCTGTTTGGGGTCTATCAAACGTTTTTGATCCACTCCGTGCATATCGTGGTCCCGCAACATAAGCAGATTAACAAAAGCATGTTTGTGCTGGACGGACTCCAGCAACTTACACACATATCGTAACAGAAAACGACCTCTTTAATCACTAAGCTACATCCTGTTCAGTCGTCGTACGAGGGAGCGAGATGAGCGATAATCCATCGTCGGTTAGGAGTATGGTAGCCCATTGCCGGGCGTGCGGCATAGACTCAACGGACCGCAAATTTGTCGGAACTACCAATGAAATCGGATTACTTATAGAGTTCGTGGCAAGGGAGCGCTAACGAGCGAGAACACCATTACCAGACGTCAGTGGCGTCTTCAGACGCGAATTAGATTTGCCGTCAAACTCCGAAATATTGCCAGCGATCTTTGATAAATATTGACACCGCTAGTTGAAGCTGCTTCAGCAGGCATCCAGCGATGTTTCCAAACGAGACTTTAATGTATTTAAATTTTACATTGAATTCAATTATCGTTGTTTGTGAACTTCCAGTCATTCGGGACTAACAAATAAAACTTATACAGTTTCCAAGATGTCACAGCTTATTAAAATTTCACATACGCAGACGTATTCAAAACCCACATAAGTAAGTGAACTACGTTAGTAAGTGAAATAGTTCTATGTCTAACAAGTTGCAAGAGGCATTTCAACGGTATGCGGTACAATATTGCTTGTATTAGTGTGCGTTCATATTTGTTGGTACACTCGTAGCTTGTCAACTAAGCCTGGCACACACCACTTACGACCTTTAAGCCTTATTGCTGGAGTGAATTCTAACGTTTACTTACAATTTATTTCGTATTTTATACTGTAGTGTGAGCTTCTATATGGTTCAGTTAGAATAGAGGCTTACTTTACACTAATTAATTTATAGTAAGATAAGCTTACCTTTCCAAGAAGCTATATCCATTTATGAAGGTATTATTTTAGTAGTATTAAGAATTGATTAATGCGATACCTTTGCTACTCGCTGCATATTATTTTATTATCCTTACAAAGTATTAGTATTAGTCATGATTACTATGCATAGATTTGGAAATCAAACGGAGTCTTCTTCGTTTTTTTTCTAAGTAGTGAGGCAAACTGACTATTATAAATAAAAAGGAAAGGCCAACCAAATATCAACAAAAGGCACGCGTATTTACTTACTATAAATATTCATTTCACTTAGTTAATTACTAGTTTTACATATCCAGTGTAATATTCAAATTCAACCACTGCTGACTACGATATTATTCTCTTGTATATGCTTCCGTGTATTGCATCCAAAATAATATTATTGGTTAAAATATCACTCGGATTTTTAAAGTATTTAGCGACTATATTTTAACTTTCGGGCAAGAAATATTGCATCAGTCGTTTTTGAAACGCCTCCTAATACGCTGACCTGTACGTCAACCCAAGTAAATTGTCTATGTTTATAGTTTCATTATTATAATCTATATATAGTATAACTGTCAGGTCTATCGGGTTTATATATTAGGTTTTTACTGCTGAACTAATGTAATGAAATTAGGTACGAAGAAATCTTGAACACAAAGCAAGGACATAGGCTATTTATAAAATACTTACGAAGTCAACAGATATGTTTACGTATGTAGTTGGAAATAAAACAAAACATTAACCAACAACCGCATAAAAAATGTTTTTCAAGGACATTATGTGGGTCGGCTTGTTTATGTGTTAGTTGGTCGAATAATTATCACGAACATTTATCACTTTCATTCTGTTTTATGTCAGTTTAGATCATTTATCACGCCACGAGTGGGTAATGTTGGGTCAAACATTGGTCAGACGTATTTCGCCTAATATTTTAGGTTTTTATTGAAGGCTGTATGGCAAAGTTAAAGGGTAGATAAACGGTATGATTTAATAACAATAATACGGTTTGTAACCTGATTAATTTTGTGTAACTCTACATTGATTTTAACATTAGTAACAAAATCAAATCAAAACGCAACAGATATATTCGTCGGTGTCTACGATAATTTAGAGATAATAAGACACTCAATTGACTTCATTGTACGAGCAAGAGCAGAGAACGTTGTGACATCGACGAGTCACGTGAGCGCAATCGTTTCATAGGGTGATGGTTATATGGTTATATTTAGAAGTGCGACGAACGTCAAGGGGGCTTTCGTAAGCAAGCTACGAAGAAAAGCAAACCATAGAGTACTATTATACATAGGGAGCGGACCATCCAAACGGGATTATTGGTTCTTTGGGCTTAAATTGTAGTTAGTGGTAATATTGCTACTCTGAAACAATTTAGTATAGCTACGTTTGTAATTTACACCATGAACCCGCTACCAGAGTACCCTACTGAAGTATTATCTATTGGCAATGCATAAACGCGCATGTTTTTTCATTGTTGTTAAGTGGTAACTACACTATTGTATTATGTAATACACCTGTATTAATCTATACTCTAATATTATAAATGTGAAAGTTTGTGAAGATGTATAGATGTTTGTTACTCTTTCGCGTAAAATCTACTGAACGGATTGCAATGAAACTTGGTATGTAGATAGTTTGAGACCTGGATTCACACATACCATCCCACGGCAACGGGACTTACGCGGGTGAAACCGCGGGCAAAATCTAGTATAGTAAATAAATGTATTGAGAAATTTCGTTCGTCACAAACGGTATTTGTTCAAATATTACAATATAATTAATCTCATGAAGACAAGAATTTACGTCAATTTAATAAATTGGGATACCTAACAAACATGACCTTGTATTATTATTCAAATGATAACAAATAGAAACGTGAAAATATGTAAATATGTTTAACTATATGATTCTCAATCACGTGTAAAGATTTAAATAAAATTTAGCCCACAGACAGATCATATCCTGGATTAACATATTTTATTTTAGGATGCATACTCATTTATTATAATTATTATAAGTTTATTATACATATAACGATACAAACAACAGCAAACAAAAAACTAATAAGTTTGCCGTCCCTGTATAGAGACACTTGTTTTAGTTTGTATTTTGATTACGTTTGCATATCTTAATGGATATATTTATTGGATCTAGGTTTAGCATAATACTGGCAATCTTTAAAAAGTAAATGAAGCAAATGACGGGCTCGTTACAAGCAATTTATTCGTTCATCAGCGTCAGGACGCTGGCGTCCAGACACAATGCTTTTAACATTTTATATTTGTTAAAAAAGAATCCCGCACCGGTAATTATTCCTGTGTCACAAAGGACTTTACAAACATCGAAACAATGAAAACTAAGAGTACCCAAAGTCGGAGCAAGAATTTGTAGATCACACATTCATTTTTATAGTCTGGGTATCGAATCCACAGCTCGCGACGCAATGACACTGTCACTGCCAGTGTAAAAACTGACAGTGTGTGTGTGTGTTCATATATCTTCACTATTACAGATACTAATTTATACATAAAATCTTTCAAATTAAACTACTATATACGGATTTTATCGTGTTGTTTATTAATCACTGATTCACTGTATTACATAATTTTGAAACTCTTACACTACTACTACTATTGAATTTTACTAATTTATAAGCTAATAAAATTATTTAAACTATTAAATCTATTTATATTTAGGTTTACACTTTCCCCGACGTTTCGGTTGCTTTTCAGCAGCCATGTTCACGGGGAGACTAAGATGGTACCATCTACCATCTAATAGTAAAATTCATTAGTAGTAGTAGTGTAGGTAATAGTTTCAAAATTATGTAATACATTGAATCAGTGATTAATAAACAACGCAATAAAATCCGTATAGAGTAGTTTAATTTCAATGAATAACATTCGCGTAAACAGAAGACAATATTACATAAAATCTTCCCACGGGACAGGCTTAGCCTAGTATGAGAGGTTTTTGGAAACATAGAAGCAAGTTCTCGTATATATGTATTATAATTGTATAGAAATTATGTTATGTTATGGGTGTAAGGAACGGTAATCTATTATCGGAAAATAAATAAATTATATTAATCAAATTATTATTATTATTGTCACTGTGTAGTCTATAATTGTCTGAAGTTTTCAGATTAATAAAATAAATCAATTCAAGTTAGGTACTTTCTCGTCGTTAACAAATAAAAGCTTTATTCCTTAGGCTAAAGAAAAGTTAAAACAACATGCTAACCAATCACGAGTTGATTAACTTAGCAGGGTGTCAAAGCCTCAGGAATATCTCTAGCCAGGAAGGTTAAAAGTGAGACAGCGATTTCTAATCCGTACATGATTGATTGACTTTGAACTTGAAACTCGTTGCTTTAAGATCTTAAGGCGCTGAACTGAACTATATTAATGGTTTTGAAATGTATTTAACTTTAGGGACTACGAGATTAAATATATTGCAAAATTATAAATTATTCGTTAAATGAGTGGTTTGTTTGTGTAATTTGAGTATCAGTGTACGAACGCCGGCGTCCAGACACAATACTTTTATTATTATGTCTTAATATTAAGCTGACAAGACCTTTATTGGAACATTAGCGAAACTGTCGTCTCTAGATCGTGTGTTCGAATTTACGTTCAGATAAAATACTTCTAGTAGTTTTTTCAGAAATTTATTAGTATTACTAAATTTTGCATACGTAATCTCACTCCTATATCCCCAAAGTTTTAGGCTCTATACAACACGGGCAAGCTTGTTGGCGTCATCGTACAGTTCTAGACTCTATGTCGCTACTACCCAACAACGGTTTGACTGACCCGGGTTTTTATTTCTCTTGAAAACCCAATAATTTATTATCGCCACAATTAGTATCAAATACATTATACACAGCAGCTGCATTTACCAACATCGCGCAGTTAGAATGACGTATAATAGACTTAGCAACATAACTGTTTAAACGAGTTTTTAGTGTTTACTATTCTGTTGCGAGCATCATTACGTCACCGCGATTACAGCCTGTCACTGATAGAAACTATACTGAGTTAAAATACCACTTTATACAAGGACTTTATATTGTAACATGTTTGCAATGCGCGCGCGTTACAACTTGCAAGATCATTAAATTTATACCCTCCAGAATGCTGTCAGAATGCTCAAATAAAGTTGTGCTACTGTCGAGTGAGCTACGTATTTATTTTGCGATATGAAAACGAAGTTGCGCGTTTACATAGAATATGTTAAAGCAGTTTCTCGTTAGAAATTACTCACTGAAGCCTTCGTTTAGTTAGAATTAACGCCATATTTCTTTTAGCCTGTGTGGCTAAGAAATATTTTATGATGCTGTACATTAATAAAACACTATTCTGAATGGTTGCGTTAGGTTTCGTGGTATGAAAACTATACGATATATGTGATCTAACCTTATTCTTTATCCCATGATGTTTTCGAAATTACAACAGTCAGTACAAAGGGGACGGTAGTGACTAACCGACCACTTAAACCATCACCCACTCCGAACAGTGTTCCCAGTAAATGGCAATAAACTTGCCCCTATAACATAATTGACAGTATCTGAGTGTACTATACCTATTCTTTAATTTAGTCTATTCTTTTTTATTCTTTACTATAACATACTAGATTTTTCTCGCGATTTCACCCTCGTAAGTCCCGTTGCCGGAAGAATATCGAGATAAAAAGTCTATGTGTAAATCCAGATCTTTAGCTATCTACATACCAAGTTTCATCGCAATCGGTTTAGTAGATTTTAAGTGAAAGAGTAACAAACATCCATACATACTCACAAACTTTCACATTTATAATATTTGTATAGAAGTATAGATTAATGCAAACACTCTATATACAAAAATGTCACACAATGAAAATATTTGTAGATTCTATAGAGTATTGCTTCGTTTGAGGTATATTGCACAAGTTTTAAAGCCGCTACGTGGGCACAGGTTTAATCCCTAGCGCAGTATATCAATTATATTAAGTCTATTTGTAACATCTACTGAATATGTCTAAATCCGCAATGTGTATGATTTAATGTAAGCTTTTTAAATATTTATATATCAAAGAGTAATTACGTCTAAAACAATTAGTCTGAAAAGCATAAAATAAGCATTATACACATTAATTCATTAATAACCCTTTTCAACATATCGTAAGTTATTACAAAGGGTAACAACACAAAACTGTTCTCAAAGGTGCTTAGCCACAAACGTGCTCAAACTCAACAAAGATTTACAAGGATATAACATTATTCAACGCATGCACAAATTTCATTAACGAGAGCTTGATTTATATTTTATTCATGCCACATCCTTAATTAATAAGCGGGTAATAAGTGGGTACACGATAGGATTTTGTCGTGAGAGAAAAACCTCATGAAAGGCCCGTAGAAAAGAGATGGAATACTCCATTAATAATGTAGTTACTCCCGAGCTATTACTTCTTAATTAATTATGTCACCCGCAAATTGTATTATTATTTCTTTCTGATTCTCCGTGTCTCCTGTCGTCCGTTTATTGCGGATTAGTGATGTTCGATTGGATGCTTGACTACACCTCAATAGCCTTTACCGATAATTTGTTCCGAACGAGCGAACCATTTACGCATTAACTCTCGAATATTATCTCAAAGAAAAGTAGTACTTTAACATTCTTTAGAAGAATAACGTAATAAATAAAAATAGAATTATATGTATTTCTTGTACTGTCTACGGATGGATATAAATATATATTTTGTCATTAGTTAATCAAACACACTTAATCTTTGTGAAAATCCTAAGATGGTTCTCAAGGATCCAATTTTAGAAGCTATCTCAGATTTTCGTATTCATGCGAACTGTTATCCGATTAGATCATAAAATATACTTATTGAAAATTAAGTAGTATTTTCATAGTAAACTCGCATAAAGTGTGTATTTTGTTTGATTTCAAAGAACACATATTAAAAACATTAACGAGAGATAAAATTAAGGTAACATATAAGTTTAATACCATCCAAAAAACAAAAATCATGGTTATGTAATCGCCGTTAAAAATATCGACATTGTACTTAAATCATATTTTTATAGAGAACGTTTAATTTTATTTACAGGTTATACAGACGTCAACTACAACACGCACATCAAAAATAAATTAATAGAAATATTTAAAACACAAAACAAAGTAATCCACTACAATCTAATAAAAAGGCTCGAATTATTTTAAGAAATAAAATTTATTTTTATGATATTATTTAGTCTAGTGAAAACTCAAAATTCTCAAAAATCTTAGTATTCCAGACACGTTTTCTATATTATCCACGTTACTTGCCATTTACTTGTCGTAAGTTTCACAATAATATTTATGATATAACTGCTCAAAAAATATATTTAAAATGTTTTATTAAAGTCATACTTTGAAATTTGTATACATAGTGGGATTACTTGCGCAAACTTTATATTTTACAGAGACAGACTTTGAATAGCTAAAAGTACTTAAAAGCATGTCCATTTTCATCAAATATTGTTACGCGTGGAGTTACGTGCTCAATAATGTGGCAATTTGAAAACAGGGTTTATTTTAACTATTATATTTCTCTTACACGTGCCTTTCTTTTTCTTACGGCAATTATAATTATATTATAAAAATATATTATTATTTTCAGTTTTATGTACTCTTATACGCCCATTTACTTTTTGTGAACATACCTAGATGTTCATTCATCTCTGAGACAGAGAGAGGGATATTCCACATACATTTTTCCCTCTAGATATATTTCGAAGTCTACATAATAGTATACTAGACTATTGCCATCTACCTGGCACAATCATAAATGCCATGATCTAAATGTATTAAAAAGTATATCAATTAAAATATAATATATATGTATATATATATATATATATATATATATATATATATATATATATATATATATAAAACTAAATAAGAAATATATTCGATACTTGATTATCACCTAAGTGAACACAATAAAATACTCATGATATGGTCTAATTGATACGGTAAGTTTGTTATCCGGTAGTACATAATGTACCTATGCATACAGGTCAGTTTGATATAGTAAGTACTCTTTTGATTTATATAAACTTCATATATGGCGAAAAATACATAACGCAATATTGAATGAATGACGCAGAAATTTCAGTTTTTATTTTACTCTATATTTCGCTCGCAAATGATTCGCAGCCGACATCAATCGAAAAGGAGATACGCACGCTGCTATAGTTATATGCTTGGGTCCTCAAAATTATAAGTAGTATTCTCGGCAAGCTGATATTATAAATGTATAGATGAAAATTTAGTGACATAAGGCACGGATTTGACTACACAGATGGCGTTTAAATGGTCGCCATGCCATAGGCCACGTCTGGGGTCGAATCTCACACGGGCCAAACATTAGTATGTTCCATGAATGATTGTTCCGGGTTTGGTGCTCATTTTATCCGTTGTGTGTATGTTTATAAAATGCCCCGCGATACAGGAATTATACCTAGTGCGGGATTTGTGTTTTTGTAAAGTTAAACACAAATTAAGAGTTAATTTATAGAGGATTAGCTGACCCTGCAGATTTACCTACGCTTATGATGATTGTTCCGCTACCATGGCACGTAGCATGACATTCTCAAGAATCTTTGTTTCGAATTTCTATCATATGGAAAAACCTTATTCATATCCGACTGGTAGTTCCAGAAATTAGAGCCTCAAATTAAAATAAAACAAACATACTCTTCAGCTGTATTGTGTATTGTGTGGTTAAGAAAAACCTTGAACTAATCGACAATAGTACCTATACAGCACGTATCTATACATTGATTTACTATATAAGTACGTAAAACAATAAGATTCTTACACATACATACAATGTATTACATAAAAACAGTGACGTCACAGAGACTACAAGTTGTAAGCCCAGTAACGTGAATGCGTAACAGCGGTAAAGGTTAGCCGCTGAAACGAGACGATGCCATGACGTTGAGATTATTGCGTGTCGCGATATTGAATTTTAAATAAAGTTTCTAAGCAGGCCTAGTTGAGGCGATGTTGATCTAGTACCGGGGTGATATGTATGGACACTTAGGGTCAATTCAGATTGAGCGGTATAAGTGAGGTCACGAGGAAGATGATCGATCGCTGGAGTAAATACTATTCTTGGCTTTTGAGCTCTATTTTTTTTTGAATAATTATGTAAGTTTAATATTTTATTTACATTTTAAAAGAGTTCGTGCATTAATCGCTCAATCTAAATTGGCCCTTATGAACAGTGTGCTTATGCGTTATCATTGCTCGGCATTAGTATGAATAGGCTGAATTATTTTTCAGTTTATTTTTTATTATAGCACCACGAGATTGAGTAAAGAATTTTAAAATTTGTTCTAGTTTATGTCTAACTACCTAAATAGCGGGCTACAAGCTACTATCCAATAATCAGAGGTATACTATACTAATAATATTTGCGCAATTATATTGAATGTAAACATGAAATGAGTATGAGTTGGCAGTAGATGTCAGAATTTTGATGACGGTAACTCTATTATTTTACCTGTTCTGATATTACCTACTAAACTTAACTTCCTTTACATGTAACATTGTACATTATTTAGTCATTATTTATTACCATACATAGGTATGTATACAAGATAAAACAACTATTTAGTATTTTAGCTTCGGAGGCATATTTGTTGCGATTTGTCGATATCAGTTTCGAAAGCAATCTAATCGTGTGATACGTTGAGACAAAACCTTAAACCATTTTTCTCCTATATAAAAGTTAATTCCGGTCTAGGAATAAATTCAACGGACACATAGACAACAACAGCTATAGGTATATGAATCATACAATAATTATCCTGTGACTTAAGTGGTTACCTTGCAACTGCCGTCACCGCGCTGAGTGTTGTGCGTTAGATTCACTCCTACACGCGACAATTATTTGTGTGAGCCACAAATAGGTGTTCTAGATCATTTACAAACAAAAAAAGAAAGATTGGGTTGTAATTATGTTATAACCGTTTGTTTATAATAAACTTTTAAGACCGCAAATTTTAAAAATAATTGTATTTGCAATGTTTTAGGATCAAAGTTTTAACAATTACAGCGATTAAGAACCAACAAAACCCTCCATCACTCGAAAGACCAAATGAATCACTTTGATCGTAACAGAATAAATTTACCTTAGAATGTTAACAAGGGTGCGCCGACACCCCAGTGGATGAAATAAATTATTGTTTATAATATCAATAGCTATTTACTGTTCGTTAGAGTATTTCACTTTATTTGTATATTCTAAATGAGTTGACGGTCACTATTAAACATTAAAGTGCAAGCACTGCTATGATCTTTAATGAGTATTCTTGACGTAAATGTTTAAATAATCTTTTGGCCTTTACTCGAACCACTTGTATTAGCACTTTGATATTTCTTTTGGGCCTAGCGATTTAAAATCTTGAAATGTTTTGCTGGCGGTTTGCTCTTAAAGTATGTAAGTATTCTTTAAATAGTCTGACAACTAGACTAATATAGCAGACCATAACATGTTCACTTTTCTTGACAGTTCCAATTTATAGGAACTCTCAAAACAAATGAAAATGTAGTCGTTCCAAGCCTGGCGACGCACTGTGCTAAATGAAGCAAAATACATCGGGCAATCATAAAGTTCAATTAAGCGTGAAGCACAAGAACGACCGGGTAGTGATTGTGGACGCCCTTACTATATCTAGTGGACATAGAATCATAAGTCAAGTGAAGTCAAGTCCAACCTTCCAATATCCTATGTAGATACACATTTTTTTAAGATGAGTGTTTGCAATAGTAATTTGATTCTATTTAGCGAAATTACAAAACAAATTATACATTTACAAACATTAAAAGAACGGACGAAAAGAACAATCAGACTCGGAACCACTTTTTGTTCTGTGTGGGTTTCGATCCACAATACTTGGCGTTGTGGTAGTGGCGAGGCAGCCACCTGAATCGCTACACCAGCTGCTGCTGTGCAGTCATACATATATATCCTATTGAGTTTTAAGTCTATGTAATTGAAGATGTTTTAAGAAAACTGACATTCATCAAATATTTCTAAACTTGTTTTTAGGTTGCCGACTACAGTAGATAGGTACTAAACACGTAAAGTGTTAGATATCAAAAGTCGAAATAGCTGTCAAGTATTTATGGGCGTGACCGCAATTGCGCTTGATCTACCTGGATTTATACAACTAGTAAGTATACTCATACGAAAATTGGTTACTTCGAATTAATTTACAGTATGCTCTGCTTTGAATTTAGGTGAATTCATAACATTAGAAGTCTACATTGTGTGGGATACAAATTGTAATGTAAACATTAATATACATCCACACACTTTAAAATCATAACGAATTATACCGTATTGCTAACTTATCTACTTGAATACCCATGAACAAGGTAACAAGAGCTCCGAGCGAGAGGTAAATAAAGCTTACCCTTACGGTAAGCTTTATTTTAAGTAATAGATTTACCTACAAGCTACGTACTGAGATAAAGTTCTCCTTTGGTAATATAATATATATTGTTATGTGCTGGGTTCGAGGGATAAGAATATAAACAATATTACCGACTAAAACACGTTTTATTCTAACACACAATTAAATTTAAAACACAACAAACTCTATATTACGCTTTTCCACTATAACTGCTACAAACTCCGTAGTATTTTCGCTTCCGTTCACTACGATGAATACTTGACCGCTTACGATTGTAAGCTGACTCGGCGAGCGCTGGCTTTGCCCTATTATACGGGGTTGCAGCGTTTCTAGAAATTTCTAGAAAAGCCATACCCGGTATGTAAACAGTATGAAGATTCGAGAATGTGCCAACGTTCTCTCTACTCCTCGTGTATCGATGAGCTACGTAGTTCCGTAAGATGTCAATAGATGACGCTGTAATAAATGATTAGAAAGAACTGCCGAGTTTTCCCTACAGTACTGACAGATGGCACTAGCTGTCACACTGCGCCCTCTTAGACATGTACGTCCCGAACATCGTTGGATCCGTAGTAGCGTGCCAATCGATCCACATGAACGATCTTTGGTGTACCTCGTGGACCTTTCTGGATCCGGTAGGTGACGTCATTCATCTTAGTGACTATGCGATAAGGTCCATCCCATTTTGCCTGCAACATAGGAGATTTTCCTTTGCTGCAAACCGGATTATGTAACCACACCAGCGATCCTTCCTAAAAGCCTTTATTGTTCGCTTTCCGATCGTAACGGGTCTTCATCCTCTCAGACATCTGTTGATCTGTTTGATGTGCTGGTAAACATCATTCAACCGCTGCCAGTGCGTGGTCGCTTCATGGCAGAACAACATGGCACGTGCATTTATGGCACCATTCCTCAACGTCTTTTCTACAATAGATCCAATAAAATCATTCCCGTATCTAAATTAGAGTTCTCTTAACTCCCATGTGACCTCCTGAACTCCCATTATTACAGAGTTGTATAACTTCCGGTACCTTGAGCTTTGGCACGACCATTTGCAGGTGACACTTGTCACATCGAGCATTCTCCCATTTCCGGCACAGAACTCCATCGTCGATAACTAAGCTTTCCCACTGTGCCCAATAACTCCGGTGGCTCATTGCCATAACTTCACTCCAGTGAGGTCTCGATGCACCTGTTTTCTTCCATTCGAGAATGGGTCTTATGTCTTTGTCCTCTAGTTGTGTTCTCTGGAGAGTTTCCTTCCAATCTTCGCTAAGATCTGTCCTCAACATTCTCACTAGTCCTTCCAGCTTGGCCTCTTGCCTGGCGCAGAGCTTACACTAGGCGGGACATGGTCTACGCGACAGGGCATCTGCATTACTATGTGACATGCGACTGCGATGCTGTATTACGAAGTCGAATTCTTGTAGTTGTTCAATCCACTTTGCTACCTGTCGGCGACTGACGACTGTCCGAGAAGCTCCAGTGTCCAATGTCAACTTGTAAGGCATTCTGTTAATTTCACCTTCAATGATCAGGCTGTTCCCGTCACACGACTCTGAGATCGAGATCCTTGGGGCTCTCCTATCACCAGCAAGCCCCGTAGTCCTGGCATCTACTCGTTTGGCAGGCATATCAGGTGTTCCTCCTACTGGCGACTGGTTTGTGCTGCGTGGATTCCTTCGCTTCGGGCAGCTCAACCTGATATGACCTCTCTCGCCGCAGCTATAACACCGGAGTGAAATCAACACTTCCCTGATATGGTGAGCTCGATCGTCCTGTCACACTCCTTCTACCTCCAGAGCGTGGGCTAGGGCGTCCTTCAGGTTTTTGAAATGTCCGAGTCTCACTGCGGCTCCAGGTCTCGGATCCCGTCGGTGAAAGCTTGAACGAGGTTCGCGTCGATAAGCGCAGGTGAGGACTGGTACGCCTTTCGAACCAGCTTCTCCACCTCCAGGGCCCACTGCTGCAAGGTTTTACCAACACGTTTGCGATCGGTCATTCAGCTGGGCGCGAAACACGTGTGCGTCCAGGTGTGCGTCGCCATATCCCGCTTCCAATGCATTCAACAGCTTCTCGTACGTGACGTCTTGACCAAGCGCCTCTAACATGATTAAGGCCTGGTCACGAAGCCCCAAAGGGAGAGCAGTCAGAGTCTGTTCTTGCGTCCACCCATTCGATTTCATGATGGCCTCGACCTGGATCTTATAGGCTGTCTATGACGATGAGCCGTCGAATGGTGGGACTTTAAAGCCTCGTGGTGAGGGCGCCACAACCGCAGATGTCACGATCCCATCTCCAACCATAAGCCCACGTATCGTTTTATCCACCTCGGCGATGCGACTTTCATGGCGTTAGACTTGCTCTTTCACCTCCTTCATCTCTTTGCCAACCGTTGCGCTGAAGCTCTTTTAGCATCATCAGCAGCAGCGATAAGGAAGAAGGTATCCGCCACCAGGAGGAGCACCTCCTGGCAGCCCTCTTCCTTATCGCTTTGCAGCTGTTCCTCAAGGTGGCGTGCGTGCTGCTCCTCCTGGTGGCGCATGCCCTCTTCCTTATCGCGTTGCAGCTGTTCCTCGATAGATAGATAGATACGTACAATATATATGTACACACATCAAAAAAAGTCCGCGTTCACAGAATAAAGGTGTCTTTTTTGCGTGAACGCGGAATTGTCTTTTCGTTGACGTAACATGGATTAGGACGTACCCTGATAACTGACGTGTCCGAGTTTGGCGACTAGGCCTAGGAATTCCGAAAAGCAAAGAACTGCCACTGGCACCGCTTAGCAAGGCGGCAAATTGGTATCTTTTTGGGGTGGAATAATGATTGGAGTTCGAAAGCCTTTGATCCCGTACCAAGGCTATATGACAACTAATTTGTACAAGACATCTGTAAATGATAACAACCTAAGACCACTCAGGATAAATTATGGTAACCAATTCGTGTTGGTCGACGATAATGCGCCGGCACATCGAGCTCAACGAGTGAGCGCTGCTCTCCGGAAGTACGAAATCACGTGGTTAGATTGGCCTGCCGGCTCTCCAGATTTAAACCCAATCGAGCACGCATGTGATGCTCTCAAGCGAGCTGTCTGGAGTCGTCAGCCACTTCCAAGAACTCTGTCAGAGATCAAGGAAGCCGTCATTCAAGAATGGGACAGGTTACCACAAGAACTATTGGACAACTTGATCTACAGCATGCCCAGGAGGATTTTCGCATGCGTTCAAGCCAGGGGAGGAGTTATTTTGTATTAAATTTGTAAATAAAAGCATATTAAAATGAATAAAATTATTAACTTTAATCAAATCTTCACATTTCTTTAAATTACAAATTTTAGAGATTGAAGAATCAATTTTTATAGAAAAGCAATAAGAATATAGAGATTTTCATATTAAAATTGTATGTTTTAAAATGTTAGAGCAATAAATAATGCATTCAGTAATTATATTATGACACGAGAAAAAATATCTCAACTTTTCCAAGTGAACGCGGACTTTTTTTGATATGAGTATGTGAAAACATTTACTTAACCAATTCTATAGCTAATAATATTATGTGACAGAATTATAAGTTGTTTTAGTCCTGTGTTATTAATAAAAATTTAATGAAAGGGGATTTTTTGTTAATTGAGGAGCTGGCGAACAGAACCGGACTTGTCCACTACTATTCAAAAAATGTTTTTTTTTCGAATCGTGATGTCTTGACCTAGTTTCGTCGATCCCTGTTAATATTTTCAATCAAAACCGGCTAGAAGTAGGCAAAAAAAGGCTTTAAAAAGTAAATTTTCATACAAAACCGGACTAGTCCGATATCCAACACAAAGATTTAAAAAGTTTTTTAGCTACCGTGTAAAATTTATTTTCGTGGACTAATCCGGTTCTGTTCGCCAGCTCCTCAATTGATTCAGATATCTTAAAAGATATATACTCATAATCTAGATTCGGACCAACTATTTGTGGATCTCAAACATTCTTGTCCCTTGTAGGACCAACCACACTCGGCACAGTGGCAATGATGAGGCGATCACTACACTATCCATGCATTCCACTACGTAATCCAATCCAAGACTACATGCACAGCAGTTTATGTACCGTCCAACACTACCACCGAGGTAGAATACCGTCAGGACTACACACTAAATAGAATAACACACTAAATTATGAGTCAATCTTTAATAAAAAATGGGCGTTTGAGACAATACATAGAGATCCATCTATATGTATTATTTTTCTTTTTGTGATCTCAATTTATTAGAGATTGGATATAATAATAATAATAATTTGTCATAATAATAATTTTCCGTTGTCACGAGACCCGTGATGGTGAAACCGGCGCCGCACCGCTCGACACCCCTAGCCACTCGCACCGGTGTTGCCCTCTGCTGCTGGCTTGTATGCCTATAGTGGCTTATCAGGGGGCCCATCTAGTGAGTTGGCGAGTCACCGTCTGCCCATTGCATTGATGCTATTAGAGTATTCAGGGCAGACGCCGTTTTTCATCCATAGTTAGCAATATACCGGTCCACCAAACACCCATACCTAAAGCCCATATATTAGAATCCATACGTAGCAATAGTCCTACGCCTACTGCGGCTAGTGCCGCTGTAGGTGTTTCATCACACCTTTGATTAAAACTCTCGAATGGCCTCTTTACGTTGGATCCGTGTCTCCGTGTAAGCCTCCCAAAGGGCCAGGTATTTTCTAATATAATATGTTAGAAAGTACCTGTGATAAGAGAAACATAATAATAAAGTTTATTTGCAACCAAACATGTATCATACATTATACATCATAATGTGGTACTGTTCCCTGGACTAAGTAACAACCTGAATTCCACGGAACAGTGCCTTCTCCATATCTTAGTTCTAAGTTTAACATTTGTGTTATCTATAGAAAATAAATTTATATACATAGGTAGGCATAGAACTAAATGTATGATTCCTAAACTAGGTAAGACTTGTATCTTAGGAATGAGTAGCTTCTACCGTACATAGTGGCTAAGATACAGTAAACAATTAATTTCATTTGTAGATAAGAAAAAAAACAATTAATTAGCGTATATAGGTATAAGTACATAAAAAAAGAAATAGAGTAACAAAATAAAGAATTTAATAGAAAAATAAAAAAATAAGGACATTACACTTTTTGTTTCCTTCTTTAGTGCAATGTGTATGTATGTGATGTGTCAGCGTATGTATGTATGTCAAATGTCTGCGTGTGTGCGTGTGTGCGTATGTGTTTATGAGCATGTGTTTGTATATATTTATGTGAGCGCGTTAGCGTGTATGTGTAATGTGAATGGTGTGTGTTTGATATTTTAGACATTAACCAAGTAGCCTCTCTGTTTCCTGGTAAGTTAGATTTTGTAACCAAGGTTTGATCTTTTTTATCACTTCAAACTTATTTAATTTAAGTAAAGATAAATGTTTATTTATAAGATTGTATAATTTGCAACCTAGGTAGTAGTATTGATGTTGTGCTATTGTAGTACGACATTTAATTGGAGGTATTACTGGCATACCTCTACGTTTTGCAGCGTTTTGCTGGATACACGGGACAGTTATATGCCTACGAACAGTAATGCGGAGGATGAATAACTAATGAATGATGAATAAATAATAATATATTCACTTAGGAGAGAATAAACAGCTTATTTCTTTTTGTCTATATCATTGTGGCAATCTTCTATCTTATACTGAACAGTACAATTATGGTGAAATAATAGACATTTCTGTCTAGTTCATCTTCGTTTAGCTAAGCAAGATAAATCAAAGTATTAAGTCCTATAAAAACTCCCAGGGTTCCATTTTCTGCAATTTAATTTTCGAAACCCTTTACCATATTTTAATTAACTGTATCATATCAATCAGATATGTTATTGCACATGTATTATACATATTATTTCAAATCAGTAGCGCAAACTACGTTCCAAGTTTTACATTAAAAAATGCATGCGGTATAATTTTATATCACGCGAACATTTAATTTCGCAACAGAAAATAAACCAGTATTAAAACTTTAGTAACACTAGTTTAGTCTCGTTTCAAGCTATAAAATTACCAGCATGACACTAGGACTGTTGCCAAAAAATCACAACGAATAACCTCACAGCATACCGCGAAAATAATTGCAACACAAACTAAATTCTCCATCGCACATTCAGTTACAAAGTCTGTAGTGATATTAAAAGTATTTATGCGGTGAACAATTGGATCTCTACGTAATATTATTCGCCCGGTTTGCTTTATTGTTTAGCGGGTTGCCTAGTACCGACGCGGTCAAATTCTCATAAATTTACCCTTGTAATATTACCAAATTAAAGCCCCCGTACTAACTACAAGGGCCTTTAACATAGTCGAATAATTACGGCCACAATTTATGTATGCCTTCTCGTAGGAAGCGAAAACAATTTGTTATATGAAAATATATTAATTAAATGATAGGTGAGACCGAGGATTAAGTTTGATTTATGTTGTGATATTATCATACTCCGGCCACTATTTTGTTCTAGTTTGGGTCGATTACAGTATATTCAACCTACCATTCGCATGAAATAATACTAATAATTTTTTTTGCTGAATGAAAGAATATATTTCAAATTTTAATGAGAACATTGCTTTGTAAAATTTCTTTGAACTATTTAATTGCAGTGATTTTTATAATAATAATAAAATATATATCATTATTTGTAACATACTTATAGTGATATCTGCGACAAAAGCCTAGTAGTAGACCGTTGAACCGCCAAACAGAGGTTTTGAGTTCGATCCAAGGGATCTCGGACATTTCTAAGTTATGAGCATGTTAATAAATAACGTTAGTTAAATATCGTAAGAAAACCTGTATATTTGAGAGTTTTTATAATATTCTCGATGATATATGAAGTCTGCCAACACGCACCGAGCCAGTGTGATGGACTATGGCCTAAGAGGCCCGTGTCCAGCAGTGAGTCAGTTTATACACAGGGCTGATATAATTATAATATAGCTAACTCTCTTTCTATATCTATAGCAATGTAATTAAGAGGAAAAATTGGTATATGGATTTTAAAAATTCTTTCATCACTAGAAATTTGATTTTTCTGAGGTATGTATATATATATATATATATATATATATATATATATATATATATATATATATATATATATATATATATATATAAGCTTCATAACTTCACATTTCGAGTCAGCGGTCAGTGGAGCTGTGATTATAAACATGGGTGAAACCGCGGAGGACAGTATTAATATTGGATTAAAGTAAATTTTTAAACAAATAATAGTCTATGTTACTCGGTGATAATAAAACGTTAAAATGGTGAATTTCAAAAATCGGTTGTGTAATTTTTGATTTAAATCCTTACAAACAAACAAAAAATCAAATCTTTCCTCTTTATGTATTAATAAGGATAGAATATCTGAAATGCAGATATCTTATATGCATTGCTTTAAGGCAAACCATACCTCTATGAATGCAATGCACGTAGTGGGTAGATTTCCGTAAAGGGCAAATATTTGAGTGATTCAAAAATAGTTCTTCCGGGTGTAAGTATTTGTTTAGTGGTTTGTATGTTTGTAAAATGTGCCACAATGCAGGGATTATTTCTTGGTACTAGCTTTTCATCGTATTATATTAAGTATATTTATTGATTGCCTCTGTGGCAGTAGTGGATGCGACTGTTGTGAATGAAATGTCGGGTTCCATTCCCGGTATCAGGTAGTGTTATTGGGTTTTTTAGCTAGTAAATTCTCAGAAACACGCATTTCTAAAAATATATAAACAGCTGGACCAATTTTGATAAAAAAATTGTGTGTGTTTAAGTGGATTCGAGAATGGTTTAGATTTGGTTTTAGGACAGCGTTTGTCGGGTCCGCTAGTTTATATATATGTATTTATCGACATCACAAATTATTAGGTCCTTAATATCAAACTTAAGCTACAGAAGGGCTCTTTCATTATCCCATGGACAGGGTATAATATTATCCAGATGCAAATGCAAAGACTCCACTGATGACTTAGTGGTCCAAGTGGTCGCATCGCCACTGCCACTGCGTCGAATTTTGTGGATTCGAATCCCACATGGGTTGTTTCTGGTCTGGATGTTCTTTGTGTCCGTTATTTAAATGTTTGTAGAGTCCCCCGTGACACAGAAATTATTGCTAGAGCGGGAGTTGTCTTTTTTAAACAAAAAACAATTCACGTATTTTAAATACGCGATGACAGATGTCTAAGCTATTTTATTGAACTATTAGGCGCCGGCCACACTACGGGCGGTCAGCGGTCAGAGTTCCGAGTACTGCGTTTCGCGTTCACTGTGATGTATGGTGTCTTTGAATCGTACACACATAAAAGCAGTCGGACCACGGCGGTCAAAGATAAGCTGTATATTATCAAAGAGGAACTCGACCGCAGAATGCAGACCGCTGGGGCAATGTGTTCGGCGCCTATAAGTGTTAACTAGAAAGATAATCTCATGATTATAAAATGCCACAAATAACTGGAGTTCCAGGAAAAATAATTTATGGGCTATTAAGAACTCGAAGATCAAACATCTAATTTTAACCAAAGCTATAAAACCAGCACAACTCTAATTTTGCCGCTCCTTAATCTTGCTTTAAAACCAAACTTTACAATTCTACGAAGTTAACCCGAACTGGATTTCTAAAATTAGCTCTCTTTTTCCAAATCAATACCATTTTATAGGTGATGAAACGAGCAGCTTTGAATCCACATCTAAACGGGTTTGTGATTCTCTACTAAATGCGGGGATACAGGCGAGTTAACTTTTCTTTGGACTAATAAAGTGGTAAATAAACACACAGCCTGCCTAATGGTGCGGTTACTATGCTGGATAGACGCCTCCAACTTCATAGGTAGTCTTGCTCAAACAAGGGTCAATAGTCCTCTATAGAAAGAACAAACCCAAAGCGAGCACATAACACAGTAAGTCTACCATGAAAAGTAAATGCTGAATAATTATGCTGTTTTTTATCCGCAATATTTGTAACAAGATAATTAAAAAAACATACATAGAAAACGTTATGAAATTTGTCTTAATTTCAGCACTTATCGTTTAGATTATCCTATACCTTACTATGTATAGGCCAAAAGACAGAGAAATCTGTAGAAAATTCATGGTAGGTTAATGTTTCGTTGGCCCATAAATTTCGGATAGACATTGAATATACTATCATAGTCATGCTCCTCCAGGTTTGACCGGCATTCTTTTCAAAATTAATATTGTGAATGCGAAAGTCACTGTTCGTTACATAACCGCGACCCAACTGCTGTACCAATTTTTATTAATTTAAACCAGCAGCTATTTTTAGATTTTCAAACCAAGCTCGCGGCCTTATATAATTATTTAAATATATAATAATATATTTAAATGTAAGGCATTTAAGACCACTATATGGTAGATACATGTTCCATAATTTACATAATTACATACATACATAGATTCTTGCCTGTTTCCGAGAGGGGTAGGCGTGGGTTTACGTAATTATTGTCTGCCTAACTACCTTCTAGAATAACCAATCACCCAAAACACAAACCTTACATATGATAGTTTAACCGCCTCTATCGTAAAAAATTTGAACTCCAAAACAAATTAACATACAAACACAATTTCATTTACAAATGGCTACTGTCAACGGTGAGCTTTCGGCTTTAGGAAACGTTAACATCTTAATCTACAAAACGTGGGTGTTAAGCCTTAACGTCTGATACGAAAAGTCTTGCTTAGTAACTGCTAACAAAAATATGTTTGGATATTGTGGCTTTGTTAGGGTATTGACCTTTGATATTAAGCTCTTAATATATCTATACTATCTATACTAATACTATGAAGAGGAAAGATTTGATTTTTTGTTTGTAAAGGTTTCATTTAAAAACTACACAACCGATTTTAAACATTCTTTCACACTAAGAACCCTATATTGTCACCGAGTAACATTGTCTATATTTTTTTTTTTTATTCTACTTTTACGTGAAGAAAGCCTCAGACAAAAGTTAGTATATAATAATATTATACGTATACATTCTCACGCCTATATCAGAGGTAGACAGAGGTGTATTGCACTCACATTTCACCAGATATAATAGAATTAATACGTACAAGGGAGAGAACTTACTGTCAACTGGGTACAGTCCCAATTACATTTTGTCTGACTGGGAAATCGAAACCGAGCCCTCAAGCACTTTACATTCCAGCATACATAATAATACATGTATGTTTAATACAATTACTACCTCATCGCTCCCGTTATATAAGTTAGGCTTATGCTTAAGCTTATGATCCGGTCGATCAGGGGGCACCGATTCCTAGTCTATAAAATGTGATATTGGTAATAACATCATCATTGAAATTCATCATATACAGGGTGTCCGGTAATTAATGGATAACCTTGATATGTCTTATAGTAGAAATGGAAGCCGTTCAGAAAAAAATAAAAAATTATAATAAAAAAAAAATATTAAAAAGTGCAAGCTATATAAGCATAGCATACTTTTGACTGTCTATCTATTAGCATAATTAGTGTTTAATAATAAAACAACAAAACACCGATGGATTTCATTCATTTATGGTCGTAGTATACAAGAAAGTTATACATGGTAATTAAAAAAAACACATATCTCAGGTAGTAGTTAGGCTAGATTTGTTTTCATATTTTTTTCTGAACGGCCATCAGTTCCACTATAAGACATTTCCAGGTTATCCATTAATTACCGGACACCCTGTATAGCGACTGCTGAGCTTTGATATGCACATATGCACACGGTAGATGGCAGTGGCTTTGTTCCCTAATAAGATAGCAGGCGATGTGCAGATGTGTAGTTAAAACAGCAACATACTACCAGCTTATGCTTTCTGCTAAGAACTATTATATACTACTAATTATAAATGCTAATAATTTCAAGTAAATAAGCAAGTCATTATTATTTTAGAATAAATTTTGATCCTATATGTTAATATGTTCTATTAATATTATATGTCCATCTATTATGGATAACGTTACAAACACGTACATCTATTACAAATTTTATGAGATAATTTACTCATGACGGATCATGAATAAACCACTCGTCAATACCTTACCCATGAACCACTTTAATAATTCCATTATAACGTTCCTCGCCGCAGTTGGCATATAGATTGATGATCCTAGCTATGACGTCATTAGCTATAAGATAGGTGCCACCCATCCTCTAGAATTAATATGTCGTTTGCTTTTCCATTGCTAGCTTATGTATTTACATATATTATAGAGTTACCTCTGTCTTTATTGGAGACTAGCTTTTGACTGTCAATACGTCTGCATGGTCTTTAGCTGTAAGTTCTTCTTACTTCTTTCCAACCCGAGGAAATTTATGTACCCGTACTATTACCATAACCAATAAGTAACAATATGAATTTATATTAGCTTGGAACCATATAAAATACTTATGAGGTACGTTTCTTCTGATGCCGAATAGTCACGGGGTATAGTAGACCCGGCGAGTCCATAGTACATATAAGCCACGTAAAAAGACTCTCATACGCGGGCGAAGACACAGACATATACTTTTACTTTAATGAATTGTATTATGGTAAATTTATCCGATTATCACCAATTTGTTCGATTTTAATGTTGTATTTACAATTGTGTGGCAAGAAAAATCAAAGATGAATGTCGATTTATGACAAGTAAGATTGATGATTTTCTTGGCACGTATCTAATATGGCAATATGTAATTTTGTACTCATAATAAGTGATAGATGAATATAATTTCACATAATTAAAATATCAAGTACTTAGTATTCTTATATATTAATCATAATCGGTATAATGAAATTATAACAACCATACTATTTCACAAAAACAAAGTTTACACACTTTGTTGTTTGCTGAATTATTTACATAGACACTTATAATATAATATTATATATAATAATAAAATAATGAAAGCGTTTGATACCATTTAAAGTTTAAAAATAATAATAATGTTGTCCCTGGCGTGAAGCCTATTTCGACATTTTACCTTTGTTTGTTAATTACGCTTTCACACCATAACTATTTGACGAATCATCATCATCAAATTTTGCATACACATTGTCAGGGATACAGAAAAGGACAGTAAAGGACCATTCATACCTCTTTCTGGATTAAAGGATCTTGAAAAAAATATTTTACTATTCTAACTTAACCTATCATGCTCTTACGCGAGCGAAGCCGCAGGAAAAATCTAATAATTATATATTTTAGCGTTTTGATACCATTTAGAGTTTAAAATAATAATTTTATCACCCTGGCGCAATGCTCATTTAGGCCAATCTTAAAAATGTAACAGCGACAGCTTTCATACGTATTATAAAAGCTGTTGCAAACTATTGATACTGTTAAAAGTTTTCTAATCACATAAAAAACAACTAGTATTGCCTTACAAATCAATAGACACGTTAACAGATTTTTACGCATTTCATTTTTACCCACAACGGAATGACTGGTTTGCTACGTAAATATTTTTCTTTTTGGTGTATTGGTTAAACCTATTTGGTAGCCGTTTATTTTATTCGAGCTGACATTTATTTTAGTATTTCGATATACAGAGTGTAGTAGAAGTATTTGGTTTCTGTTACGCGCATGATAAACAGTCGTGTCAGTAAAAAAATCTTTCTTTATGGTCGTTTTATATGAAGATCAAATATTGTAAGGGTGGCTATACATAATTATGTAAAGCCTTACAATGTCATGAAATAAAAAAATCAAAAAAAAATATGTGAATGTTCGAATGGCCTATGTTAACCCGAATAAGTGTATGTGTATTCGAATCGGAGTAATCGGCACATAGAGACAACATTTTAAAATTATGTTTTATTGATTTTGCTCATATCCTGAAATCCTTGAATTTTCTCAAGGCTTTTGGAGTTTATCTTATTCATGGGCTCTATTAAAAAATATTTCAATATGACTTTACTAGAATGCTACAATGGCAATGTTGTACTTCACTTATAAATATATGTATATCCATCGCGCATTAAAATGTATAAAGTTCCCGTAAAATTATCTAATTTATTCGTAAAAACTAACTTAAGGTACAACAAAACCATAATCTTCTAGCTAATATTATAAATGCGAATGTGAGTTTGTTTGTCTGATCATAATAAAATTTCGCATACACGTTGTCAGGCGTACAGAAAAAGTTATAGGGTACCTGTCATCTAGAAAAAATGTTCTGTTCTCGAGCGAAACCATGGACAAAAGCTAGTTCTTTATAATTTGAAGTACTTGAACTACCTTCTTAAAGAATACCGTAGCCACAAACCTGGTTTTCCCATAGGTTGGCTATTTTCTTATCTTTTCTTTTTATTTCCAGTAAACACGATAAATAGACCAGTATAGAGTTGACGGGTGAACTGCAACGGTTAAATTTCCCAGCGGGTGTTACCACGGGAACGCGGCCGAATGCAGACTTGTGTTACAGATCTATTGGTTTTGCAAAACAAGGCAGACGAAACTACGTTATCGAAAGTTGTTCATACTATTAGTAAATACGTAATATAACGATTTTAAAAACACAAAAGTTTTACACATCTGTTTTCCCCATTCGGTAGGTAGAGGTGTATTACTATACCTACATTTTCCCGCGATAGTTTTACGGCCCACGTAATTCGGAGAGTACCTATTCCTGTCTACCAGCCTCTGTGTTGCTTCTAAGAATTTTAAGAATTCATTGACTGATAACCCCAATAACACTTAGTTTAACTCGGGATTCCAATACGAAAATGCAAGCGCTGTACATAAGCATAACACTCGCATTTTTGGATACAATTAGGATTACATCGGGAGTAGGACTTCTGATCCATTTCCCGTATGCACCCAAATTACAGTATTTTACTTTTTAAGAAAAGACTCGCGCACTAGGAATATATTCTGTGTCGCAGATCTTTATAAACATTCAAAGAACAAACACAAAGAATACCCAGACCGGGAACTATTTGTGAGTAGTGGCTAGACGATTACTACGCCATCCGTCCAAACTGCTTTTAACACAAGCATTTGGGTTAGTTAAATAGGTTAACAAGAATACTAGTTATTTATAACCCATACTACTAATAATCTTTTAAAGAAAACATAAAAGAAAGAACAATGCTGCTATAATAACTATTCTAAAGTAATATAGAAAGATAGTCAATTTCAGGCAAATTTTACCTATCACATTTTCAATTTTCTTCCCATTTCTCGTATGCAGCGTCATAAAACATCAGCAATATATCAAAGATTGATATCTGAAGAATCCGGAACAATATGTGTGTTATCAATATTGACTGATGGTGCCGAAAACGGGTGATAACTTCAAAAGAAAATAAGTGACACATAGCAGGCAGCCGGTGTCCGAACTACTACAGTAAGATCAAGCGATATATTTACTTTTTATTTAAAATGTACTACATACAGTGTTTTACGTAGTACTATGAACGGTACCCTATGACCTTTCCTGTACCTCTGACAACGTGTATGCTAAATTTCATGACGATCGGTCCAGTAATTAAGGCATGAAAGCGTATCAAACAAACGCATACACGTTGTCAAGGTTACAGAAAAGAACATAGGGTACCTTTCGTCAAGAAACAAGTACCTACTATTATTAAGCTAACCTAACCTACATTTTCGCGAGCGAAGCCACGGTCAAAAACTAGTTGCATATTATAATGTAGTCAATTAAAAGATAAAATACTAAAATGTGTTTACTATATCAATAAAATCTGTCTGTTAGTTACTTTTATTATAATCTACTTGATCATTTCAACTAGGTTTTATTTTATTGTAATTTAAATGTTTTTGTTAACATGACAATTTCATACTGGTTTATAATAACATGTCATAAACAGTCGCGATTAAAAAGCCCGTATCCTAAGAAGAAATAAATTTGTGTATGCGTTTGTGCTTAGATATTATCACATTTATGTTTCGTATCAGCTCATTGCCCAAAGAAATAGCTCCTGCGTAATAATTATGAGCAATGTAGTCATTTGACACCATTTGTATATTGCATCAAATGTTTTGCGATTCTATGCCATGAAATTAAATTAATAGGAATCTTATAAAACTTCCACTGATACGATAAATATCATAGATAGAGAAGATGTTTGGATGCCTGATTTGGATATTTGATTGCTTGAACCTAGCAACTGACCTAAATGTTGCTTCAGTAACTATGTAAACTCACTAACCTATATTATGTTTTGACGGTTTTTTTATGGCATAGGGGGCAAACGAGCAGATGGATCGCCTGATGGTAAGCGATTACCATCGCCCATGGACACCGGCAGCACCGGAGGAGTTACAAGTGCGTTACCAGCACTTTAAAAAAGAATAAAGGAGGGAAAGGACAAAGGAAAGGATAGGAAAAGGATCGGGGTAACTGGGCCTCCGGCTCTCTCACTCACCGATACGAAACGCAACAGTACGGGTACCGTTACTTCACACCGGTATTCTGTGAAAGGGTAGTACTACCCCGATCGATCCAGCCCATTCGTGCTGAAACCAGCGAGGATCTACTCCCTTAAAAATGTGTATGTTTATAAGTGTTACTTTGTGACCTAAATGAGTACCTAAATGATTTTTGACTTTGGGTTAACCCACGTTTATGATTACAGCTCGTGCTGCTCCCTTGGCTCGTAACGTAATATTCTACACCCTGTGCTACTTGTGAATAAAGTAACTTTCTAAAGCTAATAGAATTATAAAAATCGGTTAAGTAGTTTCAGAGTTTATTGATTACAAACAATCAAACCAATCTTTCCTCCTTATAATATTCTATTAGATTAAATAAACGATATATTTTCGCAATAAATAATCAATTAATTTTTTTACGTTATTACACTAAGAATATTTTAATATCTACAACTTTATTATGAATTGTAAGATGATGATACACTTTTACATTGTTTTCGTAATGATGTACAGACTAAAATAATTCTAACACAATTTATAGCAAAGGCCTATAAACAAGTTTGTACTTTTAAAGATACACGGCACTAGCCATGCTAGTGGAAAATTTAACGAGCGATTAAGTTAAATGAGCTAATGATTTTATCGCGAACATGTTGGAGCACACGCGACGCATTAATGGACTAATTAATACAAGGTAACTTGCAACAAATAATTACTATGTGGTTATAGCTAAATATATCCTTAAAATCAAATTGTGTGGTAATCTATATAGATTATTATAGAATGATAATCTTACGCCTGTACTTATATTCTTAAAGAGAACAGTATTATAGTGAGCTTGGGTACGAGTTTTGGAGTCTCTTGTATCTTCCTCTTTTATTCCTTACCTTTCATTCTATTTTAAATAATTTTCCTTTGGGTCCTCAGCACCATTTTTATGAATATTGCAAGCGATTAAAGGCTATGATATCCGCTTACTATAAGCTGATTAATAGATTAGAAGTAGAAAGCGGTATTATGCGTTTACATAAAGGAATGAATGCGTGACACTAACATGCAACTGTGGCATGCTAAAGATTAAGTCGGCTATACCTCATTTCTCTGTTCTGTGCGTTAAACTGTTATGGTAATGATATTCATCGAAGAATATCAGCTTGTTAACTCCACTCAGCGGATAGTGTGACTGATTTCTCTCCAGTTAAATATCGATATCGACGGCGAAAAGCATAATTGTTGTATCTTTAAAACAGCGATTGCTGTATCTAAGTAAAACTCATATTAAAATATACTTTAAGATCATTTACATGATTGCACATAATAAGTGCCAATTAAACATATGTATAATTCTTAATATAATACTCATTCGAAAAATGGCATGTCAACCCCTTATAGTTCACAAGCTATGATTTCTTTTAAAGACAACGATTTTGAGATACTATAATTTTGATATATATACATCGTCGATATGTTCCTCATGTCTGACATATTAGATATTTATATAGTTGATAACCTGGGATCGAGGGCACTCCTCTAACAAAGCAGATTTTCCAAATAATTAAACCTTTAATATTAGGTAACGTCAAACTACTTCTGCTGAAAACTGTAACGAATTTGTCCGTAAATAAAATCGCTGCCAAATAAACCCATTTTGATACAAACACTTAAATTGTAAACTAAATGTGAAAACGAGCGCTTTAATAAACGAAAACCTCGTTGTCGACAAAATATTCGTGAATTTCTATTTTAAACAAGCGGGCTCACGCCTTCGAAAAGTACAGCCTGAGAGTGAGTGAAACCGAATATCTGAAATGCCCTTTCAGCGGCAACACTACACCAGAAACTATCTCTGTTGGTACTATACTTATCTCCACTGGTGAGAAATTTAAATATCTAGGCTCCATACTAACACCCGATGTCAATGTAGACGCTGATGTGACTTACAGGATTAACGTTGCACGGCAAAAATGGCGCTCACTTACTAGCGTGCTATGCGACCCACATATACCCGTCAAAACTAAGGGTAAATTTAATTTATAAAACGGCAGTTCGCCCGGCCTTATTATATGGGTCTGAATGCTAAAAATAAGACGCTTGAACAAAAGGTGCTTACCAGTGAAATTAAGATGCTCAGGTGGGCGGGAGGCGTGACGCGACTGGATAAAATCCGCAATAAATATATATGAGGCAGCTTTAAAGTTGCACCAATCGCAGATAAAATCACCGAAAACCACTTTCGCTGGTATGGCCATGGATTAAACCTCCCAGAACAAAAGTGAGGGAGAGGCCGCCCGCCGCTGACCTGGTAGAGCTCCATTGAAAGAAAGCCCAGTTGCAAGAAATGACAACCCAAGATCCATGACTTGGCGCAAGAAAGTAAGGAGACCCGACCCATAATAATGGGATAAGGAGAGGAAGAAGAAGTATATAATTTTTAAAACATTCTGTATATAACTATGACACAAAATAGCATCCTCTGTCTTTGTTGTCTTGCGAAGCGTATTACAAATACGCTTCGCAAGACACTCGTCAATATTGACGCATATGCGTCTATTCGTAAATGACTTAGATTGCCGTCATAAAAAGATCATTCGAGTGTATCGTCACTAAGGAAATAGTATTTTACTCTAGCTACTGATTTACTTTAGCAAACAATATACTTACAGATGCAGCCAAATGTTATTTTTTCTTCTATAAAGTTATTGTTATCTAACATAAACAAACCAAAATAATAATAATAGTTAATGATTTAATAAGAGAGAATATTGAATAAAGAGCAAGAAATTCGAAGTATGTTTATAAACGGATTTAAATGTCATAAATTTTAATGGAATCGGAATTTGTTTGTAAAAATGTAGTTTGCTGGTTTTATCACAATCATATAAAATGGTTCAAGCAATAGAAACACTGTTGTAAAATGTAATTGTATGAATCCATTTTGCCATAAAATAGGATAATAACTGCTTGAAAAAATATTATTTGGTTGTATACATAGGTATATACGACGACTATATTCGACTGCAGGTATATGGCACAACATTGATTACTCCATTTTGATATTGCACCCAAATATTGCTAGCTATGATTCCAAGTAATAGAGGGCGAGTTTAGGTAACCGATTGACTTTCCAAATTCGATACTGTTTCTGCGAATTTTGATCACAAAATCGCAACACTCTACACGAACTGGCATGAAACGCGAATCGATCGCGCGCAGCGTAGAAAATCGATAGGTCTAGTAAAACAAGCTAAAATTGACCCTTTACAAAGATCCCTTTACATTGCCATACCATTATAACCATTATAGATTTTTATTCTAATTTTGTTTGGGAGCTTTTAGCCACACACGGCCATGTCAGGTCCCTCATAGCCTAAACTTAATAATTATTCATATTCTACCTTAAGCGATAGCCTAGTGGGAAACCGTTGGACTGCCACGCAGAGGTCTCGAGTTCGAACCCAAGGCGTGCATCTCTGACTTTTCGAAGTTATATGCGTATTAAATAGTTAATTATCGCTTGCTTTAACGGTAAAGGAAAACATCGTGAGGAAACCTGCATGTCTGAGAGTTCTCCATAATGTTCTCAAAGATATGTGAAGTCTGCCAACCCGCACAGGGCCAGCGTAGTGGACTACGGCCTAACCCTTCTCACACTGAGAAGAGGCCCGTGCCCAGCAGTGGGACAGTTTAATACAGGGCTGATATTATATGATTATTACATTTTTTTTTTTTTTTTTTTTACCTGGGGGAATGCAGTGACGCATATCCCTCCGCGGGGGCGGGCGGAGGGATTATGTCGGACTCGCCGGGGTAAAAGAAAGATGTTGAAAAGATAATGTACCTCCCGGAATACCGACTAAACCTACCACGGTGTTCCTCGACAAAACCACTATCGACGGGGCCGCGCGAATCGCTTTCGCATGCGGTCGCGACCCCGCCGAGGTTACGGCCCGCCGTGTAAAACGGCAGGCCACTACGCGAAGAGACCTACCCAAAGGACTCACTTCTATAATATACCCTACTGTCCCCCCCCTAGAGGGGAGACGGACTCGAAACAGAGGCGCGCGTGGGAACACGCACGCCGCCTCTTGGACCTGGTGCTGAACGGATGGTGGGCAGGCCCACAAAGCCCACCACCCCCAGGTCAAACCTCAGGGTGGCTGGAGGTCATCTCGCGCCCTCCGGCGCCCGGCTCTATATGATTATTACCTTAAGTCAACCTTATCTATTATCTTATAAACTAAAACGTCCGCTTTGGTGAGGGGCTCAGCTAAAATACTTATGAAGGCACCAACATCCGTCATACGAAGTTTAAGACATTGAAGCATAATAATTCTTAGCTCTTGGGTTTTGACGCACTCCACAGGTGATGATCATCGTCAAGAGTGCCGCACTCTGTACAATTTGGGCTGGCAAACTGTTCACATCTTTGCCCTCCGAGAGGCAGGCAAGGGTGTATCACTTCCACATTTCTCCAATTATGATTTTACGTTGCGCGTACTAAAGATCGAGCCTACTGGATACAGTTCCAGACTCTCTGCTGCTACCGAGAATTTCTGAGTAGTAAACTGAATAACACTGTCTGACCGCGGAATAAATATACATATACTTTGGTTTCTTTGCCCACTGTGTACCCCGCCGGTCTTATAATTATAATATCAGACCTGTATATTCCAACTGCTGGGCATGGAACTTTTCTCTATGTAAGAAAAGTAAAGCCATAGTTTCATACGGTGGCCCAGTATCAGTTGACAGACTTCACATATCTTAAAGAATATTAGGTAGAATTCATGCATTTTTTTGTACAACTAATGTCGCAAACAAACATACGGCTACTACTATACTGATGGTAAATGGTTACCGTAGCCTATCGACACCTGCAATACCAGAGGCATCACTTGCGCGTTGCCGACCTTGTAAAAACCTTTTAACGCCCCTTTTGAAGAACCCCATATAGTCTTGTGGGAAAACCTGTTCATTCCACAAACTAAGCGTCCACGGGCGAAAATTTCTTTGGAACCATTTGGTGCGGCACCAATTAGATTGTAAGGTGTGAGAATGACATCCCTGCCAATGGCGAGCGGTGCGATGATAAAAATAGCTGAGGGCATCATCTCAAACAACTCGTCAGAACACAATCCATTATATAAGCGGTAGAACACACAAAGAGAGGCAAAGTCCCGTTTCCTCATCATCATTCAAAATCATGGGATTTTGTTCACAGTTCAAGCGAGCAATATCTAACTGATGACTGCACGGATGGTGTAGTGGTTCAAGTGGTCGCCTCTCCACTGCCACTGCGCCGAGTGTTGTGGGTTCGAATCCCACACGGGACAAAACATTGTGTGATCCACAAATGATTGTTCCGAGTGTGGGTGTTCTTTGTGTCCGTTGTTTGAATGTTTATAAAGTCCCTTGCACAGAATTTATTCCTAATGCAGGAGTAGACATTTAAAAAGAGAAAAAAAGGAAACTATCAGTATCATACGCACAAAGTTGCTATGAGAGCTATATCAATGTAAATTATGTTACATATTTGATGTGTGTTACAATTTTAGACTCTAAAATCAACACGTCAGAACAACGCGATATCCCACATCCATTTGCATCACACAATAAAGCTTGCAGTCCACTACATATTATAATTTCAAAAAGTCAGAGTTACGTTGGGATCGAATACGACACCTCTGTGGCAATCCAACACCTCCCACTTGGCTATCGCTGCTAAGGCTGCAGTCTTATCAAAACTGATATTATGACCAAACTCATTTTAAAACATTCTGATATGGTAGAGTATTAAATTCAAATCCAAAATGATTAAAATGGGCTTAGAAAAAAAGTACGTTTATAGCCCGGGTCAACAGTATCGATAGCGCGGCGCTCGCTCGTTTATCACATGAGATTGATAACACACCGCTGTATGCTTTTGGAAGTGTTTGGATGACCTAATTGCCGCCATAAATATTAAATAATGAACATAACATTGTGAAGGTATCAACAAACAGATTCATGAGCACAGTGTGACGTCATAATACAGGCTACATGTTAATTTATGTAACATTTCCATGTTTCTTGCAAATAAATAAATTACAAAAGAAAAGAATAAGAAATTGATTTAAATCGTTTTTCTTTAACATAAAATTTATAAAGTTTATTTAAGTTTTATTGAAATATTATCATTAAGTAAATTTGTATGTCTTGCGAACTAGAGGCGGCGACTAACTAATAGATTGTTCGTAACACGCGCTAGATGCATGCGCTTTAACTCAATTATTGCAACAACTCGTTTGAGTACAAAATTATAATATAAACGAGATGGATGTAAAACTCCAGGATTCAACCTCTTCGTCTTCATGTGACCTTTTTTTGCATCTGCTCTTTGGAATGTTTCACTGCTGGGCAAAAGTCTCTCCCTTGGACTTCCAAATCACTCTGTTGGTGGATATCCCCTGACCCTATGACCTTGTGACTCCTATATCTCTGGGGTCTTTTGATCCACAGGGCCCATATTCAAACTCGAAGTTACAAGTCAATCGGTTCAGTTGTGCCAGAGCTGTGCCTGTCACTAACAGACAGACACAGAGACCCACATGGTGTTTTCATTAACCTCTTCGAAGAAGACTCAGAGTTTAATAAATAGCTATAAAATATATAAAACTGTTATATTCTACACTTTCCCCGACGTTTCGGTTGTTTTTCACCGTGACCATGGCTGCTAAAAAGCAACTGAAACGCCGGGGGAAGTGTAAACCTAATTATAAATAGATTTAATAGTAAATAATTTTATTAGCTTATAAATTAGTAAAATTCAATAGTAATAGTAGTGTAATAGTTTTAAAATGTTGTAATACAGTGATAAATAAACAACGCGATAAAATCCCTATATAGTAGTTTAATTTCAATGAATAACATTCGCGTAAGCAGAAGACAATATAATATGTGTCAATAATTAACTATTCCACCTTATCCCGCCCTCCCCTTTGCTATCCAGAACAACGCGTGCTGGGCTCAGATGCCATCTTTACACGTTGGAGTCGACTAGAGTGCGTACCAACAAGTTTGGATCCTCATACCTCTGCCGAACGATTAAGTCATGGAATTCTCTGCCAAGGCACGTGTTTCCTTCTTCCTTCAATCCTGGGTCCTTTAAGCGGGGCGTGAAAAAGCACCTTCTCAGGCCGTCAAAGTAGAGACCTCAACATCGCCTCGGCTGCTATGAGGACGATGTGGAGGCCACTGCTCTTAGACCACATGACTGCTTACCATCAGGCGGAGTGTGGTCATATTGACGAGCAAAATAAAAAAAAAATAAAAGAAAGGTAAAACGAGAAGCGATAGCTCAGTGGGGAGACCAACAGACTGCAATGCAGAGGGTCTCGGTTTTGAACCCACGTCGCACACCTCTGACTTTCGGAAGTTATATGACTTTTCGAAATTACGTGCGCATTGATTGACAATTATCGCTTGCTCCGTGGCTCAGAGAGCACGTTAATCCGTCGGTCCCGGCTGCCATGAACATCTATGGCAGTCGTTATTGGGAAGTCAGTGCCCTATATTATAGGCTAGACCAGTGTCAGGGCATTCCCTGACACTGGTCTAGCCTTAGGGTATCGTTAGCCTTCGGGTTACGGAGGTTAGATAGCAGCCGCACCGTGTAAAAACTGATATCAAGTAAAATCCGGTTAGACTAGAAAAAGCCGACCCCAAGTGACTTGGGAATAATAAAGGCTAGGGAGAAGAAGAGGTAAAACGACTACACTTTAAACCAAATGAATGAGAGAGCATGCACTCAAACGTGTGATAAAAACAATTTATTTAAGATGTCTTCTCTAGCACGTGGTACTTAATAACTCAATAAATACTATCAGGTTAGTACGAAAATAAAATACCAGCGTATATCAGATATTTTGACCTCAATATTTGCCCGCAGACGGACCAATATTCCGACCAAACTTAATTATAGGCGATGACATCGATAGCTCGATGTGTTATAAAATTTAATTTTTCGTCATTAATTTAGTTATGTGATAAACTACCCATACTCTGCCCGCGGCTTCGTTCGCGTTTATGACACGGTAACGCTAACCGACATAAAATATATCAAATGTGCTAATTTAGGTAATGGTCTCTCTGTAAGCCAAGTTTTCTCCAAGTTCCTAAGGATAGTGAGTGGAAAGGAACTCTGCCACGATGTCAAATGGTAAGATGATAGATAGGGCAAATATTTACATTATAAAGTTTTACCATATAAAGTCATAACAAGAATATATATGATAGTGTGTTTTAAGAATAAATTCGTAATGTACAGTCTTACCTTACTAGACTCAACTCATCAGCATCTCAGCCGAAAGATTTTCGCTGCTGTACATAGGCCTCTTACACGGTTTTCTACGCAGATTGATCTTGGGTCTCCATTCAACCGCTTCCCATGACTTTTACGGAGTCGTCGGTCTACTTTAGCTTAGAGACTGCTAAGATATACCTAACTAATCTTATTATGCCTACGTCACATATCAAACAAAAAAAATATCTTTAATATGTTTTTGAAAACAACATGGATACACTATTAAATATAGATTTCCGAAGCGGTAGCCACATTTACCTAGCATTTTTTTAGGAACACGAAGTAGTCAGTGAACCCATTGTCGTCTGCCGTGCACATTACCAGACTTCATGCATCTACTGAGAAATTTGCTGTCAAACGAAATAACAGTTTGTTCAACCCAAGTATCCAACCTGAGACTTCACAGTAGAACACAAGCGTTAGTCATGGGACCAGCAAAATAGTTTTCAAAAATAATATGGTAAATTAATTAATTATTATTTACCACAAGAAGTGCCATTTAGTTCACCGCAAGTATTTTCAGTGACTTCCTAACAACCTCTGTTAAGAGCCAGCATGATTTTGCTCTTATATATTCGCATGACGACAATTAAAATAATTACAGTTATAAATGACTCCGTAAGGTAGCCACATGCGAGTAAATGTCGCCTGAGTATCCCTTAAGAGCCATTACCCCATAGGTAGGTACTTCATACATGATTCAGACATTTACCTTATGCAGAGCAATGGATTCACTCACGCAAATAACTTTATGCTCCATATCCTCAGTCACGCTGAATGTAGTGAGAAAAAAGGGACATACTTCTGAAGTAAAATCCATAACTACAATTTTTTCATTGAAACCTTATCAACAACCGTTTAGTTTTTGCATTATGCCAGAACAAACAAACAGACAGATACACAAACAATATAAACCATTGTTTTAAGTTTACATGCAAAAGGTTCTTAAAATGTTTGTCAAAACTATTGCTAAAGAAATAGTCTAGTATACAGATGAATACTTATATATTTACTATTTTTATACTGATTGAATGTGGATCGACATCACAATTAATTTTGTAGTGAAGAACTTGTTTTTCTCGCATTGCAACTACTGTATCTTGTTTTCAATTTTTGTCAGTACGTGGCGCACTTGCAGGGTGATTAGGAGTACGTCATATTGTCCAACTTTAATAAATAAATGCTGGGTACGTCCAAGCTTTAAGAAATACTTTTTAGGGCTCGGTTGGCTCAGCACTTATTTACTTTAATATAACGTCGCAATACACGTGTATTGTGACTCCGAACTAAAGTGTCAGGGACTCTTATGCTTAATTATTAATTTTTAAGTTGACCTTGGTATACCAGCGCCCGGATATAGTGTTATAGATATGATTATATTGAATTATTAAAGATGAATGTGTAATTTGTTGGTTTATTCAGTACAAATAAAAGTAGTCATTTAAAATTACATTAATTTATGATTTTAGTTACTTTGTTTTTCTCTGTTTGCTGGAGTGCCGCACCTAAAGGGTGTTAGGTATTACACAATTCGTACGCCCTAGTTTTGTATGTCGTTATTATTTGGATCGTTGATCGTTGCCAAGTTTTTAGATCAAAATGTGGATATTCAAATATATAATAAAAAAATATACAAAATGAAAATTTTAAATTAAAGAAACATATTTTCAAAGGTGCTCTATCGTAAAGTTTATTGACTTTTTACAATGTTTAAACTAAACGTAATTAGAGTGTAAACTCTAAATTAAATGAACGAAAAATAATAAAAACTGACCTATCAAATCAGACCCTCAGTGTGCGAGTACGATTCGCAATCAACCGAATTTATAATAACGTACGTTTATTCTGCTATTATTTTACAACATTATATACATTTGCCTGTTTCTTTATTAAGTAAAGGTTTTAGATATTAAAATGACCATTATCATGTATCGTCAGATTGATTTATTATCAAACTAATCAACTAAATATCTGTAGTTAAATAGCTATTGCAGATTTACGAGTATTGTAAACTGTGAAAACTGTATGCCATTTATACTAGATCAATATCAAAATATTAAGCGATACAATACACACACCCAATTAAGTGAACATCATTATACCTAACGCATGCTCATATCCCGCATTAACAAGCAAGCTTGACATGTGTGAGGAATTACTGCCGTCATTTCGTACCTGGTATCACAACAATCAAAGAGCAACCGGCAATTACTGGCGCGTATTACACGGTGGGAATCCATTGCAGTGTTTACTTGTTGGCTTGGCGTAGTGTAGATACAGTAATTTATGTCGCGCGACATGTTCACCCGCCCGACTCATCCGATGCACGCGACTAATTTGCCTCCAGCCGACTGTACAAAATTGGTATTACTGCGTATTTTTTTATTGTTTTGGATGTAAAAAGCTTAAATTTATCGATGCAGATGTGAGAGGTAACGCTATGTTTTATATACACAGTGTGAGAACAGTAGGTTGTGGTTGTATATGAGTTTCTTAACTTTATTGTAATAGTACATAATTGCGAAAGTTGTGCATGAGGTCTCGCGTTCGAATCCCGAGTCATGCCAACAATAAGTTATTGGGTTTTACTGCTCAGTAAGATTTCTTAGCAGTAAAAACCAATAACTTATTGTTACTTCAGGCTGCTATTGAGATCAATAGTAGCCTGAAGTTGGGAAATTGGTAGTGGTCGACACTCGTGACTCGAAAAGCATGCGAAGCTATTAGTCCTGCGCCTGATCTCTCTCCGGTCGTGTCAATACAACAACTCAACAAAGAGTGCACTTGTATTTACAAACACTTATGCACTTTATCTTGTGCGCGGATGACCAGTCTCTGTTAAGATTGGCCGCCTATGCCACGCTTGCTATCCCAAGGGAAACGGGCTTAAAATAAAAAGAAAGGATAGCAATAAGAGATATATGCATATGAGTATCGGCAGGTAATTTTTATTTTGTGTAGTCTTTTTTTAAATCAGTTCCAGCAATAGGCTGGGAGGAGGAGGATTTACGAATGTTCAAACAACGGGCACAAGGAACATCCAGACTCGGAATAATTTTTGTGAACCACATAAACTTTTGTCCCGTGTGGGATTTTATCCCACAATACTCGGCGTAGTGAAAGTGACGTAGCTACCTACGTCCACCCGTGCAATCCAGTTAATTTGTTTACTAGCTTTTGCTCGTGGCTTTGCGTGCTCGGGTACAGTATTTTTTCTGGATAAAAAGTACTCTATGTTACAACTTGTATAAGAAATTACATGATGATTGGTCAAATAATTAAGGAGTGAAAGCGTAACAAACAAACTGATACTCGCATTTATAATATTAGTTAGGATTAATATATTGAATGTGAAATTTTAAACCTTACGTATGTTGCTACGATTGCCAGATCTTGTTGCATTGTTACTTTATATCCGTCTTTGCTCGGTTTTTAATACCGAATCATAAGTACTTTGTAGTTTAAGACGTTACATTTAACAATTTAACCAGTTTATCTACATTCATAAAGAGGAAAAATTTGTTTGTAATAAATAAACTTTGCAATTGGATTGTTGAAATAACTACTATAATCAGCTCAACTATAAAAGTTATTTCAACATTAGTAAGCTTTTGTTTTTTTTTTATCTGCGGGTATGCATTAACGCTTACCTCTTTACGGGGTGATGGAGAGGTTATAACGGACTCACCGGGAGAAAAATATCCCGGTAATACCGACTAAACCTACAACGGTGTTCCTCGACATAACCTTAGTCGGGACCCCGCCGAGATTTCTGCCCGCTATGTAACATTAGTAAGCTACTTTATCCAGATGTAACATAGGTTATATAATATCAGAGTACTAGTCAAGAAGAAGAAGAAAGAAGACAATAAGCTACAGTTCTATTATATAAAGAAATTTTATTATAGCTTTTGTTTTTAGTTTCTTAAAAATGAAATTATGATTCTAATGCGAAAATAAAGTTTTTAAATCGGGTATTTGTTACTTGATGAAGTCCGATTTATAGATAGATTAATCAAAACAAGATGTAATATGGAATGGAGACAGGCTATCTGGATTTTCACATAAACTTTTCAATATAATATTTTCATTCCGCAGCTTAATAAAAACAAGCCAGCCATATTTTAAATCCAATTAAACCCAGTTAACTGAACATATCCCAATACTTTACGGATCTATGTGGATAAACTTTCAGGATTTAAACGACGAACTACAAATGGCATTCAAGCAGCAGACCGAACGGCAAATACAGATACGTGCGATAGAAGCGGGCAGCTTAATACCCTATTTAAAAAGTAAAATCGTGCCAACTAAATATTCTTACATAAAGGGTCCGGTCTGTGTGAAAAACCTTGAAGGAGGCCTATGTCCAGTATTGGACGTCTTTCGGCTGAGATGATGAAGGGTCCTTATTAAGTTATTGACTTATACCCAAAATGGAGCTATAAATGAATAATAGATATTACTTACAGACTTGTCAAAAATGTCTGACCATATTTTACACCGTATTTATGCATGCAAAGACACAAGTAGCTGTTACAACTACAGTGAAATAACACCTGTGATGAATTATTTGTACTGCCAAGTTTTATAATGTTTAATATTTTTGAAATCAACTTGTTAATAATTTTCCTATTTATAATGCAACCAACTTCTGTCCGAGGCTTCGCTGTGGAATAGTAATTTTTCTGGTTGAAAGATATGTCCTTTTCTGTACACTTGACAACTTGTATGCGAAATTTCATGATGGTCGGTCGAGCAGCTAAGGCGTAATGGCAAACAAATCAAACAAACTCACATTCGCGTTTATAATATTATTATTTGTTACAATAAACTCCTTTATAATAAAAAGAAAGCATATATTATTGTGATAATTATGCCTACAGTAATTTGCAAGCTGTTTTAAAAGCCGATTCGTACCAGTTGGTAATAGATTTTTGTTATCCATCATGACTTTTACACATATGCGGGAGTAAACTCATGGCCACGGTGATCAAATTTAATTAAATTTATTAAGATAATACTCATGTTAAAGGTTGAGCTCATATGAAATAACGTCAAAAGCACTGACAGGTAACTTTACTTCATAGATGTAATAGGAAATGATTACATCTATCAAGTATAGACTAGATGTTTAACTGCACGGGTGGGCGTAGTGATTCAGCTGGTCACCTCGCCACTGTTATTTTGGCAAGTATTATGGGTTCTGTTATGGGGTCCCTCACCGAAGACGTTTTACAAAAAGAAATGATAATTAACTAAAACTTTATTGGAGAACGTACAAACAGAGGAGCTGAGGATAGACTAAAGTTAATATGGACTAGCTGTCACGTCAATGGTCAAACTGCTGACCTAGCATAAATGCTGAGATGTATGACTGAGGGCCATTTCACCAAGTTAGGGTTCAGTATAGGGTTACAACAGTTCAAATCCCACACGTGAGAAACATTTGTCTCGTTCATAAATAGTTGTTCCAAGTTTGGGTGTTATTTGTGTCCGTTATATGACTTTATCGACACAGGAATTAATTCTAGTGCAGGAGTTGACATTTTAAACAAAAAATAATATACAAATAATATAAAGGAAGATAAAATAGACAGCAACTAAGTTGATAGCGTATTTTACAAAATGAGTTCCTTTGTAACAAAGCTACACCGCACAATGGGCTCAGTTTTTTAATAAAATAGTTCCAGTAGTACACGCTTGAAGGATTACATTGATGTGAGAGGTTATAGGCAAACTGCGGGCGTAGCTACTCTTCATTAAACTCGACTTAAATGCGGGCCGAGCCACGAGAAAACCTAGTATATAACCTCATTGCTGCATTAAGCACACAGTGGTCTTACAAAGCATATTTCAATTCGTGGGTAATTCCAAAAGCGTATGTTTGAAAATTATTGCATTATGAGCGGATTCTGTTTACATCGTAAAGCTGATCCAAATGTGTTTGCAAATAAATTTTATATATTCGCATCGACAGAGGTCGCCATATATATGCGAGTCTAACCCGCATTTGATATTTTTATTGAGTGCCATTACCATCAACTTAATAGTAATACTAGTATTTTTGATAGCTCTAATGTAGTTAATGCTTAGGTGCTCATGTCAGCAATGTAAATAGTTAGAATTCCAAGTCAAAACATTTTGATAACAAGTCTTAAGTTAGCTTGACGTCATCTGCTATTTAAATTAAGATACTAATTAACCATATACAGGTTGTTCGGTAATTAATGGATAACTTGAAAATGTCTTGTAGTAGAGCTGACGGCTTTCAGAAAAATATATGAAAAATATCTATCCTAACTAGTAGTTAGGACGATCGTGGCGGTAAGTCCCGTTTTTGAGGAGTGGCTGGAGAGGCGGCATGGCGCCCTCACCTTCCGGCTGACACAGGTTCTGACTGGCCACGGTTGTTTTGGCCGGTTCCTGTGTCGTATACGCCGGCAAGAGACGCCCGGTTGTCACCACTGCGGCGACTGCCGCGACGTTGTAGAGGACACGGCGCTGCACACTTTGGCGGTTTGCCCCGCCTGGGCATCGCAGCGCCGTGAATTGATCACGGCAGTCGGATCGGTTGCCCTCTCGCTCCCGGCCGTAGTTCAGTCTATGGTCCGGAGTGAGAGGTCGTGGAACGCCGTCGCCTTCTTTTGTGAGGAAGTAATTTCCATCAAGGAGGCGGCGGAGCGGGAGAGGGAGCGTTTAAACCCTCTCCCCAACCGCAGAGCCGGGCGCCGGAGGGCGCGAGACGACCTCCAGCCACCCTGAGGTTTGACCTGGGGGTGGCGGGCTTTGTGGGCCTGCCTGCCATCCGTTCAGCACCAGGTCCGAGAGGCGGCGTGCGTGTTCCCACGCGCGCCTCTGTTTCGAGTCCGTCTCCCCTCTAGGGGGGAGACAGTAGGTGAAGTAGTGCCTATTTTGGGTAGGTCTTTCGTGTAGTGGCCTGCCGTTTCATACGGCGGGCGCGACCGCATGCGAAAGCGATTCGCGCGGCCCCGTCGATAGTGGTTTTGTCGAGGAACACCGTGGTAGGTTTAGTCGGTATTCCGGGAGGTACATTATCTTTTAACATCTTTATTTTACCCCGGCGAGTCCGACATAATCCCTCCGCCCACCCCCGCGGAGGGATATGCGTCATTGCATTCCCCCACGTAAAAAAAAAAAAAAAAAAAAGATATTTTTCATATTTTTTTTTCTGAGATATTATTTTTTTTTAATTATCTTCTTTAACTTTCTTGTACACTACGACCATAAATGAATGAATTCCATCCGTTTTTTGTTGTTTTATTATGGAACACTAATTGAAAAGAGATGTGCTTGCGCCTGGTTTCAGCGAAACTATCTCTCTGGTTGGATGTTTAAATTATACGAACTTTTTACGGTTAATATTTTATATTGAAAACTGGTAAAAGTGATATTACATTAAAATAATGATTTAAATAAATGATAAATTATAAATGGTAAAATTAGAGCTAATTATGATTTGATATTGGTTTGAGTTACGCGACGATTGGTTTAACGATTTGGTTTTAACGCCGATTGCGTACTACCTGAATAAATAAATGTCCATGCATTTATACATTGTTCAAAGACAAATCTGCTGATCTGTTCGTGGCTATGCACCGAGCACTAATTATGCTATGTATATATTATATACTACTCAAAACAAAATAAGGGCCACTAAGATTTTTTGCTGTACCATGAAAACAATAAAGACATTAAATTGTTTAACTTATGTAACTACAAAATATTGTTATTGGTTATAATATAGGCTAACAATTGTTTAAAATAATGATCATGAATTGTTTTTTTTAAGTTCATAATGAATGTTCTTGTCACTTTTGTTTCTTCTTTTTAGTAACGAGTATGTCCTCCTCTCTTAGCAAAACCCTCCTGAAGCCTCGAATGCATGCTCTGAATCAAATTTCTCACATTTTCATCTGGAATCTCCTCCCAGGCACGTTTTAAAGCGTCAATCAACTGCTGTTGGTTGTAGACCTCTTGCTCATTCTCTCTAACCCTTCGTTTCAATTGGTCCCACAATTGCTCGATTGGATTTAAATCCGGACTGTTAGCTGGCCATGGTAATACCTCAATATGAGACCCTTCTAGATTGAGCTGTGTGTGCACGGGCATTGTCTTGCATCAGGATGAATCCAGGCCCCACTCGCTGTACAAATGGGATCACTTGAGGCCTGATGACTGCCTCGATGTAACGTCCTGCAGTTACGGTAGCCGCATTTAAAATGGTGAGCTCGGTTTTACCGCGTAAACTAATCCCACCCCAAACCATTACGTTGGGACCACCAAAACGGTCAACTTCGTGGATGCAGGACTCTGAAAACCGCTCGCCGCGTTGTCTGCAAACCCTAACACGCCGATCATCATTAAAAAAGTTTACTTTGCACTCGTCTGTAAAAAGCACCTTGCCCCACTGATTAATCCCCCAGTTCAAATACTGACGGGAGAATCTTAAACGGTTTGCACGTTGAACCCTGGTCAGAGGAATTCGAATAACTCGTCGTCTTGACATTTGCTGGTCTTCGTGCAATCGATTACGTATACTTTGATCACTGACACGGGTATCCGTTGTCAGCCGTAGGTGGTGTTGTAACTTACGGGCCGTTACTGTACGATAACGACGAGCACTTAGTTGGACGTACCGATCCTCATGCGCCGTTGTTACACGAAGTCTACCTGAACCGGGTCTCCTGGCAACACTGTCGGTCTTTTGGAAGCGATTCCATACATTTTGGACAGCTCTTCGAGAAAAACCCAACTGCAAACCCACGTAACGCTGAGAACGTCCTTCTTGAATCATAGTTATGGCTCTGGTTGCTGTAATTGTATCCATGTGCCTTCGTACTGGTGGCATCATTAACGCGAGATGATAAATGAATCAATTAAAATTGAAAATGTAAAACTTTTTCCCTAAAATAACCGAAACAAGTTAAGAAGACAATCGAAGAAAGACATAAGAATAACATCCAATTATTCTTTTTCTTAAAATGATGGCCAATACTTTTCAAATTAGGAACACGAACACCAGCATAAAAGAGATCAAATACCAAAGAGTTCGTAATATCAATATAATGCTATTTATCAGTTACTTTCAGTTTACTAAAGTACACTTAAATGTAAATAAACTAGTGGCCTTATTTTGTTTTGAGTAGTATAGATAGACAGTCAAAAGTATGACTAGCACCTTTTAATTTTTTTTCCTTTTTTTTGTACATCCCTCAGTTCTATTATATGACATTTCAAGGTTATTCATTAATTACCGGACAACCTGTATAGACCCGATTATATTTTAATTATGATATAATACAGACCCGATTATGCAATACATCCCTATTTTTACCCTTATGTCACGAATTTTCAGATCGAATTGACATATGATTTGTTTATTAATGCAAGACATTATATAAAAAGTTGATCGACAAATAAAATATGATCGTTAGGGGTCAACACCTCTTGCTTGCGAGACTGTCCTGAAATTATATTCGATCAGATGCACTTTGCAGAGTTTAAATCTATTAAAAACAGCCCGGTGACTACCTTTGGTGCATAAAATCAGTTGGTACTGGATATTCAGGTGTACCGGAACTGTTATCTCGCTATTCCTTTTCGGCTATTCTCGGGTGAGCTGTCATGGCTTGCCGTTTATCATCTGGCATGACAGCACACAACCACAGTTCACTACTATACTCAGGCAGAGTGGGTATATATAGGTATTTCTATAGTAAAAGACTATAAAAGATTTATGACCTTTCATTTTGACATCATACATAATTTTGTCATACATTTACGCGAGTGTTAGAAAATTACGTATAATTGAAATAAACTATTTATACGGATTTAATAGCGGTTTTTTTGGAAACACAACATTTATATAATTTTATAAATAAATAATATTCTATCACATACACACAACACCATCTAGCCCAAACTAAGCAGAGCTTTTACTATGGGTGCTAGACAAATAAATAAATATCGCTTCTCTTCTCCATATTTCGCTGCATATCCTCGGTCGCGGAGGATTTTAGAAAAAAATTATGGCGCACCTAAAGGATACCCAGGCTCGGAGCAACTATTATTTGTGGATAACACAAATTTTTGATTGTAGTAGCAGTGGTGAGGCGACCTCTCAAACCTCAACGCCATTAACTCAGTCATTAAACAAGTATAGATATTATAAAGTTTAATTTGAACAACGTAAACTTACTTTGCGCAACTGAATATTTTTTGTAAAAAGTGTTATTTGGCACACTAATATTTTCAAATAAACTTAAAAGACATACCAGGCTATGGGTAAAATATATTACATATTGTGTGTACCTATCATAGACAGCTTATGTATATAAAACACACTAGTTATACTTTATAAAAATTACGATTACCCGACAAATAATATTATAAAACAATAAAGAAAAACTAAAAAGAATATAGTACTTTAATGTGGTTTTTAAAAACTCCTGCAGCGTAATAACGTAGTCCACCACAAACGCTTTCAACGCCAGATGTACTCATATGATGAAACTATAAAACGTATTCGCTGTACTTCAGAAACCACAATCCGTGTATGCATTGTTGGGAATGTAGCGTATTACCGCATATCCGTAGTTGTTCCAAGGCGAGATTAATCCGAAGATATTATAGCCATAGGTGTAAAGCCGGGACGGCTCACGTCATGACTGTCGTAAGTACCGTCGCAGTGCACTTCCGATAGTGATGGGAGCCATCTCATTTGTGTAGTCGATGGAAATGTTTAATTAGTACTTTAACTTAAATATAAATAGATATTTGTATTGCTCTTTACGCTGTGATGAAGTAATAAAACGACGTTATGTTAGTTAGCTAGCAGCATTACTTACATTTTACGATAGAAATTTACTTTACCTTATTTTGATAATTTCAATCAATAATGTAAAACATTTGTAACAATAGAGGCCAGATACAAATGTTTTTCAATTATGTCTAGCATTTACACACAATTTAGGTAAATGTTAATATAAAATGATTTCTTGCATTCAAGTTTATTATCACATATCGACCAACAAAGTGTGAAAGTCGAAGGGAATATTTTTGGCCAGCAGTTGGCAGCACAAAAAGCAGACGAATTAAAAAATAAAATATGGTCAGATCTGTTTTTCTATAAAAAGATCTGCGTCGATAAAAAATTTGATGAACTACTTTTGGTGTGGAAAGGAATACGTCGTCATATTTGAATAATACCAAACTTTCTAACGGCTAAAGGCAGGAATGTTATTTAGAACTTATTATAAAAAAAATTCAATCCCATCTACACACTATTGCTTCCCTAGACCTCGTCATATTAATTCAGCATGTTCATGCGACACTCAACGTTTTTGTTGATATTGCACGAGGCCCCACTTTCCTCTTCCGGCAAAAATGAGTAATACCCTACACATACTGTATACATAATATGCACCCAAAAGTAAAGATAAACGACTTTTCCTTTTTGGCTCAAAATATAATAGAGTGCCTTTATATACCGCTTCATATTCATCGTATAGGCAGCGCGTTTTAAGTTACGTAATATCTTTTGGAGGTTATAACGTGAGGATGAAAAGGGTCTAAATTAATGTGTTAATTACTTTTATGTAACCAGTATGAATATTTTTTAGCTTAACTTCATGATAGGTTTTATTGGCGATAAAGTCTGGTGTTCATTTTTAGTGGCGTTATTATATATTTATTTGTAAAGGAAAATTAACAGCTACGTGAAAAATAAACGTGTATATCAAAGTAAATGCATTTTCAGATTTGCACGTGTAGACATTCTTATATTTCTATCATTTATAGCACCATGTAACTTTGCTGAATCCCGGTATATAATCTTATATGTGATAAGTATATGTATATACTAGGTAACGAACATGAAAATTATTGTTACCAGAGATAGCCTTTCATCAAACCTTTCGAGGATATCGCCCTTTAAAAGTGAATGTAATTAATGAGACTCGATTGTGTCCCGTCAAAACGTCAACTAAGGTTTTATCAGTCCATACTGTAATATATTATATTATATTAGTTAACCATGTATCCAATATGTATTAAGAATGCTACGATTATACTCGTATTTAAGGGTTGAAATCACTTATTAAAGAAAATACGCTATCTTACTACGAGAGATGCTCTGCTTCTCTCATTTAACACAATCCAAATGTTAGTTACAACAATACAGGCATTACAAATATGACTCATACATTATCGAACTGATACTGTTCTCTGCGCTCGGCGCCATCTATCACTCCATACAATAGTTATAATTACTTTTCTTTTAGCAGAAGCGCGACGCGCAATATTCCTTGTCCTGTGATCGCAACAATTACTTGATAAATATTCACGTTGGCTTAAAGAAACGATCGACACTCTGTATATCAAGTATTAGTATCGATCTGTTTATTTAGTTCTACTACAGAATAAATAAACGGTGCCATCAATGTTTATAATTGCAGGTCATTAGTTAGCCTTTTTATAATTATTTGAAATACTAGCACCACTGGTGGTGTGGGTGCTTAATAATTTTCTGTATTACTAAAGCTAAAATGCCGACAGTTGCGAGGTTAGATTTGCAAACGGGCAAAAAAATTGTCTGGGCTAATTTTTTTAACCCGTGTTGTTAACAAATATATACAATAAATGTTATTTGAGAACATTATTTTAATGTTTGTTTGTTTGAACCCTCTACCTAAACCACTATACTCAATACTATAGCCGATTGCCAAAATAAAAATTAATTCACCCAGTTACAAGTTAATGATGTAACCCATAAACTTTATTTTCTGTACGAAAGTAGTACCAATTTCATGTGATTTCATTTTCCAGAAACTAGATCTTTCTGTTACATATTGTATACCCCAACTATATATCTTTGATGACAATCAATAGAATTCTAGGCCAAAAAAGTCGTAGCAAGATCTAACTTATTCTTCCCAAACGATTTATTGAAATAGAGTTTTACCACAGCTATATTCAATATGTAGAATAAATTACGAAGAATAGTGACACAGCTCTATCTGGGAAGAAATATGGTTGGATGAATTCTAGAGGGCAAAGTTCAAAAGGAACATTTTAGTCGTGTCTTGATAACGTCCTGTCTCGTCGGGCTAAGATAAATACTTAGTATTTAGTTGGGAACTTAGAAACGAGGAGCAAACTTTCTAAGGCAGCTAAGCCGCCTTACATGACGTGCTTTGATAGAACAAATTGTTACACGCTGTTGCTATTTAATAAGAAATTTTCCGTATCTCAAGAATGACGTGTCTAATATTGTACGGGTATTTTACAGCGCACTTTCACCAACGTACATGTTATATGAATTTTATGACTATGAAAAATCTTACGTCATTGTAGTATGCCACAACACAGATTTAAGTTTGTTGTTTAGAGAATATTTTGAACTTAGTGTCAGTAAAGACTTCAGCATGAATAGGTTGGACCGAGGAGGAGGAGGTAATATACAGAATATCGACTTAATATACTAATAATCACACTGTTTCATTTTGTTTGAAGAGAAGGTCCAATTATACTCTGATCCTCTTTCTTCTTGTATTCCTATGCTTACCCTCCGTCCCTCTTATTGAAGGTGAGAATGCGTAAGTATGGCTTCTGTTATTGCAAGTACACATAGGCAATGGTAACTGTTTACCATCAAGTAGACCGTAAGCTTGTTTGACAATATTATGTTTTTGTAGGCCCATTATGAACAACGCTTTAGAAATACGTTTCTAGCTATTGTTCGGAGGAAACAAGTATCCGCTATCTTGTTTAGTCCGTTCAGTAGTCTATAGACAAATTGTAGGTGGAGGACTAGAGGTATTCATTTCTCGTATATAATTAATACCAAAAATTGGTTAGAAATCTCTGTGGTCATCTGTTAATACATCGTTAGTTACGTACTCTGTTTAAATTCTTAATTTCAGTTCCGTTTTATCACTTCGCAGATCACTTGTAAATAATAAACACATAGTTTTCATCTTCATAATAATATACGCTTATAAAGGCGGGTCTTCTAGTAAATAACCGGCGCGACGGTTAATCACAACAACCATAAAAAGGAAAATCACTACATCTAAATTCTTAACATAAAACTTGAAATTTTCTTTGCAAATATACCTTCTGGTTCCGTTTTAAATATAAAGTTAACACCGATATTACAAGGAGAATGTAAAGAGAATTTCGATACCAAAACTGCCTGCCTGAGAAATTGTAGTTCAACCCGATACTCGATATCCGAATATCGACTTCAAAGATAATCCCTATTCCAAATACCAACGTAGTACTATGCAACGGGGAACCGTGAACGTGTTTAGAGCAATTTCGACGGCAAAGCACTAGGCGTTGAGTGGGGTATTACGTCTATGATACTTATCAAAATATGCTGAAACAATACATACTTGAAACCTCACACTCGACTCATACATTCGTAAATGTATGAGTCGAGTACTCGAGCCGACTACTCAGGGGTTAAGTGCAGAGTTAAATTACTCTATCTTTGAGACATTTTTCCTCGTTAGACGACGTCGGAAGAAAATATTATTTACTACTTTGCTACAAACTTTGCTCTAGTTATCTGCGAAAATTATTACAGTACTACACTGTAAAAGCTCCATGTTATAAATTAAATTAACACTAAAATAGTTGGCATAGTTGACATTTTAACTTATCTACCTACCTTTGAAGACTTGAATACGAATTACATACTAAGTTCACTTTAATATAAATTTATACCACCATTTTATTTAATAACTAGCTGATACACGTGTCTTCGTCGCCGTGGAATTTAACAAAAAGTGTTTTCCAGGTCGCCGAGGTTTTTCTACAATAAAAGTATCCCTAGTTATACCTTATAACATCAGCTATCTGCCTGTGATAGTACCATCAAAATCGGTCCAGCCGTTTCAGAAATTAGCCGGTAGAAACAGACAGCCATAAATTAAAATATATATATAAGTACCGTATATATTTTACATATGCACTAAGTAAATAGCTGTTGTTATATAGATAGTCGGTTCGTCACAAACATGTTGTTTTAAAAAAGAACAGTATCAATGTAAGGTACGCCATGAATGTTGAATCGCGCCGCGGAACAATTTAACATAACTTTCTTCCTGAGTTTTCGTTTCCAAATATCTGAACCTCAAGCGTTTTGCGACTGGCCGAATATGGTTTCTTCTTTCTTTGGAATACTTTTAAGAGGCAACTTTTCAAATAAATCAGTAGGCATTGCAGCAAGACCTCGCGGCCGCGCACTTATTCTTGGTTATCTGTGAACTGCCGGTAAAAGTTTTGGTGACTTATTTAAAATTCCATGTGCTCTATAAGTTTCCAGTGTTGAAATTATGATCGTGCCAACTGTTGTTCGGCGTATTGAAACTTTGATAATATTATATTATAGCTTGTAATTTTATTCAAACTCAATAAATTATTATAGTATTTCTAACTATTTAAGCTATATTACAACATAATTAAATGTACTATAAATCATTCTAGATATTTCCCGCGACTTAGCTGGCGTAAATGTAGAATAGGTAGTTTAGTAGGTAGATAATAGAAGTTTTTCCTGGATGAAAGGTACCCTGTGTCCTTTTCTATTCCTCATGATTTATGATGATCGGTCGAGTGTCTAAGGCATGAAAGCGTCAAAAGTAAATAAACAAACAAACAAATTCACATTCACATGTATGCTGGTGGTGGTTTTGAATGAATAAAACAACTTCGACACGAGAAAAGACTGTATTGTACTGTATAGGCACTGTTTATAAGATAGCCGATATGTGCGCGCGTTGTAAACGTCGGCGAGTGAGTGGTTGGTTGCCGGCTCAGCGCCGGCGCAGCGATCATGGTGAATGTACAAGGCCGCGCGCCGTGCGCGGCCCGATGTGACGTCAGAAACATATTCCCCGGGTTGAAGGGAAAGCTTCAACATGATGATGATAAAACTGGAAGAGGGCATATGTTATTATATGCACGTGTAATGGTGCCCTTCTTAGTAAGGATGTCGGCAACCCGACAATGTCCGTCAGACCCAGTCTTCACTGCAGTCACTCTGCCCAGCAGCCATAGAAGAGGAGGAAGATTAGGGTCTCTCACTAAAACCATAGTACCGGTTTTCAGGTCTTGCCCGGTTGCCTGCCATTTGGTCTTTTGCTGCAGGAGAGACACATATTCATTGGAAAAGCGCTGCCACAAATGCTGCCGAAGCTTCCCTATACGCTCGTAGCGCTGCAGCCGCTGGATGTTGCCGTCACTTATATGAGGACAAGGGAATGACGTGAGTGGTCGCCCGATAAGGAAATGTGAAGGAGAAAGATAAGAAAGATCAGATGGATCAGTGGATAGGGGCGTTAAAGGTCTGGAATTTAAAATAGCCTCTATCTGAATCAGGCATGTTGAGAGCTCTTCATAAGTCAAATGTGTCAGACTCATGACCCTACGCAGTAGGTGCTTTGTAGATTTTACAGCACTCTCCCAAATCCCACCGAAATGTGGGCTGTAAGCGGGAATGAATTTAAAACCGATGCCTTTGTTTGCAAGATCGGATGTTATGCTGCTAGAAGAAACTTTTAAGAAGCGTGCGAGTTCATTGAAGGCTCCAACAAACGTAGTGCCGTTGTCGGATTACACGCGTTGTGGCTTGCCTCAACGACTAATAAATCGACTGAAAGCCGCTAGGAAAGCTTCCTTGGTCAGGTCGGAAACCAGCTCCAAATGGACAGCTTTGACTGCAAAACACACAAACACACAAATGTAAGACTTAAGCAACTTACATCATCTACCCCTACGGTCGGCTATCAGTACTGGTCCGGCATAATCAACCCCTGTATTCAAAAAAGGGTACTCAAGATGAGTCCTGTCGGCAGGTAGCTTGCCCATGATGACTTGAACAGGCTGGGCTCTGGAACGAGTGCAACGAACGCAGTTACGCACTACGTGCTTTGCTAAGTTCCTGCCTGCTAAAGGCTAGTACGTGAGTCTCTTATGCGCTAGGAGTAGTTAAGGTCCTGCATGAAATAGTGCTTTGTGCTCCCTTTCAAAGATGATTTTCGTCAAGTGATGCTTGCTACATAATAGAATAGGATGCATAACATCGTAACTGTAGTTCGAATTATTTAGACGTCCGCCTACGCGTATTAAATTGTCTGAATCAATGAATGGAGAAAGACTTATTAATCTATTCTTTTTATGTAAGGCATGATTAGTTTTAAGACATTTGTATTCCTCAGGGAACATTTCCTGCTGAGAAATCTGTAATATAAGATATTCTGATGATTTTAGTTCTGATAGTGACTAGTACGATGATTTTTTGATATTCTGTTTTTTACAATTAAAAATAAATCTTTGTATGTATGCCACGATTCTTAAAAGTGAAGTGAATGATGATTTTTTATGAATTAAATTTGAAATTATATTATTATTATTTTGTTTGAGTGTATCAGCAGCGGTGTGCAAAGATATTTCAGGTAAAGATTGAATTTGTGCATTTGGTCTAATTGGAAATTGAATATTTCTTTGACTAAGAAAATCAGGACCCAACCACCAAAGAGTGGACGAGCTGATGCAATCAGCCTTCACCCCCCGAGAAGTGAGATCAGCGGGGTTGGACTTGGAATGCACATAACTCCACGTCTGTCCGGTCGTAGCTTCCTGGATTTCACTCACTCTATTGCGAACGAACTGATCTAGTCGACTTGGCAATGTAGACAGCCATCCTAGCACGATCGTCGAATCACACCAGAAATAACAATGATTAAACTCTAGAGTGAGTGATTTACGTACCTTCAGAAAAAGTCTTGTACCCAGTAAAGCACTACATAACTCCAACCTTGGTATGGTTGTAGGCTTTATAGGGGCAACCCTATTCTTGGAAGCTAAAAGGCGAACGCAAACTGTTCCGTCGACTCATATCGTTCTAACGTAAATACACGCGCCATAGGCTCGTTCAGATGCGTCTGTGAAATTGTGCAATTCTATTGAAGAAGCATTATTACACGATACCCAACGAAGAATTTGAAGTGAGTTAAGCGCTGGAAGTGACTGAGTGAAGTCAAGAAACTGTGATTTTATCTCTGTTGGTACTTCATAATCCCAATTACATTCCGGCTCGAAGGACCAATGTTTGAGTATCAAGCTCCAGGTGTGCTGCTGGTGGTCTTGAATGAATAAAACAACTTTGACACGAGAAAAGACTGTATTGTACTGTATAGGCACTGATTATAAGATAGCCGATATGTGCGCGCGCTGTAAACGTCGGCGAGTGAGTGGTTGGTTGCCGGCTCGGCGCCGGCGCAGCGATCGTGGTGAATGTACAAGGCCGCGCGCCGTGCGCGGCCCGATGCGACGTCAGGAACACATGTTAAACGTAACATTGCAACGTTTTGCGTCAATATTTACTAGTTCAAGGAATGTAGTAACACCGCGCATCGTATCGTTACTTCTTGTTTTTCACAAAGAGTCTATTCATGAGATTCTATATTCGTATCCGTTTTTCAACGTGTGTAGTCATTCTACGATATCGCCCGCGTGAAAACCACAGAAACGAATATAGGATTATAAAAATTATTATTCTGTGTTAATCCAGGACATGATCTACCTATATTTGTCCTAAGTAACTAAAAGGCTGTTCTAGTCCAAGTAATTTCTGTTGCCTCTGTTATTTCATCGAACATTATTTATAGAAATGTATGAAATATTGAACCACAATATTTCATAAACTATAAATAATGTTCGATTATTTCATATTATCAGTTTTTACAAAGCTTATTCTCATTTCAAACATACTTTCCGAAATAAATGACTGTTTATTTGACATTCATATTATCTAAAATTAATAATATTCTACTACATACACACAACACCATCTAGCCCAAACTAAGCAGAGCTTGTACTATGGGTACTAGACAATGGATAAACATACATATATACTTTTGTTTTTGTAAATACATACATATTATACATAGAAACACCCAGACCAAGACAAACATCCGTATTCATGCACACAAATGTTTGACTTGTGCGGGAATCGAACCCGCGACCTCAGGCGTGGCAGTCGGTTATACTAACCACTACGCCATCGACATTAAACAAGGATATAAAGATTACGTTGTTGAAATTAAACTACTATACAGGGTGCCCGGTAATTAATGGATAACCTGGAAATGTCTTACAGTAGAACTGATGGCAGTTCAGAAAAAAAATGAAAAATTCTATCCTTACTACTACCTGAAATATGTGTTTTTTTTTAATTACCATGAATAACTTTCTTGTATACTACGACCATAAATGAATTAAATCCATAGGTTTTTTGTTGTTTTATTATTAAACATAATTATGTTAATAGATAGACAGTCTAAAGTATGCTATGCTAATATAGCTTGCACTTTTTAATATATTTTTTTAATTTTTTCTGAACAGCCTTCAGTTCTACTATAGGACATTTCAAGGTTATCCATTAATTACCGGACAACCTGTATACGGATTTTATCGCGTTGTTTATTTAACACTTTATTACATAATTTGGAAACTGTTACACTACTATACTACTATTAAACTTTACTAATTTTAAGCTAATTAAGTTATTAAAACTATTAAACTATTTATATTTAAGTTTACACTTTCACCGACGTTTCGATTGCTTTTCAGCAGCCATGGTCAGTAGGAGGAGTAGTGTAACAGTTTCTAAATTATGTAATAAAGTGTTAAATAAACAACGCGATAAAATCCGTATAGAGTAGTTTAATTTCAATGAATAACATTCGCGTAAACAAAAGACAATATTAAGATTCCGTTGTCTTTGAAATATGTGTCTTTTGAATATAAGGATGTTAATATTATTTAAATAGTTGGTAAAATAATACGGCTAGTAGATTGAATGACGTATATGCATAATACAAAAGCTAGTTACTTAAATTTTCTTGCTTCGTTTAAAACTTTGCATAGATTTGTTTTAGCTTTTGCTCGTGCCTTCAGTCACATGGTATGTCTTTAAAATATAGTATATCCAGGCATTAGCGTAATATTAATATTGATTGTGAATTGCATAATACATTGCAAAATGCGTCTGTTATTCATTCTAAGCTGACAATGCTCATTAAATTTCTAAGAGGGATAATTTAATATTACTATTGAGCGTAACGAGTTTTATCTGCACACGTAATAAAAATGTGTTATTTATAAATAACCAAACGCCAAATGTTGGTGTTAAATATCTGCATTGCCGTTCTTATGCCATCATTACCCCGACGAATGAATCCTTATTTTGAATGAATCTTTAGAATGATTGTGAATATATGAGATTTATTCAGATATTGCCTTAGTCATTATGGATCCAAACAAAAGAATATTCCGAAGAAATTAATACCGAGCGTAATCCAGTTATGGAATATTTTGTTTAAGCTTTTGCGGAAAGAAAGGTTTAATATTAAATGGTTGTGCGTTTCTTTTTCTTTCATATCTGCTTATATTGTAAATACAGTTTTCCAGCAGGACTTTTCCCCTTGTGTAAACTGTAATTTCGAACTATTCGCCGACAATTGACGGCGTCTAAACGAAAGCAAATTCCAATTTCATAGAGAAAACGGGCACAGATCCTCTGAGGCTTTTATTGAATAAATTAACTTTTATTAAAATCCTGTTTGTGACCGGGCGAGCGCAGGCTTCGACTTACCGACTTATTTGGAAATCAGATTACGCTTTGGTAAATAAAAACTGACAGTCCCCAACAACATTATCGATCGGAAAATATGGAGTTGCCCTCAATTAAGTGAATTACTTTTATGTAAATTCGATATCTGTAATGACGGTGATTCAGACTCGCCATACCTACTGGGTAAAAATATGGCGATAGAGTTACGTTCGAGTATATCATAAATAAAATATAAATTCTGTTATCAAATTATTATATTATATACATTAATATTGACAAGGATTTATAAACACAGATACAACCTAGTATCGTGAAAATGTTTTTAACCGATATAATTTTTTTAAAACTAATAGATGTATTTTGAGCAAAATGGCATTTAGTGGAATCCTGTTGTAAAATTATTAAAGCGTATCAATCATTGAAAATGTTAAGATTAACTATTTATAAATACACTTGTTTAATACTTTTGCAAATAGTTGAGCGAAATACTCTAAAAAAACTTGCGAGATTAAGACTAGCGACTTATATATTCAATATCAATTGCAAATCAATACTATCGATATGTTAGAAGTAAAATTACTAACACTATTCTTCTATCTAAGGGATGGGCAAAGCACTTTAAACAAAACTTTGTACTGTTTAAATTGTTACAAATAGCCTCTGCTTGAAGCAACGGATTAAAAATTTAAAGGAACGTGTATCAAACCTTTCATAGCAGCAAAACAAGAAGAAGAAAGAGATATATATGCATGCCATGATAGGTTTTTATATTTATAGTTAAATAAAGACCTGTTACAAAAGTAAACGAACTATACTAAATAGCTAGTTATCGTAGTAAACTTTTATGCATTTTGCCAGAGAAAACACATAAAACCAGTGATATCCTTCAGGGTTATTAGTAGCAAAAAATCTATACTAATATTATAAAGCTGAAGAATTTGTTTGTTTGTTTGCTTGAACGCGCTAATCTCAGGAACTACTGGTTTGAATTGAAAAATTCTCTTCTCTTTAATGTTGCATAGCCCATTTATCGAGGAAGGCTATAGGCTATATAGCATCACGCTACGACCAATAGGAGCGAAGCAGCAATGAAAATTTTGCGAAAGACGGGGACAATTCTCTTATATGAAGCAGACGGAGTTGCGTGGATCAGCTAGTAATATATATACCTATTGGTGAAATTCTGGAGACAGATCATATTAGGAATACCTGAGTTGACAAATGTGCAAGAGAAATGTACATGGTCAAAGCCAATGAAACTCGTAGTCTCTCCTTACCCCTCCGGAAACCAGGCATGTAATAAAACATCTCATGCCTGGTTCCCAGAGTCCCCTATATGTATATTGTGTCTCGTTATTTTATTATTAATACCACTACAAAACTATTGATATGAAAACTTTACATTAAATTAAATCAGTACAGTTTGTATTTATTTCAATGCACCTTAAAAAGTTTATTCCGAAACATTTCGTTCGTGAAAGTCTATCAAAATAATAATTTACCTGTATATAAATTATTACTTTGTAGCAACAATACTACTATAGTCTAAAAACAAAGCAGCGTGCACTACCGATTATAAGTTTCAGCAACGTTGCAATATGAGGCACCAGAGAGTGTAGATAAAATTAAATTGAACATGTGGACTGGTTCCCACCATTCGGTCCCCTGTGCCGCCCAGATTAGAGAGCAGTGATCGCTTCTCAGCTGTAAGGATAACTCGTCGACTACTAAATGAATTTTAATGAAGTAGTTAAGAGCGAGGCTCATGACAACTTCTACGAATTTTTAGACGCCTAGAAAATTATTTGTTGAATATGTGTCTGTCTTTTCATTTTTCAGGCTATAATCATCATTTTTGCTGCGATCAAAATCATAATTAAAACGCATATACATAATTAAAACAATATACCACTGATATTAGATTAAAACACTATATTAATAAATAATGATTAATCTAATAGAAAATATTTTATTACTTTACTACATTTATTATCTAACTTTTATCTTTAATAATAAAACAAAAAGAAATAAGATTACATTGTTAATAATTGCTCATGTTAGGCAGCTAAAGACTCGAATAAATTCAATCCAGCCTAAAAAAAGAACATTTGAACATGTGACATAACCACGAAGTCAATAGCATAAAAATCAGTCAGCATTAAGCGCAAATAAAAACATTATTAATTTATTTATTGGTTTATTTGAATACATAAATACGTTTGATACATTCTTACACATATACTAGATAGAATATACACCACATCAAAAAAAAATAAGTCTACCTGTTTGCACGAAATCCGTATAACAGTACTTTTATCGCTTCACAAGTAATCGAAACGGTCGATCTAGAAAACTATACGAAAAACATTTTGATAATCCCTAAGGCAAACGTCGAAATGAAACCTACTTTTAGTTACTTTCCCGATAGTTCACCCTCAACTATAAGCCTAAAGATATTCGATAACATCGGCATTGATGTCTAGTTATAAAGATAAGCAACAGTTAGTTGTTGCTAAACGTCCAACGCGCTCAACTCGATAGTCGTAACATACGTGTTCATGAAACAAACCAACTCACTGAAGAGGAGTCGGGTAACTCCCGGCACTTTTACAAAGAAGCTACTCCGCACAAAGTTTCACTTGACGTGGATTCCGAACGAATGTCGCCAGAGAGTCGTTTGAATAAAGTTAGCCCACTGATTTATGTGAAAACTTTTAGTAGTACCGCGTCCTCTGAATATGTGGCCCGGTGTATTGTGTATACTTATCTTTTGGTGTTTATTCTCTAGTTCTCTTATTGCTTAATTCCCAGCGGCGGAGACGACGCTGTGCTCGCCTGTATTGTAAATAATGCGATCAACTTACTAACTACAGAAATACAGGCTAACTTTAATTGAAAAAAGTATTAATTTTACTTGTATATTGTTAATTAACCTCGCCATTTAAGCACTTAACAAATAACAGTTATTAAACTGGATAAATTTTCAATTCGCAGAACATTCACCAACGAATAGGTCATTATATCACTTTATTCGTGTGAAAAAGGCGAAGTCACTCGAAACACTATACGGCACAAGAATCTCACGTGGCACACGTCACACGCACCCCAATAAAGAACAACTTCAATAACGCTACTCACGTTGGAAATCCACAAATCGGAATTGGGCCAAAAGGTCTTTGCTAAATCGAAATAAACAGGGGCATCATCGAATTCCCATTCGGTCCTTTACATTTGATTTATCTGGTGAGTGGGATCAACTTGAGACGTAATTTATTGCAGCCGACGCGAAGGCCTCTTCCGCCGTTAATTCTGGGGACACAGCTAGATAACGCTCTTGACACCTTTGTTTAGGATACACGCGGGCTATACGGCGACTGGTGAGTGCTTGTTAAAACTTCTCGTTTCTATTTTATGGTCCGAAGGGGATATGTGGAGTGTATATTTCGTGTGTCTAAAAATGTATCTCTCTGGTCTTGTAATGTAGCATCTCACTATAATAACAATATTAACTTAACAATAACAGAGCATAATATGCAATAGAATATTGTTATCCTAACTAATATTAAAAATGCGAATGTGAGTTTGTTTGCTTGTTTTCACGCCTTTACCACTTGAGCGATGATCATGACATTTCGCTTACCAGTCGTCTGTGGTACAGAAAAGGACATACCATTCATCCAGAAAAAGTTATGTTTCCGAGCGAGCTATGTCACGGGCCTATACTAGTTGTCTATAAACCTCAATAACAAAAAATTGATTTTACGAATATATTTAAAAATATGTGCACTTTTTAATAAAGATTTAAAATCACTTAGTTACTCTAACAGAGGTAGTACGTACACGTCAATGCCTTTATTTTATTTAAACGCCAGAAAATGTTTAACATTTCAATTACGAAGGTGTACAAATTCCACCCATGAGAAAATAATTGAACATAATGACGTTAATCAGCTCTCAAACGGCTGTAATTACATTTCCCGCAATATATTCCGCTATTTTACAAATAATTGTTGAATGTTCTGCGGTTTCGACTGTACGGAGAGGAATGGACATGGAAATTGTTTGGGTTTCAAAGTATCGGGTTTAATTCTAGACAAAGCTCAATATTTCCTAGTTTAATTTATATTATTGAACAAGCATTTAGATTGCAAAAGTTTTATTCGTAGTCTCGAAATGTTCATGTGAATCTTTTATAAGTTTTACTTATTAATATGAACTAAATGATTTAGATGTCTCTTGTCGTGGACACAACCTGCACCACGATTTATCTAGGTCAAGAAACTTTAGTCAATGTAAAACGGACAAAAGAAACCAGTCGAACTCGATACATCCATGTTATTATGTGAATGAATATCTAATATTATTTTGTTTCTTGTATGGAAAATTAACTATCGATGTGCTGACGTTGCCTGAGGTCCATTTAAGTAACTGTACTGTATTAGTAAAGTCAGTTAAAAGGCAACAAAGACATTCAAGTTTTGACAATAAAATAAAACTAATTCTAAAAGTATTACGTAATTCAATACGGATATAAGGAAGAGCATTTTTCTTGATGTGATCCGCGTCTGAACTCAATACGAGACGCGCAATAAATAGGCATCATTCGAGTCATTTGCTACCTATTGCGAATAAACTAGATGTGATACTTTATCATGACGCAACACTGTTACTAAGTGTGAGCCTACCTTAGCTTTTTCGCTTCTTCATTTTAAGTAGTCTTAATGTTGGATTTTCGCGAGTAATTGTGAGGTACTTTGATTGCCACGTGATTCCCACGTCAGACGAAGTGAAAATTCTTAGCAGCACGGAGTCTATCACAGTTAGATTACACGTTGGATCTTAAGACAAAACTAGTGAAATTTATATGTAACTAGCGACCCGTCTCGACTTCGCAATGATAAGCGGCGGCAGCTCAATGAATAAGGCATTGGACTTGCGATCGAGGGGTCGCGGATTCGAATCCCACCCATTGCACTAGTGTGTCCTAACACAAGCATTCTAGCGTAGTTGGAGGAGTTAACAATATTACTAGTAATTTGAAACCTAAATTGATAGTAATCTTTAATGGTAGTACAAAACCTTAGCAAAATTTACACCTAAACCTGCCTTATGAATCATTCTGTCTATTGGTGAAAACGCATGAAAATTCATTTCGTAGTTTTTTAGTTCGAACAGACAGACAGACGCGGCGGGGGTCTTTGTTTTATAATTAGTGATATATATATCTCTGCTTACCCCTTTGTTATTATACGTATACAGTTAGTTTATGTAACGCAATAATATGATCATCGTAGTCTAATAGTAACTCAAGTATATTTATACACAGTTTAACAATATTAATTACAAAGTGCTATGAATCCGGAATATTGTTTATATTTTTGGCTTTACTCACTCCCATTTTCCTTCTTACTCTACATATGTTAAACAGTTACGATACTCTAAACTTAGCCTTTCGAGCATCTGACCTATTTACAAACTTGATAAAAAAGTATTAGGTATGCATTTGATTAATATTGTGAGTCAGTGACTAAAGCGTTTATTACATTTGTATTTGAAGAAGATTTAAAGTTATAAATTATGCTTATTAGTTCAAGACTATCTTTCATCTCTTCAGCAGGAAAATACAAGATATCATAGTTCTTATAAAAAGCGTTTCAAGGACCTAAGTTTATTGCGTCATTACTAAGACAAGTAAACATTTATTTTATGATTCAACCAATAAGAAATTGTTTTAAAAGTTCAATCGAAGTATTCAGTAGGACACAATTTAATTAAAATATCTCAACGATTGAAATAACCAATTTGGAAGAAGAATACAATTCTTCGGAGAATTTAGATATATTAAAGAGAAGCATTTCTACGCGTACGATAAAGGCATAAAACTGGAATTGGCAATAAAATCATCGTAGGCAGATGTTTTAACGATGGCATTTCGTTCAGTAAACCTGACCTGCCAACTGTGAATGGCTATTGCCTTATTCAACATTAACTTACCGATATTTTAATAATAGGCAGCCCAATAGTAGTGAAATATTGACAGGCCGTGACTTTGTTTGCGTGAATGATGTTGTTCAATCGATCATTACCATAGACAAGAATATTACATTATAAAATATATTTTAGAGTTGGCTATTTGTTTGAATATACTACTATATTGCGTCAAATAAATCGATTAATATAACCCAAAAAGTTAGACATTTAGTCAACAATAATTAGGTATATATTATATTTTTATTACATCTATGTATATTATGTATTATAAAACTGTAAAAAATACTATATTACGATTTTTCTTCAACTAATGCATGTAAACTAATTAATAGTTCCAGAATACGAGAATATGTTGTTGCTTATTATCATTTGTTTATTTGAATGCGTTAAAAAGTTTGATAGCTTGGAATGCAATTTGAAATTGAAGCTGCGTTTCTGTTGAACTGAATTTATTTTGCATAGCTAGTTCTACGTAAATGACGTTGCGAACAAACTGTAGTCCACGCCGGCGAAGTCATGGGTATAAAATAGTCATAAACATACAGCTAGACGCGATGGACACTAGTCTAATGCACCGTCATTTCATCGACGTAGCTTTTACGCTGTCTCGTGCTTGCGCACACACAAAGCCCCGAAAAAGACTAATTACGTTTGCATGCAAATATCATCTGAATTCTATTTTCATTGCGTAGATGAAACCATTAATAGTCTGTATTGCATCCCTAAAACTAAAAAAGCAAATTTTTGTTGTATACATGTATCTAATAATTAACAACTTTTTAATGTCCATCTATTTTAGGACCGGTACATATCCAGTAGCGAATGGCAATAAGCTGATTAAAAAATAGCCAGAACACAAGACGCATTGTTATTTAAATAAAGATGCACTAAGGAACACTTCGTATTATAAACAAAACAATTACAGTCCAGTTCCGAAATTTTATAATCTGAATGGCGTGCAAGTATATCTTACGTTTACGCGAATGCTACAAGTTCGAATTAGCTTAAAACTGAAGTCAATTTTGTATATATTTACTAATATTGTAAGCTGATCACTTTATTTGAATGCGATACTCTCAGGAACTTCCAGGCTAGTCGGTAAATATATGTTTGCATTAGGTGGCCTATCCAATCTGCAAGGATAAATAAAACTATACTAGATTTTGTCCGCGGCTTTAAATGTAGGTTAGGTTAGTAACAGTACTTTTCCCTGGATAAATTGTACCCTATGTCCTATTATGTACCCTTGACAACGTGTATGCGAAATTACATGATGATCGGTCGAGTAGTTAAGGAGTGAAAGCGTAACAACCAAACTCACTTTCGCATGTATTATAAGTTAGGAAGTTAGGATATCATTAAGGTACGGACCCAAGGGCGCGGAACTGTAACTATACCTAAATACCATTTAACGCAGGTAAAACCGCGGTAGATAGCTGACATATTCAAAATTGATACAGTTCGTTAAACAAACAATTTTACGCCCTTATTTTTTACAGGAGCGCGTGTGTGTGTATCACCATAAATCTGAAACAGATGAACCGATTGCAATGCATTCCTTTTTAGTCATATAATTAAGAATCGATTTTTCATACACCAAAAAATCTTAATTGATGAATAAATTTGGTCTTTTGGCAGTTTTTAAAAGTTATTGTCCAGATAAGCTATTTGACGATTGATGTATCGTCGGTTCGGGTAAATATTTCATTCACCAGATAAATCTTAACTGAGAAATAAATTTGGCGTATTGACAAGTAGTGTATAGGAAAAATATCAAAATGCGCAATTCATACCTCAAAAAAGTTATCTGAAGTTTTAAAATTGCACTCCCATTCGTTTAATCGTTATCAGTTAATAAGTTTCAAACACCTTTTTTTTTTTTTTTTTTTTTTTTTTTTTACGTGGGGGAATGCAATGACGCATATCCCTCCGCGGGGGCGGGCGGAGGGATTATGTCGGACTCGCCGGGGTAAAAGAAGATGGAAAAGAAATAATGTACCTCCCGGAATACCGACTAAACCTACCACGGTGTTCCTCAACAAAACCACTATCGGCGGGGCCGCGCGAATCGCTTTCGCATGCGGTCGCGACCCCGCCGAGGTTTCGGCCCGCCGTATGAAACGGCAGGCCACTACACAAAATACCTACCCAAACTAGGCACTTCCGACATTATAAAAACCCTACTGTCTCCCCCCTAGAGGGGAGACGGACTCGACACAGAGGCGCGCGTGGGAACACGCACGCCGCCTCTCGGACCTGGTGCTGAACGGATAGCGGGCAGGCCCACAAAGCCCGCTACCCCCAGGTCAAACCTCAGGGTGGCTGGAGGTCATCGCGCGCCCTCCGGCGCCCGGCTCTGCGGTTGGGGAGAGGGTTTAAACGCTCCCTCTCCCGCAAGTTTCAAACACCTACAACGTGTTATAAAAAATATTTATCTTTTATATACTAGACTAGGAGAATCCATTATCATGGAACACGCAGATCAGTTTTTTTATTTATTTATTTGGATCGAAAACAAATGATACACATTTCTTACAAGTAAATAGTAAATCTATATAGTTTATCAGTTACGGACTATGGCAGTGACCATAGTCAAATTTTGCCCCAGAGTACAATAATATGAACAGCTAAACGCACGACTACAGCGGTCAAACATTAATAATGATATCGTAAAATAGTTACATTATCCGCCGTTAGAGGAGCAGATATCGTTTCGTTTCTGAGATGCATCATGGACAATTATTCTGATAAGAAAACTAATAGCAATGTCAAAGTGATGTAAAATGTCGTTACAATACAAAACTACTCGAAATATAAGTTTCTTCTTTATTTAATTTTTTAATAATCCTTTGATATTGGATTTACATAGTATCAAAATGTTGATGTTTAAATAATACGGTCAGTTTTAGCTGGTATAATGAAATTAAATTTAACCAATGAAATGGTCGCACACATAATGAGGTGATTAACTCTAAGATATATATATATACTCCAACTGATCTACTTTGCCATCCGTACAATTTAATATTTTCTTGAGCATATTGACTTCGGTTTAAGCATGACTATTGTAGTCATGCTTGAACCGCAGAAATTCAAACAAATCCTATCAGCAGAATCTTAACACCATTCGATACTATAAAGTTGAAAGTAATTGCCGGAGCGTCGCCACAATGGCATAATTAGTCGGTTTCTCTTATACTTGAGATGTTAAATAAAGGAGTAGGTTTGAGGGACAATTTACGAGGGAGCCGGGACTGTCGTCGCTTAATTCCCTTCCGAGAAGCCAGATAACCGGCTCGCAGTCGATTTATTACTTTAATCAAACCTACAACGTATCGTGACAAAAACTACGCACTTAATGCCTTATTTAGTAGCGTTGAGATTGAGTGTTTTTGTTGTTCTTTTTAATGTTTCTGGGTCAAGTTAGGGTAGAATAAAGTAGTGCAATCTAGCAGCTTTTGAAAAGAGGTAGTATTATATTGTTGTAGTCTATTGTCCTGTTGTTGTAACTTTGTAAATACCGGTTTTATTTTAAGATAGTTATTCTTGTAATGCCATGTGTCTGAGCATAACGATGCCTTTTTAGCTTGGGGGAATGCATTGACGCTTACCTCTCCACGAAAAAGAGGAGCGGAGAGGTTATGTGAAAAGATGGAATGTACCGGGTACTACTGACTAAACCTACCACGGTGTGCCAACTCGCTGTCTTCAATGGTCGCTAGAACTGAAACTACATCAGCGACACACCTAGCAGTGCCCAACCTGCGGACGACGTCTCCTGGGTACACTCCGGTATGGCAGAGGGCGTCACTCCGGCTTAATGGCTGGCGGGCGGAAGATCCCCGTTCTCCGCCGCCTTCACTATGCGGCATCAGTAGCGCAAACGCACGCCTGATCCGCTCGGGGCGACCCGAATCCGCAAGGATACTTACCTCACGGATCGGAGCCGCCGCCTCCTTCCGCGAGATAACGTCCTCGCAGAAGGATGACGCCTAAACCAGATAAGCATTGTTTATATAATTATCATATTAAATAGTAAAAAGGTATATATATAAATAGTGTAGTATTTCCTTTATATATTTTATTATGTATGTATCTGTAAATATCATACAGGTTTTTTTTTTTTTTATTGTATAGGCTGGCAAACTAGCAGACGGATCGTCTGATGGTAAGCGATTACCGCCGCCCATGGACACCCGCAACCGCAAAGGATATACAAGTGCGTTGCCAGCCCTTTAAAAAGGAATGAAAGGAAGGAAAGGACAAAGGAAAGGATAGGAAAAGGATCGGGGTAACTGGGCCTCCGGCTCTCTCACTCACCAATACGAAACGCAACAGTACGGGTACCGTTACTTCACGCCGGTATTCTGTGAGAGGGTAGTACTACCCCGGTCGATCCGGCCCATTCATGCTGAAACCAGCGAGGATCTACTACCAGCAAACTAACTAAACTAAATAGTTCAAATTTGTAGTTGGAATAATTGCTTGTTTATTAATTTATGCAAATGACGAAGAGTATTATATACAAGGTGTCACAAAATCAACTCGTTTGTTATAAGCAGTAGTCAGGTGTTTGTTTCAACAATGTGCAGTCATTTGCAATACACAACAAATACTGTACCAGTGTGTCTAATTCGCAGTGTTTTGCTGCAGTCCTTGGTTCAGTTGGCGAGCTAACGGATGGGTCAGCGCGTGGCGACCACCGCGACAGGGATTCGCGCTGCTGGCCGTGTGTGCCGGCGCTTACACGCAAGGCAGCCAGCATTAACCTATATCGATGGCAGGAAAATGAGGAGCTGATTGGACCACCGGCACTCTCATTTACCAAATAAAACATATATTATTACTTTACGTCGATTTACTGTGTGAGTTATTGTCGTTCCTAGGTCGAGCTGGTCAATGACGTTGAAATCAGCAAGCTCCCTTTAATAGTTAAATCGTATAAAACATCGTGGAGTATGGCATCATAACCATTGAATATATTGTAAACTTTTGACATTCTAACGAATGTTGTTGTTGCTTTTAGCATGACTCGACCGATGAAATATCCCCTTGACATATCTAAATATCTTGTCTTGTCGAACTGAGAATAATGCCCCTATAGCGGCAGTATCCCAATAGTTAAGAATTATGTGAAAGTACTTCGTGAGTATTTTGTGGTGTTAAAGTATCTTTATTCATATTTCAAACATACATACATTGACACATGTGACATTAATTCAGTCATAAATTACCTTTTTATATGTCACAAAGATTAAATATATGCGCACTTATACCATATTCCTGTCTATTAACAGCGATTTTATGGGAATAAATGATTAGCTGGAAGGCTAAACAAGAACTTCAATAATTTGTAATTCATATAGCCTGTAGTCTTTAAGTATATAATTATATAGATGAATGACATATATAGTCAACATGGCCAATTCGGTAATTGATATTAGTTATTATTATACCTATGGCATAAACATAGATACATAAATTATAGTATTAACTAATTAAACGTAATTATTGCCACAATAGCATGCAATTGCATTTACTTTGTGTAATATAATAGCCAAATGGAAACCAAATTGGCGATCAGATTACCAAGAGCAAACAGTGACTGATATAGACCTAGGTTATGGATAATGGATTGCCTCTCTAGTTCTGTGGTATAAGTATTTACTATTTACTTATATACAAGTAATAATCTATTCTATCACATACACACAACACCATCCAGCTCAAACTAAGCAGAGCTTGTACTATGGGTACTAGACAATGGATAAACATACATATATACTTATTTTTTGTAAACATATTATACATAGAAATAGCCAGACCAAGACAAACATCCAGTTCATGCACACAAAATGTTTGACTTGAGCGGGAATCGAACCCGCTACCTCAGTCGTGGCAGTCACACAACACATCGAGCCATGTAGCGAAAATATTCTAAGTCTATTTATATATAAAACTTTTTCTATGATGCCGGCTACTATGTGCTATTGTATGCTTTCAAAATTGTCCTAATGAAGACAATTGTGGAATCTGCAAATTAGTCGTATTACGTCATGTGGTTTTGTCACCTAATACCAAATAATAGCGCCTAATAGATATGTGTATCACTATATATTATTTATCTAGATACGTCTGATATACGTATGTAACTTTGCTTTGGTATTAAGGTTTCCTAATCTCGTTTTCAGTGCCAGTATTCTAAGTAAAATTTAGTTCAATATACATCCATAACATAAATATTCGCTCTGAATTACCAGTCGAATTTTAGATTATACTTATATGTTTTATTAAAATATCAAAAATCACCAAAACTAAGAATACAAACAACATCTATTTGTGTATCACAAAATATTTGAGCCATGTTGAGAGCCTGAGAACCCGCAATACTTGGCACGCTGAAATTGCAAAGTGATCACTTAAAACACTGTGATTATAATTAGAGTTTATATTGACCATATTGACTCTGACTACACGAGTGGCGTAGCCGGCAAGCGATAATACACTCAGACTCAAAACAATACATTTTTGATTACAAATCATTATTCTGAGTCTACTTTGTATCTATTAATTTTACGTTTGCAAAGTCAAATAGTATCGTAGGAGGCTGTCTTTTTAAAATAATTTAGAGCAGTAGTGTAAAGCCGCTAATTTACTTACGTTGCACATACTTTTCAGGTACCGAGCAGTCGTTCTGCGCCCGTTATCAAGTCAGGACACACTTGTAGTTCGTGCGACATAGTAAAGGCATATGATTCTTGCTGTAGGTAACCCTTTTGTGTGTGTATGAAATACCAATACTCTCGTTCTTTATATATGTTTGATTTAATCATCCGACTATACAAACACGCAAACTAACAGACTGTGCAGTACAGAGGTACATGTGTACATTAAACAAGACCTCCACAGAAAACAATAATATAAAAATCCGTAAATATGGCTGCTGAAAAGCAACGGAAACTTCGGTGAAAGCGTAAACTTAAATATAAATAGCTTAAATAGAAGTAGAGTTCAACAATAGTAGTGTAAGGTTTCAAAATCTTGTAATAAAAATGTTTTTAAATAAACAACGCAATAAAATCCGTATGAAATAGTTTAATTTCAAAGTATAAAAACCAATTCTGGTAATTGATTTTGCTTTTGAAGCTTTGTTAGTATTATTTAAAATAATACATGATTACATTCAACTTCATTTTACCTAAGCAGGAAACCGAAATATAGGTCTCAATATTGAAACCACATTTACGCAAACACCCCTGGGCTGACATTTAACCAATTATTAAAACGGTGGTTAATAACCAATTAGCCTTACTCTCAAATTACATTTTACCTGGTCACACTATAAATTATAGTTCCACCTACATCATTTAAAAGTAACCGCGGATACCACGATGGAATTAATCCTATCAAAGCTTCAATGACATTTTGGCAGGCTTAATAATTGAGTATTATCATGTTGTCAAAATATGTGATGTGTAATTCAAATAAACTGAATTATCTCTTGTATAAATATACACAAATCAATCGAATTGGAAACTGAAGTATTAATTAGTGCTATTATTTCTGTAAATATGCATCGATTAGTTTAGTTCATTAGTTTGTTTAAATTATTATTAATAAAGCCGTGTAGTATTCGATATACATACTTTATTATAGTCGACATATAATTACATTCATACTCTCAGGCTCCCCGAAAGATTAGACTGTAGGTTATGGTATTAGTACACACGGTGGTCATCCTTACTAATATTATAAATGCGAATGTAAGTATGTTTGTACACTTTCACGCGTCCTATTATATACTCGTGAAAACGTAACAAACAAATATCATGTCTATCTACTCTATGGATCATTATGTTTCGCATACACGTCGAGTCTGGGGTACATAAAAGACAATTAGGTACCCTTTATTTTGGATATTTGACTGTACGGATGGTGTAGTGGCTTAACTGGTCACGTGGCCGGCCATTGCGCCGAGTGTTGTGGGTTCGAAACCCACACGGGACAAAAATGAGTGTTATCCACAAATGGTTGTTCAGAGTTCGGGTGTTCTTTGAGTCTATAGTTTGAATGTTTGTAAAGTCCCCCGCGACATAGAATTTATTCCACGTGCGGGAGTTGTCTTTTTATAAACAATAGAACAATAGATTTCTACGGCACCTTGTATTTGTATGCGGCTATCCTATGATTCGTTAACGGTTGTTATAGAGACGTAACGATTCATTTACCATTATTGGGCCTGCTCCAATTCGAGGTATAACTGTAGGTAACGGGATATAACTACCTATGAATACCTAGTTTAGTCAGTGCACTATTATATAGATACATACCTACGTAACTAAATACATCCTTGCATATCTTACCTAGTAAACGAATTTAATCGCGCTTATTTTACACGATTTCGCATAAATTAATATATTTTAGTTTGATATTAATGTTTTTATTTTTCTAAGAAACACAAACGATATGAATTGCAATAAGACTGCTATGAAATACAGTACATGTAAACACAGTAGGTAAGATAGGCAGGAGTCCTCTTAGCTAAATCGGATATCTAACTAAAGAAACCAAATCATTTTAGGTACGCTTTTATTTCATATTAGTCTCTTCCCTGCAGGAATTACCACATCTGTATTTAAATGCCACATGTCATCAACTGTCGCAAACTCCATACTAGTCTTGAAAATGTATTTACAGAAAATCTAATAATTTTATTAAGATTAATTTAATGCATAATATGTTACTAAGCATTCAAGGTCTATTAAAATAGAGTTGTTTAGAACAAATCTGGACAACCAGAACGGACAACCGTTACTTGTTTAAGGAATCACGAAAACTCGGCGCTATACTATCTTTGGTTCAAACAAGCTTTTCTGCTATTTATTCTTGCCATATCCCATAAGCAGTGATTAGTAAAAGCCCTCATACAGATCAATTTTCATCTAATTCAATACTCATCAATTCATTAGAATTACAATGACGCACGCACATTTCAAAATCCAATATTCCACAAACTTAGTTATCCACATTGAAAAATCTATAATAGAATATCCATAGCGGTGATTACAGTGATAAACGTTGCTGACAATTGAACATCGATGACGTCACTCGCTGATTCAGCAAACCATTTTCGTTCGCCTCGACTAATTCGTCACAGAGTAGGCTGTCAAACGTGGTTTTTATATAGTTTTACAAATATAGAAAAATTACTATCAATACGTTAACGTACTCGATAAATACCGTAGCTAAAGGGACTGTGATGTGTACGTATTTATACATACGTTGCCAATTGTCGAAATTCGAACGTAATCAATCAATTTTGATATATGTTTATATTTTACTCAGACTGAATACATTTTCGAGAACATAATGAAGAACTATCAAATATTAAGGATTTCTTTTAATGTTTCCGTATAAGTATTTTTTTTTTGGCTGCTTGGATGTTATGTCATATTCACAGGTCACATTAGGCAACATAACTTTGACTTCACTACCGAAATATATTTTTATATATTTGCATGTAAGAAACTACACAGTCATTCTTCATCCAGTAGTTGTTCGTGATGCGCGTAACGTACATACAGACAGGCAAATTTTGGCTAGTAAAAGCTATAGAAGCCAATATTTTGCTAAAAAGAAAAGTAATCCTGACATTGGTCTTTATTTTATAAAAATAGAAGAAGAAGAAGCAAAATTAATGTCAGAATTATTTTATTTTAAATATCTCGTATGTAACAGTCATACGTTTTATTATATGTGTATATTACATGACGCTTACGACTACGGAACAATTCACACGTGTTAATAGAAGGATTTTAGTCACTGTCATTATTTCAGTGCCATAATAAATTAGACCAATAACCATTCGCCAAACGAAGTATTCCCATGGCAACTAAGGAGCGTTAATCGTCCGTGTACAATTTCAGACGCCATTAAACAGGATTTGAAATAAAAGTATAAGCAATAAAGATTATTCTAAACATATACCTAAGTAATGAAATGTAAAAATATATACTTTTAATTTAAAAAGTTAACGCTTGTTTTAACGGCAAAATAACAGCTTTTGTAAAGAATGAGAGTTCTCCGTAATATTCACGAAGATTAAGTTTGCCAATCTGCACTGGGCCAGTATGGTAGACTCTCTTGTGGTCTAACCCTTCTCACACTGTGACAGTTTATGTACAGAGCTGATATTATGACTATTATATTCTTTAAAAATAGCTTCAGATCATGTTTCAAAACAAAATAAATTGTTGGTTGAAGTGATGAGTACTAAAGTTACAATTTTATACTGGAAATTTATTGTTTTAGTGCCAACCCTAGCCTACGGTGAGATCTAAATGCATCTGAATTGGTGATTAGAGTTACAAACGGCAAACGTAATCGGATATCGAATATGTAATAATAGCTCAATATGAGAAGCAGAGTGCTCTCTTTGGTTATTACCGATATCGTGCATGGTTTCATTGAGTCTGCCTATGACGACAGAGATTATTTTGAGCACTAGTTTTAGTCAGTAGTAGCACTAGGAATTTTGTTACATTCCTCCTTATAACACACATACCTTAAAAATGCAACTAATTTTTATAGATTTTATCGTGGTTTATTTAAATTACAAATTTTACCAACTAATGTATAACTGGAGGTCTAACATAAATCTGATGCACGTTTTATGTTAATACCAAGAAGCCGAGTAATCATAGTAAGAAATATGTATATGATATTTCGCCTAAAAACCATAAAAAGAAGAAATTGTTGGAGGGTCGGTGAGAGAGGCACAAGGCTTCTGAAAATTCTATAAATACTTACGTATTATAATATTTTTACGAAATTTTTGGATTTTGAAGTGAAGTAGGTAGTTCTGCTACTCATTAATAGATGTGATTTTGAGATTTAAATGATTACCTACCTATCAGTCTACCTCCTTCGTAAATAGATTTTAAATACAACTAAATTACATTTAATTGTCCACCAAGTCTTGGCCAAAACCTATGTTTTGTAAAAACTACAACTATTACGAAACCTCTTTTAATTTTTTGTGTGTTAAACCCCATCAAAATCAAACATTTTGAAACTTTAAAATAAATAGACAGATGGTTTTGTTTCATACTATTTATATATACAGCTAACGATCAAAGTAAACTTTAAAGAACTTGGACAATTAGTACCTAACAAATGGTAAATGTTTAACAAACCAATACTTTTTCTAATAAAATAAACGTTAACGTGAAACGTTTTAACGCGTTTTTTATGTATCCTTGTAAAAACGTTCATTTATTTCTCTTAACAGGGAACGCCCTTAGTGTATCAAAGTTAAAATATTGTTATTCTATGCTGCTTATCTCAGCTAAGGTAATATGATTATTATGATGGAGTATTTATACTACTAATATTATAAATAGGAAAGTCTGTGAAAATTTTTGCATGTTTGGTGCTTAATTACGTCTAAACCGTCGAAGAAATTTGGATAGAACTTGACAGACAAACCATGTACCTACTGGATTAACACGACGACTTTTATCCTGGCTTGCATTTCAGTGCAATACGTGCGGACGAAGGTGCGGTTAAAATCTAGTTTAACTTTATTTACAACTATAAATATGTATTATTGTTACATTTGTTAGCAAACCAAAATAAATAAACTAACACACTTATTACGAGTACGTCTATTCTGAATTAATATTCCTTGCAATCATCTATAAAGTTTTCTGTTATCTCTTAGTAGCAGTACAACATTTTGAAGTACAATTAGTAATTGACTCATGGCAATTGTCATTCTTTCGTCATCCTTTTTGTACAGAAAAAGACTGTATACTAAACTGATTTAAAAAAAGATAGCTCTCGCATTCGGGAACAAGCGCTGTGTCGCGAGGGACTTTACAAACATACTATTTACGGACAAACAGTCACCCGATCAGACAGACTTGATCACACAAATAATAATTGATGTGCTGTGTGATTCCAATCCATAACGTCCATCCATCCATCGCGTGGCGACTGCTCGCCTTAATAGCCGGTTGCATAGATGACGTAATCGTCATCCATGCAACCGGCTAACAAGCAAACGGTTCACCTGATTGTAAGAGGTAACCCTAGCCAATGATCACTTGCAATACCAGGGCTATCACTTGCGCGTTATCTACCCCAAGTAAAAGAAACGGTCGGTAACAAACAATAGGCAAAGGTCGCTTTCCCCTAAATTGAATCACATGCGGCCCTGTCATAATTTATTTATAAATAGGCAGATTCAAAATAGTTCAAAACTTTTAAACCTTTATTTGTCAAAAGACTTTTTTGTTTTGGTTTGTTGTTTTGGCGAGCTTTAGTGTTGTCAATAAAAAACAGTTAGTTTTGTTGTAACATAAGAATATTAATAATTATGAGTATATTTTACTCAAATATCCAAAAATGATTATGGTCGAATTTTTAGTCTGCTTATTAGTAAAAATAGTATCAATCATTAGTATTAGTATATTCAAAAATAAATAATACATATTACCTATACTTCTATTTATCTATATAATTAGAAGTACAGGTTCTACGTTTCACCTATTTTTGAGTCTCCAGATTGCATATAAATCGTCTCCAATCATGATGCTGCGTTATATTAAGACATGAAAGCCACCTCTACTGTAATACAATCAACCTTGTTCAATAAAATAAATTAATGAGGTCATACGTTCTGCCAAGACCAAAGTGAAACCCAATAAAGAACTAGTTATCTTATTAGTAAGTCTAACATAAGTGTTTTATTATTTAGCGAGGTCTTTGAGTGTGAGAGAGAGTAAGATAGAATGCAGAATACACGATACGTTTACATTGTTGTTGTTATGTTAGTTTATTGAAACCATAAGGATTCTAAAAATTGTCCCACTGTGTCGGGTTTCAGTGATGTATGAAAATATTTGCGTGTTTGTTGATACATCAAAACCGAATGCAGTACGGTTTTGTCTATATATACACGATTAAACCGTATGAGCAAACTGATCCATGAAACCACACGTTTAGCTGTGAGCTAATAATACCACATACAGGTGCCTCGCCGACAAAGAGACGCTTTGTTGACAGCAATTAATGAAGGTTTTGGTTGCCCATGCTAAAATTTTATAAAAATAAACATAAATTAACAAAGTAACAAAATAATTGCGTTTTCTTGTGAATAATTATATTATTGCCATCATTTTTGCTATTAATGGAGTCAGCGTCGGATTTCTCATTTGTTTAAATGTTTGTTTATTTCTCGGCTTTTACTGAATCTGAAGTTCGATTACTGATTTTATTTGTCTCAATATAGAAATAATTTTGTCATTAGCTTTTTTGTGTAGGTATACCTTGTTGAGTTTAACAGTTGCAAATAACCCTATACTATTAAATGTGGTCAAAAACCAATTTGGAATTGTGTAAACAATACATATACATGTGATACATGTGGTTGTATCAATCATGGCAGATTTGGTGTCATTCATTAAATAATTCCGTTGTATAAAACCGAAGATCTTTATCAGAAAATCACCAAATTAGAATGGGGCTACCTCGAAACACTACGAGGGGCTTCCAAACAATCATACACAGTTGTTTATTTTGTTGTTGCCAAAAATTAGAACATCATCATTGTAGCCGAAGTCAACCCAATACGCATTATTAGGGATAACTCAAAAACGAATGGTCAACTCTTAATCAAAATTAAATGGAACCAAATGGAAAGCAGCAGCTTTCAAATTAAATAAGAATTATCAAAATCGGTTCACCTAGAAAAAAGTTACTCTTTCTGTCAATCTATGAACTTGCAAACTTGCTGTGCTTGTGAACTTTCCGCTACCTACACTTGTGAATAAAAACTGATTACTGTGAACTTTGTGTGATTTCCTTCATCTACGAGGCAGTAAGTACAAGCCTGCTCAACACACTTGCTACACTGGTGACACCGACGGAACAAAAACGAGACATGAGCAAAAGCAGTGAGACCACGCCCATAGGTGAACCAGAGGTCACCCGCGAAACTTTTCGTGTGGGTGTGCGAATACCTCCATTTTATGCGGAGAGGCCGGGAATGTGGTTTTCCAAGGTGAAAGCTCCGTTCGCACTATCGAACATAAAGACCGACGAGACGAAGTTCTTCTACGTGATTGGCAATTTAGATCCTCAGTACGCGTGTGAAGTGAAGATGTGATCACCTACACAAACAAATAAATACGAAAAGCTGAAAGGGGAGCTTAGTAAAGGTCTTTCTGCGTCACGAGAGAAAAAGGTAAAACAACTCCTGATGCATGAAGAGCTCGGCGACCGCAGACCATCTCAGTTTTACCGGCATCTGCATACCTTAGCCGGCGAAGGGGTCCCAGAGGAATTTTTGCGGTCTATCTGGACTAGCCGTCTGCCGGGATCTACGCAAGCCATTATCGCGTCGCAGACGAAGATCATCATGGAAGAATTGGCCGAGCTGGCGGATAAAGTTCATGATGTCGTCGGAATGCAGGTAGCATCAACATCTGCCGTTTCTGCATCGTCACCGTCAACATCCGGGTACAGCGTGAACCCTGAGATCGCAGCACTGACGAAGCAGGTCGAGAAGCTGACCCAACAGGTAGAGAGGATGTCGCGTTCCTGAGGACGCCCTGTAACCCGAACTCATCGCCGATCCAGTTCTACACGATCATTTTCAAATTACCGACGGTACCCACAATGTTGGTATCATCAGAAGTTTGGTGAGCAAGCGAGACGATGTATAAAACCCTGCAATTATAAAACCGCGGGAAATGTGAGGGACAGTCAGTGATGGCGACCGATGATTGTCCGAGTGCTGGTCGCCTGTTTGTCACCGATCCCAGATCGAAGATGCAGTTCCTGGTCGACGCAGGTAGCGACCTCTGTGTCTTCCTCCGATCGACAGCTCCAGGGCGACGTTCGAAGATGAAGTATGAATTATGTGCGACGGTGTACCATTGTACAGCTATTAATACTTACGGTTTTATAAATCTTAATTTAAATCTAGGGTTGCGCCGTCAATTTACCTGGCGATTTATTGTAGCCGATGTTACAAAGGCAATCATAGGCGTAGATTTTTTAATTTATTGTAATTTAATTGTTGATTGCAGGAATAAGTGTCTTGTCGATAATAATACAACGTTAGCGACCCCGGCTTCACCCGTCCGATCGTCTGATGCTATTTCATCGGTGAAGGTAGTTCTTGGTAAGTCTACATTTCATGACATACTACACGAATTGCCAGACATTATTCGCCCACACGGTTTTCACCGCATACACACACACAACACTGTGCATCACATACACACCAAACCTGGCCCACCTGTATCGTGTACACCGCGACGTCTGGCCCCAGACAAGTTAAAGGTTGCCAAAAATGAGTTTGAGGCGATGCTGAAGGATGGAACAGTTAGACCTTCAAACTCGCCCTGGTCTTCTCCTTTACATTTGGCTCCTAAGAAGAATGGATGGCGTCCATGCGGCTACTACTGTATGTTAAATGCCACAACTGTGCCGGATAAATATCCTATTCGGCATGTACATGACTTCGCGCATAATCTTGCAGGGTATTCGGTCTTCTCAACTATAGACCTGACAAAGGCTTATAACCAAATCCCAGTAAGCCCATAGGATATCCCGTAGACCGCAATAACAACCCCGTTTGGTTTTTACGAATTCTCATATATGACGTTTGGGCTTCGTAACGCTGGACAGACTTTTCAACGATTTGTTGATGAAATGGTAAGAGGCTTGGATTTCTGTTATGCTTTCTTGGATGATTTTCTGGTCTTCTTAAAAGACCAGTCTACTCATAGAGACCACCTACGTCAACTCTTCACCGGACTGCAGAAATACGGTATGGTAATCAACCCTGATAAGTGCATCTTCGGTGCAAGCGAGGTAACTTTCCTCGGCCACCGTATCTCTACGGAAGGAACCAGGCCATTACCTGATAAAGTGGAAGCCATTAGCCAGTATCCTGTATCAAAGAACGTTCGTGAGCTTCGAAGATTTTTGGGTATGTGTAACTTTTACAGACGGTTCATACCTGAAGCAGCTCAACACGAAACTCCTTTAAACGCTCTGCTGACCGGCTCTGTAAAAGGCTCGCACCCAGTACACTTCACGTCTGAAGAGTTAAAAGCATTCAACGCCTGTAAGACTAGTCTGTGTAACGCTGCATTGCTTGCGCATCTGGACTGCGACGCTAAACTAGCGCTTGTTACTGACGCTTCAGATACGGCAGTAGGTGCAGTCTTACAACAATGTAAGAAAGGTGAGCCCTGGCAGCCATTAGCATTTTATTCCCGAGCATTGAGCCCAGCACAGAGAAAGTACTCACCGTATGACAGGGAACTTCTTGCGATTTACGAAGCGATAAAATATTTCCGACATATGGTCGAAGCTAGGAGCTTTGTTGTGTATACAGAACAAAAACCCATCTATTGCGCATTCTGCTCACGTAAAGAAAATTGCTCACCAAGACAGTTTAGACTTACACAGGATTACATCTCGCAGTTTACAACAGACATTAGGCACATTTCTGGTAAGGATAATATAGTTGCTGACAGCCTCTCACGTATAGAGGAAATCACTCAGCCTGAGGGCTTAGGCAAGTTAGCGGAGTCTCAGGTAAATGACCCTGAACTTAAGCAACTCCTAACTGGGGACACTTCATTACACCTCACTAGAGTTAAATCGACGTCTGAACTGTACTGCGATGAGAGTAGCAAGATCGCTCGTCCATATGTCACAAAGGAATTTCGCCATCAATTATTCCAGAGTCTTCATTCACTGAGTCACCCTGGTGCCAACGCGTCAACTAAATTAGTTGCTGAAAGATACGTGTGGCCGGGTATGAAGAAAGACTCCAATCTCTACGATTGGAGTCGCTCTTGCACGGCATGCCGGAAATCTAAGGTCACTCGCCATGTTTTAGCACCATTAGGGACATTTAAATTACCCAAGGCTCGATTCAATTTAATTCACATCGATCTCATAGGCCCGCTACCGTTATGTCAGGGATATCGTTATTGCCTTACTGCCGTCGACCGGTTCTCACGTTGAGGTGATACCAATACGGGATATAACTTCTGAGACTGTAGCTAAGTCATGACCGGCTGGATTGCCCCGTTTGGATGTCCCACCAACATCGTGACTGACCGTAGTCAACAGTTTCAGTCAGCACTTTCAGGCATTTGGCTGAAACTATAGGGTTTCAGCACAGACGCACGACTGCTTACCATCCAGCTTGCAACGGCCTTATGGAACGATGTCACCGACAACTGAAAGCCGGTATTACCTGTCACGCCAGCAATAATTGGGTTGAATCGTTACCTCTGGTGCTTCTAGGCATTAGGAGCGCATTTAAGGAAGATCTAGGTGCTACACCTGCAGAGATGCAATACGGTGAACCACTTACCAACCTACTACCAAATGAGTTATTTCAACAAAAGACTGACGACACCATAGATAGGTCAGATTACGTGAACCACTTAAGGATCTTCGCTAGACGCTTACAGCCCACTACGACATTCCGACATGGTAATAAGTTGACATTTATATTTAAGGACTTAGCCACGTCTAAGTATGTCTATCTTAGGGATGAAACCGGCGGATCACTTAAGGCAGCTTATACTGGCTCACATATGTGCCTGCAGCGAGGAGATAAAATTTTCCAACTCCTCGTCAATGGTAAGACAGTTACGGTGTCCATAGACAGGCTAAAGCCAGCTTACACTCTCAACGACACTAACACTAACTTACAACCTCAAACACAACTTCAGACACATACATTGAAACCTCACATAACAACATCAACCACGAATTTACCTTCAGCCAATGGATGTAGTATCAAGACGACCCGATCAGGTCGTAAAGTACATTTCCCGGACTACTATCGCCCGTAGTGACGGTCTCAAGGGGGGGCTGATGTGGCGTATTTATGTTATGTTATTTATATGTTTTGTATAATTATATAAGTTTGTAACTATATTATGTAACTACAATAGTTATTGTGATAAATTATTAATAAATATAAAATCATTATTTTATATAATGTTTACAAAACATTAATGTCTATATGTGTCGGACATACAAACGCTAATTGTTATTAGTGAATCTGCTAGCCGTGAGACCAGTCCATGAAGCGTTATCCTGCTCCCGCGCACTCGGCGCGGCCAACGCCCATACGCATTCCACGGCGCTTCCTCGCGGCCAGTCGGTTCTTAGCTGCGGACGCGAATCACGTGCCTATATCTTCCTCTAAGCTAATTAATGTTAATATAGATTGCCGCGCTCTCACTGTATCCTTTCATATCTTAATTCTCGTATTCTTACTCCTTCTGTCTATGAACTTGCAAACTTGCTGTGCTTGTGAACTTTCCGCTACCTACACTAAGACTTGTGAATAAAAACTGATTACGGTGAACTTATGTGATTTCCTTCAACCACATCTACGAGACAGCAGTAAGTACAAGCCTGCTCAAGACACTAGCTACACAGTCATAGTCAAGATCAAAGTCATAGCCTAGTTCAAAGTCATAGCCGGGGTCAAAGTCGTAGCTGAGGTCAAAGTCGTAGCTGATGTCAAAGTCGTAGCCGAGGTCAAAGTCGTAGCCGAGATCAAATTTGTACCCGATGTCAATGTCGTAGCTGAGGTCAAAGTCATAGGCAATGTCAATGGCGTAACTGAGGTCAAAGTCGTAGCTGATGTCAAAGTCGTAGCCGTGGTCAATATCGTAGCCATGGTCAAATTCGACTTTGACCCCGGCTACGACTTTGACTTCGGGTCAAAGTCGTAGCTGGGGTCAAAGTTGTAGCAGTCATGGTCAAGGTGAAACTCGTAGCCGAGGTCAGTCTTTGGATTTATAGTCAAGGTCATGTCGTAGCCGGAGGTCAAAGTCGTAGCCGAAGTCAAAGTCGTAGCCCAACTCAAAGTAGTAGCAGTAATTATTATCAAGGTCAGTAGCCGAGGTCAAAGTCATATCTGATTTCACGTTCTGAGGGACAGAAAAGACGATTTTTACTTATATTACTTTACGTTATCAATTCCAAATTCGGGAAATAAATTAGGAGCCTCAGAATCAGTGAAAACAATCAGCCATTGAGCCAGCATAATCCTGATAACACATGACGTGTAAACTACATAAAAAATAATGTAGCCTTCTACTTTATTCAAATATTTCAGTAATAGTATTACGCTATACGTCGGCGAAAACTGAAACATCTTAGGAAAGAATCCAGACATGCGCTACGAAAATTGGTGCATCCTATTTTCGACCTTATTAACACATCTTTAAAAACAAGGTTTTCGGTTTATATTGATTACACTGATTCTAAATGTAACAAAACAAACAGAAACCTATGCAATGTCGATAAGATTCAAAATTGCTTGCACCCGTTTTTCTTAAATGTGATCGTATGTAGATTACATAGAACCCATGCATGCAATTATTTTAATTATTACCATGTTTGTTGACTTATAATTTGTATGTAATACCTACATTATATTTATTTTCGAGTGAAAACATAGAAAAGTTTACAGAGCACGCTGTTGGATGTTTGCCCGATGAGGATAGAAATATGGTAGCCTTAGCTCTTGATAATGTTAAAGCAAAAGCATCTAGTTCTACAAAACCAATCCCTGCTATTTTTAGAGAGGTTATGGCACCATTGTATGATATAAGATTCGACAAAACAGTAGTAAGTTCAAAAACTTAAAAAAAGAAAACAAGAGTTTATAGTTAAAAAATTGGTCTACAATAATATCCAAGAAGTGAAAATTCCGGCAAAATTTAAATCATTTTTAAAAGCAGATTACAACTGTGACAGACGGAGAGTAATGGTTTTTTACACAGATTATTTCAAGCGGTTACTGAAAAATATTGAAGAATATTACGGGGATGGTACTTTTCGAAGCACACCTGTTCCATTCTCTCAATTATATACCTTACACGTTAACTTTGGAAGTACGTTACAAACAACAAATATAGTTCCGCTGATATATTGTCTTATGAGCGATAAAACTGAACAGGCTTATGTCGTATTGTTTGAAGTATTAAAAATACAATGCCCAAATTGGAATCCAAAAGTATTTCATTGCGATTTTGAGACAGCAATGACAAACGCTTTAAGAAAGGTGATTCCAACAATAAAAATTGTGCGGTGCTATTATCATTACATCAATTCCCTATGGCGAAAATCAAAATATCTAGGTTTGAAAGCAAAAATATATCGTCGCATAGTGGGTTTGTGTACAGCACTTCCATTATTACCTGTAAATTGTATATATGAGGGATGGCATTATATCCAATCAGAATACAATGTGATGCAAAAGTGAAAACCATTTATGGATTATATGAATACATATTGGTTTAAGAATGAACAATTTATTAAAGAATGGTGTGTTAATAATCAACTTCATCACACAAATAACTTTGCAGAAGGATGGCATGCTCGAATAAACCATGCGATAAATAAAAATTATGTGACGATCGCTAAGTTGCTTTCTGTTCTAGAAAAGGACATATCTATTAATTAAAATGAATATTGGTAACGCTAGAAGTGGACATTCATAAAGCAACAGGAGCATGCTACAAAAAGACAGAGATGTATTTATTTTAATGATCAGGTGAAATTGATCCACAAACAAATAACAGTTGGACATTTCTTAGAGCAAGTTCGATAAACATTCATTTTTAACTAACTTCATAATTGATACATTTTACTAGTTGTGTCGGTTAATTAAAAATATGTGTTTTACTTATCACTTTATTCTATCTTATTTGTATTAGTTCTATCTATATAAGATCTGAGAATTGCATGCACGTGTTTTACATAATCTATATGCGACGATTTTCCAATATGCTTTTTTGGCTAATATAGATGACACTGATCACGAATATAAGAAAAATCTGGAATCTATGCAATGTTGATAAGGTTTAAAACTGCATGTATGTGTTTATCTGAAAGTTCATCGCATATAGATGATGAAAAACAAGTGCCTAGCTTTTATCTTCCTGCCCTGTCCAGAAAAACAATTGTTTATTTGTTATCGTGATGTACCTTATTTTGTTTTCGCGATATTCATTTATTTTAGTGATTTCCATTTGATTTCCTTGTGTTTACTTGTTTTCGTGATGTTCATTTCTTTGTGGTACAGCACCAGCTCGAAGTTTCTCTAAAGGATAGGATTCGCAACGAATACATACGACAGAGAACCAAAGTTATCGACCAAACTCAGAGAATTAACAAGCTGAAGTGGCAGTGGGCTGGCCATATCGCGCGAAGAACCGACAACCACTGGGGTAAACGTGTTCTTGAGTAGAGGTTGCGACTCGGCAAACTTAGTGTAGGATGCCCTCCGACCGGGTGGGATGACGATCTGCGAAAGACTGCAGGCAGATGCTGGATGCGGCAAGCTGAAGACAGGGCGCTGTGGCACTTATTGGGGGAGGGCTATGTCCAGCAGTGGACTATTATAGCCTGATGATGATGATGTTCATTGATGCATAGTTGTGTCCGTTGCATCATCTCTCCATTAAGATTTCGCAACATCTGTGGGGTCACCGATTTATGTTAGAACAACCAGCTGTATTGTAAACAATTTGAATAGGTAACAGTATCCAAATCTGGGGCACAGTTATAATGGTCAATGGTTATTAAGATCGCAAAAGTAAACAATAACGTGCCGAGTTTAGGGTCTTTTGTAATTCTTAAAAACAATATACGCGCATGGTTGGTGGTGTTGTTTACGTATCGATTAGAATATACTGATATTTATAAGTCGATAAAAATTTAATTAAATTCAATATCGTCGTGAAAATAATGTATACAAATTTAATTTACAGTTTTCCATTGTACATGGGCTATATTATGTGACCCTTAAATATGACCACACCTTTCTATTACATCCTGTATATTAGAATCCATACGTAGCAATAGTCCTACGCCTGTTGCGGCTAGTGCCACTGTCAGTGTTCCACCTTTGATTAAAACTCTCGAAGGGCCTCTTCATGCTGGACTCTTGTCTCCGTGTAAACCTGCCAAAAGGCCAGGTATTTTTCTAATATAATATGTTAGAAAATACCTGTGATAAGAGAAACATAATAAATATAAAAAGTAATATCAGCCCTGTATATAAACTGTCCAACTACACGGCACGAGCCTCTTCTCAGTGTGAAAGGGGTTAGGCCGTAGTTATTATACATATATTTTATTAATATATATTATAAATAAAAATCAAGAAATCTGTGGTATGTTTTATTTGTTATTCAATAATTTTTAAACGGTTTAAATCATATATTTATCTCACCAGGCGCAATTGCGTCAAGAGCCGAAGTATTCAGATTCAGCTTAGTGTTCCTCGAGATAATTTTAGGTATACTAGTCTATGGTTGAGCACATAATATCATTGGACCAAGACGCATGTTTAGTTGGACTACTCCAAGTATGCATGAACCGTAGACTGATTATACCGACCTGTAAAACAGATGCACGCACTAGTCGATACGTTCAAACTACGAGTATGGTTGCCTATTTTATAACATGTCAATGGTTAAAACCGAACGCGAAGTCTCAAGCCAATTTATTGATCATGATGATGATATCAAGCAACTTGAACTTAACACTAACAAGTTTAACTAGTAACCACAAGAAAGAAACAAGCGTTTTATTTAATTTTCATAATGAACACAAACGGTAAATAATATGCAGTCGCACTATATTAACTTCTGTAAGTAAAACTTTGCATCATTAGTAAGGATTCAAGCGGTGGCTACTGTTTGGTTCACTGGCTTTTCAACCGTGTTTTCACTGAATGTTGGGGACTTACATTTAAAATATGTACGTACTTATATCTGTATGAAAGGAGAAGTTTGCCGCCTTCGTACGAATATAAGGCGTATGAATGGTTGAATACGAGTCTATGTGATGTGACCTCTCCAGGCGACATTATATGGTTGAATTTCTATTTTATTAAGATAGCAACATAGTTTTATTGTATATTATGTAAGCGGAATGGCAAAAAGGCTTAGATTTAGGTTCAAATAATTTGTTGATAAGAATTTTGCTAATAAAAAAATTGTGATGATGATAAATGATTTAACAAATTCTACTCGCGGCTTCGACTGCGTAAAATCAAAAACGCATAGCTATATAAAAATATGCCGAAGTTAATCCGGACATAGTCCATATGTGTACCAAGTTGCAATCAAATCTATGAAATTTTTAAGCATGATTAAGTTACCATACATCTTTACGAATATTCTTCTATGAATAATTAGTAAAATTTATTTAAGGTAACTATAGGTTGCAAAAATTAACTAGGTAGACATACCTAGTTAATTTTTGCAACACATAGTTTTGATTTTAAGGTCGGCAAGGTGTTAAGAGTTTTCCTGTTATCAAAGCGACTTCACTACGTAATAATCTAAATATCCTTAGCACTGCCTATATTCATAAATGGTTGCTACCATCGTATACAGTCAAAAGGACTGCCCCATCGTCTAACAATAAGGACATTCCAAAAAAGTTATTTTTGGATCAGCTACTACAATATAGCGAACAGAAATGACCAAAATAGAAAGAATACAGAAATGACACCAGATTACTGTAAAATAGGATAAATGGAAATATGTAGAGAAAGCATTGGTCTACAGTAAAACTACTCACCCTTAAGCTTACTATAACACCACCGGGTAATGGTTAAGATTCCTGGATACTAGAGCGGCATACATATTTTTTCTTTAAAGGTCCCGTGATAGGATTAATTCCTGTGTCGCGGGAGACTTTCCAAACAATTAAGCAATAGATATAAAAACATCCAGACTCGGACCTGTTTGTGGATCACACAAATTTTTGGCCCGTTTACCTACACGGGTACCTACACTTGAGGCGGGTTTGATACCTATCAAACCCGCAACACTAGACGCAGAGGCAGTGGCTAGGCAATCACTGAAAATGTATTATTATATAAATTAATTAATATAAAAGAACTCACAATAAGTATTATAATTATACGATTTTAAGTCTATGTTCTATTCTTTATTCATACAGTTACAATAACGGCTCCTTGGACAATAGCTGTAAGAGAAAAGCTATCCCATTCGTTGGAGACCGCAATGCACACACTTCGTTCCGTACGTTCGCATGGTTGCAGTGTAAATAGAGATAGTTAATCGAATGTCAATCGTCATGATGAATGCTTGACGCTCAATGCATCCACTGCCAACAGCCCGTGTCCGACGTAAAAGCTGCTCATTGCCATTGTGCCAACGGATAAATGTTACAGAGCTCATTTGAATTTCGAGTTACTTACCGCACAGTGGTTTAATATCGCTGTAGGATTATGTGCTGTGTTTGTTTTATTGCTGTTGGTAGTAGACGACATAACCAAGCCTATATCTACCGTAAACAAGAAGCACACGGCTTGTGTGATGGCAAATGGTTAACATAGTCTGAGTGCGCTTACCACATTTGAGGTCAGTGATTAAAGGATTTCCGACGGTCTTCACTGAAGTAAATGTAACAAGATACCGTTAGTTTCGTTTCGCGATTTGTTTACATCTTTATAAATTTAATTTTTATCTACGTGTGTATGTCGCCAAACTCCTCCTAAAAGGCGGGATCAATATTAATAATTTTTTTTTTGTGTATTTAAGAAAGTTTTTGGTGGTTTAGTTTCAATTGAACCCGGCAGATGTCGCTAACTTTGGGTTGCAAGCTAACGTTTGATCAAGACAACGCACATAGATAGGTTTTTTGGTTTTATGCGGCCAAAATTATTTTAATTACTTTAACTATTCTAAATTACATAAATGATAATAAAAAACAACTTTCTGTTGAACTTTTAAATATTTATTCAAGAAAATATCATATTTATGAAAAAAAAGTCAAAAACCTAACGTCACAGACAAAAAAAAATATTTCATAAATGTACATTTTAAACGTGTGTGTGAGTAATGAATTGACGTATCCCCTCGACAGTCGACACATACTCCATGCCAACTCGTTACTCCTGATCCTCATCGTCCGAGGATTCTGGTGATGCTGAGTCTGGTTTGGTGGGTAAAAGCATATCTAAAGTCTCCGGAGCAAAGGATTTAGACATTTTTTTTCTCCTTCTTTGTTTTATACTTATACTGCTAATGAGCGGATCAGAGCTCAATAATAACCGATTATAGATGTCGCGGTTACACTGTTCGCGGGAAAATTTTCTTGCGTAATTTTCTCTATACATGCGAAAGTGCTTATTTCGGGCCTCTTGAGCCTCCTCCGACAATTGGCCTATTGGGAGAAGTAAATTCTCTATTATGGCAGCACCATGTATGAGCACTTTGTGCAAAGTAGGGGTCATCGGGTGCCACCAATAATGCTGCACGTATAATTTGGCAGTATCTAGTGCATACTCATCATATTTCTTGACGTCAATAATGTATCCACTTGAAATAGTTTCTAAAATGACTTTCAGTCTGTAAATTAAATCGAAATTCACTCCAGTTATGTCGGATGCCAATTGGGGATTCTCGAAAAATCTACGGCTGGTGTTTCCATCATTTGTATTTCCATAGTTGGACTTAGGCATGTCAATGAGTAATCCGGTTTCAATTTTAAATCTGTCTTGAATTTTTTGTTTAGCGGCCAATTCCAAGTCTTTTTCTTCCGTTGTTTTTTTCTGTCTGTATTTTTGAACTTTTAGTTTATAGCTCAAGTGCAAAATACTCTCAAAAATTCTGATTCTGGCATGCAGCACAGATATTCCAAATTCTAAAGTTTCAGGACTTACATCATATTTTTTGCTTAGATTGTTAAAATCTTTTGAAGTGGCTTTACAAATAAAGCATCGACTGGTAGACTTAGTGTCGGTTGCAGCATTGCAAACCTTGCCATCAATCATAGTCATTTTGAAAATGTGCTTGTAGGTAAATTTATTTCCATTTATTTCGATTTCGGTAGGAACCAAATTCTTTACCGATTCTTCAACGTAACTGATTTCTTCTTTGGTCACATCATTGCATTCTTTCAGAAATCTGAATCTTATAGGCCGGCAAAACCGGGGGGATGATGGAGAAGGATTCTCCCAAATAACTTTTTTGTTATTCTTGCCACAAAGTATTTGTAAAGGGACAAATGAGCTCAAAAATATATTGGCGTCCGAATCAGCAGGATTTTCAAACTTTTGTTTATATCTGGCTTGCTGGGAGCCATCACATCCCCATTTATTTATAATAGTTAAAGTCTGTCTATCTTCTTCACTAATAGATAAAAGTACTTCCTCTAAGTACATTGAAAGGCGCATAAGCGTTATGTCAATAAGACTTTGCAAAGTACTTTCTGCATACAGACTTGTCACTTTTATGTGTTGTTCAGGTGGATAGCATTCTTTCTTGGCCTCTAATAATCTGTCGTAGCAAGGATAAAGCGACTTATTTGTCTTACGTATGATTTCATATTGCTGTCGTGTAAGGTCGGCCTCTATAAACATCGCCAATGCTTCTTGAGGTGTTAATATATTGTGTTTGTTGGGTTCACTCGATGACTTGTAAGCATTTCTTAATTTGTTTGCCCTTGTTGGCGATTTTGTGATTTCTTTAAGGATTTCCGATGCATTTCGAAGTCCCTTAGCTCTCAAAGTTGACTGAGCAGCATGAATGATAACAGAATCGCCTACAGCAGAGCGAACCACTTCAGTTTTGCGACGCTTGCTTCTCTCACTTGATTCTTCAAATGATTTTGAAGGGCGGCCTGGGCGATTTTGGGCTTGAATTGGGATTTCAAACGTCCCATTTAACCATGACTGGTTAGATTTTAAGAAATCCTCTTCTTTTCTTTGTGCTTTAGACCATTTTTTCTTTATGGCAGTCTTGAAGTAAGCAATATTTCTCTTTAGTTTTTTTATATTTTCCTCTGTGTCACCATAAGAAGAAAACAGGTAATTTTCTAAATAGGCCAATTTTTCATCCATAGTTATTAAATTCTGGCTTTGCATTTTATCGTAGAGAAATTGACGGGTGACTAATTTTGTTCCGGATGAGCCAGGAGAATCTACAACGTAAAAGAAAAAAAAATTATTTTTTGGAACATTTTTCAACATAACTTTTTATACCCTACCTGCACCTACCTGCAGCTAATTTTTATCAGAATCGTAAGAAAAGAGTATTAAGTATTATAATAAATAATAATTTTGAGGCGAGAGGAAGCGATAATATAACTAAATTACTTTTAAATTGAAAAATCAAGAATATTTTTTCAAGAAAACGTAATATGTTTTGAAGGTTAAAAATAAAGGTTTTTTATTTATACTAGGTTGACAATTTCTATAATAAATTATTTATATTAGTATTTACCTGAAGCACTCGAATCCATATTGGTTACTTTGATAACTGTCTTAAAATCAAAAATATTGACGACGAAAAACAAGTCACCTTAAAAGCGTAAAGGGCGAAAGCGCGTGTGTAGCGGGAGACTAACAAGTTCCGACTACCTGCGCACGAACCCCGCGCGGTTATTGAAGCCGAGAAGACCGGTTTCTTATCGCCTGTTCTATTGTTAACGTAGAAAAATATTACATTTTGTATTTGTAACTAGTTTAAAATTTTCAATTTTGGCCGCATAATTAAGCAAAATCTATGTTAGTGCAACGTCTGACGGTAACGCTAATACTTAATATAATATAAAACATCATCGTTGGGCAATAAATAGTTATTTTATACCTTTAAATAATTAGCACCGCGAATAAGACCGTTTTCTAATATTATATTAAGGCTTTTCACCAAAAATCAGTCTGGTAGCAATACTTCCTCGGTTGTACCATTTTGCTGCTATCAGTAAGTCTCTACTGCTCATACTGTTTGATTCTGTACTATTTTGTAACAAAAGAAACTAGGGAAAGTTGTCATTTATAATTTTATTTATTTTCAAGCAGTTGGCCATTTTATACATCAGAGTTTAGATTTTCTACGATGGAAATTTATCGTCACAATCAATCTATAGCTATATACAAACAGGATTTAGAACGACTTGTAATTTGTAAACAGTCTGCATCAAACTGGGTTGTACAATGTTTACAATTTACAGCCCTTAAAACAGAGCATAATATTCATGACCCCATGTCGGATTTGAATTTGTCTCATCACAAGGATCCTCCACGAATAAGATTATATCCCTCATTTCAACTTTTACAAGAAACAAAACTCGAGGAAGTTAAACACTTGTTTTTATAATAATAACAACAACTGTTTTACTTCCAAAAGTACTGTCATCATCTTTCAGTGAGACTTTTGGAGGTAATATCGTCAATCTTTTTTTGTCTAGATTTCAATATAATTTTACTAAGGTATAATACCTTAACAATTACGACTCTCTTCCTCTTTCTCTCTATCGCTGCCTGTAAAAGTATTTTAAGTTTAGGTTAATCAAATACAGCTCCTATGTAGACTATGTTAGACTATACAATAATTTAAAGTGATATGCGTTAATACCCATTCAAAACAAAATGGGTTTTTGGGTTTGAGTCCCAGATTGAACTTAGTGTTATTCCAATTTCCTATAAAATAATCTCAGTAGCAGCATAAAGACTATACATAGTAGACGGCAGTAGGAATGACGGTGCACTCCCCTTATGTGGAACGTAAAATTGATACACAACCCCTCGGACGATAAAAGCATAAAGACGATAAACTATGTATAATAATAATAATAATAATAATATATTTATTTCCTCCTCACAAAAAGACTTAAACCTTATTACAGATTTTCTTATATCTATTTAGGTACAATTTAAACTTAGTCTACAATATGTGAGAAGCTGGTGTCTGATTAAGGCATATAAAATGCCTGTATTACAGATCACCAGGTCCTCACCCCACGGTAAGCAGGGGCATTAGTAAGTAAGTCATAAAAACAATATTAAGTAAGGAAACGTATGAGAGTAATTAAAAAAAAAATATATATATATATATATATATTTTATAATATTTAAAACTTTTTAAACACTTTTTTTTTCCTTGGATTTGTATGTGCATGGGTGTGCGTGTGTGAGTCTGTGTGTGTGAACGAGTGTGTTTGTGTGTGTGTGTGAGAGTATGTATGAGACTTAAGAAGACTGGCTAATTTTTGTGCCCGATATTTAAATTATTTAAAAGTCTTCTGCGATACAGAAATTATGCTGAGTGTAGGTGGTGCCTTATAAAAAATTGTATTACTTTACACTACTATCATAAATTAAATACTAAATGCAAGGATATATTTTTTCTAGTTAACCCTTTAAACTTCGGTATAATTACGTGTGCGTAATTATCATGTTAATTTTATTAGCGGTAAATTTTGAATTAAAAGGTTTGTGTGAAAACATAACTGAATAGTAAATATGCAATTCCGGAATTGTGTGGTACTGTGAGTGACTTTAAAAAAAAATCTCTCGCCGATAATTACGTCATGAAATAACCTTCATGGAAGCTACAGTGCGGTCATTTTACCTCTGAAAATGTCTGCCCTCTCCTCGCCCTGTTCCTTTCAAGAAGATCTCAGGCTTAAAGATTATTTTTCCTCAGAAGCCAAAAGAAGGTTACTTGTGGTACAGGTATAAGAATGCAAGTACATCGTGTTACAGGAGCCCAGTTAAGCTATTTAGTCGCAGCGGCACACAGGCGGCCAGATACAATAGGTTTTTAACTAGGTCCGGTATTCCAAGACTTGAAAGATTAACAGACGCAATTTACATTTAAACTCGCTGACGTACTTACTGCTTCTATGCCATCTTGTTGGTACGGAGAACGCGTTGTAAGACGCATCTCGATTATACATGGTCTTGAATGCGAGAAGCATAATATTGTTTGCATTGGTCTGATAATGACTTAATGTATAATTATTGTGAATTTGAGTGCTATTCCTGAGTTCTGGGTTTCGATTGCTGGCTCAGGCAGTGTTATTGAATTTTTATAGTAACGGTACGGAGTTTGGAACTTTGAGCAGCAGACGACAATGGCTTAGCCCCAATAACGTAAAATCTGGAACAATAGTTGACGACATACGGGTGTGATACACGTCTGCCTACCTCTTCGGGTACTTAAGCGTAAGACTATGTATTTGTGTATGATCGTAGAAATCTATTCACCGTTTTATTCGTAACTAGCTATCCCTCGGCAATAGTATTTTCCTGGTTGAATGACTTTTTCTCTATGTCCTCTTCTGTACCCCTGACGTGTGAGTGCGAAATTTTTTGATGATTGGTCTAGTGGTTAAGACGTGAAACCGTAACAAACCAACTAATATTCGCATTCATAATATTATAGTTAGGATTAAGATGACGTTAGGTTTACGTGCGTATTTAAACTGTATGACGCGTAAACAAACACGACAGAACTGCAAATAACCTGAACTTCCCACTGTGACTATAGTTTGGTATGATGACAAATCGGTAATCTATTGACTGCGAACTTGGTGTTAATTGCTTTCCGTCAGATAAACCCTTCAACTTGAGCCTCCGAAGGCTTGTCGGATTACTGTAAGACTCAATTAATCGTATAATTATATTTCCCTATCAAATAGTCGCATTAAAATAGTTCTACAAGTTTTAGAGGGCTTTTTAGTAATTACGTACGAAAGAGATAATTAATTTCGCCATGTACATATATGGTATTCTTAGTTTGAATTATTTTAAGTTGTGATATATATCGTTTTTGATATCAACTTTTTTTAAATATAATATTATTATATTCATAAATATACGTTCGCGTATCTGCTATTTCTATTTCAAACTTTTGCAAAATCCTCCACTTTACTTTTTATTTATACATCGGACACAAAAAGCACTTAGATTTGAAATAATTATTGTAGTTCACACAAATATAGAACTTAAGTAATTGGAGATTGTAGGTATAAGTCGTCTAATTAAAAGTGTGAAATAAAACCCTGAAGACCCTGTTTTTTTTACAATTTACCATGCTTTATATTAATATGACTACATATACTTTACATAAATTATACCATAACGTAAGCGTTACCTTATATAGAACGAAATACACCAAGAATACTTACAGATGACTCTAAATAAATTCACAGAGTTTTACAAACTAACCGGTAGCAAAATAATTGTAGTTATATTTAAAGCTTAGTTGAAAAAGTTCCCTTTGAATGTGTAACATCAGTTCATTAGTGAGCATTCACCGGCGCGTCAGCGGTCTGCGCTCTAACTGATGGAACTCCGCAATTCGTTTTACATTTGACCTAAATTCAGTATATACTATAGATTAAAAGAAAGATTTTAAGCAACATTTATTGGTCGCCTTTAATACGAAATGTATAAAAGAACTTAATATATTCAACTACGCTTAGCAATTGAATAAATACAATTGCAAACATTCAAAAGCTTAAAATGTATATTTGATTTCCATTCAATATAAAAGCAATACAATGGAATAACCACAACCACATTGCCTCGCATTTTATTTTAAAAGTTCCATTGAATAAATTGCACGTACAAGCCGACGCACACGAATTTTGGTAAACATATTCATATACGTATATTTAAACTCTCAAAGAAAAACTGTGGTGTTAGTTAATTCTGTATTTAAATAGTCGTTTAATGGGGGAGTATCTCAAAAGGATTTCAAAGGAGCGCACTCAGAACGCACTTTTGCTTTCTTCATTTATTCATAGAGCTCAGACAGGCTAGTCAGAGGTCGAGTCTTCAAAGCCACAGATAAACATAGGTTACACAAGAGATGTAATCGCTACACAGATATTATGAACGAAATCGCCTTGTTAACTTTGAGTAGTGATGCATTTTTTATACGATTCATAAAGTTTTATGCTGATGAAAACAATTATACCTCGTAACTGTATATATTTTAAATCAATTCATGGCGTGAAGTGGGTGATTATATCCCATTATACTAGGATATACCGTAGTATCCATCGTAATAGATGATAATAGTTTATTTAGTAATATGGCTCCATATTTAAAAGGGTCGGTTAATATATTCTTCGACTCTTTAGTTAATTTCCGTAAGTGATAAGATTTTTCCTTTTTGGTTTCATTTTTATTTTAATTCTAATATAAATTTATTAACCAACTATGTATGTACTAATTAACAATTTTTTTTACGTGGGGGAATGCTTTGACCTACTCTCCGTGGGGCGACGGAGACGTTATGTCGGTCTCACCGGGGGAAAGATACCCCGGTAATAACGACTAAACCTACCACGGTGTTCCTCGACATAACCATAGACGGCGGGGCCGCGACAAAAAACATGACTCAGAGGCGCGCGTGGAACACGCACGCCGCCTCTCAGATCTGGCGCTGATCGGGTGGCGAGCAGGCCCACGCAGCCCACCACCTATAGGTCAAACCTCAGGATGACTGGAGGTCATCTCGCGCCCTCCGGCGCTCGGTTCTGCGGTTGGGGAGAGGATTTAAACGCTCCCTCTCTCGCTCCGCTGCCTCCTTGATGGACATGACTTCCTCATAGAAGGAGGCGACGGCGTTCCATGACCTCTCGCTCGCGACCGTAGATTGTACCACAGCCGAGAGCGAGAGGGCAACCATACCGACTGCCGCGATCAACTCGCGGCGCTGCGATGCCCAGGTGGGGCAATCCGTCAAAGTGTGCAGCGCCGTGTCCACAACAACATCGCGGCAGTCGCCGCAGTGATGACATCCGGGCGTCTCTTGCCGGCCTATGCGACACAGGAACTGGCCAAAAAACCGTGACCAGTCATTAGTAGTACCCATAGTACAAGCTCTGCTTAGTTTGGGCTAGATGATGTTGTGTGTATGTGATAGAATATTATTATTATTATGTTTCTCTTATCATAGGTACTTTCTAACATATTATATAAGAAAATACCTGGTCCTTTGGGAGGCTTACACGGAGACATGGGTCCAACGTGAAGAGGCCCTTCGAGAGTTTTATTATTATGTTTCTCTTATCACAGGTACTTTCTAACATATTAGAAAATAAACACTTTATACGGATTTTATCGCGTTGTTTATTTTACTTTAAACACTGTTATTACATAATTTTGAAAACTCTAACACTACTATTATTGAATTTTACTACTATTTAAGCTATATATTTTTTCTAATTAAAACTATTTGTATTTAAGTTTACACTTTGCCCCGACGTTTCGGTTGCTTTACAGCAGCCATGTTCACGGGGAGACTAAGATGGTAGTTGTCCCAACGTTCTGAAGTGTAGCTAGTTGTATGTAGTATGTTTCTCTTATCACAGGTACTTTCTAACATATTATATTAGAAAATACCTGGCCCTTTGGGAGGCCTACACGGAGACATGGGTCCAACGTGAAGAGGCCCTTCGAGAGTTTTAATCAAAGGTGTGATGGAACACCTACAGCGGCACTAGCCGCAGCAGGCGTAGGACTATTGCTACGTATGGATTCTAATATATGGGTTATAGGTATGGGTGTTTGGTGGACCGGTATATTGCTAACTATGGATGAAAAACGGCGTCTGCCCTGAATACTCTAATAGCATCTATGCAATGGGCAGACGGTGACTCGCCAACTCACTAAATGGACCCCCTAATAAGCCACTATAGGCATACAACCCAGCAGCAGAGGGCAACACCGGTGCGAGTGGCTAGGGGCGCCGATTTCATCATCACGGGTCTCGTGACAACGGAGACCCGGAGCGGGTTTCCCCGTAGTTATGCCCTTGAAAATGACACGTCCACTCCCAAGCATATAGCTCTAGCGACCCCCCTCTGACCGGCCGACCAAGGCAAGCCAGAGTTGAGAATCCTACGGGTGCTCTTGAAGTTCCAACCCAGCCAACCAGTAACGGCAAGCCGGGGACGAGGCCCTAACCAACTCTCTGAGGTATTCAGGACCGCAGTTTCGCCACTCACATTCAGCTCGCCACAAGCTGCCCTGCGGTTTTATTAATATTATTATTAGAAGCTGTGTCAGCCGGAAGGTGAGAGCGCCATGCCACCTGTCCAGCCACTCTTTAAAAACGGGACTTACCGCCACGATCGTGGCGTGCCCGGCACTGGGGTGCACAAGTCGTTCCTTCCATTCATCTACCAGGACCTGGCGGAACTCGGACCGTGCCGCCTCTAGAGCGGGAAGAGCAGGTCCATCGCCCCGAGCTACCGCTTCCTAGCACCAACAGTAGAGCGACGCTAGAAGCGCCGCTTCCAGGTCCCATGGCATTGATCCGGAGAGGAGGATGTACTAATTAACTGAACCCTAGAAAGGTAATCATCTAGAAACTAGCGTAAAAGATAATCATACGTCTGTCAGATGTGTGTTAGTTAATTATGGTTTTTTATTAAGCCTATGTAATTTTTATCGTGCGTTATAGGTTTAAATGATTGTTTATATACTATTTCAGGAAATGAAACGATCATTTAGCAAAAATAAAGTATAATTGAATAATTACAAACAAAAATCGTAAACATCTTTACAAATCAACAAAAACTTAACTTATCTTCTAAAGGAACATTTAAAATCACTTTCAGTCTTTATATAGGCATATATGGCACTTTTTCGCTTAAACTTACTTACACGATACCTACTACAATAATCAGTCTTTCAAGTTTTGCTTGTTAAATACACTCATGGTACACGTAATTGTTATGTTCTCCACACACGGATTTTTGCACCTCACGCTTGATAATTTTGACATTCTGCGGAGTTTGGATGTACAATACGAAAAATATCTCTTTTTATATGCCGGCGGCTCTTCTTGTTGAACCTGGCCACTGTTTGTTTAGCATTTGGCAGCAATGCCGCAATATTTTTCCGCACAGTCTTTTTCAAAGTTGGCGTCTTTAGCCTTTTTTCAATCCAAGGTGTAGTGAGTCCTGTACTAAGCTTTTTCATAATTTTTTTACGGCTTTGAGTCTTTTCGTTCTTCGATAGAGTGTTAGAACAATATATCACATAGGAGTTCACAAAGGCTAAATTGAAAATGCCATAAAATACAGCCATTAGCCACCTGTTTGTCTTTCTGGAGCATAAATGGGTGGCATGAATGTGCGCTGAGAAGGAATAATTATGCGGCTACCTGAAGGCGAAGCTGGTTATATAGCAGACTCCGAATGATCTTCAGCAGAGTAGTCGAGCATATCCAATGCTTCGTCGATCAATTCGTCTTCAGTATCATTCTGCACATTGTATCGTCTTCTAAAAGGTTGTCTTCGTAGTCGCTTTCACATTCTGATGCCGATTCTTGTTCATTATGATTCAAAAAGTTTTCAATTTGGGTACTATCCAACATTTTTTGGTTTCCCATTGTGATATAATAATAAATAACTGAAAATAATAATAAATAACTGTAAATAACAATAAACAATTACTTCAAATAATTTGCAAAAGTTGCGTATAGGATAATCATACGTCTCGCGGACGCAGGACATAGCTGTATCTACTTTTTTAGCGTACTTACCGTGGCGCCACTGCCTGCCGCTCTGCGCGAACTCCGGCCGCCGACAGAGTTGACTCAAGTGGCTAGCACGCTCGGGCACGCCACGATTGTGGCGGTAAGTCCCGTGTTTGAGGAATGGCTGGAGAGGCGGCATGGCGCCCTCACCTTCCGGCTGATACAGGTAATGACTGGCCATGGTTGTTTTGGCCAGTTCCTGTGTCACATAGGCTGGCAAGAGACGCCCAGTTGTCACCACTGCGGCGACTGCCACGATGTTGCGATTGTGCCAGTTGTTGTGAACACGGCGCTGCACACTTTGGCGGATTGCTCCGCCTGGGCATCGCAGCGCCGTGAGTTGATCGCGGCAGTCGGATTGGTTGCCCTCTCGCTCCCGGCCGTAGTTCAGTCCATGGTCCGGAGTGAGAGGTAGTGGAGCGCCGTCGCCTCCTTCTGTGAGGAAGTGATTTCCATCTAGGAGGCGGCGGAGTGGGAGAGGGAACGCTTAAACCCACTCCCCAACCGCAGAGCCGGCGCCGGAGGGCGCGAGACGACCTCCAGCCACCCTGAGGATTGACCTGGGCGTGGTGGGCTTCGTGGGCCTGCCCGCCACACGATCAGCACCAGGTCCGAGAGGCGGCGTGCGTGTTCCCACGCGCGTCTCTGTATGGTGTATCCGTCCCGCCCTCAGGGGGACAGTAAAATTAGTGGTTATAAATTTGTGTAGTGGCCTGCCGTTTCATACGGCGGGCCGAAACCTCGGCGGGGGGTCGCTATTGCATGTGAAAGCGATTCGCGCGGCCCTGCCGATTGCGGTTATGTCAAGGAACACACCGTGGTAGGTTTAGTCGGTATTACCGGGATGTCACTCACCATCTTTCCACGGTGAGTCATAACCTCTCCGTCGCCCCGCGGAGAGGTATGCGCCAAAGCATTTCAACACGATAAAAAAAAAGATAAAAGCGGCTAGCACGCTGCGGTTAATAATAAAGAAAAAAATAACAAAAGTTTATTTCGCCATACGTCTCACGGACGCAGATTATGTTTCTAGGGTTAATGTAACCTTAATTTTACTTTGATAAAATATTTTTGTTAAATTTATTTTTTATTATTAGTTCAATTTCGTAATGTTAAGTCTATTTATTTATTTATTAATAATTGTTTCTTCAGCTAGTTTATTGTCTTTTTATGGGCGACACTAATAACAGCAAATTTATTTAATTTCAGAGTACATCATAACGACTTTCTCCAATTTTAAGCTCACTAATGCTGTGCATGCTGTTTCCACCTTGAAATGATATGCAATCAAACGAGACCTAACAATGAATATTGTATGTCAATAATTGTAATAACCACTGGTGGTCCTAATAAATAAATAAAAATATCCATTCATTTTATTTTTAAGCAGTGTTATAACTGGCCGTATGTGTGTGTATATCTAAAGCATAACATTAAAATGTTTCACAATTATGACCAAAATAAACATTATTATGATTATTTGTTTTGGCACAACGATTTTACCAAATATAACTTATTATTTATTTATTTTACATCAATGAGAACGACTTGCGCCAGTTACACTATTTACATTATACATTATTTATTTTTAAGAATATAATATTAATTTAAAATTAAGCATTCACGTATTTTGCTCACAGTATGCAGTACCTCATACATTCTAATAATAATACTTGCCATTGATCTGCAAAAATATCAACAACTGTATTATGTACTGTTATATAAAACTTGATCTGAAATGTTCATCCTACATTTAGTAAAATATTTTTAGATGATTCTTCTATTATTTGTAATAATAAATAGATGTGCATCCAAATGTTTTATTATACAATTGATTAAGTCCTTTATAGGTATCTTACGACATTAATCTCATTTACTATCTCTTTATATAACTTTAGTTAGAATGTGAATTTTCCAGATACTTTGCTAGGAAAGATTGTTATACTTGGATTTCTTGTTACTTTATGTATATAGTAGATAGTTAATGTCTTAAATAAAGTGATCTCATCCACTCATCTCTGAACATTAAATTTAATGATGCACACTAAAACGCCAAACACCTATAAACTTGGCTAACTAATACTTAGCTACATCTTAACTGACTAAGCTCTCAAGCACTTGATCAATGATTAATTTTTGAGCAACGGACCGCCAAATTTATTTAACTATTATTTAAATAATACTTAGCTTTCAGTCATGTTTATAAGCAAATTTTCTTTTGTTTAGTCACTAGTTCATACTTTACTATCTCTTAAATGTTTACAGCCTTACTTATTAACTAACAGCCTACTAAGCATAAGCTTAGTAGGCTGTTAGTTAATATCATTAATAAGGTCATTTCACAACACTACAAGTGTGGAAGCATCATATGAACGTTTTCCCTTCTTGAACTCACATCGGTGTGACGAGGTAAATGCTTCTAAACAAAATTAATTCGTAGCAGCGTTCGAAAGTTTGGAGATAATCAGTTAAAACCATTTTATTTTCGTACGGTTTGAACATATGTATAACGTAGTAAGCATAGGTGTACCGAAAGTGACGTGAGATATAGCGTTATTGATATATATCAAAAATACTATAACAGTAAAGTAGTAAATTAAGTACTATTGTTTATATACATAGGTATATAAAATCTTGCGACCCTGACAGCCGTTCTGCCCGGACCGATCGTAGCACCACCTACTGGGTCCAATAATTGTGAATAATAAACCATCAAGGGATCCTTAGATGATGAGATCAGCCCTTGATGGTTACACTAGAAGAAACATCAAAATTGTTTCAGTCGTTTAGAAGCAGTTTTGTAACATAAGAATTCAAAATTAAAATAAGAAAATAATCTACCGTATTGTTTATGTTAATGATACCTACTCTAAAACTAGTTGATGGACAGACATAAATTTTTTGCATTACATTATTATTCCATATAGGAGAGTTTTTATGTATTTTTTACCTAACGTGTATTACTTTCCTTATAATTAATATCAGTCTGAGGAACAGCGAAGCGTGACCGGGTTTCATTAGTTTCAGATAATAATAAATACAACAGCAATTTGAAAAACGAATATCGGCTCATAAATGTTTGTGGCTGATCAATAGAATTCAAAGTAAATGGCAGCTACTAAATTACAACTGTTGCAAAAATTTATAACAATGCCACTTCGCACCTTATTTAAAAAATTGTTTATAGCGAAATGAGCAAAACAATAAATGTTCTTGAGAGGTTCCTATGGAATCATTGTAATATTTCCAAGATTATACACACTGACATACGTCAATAAATATACGGCATAAACACGCAAAAATATAGCATATGTCAATGCTAGTCCTAGTATAGATCGTGCTTTTGGAAACAAATAAAATAAAGGCAGGCTAAGATTACAGTTACTTACCGTAGCTATTAACATGACCATTTTGAATCGTCGCATCGTCAGCATTTATCGAAGTCAAACAACAATAAAAAGAAAGTTTCTATTTACTCAGAGATCCGATCTGATCCTTTCGATACGTGATCTAATCAAGAAAGGGTCCTCGGATGTAGTTAATTAGGCAAATAGAAAGTTTTCAGTTCATTCCTTCCCGTTTCACCGGTTCGCTGCAAATTTGTTTGTTTCCAAACATTCCACTCAATTGTTAAATTAATCGTCTTTTGTTACTGGCCACTTTAATTGCGACGGTAGCGACGTAAGCATTTTCTCTAAACGTAGTTTTAATTAAAAAAATACGGAATGGCTAGCTCTGAACTAATTAAAAATGTAATTGTCTGTTTGTCGTCTTTATCGACACACTACTGAACCGTATTCTAAGTCTAGTAGATAGCCTTGGTATATGTGCGAAACGCAATGTTCTCGCATTAAGATGGCAGGTAAATTAATGAATCATCATTTATATTTTATGATTAGTGACCAAAACATATGCACATGCATATTTAGGTTAGGCTTAAGTTCACGCGCGAAACTGAAACGTTGGATTTCCACTTACAAAACACCAGTTATTTAAATGGCAGATCAACGAAAAAAAACCTTAAATAAACGGTCAAATGCATGTCAACTAATAATATCCTCAACTCCATACTTCCTCTAACTCCATACCTTAGTCATAACGTGTTCAGTAATCTCATCTATAAGAAGAATCCATTATTATTGCCTGTTTATAATTTCTGTGACATTGCGATCCATATTGACATAATTAATTTTATTATTTAATGCATGTGTATATTCCAACCATATTATTATAACTTTTGTATGCCCAATGGGCGGGACATAGCTGAACTAAATTATGTAAACTATAACTTCTGTATTATGTACCTATGATCCACAATAAAGAATTATTATTATTATTATTAATAATAATAATGGCAACACCAGCATATATGTCACTACAAAATTTTCAGCTCTATTTATTTTCCGTAAAGATATATAATAATATGACCACAATTTTATCATAAAAAGCGTATTTCATTATAAAAGTCTCAATTTAAAATAATATATTCATAAAGAATAACATCAAGCATTATATACAAACAAGTAAAATCGGACATATTATGACAACACATGTCAAAATTAAAATATACATAAATGCATTAACGTGATGCTGAAAAATAATGTAAATGATAAGACACGTGAATGCTAATAAGAGTCAGGGCAGTAGCACAAAGAAGACCCTTGGACTCGTCGCTCAGCTCCGCTTCTCAGCCGTCGGCGCCTGCACCCGCGACTCCGACGGGCAGTGAGGCGTCGAGCTTATCAAGCGACGAGTATTTCTCCCCGCCAACGTCGCCAACACCTGTACGTCGGCAGGGGAGACGCCGGCCACCGTCCTGATTGGGACTCCGAGGCCCACCAACCTCAAACAGAGCCCCCGCTGTCGGTGGTGATGTGCGCCGCATGAGATGGAAGAGGGCAATAAACGAAAGCGTCATACATATTTTGTGGCTACAGAGGGAGGTTAACCTCAGTGCGTATCGTAATCGAATGCTGCCTCTGTGTCAGGCTCTTGAACCAAGCTTCAACGTCACGGCACAACGACTATCGGATCTAGTGCGATTTATCCAAAACAGTCGGATGCTGGATGATAACGTACGGGAATTTCGGTACATACCCCATACCATTAGGCCTCGACTGCCGCGGTTGCTTACGCATAGACAAAATATGGCATTGGTAGGTGCCCTAGACTCGCTATAGCCTAGTTATTTAGACAATAACGAGAATCTCAGTGATACCCATTCAATCCTGTTTTATGCTGCTGTAGTGGCATGTTGTACAGCAGGCGTCAAGTTCCCTCTGAATGACACTGCTGTATGGCGAAAAGCTACTCCGGCATAGCAATGCAGAAAAGAGCGTCGTATGGCTGAGGCAAGGGCACTTACTGGTAAACTAATCTGCTTCAGGGAGGGCAATACTCGCCCTAGAATTATTTGTGAGCCGAGCTTTCTTGGAAACTGACATCAGCCCGCAAGACTACACATTTCGGGTCACAGAGCGCATTGACTTCCTGAAGCAGAAAGTTTATGCGTGGGAAAACCGTTTACGCAGATACGAAAAACACGCGGGCCGGTATACCGTGAATTGCACATTTCAAAGAGACCAGAGATGAGTTTATAGAATCTGGGAACGACCGGATCAATGTGTGACTGATGGGCGGCTGCCGGATGCTGATACCACAAACACGTAGCATCTTGTCGGTGTCCATAGGCCACACAAAGGGCGATTGGATCAGTGATGTCGAGCGAGTGGCTGAACAAATTCAGAGATGGAAAACATAGTCATTGAAGACCAGGATGTTACTATTAAAGTGAAGTCCGTTCGTTATCAAATTGGAAGTCTCCAGGTCCGTACGGGCTGCATAGCTTCTGGCTGAAGTGGCTACGTAGTTCGCATGCTCGCTTGGCATCGCAGTTTCAATCAACCGTAGAATCTGGGTCGTTGCCAGATTTTATAACCACAGGAGTTACGCATCTGCTCCACAAATCAGGTAATACTTACGAGCCTGGAAATTATAGACCGATTAACTGTTTACCATCCAGAGAGCCAAAATTTCGAAACATATTGAAATCAATTCTATTAATTCAGCTTCTCAGAATGGTTGTAGGAAAGGGGCTCATGGCACGAAGGAACTCCTTCTCATTGATATGGCCACTAACCAACAGGTTCGCCATAATCGCAGGAGTCTGGTGACATGTTGGATAGAATACAAGAAAGCGTATGATTCAGTACCGCATACATGACTCTTGAGGGTGCTGGAGCTGTATAAAGTAAATAAAACTATCCACCTTCTTGAAGTTGTTAATAGAGCAATAGAAAACGGCTCCTTACTATCCAGGGTGTCAACAGACCCAGGCGAACAGCGACCTAATACAGATTAAACGAGGTATATTTCAGGGCGACAGTCTGAGTCCTCTTTGGTTTTGCCTAGCGTTGAACCCTCTCAGTACATTACTAGAGGGTTCAGGGCTAGATTACAGGTTAAAGAGAGGCGGTCAGGTCGTATCACACTTGCTATACATGAATGATTTAAAGCTGTTTGCCGGTGTTTTTAAATGTGATGTTTTATAAATATATTTAAAAATGTAATTTTTATTGATTAGTAATAAACAAATGTGAATAATAATACACACCCCTAGCCGCTCACACCGGTGTTGCGCCCTGCTGCTTTTAAGGCCTGTACATCTATGGCGACTATGCAGGGGGCCTATCTAGTGAGTCGGCGAGTCGCCGTCTGCCATTTCGACTTTGTACTGAGACAGTATATCAGGCAGACGCCGTTTTTTGTAACTATAGTTTGCATTTTACCAAACCATTAAACACCTATCGCCATAGACTAGAATAATTCGATTCCATATAGTAATAGTCTTCTACACCTGCCGCGGCTAGTGTCTCGGTAAGTGTCCCATCCCACTCTATACTAAAACTCTCGATGGGCCTCTGCATGTTTGTCCCATGTCCCCGTGTAAGCCTCCCAACGGGCCAGGTATTTTCCTAACGTATTAGGGAAATATCCCTGAAAGAGAAACAAATAATAATAATAATAATATTTATTTTTCATAAAGTTACAGTTAGCATGAACACAGTACACAATATATCAAGACAAGATAATAGGTATAGAATTTGTTGAACTCTGATACCCAATGTAAGATTTAACTTGTGTTTTGGGTACCAGGTCTCTCGCAGTATTACAACTACAATTTACGCAACTGCTGTGATTGACTAACTAAATTACTAACAACCAATCAAGCCACTTGACATAAGTTTGATTTTGACACGTAGTTTTAGCCTTTCAAAAATGGGCGTCTGCTGGTAAAATACTCAAAAGTTGTTTTTCCCTGCAGTCTAGTATTGTGGATTGGTAAATATATTTTTTAAGAATTAATTCAAACTATTTTAGGCAGCATCTTTTGATAACAAACCTAAACGCTTTTTCTTTGAGAAAATGTTACATTCCGTGAATGCAAGTGCTAGTAATGAAAAGTTAAATAAATGAAAATACAATCTAGTACTTGTGAATATTATAATATTGCCATTAATCTCGAAAATATTATGCTAATTCATATTTTTTGGAACACTTTTACAAACATATCGGCGCAAACATTTTAAAATAAACGTATAAAATTAATAACAAATGAGCATGGATAACGGAGATAGCATTTTGAATGGAAAATCCTTCTTCCTACATATATATTAGTAGATTGTAAATTCATGTTATTTTATCCAAGATAAGCCTACAGTAGTGCATAAGTCCCGATTTGAACTTATTTAAAGTATAAATAAAAAATTTCCATTCGTTAATTATATGTATTAATATTGAGACATAACATTTAACAAGGTTAATATTATTTCCTATAAACGGTCTCACTTCGAAGGTAACGTTTTCTTTGTATTAAAGTTAGCTGAGCATATTAATTAAGCGTCGAGAATTAATTACGTAATTACCAATAGTAATTTTAGAACAACTTGTTTATGCTATAAAGCTGTTGCTTTATTAACACGTGTTACACTGCACCCACAATGTAATAATGACTTGGTATTAGAAAATAAATATAACTAGTACATACTTTTATGAGCAAATTAGTTTTATTAACACGGCAGGTACTTATTATACAAAATAATGTGCTATTATATAATCAGTCACCTCACTTTATTAAGCCTACACAGACATTATTTATGTGTACCGCCATTAGTATTCTGGATCTGTGGTTTACACATCTGTATATTTTTTTGCAATATTCAGTATTTTCAAAAGCGACCCATTAACCTTAGGCGAAGGTAGTTTATCATTCTTACTAATTTTATAAATCTGAATGTGAGTTTATTTATCACGCTTTCACGCCTGAACTACTTGACTTATCATCATACACATTGTCAGGATTACAGAAAACGACATAAAGTACCTTTCATCCGTCTGGACTTTTATCTAAAAGTACTGTTCACGAAGGATAGAAATTTATCGATAAAATCTACAGCGAGTGAAACCTGGTTGATAATATTTATGTTATAACTTGCTACGTTAGATCAAAAATTTAACGCATAGATGCGCTCTTCTATGTATGAATATGGTCACTTTTTCCGACGTTAAATTGTCATCTGATATACAATACCAATATGACATCGGAGTACATAAAGTATTATCACGTTCACTTATTGAAATTATACACTGTACTATATATCTAATGTGTGTGGTCATTCAGTAGTATGGACACTTTTTCGTGCGATCTGAGTATCTACATATGTATAATTTTAAATCTTTGCATTGAATAAATAGCGTTATTATGAAGATTGAAGCTTGCAATCATAATCGGCAAAAGTATTACAAGGATTTTCGTCCGAAAATTCTTAGCGGGTAGTTTTCAATTATGTCCTACGCTATGTATGAATATATTAAACTTACTACTGCGAGGGCCTAAATTGATTAAATGTGCATGTTGTACCTATATCTTCAACTCCTTGGGGATAAACAAGCGCGATGGTTTGTAAATGTTATAAAGTTTGTTAATGACTCGTTTATATTCATTGAGCTCTTTATTATTCCTTATTTGCTTTGCAGCTTTATAAATAGTTTACGTGAATGAATACTCTCTAAGATATAATCTTGTAGTTAGTATATGAAGTTAGTTCAGATTACTTAGATATCATGTTATGAAGCTCATGTTTAATTTATGCAATTGAACAGCTCGCTCGGTGAACTACTATCCTCTTACTGTAGTAAAACTCGGTTACTGCGTTTATTCTTATGAATAACAAATGCCTAGGCTCACAAAATAGCTCTTATAATACTGAAGTCAAAAAAACCATTGAATTTAAAGATTGAGGCTTAAGTAATCACGTTTTATAAGTCGTAACAACAATTTTCTAAGTCACACTTCATGAGAGTCGTAATATATAATAATAATTATTATCAGCCCTATATATAAACTGTCCAACAGTTTGACAGGTTTAGTTCACGGGGATAGTTTAACACGGCGGTCAGCGCGGATTGGCAGTATTTAACTATCTTCTAGGTCATTAGTTATGGAGAACTCTCAGACATGCAGGTATCCTCATGATGTATTCCTTTACCGTTTATAATGACGAGTGATTATTAAATATTTATTACGCACTTAACTTAGTCAAAGGTGCGCATGATAAGAATTGTATAAATTTGAAATCATGTTATCAAGTGCTCTACTTAAAAATCAACACATCAGAGCAACACGACATTCCCGCATCCACTTGCGTCCCACAATAAAGCTGTCAGTCCACTAATTACTACACAAAATCTCATCGCAAACAAGAAACTGACGTCACAGGGTAGTTAGGTTTAAAATAAATTCATAGTGCAGACAGATATCTGGCTTTGTCTGGAACGGTCGCGCGATACGTGAGAGAAATTCAGACTATTATGTCAACCCGCTCCCCCGCGATGCGGCGATGTAAAGGCGCCTACATATAGACGCGCCTTTAATATGAGGCAATTTAAATAATGTTCAGGCTGGTTTGTGTGTGTATGGAGGTCGTGTTTAAAACTATATAAGTCGTTATATGTGTACGTAACGGTTTTTTAGATTAAGACTGCCTTAAGGTAATAGAGAATTTCTGATATTTTATTATACTGGTCTACTTGTGTTAAACTTATCAAATAGGTAATAATAATAATAATAATAATGTTTATTGTCACTAATAAAATTTTACAAAATGCTCTTATTTTAGATACATAAGTGAACGGTAAACAAAATATCTATACAAAATAAGAGGTTGTCGTTGACGGCTGTGCTAGTTTGAACTGTGTTACAGCCGCCAGCGCCCTCCACCCTATATGATTATTTGTTTAACGCATAAGTAAGTATGACGATTTTGTATATTATACTAATACAAGGCTAAAATAATTTTGTGTGAAAACATAACATACGGAAATAAAAAAAGGAAATATAGGTTTATGTTCATAAAAAAATATTACGTATCTTACTTACCTTCTTCTTCATCTAAATCTTAATATTGCAATCGACGGTTTCATGGTAGTAAAAGCGGCTACCGTGCATGAGGCCTCGGGTCAAGACTCTGGTCAGATGAAGTTTATTAAGTTGTTCATTCAAATAATTTTACTAACAACGTCGAGTTAGGAACTGTACCCAGTATTTACCAGGGACAGTTCCATATATTGCCATTCGTCAATAGGCTCAACCCTATGATGTGCAGACCATACATAGGTGGCGAATTGTTATCCATTTGGCCACAGGAATATAGGATATATTCATATTGTAACTATATTACAATATGTATGTATGTAATAATAAAACTTTATTTTCGTAATAATATTTTGTTTCATGTATAATACGTAATTCATTTCAGCTGTTAGTAGTCACTCAGTCCCGATTGCCGAATTCACAAATTAAACTGCTTTGACCGCTTAAATAGATTTATTGGCCGTACTAAATGTGTTTATACCACGCATAGAATAGGACGAATCAAATCTTAAGCCTTGCACGAGTCATAAGAAGTACCTAAATATGAAATCATCGTAGTAATCATGTGTCGTAGAAAGACAAGAGGCAGATAACCCCGTATATATTGCTTGTAATAATTAAGGTGCGTGCTTGAAATAGGTATTATGTATTATGTTGCATGAAACCAAATGAATTATAAAATCTTTAGTGAGTTAAAAAGCACGGACATCGCAAAGGCCGGCAAGTATTCAAATCGCATACAGGATTTGTGTGGTCAAATGATTGATCTGAATCTTGTCGTACTTTGTGTTCGTTATGTTCAGAAAGCCCTTGCGAGACAGGTTTTGAACCTTAGTGCGAGGTTGTCTTTATATAACAAAAGGAAAGATTACTTATGCACACATACAATCGCATATCTGTTCGTATGCGATTTTATGTATTAATAAATGCATAATCATGAATAAAATGATATAAGTTATGTTTACAATGTGTGTATTTGCCTAATTGACAAAGAAGTATTTATAGACATAATATATATATATAGTAGGTATCTGCTTGTTTTTCTGAGGGATATGCAGAGCTAATGGATTTCTTCTCTTCCTACAATCCTGGCAAGATTGTTTTGCTTGTAAAATGTTTCCTTTTTCAACCACTACGCCATTTGTATTTTTATTTGTTAGCGATAAACTGAAAAAAAGTTTTGTTATTATTATTTGTCTAGTCGTTAGATTTAGTCTGAATATCAATGCCAAGTGGGTACTTTTCCAATTTGTAATATTGTAAAATTGTTTTTGGACGCCATTCCTTTCTATTAACCTAGCATACCTTTCTCCATTTATGTTACCCTATCTTCTTTCACTCTACAATAAACACAGAACATAAAAAACAATCTCGAAACAGTACATTTACCACGTTAATAAACAGCCCATGTTCCATCTCAGCCGGGTAGACATCGCACGGCAATTTGTACCGCTTGTGTATGCGGTGCCCTAACTACCAGGACACGAGCGCTTTCATCAGTAATGTGCATTTTGGTGCTGCATACAAAAACAACCAAGACTAATGGCCATTTATTTAACCTGTATAGTGCTACGGAAAAATAAGATTCTTTAAACAAATGGTGTTAAGTGAAACACTGTTTTAACTCCAAATGTACTCTGTTGTTGATGACGGTAGTAAAAACAGAGGGCATGGCATTATTATAAAACATGTAAACTTTTGTATGTATATTTTGAAATGGAATAATATAAGGTAGTTCAGTGACGTATCAGGGGAGTTGCGATACAGAGGCGCGCATAGGAACACGCATGCCGCCTCTTGGACCTGGTACTAATCGAGTGGCGGGCACGCCCTCGAAGCCCACCATCCCCAGGTTATTTTGTAACAGTATAACCTGGGGATGGTGGGCTTCGAGGGCGTGCCCGCGCTACTAACATGACCTCACCTAAAAAAAAAACCTGGGGTGTTCCCTCTCTCACCCAATGGGGGGGGCCAGTTGGGAGTCTGGAAAGATTCATCCATAGCAGGCCCCCCCGTGTGGGTGCCGGCCGAGTCCATCGGACCCGACCTCCTCTCGTCCCCGGGGGAGAGCAATTCACTGCTCTCCCCTTTCGACGTTAGAAGGCGCGCGGGAACACCGCGCGCGCCCTCTATGGGTTCTTACTCACGGGTGGCAGGGTCCCCTGAGGCCTTGCCACCCAGAACCCTTAGGTGGGGGGCAAGAGAGCGACATAAGCGCGTCTCCTGCGCCCCCTCCTCCGGCGGCGGACGTCCGGGGCGTAAGGATCTTCCTCACGCCCCCGCTCCGCCGCCTCCTTCTGCGAGATGACAGCCTCGCAGAAGGACCTCATTGCACCCCAGCATCTGTCGTCGTATCCATGATGGATACGACGGTCGGCAACGAGAGGTCGGGAACATGACCTCACCTTTTTTTTTTTTTTTTTTTGATACCCAGGAAAAAATGCTTGATGCACTACCCGCCGGCTAGGGGACGGCACCGGCGGGGCGTGTGGGACTCACCAGCCGAGTGCTGGTATACCCACTAAAAAAACCTGGGGTGTTCCCTCTCTCACCCAATGGAGGGGGCCTGTTGGGAGTCTAAAAAGATTCATCCATAGCAGGCCCCCCCGTGTGGGTGCCGGCCGGGTCAATGGGACCCGACCTCCTCTCGTCCCCGGGGGAGAGCATTTCACAGCTCTCCCCTTTCGACGTTAGAAGGCGCGCGGGAACACCGCGCGCGCCCTCTATGGATCTCCCTGAGGCCTTGCCACCCAGAACCCTTAGGTGGGGGGCAGGAGAGCGACATAAGCACGTCTCCTGCGCCCCCTCCTCCGGCGGCGGATGTCCGGGGCGTAAGGATCTTCCTCACGCCCCCGCTCCGCCGCCTCCTTCTGCGAGATGACAGCCTCGCAGAAGGACCTCATTGCACCCCAGCACCTGTCGTCGCCGACCATCATGGATACGACGGTCGGCAACGAGAGGTCGGGGCCAATCACGGCGACCAGGGCACAGCGCTCCTCGGCCCACGCCGGACACTCCTCCAGCGTGTGCTGCGCCGTGTCCCGGTCGCACTCCCCGCAGTGGTGACACCTGGTTGTCGGCTCCCTACCGGCTATCTTGCACAGGTACTCTCCGGAACAGCCGTGTCCGGAGAGCACCTGAGTAAGCCGGTAGGTGAGCGGTCCGCGCCGTCTGTCCGTCCATTGCCTTAGCACCGGACGGACAGCCTCGACTGTCCTCACCCCATAGCGGGGCTGGGCCAGTCGCTCCTCCCACCTGGCCTCGAGGACCAGTCGAGCCTGGGACCTTCGCGTCTCCACCGCCCCGTGAGTGGGTTCCTCACCATGGAGCCGGAGGTCCACGCGCCAGTGATACACCGACGCTTGGACCTCCGCCTCCAAATCCCAGGGCGGCGATGCCGCCAGGACGCACGCCGCCTCAAAGGAGACGGTGCGGTACGCCCGCGACACCCTGATCGCCATCGCCCTCTGAGGTTTCCTCAGGAGGGCGATGTTTCGGCGATCGAGGGTGCCGGCCCAAATGGGCGACCCGTAGAGGGCCATCGACCGCACCACCCCCAGATAGAGGCGGCGGCAGACGACACTCGGCCCCCCGATATTCGGCAGCAGAGAGCTAAGCGCTCCCGCCGCCGACATCAACTGGGGGGCCAGGCGGCTAAAATGGACGCGAAAGTTCCAGCGGCCGTCGAGGTGGAGCCCCAAGTATTTCATACTCGGCTCCACCCCGATGCGGACCCCTCCAACTATGATGTGGGCATCTGGTGGCGGCGCCCGCCGAGGCCCATGAAATAACAGGGCCTCGGACTTTTCCAGCGCCACCTCCAGTCCCAACATCCTAATTCTACCGACAACCAGGGCCACCCCTGCCGTGGCAAGACGGGCAGCTGCCCCGTAATCCTCTCCCCGGGCCGTGACCAGCGTGTCGTCGGCGTAACAAGTTACGCCGACGCCCGGGGGCAGGGCGCCCCGCAGAACCCAGTCGTAGCCGATGTTCCACAGGATCGGTCCAAGAACGGAACCCTGCGGAACACCGCACGACACCTCCCTCCGGAACGTCTCTCCGTTCCGCCCCACACAGAATACGCTCCTCTGGTGCAGGTAGTCCCCGACTATTCGGCGCAGGTAGGGAGGCACTCCATGAAATCGGAGCGCCTCCCTAATAGTCGCCCACGGCAGGGTGTTGAACGCGTTGGCGATGTCCAAGGACACCGCCAACACCACCCCGCGCGAGGCGACCGCCTCATCCGAGAGGGCCTTGACGCGACTGATCGCGTCAATCGTCGATCGGCCCTCTCGGAATCCGAACTGCAGTTCGGACAAGTCGGGGCCCACCCGCACCAGGTGCCTGGAGAGGCGGGCAACCACTACACGCTCAAAGAGCTTGCCCACCTCATCCAACAGCACTATGGGGCGGTACGCGGAGGGAGAGTCCGCGGGGCGGCCCTCCTTTCTCAGGAGGACCAGCTTACCCGTCTTCCACATGGCAGGGAACCGTCCCGACTCCAAACAGGCGCTAAACAGCTTGAGGAGCCGGTCCCCTAGGGCGTCGTAGGCCAAAACCCAGGCGCGGCCAGGAATTCCGTCCGGCCCCGGGGCGGTGTTTTTGCCCCGGAGCCGAACCATTGCCGCGCCGAAACATGACCTCACCTAACCTAACTTACTTTTACGCGAGCAAAGCTGCGGGCAAAAGCTAGTCTATTATAATACGATACATATTGTTTAATATCTAAACTAGTATAAGATCGTCAGAACGCTAAGCAAAGGTTTCGAGTTCTACTCCAACGCACACACTTCTGATTTTTCAAAAATTTACTATTTGCGGTTTGTTGTCTCATTAGTGCGTTGCGTTGCGTTGTCGCAGCGCGGATCAACGCATTGTATGCAACGACGCACGACGTCGCAGCGCAAGAAGACGACGCACGTCTGCTGTCCGTAGATTACCTCAGTCAGTCTCCACAATGGATCGGAACAAACGTTTTCTATTGTTTCTTTTATTACTCCGACGCCGAAATAAACGTAGAAATAATAAAAGATTGTGGATATCTCCCTTGATTGCATTAAGAAATAGTGATGGTTAGTTTTTAGCAGTGGCAAACTGTCCGTCGTCGCACAGGAGCTCCGACAATGCAGCGCATCACCCTTCCCTCGCTATGTCTCTCGTCCGTTGATCCGTTGAAACATCGCATGAGATGCGACGACGCTACGCATTAATGTGGCATGTCACAAAAAATATATGGAAAACGACGCAGCGTCGACGCTGCGACGACGCAACGCAGCGCACTAATGGGGCAGAGCTCTAAGTCGTTAATTATGGCTTGCTTCAAAGATGAAGGAAAACATCGTTTGGAAACCTGCATGTCTGAGAGTTCTCCATAATGTTCTTCATGGTGTGTGAAGTCTGCCAATCCACACTGGGTAAGCATGGTGGACTATGGTGTAGCTGTTCCCTGACTGAGAAAAGGTCCTTGCCCAGCAGCAGAACAAATAATATACAGAGGTGATAATTATTAAACTTTCCAATTTTTAGTAAACTATTATAAAACGACAATTTAATTGTTACTAATATTATAAATGTGAATGTGAGTTTGTTTTTTACGCTTTCATGCCTTAACTACACGACCGCAAAATATTGCATACACGTTGCCAGGGGAACAGGAAAACATAGTATTTTAACATAGTATTTTTCTGGGATGAAAGGGGTAATACTGTTACTATCTTATCTTATCTTATCTAGTGTGGGGGGCATCCCCTTCCTCTACGACTATCCCAGTTTATGATATAGCGTTCCCCTACACCAACCGTTAGGTTATAATAGAGGAGCCGCTGTACCTTCCAGTTCCCGAGAGCACCTTCCGGGACCAGTTATAGACAGGTGTTGTCCCCAAATCCCGACTCTCCACCCTAACCTCAGAGATCCGGTTCTCGTAAGCGAGCTACCTCGTGCCCAAGTGACACTACCTATTCTCCAGATAGGTACCGGAGCAATAAAGCCGCTCACTACTCGCAACTCAAATGAGTTGCTAACGATAACCTCGCTGAAGCCGACGGAGAAGCCGCCTCCCATATCTCCAGTATGGTACCGGAGCTGTGTAAGGCACGCTCACTTCCCGACATACATCCGTATGCCTACCCAAATAGACCTACAAGCCGTATGGCCCGAGTCACTCCAGCTATGACTCTTACTTGCTGAGCAGGCAAGCTCCCGAGATGCGTTGCGGCAGTGAAACCACACTGCCACTTCGCTAAAGGCAACTCCGTGCCTCATGCGACCGACTGGTTCGCACTGGCCGCGTCTGAGTCCGACGCTCGAACGCAACGTGCTTGCCAAGCAAACGAACATGTCGTCCTCAGCGGCCAACCACATACCCCTGCGAGTCCAACTCCAATGTCAGGCACCGCGCACTCTAGTCAGCGGTCGATAGAACACGCCTTTCGAGGCGCAGTGGGCTTCCTGACCCCGCAGTACCCTGGTCCAAAGGGGGAGACCCGTAGTTCTCCCCCCGAAACCCTATCTTCTCGGGTCCTGAAGATAGGGGACACTTCGACCCAGTGGGATCTTTTGTGTCGACTTCCCCAATAACGACTGCCATTAATATTCATGGCAGCCGGGACCGACGGCTTAACGTGCTCTCCGAGGCACGGAGCAGGCAATAATTGTCAATCAGTACGCATATAATTTCGAAAAGTCATATAACTTACGAAAGTCAGAGGTGCGCGACGTGGGTTTGAACCCAAGACCCTCTGCATTGCAGTATGTTGGTCTCCCCACTGAGCTATCGCTGGTCCACAATAATACTGTTACTAACTTCTACTATGATTACTAACCTAACCTATGTTGTCCGAGCGAAACCGTGGAACAAATCTAGTAGAATTATATGTATATCTCTCTTTAATCGGTCCCTCTTTATAGTGGATCGTGGTTATGACAAATTTATGACTAGATAATCTGCCTCCATGGACTCCAGTCCGGTAACGAAATTCCCGACTAACGATATGAAAATTGAGGATTATGTGACTAGTTTCAGTTCGGCACTTGTCAATCGGCATCGGTGGATTGATAGTTGATGAATATATATAATTAGACTCAGTTACTTATGTGAGGTTCACTTAATTACAACATAGTGGTGTGTTTTACGTAAACACGTCTTTCATTTGGCATCTGAGCCTAATTTATAAGACGTATTTTTTATTATTAGATATCTAGCTTAACCTATTCAAACACAATAGATTTTCAATTACATCTAGCATTTCGACGATTGACAGGTTAATAAGAATAGTTCGTAGCTGAATTTGATAGAAATCCACTATTAAAAATATTTGAAAATGTTTATATAATAATATCAGTTAAAACACAAATAAACTTATTTTATCTTATCTAAATTGACGTACTGTACTTGTCGATTTGTGTCCCAATCAGACATACACCAGGACACATACATAGTCTCATTATATTGCCTACTCCGGCAGACGTTATATTTCTGTGTATGAGTAGCTGATTTACGTCCGAGCGTCACTTGGGGTTACCAAATATTATCAGGGTTGGTTTGAGGCATAAGCCGCAAACCAACAATAATCCTGAGTGGTAACCTCATTTTCATTATATATGTACTTTTCTGTTTCTTCTGTGTATTAAAATATTCGTGTAAATACTTACTTTACGTTTATGTTACACCCAGATATTGCGTGTTATGGTTTTAAGTCGAACGAAATAATGGGTAAGGCTATTGTGGTCCACCGGGCACAATTCTAAAACACGTGTTGCTAAATTTTGCCTAACCTGAGAATCGAATCCGCGACCGCACAGCAATCGCATTCGTTACCGCTCTGCCACTGAGTCATTATGGATGTGACGCATGATAATATAATACTAGTCAATTATTATGATAGTTGCGATATAAGCTACTAATATTTATAAACAGCGGCGTGCTGCTAAACTATTCAGGCAATCCGGATTCCTAATAGGTTTTAACCGGTAATCTTTAGTACATGTCTCGCAGTCGTTTTTACTCAAACAGGGATTACCATTCTTTTCCGATCTTGTAACAAAAGAAATAGGGCTTAAACAACTGCATAGTTCATGCATATTACAGAAGCTTACTAAGAGGAGCTTTGCCGGGTGCAACGTAGACAAAGGATTATTTGCCGACTGACTTATTAAATCAACCTAAATGGTTTGGATACATCTGTAGTAATTGCAAGAGATCTTTCGTAAATTTACTTTGTTTTTTGTAAACGTAAATATATTTATATTCTTTACAAAAAATAACTTGATTGAAATTACACGTCAGCTTTCGTAAAGATGGTAAAGACGTAAACATAACGAGAATGGGTCTCAGAATATTTCTACGGTAGTGTACAATCGAATTGGCTTATTGGTCGTTTCGCACGAATCTGTTCGCAAGAATTGTATGACCACACTTTAAAATAATATTTTTGTTATATGGCAATTCGCTCACATACATATAATTTTAGTGCGAAACGAACCGATCTGGAAAATAAGGTCATTTCATATACATATATATACACACATAATTATAAATGTATTTCTAATTTTATTATCTATTTATATTTTATTATCTGAACCACTAAAATTATTTACCACACTCTCTCACATTGATATAATATACTCGACAAATCAATGTAAATTATTAACGCGGGCAAAATCAATGCATGAAGCAGGATTTGAAGCTGCGATATCTCGAAAAACTATGCGTACTCCTACGTCGGTGTTCAAAATTTGCACCTATATACATCTGGTTGAGGTGACGCTATAATTATGTCATCTCGCCGTTATAGAACAATGCGATTCCATGATTTGGCACAATAGCTGAACTGGTTTGGATGTCATTTTCATTGCAATATTACGATAAGCTTGCGGTAGCATTTACTTTAGGTACGACGAATTATGCTTAAAGTATGTTCACCCGTATGAAAACGTAGCGATATTTAAAATAAAACCCTTTGCGCACACTAAAAAAAACAAAATAGATGCATAGTTAACTATTAGTTAAACGAAAATACCTACAGCCTTGCTACATGTTAAGAACCAACGCGTTATGGCTTTACAGCAAATGGACGGCTTAAAAAGCAAGGCCAACTTCATTTTGAAATTGGCCTTGGGCCTCTTCTTAATATGAGAAGTGTTAGGCAATAGTCCATCACATTGACCCGTTGCTTGTAAGACTTCATACGTCTCACGAACATTGTGTAGAACTTGACATCGTGAAGAAACCTAGACTTGTAACCTACATGTCTAGCTTTCTTCACGATCTTTTCATTTTACCGAAAAGCGAGCGATAATTAACTAAATATTTAATACGCACTTAACTTCGAAAAGTCAGTGATCGACTATACGACGACGATATTATAATTCTGTTTACCTATGTCAAAAGTTTCATAACGTGCTTGAGCCAATGCCGATAAATTATACCTAATCTGTTTTTAAAATCATCCTAAACAAACATAACTTCTTTTATTATATCTCCTAGCTATAAAAGGACGTGCTTTATTAAGAAATTTAAAAGTTACTATTTCTAATTCCAGCCTTTGTGATCAGAGGCTATATTGCCTATAGTATTGACATACATTGCAATATATGAATAAAACCTTTTCATTTTTCGAATCTTTTATTTTGTTTTGATGTAGCAAATCTTACCTATTTTGTATAAGTTTATTCATTATAAAAATGGTATTTCATGTTATATTTAGACTTTATAGCACAAGATTGAAATGGTGATCATGCCAGATTCAATGCTCCACGCAGGACAACACTTTGTGAGTTTGCCAAATAGTTCGAAATCGGCACGCTTTTATGTCTGGTATTTCAATGTTTGCAATTTTTTCCACGATATCAGAAAAACTTATAGCGAGTCGAGTCTTAAAAAAAACGATTGTAGGGTATAAATCTCTCACTTTAGTTACCTTAAAATGCCTATACAACGTCGAAGATTAGGTACCAATGTCATAAACCCACATTTCGGTGGCAACGTTTTTTTAGATTACTCATGATAGAGTTCAAACCCATACTTACTTATCCCGCACAGTTTCAGTCTCCGTGCTGTTACCAAACCAATCTTGATAGCAGACCCAGGTAACTTGCGTCTTCCAACTGAGTAGTTTACACGGATACAAAAAAAAAAACAAACAAAAGCAACGACACCAAGGTAAAAATCATCGCTTCACCATATCTTTAAGCAACAATAAAATATAAAAGACATCGACATTTAAACAAAAATATTTACTCATAAATAACTTCCTCAAAATGGTTATCAAGCAAATTTATTAAATCTTATATTCCAATGAAATGTTGATCTTGGCCTCATCCCTCTTATCGTGGAAAGAGGGTAGCCCCATAGGGAGACTAATGGGAATAATGGAGAAGTAATGAGCTAACATTATTATTTATCTGCAGGGGTCCCGAGTATACTCCAAGGAGGTATATTTACAAAGTTTATACAATAAGAATTTGACGTGGAAGTATCTCATAAATGTCATTTTAAATTGCAGTTTTAATGGTTTTAAGAAGAGTGTTGCCTTTGTTTTCAATTTCTGTACCCAAAGGGTACTAACGGTTCTCTATTACATTTATTTGTTCTTCATTTTTTAGTAACTTTTATCTTATTTTATTTAATATTTTAATATATACGTGAAAAATAAATACAAAGTCCTACGCTTATATTCGCAAAGGAGTGGAATATACTCACATTTCGCCAGCTACCATTTTCGGTCAAATCTATTTGTTTCTGTTTACCAAACACAGTTTTAAACATTGCTACTCAAAACCCAATTTCAAAGTGTTATTTGTTTTTTTCGATAGCAGCCTGCTGTCAGCTCAACCGGTGATTCGGATCTGAGACATCAAGCACAAAAGGCAAATTCACTGCTGTTATTATGAAATCTAGTACATTCTGTTAAAAAAGAGAATTATAGCAAATAAATCTCTCTTTTAACAATTCTTTAATTGAGCAGAATGTCGTGTGTTATGTTATTTACTTATCCTTTGGCAATATACGAGTATAACAATACTATATTATTTAACTTACAGTTAAGGCGCTGCATTGGTGAGTATTCACATACAGTTATTAAACATAACTGTACGGCTTTGTTTTAATAGAGAACAACTAGGCATTTGTTTTTGTTTAAAGCTGAATACAAACTGAAACGATCACAGCCTGTCTTCAACTGAACGATCAGATATGATCCATTCTTTAGTATTCAAAAACGTAAGTATTAAATGGAATTAAAACATATCTATGGGCGCTTATTACGTCACTATTTCATACAGTGTGATTGTTTAGTCATTATGTTACGAAGTATAATATAAGTCAAAATTATACTTATTATTACTTAATAATTAGTATGCAGTAGCATTTAGCTATTGCTACATTCAGCAAGGCAAAGGCAGTTCATGAAAGAATTAGCAAGAAACACATAACCACTCCACACCATTTTAGTAATATGTTAGATTGAGAGGAGAGAGAGAAACAAAATATTCATCTCGCCCAACCAATCCGGATTGGTTGGGCGATGGATCTTAGTCGAAATATCATGCACCAGAAGGTAAATAATATGATCGTTTATAAATGAATGATAAGTTTGTATAACACGCAAAACAACATTTTAGGATTTATTAAACGAATCTAACCGTCAATGTATGCGCGACCTTTTGGATTGTAATTTTGGCCACTCTTATTAGTTTTCACTTCTTGTTTAACAAATAACACAACGGTAAACTATTACTTACCTGTATACACCGCCGAACCCATGTCTATGATTACAAGACACCACTAATCGTTCCTTTAATTGCCCATAATCACAGTAATAACATCAATTAGAGAAACGTTCAAACAAAAGTTCACCATTCAAAATAGAGAAAATGCACGCGTCGTTAGCTGTACCCTCATTATAATAATATTAGGGCTCAAAAGCATATGTTTACTCGTGTTAACGTTACCACGTACATTTTTAAATTATATTGACACAAGCGTCACGTAAAGGCGACATCCTGGATTAAAACCAGCCCCGTGCCGTCGGAGCCCGCTGTCGCTTACAAAAACCTCCGCTTCCTTTGTTGTGCAAAGAAGGGAAAGGAAAAACGCTCCACGACTTGTAAGAGAAAATCAAGTGAATTGCTGCTAGAATTTCCCAACGAGAATTAATAGGTGCGGATACAAATTCCTACCGGACGACGGCACACCAACATTCCTTCTGAATTTTTCAATGCTAGAGGTAGTGCCCTCTTGTACCTGATGACTAATTCGTCCGCTATTTAATTTGAATGGTTTCTGAGCTTGTTTATTTATTTACAGCTGATTAAACGGTTGTTTGTAGTATTGTGTATATTTTTTATTGTTTCTTTGTGCCGTTGTTTGGTTATTAATAGTGGAATTACTCGGTTAAGTATGTTCTATATCAAAAAGGTTTTAGAATACAGTAATGTATGCAGAATATTTTATTTTAAAGAGAATATGGACATTTGAATAATTTGTTATTAGATACGGCATTTATAACGGTTTATTCTAAGAAATACATACGGTAAAATTCGTATATAGTAGCTTCATTTCAATGTGTTATATTCGCGTAAACGTAAGACCTTAAGTGATATAAACAATATTTGTATTTAGGGGAATATAAAATATATCGTTATTTATAAGAAATTAAGAATGAAATAATACCTCATTTCCCATAAATCTTTATTAAAATAATTATAAATAAAGTAAATAATAATATCTATAAAAGTAATTTACGTCCTTAAAATATGGAAATTTTAATCTCTAATTTCTAATTATCCAGAACAAGGAATCGTCGATTGTGACGTCATAATGCGACTGTCGAATGTCAGGTAATAAACAATGTTTATTACTCGAAAGAAAAACATGGTTAGGTATATTTACTATTTTCATTAGCAGTAGTTCGTAGTATATAAAATGAGCTAGCTACTGGATATTGCCACTGTTAATGTTTAACCCGTCATACTGGTGCCAAGCGAGCTGGCTTCAACATCACGTTGGCACTAATTGCGTACATTACACGCATTGCGTAGACTGTTGGAAATAGTAATTGTGATTTTATGTATTCATTACACCTCGCTGATGTGGTTATAGGTGTAAACATAATGGCTAGTCTAAGTACGCCCCTTATTATCATAAACGTGCTTAACAGTAGTTTATGTAAATCGACATCCATGCGGCTAATATAATATTACATTTTGTAAAATGTTAGTGATGGTTGATTAGTAGAATAATACATTATCCAGATGTTCGTAGCAGGTGTTTAATATATCAGTACAACTGTATTATTTTTCTAGTTTAACAAAAATGTTAACTGTCATAATGTTTACCAACTATTTAGGTACTTACGTATTTGGATACTACTAGAGATAAGGACATACGAGACCGTCATATTGCCAAAAGCTTTAATTCTCATTTTCTTAGCAATACGTAACTACGAAATTAGATGTCACATACAATGAAAACACATAAATAGTGTAAATACAATTGTAGAGTTTAGTAAATTGTACACTATTATTAGTTTTTAAGTTATATATTTGTGAGTGTGCTGGTAAGAGAAAACTCTTCTCGTAGTATAGCAAAGTTTATTATTCACCGGTTACGTAAATACAATATAATGGGTAATATAATAGGTAGTTAAAGTGCACACTGAATCAAATTAATTATTGCGGCGGAAAATAATCGACCGATTTGCGTAATCAGCTAAAGTACATATTATACCTATGTAAATCTACGTAAACCGTACATATTCCCAACCCGTGAAAAGTAGCAAAATTTACTAGTATGACCAAGTAAGAATCACCTGGACAAAGCTAAAAATAGTTAAAATACGTATAAAGTAACATGTAAAATCAATTGAAATTAAACTACTATATACGGATTTTATCGCGTTGTTTATTTATCACTGTATTACAAAATTTTGAAAATATTACACTACTACTACTATTGATTTTATTTTACTAATTTATAAGCTAATAGAATGTTATCAAAGTGAATGAAGCCAGAGAAGTGTGTCAGGATCGTAGCAAATGGAAATCCGTAGTCTCTGCCTACCCCTCTGGGAAACAGGCGTGAATTTATGTATATGTATGTATGTATAAAATTATTTAAACTATTTAATCTATTTATTTTTGGTTTACACTTTCCCCGACGTTTCGGTTGCTTTTCGGCAGCCATGGTCACGGGCTCGATGATGCTCAATGAATAACATTCGCGTAAACAGAAGACAATATTATGTAAAATCAAAACATAAAATAATCAGTTTAGGTTCTTAAAAATTAAATTCAATATCCAGGATAGGCTTCGAACGTACACAGTTGGCTGCGACCGTCGTGTCCATGGATGCGGGCGCTCCATCACAGAGAAAGACCGGAACAACTTCTTTATCCCGGTAGAAGGTTTGATGGACTGCATCTCAATGTCCTCAGATGTAACTAGAGAGTTGCTGGTATTACATGATTTTTTGATGCAGTAACCACGTCGCCACCTATATGGCTATTGCGACTCCAATAACAGCCAATAGTAAATAGGAAATAACGTAGTGATGTATGTCGTGAGTTGTAACGTCGGCGTCGGGAGTTGTTCTTTATCCTTTAGGTAACACAGATGTTTTCTTTATACTACTGAATTGGCAAACAATCATACGGCCCACCTGATGGTAAATGGTCACCTTAGCCTATCGACGCTTGCAATACCAGAGGCATCACTTGCGCGTTGCCGACCTTGTAAAAACCTTTTAACGCACTTTTTGAAGAACCCTATACTGTAGTCTTGTGGGAAAACCTGGGCAGGGAGTTCATTCCACAACCTGAGCGTCCGCGGGAGAAAATTCCTTTGGAACCGCTTGGTGCGGCACCAATTAGGTTGTAAGGTCTGAGAATGACATCCCTGCCGATGGCGAGCGGTGCGATGATTAAAAGTAGCTGAGGTCATCATCTCAAACAACTCATCAGAACACAATCCACTATATAAGCGGTAGAGCACACAAAGGGAGGCAAAGTCCCGTCTGAAACTTCGTGACTCAATACCGTCTGTGAGTTTGGGCTCACCGACAATTCTCAATGCTCGTCTCTGTACCGTGTCAAAAGGATCAAGCTGGTATTTTGGTGCTCCTGCCCAAAGATGACTGAGTACTCCATGTGCGGCCGGACTTGCGACTTATATAGAAGCAGTGTTTGCCCCGCAGTGAAGAACTGCTTAGCTCTATTGAGCACACCAAGCTTTTTGGAAGCCAGCTTGACCTTGCTCTCTAAATGACTGCGGAACTGTACATCACTTGAGATGTCTAGGCCAAGGATTCCAATACTCTTGGAGATGGTGAAAGGCGTGTTCTGGAGTTGTGGAGGCACAGTAAGTGGGGTTTTCTTAGCGGTGAACGCGCAGGCTTCTGTCTTAGCTGGGTTAAACACGACTAAATTTAGTCTTCCCCATTCAGATACTCTATCTAGAGTATTTTAGATTTCAGACACAAGTCGTCGTGGCTTTCCTCCACTGTGGACCGAGGGATATTAGCGCAGCCCGTGTAATAAGTATCCCCAGTACTGTCATCCGCATAGCAATGAATGCCATCAATTGACAACATATGCATATTGCAGCAGGAACAGCGTCGGGGACAACACAGAGCCTTGCGGGACGCCAGCATTTATGTCCATGCGGTTAGAGCAATCACCGTCAACCAGAGTTTAGATGCATCTGCCGGACAAAAAGCTGGCAACCCATTCGCATAATCCCTTGGGCAGTCCGTAAGATGGTAACTTCGATAGAAGACTTTGTGCCAGACCCGATTGAAGGACTTCGCCATGTCCAGGCTGACAGCCAATGCCCCACCTTGGCTCTCATCATCGGTGTGTGAGATACACGAGAAGGTCGCCAGATGAGCGACGATGGCGGAAGCCGTATTGTCGGTCACTCAACAATTCGTGACCCTCAACGTACCTCAGGAGCCGAGAGTTGATCACCCGCTCCATAACCTTGGAGAGAAGAGAAGTTATGGCGATCGATGGGTCAGATCTGTCACCTTTTTTTGGCACTGGGTGAACGAATGAGGTCTTTCATGAAGACGGAACTTGTCTTGTAGAATAGGAAAGCGAGAAGAGGCGCGTCAATACTGAACATAACTCAGTAGCACACTGCTTTAGTACCACTGCCGGTATGCCATCTGGCCCGCTCGACTTATGAACATCTAGAGACATTAGTTCCCGCCGGACCTCACGTTGTGAAATTGAGATTTCCGGCATGGAATGACCACACCACGGGATAGTAGGTGGTACCTCGCCTACATCGCTCATAGTCGAGTTTGATTCAAAGAGAGAACCCAGCAAATCGACCTTTTCTTTGGCATTATGGGCCAGATTTCCATCAGGCTTTCGGAGTGGTGGCAAGGACGACTGACAAAAATTACCTTCGGCAGCCTTGGCGAGGGACCAGAGAGCGCTACTCCCAGAAGGGAAGCTAGCAAGTCGCACGCCAATTCTGCCGACGAAATCAAACTTAGCCCTGGCAACCACTCTCTTATTGAGCCTCCAGGCAGCATTTAGTTTGCGTTTCACTTCGGGGATATTAGATTCCTGGGCTTTGACCATGGCCTGTACTAATACAGGCCATGGTCAAAGCCTCATAGGCAGATTGCTTTAAGGCTCTAGCATCTCTGCAGGACTGATTGAACCACGGTCGTTTTTTAATTACTGCGGCGATCCGGTTTGAGATGTAGCATTCCATTCCCGCAACTATCGCTTCTGCAACGGCGCTAGCGCAGGTTTCGGGATCACCTGAAGTGAAACAATGCTGCCTCCACGGGTACGCTGCGTAGAACTCTCGCAGCTTATCCCAGTCTGCTGACTTATAGTGCCACACTCGACGCCATGTGGTGGGCCGGAGTAGATCTGCTTGCGCAAGTGGCACTCGCACTCGAACAAGGCAGTTGTCAGAAGAACCAAGAGGTGCATCCACCTGGATGGAGTATCCATCCGAGCGCGTACTCAGCAGAAGGTCCAATAAGGAGCTGGTGTGGGTCTCTACATCTGGTATTCTAGTAGGACTATGTACCAGTTGAGAAAACTCATAGGCTAGAGCAAACTCATGAGCAGACCTTCCCACAAAGTCAGTGGATCGAGAACCAAGCCACTCTACGTGGTGGGCATTAAAATCTCCTAAGATCACTAATTCTACAGAAGGGTACTGCTCAAGAACTTTGTCAGTCGACGATTGTAGATGCTCAAAGACGAGTCGTGTCTGCGTCACCGCTATGAGACCTGTAAAGACACGCATAGATACAGGTGTGGCCTCTGTAATCTACGCATACCCACATAGTCGACAGGTTTCTGTCTTCAAGGCCATCAAGACGGCGACAGCAAATGTCATCACGGACGTATACACAGACCCCTGCACGACGTACGAAATTGTGCTCTAACTTGTAGCCAGGGTATAAGAGATACGACGTGTCGGTCGGGCATGATATTTGCGTCTCCGTAAGGAAAACAAGGTCGACTTCGCTGTCCTTATATGTTGATGGACAGCGTTGATGTTCGAGTGAAGTCCTCTTATGTTGCAGAATTCCAAGTGTAATGTGGATGAGGATGCCGCTGAAAAAACACTTCTTCTATTCTTTATGGCCATATTTTAATAAAGGGGGTGTAAAGGATATCAGGAGATGTTGTACTATCAGCGCAAGGGACAAAGACATGTTTACATCTCACCAGAGCCTGGCACAGGTAGAGCGATTTGCCGACGCGGCAGCCGGAAGGGCCCCCGGTCCCCTCCCGATACAGTAGTCGAGTCCACTCCGGTCACCTCCCCCGACAACAACTACTGCATAGGGAACTTTACACGGGCTGGCGGTTCAGCCTCCCAGGGCAGAGATTAAGTAATCCCTGGGTTTGGGAACCCGTTCAGCCTACCGGGGGCCAGCGGACAGCCGTTTCATCGGGTCTACCTAACCGCCGCGTCGTCACTTCGTGCTCATACAAGGCAATGGTGCTCACATAATCACTGGTCCCCTCACTGACAGTGCAGCGCCGCCTCAAGGAACACTGGCACCCCTACTCACCGCAGGAACACAACACACGGTTATTTTGGCTGCGGTCTTCTGTAGGGTGGAGGTAGTTTCCCAGACGGGCTGCTCCTGCGAGAGGTAACAATAAACAGTTACCTCTATGCCCTACCTCTTATAACCACTGCGATGTCTTCGTTGTTGTTGTTTTCAGCAGCGGCGTGGAGTATATGTTGACTATGCCATTTATTGTTTTATCCAGAGAAGGAATTTGAATGTCGTAATCCATCTTAACATTGCTGTAGTAGTAATTGTGAGAGTGTATTTTTAAGTCGCTCGTTTGGAGAAGACATCCTTGTTTCAGAGATACTATAGATGATGTATTGATGACGTGCATTCTGACGTCACCTTCACACACAGTATGTATATTGCACGAATCGCAGCACGTCACTAGCCACGTGTTCGTGTTGTGTAATTGAACCCAGGCTGTGTCGCATTCCGTTTTCTTTGTAATACAGGGTAAAGTTGATTGATGTCCTAATAGTTTGGCTTCACACGGTGCATTAGTGTTTTGTAAATTGAAAATTAGTAGGTTTAAAATGCAGATGAAATTATCCGTTTGCCGTTGAACGCAGTGCTTTAATTTAAATCTGATGTAAGTATTCTTCTCCAAGTTTACAGCGATGTACATATTTCGATGACACAGAAACAGCTGTTGTAGCCTCATATGGGTTCTTCATAGGCAAAGGAAAAAGTTTATACACAACAAAGTCTTCGTCGCTCGCCAGTGGAATATGAAGCTCATACATAAAATAATTGTCGGTAACTTGAGCCTTGACGTAAATTAGTTCATATATACGTTTTATTTCATCTTGAACGTTGGCTACCGGTAATGTCAATGTTTTGGGTAACTGTCCTAAGATAATAGTGAACTGTTGGATCAAATTGACTGGAGTAAGTAGGTGAACATCGCTTCGCTCCTTATAGGTGTTCATCAGGGTGTTAAAAAGACTTTCTAGAATGTTTTACAAGTTTGTCAGTAGTAAATGTGCAGTAAGCGAAGCTGAGGTAAAAAAGGTGGTTGCCATAGCCACTTCGATTCCCGATTTGATCTTCGCAAACTTAATGTCAGTTTCGTTTATAAATTTGTTTATAAGTAAACTGGTTATTCATGTTCTGTTCATTTTTCTTCAAAATTTCATTTTCAATTTCGGCAATAGTAGTCTGGTTTCGCACGAGCTCTAGAAGATAGTTTTCGTGTTTAAAGTCAAAGTTGGTTTTTGAAATTTGGTCTTTGCTCAATTGTTCTAGTAGCTCGACACAATTACTGGACCATTTTCTTAGGTTCATACCTCCGCGTTGTAATAGTTTTATTAAGTCAGTTTGTAGATTTTTGGCAGTTTCGAGACAGTTATGTCCACTTGTCAAATCATCGACATAGAACTCGTTACGTAATGGGTCGGCCGTCTCGGGGTATAAGTGACCATCGTCGTTCGCTAACTGTTGTAGAGTTCGCATCGCTAACCACGGCGCGCATTTTGTACCGTATGTACATAGGATGTATTCTCGTAATTGTTCGGTGGGCGAGTTCTTCCATATGATATTTTGAAGCGATTTTTGTTCGTCAGCAATCCATATACAGCGGTACATTTTTTCTATGTCCGCCGTAAATGCATATTTGTAAGTTCTAACTTTAAGATGAGTGTTTGAATGTCCTTTTGTAGGTTGGGGCCTTTTTCCATCAGGCTGTTTAAACTTTTGCCACTAGAAGTTTTCCGTGAACAAAACTCTTAATTTGGTTGTGGTGGATTCGTCCCGTAAAACGCTGTGGTGTGGTAAATAATATTCAGTGATGTTGTCTGAGACGCCGGCTCCATAATTACGTTGTAATGCCAAGTATTCATTAATGAAGTATTTGTACATAGTTCATTGTTGATTACATTCGGGCAATTGTTTCCTTGTTTTAAAAATTGTACAATAGCAGCTGACTTTGAGTATGCAAGATGTTGTTGATAGCACTGAACCATGGGCATTTTTACTATATATTTGTCATCGGGACATCTCTTAGTTGTTTGCTGGTAGTGAATTTCACATTGATCGTCTCGTTGTATGTCTTGAGAGCTTTGACTAATATCTTCACTCTCCCAGTATCACGACAAATTAGATGTCGTTGCTAAAGTTAGGTGACAGTTAAAGGTTTTTAGTTCCCGCACAAAATCCAACCCTGGCGAGTTTGCCGAGCGATGAGCGAGTGCTGGTAACCTTTCAAAACTCCGTCTAAGATGATGTCCGCGTAAACATCAGCTCCCAGCAGGAGGTCTATTGAGCTGGACACATTGTAGTTAGGATAGGCAAGCTTTAAGTTTTGTAGATGTGTCCAACCAGTGCTTTGGAAAGTGCAGCCTTGCAACTTATTAGTTAAGTTAGTCAGTGTCAATGCTTGTACATTGAACGTGAACTCTGAGTGAATTGATTTGCAGTTGAGATGGAGCAGGCTCTTGCAGTTACGTGACGTAGATCCGATTCCAGTTATAGCGGCGTCAAATTTGTTTCGAGGTAAGCGTAGTAGTTGAGCTGCATTTTCAGATATTAAATTTGTTTGGAACCCCTGATCTAGGAGACCCCGCAAAGTTATATAGTTTCCATCGGCAGATTGCACCTTAACTTGAACTATAGTTAATAAGATTTCAGTGCCATCAGCCACCAAGTGGTGAGCGCCGGGGTAAGTTGATATTGAAGATGTTAAAGGAGCTGGGTTCGAATGCCGTTCATGAACCCTTTTAACATTTGTTTCATTGTAGGAAAGTTTATTCAAATGTAATAATATATGATGTTTAGAATTACATTCACGGCATGTTTTCCTCGAATTACAAGCTGCGCTGCCGTGGCTATATAGACAGTTTTTGCACAATTTGAGTTTTGCAACAGTTTTATTACGTTGCGCAATGTCCATATCGATAAACTTGTCACATTGCATCAACACGTGATCCTTAGACAAAGAGGGCATCGTCCATAAGACGAATGGAATATTTTTAAGGAGCCCATATTTTTTGTTTCTTGTTGTTTGTTAGAAAAATTATTGGGCTTATAGTTGTTTTTCCAGTCATTGTTGTTTGGCCTTTGAGTTTTGCTTTCAGTAGAGTCTTTAAAGCACCTTTTGCAGTTTCGTAAGCGAGTTTGAGTTCTAGGAATCTAAGGAATTCCTCTAAGTCCGGCACTTCCCTGTTATTCTGCGTTTCTTTTGTATATTCTTTAAGAGTGGTCAAATCACATTTTTGCGACATATTGTAAACTATCATTGGTCCCCAACTCGATACGTCAACTCCCATGTTGCCAAGGTCATTCAGGCACTCTGTTATTACATCGTGCATGCGTTTCAGGTAATAATAATAATAATAATTTATTTATTGATTACAGTGGTAAACCATGAATACAGTCCATAAAGTACTTAATATATGTAATATAATATGGGTGCCTGTACTAGGATAAACCTGTGTCACAGGCGTTAAGGGCACTTACAATGTGCTACTAGGAACTAAGTTATATACAATTAACCATACTTATTATATAAATATATGCAAAAATAGGCCAAGATTATAATTATTATCATAGAACTTGTCATTACTTATTTAACAACAATCAACAAATCTTCAGTATGCACATAATTTAAAGTTTGTAAGTACCGACTATTCGCTTAGATCTTATATAACTTAGGTCATATATAGCTGTTTGTTTATTTATCTTGTTATAAAGAAAAGGCCCTACGAATGCGAAAAATCTATTTGTAAAAACAAACTTTGATTCAGAAAGTGTGGTACAGACAATATCTTTCCGTCTTTTAGTGTTAGTAACGTTGATGTTATACGTAAGCGTTGCGTGCTGTTTAAATACGGTGTACATTATAAAAAGCTGTCGGACAGTTAATACATTACAATTTTCATACCAAAGATGTGTGGAAAAACGGTAGGGTCGGTGGGTTGCTGTAGGAATACCGAATTGGGGTAATTTCAAATCGGCACTGACGACGTTATCTATCTTGATACATTGGTACCTATCTTGTAGATAGTCTGTGAGAAGCTGTAACTGTGTGCCCCAAATTCCTAGTGCATCCAATTTTTTTAGAAGCATAGGTAGACACGATATCCATTGCCTTCTCCAGATCAAGAAAAATGACAATTCCCTGCTTACTCTTCCCAATTTCTTCTGAGATATAGCTGGTTAAATGATGTACTGCGTCTGCTGTTGATAACTTAGGTCTAAAACCGAATTTCATGTCGGAGAAGAGGAAGTTCTTTTCAATATTCGATACTAGTCTTTTATTAATAATTTTTCCAGTATTTTGGAGAAAGAAGGTAACAGTGAGATGGGCCTGTAGTTAGTCATGAGATTTTTATTACTGGATTTATGTATTGGTATTACTATTGCTTTCTTAAGGCATTTGGGAAATATGCCAACCGAGAGGCAATTTTGAAAAATATTCGTTAATGGACGCACCAGAATGTGCTTACAGTTTGTTGGCGTTAGGTTGTTGAATAGCTGGTAAATGTTCGTCTTGCAGCTCCAAGTGTATTTTGTCAATCAATTCCCATTTTGATTTCAAGATAATAAGATGTTCTTCAAACTCCTACTTTTCATTTATGGAATTAATGTTTATTTTTGACATAGCCTTGTTCAAAGCCTTAAAGTTGCGTTCTTGTTGAGTTATCAGATTTTTTATGTCGTCCTCGGTGTCGTCGTCCACAAGTACGGTTAAGTCAAAATCTAAATTTTGTTGGTGTTGCTTTCGTTGGAAGGCCTGCAAATCCAACATATTTTTCTTAGTTGACTCGTAAATACAGTTGTTAAAATACCCAATGTTTTTGTTGTCAACATTTTCTAAAAGTATTTGATGTAGTTCGTCAAAGTTCACCCATAGTTTTCCTAGGTTCGCTAAACGTTTTTCCAGGTAATCCACAGTTTTTCTAATAACGCTATCTTTCTTATAGTTGATACACAATGTTTTAATGTCTTCAAAAATGCCGACTTGTTTGGTAAGTTGCAGTTCCATCGTAAGTAGTTATGTGTTGTATAAAAGGTAATTTAAGTAGTTTTAAGTTAGATGTAGTTAAAGTATAGTAGGTAAGTACCTTACCTACCTTAAGTTGTAAGTTCCAGGGTAGTTATGTCTTGGATACAAAGAAGACTGTAGGTATAGATCCGTAGTTCCACTAGTCTCCAAATTTCAATGTTTCTTCGTTACTCGTCTTGTCCGCGAGCTCCGTCGAAAATTGAAGGTTGTTGATGATCAGTAAAACTGAGCCCTAGTGATGACACTTGACTCTTAATCTGGATTGGTGGACCCGCTTGTGGGAGGCCAGCCAAACTGATTCACTATCACACTTTATAAGACACAGATCACAATGTATCCGACTTGAAGGACCCTTTAATGTACAGTTTAGTTAACTGTACACTACTATTAGTTTTTAAGTTATGTAGTTGTGAGTATGCTGGTAAGAGAAAACTCTTCTCGTGGTATAGCAAAGTTTATTATTCACCAGTTACGTAAATACAATATAATAGGTAATATCGTTAGGTAGTTAAAGTGCACACTGAATCAAATAAATTTTTGCGACAGAAAATAATGAACCGATTTGCGTAATCAGCTAAAGTACATATTGTATATTATATTTGTTTGTTGATAAATGAATATGGATGATTTTCCATTTTTTTTATGGCTAAACTAGCTGCTGACTAAATTGATAATGTTAGGATTTGATATGGAGATTGGGGAAATTATGTGTACCTTTATCAATTGCTGTCGCCTCCTGTAGAACTGAGAGTAAAGTTACAATTAAAACCACGTTCGTGTCTGAAACCAGCTTAAGTCTTCAATAATTTACTATAACGACTTGATATGCAATCCGTTTATTCCTACCCTGTACAAAAAATAGGGAGATCATTTCGTCTCCACAGCTACTGGGATATAATGCCTTATATTATACTGGGAAATGTGCTGTATTCAGCATGCCGAAGTCAGCTCAATTTAGGTCTTTAACCGTTGCAAGCGTATATGTCGTTTAATCCTAAAATTGCCTGACTTTGGCTGCAAACTGAGTCTTCAGACGATGAGGCGTTTAACTGGGTTGTGGATGGCTTTGGATGATAGAAAATATGATAGAAGTGATATTTATATAATTTATTATGATTAGCATATGTAATTTAGGACATACAAGACTACGAAATAACTTGATATAAATCTAAGCAATAATCTTGCTGTCATGACTGGGTCCCTTTGCGAGACTTATTTTATAATTTTATACTTAACTAACTGATTTTAGGAGAAATCAAGTCAACTGTAAATCACTGGATATCAAATCAGAATATTCGTTAACTCCTTAAACATCATCAATAGGTAGGTATATTTTAAAGGTATCGATATTAACTATCATATTATATTTTCAAACCTATCGATACATTTACTTGATATGACACCAAAAAAAGCCATGCGATAGCTGATCTGTAACAGCACCGCTTACAAAAAAGACTAACAACAACAACATAAGAATTCAAACATAAACAAAATAAAATCAGAATCATTGAAGCACATGCCTCAAATTGACCCAGTTAGCCCTTAATCCAAACCACTTAAATGTGCAGAGACGTTCATATTCACACTTATTATAACTGAGGCGAGTTATGCCGCAATCTCAATGCAATAAACATTCAGCTTGGCGGCACGTGCCGACGACGACTAGCCTTTCTGCTGCCTCTACAATAGACATAGAGCGAACGAATGAGACAAGGTGATAAAGGGTCAATACGGGACTATTAGATTCACGAAACGTAGCTTTTTATTGCTTTGCCTGCAGTTCTGGCGGGAGGTTTGGGAAAACAGTGCCGCGTTTAAAATGAATTTTAATTTTGTATACTATGGAAACCGCCAAATGTGCCTGACACTACCGCGATAGGCCACTTTGCTCATGAATAAAGCCCCCAGTGAGTTCAAAACTGGTCGAACTGTACCAAAATGTACAACAATACAAGCATGAAACTTATCAAACACGGTAGTTTTTGAACTTGTCTACACATTAAGTCGTTCTTATTATATCATTAAGTTTTATACTAGATAGCTTCCAAATAACTAGGATAGTTCTCATACGCCTTTATGTAAGTTGCAACAATATGTCCCTTGCGCTAGCAAAATAGTACCTATTAACTCTTTTTTATAGTATCAACTTCGTGCAAATGGTAGACATTCTATTTAAAACGTCCTAAGACTACAGTAATCGCTTTAACCATTATTTATGTACACATGAAATATTTTATATTTAGAACAAAAACCTATACACTTAGAATATTACCTGTGTCGCGGAAATTTTACAAACATTCAAACAACTAACACAAAAGATATCCAAACTCGGCATATCAATTTGTTGAACATACGAATTTTTGTCCTAGTGGTGATTGAATCAACAATACTCACATTAATAGCAGTGGCAAGATAGGCACCAACCAACCAACCCCTACAATATAGGTATGTGCAGTATATTCTAGAATTCTATAATTCTATCTCGTGCATGTATGTTGGTTTGCCATCGCGTACTAAAAGGAAATCCGCTAAATATAAAAAATCTAATGCATTTTATGTTATAATTTAAAACAAAAGACGCTCAAACATTTTCAAAAATGTGCTTCTAGAAATATTATCATATTTTGTTAAATCAAAATAACAAAGGGTGAGATTTGCTGAATAATGTTCCACAGATAAGTTTTAATGTTATCTTCATCGTATCTTTATTGTTCCCAGGCGTATTGGGCTCGGTTTCAAGTTAGAGATACGGTCGATTATCAGTTCTTGCACGATAAGTAAAGTTTTAATAGCTGTGACACTTTAATTTGCATGCCAAATCGAGGCACCTAATAAACGTATCAAAATAAGTGATGTCTAGTTAAAACTAAGTGAGAGATCTAGGTTGTAATTTTTAAGATCGTAAAAATAATTATAAAAGAAATAGGGCCGTTTAGTTCGTAAATAAAAATTCGAAATAAACTTGACGTATACTACACAGATTTAACGTAGAAATAAAAAAAATCGCAGTTTACAAATTTAATGCTATATTAAAAATGGTGCTTGTACGCGCTTGTAGAGCTAAGCCAATGTGTATTACGCCCATATTTGAAACTGTGTCCTTAATCTCACATAATTAGGAGCAAGCTTATTACCATTTACAGGGAACATGTCTAGACTTTATTTTGCTAGGAAGTTTATTTACAGGAAAACACAATAACACTTTTCTCGCATAGAAAATTAAATCTGAGCTTTGCTTTCAAATATAAGCGCAAACTATGACATGGAAAGGTGGTTGTTATAATAAGCATCCAAGCTTTTCTTTTTCACATAAAAATCTTTTTTACCGCCATACAGTATATCTGACTCCCATAGACTGTACAATCATGGTGTTTCTTAATCTTGGAACAAGTATATGTATGCTCAGTGTAGTACATACAGGTTGTCCGGTAATAAATGGATAACCTGGAAATGTCTTATAGTGGAACTGATGGCCGTTCAGAAAAAAATATGAAAAAAAATCTATCCTAACTACTACCTGAGATATGTGTTTTTTTTAAATTACCATGTGTAACTTTCTTGTATACTACGACCATAAATGAATGAAATCCATCGGTTTTTTGTTGTTTTATTATTAAACACTAATTATGCTAATAAAAAGACAGTCAAAAGTATGCTATGCTAATATAGTTTGCACTTTCTAATATATATATTTTTTTCTTTCGTTTTTTCTAAACGGCATTCAGTTCTACTATGAGACATTTTAAGGTTATCCATTAATTACCGGACACCCTGTATATGGATAGTATGTTCACAGCAGTAGTGAATGTGACTGCTGCGAATGAGTTCTCTGGTTCAATTTTGAGGTCGGGCTAGTTTTTACTGGGTTTTTCTATCAAATCATTTTCAGTAGCAGCACAGAGTTTGGAGCTGTTCTCGATTGACGTTATGAAAACCATGACGTCAATCCAATTACTAGGGACCTCAAAACTATTGCTGATGAAAAGGTTTGTGTAATATACTTCTGCAAACCCCTTTAGGTATATATGTATGAATAGAATGTTTTCGTAAAGCAAATATTCATCGGTTATATCTAATCCAATTTCGAATGACAGTCTATAGGTATACTTCAGTGAAGATTTTTATTGTAGATTCTATTAATACCTATAGCAGCGATAGCTCAGTGTGGAGACCAACAAACTGCAATGCAGAGGGTCTCGGGTTTGAATCCACGTCGCGCACCTCTGACTTTCTGAAGTTATATAACTTTTCGAAATTATGTGCGTATTGATTGACAATTATCGCCTGCTCCGTGTCTCAGAGAGCACGTTAAGCTGTCGGTCCCGGCTGCCATGAACATCTGTGGCAGTCGTTATTAGGAAGTCAGTGCCCTATAATATCCTGACACTAGCCTTAGGGTATCGTTAGCCTTCGGGTTGCGGAGGTCAGGTGGCAGCCGCTCTGTGTAAAAACTGATATCCAGTCAAAGCCGGTTAGACTACAAAAGCCGACCCTAAGTGACTTGGTAATAATAAAGGCTAGGGAGAAGAAGAAGATTCTATTAATACCTAGCCGCGAGTACATCTTATTAAAATTATAGTGGAGTAAGTTTATTATTTGCACGGCTTCTCTCCTGTGCAAATGACAACAGCGTTGAGCTACGTGACAGTCTTGTCCTTTTTCTCCTTTTATAGCCAGTGTTGGTAATATACAAATTCAGTATATGATTTGTAATAATCAGTGCTTTGTACTGCACTGTAACGAGCTCGTAATTGTACATTCAAGATGTTAACTGCACTGAATTTAAATAATAGTTCTTCATTTAAAATTTTATAAATAATTTACATCTATTGAGATTTTATCGCGGTTTATTTTATTACAGGTTGCCTTTCATCAGCCATGGTCACAGCAAATCTGTTTTACAAGCTTTTTATTTCAGTGTAACGTAAAAACTGTACAGATTTAAATGATACATTTGAACTCCCTTCTCACGCTTTCCACCCGAGCTTAGCAGCGTCACAATTTATATACACAGATGATAGTATCCGTACTTTGAAAGAATTTAATTTCAAAAGATTTTCAAGCCATATTTCGTCTTGTTCCTTTGAAAACTGGCGATAAGGTGCACAACGTAATGCACATATAGGTTGTCACGAACGAATTTTAGTGTAACAAGTAGGTAACACATCCAGTAAAACAATATTCAGAACATTACGTGTAATATTGGAGAGGCTTCCATTCTATGTGGAGGCCTTAGCGGTAACACGGGCGAGACGTGACGTATTATGTTGGGTCCACACAACACTCAACACAGTGTGCAACAAATGTGCAATGTATGCCTCACGTGAGAATAGTGCCAGTGCAACGTGCTTGCGGTCCACAAGCCGCCGCCACCGCCGCGCGCCATGAACAAACGGCCGACATTATGTGCTTCTGTGATTGATTTCATTTTGTAATACGTTAGAGTGCCTTCGCTCGGTATAATGTTTCCTAGCGATTTTTTTTTATATCTCCAGTAATTCTAGAATATTAATACTAATACATGATGTGATATCGAAATATATATTTTCTTAATGTTTAATACTATCTGTCTTGTCTATTTATATATTATATTATTTTAGGAGTTTGAGGTGTACCAGCCGTGATAAAAAGCTCAGCTTAGGACCACGGCCAGTGCATAGGCTAGTTTAAAAAAGGATACTACGTAACAGAGAAGTCAACTAGATTGTTGTAATACGATTTAAAGTGGATGCCATCTAACTCATATCACGTAGTACAAATATTATACATGACGGCTTACCTTAAATATTAAAATGTTGCACTCAAACGTGTCGTTGCAGTAATCGCATGGTTCAGACTAAGTGAGTTAGAGAGCACACTATACCGCTTGTTACAAAGAATTCAGGTAAATTGTCTTGTCAAGACTCTTCTCTCTCCTAATCCTAACTAATATTATTAATGCAAATGAGAGTTTGTTTGTTTGTTACGCTTTCACGCCTTAACTACTCGAACGATCATCATGAAATTTCGCACACACGTTGCCAAGGGTACATAAAAGAACAAAGGGATATTTATCCAGAAAAAAGTATTGTTACTAACCAAACCTACATTTACGTGAGAGAAGCCGTGAGCAAAATAGTAACTATGAATTAGAAAGAAAGAAAGAAAGAAGAAAGAAATCATTCTTTATTGCCACAAAGCAATATGACTACATATTTTTCTTATAAAATATTGACAAAATAATAAAAAAGACAATTAAATAAATAGTTCGTAAGTAAAAACTACAGTAGTTACTATGTATTAGTATCAGTTAGTAATACGAAATAAAAATAAATTGCACTATCATAAAAAGTTTATTCTGTGATACCGAATCATAATCGTAGCGTTACGTTAGTTGGTAACAGTGTGAATTTTTTAAACGTTTAAACGTAAAATATCGCATATAAATAGATTTACTGGCGTTTGTAATTAAGTACTATTTTAGCCTTTTTATTGCTACAATGTATTTAAAGCAAACTAATGAAACATTGTGGTAGGACAACAGGTATAAATTGTATTTTAGCTCGCAGTTTTAGTCTGGCAGTCAGGACTTTTTAAAGATCTTATTTAAGATTCTACAATAGGGTTTTTACAAATTTATACCAATAACAAGCTTAAACGGTAAAAAATACAGCACACCGGTGGCCAGTCACAATAGATTACGTCTGGTAATCTATGACCTGACAGATTAAATTTGATATTAATATTTTAAACACGTCATTTTTAAAGTAGGACTTGATGCCTATTACCTGGTAAAAGTATGTACACGTCACAAAAACGTTTGAAATTCGGCTGAATTAAAAAAGCCCACAGTACTGAGCACAGAACTTGCGTATCACGCATCTCTATCTACGCGCGCTGCAACAGAGAGCATGATAGTATGCGATATTTATGCTAAATAGTATGTCATGTATATTTTAATATGGATAAATGTGTATTTTTTATGTTTTACACGAGTATACAAATCCCAGATTTATAAGTTTTATATGATGACATACACATTCTAATAACCACCTCGGTAGTGCAGCAATACCGAATTCCTGTGCATATTAAGGTCTCGAGTTCAATATCCTGGTCGGGCAAACTGTTATTGCGTACGACTGTCAAGTCAAATTTTGAGTAGGAGCACGGAGTCTGCTCGATACTGTCCGGTAGATGGCAATAGACTCGTTCCCTTTTACGTGGGACCTTAAATAGCGGGCGAAATATGTGTATAATAAATGCTGTATTTCCCTGCGGGGACTTAAGTGTGAGAACATACGTATTTATGCTTGTCGTACATATGATTCACGCAAACCAAATTAAATCATTAACTTAGCAATTGTTGGTATGTCAGGCATAATTGAAAACCTATCGTGTCTGGCCGTCGGTGTGCTTCTGCCACTTTATATGTTAATAAAAAAAATATGAAAGTAGTAAGTAAATACCGAGCACATCTTAATCAAGCATATAACAATTCATTACCATAAGTTACTGTTATGAACATTTAGCATACGGAATCAATTAATACACAGATGTGGTGCACCGCATGAATTGTCTCAAGTAAGCGGCGTACTCGACTGATCTAAGGGATTGCACACACTCTAAGTAATAGTTCAAACTGTATATTTATAATAATAATATCAACCCTGTGGGTATATAAACTATCTCACTGCTGGCCCGTCTCAATGTGAGAAAAGCTTCTTATCAGCTTGAGAAGGGTTAAGCCATGTTCTACCACGCTAGCCCAGTGCTGCGGACTGCGCACATCTTCAAGACACATTAAGGAAAATACTCAAACATGCATTATACCCATCCTCAAGTGTAACCGAGTGCCACGCCTGCGATCGCGGGTCAAACATTTGTCTGCATGGACATGGATGTTTGTCTTAGTCTGGGTGTTTCTATGTATAATATGTATGTATTTACAAAAATAAGTATATATGTATGTTTATCCATTGTCTAGTACCCGTAGTACAAGCTCTGCTTAGTTTGGGCCAGATGGTGTTTTGGGTCCTAAACACATTGAATGTCTTACAAGTATCAACGTAATCGATGAGATGCCATACAAGTGTGAGTTTATATAAGTACGTATAAATATTATTGGCAAAGAAAATAACGGAATAATTGGAAAATTTAAGCGCTATCTTTACGGCTAAATATAACTCATATCGAAATCTTTCTAGATAAATCCGGTGCACCTGCCACGGGTAGAAAAGTGCAGTATTAAAAGGTTTTATAAGTATTATTTGAAAACCTCTCTTGTGACTGTCGGGGACGCGCCTCGCATCTTGTCTAAAGCGGCGTGTACATATTGTCAGCCACGTACACTTGAAAAGATTTTTCTTCCACAAAAATAATTTTAGACGGACTTTTCAGTTAGGATGACTTTATAGCATCTTATGTTTGCGTTCAATCTTGAATGCTCGGGATTAGTTAACATTTCTTTTGTTATAAAAATTTTGATAGCAGCATGAAGTTTGTAAAAATACCCGGCAAAATGCAATGGACTTGCACATGATATAGGGCCAAAAAACTAACTGGCAAAACGTCTCACTATCTAGGCATTATGAATACCTAAAAGACAACTCACATTGAGGCTAAATCCTGTGTTGCGGGGGACTACAAATATTTGAATAACGGACAGAAATAACACCCAGACTCGGCAGAGTCTGGGTGTTATTTCCACACAAATTTAGGTCCTGTGTGGGATTCGAAGCCATAGCACTCGGCATAGAGACGACGATCACTTGAACCACTACGCCATCTGTGTTTATAACTGTCAGTTATAACCGAAATTGGCACAAATTATTTTGCAATATAACCTACACAAATAAAATAAAAATGAACCGTTTAATCTTGAACTGTGAGCCCGACCTTACAATATTCACCTACATCCGACATAAGAAGCATTGTCAAAGCGTTGTCAAGGTGTCAATTTTGCATTGAATTATGTCATTTTCCAAGGAAACTCCGAGTTAAAGCATCGTAAAAGTGGATTCGCGCGACGACGTTCGGGTCCTGACGTCTCCTCAAAATAGACGGCATAACTTTTAGTCCGCACTGGAGGTTTTTAAACGAATACCAGAATATTAATGTAGTATTGGAGTTAAACATTTTATTTATTTAAAGAATAAAGAGTTGTATTTGTAACAAAATGTCATTGATCGTATTTAATATATTATTATCATATTTTTAATTAGACTGTTTCTAACGTACATTTTCAGAAAACGTATGATCGCGTTGTTATAACAAAAGGTAACTGAAAAACTGAGGCAGCCAGCGGGCTGTTACATCATTCAGTACTAGGTATACAAACTAGGAGTAGCGATTCCTATTAGCTAGAATGGTACTTGTATAGCTAACTATGATAACCTGCCAATAAAAACCAATTATTAACAAATGGTTATTTTTGTCTACATCTTTACGGCCAGTAATAGTGGCAACGTGATCATTGAAATCACTGCGCCATCAGCACAGCCTAAAAACTGGATATACATACATACATCTTTTTGCTTCATGTCCAATTTTTGGGTCGAGCAGTCAGTGTTACTGTTTGGCAACTCTCAGTAGCAACACGGAGCCTAAAACTGAGTTCGGTAAACAGCAATAGGTTCATATTACGTGGAACCTAAAACCTTAACAAAAGGCGGGAGGATAACACGCCTGTCTACCCTTCGGGCATATAGGCTTGACACTATGTATGTATTAACCCCTAATAATTATTATTGATAGCAGCGATAGCCTAGTGGGAAACCGTTGGGCTGCCACGCAGAGGTCTCGATTTTGATCCCAAGGCGCGCATCTCTGACTTGTCGAAGTTACGTGCGTATTAAATAGTTAATTATCGCTTGCTTTAACGGTGAAGGAAAACATCGTGAGGAAACCTGCCTGTCTAAGAGTTCTCAATAATGTTCTAAAGTATTTTATAATTATTAAACTGTATAACAATTATTAGTCATTCATTCAATAGTTCCAATAGCAACAAACTTCCAAAGCGGCTTCGCTTAAATGTTCTAGTACAAATGTTTGCCCATGAAGCTAAATATTGAGCAACGTTACAGAATTTTCGCCTATCGCACCTGTTAGTGAGAATAACTGCGCAAATGATATCAATTTATATTGTTTGTATAGTAGTAGTTAGTATATCGACTAACCTAACTAAATTAAACATAAATCACTAAAGCAATATCGACTATTCACCACCTATATTGAATTCGGTTATATCATTTGACGGTAAGCGTATATGCATACTAATCAGTAGTGGAGTGCCAAATCGGTGTTCCATTAGAAGCTCAAAAATATATTGGTGCGTATATTTTACTCTCTAATGAGACAGTTTAAGCACAGGCAGTGCAAACACAGGTGTTTGCACTGCCTGAGTTAAGAGTATGAGTACTACAAGAACTTGTGTCGGGATAAAAATATTGTATGCCTTAATTCAGGACAAAGTCTATACGTGTACCAACTTTCATTGAAAGGTGTACGAACTTATTATGAAAACATCTAAACATCTTGTCTTTACAAATCTTATTCTACATTGACACTTACTAGGTAACAACTGGTCACACTTCTGTTAGTTTTAGTTGAAATAAGACTTACGCCAGAACATTTTTCAGTGTATGGGTCAACGGACGTTTATTTAATTTAACTAGTGTTCGCTCAGTGGTCGGAATTCGTATACAATCGTTATCGAAACTTTTAAGAAACCATATATGCTTTTGTATTAATATTTTGTATTGCCTATTTATATACAGATTGATATAAGAAATGAATGCAAAAAACCTAGTACTACACCGCATGATTGTCGCGCAGAACCATAAATTCTCTAATTTACTTTTCAACGTTAAAACTCGTCGATTTCCTACAAAGCTGCGATACGTTAGGTTAAAGTTACGTAACCTCAAGAAACGATACATTTAAAGAAAATACATATAACATTTTAAGTTGGATGCAACAATAAATCTCTTGCGTACTTGCGAAGTATCCCGTATTCTGCTCATGGATAGGTATTTTCTGTATGCTGCTGACCGCTGCGTTCTAGTTATAATTCTTCATGGAAGGATGCCCTAGTAAATCTCAGTTTTAGAGAAAAATGTTGTCAGTATTGGGCTGCATTTTAAAGGTTATTGATTTAGCGATTGTATCATATTAGTACTTTAGTTCACGTATTTAATAAAGTTTGAAAAGTGTTCCTTTATGTTTTATTTCTTTAAAATAAGAAGTAGCAACGTTTTAAATTTATTGTTAACAGCATTACCTAAAATTGTGCTTACCATGTCTTTATTAATGGAAATTGAGCATAGTATAAACATAAGTTGCATTGCAATTAACTGTTTTTACCAATTTAAAGCCCCCAGTAATACTCCTACAGTTTGTAAACTCCTTGTACTGAATAAACAAACGATTTGTAGAGGAACACTTTGACTAGAAACAGACGTCTTAAACGGTATACAACATTACATAGATAGAGGCTAGATAGCACAGAAAAATAATCCCCAATCAGTCGTACAAATCAAATTCCATAAAACCAAATCGCATGAAATAGAAGATCACAAAACAATAATCCACCATTATCACTAAACATTTGTTCGCATAAATTCAATGATTTATTAACGAGGCCTAGAATTACCCGCTCAGTAGATACACATATCTGATGTCGACACAGTGCTATGTGAATATTTGCTAACCGGTGAGATACGAATGTTACCGAATGTCAACGATAAATTGTCGAATTCCCCACGCTAATGCATCTGTCACCGATTGTTACTCGAGCGAACTGAATACATTTTCATACTTTATATCATGTTTTGGTACAATACATAAAAGGTTTCATAACCAATTACTTTTACACGAAATTTTGAATGACATCAAAAATTTTACGCAGTTTTAAAATGCTGCGTTTTTTTTTTTGTTACAATTGCTTTTTATATTTTTATATGCTTTCGTCTTTCATACTAGCATAAAATATATGCAATGGGTAATTTATTTAAAAAAAACTAAATTAATGTTCCTAATTAAACCACCTCATTGCATACGTCAAATAATAAATAACAATACAAGTGTATAATATAATTATGTATGTATTAAAGAAAGATAACTTAATATTTATTTTCCACACGTGTGGCAATATAAATATTGAGATTTAAATATTGTTATCAATCATACATCTATCAATAAAATTTAAATCTGCTAATTCTTAGCTTCCATTAGTAATAACAATCGCCCAAATCTTGTAACTCGCGCTGTTCTTGCCAGCTGAGCGTTACTCCTTAAGCTCCCGTAATTGGGAAGCATTCCGATCACGTATTAAAAGCCGTGTCGTTCCCAGACACAGTCCGATAAGAAGGTTCCCGCTCCATTCATATTCACGAAAAGAATTCACCTTCTGAAAATTAAATATTAAAATTTGTAAATGTCGGGACGTTTCTTGGAGTGTCTTTAATACATTGGGAGAAAAATGTATCTTCTTTGTTAAAAGTAATAAAGTAAGAGCGATTTATCATTCACAAAACGTACTTCGATTCGAATAACAGAATAATGTTTGGAACTAACCATTTAATGTACTTTCCCATGAGCGTTAGCCGACGGATGCGACATACGCAAGTAAACCAAACTAGCGGACATATATCAACCGTGCGCCGAATCGAACTTACGCGTGTAGCTCGCGTCAACTTTGTACTTGCATCTTGTCATAAATATACAATTCTCAATAAGCATAATATGCTAGTATTTAACATATTGCTTATAAAAACCTTTACAGCGATCGAGAGTAGTGTCAAGTTGGTTTAAGATGCTTTTAGTAACGCAAGTAGTTGGCGTAAGTAGCTTGCTGGAAATAAGTTAACCATACAGGATACTTGCACGGGTCACTCGCATCGGTTGTTTAGATGGCGCATACAAATCGCGCCAGTACCTTAACTTTTCTTTGTTTAAAAGAAAAAGTTCAGGTGTATCAGTACTATTATAGTAGTTGTCTTTTATTAACAAGTTGTTAAAGAAGACAACTCCTCTAGATATATTGCCTGTTTCGCGAGGAATTTAACTCACATTCGAATAACGGACACAAAAACATCTAGACACGAAATAATTGTTAGTGGATCACATAATTTTTTGTTTCATATGTGGATCGGACCAAGAAAACTCGGCGCAGTGTACACTGCTGTAGAAGAGACATTACAGGTCCCGACAAAAGAAAAGCAGAATTATAATAAATTTTTCTTACTTGCCTTATTTAGTAATAATGTCCTTCAGACCGAATTTCGGTCACGGCGGTCAACCTTAACGGAGATTGGCCATCTGCGCAGGAGATATTATATTGCACAAGTATTTGCGCAAACACAAGTGAATTCTCTGTTCCCTAACTCTCATAGGACGTGGCTTCACGTGATTTCCGAGGCACGGGGATGTTTAACACCGCCAACTGGGCTGGTATTGAGATATTAACAGAAAACGTAAGAACTTTTTGTTGGCCCGACCCACTCTGTTTATTGGCGAACGAATTTATTCTTCTGAACGCTGTAACGTAATGATATTATAATGAATACATTGTTACAAATTAAGACAAGTATGAATAACATACTATGGTTATTATACAAAAAGATCTTAATATAGGAATTCGAAGAAATTGTATTTCTCAAAATGTATTATGTTCTTATGTAATAGCGCTTGAAGTACTCGTATAACGAAAAACAACTTCTACTAGAAGGCGCTGTTATTTCTTTTCATACGATTTTAATAGAAAGTTTAACATATGACTTTGCATTAATTAGTTTCTCATTAAGTGGTGAGGTTTTAAGTTTAAAACGAGTCGCTTTCAATGCACGTTCTTTAATCGTAAACTCGTATGACTCAGTGAGCTTAACCTAGTTTTCAAATAAATAATGCAACTACGTACGTACTCACTTACATTTTTGCGATTAAAGGTAAATACTTCGTTCAACAACTAATGGATTTATGAATGTAACCATTCTTGTTTTTTAACGTTAAGTGACGTAATTTTTATGCGGTGGAGACTTATCGCCGTCCTAAGTATAGCACTACGCGCAAGCAGCAAGTGACAATCAAATTAGATTAAACTGGTTCTAAAATCATTTTAACTATTTTATAAACTTCACCAATTATTCATTTAACTGCACGGATGGCGAAATGGTTTAAGTGGTCCTCCGTTTAAGTGTCCTTTCCGTTTAAGTGGCCTCTGCAACTGCGCCGAGTGTTGTGGGTTCAATCTCCAAATGGTACCAAAATTTGTGTAAATCACAAATAGTTGTTCCGGGTCTGGCTGGAAGGCCTTGGCGGTTATGTACACCTGGTGTTCACACGACACACGAGATATTAAATGTCTTTGATTATCCCCGTGACACACGATTTACTTCCAATTTCTGTTTAAAAAGACATCTCTCAGTGGAGGTGTATTTTTAATCAGAAAAATAACAAGAAGAAACTTAATAACTTTTGAGGATGTTTGGATGTTGGTCCTCAATTGCGTAACCGTTGAATGGATTTGGATAACAATAAATATAATTTACTAACGGATTAAAAACGATGGATAATAATTGGTACACAGACTTTGCCATGAATAAACATAAATAATAACTTTTAATTTGTACCCATACTGGGTTCCTACGGGAACCACGCAGGCGAAGCTACAGGTATAAAATAGTATTGTCATATTTAAGTGTCGTAGCTTTTTTAATATATAAAGTTACTTACATAGATGCTTGCATATTCTTAAGAGCTCGAACACACTTTGCCTGACCAGATAATCGAGACCAAGACCTTACGCCCGAAATAAGAACGTAAAGTTATGCAACTAGACCACCGATGCGGTCTTTAAATTGTACCTATGCGTTAACTAGACTGACCACGACATTGCCTACGTGAATGGCACGGAACGCACATCGCTACTAGATTTCGGCTCTGCTCGCGTTAATGTAGGTTATGTCAATTTTTTATCCCTGAAGGAAAGTATTTTCCTGGATGAAGGGTACTCTATGTCCTTTTCTGTACCCCTGACAACGTATATGCGAAATTTCATGATGACAAACTCATATTCGCATTTATAATATTTATTAGGATATATGGGCAGGATGTACACAATTTCATCTAAATTTGTTTAATGGTTTACGGGTGATTTAGTGCCATAAATCTAAATATCTCGCCACCTTTTACATTAATAATATTAGTAGCTTATTACAGGCACTAGTAATAGTGTGACATGAAACTCTACGGTCACAGAAAGCCAAGTAGGTATAGCGGTAGGCTCGGAAGGACCCTAAACTTATAAACGATTCGACTACGTGCGTACAAGCCTTAGGCCCATAAAACAATAAAGCTGTTCCTACAGGTTTTATAAGCTCGATCCCTTGGGAACGTCTTGTAGGTTTCTTAGCCTATCACACGTTTTCTTCTTACTAAAAGGCAAAACTATTTCTTATTGTATGAATTCTGGATAACCTAGCATAAGATGCTAAAGCCAAATCTTAATATGGTATTGTTATAGTCAACAAGAACTTTTAAATTACACGACCTATTCTCGTTGTAAATACTGTTTAAAAAGAGTTCCAATCTAGTTTTATAAATGTGAACTGAAATGCAATTTATGTTTCCTACATGACGCTTGTTTCAAATTAGGAGATATTTTTGACACTGAGTCTAGATCAATTATTACTGCGTAAATTGGCCCTCCGACATTTTGCTTTATACGAGCGAAATTCTTTCAAATGTTACGGATATAGCAGACAACTTCCAAAATATAGAAAAGAAAAACACACATGATACTTTTTACGGCAAAAAATATGCTTGACATGCATCTGATGTTATATTCTTCACAATGTTTTAGTTGCCCGGAGCGCTGTTAGCGCTCACAATTTATTTCGGAAACAATACAAGTAACACAGCAATTTTTTTATTGCAGGACCGTGCTGTTATTGCTTGTATTTTATTGGTTATTTCTTATTAACCTGTCAGCTTAAACACTTTAAATATCGAGACAATGATAAAAGCATTGTGTCAAGACACGCCGGCGTCTGGACGGTAAATAAGTTAATAAATAACCTAATGTTTTAAGATTCGAGCTTTGAGTTGGCTTTATATTCACAAACATACTTACGTAACTAAATTTTAATTTTACTTGTGAAGGTATATGACACAAGCTCCAATTCCAAATGTATTTATTGGCTGAATCGTCATAACAATAACTCGATATACGAGTAGAATAATTTTGGCTAGGCATAAAGATATAAATAAATATTTATTAAGCTACTAGATTTTTCACGTGGCTTCGCTCGTGTTTTTTCAATACATTTATATCCCTCGGGAACAGTACTTTTTTTGGATGAAAGGTAACCTATGTAATTTTTTGTACCCCTGAGAAGGAGTATGCGAAATTTCTTGATGTTCGGTGGAGTACCTAGTTAAAGCGTGAAAGCGTAACAAACAAATATTCACATTCGCATTTGTAATATGAAGGTAGGATATACACGTAATCAACTATGTAATTAGGAACACTAGTGCCGTATTAGTAAGAAACTGTAGACAGTGGACAAAGATGGACCAGACAATATCGCCCGGCAGGTAGGACATATAAAATAAGAAAATATTTCATACAACTGTCAAACAAAATATCCGATGATCCGGCGGATAGTACCATCGTTGAATCAAACAAACTAGTTTGTACCCATTAACATAGTCGGCGGCGCGGTCAGTATAGTTCGCTCCTAGGTATGAACGTTATCTTCTCACTAGAAAGTCAATCGAATTCTCGTGTGCGTTGAGTTGGAAGCCGTGCCCGCAGGCAGTCGCGTTGAACAAGGGGTATAACTAGCCATGTTTTCCAGCGAACAAATTTTCCATTATTTGTGTCTACAATTTTTTCAAGCTTTGTATGTAAGTATCCCGGAATACCGACTAAACCTACCACGGTGTTCCTCGACAAAACCACTATCGACGGGGCCGCGCGAATCGCTTTCGCATGCGGTCGCGACCCCGCCGAGGTTACAGCCCGCCGTATGAAACGGCAGGCCCCTACGCAATAAGACCTACCCAAGATAGGCACTACTCATTTAAAAGCCCTACTGTCTCCCCCTAAAGGGAAAGACCTGGTGGTGAACGGATGACGGACAGGCCCACAAAGCTCGCCACCCCCAGGTCAAACCTCAGGGTGGCTGGAGGTCATCGCGCGCCCTCCGGCGCCCGGCTCTGCGGTTGGGGAGAGGGTTTAAACGCTCCCTCTCCCGCTCCGCCGCCTGCTTGATGGAAATTACTTCCTCTCAAAAGGAGGCGACGGCGTTCCACGACCTCTCACTCCAGACCATTGACTGAACTACGGCCGGGAGCGAGAGGGCAATCGATCCGACTGCCGCGATCAACTCACGGCGCTGCGATGCCCAGGCGGGGCAAACCGCCAAAGTGTGCAGCGCCGTGTCCTCAACAACGTCGCGGCAGTCGCCGCAGTGGTGACAACCGGGCGTCTCTTGCCGGTATATACGACACAGGAACCGGCCAAAACAACCGTGGCCAGTCAGAACCTGTGTCAGCCGGAAGGTGAGGGCGCCATGCCGCCTCTCCAGCCACTCCTCGAACACGGGACTTACCGCCACGATCGTGGCGTGCCCGGCACTGGGGTGCACAAGTCGCTCCTTCCAATTCGCCACTAGGACCCGGCGGAGCTCGGACCTTGCCGCCTCGACAGCGGGAAAAACAGGTCCTTCGCCCCGAGCTAGCGCCTCCTGGCGCCTAGTCAATTCACTCCTTTTTTTTTTTTTTTTTTGATACCCAGGAAAAAATGCTTTATGCACTACCCGCCGGCTAGGGGACGGCACCGGCGGCATGTGGGACTCACCAGCCTAATGCTGGTATACCCACTAAAAAAATCTGGGGTGTTCCCTCTCTCACCCAATGGGGGGGCCAGTTGGGAGTCTAAAAAGATTCATCCATAGCAGGCCCCCCCCGTGTGGGTGCCGGCCGGGTCAATGGGACCCGACCTCCTCTCGTCCCCGAGGGAGAGCATTTCACTGCTCTCCCCTTTCGACGTTAGAAGGCGCGCGGGAACACCGCGCGCGCCCTCTATGGGTTCTTACTCACGGGTGGCAGGGTCCCCTGAGGCCTTGCCACCCAGAACCCTTAGGTGGGGGGCAGGAGAGCGACATAAGCGCGTCTCCTGCGCCCCCTCCTCCGGCGGCGGATGTTCGGGGCGTAAGGATCTTCCTCACGCCCCCGCTCCGCCGCCTGTGCTGGGGTGCAATGAGCTCCTTCTGCGAGACTGTCATCTCGCAGAAGGAGACCTCATTGCACCCCAGCACCTGTCGTCACCGACCATCATGGATACGACAGTCGGCAACGAGAGGTCGGGGCCAATCAAGACGACCAAAGCACAGCGCTCCTCGGCCCACGCCGGACACTCCTCCAGCGTGTGCTGCGCCGTGTCCCGGTCGCACTCCTCGCAGTGGTGTCGGCTCCCTACCGGCTATCTTGCACAGGTACTCTCCGAAACAGCCGTGTCCGGAGAGCACCTGAGTAAGCCGGTAGGTGAGCGGTCCGCGCCGTCTGTCCGTCCATTGCCTTAGCACCGGACGGACAGCCTCGACTGTCCTCACCCCATAGCGGGGCTGGGCCAGTCGCTCCTCCCACTTGGCCTCGAGGACCAGTCGAGCCTGGGATCTTCGCGTCTCCACCGCCCCGTGAGTGGGTTCCTCACCATGGAGCCGGAGGTCCACGCGCCAGTGATACACCGACGCTTGGACCTCCGCCTCCAAATCCCAGGGCGGCGATGCCGCCAGGACGCACGCCGCCTCAAAGGAGACGGTGCGGTACGCCCGCGACACCCTGATCGCCATCGCCCTCTGAGGTTTCCTCAGGAGGGCAATGTTTCGGCGATCGAGGGCGCCGGCCCAAATGGGCGACCCGTAGAGGGCCATCGACCGCACCACAGTCAATTCACTCCTAGAACAACTCAACAAAGGTCCGTACGTAACGGTCGGATATGCGAATGACTTGGTGATACTCGTCAATGGAAAGTTCTTCAGTACGGTATCTAGTCTCATGCAGAAGGCCCTGATTATGGTGGAAAAATGGTGCAGTAGCAATCATTTATCGATCAACCCAGGGAAAACTACTGTCGTGCTGTTTACTAAGATGAGGGATCTGACAGGGTTGGGAACTCTCTCCATGTATGGTACGCAATTACAATGGCCCATGGAGGTGAAGTATCTAGGCATGGCCTTAGATAGCAAACTAACGTGGAAACCTCATGTAGACAAAGTCACAGAGAAGACCCAGCGGGTCTTCGGCATGATTCGTTCTACTTATGGGAAGACCTGGGGGCTACAGCCCAAGGTCATCAAGTGGCTATACACGATGATGATAAGACCCATACTCACGTATACTACACTAAACTAGCTACATGCAGGATCGCGCTGTCGAAGGTGCAGCGATTGGTCTGCATGGCTATAACAGGGGCGTTCCCGACTACGCCAACGACAGCGTTAGAGGTCCTGCTGGATCTAACGCCGCTACACATTGTTGTGGAGTCAGAGGCGATAAAGGCGCTACACAGACTATCTGTGCATGGACTGTGGAGCGTCAACATGCCGGTAACTCGACACACAAAATTGAAGATTTCAAAGGATCTCAAAAGGATTATGAGCATGGGATGCGACAAAATGCAACCATTGCACATATTCAAAAAGAATTTTAAAATAAAGGTTCCCACGAGGGACAAATGGAGACAAGGTCTACAATCCCCTGACAAGGGTTGTCTCATCTGGTACACTGATGGTTCCAAAATGGAAACAGGATCGGGCGCTGGTATCTATACCAACGACTGCAAGGTGAGCCAAAGCATGGGCAAATATGCAACGGTCTTCCAAGCGGAAACCTATGCTATAATTGCCTGTGCTCAGGAGAATAACAACAGTAATGTCACTGACAGGACTGTGTATATTCTCAGTGACAGTCAAGCTGCTCTCAAGGCTCTGGCCTCGTGTAGGGTAGACTCCAGACTGGTCCTGAATTATGTTAAGGCCCTAAACAAACTTGGCATGAAGAAAACAGTCAGACTGGTGTGGATTCCGGGGCATGCAGGGGTGCAGGGCAATGAAGAGGCTGATGAATTAGCCAGAAAGGGCTCGGAGCAACTGTTTGTGGGCCCCGAGCCATTCGTGGGACTCTCTGAGAGCACCGTCAAGGCAGCTTTGAATGCATATGGCAATGATAAACACAGGCTAGAGTGGATGGCCCTTAGGGGTCTGGAACAAACCAAGAAATTCATTGCAAACAGAGCTACAGGCTTCACCCGGAAGTTCTGCGGGTATAACAAGAGCCATATACGCCTGCTCACAGGAGCGTTCACTGGCCATTTTGGCTCCAACGACTTGCTGTGCAGATTGAGATTGGCACACAATTCGATCTGCAAAGCCTGTGGTGAACAGGACGAGTCCATATCGCACCTACTATGTGAATGCGACGCGTTGGTTGGATTGAGGATGGGTCTGATGGGATTGGCATATCCAAACCCTGAGGACTTCTCCCTCTGAAGTGTACGCTACGACTAATGCAGTACATTCATAGGGAGATAGCTAAGGGATAAATCTTGAGGCCGACAAAAAAGATCCTAATGGGTCGAAGTGTCGCCGGTCTGTACTGACTAGCTCCCACACATAAGATAAGATACTATTAGACAATAGACGGTAGCTTAGGTATGACGCCTTGGAATTGCTACTGTGACGATAAGGAAACCGCCATTTTCATACATTAGCTAATCTACCAAGAGCAAAAAAAATATTCCGCCTTCATACGATGTACATGTCACTAAATAGTACACTTCTTGTTTTACGTACGTAGAACAACATGGTACCTATCCACAGACACAAAGAACACCTATACTCAACTTTAGACCATCCATCAAACTTATCGTCATTAGAATTATGCTGAGTGGACCAACATAATTCTATGAATGTGAAAAATGTATTCACCAGCTTTTGAAACATGCCCGGTAGATGACCAAATACTCAAGTCAGAAATTAGATTGTAAACTGTCGTAGAGATACAACCTTACCTATCCCTTCGAGACTAAACAATTGTGATACTATGACATACATTTCGCAACCCTATCGATATAACAGCACACACATACAACTAATATTACATATATCTCCTAAAATATATTTAACTCGGTTCTATACCGGATAATAATGGGCTTTATTTATACCGGTTATTGTACCGTGGAAAAACAGGAAAACCGAGCGTAGTAATTAACAGCTACAAATGATTTATTTGACACCTCATTATATATAAATTGGGTACCTACCTACAAACTTACAAGGAAAAGAATGTAGTTTGTAGTGGCGGTTCTCTTCATCGCGATCTGTTTTGAACTTTCTTCTTTTTCCTGGAACCTCTCTCTCGCTTATGTAGCATTATACTTACGGGCTTTGAAGAAAATTTATTTTTATAGCTCTAGCACTAAAATAAAAAGAAAACACTTTATACGTAGATATATACCTACATTGAGATTGAACATCTGTGTATCTTAAACATTTTGCCAGCTATGTTTTAGTATATTTATAAGTCAACTTATGCACATTTTAGAGACGCTACTGAAAATGTCGATCGGCCGAAAATTTATGTCACGTTAAAGGCTCTTGACAGCTTAACCATAACAAGACATAATAATAAAAATACTGTGTCTGAACGCCTGCGTCTCTACGCCGGTAGACGGAATAAAACTTATTTTATTATTATATTGTAATGTAAATGAAACATGTAAAATGAAAATGAAGAGCGGTTCGCCTAACATTGGCTTTTTACTTTGCATGAAAGAATATGATATTACCATTTTATGTTTTTATTTCGTTCTGTCAGCAAATCGAATCTCAGATCTTACGCTCAGATAATTTGACGTCCTAAAGATCCTCAAATCTATTAGAGTTCTTTATTTATACCTAAAAAGGTACTCGAGTAATTATTGGAATCAAACTTTTTTAACAAATTAGTCACATTCTTAGATTTTTATGCATATCCCAATATGCATAAAAATCACAGTACAAGAAACGTCGCCACATAAATACGAATGCCAACACGAGTTCCATGTTTTATGCAATGATATTTATACTAGAGCGAAGTTTATGCGAATCGACATAATTGTCGGACGGTAGTTCAGCATCTCGCATTATTTGGAGTCAAGGACGATGTAAATATTTGCGGTTAGTAACGTCCGTTGGCAGAAAGGGAATACATTTATGTAAATAGGTACAGACCGCATCCAGGGCGAGAGCCGGTGCTAGAGGCCCTGTTTAATCTTGCAAATTTATGCAAGTCGACGACAACACGTCAAACTGTCTTCGCTCGAGGACGTGATCCAAATCCGATTCGGCGCGTCATTTCGGTCGTAAAACGCTTTAGCAGTTGGCACATTTGTCGCATAATTCGGATCTCCTCGGAGGCCAATAGCTTCTTGTGACGAGCGCGATTATTATTCAAAGCTGCTCGGTCTATGGGCGTGTGTGTAAGCTAGAAGGGACTTTCGATAGCAAAGGCTGCGTGTGAAATTTGGGTTATCAGCAAGGTATAACTTGTTTTACACTTAGGTATTAACCCATTGAGTTGAAGTGGCATGCCGGCAGCTAGACATAATAGGCTTGCAATTATGTCTGGTATTCTAACAATTGACAGGTTAAAATACCTTTTTACGTTGAAGTGTAATCTATGCTAATATTATAAGGAGGACAGATTTAATTTTACGTTGTTTGTTTGGAAGGATTTAACTTAAAAACTACATAACCAATTTAAAAAAATATTTTTTTATTAAATAACTATATTATTAATGAATAACATAGGCTACACTTTATTAAAAAAATACTGTTACTAACATACCTTTAGTAATTTTAGTTTTAGTCTAGCCTAACCTACTTTTACGCCAGCCTAGCCGTGGGCAAAAGCTAGCCGCTTAATAAATTTAAATGTACTACAGCAACATATAAAAGCAATAATAGGTCGAGGCCTACGGATAGCCCAGCAGATGTCTCAAGAGTAACATAACAACATGTACTTCTGACTTTTCAATATTATGTGCATATTAAATAGTTAATTACCTATTCATCATTCATTCCTCATCGAATGAGAAAACGAAGAAACCCGCACATGTGAGAGTTCTACATAATATAATCTAATATGTGTAAATGCGGTCAATCTGCCCTGCGCCAGGATTATAGCCTAAGCTTATGATGATCCTAAAAGGCATTCTGCATGATAATAACAGTAGTTAGCGTATTTATTTGTCAACTGGAAAACACTGTTACTTTAAGAGATAGGTATGTCAGACTATGATATTATCTTAGACAGTATAGGTACTTATATTTCAGTGCTACAACAGTAAAAGTTGACGATATTATATAAGATTATTTGAATCTTATGAGTGGTGTTCAATGTATTCTCGGTATAGGCATGAAAGAATAAGCAGAAAATTCTGAAAAAAAAAATATTTTCCCTGTAGTCCCCCATCACCACAATACACTTATTAGAGCGGGAAAGCAACTTTTCAATACCACCTTAAAAATATTTTTCTTCCTTGTCTGAAAAATGTTCGTCAATTGCCTCCTGCAACTCTTTATCGTCGGAAAAACGTTTACCTCGAACATCTTTCTTAAGGTTTAGGAACAGAAAGTAATCACTAGGGGCCAGATCTGGGCTGTAGGGTGGATGATTGATTTCTTCAAATCCACATTCCCACACAGTAGCCTTAGTAACGCGCCCTGTGTGAACCGACGCGTTGTCGTGAAGAAGCAAGACACCTGCGATCAATTTTCGAAGTCTTTTTTCTTTTACTGCCTCCTTTAAATTACGTAGGGTGTTTGCGTAAGATGCGGCAGTAATACTTTATCTCTTTTTTGTACTCAATCAGTAAGATACCCTTAGAATCTCAGAACACATTGGCCATGAGTTCAATACTCTCTCTACCCCGTCTAAATTCACTAAATCACTTTTGAATAGTAGATAATCAAGGAGCAGAATCTTGGTAAACAGCCACCATTTCTTTGTGAATAACTTTTTGAGTATTTCCTTGTTTTGTAAAGAATTTTATCACAGCGCGATGCTCGATTTTTTTCAACATTGTCGCATCTGTCATCCTAGTTACCTTTTCGTAATGATATCTTGAATACTAATGGTGACAATTAAATAAAATTTTAATACTTATACCCTCAAATAGTGTCTTTAATTAATGAGATAATTTAATTACCCTCATCATTTGTATATCACCTCGATGCCGAGAATACATTGAACGCCCTTCGTATATAATATCGTTTCTTATTATACAACCAAGAAATGCAAAGAAAGTTTTGTTCAGTTAATAAGAACCAGCTACCCAGCGATCACAAGGAAATAGGTATTCCCTAGTTTCTCAGCTATTGCGTATTTATTATATAATTGTAAAATGTGAATATAACCAGACCATAATTGTAGTATAATAATGCGTATACAGATATGAATTATTTATATAATGATGATGAAATATTAACACTCAATGAATTTTAAAATAAAGTAACATTAACAAGTAAAACATCATAAGATAATGCTTCCCATTCAAGAAATAAAAAGTGAACATAAACTAATTTTTATATGATTTGCAAGAAAATAGTTATATATCTTGTTAGAATTGTTTGTCATATTTATATATTATATCTTTATTACAGTTCTAGACGATATAGCATGTAACAGTTCGCTTATTTATTTATTTTACATCAAATTGAACGTCATGCACTAATTATAACTCTTAATTACATTTGAGATATACTATATATACTAACTTAAAATATAGCTTTCACGCTTTCTCCTCGCAATATGACATATATTCTAATAATAACAACTTCCATTTATCCGCAAAAGTGTCAACTTCTAGGTTTCATATTCAAGAGACCGCGACTCACATTCAAGAGAGCTTTTTAAAAAAAGAGAAACTACATGTTTAAAATGCTATGTCTGAATTAAATTATAAAATTTAACCTTTTGTCTAGTAAGTTAGGTATAAATAATTTGAGATCAAAATATCATGCTTATCTATTTTAATTATTAAACGTTTTGTCTACAAAGGTTCAGGTGATGAAAAATAAGGTAATATACGAAACCGTAAAATTATAAATTCAGTGTTACCCACAAACCAATTATAAATTTTATGTAATAAAATAATTTATTTTAATTTCTCGTATATACATTTAATCATTTGTAAAATTTACTGGCATGCATAGCTCGAAACAATAAACCGAAAACCGAATCAATAAAGAATACCAAGTTACCAAACTAGCACACAATCCGTATATTTAACAATTTCATCGGCCAACGCTACAATTGTGTCAGCTTTTCCACCATTGCATTACTTTGTATAGATTCTATTTATTGCAGCATCGCATCGTCACAAGAGAATACTTGACCGGACTCCAATATAACTTTTGTTATTCGGAAGCAAAGCTTATAAAATAAACTTGTTTTATTACAAAATAAATATTACGTTTACGATAGAAAATAATTTAAAATCTGAACCCGTTTGAAAGGCACAGACAAAGGCCCGTAAAGCCTAAACTATAAATACAAACAGCTTTACAAATTCAAATAAAGAATTTTTACAACAGTATCTGTCGATTTTGACTAAAATATATTTGCCATTTTAGTTTGCTATCCTGCATTCATATACATAGGATAATAAAGATATATGTATTCGTGCATACATTTTTATCATAGTTAAAACGTATCTACAGTTTTAGTATAGCTCTAAAACAGGTTTATGAGTATTATAATTCATTTTTATCTCGTATTCATTTAATATTCAGATCTGGATACCAATAAAGTATTTAACTCATACCAAATAAATGTCATTGAATGTTATCCAATGTGTATTTCAATACGATATGTGTTTGAGGTTCTGTTTACTCTCAATACGAGACCAGACATCAAATTGTACATCTCTAGTCAACAATTTATGAACACATAATCCAGTAAGAAGCCACAGCATAAGGCCATCTACACAAGTACTAATCTAGTCAACACCGCACTAGATATAGCCAAGTGAATTTCGCCGAATCCAGATCGATGGGTGAGCGGGTTTAAGTTGAAGCAAATAAAGCAGTAGAGGTCAGGAACGGTCTGAGATATTTTCACGTTTGTTGCCAGATATTCTGGCATTGGGAATTGAACGTACATATTTCAGTGGAGGGTAGTTTAAGCGCAACAATCCGCACTCGGATTTTACGAGGCCTCCGGAAGGGGGATGTTGATATATATTTAAAAAGGCTATGGTGGTCCCGTGTAACCATACGGATGGACTTAGGCAACCAATCGGATATAATCTTGGTTCCGCGTTGTTGGTTCCCGGCCGTCGGTTGTTTTATATTTAGGTAACCGTAACATTTTATAACGTATCCCTCTTAGTATAATCTGGGTATATATTATATCATATTATATATACGCATGAATAACTTTTGTATAACGGCACATATTAATTCGGCTTTTATTTTCCGTACAACATTTTCCTATAATCTGACAATCGTGTGCGTTACATGTGTATGAATTATTAATAATAACTAAAATAGTCGGATTGAATCATATTTAATATTATAAATGTGAATGTGGGTTTGTTTGTTACGCTTTCAAGTCTTTACTAATCGACTAATCGTCGTAAAATTTCGCATAAACGTTATCAGGGATACAGAAAAGGATAAAAAGTACCCTTTATCCAGAAAAAGCACTGTTCCCAGGTGAGCGAATCCGCAGACAAACACTGGTTTATAATAATTGCTTACTGCTTTTGTTATAATTTACGTTTAGTTGCCTGGTATTACACTGAGATAATTATAGCTCAGAGAATATCTACTTGTGTAACATTTATGCAAAATAACTGGAATTTAAAATCACAACAGCAAATACTAAATGCATTTAATTTAATCTATAACTATTCCATTAATTTTGATGCAAAGATAATTTAAATGCTCAAATAAATTATCCATAACATTTAAAACGTTTTGTTTTGTTTAAAATTCATAAGAAAAGCATCTGTTTGAGTAAGATAATTTGATTGCTTCGAAACACAATTTTTTGCATTACTTCACAATAAATAATATTCAGATTTTCAACATAGATGCTTTCTATTTGCTTCAGGTGCAGAGATAAGTTTATTATGTAGGTTGTCTCGTTAAGAAAAGCTGAAATTCCTGAACTACATCTTATTACAGCTATTGTGGGTGCAAAATAAATATAAAACATGTTTCTAATGTAGATTTTATATGCACAAACATAATCTCGTACGCACAGGAGATTAAAAAGAAATTATATATCGTATCTACTACATAGGAAGCATTTCTTTTCTTTATTTTATTTTCGTACATAATTATGTACATTCATACATATGTAATGTGTTTCACAATTATCTATTTTTACAGGATATTTTGTATATAACAAGTTGCTTTTGTATTAGAAGTGACTACAAAATGCATCCCATCTTGCTATTTGCACTAAACTTCAGTTCTAGAGAAAGGTTTTCCATATGTTTATGAAATTACATTATTAACATATTCTAAAGGTAATCGCTTGTGTGAGTATTTGTGGAAATCCTTAGTGCATCATCTTGTTATGTTCTATGGTAACTTTAGCGTTTTTGTTATCACAGTGTGTGTTTTACGCAAATATCCAGAAAGAAAATAACCAATTCAGTCGCAGCGGTACACCGGTAGCTAGGCACCGAACGCCAGTTTAAAAAAGTCAAAGCATACTCTTGGCGCTTATGTACCTGTGCGTTGCATATGGCGCGCAACGAGTTAAATTAAGTCTGGAATGTCAACAAAAAAAAAACTGACAATATTTTTGTCGTTAGTCTGCACGGTTGGCGTAGTGGTTTAGACGGCCGCCTCGCCGCTTGACACTGCGCCGAGTGTTGTGGGTTCGATCCCCACACGAGACAACACTTTGTGTGATTCATAAATTGTTGTTTCGAGTCTGGGTGTTCATTGTGTCCGTTAGTTGTATGTTTGTAAAGTCCCCCGCGACACAGGATTTAGTCCTAATGCGGGAGTTGTCTTTTTTAAATAAAAAAAAAAAACATTAAACTTGTAATGATAAATGTTGATTGAAAAGGTTATGTGTCAATTTCCCTTTTCAACTTACACAGTGTAATTGCTCCAAATAAAGAACGTAAACGTGATGGTATTAGGTACACATACGAGATATTTTATAATTATAAATTAATTTATGTAATGTGTTGTTTTTTTATTATGCTTGCGTGATCTATATTCCCAGAGATTTTCGTGATGACTATTTTAAACTCACTTTTTGTTTAATAGAATTATTTAATAAACCATATATATTTAAGAAATGCAGAAACCTAGCGCCCGTGCCACCGTCGGACGAACAATAAACTATAACACCATTTCAAGTCTGAAAATTTCAGTACTCCTACGTTTTTATTTTGCCTCACTTAAGAAATTTCTCTACAAATCTCGAAACAGATAAAAACTTATTTGAAGTAGCAAATTCGAATTGAAAAACTTAGTGATTATATTTTTCAGCATCGTCGCGTAAGTTTGTTATTTGCAAATCCCTTATAAATCTGCGTGTGTGTTCAGGGTCCGCACTCCGTAACTTCGCCGGGGCTCAAAGTAATCTAAAACAAATAAAGATGAGTGGGACCCCACAGACGTTTCTCGCATATACGAATTCCCCTTTATGTTCATATGAATAATAACAAATTTTGTATTCAGCGTTTTGTTTGAGACTTCACTAAGAACTTTTGCAGAGAGAAATTGTTTCACCATTTGTCGCCGAGTAACTTCAACTTTGATAAAATCTCACAATGGGATCAATAAGTATGTAATTTGAACGTCAAACGTTCCCTTTTGGCGATTGAAACAAACACTTTTACATTATTTATGAAGCCGAGACTCAAATACAATACATGCAAGTTCCATACGAACTTATATCACGAATAAGACAATGAGTTTGTTGATTATAATTCACATCAAAAGGGAAACAAGACCATTTTAATCAAAACATATAAAAAACAGGCACAAGTGTGGAATAAGAATAATTACTGTATCGCATAGTATTTTGCAAACATTAAAATAACGGACTCAAAAAGCACCCAGACTTGGTACAACTATTCGTGAATCACAAATGTTTTTGCCTCGTAGGAAAATCGAACCATACCATACTCGGTGCTTTAGTTGTGGCGATGGGACTTCTTAATCCACTGTGAAATGCATCAACTCACAATAATACTAATAAGTAATACCTATACGTAGATAAAATTTATATTCAATATTGATTGCCTATGGGCGCAGCGTTAGTAAACGCGACTTTGAAGCTTGATTTTGATTTTCGGATTGAGCAAAGCGTTATTGGTTCGATTTTGTGTCAAGGAATTATCATTAGCAGCGCGGAGTCTGACACTGTTGCCAGTAAATGGCAATAAGCTCGCCCCTATTACGTGGAACCTGAAATGATTGCTGGTGAAATGTAATAGTATTTCTTCAACCTACCGTTTCGATCATATAGCCGTAAGACTACTTATGTATGAAATAAATTAAAGAGAACGTTGTGTGTCCATAGATATAGCTATATCTAGTTCGATATTCTAAGCTAGCGAACCATGAAAGGCTGCTATCTATAGTACTCAACATTACTTATTCCAAACATGAGCTTTATACTGTCTGAATGTAGAAATGAAATACTAACTGCACTATACCTGATAGTGTAATAACCATATCTTTGGGTAGCTTCCGCATAATGTAGTTGAACACCGCATACTGACCAAGTCTTAGACGGACCGAAATCTGTTTCATGTCTCTAATTTGGTATTTTACAACATTACAAATTGTAATGGTGATGGAAGAGTGATTTTATAATACAAAACAATTCATACATGCATAATATATTTGTACGTATTTCATTGACTTTAAGTAGGCTTACGCCTATAAAACTAAATGTGTAGGCAGAGTTGTCTCACGCCAATACTATATTTTCGATTCCATGTAATTGGGATTGAGTCTGTTGTCGTCCAACAGGCATATTACCAGACTGCTGCTATGTAGATTTTTTTAACAGAATATGCAAAAAAGCTTTAACGTCATAGTTTAATATTAAAGGAGTATGAAATTGCCGATTTGTACTGAAAATCGTTTTTTTCTAAGATGTATGATATTTATTTAATCGAAATATTTACCCTCATTATCTATACATTGCTGCCATCTAAACGGAAGTTCATTTATGCCTTTACGATAGAACTCCTATGATCTAGATTCGGCAAACTGTGTAAAAGCATTTTGTACTACCTCCTGGGAAGAAATTTTTTTATCACGTAGAAAATTGTCCAAGTCACGAAAATAATGGTAGTCCATTGGAGCAAGGTCTAGTGAGCACGGAGGATGACGTATGGTTTCTAACTGCAGCTCTTGTAGAGGTACAACGGTTTCTAGTGTAGTGTGAGGTCTTGCGTTATCATGGAGTAATAATGGCGAAGATCGATTCATGAGTCGGGGCTGTTTCACTACCAGTTTCACCATCATTGTTCGAAGTTCGGCACAGTAAACATCTGATGTTATTGCTAAACCAGAACTGTGGAATCTATAGTGAATAACACCATAAAGAGACCACCAAACAGTTAGCATTACCTTTTATTGGTAAGATTAGCTTTAGGGCACTGTTGCGGCGTTTGACCTGGGGTCAGCCATTGCATTTTTCGGTTACGGTTATTGTAAAGAATCCACTTTTGGTCACATGTTACAATTCGATCCAATATTCCTTCATTTCTGTACCGATTCAACAAGGCAACACAAGTTTCAACACGCATTTCTTTCTGCAGATCAGTCAAATCATGAGGCACCCATTTCATATTTTTTTATCTTATTGATTTGATGCAAATGAGCCAATATTGTAGATATGGTAACGTTAAACCATGCCGCTAATTCCTGGGTAGTTTGACTCGAATCGGCTTCCACCATCTCCTTCAATTCAGCATTATTCACTTGTGTGGGCAGTCTTCCACGTGGTTCGTTCTTTAAGTCGAAGTTTCCATTACGAAAGCGTTTAAACCGAAAACGCACGGTGCGTTTATTAGCAGTCTCCTCTCCAAACGTAGCGTCGATATTGCGAGCCGTTTTTGCCACGTCTGTTCCGCGTCGGAACTCGTAATAAAAAATGACTCGATATTTCGAAGTATTTTTTCCGTCAAAGCTGAATAAAAAAATCGATTGAAAATCGAAAATTGAATATTGCACATTTTTTTAAAGAAGAAATTTATAGGTATCTTGTGAAAAAAGTTTCACTCAAAGGTTTTATGTTAATTCAAATTATCTATTACTATACGGCATATAACGGCAACTTCATACTTTAACCCCTATTATCATTCATCATCGTTACTATAGACTTCCTTCTTATACTTTATAAAACTTTTCATTACCCCGCTTATAATTATACTGTACCTCATTTTTCGATATTTGTTACATTCAAACTATTTTTGTTAGATACATTGTCAAGCAAATATTACTACTACATCATTAACGCTGTTAAAAACACACAGAAATAAAAATAATTATAACAAATGACTTTTTCTATTATAGTTTGCAAAAAACCCGAAACGCAAGGCGCGCAAGGAACATTGAATCGCACGATGGTACTGTAGGAGCCAGCCCGTGAAGTTATAATGAAGTTTTTAAATGAACGTACCCTGCTTCATAAAGTGTAGGGCGGCTTCCAATGGTCTTCTTTTAATTTATAACGCCAGCCCCCTATTTTCTGAGAACTTAAGCTATGAGAGGTAAGGCTGTATAATATATGATATTGTAAGTACATATATGCCATTATTAAAAATGAATAGTTCAACGCTGAAAAGGTGCGAATATGCGTAAATGTTGGATTGCGTTTCAATTTTACGCTCCATACGTGAATGAGTTAAGTGTTGCTCTTGCAAAAATTCAGCTCTATCGAATATCGACACTCGATAGAGCTGAATTTTCGCATATATCGACGTGATTATATCTAAATGTACTGATGTCAATAATTTGTTTCTCGAAATGTAATTGTAAACGGCTGATTATCATCGTTCGCATTGATTGAAATTGGAATATTTTATCTCTTAAACACGTAAAGTGCTTTACGCTATACGCTGTTTTGTAATTTTATTAATATGAATATCGCAGAACGTAACTCTGTAGACCATAGATTTAAAAAAATGGACTGTAACTTCTATAACACAAGAAAGAAACCTGTGTGCAAATCAAAATAATTAATTATCACTATTTATTACTAATTTTTACCCACGGCTTTGCTCGCTCGGGAGCAGTACTTTATAGTTTAACATAATACACAGTTTAGGCGTAACAAACATACAAACTCACATTCGCATTTATAATATTAGTTATGATGATTAAAATAAATTCACAAAACAATAAGAACCAAGGTTCGCTGTAGCTATAAGTAAAAAACATTTCACACAGAGAATTAATATAAAAATAAATAATCATTGGTTCACTTACTGTATTTGCTGCTACGTCTTATCACAAATTGTTTTTATAAATATAAGTTTGGAAAGATGTTTGAAGTTTTGGGTGATTGCTACGCAATAACGCGTAAATTCTTGAATAATTTTAATTAAAACTTGGCACACACATTGGCCATGTCGTGGAGTAACACATAGCATAGTTTTAATACAGATTCCTGTGGGATAATATCATTTTGACAGCATTCACTGAATTTATCTATAGAAAACGCTGCGCAAGAATCTTGCTTCTTTTATATACGCAGAGTAGCTACAGGCAGTAGCTAGTGCCAAATAATAAATTACGCGACGCTGAGAAATTAGTTTACATCACTTTATGCATATATCACACTAAAGAGTACAACCACATACCGAGAGCCTTTTTACTACATTTTATTGTGGATATCGTAACAACGCAAGTTTAAAAGCATTCGTTTGTTCTAAAATGTAATCTGTGTTTTAAATAAGTGCTGAAATATACGTTTTGTCGTAACATTTATTAGTTTTCACCGCCAAAAAATTTTCTGATATGGGCTCTACAAACCCGCTGTTGTCTTACAACATGAACCAATTCACTCATCGTAATATTATAATGAAACACCTGATTCATGTCTACTAAAGTACTCTACCTTAAAGTGTTTGTTGAAAATAAACTTAGTTTTAATTAAAAGCTTTTTTATGTATTTTTCTAATTACAATATTAAAATATGAAGACGAAGTCACCTGTTAATTACTTTAATTTTTTTAAACTGTTTGGTATAATTATACTTATCATTGGGAATATAAAATGCATTTAACTGGAATGACATAAAAAAGTAACGTCGCAAGTAGGCTTTGTCTACCGCTCTGGTAAATAGACACAAGTTTACGTGCCTGTAGATAAAAGTATAATAATACGTATCTGAAAGTACCTATATTAAAAGCTTAATTATGCTAAGAAATGAAGATTATTGTAAAAACTTCATTAATATGCGTTGCAGGTTGTCATAATATCATTTCGTATCTTTACTTGTAGATTAGAATTTTGAAAAGTAAATTATTAATCTCTGGGCAACAAATTTAATTAACACTTATAATAATTATAATGCAGCTAAAATATCAAAGACAGAAAGATTTTCAAATTTTAATTTTATTTTGTAGGTTGCGTTGTGACCTTAATGAATAAATGTTGTTTTAATTTTGAATTTCTTCTTCGTTTGATGTTGAAAAAGTAGTGGCTAGAAACTCTCACTGATCTTTATACCTATTGTTTCTATTTATTTGAACCTCTACAAATCCATATTTTATCTAGTGCGGGAGGTACATATCTCAAACTAAACTAATTGTTTTTTACCTTGTTTACTAGCCCAAATATAATTTAAATTGACATAAACAAAAGTAATAATTGTGTTTTATAAAAAATAAACAATGCGATAAAATCCGTATAAATTTGTTTAATTTCAACAAAAATCTCTATCAATCCCAGCAATATAATGTAGTCGGTTAAACATACAAGTCATTTGGCATTTCTTCCTCTGATACCAACTTCATGTTTTATTTTCTTTCACAATTTAATCAGCGGACTGCCGGACTTAATTCCGTTTTTGTGTTCTGTTCTTATTGTCTGTAGACATGGCCACAACCGTTTAACTTAATCCGTTTATTAAATGTTCAAACTCATATAACGGGAATATCGGCCTTAAAAATATTTTACTGGTATTCACGTTCATTTCAAAATCCTTATTAAATTACAACAACATCCGAGAAACCTGTAGAACTAGAAAGTCATTAATAGACTCAATTTAATTAATTTTCAATGGGATTGCTCTGTTTGTTAATATTCCTTGCCGATTTCAACTTAACATTGCCGCGGTCATAAAATGTCGGTAGACTCGTAATATTGTTTACATTTTTAATTAAACAGGCTCAACGTGTCTGCTTATGAAACAGGCTGGTTTTAATTATAATTTAATATTATTACAAGTATAAAGTTTGAAATTATTAAATCTTGAATTCGCTAAGCTGTAGCGCAACATCATAAATACGGGTTCTTTGGGTAAGATAGTTATAACAGCAACAAATTTAATTTGAACCAGTCGCTAGATATTTTAACATTGAAATGGGATTAGGAAGAAACCGCTGGGCGTACTTAGCATAATTTTCAAATTCTCGACTGTCAGAGGAATTTATTAACGTTCTATGCAAGTTCCGCTCATGCGACTACGGACTCTGCAAAAACAAGTGAAACTAAGTGGGATAAACGTAAGAAATCCGACAAAACGTACGATTTGTACGTATGAAACGGGAGCAATTGTACGTAATCCATGTACTAAAGTGGGTCACTGAAGCTTCGCAGGGCTTTTACGCAAAATCCTATTGCAGATCCCGTGCTGTTACCCGCGCTGGTGTCATATGTAAAACTTATCTAGGTGACGTGTTTAGAAATTTGAATATTTTAAAACTTTTATACGGTTTGTACGTCTGACTGTTATATGCACCTGAAAGTTGGTGTTTTATAATACTTGTGACATATCAGAGCTCGCAAACTACAATAAATAATGTGTGTTATGCTTTTAAAAATAGCATTTACAATAAAATGAAAGCATGAAGGTCGAAAGTTGAAATTCTGCGTACACACCCAGTTCGCTAGTGCCTGCGTTTGGTAGTCAACGATGATTGAATACGAACATTGTCCTGCAGTTGATAAATCATTCACTGTACAGGACTGATAATGGAAGTTCAGCTTGCATTCGATTGATTTATTTGTAGTGATCTACCTCTAGAACATCCCGCCAATTGGCAATATATCATATGGAGTACTGTTCATGACGACAAATTTATTTTATATTAAAGAATAAATGCTTAATCTTGATAACATTGTTATTTGGTGACGGTTTTGTAACGTCACCAAATTATTCACCACTGGCATTCGCCGGCGCCTTCGCCAGCATGAAAGTAAAAATTTAGCCTGTGTAACTTGGTGATAATATAGCTTTCTAATGGTGAAATAATTTATAAAATCGACCGATTGGTAGCGTTTTGTTTTACATTATTTCTCAAATTTATGTTAAACTTATATAATTTAATACTTTATTATTGTTTGTATCGCTGCACACTGACAAATTGACAATACTAGCCTTGAACTGAATGGAGGCAGTTGCCAATTAGTTAAGCGGAAGGTGTGGTGTTGCCAGTGAGCAGAAATTTAATTTATGGTGTTGGTATTTGTTTTTATTTTTTATATTTTTGATTAATTTTCTTTAATTTTTTGATTTCTTCGTGTTCTGTGTGTGCCCTTGTGTGCCAAAATAAATATTCTTCTTTTCTTCTTTCTTTCTTTTTCTTCGTAATAGTCTACCCGGGTCGCAACGGTTGGAGTCGGCGAGAGATATCGTGCGATGTTCCACAGGGATCGGTTTTGGGTCTGCTACTGTGGAACATCGGTTACGACGGGGTGCTGCAACGTGCGCTCCTTCGTGGTGTTGGCGTCATTTGTTACGCAGACGACACACTTGTCACGGCGAGGGGTAAGTCGCACTGAGCGGCCCCATACTGGCGACCGCTGGGATCGCACAAGTCGTTGGTCATATCTGGCGGTTGGGCCTTGAAGTGGCCTTGTCTAAGTCAGAGGCCGTTTGTTATCACAGCCCTCGGAACCGGCCACCTCCTGGGGCCCATATCATGGTCGGAGGAGTCCGCATCGGCGTCGAGTCAACCCTAACGTATTAAGGTTTCTTTGAAATTAAACTACTATATACGGATTTTATAGCGTTGTTTATTTAGCATTTTTTGGTTTACACTTTCCCCGACGTTTCGGTTGCTTTTCAGCAGCCATGGTCACGGGGAGACTACTAAACTACTAAAAACTACTTTCTTGCTCGACAGCCGATGGGACTTTGCAGCTCGCTTTCGGCGCTTGGCACCCCGTCTTCGGGGCGCTGCAGGTGCTCGCACGCTTGCTACTCAACCTTAGGGGGTCAAGCACCTCCTATTGGAGGCTCGACGAGGGAGTCGTGCGGTCCATGGCCCTTTACGGGGCCTCAGTTTAGGCGGACCACCTGACGGCCGGTAACTATTCGGTGCTTCGTGTGCCACAGCACGCCTTGGCCGTCAGGTTGATTAGAGGATACCGCACGATCTCGTTTGAGGTTGCGAGCATCCTCGCCGGATTAATGCCATGGGACCTGGAACCGGCGCTTTTGGCGTCGCTCTACTGTTGGTGCCAGGAAGCGGTAGCTCAGGGTGAAGGACCTGCTCTTCCTGCTCTGGAGGCGGCACGGTCCGAGCTCCACCAGGTCCTGATAGACGAATGGAAGGAACGACTTGTGCTCCCCAGTGCCGGACACGCCACGATCGTGGCGGTATGTCCCGTTTTTTGTAGAGTGACTGGAAAGGTGGCATGGCGCCCTCACCTTTCGGCTGACACAGGTAATAACTGGCCACAGTTGTTTTGGCTAGTTCCTGTGTCGCATAGGCTGGCAGGAGAAGCCCGGATGTCATTACTGCGGTAACTGCCGCGATGTTGTTGTGGACACGGCGCTGCACACTTTGACAGATTGCCTCGCCTGGGTATCGCAGCACCGTGAGTTGATCGTGGCAGTCGGTATGGTTGCCCTCTCGCTCCCGGCCGTGGTGTAATCTATGGTCCGGAGCGAGTGGTCGTGGAACACCGTCACCTCCTTCTGTGAGAAAGTCATGTCCATCAAGGAGGTAGCGGAGCGGGAGAGGAAGTGCTTAAATCCTCTCCCCAACCGCAGAACCGGGCGCCGGAGGGCGCGAGATGGCCTTCAGCTACCCTGAGGTTTGACCTGGAGGTGGTGGGCTGCGTGGGCCTGCATGCTACCTGATCAGCGCCAGGTCCGAGAGGCGACGTGCGTGTTCCCACGCGCGCCTCTGAGTCGTTGTTTTTGTCCCCCCACAAGGGGACAGTAGAGGAAGTGTTATGTAGTGGCCTGCCGTTTTACACGGCGAGCCGAAACCTCGATGGGATCGCGATTGCATGTGAAAGTGATTCGCGCGGCCCCGCCGTCTATGGTTATGTCGAGGAGCACCGTGGTAGGTTTAGTCGGTATTACCGGGGTATTTTGCCCCCGGTGAGCCCGACATAAGTTGCGTCACCACGCGGAGAGGTATGTGCCAAAGCACTCCCTCAGGTAAAAAAAAAGAAAAAGTAACACAGTATTTTTTTAATAAAATGTTGCTTATGTTACTCGGTGATAATATAGCTTTCTAATGGGGAAATATTTTTTTTAAATCGTTTGTATAGTTTTGAGTTAAATCCTTACAAACATATGTATATACAAACAAAAAATCAAATGTTTCCTTTATATAATATTAGTAAAGATAGAACTATGGGTATATAACTTGCATATTTACAGCATAACATTGAAATTGACTCAATTTTGACGAGATTCTGACTCTTACGATAAGTGCATCCAGTAACGGTGCATGGTGCGGTAGATGGCGTAGACTACTCGCACGGCTTAAATGTGTGACTTAATCATACGGGATACTTGCGAGGGTGGCACGCTACTGTCGTTTATACGATGCTTATAATCCGCAAGTGCGCCAAGTTAGTGATAGTAGATTATCGAATAAAAATATTGAATTATACGAATGTTTAAGCAAAAGCAAAAGTATCGTCAATATTAGAAGGGGTATAAAAATACAAGATAGCTTTAAAACAATACAATTTAAAGTCATCACTATTATCCAATTATCGCCTGCTCTGTGCCTCGGAGAGCACGTTAATCCGTCGGTCCCGGCTGCCATGAACATCTATGGCAGTCGTTATTGGAAAGTCAGTGCCCTATAATATCATGACACTGGTCTACCCTAAAGGTACCGTTAGCCTTCGGGTTGCGGAGGTCAGGTGGCCGTCGCTCCGTGTAAAAACTGATATCCAGTCAAATCCGGTTAGACCAGAAAAGCCGACCCCAAGTGACTTGGGAATAATAAAGGCTAGGGAGAAGACTATTATCCAACTGCACATCGAGCGATCGACCGCAAATTATATTTAAAATTACACTACATACAAATTTAGATGACGTTTAAATTAAAAAAATACACATATTTAACTATTTATAAACGATATCAATTATGTATATATGATAATTTTTCCCCAAGGTTTGGTTGTCAGTCATTTTCATGATCTATATAATAAATCAAGTTACGAATATTCAATTTCGATTCGATTCGTAAGCGTTGATCGACATTCAAATGCGGGAGCGACAAATTTCGAATAATCGATATTCTTTATTTGTAGTAATGCCACAACGCTACCATTTCTTGAACATGTAATCCGCGTCGAATACAGCCAAGTCCATTAAACTGGTAACATACTTGGGTATGTTAACAGCTTCAAAAATATATACCTACTTGAAAAGTAAAATTGAAAGATGTAATTTTAATGAAAATGTTATGTCACCATATTAACGTTCTTGACTGTACAAGAGCCATATCAAAGACTATTTTAAGCCCTAAATTTAAAACTAGACTGTCAATAACACCTACTTTTGTGTGTTATCTGTGTGATATCTGCGCAAATAGATTACTCTACATTTGAAACTAATATCGTCAAAAATAAGGTACCCTTCAACAGACCAGAATACATAAAATTCAATATATTACTTACACAAGGACTTCTTCGGAACCTATATTTTTCTCCGAATACCGTCATTTCACACTCACTGTTATGTGGTTGTAAAATGCACTCCCTCCCTTCGATTACGACTGACGTGACCGCCATATTATAATAAAGGCATCGCTTTTGTTTGCCAAGTAATCTTTCGAATATCAGGAGTGCAAATAGCCACGTTGATCCTGTAGGATAAATTTGCGCTGTTTCGCGGCCAGCTTGCTTGTTTGATTTCTATGTTTATTAAGTTTTGCAATTTTGGGCGTTGGGTAGCGAAATAAAAGATATTAGTTTGTGTAAAGTCAGAGCTATAATGGATCCAATATAATCATGTATTGCATAATATATATCTACTTAGTAGGGAAGGTGCGTCACACACTACACGTCCCCTGTATATAAAAATAAAAAGAATGTTACATTTTTAAAATTAAAATTTTATGTTTAATGATTACATATTTGAATAGTAGTAAACAAGAACAATTTAAATATCTACATATATGTTTATCCGAATAAGTATCTAACTATGTGTGTTATATAATTTTATTACTTCAAACAATAAAATATAATAAGATTTCAGAGCAAGAGTCTGTGAATAAACAAAAACAAACAATCTCAATAAAAAATCCGTAATATTAGAAACAAATGTATGTTTCTAAATATATTTTACACTCCAAGTATTAAAATGAATGTTTACGTCACAAAAATAACAAACTCAATTAAATAAAAAGCTATATTCCATTTCAAAAACAAACGCAAGTACTAGAATATCTTTAAAATATTTCAAATATCATCAATACAAAACAAAATTAATTATAATTATATACATATTTTACATATTAACACAAATACAAAAATACTAATCATTCTCATAATCTTAAATAAAATGATTTCTTAACAAAATTACTTTTCTCTATCCTTTTCTTTCATTATCTTTAATTATTATTTTATTTATTAATTATCCATCTTTCATTAAGGTATCCTAAATACCTTACACATTTTTATATACTGGGCCGACCGGACATTCTTTTATCATTTTATTATATTTAATAACATTTCATTTATTTATTTTATATTCGACTTTTACATTATACATCATTCATTATTTCAAAAGGGCCATAATTTAAACTGATTTGGTCTCCAACAATTTTCACAGAGAAATCTCGATTACACCATGATCAAACTGAAGCAATAGAACCCTTTATCCTTTATGTATCATTTATAGTGTGTACCTCACCTTTTTAAATACTCTTTATCCCATTCAATATCAAATCATTTATGCTCAATACATCCAACATGAATACCTTGGTCTATATAAGTTCGACATCGCCTTTTGGGTGATCAGTCCATATTGCTGTCAAAAATGTATGTATCAAACTATTCCCATCTACTGCTTATACACCTTTAATACAATCAAATCCAACAAATCAAAATACCTATTCATTACAATTCCATACTATATTATTAACTGCCATATATTCCATCGTCTTATCATACTGAACGATAACTAATTGCATCCTAAAAAGTGACAAAAAGATTTTAATACCCTCCTTGTACTATCAAACCTCTATCCAAAATGCTTTCCTGCTTGTCCTTTCAATTCACACATATTATATATTATTATACACATATATATATATATATATATATATATATATATATATATATATATATATTACATCAAATTTATACTTTACAGGTAGGTATTATTATCACAATGAAAAAGTTTTACTATAAATCGCGAATGTTTTAAAAGATAATTCTACTACTCGCTATAGATATAATATAATATTCATAATAATTTTTATAACATAAAATTTTCACATAGTGACACCAGTTTTTGCATATGTAGCGAAATGCAGCTGCAGTACATTTTCATGCATATGTGTACATTTTAGGCAAGGTATCATGTTTTATAACAATGGACTTCGACCGAATCGTATATAGAATATGATGTTCATATAGATAGTATAACTTTCTAGCTTAAAACTATTTAAACAAAGTACATACAGAACTTATGAGCTGATAAAATAAAATGATATATGTATATATTCGATCAACGATAAAAAATTATAACTAGCCAATTACATAAATTTCAAAATTAATAAAGACAGTCAGATAGTCCATAAAATCACAAAGAATGTAATAGTTAGTAGCGTCAAATATCATTTCTGCACATCGGATACCTATGCGACGACAGTGAAATTCACACATTCTAAATATAGAACAATTCGAACATGAAGTTATTATAATGTTATTATAATGAATAAAAACTAATTTGAACCAACCAACAAGTATTATAAGTACATATTTAAACAATGAACGTGTAACAAAGAAATTTAAAAAAAATCTTTGCTATGTAAAGATTTACTTACATACATATTTCAACATCGTATCAATTAGAGATATATCTATAGAAGGATATAAGAATAGGCAAAAGTTAACCTTTTAGGAATTGGAATACCAAAAGTATACTTGTCTTTTGTAATAATATTGAGTTTTGACCTGGAGGTGGTGGGCTTTGTGGGCCTGCCCGCCATCCGTTCAGCACCAGGTCTGAAAGGCGACGTGCGTGTTCCCACGCGCGCCTCTGTGTCGAGTCCGTCGCCCCTCTAGGGGTGACAGGGGGGGTACAGTAAGTTAAGTGAGAAGTAACCATGGGGTAGGTCTTGTCGTGTAGTGGCCTGCCGTTTCACACGGCAGGCCTTAACCACGTCTCACACTTCGTCGGCCCGCGGAGAGGTATGCGTCAAAGCACGTAAAAAAAGTGAAAAGGCTGTTGCCCACAGCCTCCTGCTTCCCATCGTTGTAACGCTTGTATTTTTTTCAAATACAATACACATCGCCAAAAAATAATAAATTTTTCTAGCATTTGAATTTATTCAAAAATAATTTTGCTTGACTCGCAATGGTATAATTATAAAAAACCACAAGCTTAATACTGCCTACAGGCAGCACTGGCAGGGTCGCCATGCAATGTTGGGCGTTGGGTAGCGAAATAAAAGATGTAAGTTCGTGTAAAGTCAGAGCTATAATGTATCGTATATTGGATCATGATTATATTAGACGCATTATATTTATATTATTACATAATATATAACTACGTAGTAGGGAAAGCGCGTCACACACTACAGTTTTTCTGGTAGAAAATTCTCAGTAGCCGGAGAACTCAGAAAATGTGGTCGGTTGATCGCAAAATGCTCACACCCAATTACATAAGACTTAAAGACATAGCTCGTGAAATATGATTATTACACCTTTGCTTATCCTCTTGGGGATATAATATATAGTATATAAATATGTATATTAATGAGTAAAGTGTAACTATTGAAATAAAGCAACTGTAAATTAATTGTATCGCGGTTGCTTTTGTTAATAACTTTTTGTACAACATTAAACGTCATGTAACCATTACGGCGCAAAAGCAACCGAAAATCGGTAAGTAAAAATATAATAATATGTATAATAATTGTTTTTTACAAAACAACATTTAACGAACAAACTGCACTTTGTTTAAAAGGAGCTTAATTTCAATGTGCAACATTTATATAAACGCAAGACTATATAATATATATATAACTACATAAAAAGTAAAAATGTACATAATTTCCCTATCTAAGCAGCACACATTCGGTACGTAGGATGGTTTTACTAGTACAAAAAATTCGAAGCATAAGTATTATATACACTTATATTCCCGTAGCAAACGTTCCGGAAGCAGGCGACGGGGGTGGAGTGTTTTCGTTTAATTTCCCAGTAAAATGGTCTACCCTCTTCAACGTAATTACCGAGCGGCTAACTGAATGTAGGTATCGCTTCATCACCGTCTCATCTTTTCAAAGTATTTTTGCATTTTAAAAAGGTTCGCTCTCATTTTTTTGTTAACATACTTAAGATATAATTGAAAATTCGATTGGACGATTAATTTTTAATGTAGCGTTCGTTGTTTTTGAAGGAATTTCTTTCATGATTTTCAATCTTAACTAATGCAAATTTAACTGCTTGATAACGGTTTCGTTTCACTCTAGAAAGTCCTCCTTTGATTTTATAGATACTATAACAATACTAGCAATATAAAACATTATGTTATCGAACTTGCTCACAAAAGGAAAAAATCACAGAAAATGTTATCACATGTTATGACAATAAACAACACGGCGCGACGCTACAACGTTTATTTCTACCTCCCTGTATTTGCTCAGAGACAATTTGGGCAATAGAGTTTCGAAACAGGATAAGATAAGAAACTGCTTATAAAGCCTATGTGTATCCTTTTATCTAAAGTTTTATACACCATTGATTCTTAATAAAACGTATATTTAGCTACATTTCATATTGTTATGCCTTACAATATCAATTCTCGGATGTTTCATGAAAAGAACAATAAAATTATCATATACAAGAACTTTGTGCTGACTAAGTAGGTTGAGAAACATTGCCAGTTGTCATAAGAAGGGCTTTGATAGAAGACAGCAATAAAAATAAAAGGTAGGTACCAACACTAGTATTGGTTTTAAATACGGGTAGGCTTACATTATTTAGTCAGTTTAATTATCCTGCAGTTTTGCTCAGGTTTCTTTTATCGCTTTAACAAGTAATTCTTATATTACAAATCATAGTGTGTCATCCAACTATACCATAAAAGCTAGAGCATGGAGCTATTAAAAAATAATTGGGTTCCACCGGAGACCATCGGAATATCTTAACACAATACATTGTTTAAAAGTTTTGTGTATCTGTCCAATTATTGTCTATGTATTGTACCGGTATCACACAAAAAGCACTTACAGATTTATATACGGTTTTTTAAGTAGCGGGCAAACTACTTTAAACAAATTTTCAATTTAGAAGATTTTTCCGTTCAACTACTCAATGACTTTCAATTGTTGTGGAATATTGCTAGTTATAACTTTTTTATTTGTAAAAAAGTTATAACGTATTTATTTGAAGTTATTATTAGTTAATTGTTGCAAACAGTTGATTTTAAAACATATTATTATAATATATTTATTACTATACTCTATGAAAAGTCTCTCATTTTTATAAATTGAAACTCAAGTTAAATCAACCTGGTAGCTTTTGACAACCACGATATAGCCCGGTTTTTATATAAAAAAACAAGTCATTTAACTTACTGACAGTAATTTTTGACACATATTCTATGGAAAATATGACAAAATTTAACTGTCCGCAGCTAAAACGACTCGTTACTTAAATATATGAACCGAATCAGACTGGGATGATGTCAAATATACGATTATTTGATAAGAGCAGATAAACCTAGGTCCTCATCTACGATAAGTGACGAGTACTGATGTCGGGCCGTTACAAAACGACTGGCAAAACGAGCGTGTTCAAAGCGACATCATTCGACCCACCCATCCGATCAACTGTTCACCCGGTCATCCATCTACGTTCCAATCGTCCACTCTATCACCCATTCATCCTTTAATTTGTATATCCATTCACCCATTTAACCCCATCCTCAATTATTTTACTTTTAAATAGTAATATAGTAGCAAGTCGAAATATTGTAAGGTCGCTTCCCGTATCTGTTACCTGTCACGTATGTCAAGCCAATTTATACGTTGCGTTGTCCGCTCAGTCATACTTGTGCGATAGTCGAGTCACTTGCTCAGCATGCACCGTACATATGACCGCAAGAAGCACCTGGGATAGTAACCATAATGATTTACTCGTGCATGTAGCTATTGTGAGTATCTTGCTCATGTATTCCACGCCAGTTACTTGCGTTGTCCATAAGTACTATTACATGATTCACCAACTGCGGTATGGACATTCAGAAGTCTGTCAAGTCTTAAACATAATTAAAAATCTATTGTGTCAGGCCGTCGGAATGCCGCTGCAACTCAGTAGATCTATATTATATTTAAATGTGCAAAGTCCACCTATCTCATCTCATGTTATTTCATTTCAAACAAATAACTAATAATACTAATTTTATTACGTTTTACTTGAGTTGATTTGTGGATATATGTAGTTGTGAAAGAATTATAATTTTATATTATGAGTAACCTGTCAATTGGCAATCGGCCGACCACTACCGCTCAAGATAATGAATATAACGTATCATGAATTTGGTAAGCTGAAAATACGACATATAATTTTAGAATTAGACCCAGGCATACAAACCGCGCGATAATCCACAATGCTAAATGAATATTTGCAATCCGAATGTACAATTCACGGAAAATCCGTACATTTCTCACATAATTCTGATAGAGTAGAAACCAGAATATTCGAGAGGACCATTCATGTTCTCTCGCCAAATGTTTTCGTAACCCTTTTGATAAATCCAGGCCCAGATCACTGATCCCAGACGCTTCACATAATGTTCGTTCATTTATTACGTAACAGGAAAGCAATGGTTGCGATTTTCACACAGCTTGAATATGAAATCGTTTTCGTGAATCTGTTATGTGATTTTCAATATCATTAGGTTAGGTATCGTAGCAGGTTATTGTTAGTTATATTAAAGGTGATCGTCATTTTAATTTCATTCTTATCAGATCATTGAATGAGTAAGAAATTTTTGGAAGTTCTTAATAAGGCATAATCCTAATCCTAACTATATAATATATATTATTATTATAAAGGCGAAAATGAGTTTGTTTGTTTGCTTTTTACGCTTTCACGCCTTAACTACTGAACAGATCATCATCAAATTTCGCACACCCGTTGCCAGGGGTACAGAAAAGGACATAGGTTACCTTTCATCCAGAAAATAATTACTGTTCCCGAGGGATACAAAAATAACTTTTAGGTGGTCGTCCTCTATGAAAACTCGTCGACTACAACAACGTTTAAGCAACGTGATGCCTGGAGTTCAGAAAAAGGGATCTGCTGTATCCCGGTAGAAATCTGATATCCCAAATAAAAATCTGTTCCCGAGATAGTTTCGGTTAGGCACATCTATCTCGTCGATACGCGGGCGGGTTCGGGCTCGGAGGCTAGTTGGCGTCAGAGCCGGTGCTTATCGATGGCTCGACGGGAGAGGGAGGAGGGGGATGCCCTGCTTCCCTCAACCTCAAGTTCTGGGCGGCGCCCGGCGCTTCCACGAAGCGCCGGAAGACGTCGCACCACGAGCCGTTCAATTCTGGCTCGGAAACGGAGGTGGAGGTAGTGGAGAGGACGCCCTGTGGAGAAAGAGCTGGTGCCCCGATTGCGCCTCCCTCCGCGAGGAAACTCCTCGGGCAGCCTTCACCTGCCCTTCGGGAGTTCCTTAAGTCGGCTGTTCGTCCAGGACCTCAAAAATGCGACGGAGGAAATGAAGAAGGCCTTCTTTCATCTGTGGGGGTGGACTTCCTCCGACCTACAGAGGCGCTCGAGGTCGGAAAATGAGGGGCTGCATAGGCAGCTGGTGGAGCTCCGGGTGGAGGTGACGGCCATGAAGGCGGCCTCTGCCAATGCCGCTCGGGCCAACGCCGCAAAGACGCCCACGGCCGCCGCTAGAGTGCATGCCAGGATGCGGCAGGAGGAGTTCCCGCCCCCTCTCGTGGCGCACAGCGCAGCCCCTCACTGCCGCGGAGGACCAGCGTCCCGCCTGGGCGGACGAGCTGATGCGGGCCACATTGGCTCAGGCGCGCAACGTTGTAGACGCGTGCCTAACCATCTATGGCCTCGCGCCCGTCCCGACCCCGGGCCTTTCGCTCGGGGGCCGCCTCCGGATGATCGAGAGCGCGCCCTGGCCCGGCGCCCTCCGACCAACTGGTGGCACGGCAGACATAAAACTGGTCAAACCAACTGTAGCCAGTTATACTTGTGTCAGCAGGAAGGTGAGGGCGCCATGCCGCCTCTCCAGCCACACCTCAAAAGCGCGCCTTACCGCAACGTTTTTGGCGTGCCCGGTACTGGGGACCATTAGAAAGCTGTATTATCACCGAGTAACATAAGTTATTTCTTTTTTCATAAAAAGTACTGTTACTAACATAACAATCTATTTTTTTAGCCTTAGGGAATGCCTTTACGCTTAAATCTACTACGCTGTTCCTCAACATAACCAGATTCGGTGAGGCCGTGCGAATCATTTTCACAATATGCAATCGCGACCCCGTCGAGGTTTCGGCTCGCCGTGTGAAACAACGAGCCCCTACACGAATCTACCCTCCCCAATAACAAAGTCTAACTTTTGCCCTACTGTCCCCTTGTGGGGGGACGAAGACAGCATGACAGAGAGGCGCGCGTGAGAATATGCACGCTACCTCTCGGACCTGGAGCTGATCGGGTAGTGGACAGGTCCACGAAGCTCATCACCGTACCATCAGGTACTACTATGGAGGTTGGTCCTTACGCGCCCCTCCGGCGCCCTGTTTTGCAGTTACGGAGAGGGCTCAAACGCTCCCTCTCTCGCTTTACCGCCTTATTGATGGAAATGACTTCCTCAGAGAAGGAAACGACGGACCTCTCGCTCCGGACCATAGACTGAGCCACGGCCGGGACCAACTTACGGCGAACAACTCACGGCGCTGCACACATAAGCGGATTGCCCTGCTTGGGCTACGCAGTCCACAACAACATCGCGGCAGTCACCGCACTCATGACATTCGGGCTTCTCCTGCCGGCCTATGCGACACAGGAACTGGTCAAAACAATCGTGGCCACTCATTACCTATGTCAGCCTGAAGGTGAGGGCGCCGTCCCGCCTCTCCAGCTCTTTAACTTACCGCCATAATTGTGACGTGATTGGCACTGGAGTGCAAACGTAACCTAGCCTACTTTTACGCGAGCGAAGCCGCGGGCAAAAGCTAGTAAGTATTAAGATCATATACGATAATATAATGTTTTGAGGCGAATACATCACTATCTACGGACTGCTTAACTGATGTTCTTTTCATTGCTCCAGCGACTGAATCCAAAAAAGTCACTCTTCTACCTGTCATCTATCTATTTATTTTACATATACTAGTTTTTGCTTGCTCACGTAAGTAGGTTAGGTTAGGACCTAACCTACTTTATAACATATTATGTTATGTAGTACAGTACTTTTTTATTTAATATAAACCTATGTCACTCGGCGACAATATAGTTTCAAATGGTGAAGGAATTTTAAAATTGGTTGATTACTTAGTTTTTGATTTTAATATTACAAAAAATCAAATGTTTTCTCTTAAAAATATTAATATAGATTATAGTTTTTATATTATTATTTTGAAACACGATGTTACAATAAGTAGATATAATTCAAAATTCTTGTATCAATTATCAGAAAAGAATAATTGATATGCGCTAGAAACTAAAAGGTTACTAAATTATTTACAAATACACTTTTGATTCTGACATCTGGCTTTTAAAATACATTTTAAATATACCAATACTTAATATTATATAATAACGTCACAACTTATGGCACCATAATATATAGGTAGTCTACAGTGTACCCAATAGAACAAAATTTGCCTCACTTTGTAAACATAGTGCCATATTTGTTATAAAAACTTTTGTTTATTTGCACGTATTGCGAGCCATCTATCATCTCTATTGATTATTTAGACTGACAAAATATTTATTGATAAATTGCTTTAGATATTCCACGTATTTCCACAAAACTGTCAAACTACTAACGCATACATTGCATCATAAAGCTGGCAATCCGTTTGACTAGAAAATACATAGGTTATGTACCTATGTATTTATCTAGTCAAACATGTTCATAAATAAAATTAATTATGTTGATTGTATCCTGATATCACACTAGCATCTCCTAAAATTAAATAATAACATGATATTATTTAAGAGATGCTAGTGTTTTACATAATATTGTCTTACGTTTACGAAATTAGACTGCTTTATTTATAAAAGTTTTTAAACTTTCGCGATTTGTACACATACTTAATATAATGTTAGACAACGGGTCTTACTCGCGATAAAGTATTTAAAAGGTAATAAATACCTATTGATTACCCGACGTTTCGACCGACTTGCATCGATCGTGGTCATGGGTTGACTGATGTGAGCTCAGCGGCACCTTCGTGAAGTGCGGTTGTTGTGTGTTGCCGAAACCCGCACTTCACGAAGGCGCCGCTGAGCTCACATCAGTCAACCCGTGACCACGATCGATGCAAGTCGGTCGAAACGTCGGGTAATCAATAGGTATTTATTACCTTTTAAATACTTTATCGCGAGTAAGACCCGTTGTCTAACATTATATTAAGTATGCTTTATTTATAACGCGATAGCACAAATTAATTTTAATACTTGTATTAATAAGTCTGATTTTAACCAATACAAGATTTAACATGTAATAGATTAAATAGTAGATTATCAAGTTTTCAATATACATGTCATTGTGTGAAGGTATTGTCTAAGAAGCTCTAAAATATCGAAACCATAATTTTTATGGCGTGTTTAAACATACGAACTATATTTTGGTAGTAAAGTTTTATTATTTAGTACTTCATTTTATAGTTTTTGTTTGGACATGTTTACTTGAGCGTTTATACTTAAAGTACTTACTTTACTTTATACTAAAGACTAAATTGACAGTTGACTTCGACCAGTACGTGCTCTCTACGCGACACGAATAGCACGCGCAAGTTAAAGCACTTCCACAGGTTATATGCATTGTTTAAAAGGCTGAGTTAAGCCATCTGCGGAAGTATATTGTATGATTTATTTGCGCATGTAGGTTGCGGGAGTACAGGTCCGATTGCCGAATCCGGCAAAGTGTTGTTGAGTTGTTCTGTCAAGAAATGATCAGTAGAAGCATAGAGTCTGGAACTGTACCCGGTAAATGACAATAGGCTCAGGGAGCGAGCCTATGTTATGTGTGATTTAATAAAACCTAAGCCGCTTAATGTAGGTTTAACGCACCCTTAGCTACCGTGTCTTGGATATAGATGTGAGGCATAAATATGTACATATCGCATTCTTAATAAAACAGAAACCTATCTTAGTATTATGGATCAAACTAATTTGAACTCTGTTGCAATAATTTAACACGAATATATTATTAGAATTTATACTCACAAAATTAGAGTTTGAATTGCTATACTCCCAAATTTCGAGTTAAGTCACTGTTTTATTAAGCATGCGATATGTAGTTTTTTATAATGTTACAGATATAGCTTTAAATAAAAATCTTTACTATATTGTATACATGACCAAGGCCTTGGCCATGACCGCACAGAAGGTTACAAGCGATGAATTCAAATAGATAAGTCATGCGGACATTGTAATGACAATAGAGCCTTTGGCACCTATTCATGCAATCTTTATCACTGGCCAACGGGTGTAAATTTATTGATTTATATCTTTGACGAATGGTGGAAGATGGTGTAATAAATTACAAACCAAAATATTTAGTAAAGTCGATTATACAATTAATATGTTTTAATAAAAAACTCTAATGCACCGCATAGTTGATAGAAAAAGATAGACGTTTATATTAAATGCAGTCAAACCGCCATCAGACAAAAATTAAATGCTATCAATAATGAATTTTTAATTATCTACACCAGTCCAAGTCTGCAATCTCCCAACTATCAGCAGAAATTTACGTTGAATCACTAATTGACGCACCTTAATATATAATCTATCACGAAACCAACAAAAGACATCAAGGAATTACTCATCTATTGCGACAAACTCGTCGTTTTTAAATTCATCTTCAACTTTTTGCTCTTTTAATTAGTACCTACCGACCGCTGATATTTTTTTAAATGGAGAGAAGTGGCGACAACCCCTAATTGAGTTTGCACGACACATTTTCTTAGTAACCGGTAATTGAGATTCAACCCAAGGTAAAAAAAAAACACTGAATAAAATACAAAGTGCCTCCAAAGACTCCGAGCGACTTTTAATAAACTTTTCTTTCGGTTTAACCTCTTTTTAAAACAGTGAGTAGAAAACTTTATAGCATGGTATGAGTGGCACGTTTAACCTTTTTTGAAGGCCCAGGTAATAAAATAAATCTACCTACTACAGGCGGCCTCGATGGCGTAGTGGTTAGGGTAACCGATTGCCACGCCTGAGGTCACGGGTTCGATTCCCGCAAGTTAAACATTTGTGTGCATGAACATGGATGTTTGTCTTGGTCTGGGTGTTTCTATGTATAATATGTATGTTTTTACAAAAAAAAAGTATATAATGTATGTATGTTTATCTATTGTCTAGTACTCATAATACAAGCTCTGCTTAATTTGGGCTAGATGGTGTTGTCTGTATGTGATAGAATATTATTATTTCCTACTCAGTATACATATCAAATTATATACATCTTCCATGCCCATGACTTTGTCTATAGCAATTGATATATTAATTAAAAGAGTTATCCTTGGAATCGTTTTAAATGTAACACTGAAATAAAATCCTTGGAAATGTCAATTAGATCGGTTCTATTTCTACAATACCTAGAAACTATGTGAAATGGTGTCAAATGATTTAATTGTTTAAAGTGACTTTCACCGTATACCAAGCTACCTATAAAGATTATTATTGATTCTAAAATCGTTAAAATCGTTATTTAATTAAGTACAAAAACACAATAATGTGATCCAAAAATGACTAGTGCGGAGGATAGTATTCATAAAATATTAAGTACTATTAAAAATATAATAGATACTACAGGCTATGGTGAACTAATCTGAGCTGTATGCTTATGTAACACCTAAGTATTTTTTTAATCTGTCAAGTATAATAGATAAATTAATGATAAGTCTATCGTGTGTGACCATCGATGTGCTGCTGAGACTCAATAGGTTAAAAATATTAAATTTATTACCGAAATCAATAATTAATCAGTCTACCAAAAATATACGCATTATAAATAACTAAGACCTGCAATTCAAAATTTAAAAAACGTGTATCAACTAAGTAGTAATATATATAGAGATACTCTAGCATAGTGCCAAATAGCGTCAAATATGTCCGGTAATAAAAGTAGTCACATAAGAATGTAAAATGTCAGATAAGTAACGAAGTTATGATTTTGATAGTATTACAAATGGTTCGGGCACGCCACGATCGTGGCGGTAAGTCCAGTGTTTGAGGAGTGGCTGGAGAGGCGGCATGGCGCCGGCGGACACAGGTATTGACTGGCCACGGATGTTTTGGGCAGTTCCTGTTTCATATACGCCGGCAAGAGACACCCGGTTGTCACCACTGCGGCGACTGCCGCGTCGTTGTTGAGAACACGGCGCTGCACACTTTGGCAGTTTGCCCCGCCTGAGTATCGCAGCGCCGTGAGTTGATCGCGGCAGTCGGGTCGGTAGCCTTCTCGCTCTCGGCTGAAGTTCTGTCTATGGTCCGGAGTGAGAAGTCGTAGAACGCCGTCGCCTCCTTCTGTGAGAAAATGATTTCCATCAAGGAGGTGGCAGAGCGGGAGAGGGTGCGCTTAAACCCTCTCCCCATCCGCAGAGCCGGGCGCCGGAGGGCGCGAGACTACCTCCAGCCACCCTGAGGTTTGACCTGGGGGTGGTGGGCTTTGTGGGCCTGCCCGCCATCCCTTCAGCACCAGGTCCGCGAGGCGACGTGCGTGTTCCCACGCTCACCTCTGTATCAAGTATGTCTCCCTCTAGAGGGGGGACAGCAGGCATTAAGTCAGAAGTGACCACAGGGTAGGTCTTGTCGTGTAGCCTGCCGTTTCATACGGCGGGCCGAAACCTCGGCGAGGTTGCGACCGCATGCGAAAGTGATTCGCACAGCCTGCAGATAGCGGTTTTGTCGAGGAACACCGTGGTAGGTTTAGTCGGTATTCCGGGAGGTACAATACTATCATTTTATTCCATCTTTCTCTTTTACCCCCGTGAGTCCGATATAACCCCTCCGCCCGCCCTTGCGGAGGGTTATGCGTCAAAGCATTCCCCACGTAAAAAAAAAACATTACATATGGTCATTCAAAAAATCTATAACATTATAATAAGCCTTGTCAACCAAAAAGGCCTTTAACAGATTTTTAAATACATTTTATGATTTTTAATTTCCAATCTTTTGGAATTTTATTATAATTACTTGGACCCATACAAATTATGCTCTTATGCATAAGTGTGGTCCTTGACTTGTGAATACGTAATTTGTTATTATCACGTCTGTTTCGATTGACTGTGTCAGACAGCTTTGGAAATAAATGAGGATTAGTTAAAAAATATAGCTACTTCAAAAATATATAATGACGGCAGTGTTAGAAGCCGGTGCTTGATACACAGTAGTTTTCAACTCTCTGTACTTTGAATCATAAACATAGCACGTATGTAGCGTTTCTGAATTTTAAATGCTATATGTTTATTTTTTGAATTACCCTAAAATATTAATCCATATCTAAGTGCAGATTCGATTAGGCCATAATATGCAAAAAATATTGCATCGGTGTTCACAGTTCGTGCAAGTTTGTATATAGCGTAGGATAGTGAGCTGATTTTATTGCTTAACTTATTAATATGTTCTTTCCAGTTTAACTTTTGGTCAATAATTAATCCGAGAAATCGAGTACTAGTTACTTCATTTATTTCAATGTTGTCATGCATAATATTGAAATTCGATTGATTTTGTGACTTTTGTCTGAAATGCATTATGTTTGTTTGAATTATATTGATTTTCAAATTATTATTATTATGCCATGAAATTATTGATGTCAAAGAATTTAATATTTTCTTCTGTTTACGCGAATGTTATTCATTGAATTTAAACGAAAATAAAAAATTTATAATCATAAATATATAAATAAAAGATTTATAATCTATACTAATATTATAAAGCTGAAGAGTTTGTTTGTTTGTTTGCTTGAACGCGCTTATCTCAGGATCTACTAATTCAAATTGAAACATTATTTTAGTATTGCATAGTCCATTTATTGAGGAAGACTATAGGCTTTTGCCCCCCCCCGCTCGGCGCGCTAGCGAACGGACGTGTTACGTGTGATCTCCGTCGTTAAAATTCATATACAGTGTAATTGACGCGTATTTTCGAAGTTGTTGGTGCTATTTATCCTAACATTGTCACAACAAAAACTATTTAACAGTGAACAGTAGCTAAAATCAGTGCAACAAAACAATATTAGCCAATAACAATTTTAAAAGTTCGTTAAATCACCGATTTCTGTTAAGTGAACAGTGAACATTTAAACAAAGAGACAAAGTGGTTGACCTTCAATCCCAACAATAGGTCAATGACCGCTGATTGCATACATTCTACAAGCAACAACTGGTCACTAATTTCGCAAAGCTCACTAACATCGACCGTAGCCCTGGGGCGTAAGAGTTCGCCTACCGGATAGCTGCACACAGAGTCGTCGGTTCAAACCCACGGTATATACAGTTGCTCTTTTTGAGATTTATTTCTACTGTTTCCGTAACTACTTGGATAATTCATAAACAAAATGTCGAAATTATCGAGAACTCCTCCAAATAAAAATATTCCAACAAGATCAGAGTCCGATATACATACACTAGTAGCAGCTGAAGATATTGTAAATACAAGTAATATTGTCACAAACGTTACTCAAAGATCAAAGCGACGCTGTCCATCTAATGATGATACTACGATTGCCAACTTATCCGATTTTAAAAAGGAAATGAAGGAAATGCTTCACAATATGATTAGTCAACAGAACTCCCGGATGGATAAATTAGAAAGCCACGTCATTGAAATCAAAAGAATAAACACCAAGATTGATAAAACAAACTCGGAGATCGAAAAATCTATGTGTTATATAACAGACCAATTAACTTCACTCGATTCAAAAATTTGTAGTCTTGAGAAAGAAAAGAATGCAATCAATTCTAAGCTAACCATGTTGCAAGAAAGAATAGAGTCCTTTGATCGCTCCATTCTCAAAACTAGCATTGAACTACGCAATGTTCCCAAACGGCCAAATGAAACCAAAGAAATGCTGTACAATTCTATCTTGACACTATCCAAACACTTGAATCATAACCTACAATCTTCAGACATTCGTGACGTCCTACGACAGCCCTCAAAGAGAGAAAACCCAAATTCTACTATAACAGTTGAATTTAATAATACGCTTCTGAAAACTACTTTTATCGCGGCTGTTAAGACCTATAACAAGCTCAATCACAACAACAAGTTAATGTCATCTAGCCTGGGCTTGTCACCAAATAATCCCATTTATATTGCCGAACAGTTGACAGCACATGCAAAGCGACTATACTATTTGGCTCGAAACTTTGCCAAAGAATACAACTATAAATACTGCTGGACGTCAAACGGACGTATCATGTTGAAAAAGGATCCAGAAAGCCAATCGTTTATTGTGAAAACGGAAAGCCAACTCAAACAATTACCTCCACTAGATAATGCATGACTAGTTATTTATAAGTGGACTGTTCGTACCTTAATTTTAATTTTGTTAACTATTTTTATATTTAAATTGCAGTTATATATTATGTGTATTTTGTACCGCAATACTTTCCACAAACTACAATACATACACTCAACAAACAAATCTTATAAAATATACAACTATACACCATCCTCGTCACACTTCACACAAACATCTTTACCTACACCAACTTCCACAAATAGCATTCTTAAATACCATCCATCACACTCACAACAAAGATTCTACACCTACACTTACCTTTTACGCTTTAACCCTAACTCTATAACATTGTGTCCATATAAAGAAACTTATATACAAAACTGGCTTGTTGATCTAGTTTTATGTTATATGTATATTATTATAATCGAAATAACAAACTGCATCTCTACTCTCATTCTTCACTTTGGCTTAGCGAAGTATCTATAAATGTGCATAACAAAAATAAACTTAAAAATGAATAATAAAATTTCTAATTTAATTGACAGTATAGATCAACATTCAATATCAACAACACATACATGCAGTCCAGAAAATACCCAAAACATCTTAAAAAAACCAAATAATTACCTAAAAATATTATCTCAAAATATCCGGTCAATCAATTGTAACTTCAATAACCTGCAAACCTTATTACACCGTTTGTCCTTTGATTGTGATCTTGTGGTATTGACTGAGTGTTGGCTGTCGTGTAACACTAATTCGTACATCCCATTGCTTCAGAACTATACTAAATTTTACACCACTAAACATATCAACCAAAGCGATGGGGTCGTGGTTTACATGAAGTCCAACTTAATTGCCACATGTGAAGAACCTGACCTGCGTCAAACCGCTTCAGGCCTTATACTAAAGATAAGTTCTGACATAGCCGTAGTATGTGTTTATAGATCTCCATCTAATGACAATGTTAATAACTTTTTATCAGCTATAAATGACATACTTCCAACTTTATCTTACTTTATAACAGTCATTATAACAGGAGACTTAAACATAGATATCATCAATCCTGATAACCGCGCTAACGATTACTTAAATCTTTTGGCGTATCACGGTTACTTGCCCGCCCATAATTTGCCCACCAGAGAGAATAATTGTCTGGATCACATCTTCCTAAGAACTAAATCTCTCAACCATTGTTTTGTTTATAACACTACAATAACTGACCATTATTCGACGTTACTTTGCCTAACACACGTACGTAAAAGAACCCCCACTACTCTTACTATTACTAAGATTGACTATAATGGGTTGGATGAAACTATAAAAGAAATTAATTTCACACCTATATATAATAATTCGGATCCAAATGTTGCTATGGATGAACTAATAGATGTAATTACATCAGCCATTAAGAAAAATACAGTATATAAAAAAATATCTGCAAACAAGAAAATTATCAAGCCTTGGATTACGCCTGGCCTTTTAAGGTGTATTAGGAATAGGGATGCGCTACACAGGAAACTTAAACTATCTCCGGATAATGAAATCCTTAAAACTACATATAAACGGTACAGAAACTTTTGTGGTACCATTTTAAAAAAACAAAAAAGGGCATATGATAAACAAGAACTATCGCAAGCCAGTAATAATCCGAAAACACTATGGGACACTATTAAAAGACTCACAAATACCAACAAACCTAAAAATACATCTACACAATTACTCAATTTCTCTTCATCGCCTATCGAATCATGCAATAATGTAAATTCTTTCTTCGTTAATATTGGTAAGAACCTAGCTGATAATATCTTACTCAATGGGCCAAACGTACCATTACGAGTGACACGTAATTCCAAAACCACCTCATCTTTTGTTCTGGACTATACTGACCCTGTTGAGGTTTCTCTTATAATTAAATCCCTCAAATTAAACGCTGCTACCGGTTGGGATGGTATCTCCCCATTAATTCTTAAGAGATACTACACATTGTTTGCTCCAATTCTCACTTATATTTTTAATTTATGTTTTGATACAGCTGTATTTCCCACATCACTAAAAAAGGCGATTATTCATCCCATCCATAAGGGAGGGGATGGAAATCTGCCTAACAACTATCGACCGATTGCAGTTCTTCCTGCGATCTCTAAGGTTCTTGAAAAGCTACTTAACAAAAGACTAGTCAATTACCTCGAACATCACAAATTACTGTCAGCACAACAATATGGATTTCGTAGGAACAAATCAACCTCTGATGCTGTACAGGACTTAACTAATCATGTTGTACAAAGCCTCAACTCCAATAAGAAAGTACTTACCATCTTTCTAGACCTCGCAAAGGCTTTCGATACCGTTCCTGTCGGTACTCTCGTGGAAAAACTTGAAGACATGGGAATTAGGGGAAATCAATTGGATCTTTTTCGGGGTTACCTTTGGTGCGATCTGTAGATCGCACCCAAACTGTTAGAATTGATAGCTGTAACAGTAATGAGCTTCCAATCTTTTACGGCGTGCCGCAAGGCAGTATTCTGGGCCCTACCCTGTTCCTAGTATTCATAAACGACCTGTGTGGACTTAACATCCCCAATGCCAAAATAGTATCATTCGCAGATGATACAGCAATTACATTCCAGGCGGACACCTGGTCAAAACTTGAGCACTATGCTCAGGGTGGTCTTGATGCAGCCTTAAATTGGCTATCTTCTCACACTCTGACTGTAAATACTTCTAAAAGTAAATTAATAGTATATTCTATAAACTCGGCATCTCGACCTACCACTAATATTATTACCATAAAAGCACATAATTGCTCTCCAGTTAGAAATAATCTATGTAACTGTCCCAACCTAGATTGTGTGGATAATATTAAATATCTCGGTATAATCTTGGACAAAAATCTTAACTTCAAAACCCATATCAATTGCCTTACAGCTAGAGTGCGCAAATTAATATATATTTTTAAAACGCTAAGATCCATATCTAACCCAACAATAATCCGCAACGTTTACTTCGCATTATGTGTCTCCATCCTTACATACTGTATCTCTAGTTGGGGAGGTGCTGCTAAAACCACACTAAAACCCTTAGAAATTGCTCATAGAGCCATCTTAAAGGTGTCAACTTTCCGTCCAATTTGGTTCCCCACTGACAAGTTATACTCTCAATGTAAGGTTCTAAATGTCCGGCAACATTTTATCAAACAAACTGTCTTACTCCAGCATTATATTATGCCACATAAGGAAATAAGCAAACGTAGAAAAGATAAAGTATGTACAGTTCCATATCCTAGGGTGTCATTCACCAAACGATTCTTTTATTTCCTGGGCCCGGCTCTTTATAATAAAATAAGTCAAAAATGTATTATATTCAACCTAACATATTACAACTGCAAGAGGGCGCTACATGCATTATTGCAAGATAAAACCTATGAGGAAACTGAGAAGTATCTCCATACTTAATACTTAAAACTCACACATATACACACACACACACACCACACACATACACACGCACGCACACGCGCACGCACACACACACACACACACACACATATCATATACACCTAATCGTGTTATAACTATGTAAATAAAACTGGAAATAAAATAAAATAACTAGAATTAATTATATATGTATAAAATCTATAAAGCAAAAGCATATAATACTTATATCTATTCAAAGAAAACATAAAACCTAAAATAAAATGCCTACCGCCAAATGGGGTTCGGGACTGTTACTCCTTAATACAGGTTATTCCATAACCTAGCTAGGAGGACAGCGCTTTAACCACTGATTGTACGCACTATTTGTAAATCTGTTTCTATTTAATTATGTTAACCTACAATGTACTACAATTGCTTTATGAAAATAAATTATTATTATTATTCTTCTTTTTCTGTTTCTCTTATCACAGGTACTTTCTAACATATTATATTAGAAAATACCTGGCCCTTTGGGAGGCTTACACGGAGACATGGGTCCAACGTGAAGAGGCCCTTCGAGAGTTTTAATCAAAGGTGTTATGGAACACCTACAGCGGCACTAGCCGCAGCAGGCGTAGGACTATTGTTACGTATGGATTCTAATATATGGGCTATAGGTATGGGTGTTTGGTGGACCGGTATATTGCTAACTATGGATAAAAAACGGCGTCTGCCCTGAATACTCTAATAGCATCAATGCAATGGGCACACTATTATTATTATTATTATATAACATCACGCTACAACCAATAGGAGCGAAGCAGCAATGAAACATTTTTCAAAGGCGGAAAAAATTCTCTTATATGAAGCAGACGAAGTTTCGCGGGTCAGCTAGTAGTCAATATCCTAACACGCTATAGTTACAGTACTATCGTCAGCAAATAATGTCATGGGTTGAATAGTGGCACCTGGTAAGTCATTAATGTATATAATAAAGAGAAGAGGCCCTAGTACGCTACCTTGGGGCACCCCATAAGTTACATAGCATTCATTTGAGGCGTAAGTTTCTTATGTCTTTGTTTTAATGTTTAGTCTAAATATCTCCGTAATTTTTTTCTCTCTGTTAGGTATGGCCTATAATTCTCCATAAGTTCTTTATTATCCTTTTTGTGTAAGCGTTTTATTACTGTTAACTTTAAATATTTTGTTTATATACCAGTAGCTATGCTCAGATTTATTATATAGTAAATATAATAATTTACCTCTTTAATCACTTTAGTTGAAAATCCATCATAACCGACACTATTACACTAATAGTGTCGGTTATGATGGATTTTCTTAGACCTTTTATAATTTTATTTATGTCATAAGTCAAGCTCGGCGCTAGAAATATTGAATTTAAACGATGCAATGGTTGATAAGCTGTGTCACATTTTTACCAATACATGGTAATGATTTTACTTTGTTGATGAAGTAACTATTGAATGCATTGGCCATATGTGTAGGATCTGTTATATTAGTGTTTTCATGTAATTTTATGTTTGTAATAGATTCCTTTGGCAAGTTCTATTTGGTCTTGTTTATTATTTGCCAAGTAGCCTTGGATTTAATTGTAGATGTTTTTATTTTATAATTCTTTTGAGCGTGCTTAGTTTATTTTATAATTGTTTTTAACATTTTAGTGTACTTACATATTTTTGGTGATTACTTTTTGTGGGTTTTAATCTGTAATTCCATAGCATCTGTCGTTGCCGCTTACTACAAATTTTTATACCACGCGATACCTATTATTGTTTAGTATATACATGTATTAATTTTTTTATTACAGGAAAACCTAAGTCTAAAATTGTCTGTAAAATGCTGATACGCTAAAGTTGGGTCTTCAGTTTTGTAAACGTCAGTTAAAGATAGGCTTTCTATGCATCTTTTATATTTTAGGATATTTTTGGTGCTGAAATCTCTTTGAAACTTACGCCAGCATTTTAATTTCAGTACTTTTTGTATAGCGTAGCTTAATTAATTGTGCAATATGGTCAGTTAATCCAAATTATAACACTTCGGCCTTACAATCCTTATTATAATTATGTGCAAAAGTATCAATGCTAATACTTGCAACCACAACCAACAAGACTTATTAGTAATACTACTAATAAGTCTTGTTGGTTGTTTCAGAGCCAGTTTAAATTATAATTCAATAATAAACACTCTAATTCCAAAGTGTCATTACTACATTTTAAGACGTCAATATTAAAGTCACCAGTAAAAATAATATTGTGACATTTAATTTTGGACACGTATCTTAAGACCACTTCAAGTCGATTGGAAAACATATTCAGATTATTTTGTTTAGGTACTCTATACACACAAATAATTATAATTTTATAATCTGTCAATTCAATCGCACAGCACTCGAATACATTACTAATAGAACAGCTTTTTACTGCTGGCAAATCATTAATTCTATGTTCATTTTTTACCAGTATACATGCGCCTCCTCTTTTACTGTTACAGCAAAAATAAGAAGCCAACGTATAGTTTGGTATAGTACATAATAATTAAATCCCTGTCATCAAAAAGTGTTCAGATACACATATAATATCTATAGATTTATTGATGTCTGCTAGCTCTTCTAAATTTATAATGATTGCATCAGTCTTATTTATTAATCCTGCAATATTTTTATAAAGGACGTACAAATATTTAATATCGAAAAGACATGGTTTCTGATGTCGATAACCCAGTCTCTACATTATTATTTATATTAGGCATTGAGTCTAAGTATAAAGATTCTGAACAAATGTAAAACCTTAGATTATGAAAAAATTTATAATACCAGTTATTAATTCTACCACTGTGTTTTTGAAACATAGAATAGTCGCATGATAAACATAAATTTGAGTCAAACAGAATAGCATAATTGTAACTCTGAATGTCATGAAACAGAATATTATTAAAAACTTCAATTCTAAAATTATACATATTGGAATAATAGCTGTATTTATATGTAGGCAAGCATATTATTATATTAGTAAATTTTATGTTTATTAAAATCTGTCATACATTTTCAACCAACTGAGAGTAAAACTTAGTCTGAACAAAATCATCTTCACCTATAAATATCAGACAGTAGTCTCTAACTTTGTATGAATGTTACATATAAGCTGTTCTATGCCGCAATTTTGCGATAGATAATGACATATTTGATGACAAGGAAATGGAATTTCAATAATACGCAATAGCTTATTAGTTTTTAGTTACTTAGTTGCTTTTAACTTCTTGAATTGACGGTTTAACTTGATTAGATATTTGCCTGGGGATGTTCAATTTAGGAATAGCGTTTTCAATATTTTGCTTGTTAGAATCTGGATGTACCTTCGACATTCTTTGAGGAGTAGATAAATGTAAGCTTTTCTTTTTATTTGGTGTTTCTACCTCGCTGGCTAACATTTTCGTAGCTTCTTTTTACTAAATTGTGCCTTTTGTTTACATCTTCAATGGTTTGCTTTAACTCCGTGTTCTCAATTGATAAATTGCTTATTTCTTCGTGAGCACTCTGCAGTTGTGAAGTGAGCTCGGTTATTTGACGTTTCAAATCATCTATTTTACTATCCTCGTCAACCGATTTATTTGGAAATCTGTTTGAGGTGCTCTCTCTATCGTCGTATTCACGGAACTACTTTCGTCTAATATTTCGATTCCTGACCGACGGTGTTGTCGTCGTAAAGTTATGATTTTGAAGAAATTCATCGTTTATAAATTATTTTATAAATACAGTAAAAGTTAAAGATCTTCCGGTGAGGATTCGAACTCGATCCAAGTTATAATGGCGTCATTCAACAGTAAAAGCTAATGCCTAATCCACTGCGCCAGTGAATTATCATATCATAAAATTGAAATTGGTAAGTGCTTAGTCTTATGCCTGTTTTCACCAACAGATAAGTAACTATCCCTTAGCAGCTTTTAGGGAACCCCATTTTTACCGACATTTAGATGTCACTTAAGTCTCTAAAGCAGCTCTTATATTTAAGGGCCCGATTGTTGGCTCCTTAAACTACTCTTATACTTAGGTAACAGAATATCGTTTATTCATACGCGACAAACGAGTGATTTTTTTAATTTTTTTATACTACTTAAATGGCAAACTAGCTTACGGCCCACCTGATGGTAAATGGTTACCGTAGTCTATCAACGCCTGCAATACCAGAGGCATCACTTGCGCGTTGCCGACCTTGTAAAAAACTTTTAACGCCCTTTTTGAAGAACCTCATACTGTAGTCTTGTGGGAAAACCTGGGCAGGGAGTTTATTCCACAACCTGATCATCCGCGGGAGAAAATTCCTTTGGAACCGCTTGGTGCGGCACTAATTAGGTTGTGAGGTGTGAGAATGACATCCCTGCCGATGGCGAGCGGTGCGATGATAAAAAGTAGCTGAGGGCATCGTCTCAAACAACTCATCAGAACACAATCCATTATATAAGCGGCAGGACACACAAAAGGAGGCAAAGTCCCGTCTGAGACTTAGTGGTTCAATACCATCTGTGAGTTTGGGCTCATCGACAATTCTCAATGCTCGTCTCTGTACCACGTCAAAAGGATCAAGCTGGTATTTTGGTGCTCCTGCCCAAAGATGACTGTAGTAATCTATGTGACTGACTTGCGACTTATACAGAAACAGTCTTTGCCCCGCAGTGAAGTACCGCTTAGCTCTATTGAGCACACCAAGCTTTTTGGGAGCCAGCTTGACCTTGCTCTCTAAATCACTGTGGAACTGTACATAACTTGAGATGTCGAGGCCAAGGATTCCAATACTCTTGGAGATGGTGAGAGGCGTGTTCTAGAGTTGTGGAGACACAGTAAATGGGGTTTTCTTAGAGTTGAACACGCAGGCTTGTGTCTTAGCTGGGTTAAATACGACTAAATTTAGTCTTCCCCATTCAGATACTTCATCCAGAGTATTTCCTATTTCAGACACAATCCGTTTTCGGCTTTCCTCCACTGTGGACCGAGGGATATTAGCACGGCCCGTGTAATAAGTATCCTCAATACTGTCATCCACATAGCAGTGAATGCCATCAATTGACAATATATCATTGACATTCTATCATGGAAAATGATTTAGGGCACTTTATAGAGAATCTAGAACCTATCGAGACTCTCTCTATAGAGAACATTTAGCAAATAGTAAAAAGACCACGCATTCACCGTAAAAGAGTCAACCACTTCGATAAATACGACGATGTCGACTTTTTCATAAGATATAGGTTATCTAAACAGAGTGTTCGACATTTATTAGAAAATTGAGCATCTTTTAGAATTCAAAGATAACAGGTAAGTAACTTTTGAACATGAGATACCTAAAATTCGTAAGTAGACATACCTAATACGATTATTACGCGTATTCTGCCCTTTATTTTTGAATATTTATTGGCTGCCTTCCTGAATCAGTAAATTGTTTAACAACAGAATACCTACGCTTTTTTTCAGAAATAAATCAGTGTCTCCGATAAACCAACTATTGTGTGCTTAAGATATTATGCCACTGGACATTTTTTATTAACAGTGGAAGATTTAATTAAAGGATGTAAGCTTTAATTAACACGAATCGGTATTCCAAATAATCACACGACGACGTATGTTAAGAAATGACATAAGGTTTCTCGTTCATTTGCCAAAAAAACAAAGGAATACGGGTCCTACAGCCTATACACATGCACCGCAAATATTTTTATTTTTAAATTAAACTGAATGAAGTTCAAAATATGTAAAATAATATTGTTTTTCAATATATTAATAATATTACTATTAATACCATTCATTTGAAAAGAAATATAGTAATTTTCATCTTATCAATAAAACATCGATGTCAGAACCGTGATTTTAGAAAAAGTTAACTGTCACTTACTTAGGAAATTCCTTCATAGGTGATACCTAATACAGTGAAATTGAATTTAGGTAAGTATTCGATTAAGGGATGCCCCTAGCTTAAAATACACCTACATAAGTGGATCCTAGGGTTCTGTTGGTGAAAACGGGCATTAGAGAATTATTGTTCTCAACTATTTGCATCTGTTACTTATCGGTTGGGTCCAAAATTCAATCTTTTGTACGACGAACGTTGAAGCTTGATGGTTACTTTTATGACAGAAGTTGCAAATCATGCAGCGTTGTAACGAAAACACTTAGTAATTAACTTTTATCATTGATACTTATTCCTTTTAATTACGCTTGTTAATGGAATGGGTTTCATAGATTATAATTATTGAACTATAAACGTCACTGTATTGAATTTTTGTTTACTTTCGTGGCCAATTTTGCCATATGGTTTAGTTTAAACACTTTTATCATAAATACTTGGATATTGTTGGATAACACTTCCACTTAATTTATTAACGATTTACAATATTTAATAATAAAATAATTACAGAGCTTTTTCACTGAACTGTTTACTAGACAGCGCTATCTGTCGACTGACATTCAATTAATATTTAGTTCAACAAACCTTACTATGCAAATATGAGGAATTATGATGCAAAATGAATAGTAGTAGATAACTTATAGCTAAACATAGTATTCAGTAATAGTTCTGTCCAAACTTGCCTCAAATAGACAAAAGACAATCGTCGCACGGTTGTTACACAACCATTTCAGATTAGAAATATTTGTTAGCAAATGGCAAGCGTGGTAACTGGCTCACCACTACGACAGCCACTGGCCACAAGTTGTTAGCTGAGTTAACTCAGTTCACAACATCGTGGTCTGGATACGAATAGTTACCTCTTGTATTGATTTCTGATTTGCTCTTTAATACGTATTTCATTTTTGTATTGAGATTATTTATTGGTAAGAATTGTAAATTGTAGCTTTCTGTTAGTTTTATCACCATGTCTAAATGTTTTTTTGGCAGCCTCAGTGAGTGAAAAGCTGGACAAGACGTAGTCTAATTTTCAAAGAACCCTTTACGGAAAAATACGTGCTGTTATGAGGTACTGGATTCAATATCAGAGTCAGGCAAAGTGTTATTGAGTTTTCGGTTAGGAAATTCTCATCCTGGAAATGTATCCGGCAGTAAACGGCAACACCCTCGCTCCTAATTGAGTGGGACCTAATTATTACATCTGGTAGTAGTTGTGTCCCAGGAGATATCTAAAGGCATGTGAAAATAAATTTATATGTATCTTATTTATTATATACCATCAAAAACGTCAACAACATATAAAATATAAGTAAAAGTACATTTTGCTTTAACACCAATAAATATGCAAATTACACTGCAGTGTATTAACTACAACATTTACGAACGTGATTTGCAACACCCGTGTTCTAGTTTCACTTATTAAATAAAAAACTTCCTCACTATTTCGAAAGATCGGCACAAGGCGTCACGCGAACCGTCGATCAAGCGCCAATAGGTCGCGCACCTCGAGTGCCGGAGTCAATCGAATTTATTCAGTAATTTCCTCCCTCAACAACCTTCACGAATGGCCAACTTGTACAAATGTGTTTCGCCAAACGGAAACTTTGTACACAATCTACGTTGATGTGGAACTCATGCCGTTTTTCATGTTCTTGTACCAAGTAAATATACCATAGAAATACATTAAGACTATTTTCATTAGTTTGCTAAGTCTCTATAAATACATAGTTAAGGTAAGACATTCGCTTAGTAACACTTTTTAAAAGCTAGCGTATCAATTATATATCCAGTTTCTTAAATACCGCATAACTTCTAGCTACATAAAGAATTATAAAAAGTAAATCTGAGAAAACGGTAATATATTAATATTGTAACAATTTGAATTATCTTTTACTTTCCTGTTTGATGGCAAATTTTTCGGAATTGTTATTATCTAATATTAGGTGACCGTTAACTGAGTTTTATTGACATAAGTTAAAAATACACGATCTTAATACGGATTCTTAGAGTTAAAATATACTTTCACGTTTTTGTTATATTTTCGTATGATTATGAAACGAATATTACTGCTACTTTTTTAACTGAAATCTAACAAGGCAAGTATTTAAAGTAATTAGCCAACACATTCGTTGCTAAACTGTCTTATAGATGCCTCGCGCATAACCAAACTACGTATGAAATATATTTAGTGTTCGAAGTTCGAAGATTCCATGACGCGGCTATCCACCCTCAGAGCAATTCGGTCTTGTCAACCTTTTTATATTACAATAGTTTTTGTTTTCTATTTTACAGTGAATATCCTGTTAGAAATGCCTAATTATATGCGTAGCATGCAAAATGCCTTTTATAAATATCAATATATTTTATAATCGATATGCCTACTGCATTTACCTATAATAAAAGGAAAATATACTTTTTATTTGTTTATCACGACGACATTACAAAGCTAAATAAATCGAAATACATGGTTGATACTTCACATTAACGCTTATCAATTTAGTAATGTACAAGCATGTAACACGTTGTAAATCAATAAATTTTATCGACTACGATCCACCCCAAATGTGATAAGCCTTCCCCGTCGCGGGTAGCTAAAAGCTTTATTGGCAAATTGTGGATGTGCGATAATAAACCAAGTTTTAGGGAGAGTCCCTTTAACAAACTCCCAAGTATATTTTCCACCCCTTTCATTTTTGTCTTTATGATATAAAATACAAGCGAACGTCATAGAAAATTTAATGTCATATAATTTTAGCATTCATAAATAAATAAAGCAGCGTACATTCGAGCTCACGAGTATTATGATACCAATAGTACTTATTATCCCTCGTCAAAAGTACAGGCAGTGACAGCTGATATGGTATAACATAATATTATTATGTAAAAGCTACATTCATATTAAGTAAACAAAAGGGTGTTCCGTTTTCATTGCTTATACCTGCGGTTGTCGTAAAGGATCATATTTGCTTACTGATCTAGTTCCGTATCAATTCTCGTGTATAAATGTGTGATACACAGTTTCATGATTATACTCATCAATATTTGTTTTGTTTTGCGGGAAAATGAAACCAATATACACTTCCATACCCCGGAAATGTTACGTTCATGGACTTTAGTTCAAAATGTAAACAAATAATATTTTATTTGGTAAAATACTTAAAATAATCTGGACTTATGAAACAGTTACGTACTTTAGTAATTGATTTGTAGGTGGGTAGTTCCTTCATTTTACATTAATCGGTCTGTGAATGCAAAGGTGGTAAATTAAATCGGCTTTATAACCACTTGATAACCTCAAAGAATTTATGCTAAAATTTTAAGATATCATTAAATCGAGTCATACGTTAGATCTGAATCTCATAATAGTGAGAAAATAAAAATCACCAAATGATCAAAAATTACCACGATATTAATTAGTAGCATCCTATTTTATTTATTATGTAGCACATATTAATATTGTGCATTTGATTTTCTTTAACTCATATTCTTAACACATCGTATCAGCTACTGTATTTAATCAGAGTCATAAAAGCAAACTAATAAGTACAATATATTTAAACAGTAAAAAAGTCACCTAAATAGTTTTGTTCGTGTACATGCTAAAACAGTTTACAAGTTTGCGTCGCAATTTAAAGCGTTAATTATAACATTCTGACCTCTTATTTGATTCTGAAAACCATACGTACCACTGTAATACACTAACTAGCGCTAATTTGGTCACTAGGCGACAGACGAACACAAACACAAACTTCTAGCATTATATCTCGTTAGTTTAAAAAAAACTTTAAATAAAATGTTTAAACAAAAATATATACAACTCCTTCCTTCCACATTTTTAAAGGCTGTAAGCAAATAATTACGAAACCCGTGGTTAAGAATAAAAAGTATTTAATCGTCGGTTCGCGTGACCCGGGACAACGTTGTGCTCTTTACTTGGACGCTTACTCGATAAGAAGGCGTAGTTAGCCAGACCTGTGGAACTGCTATTTATGTTTTTAATCTACAGTAAGAGGCGCGATGACTGTTCCCAAAGTGCCGATGGCGATAATAGAGGCCTTTCACGGCTTTTACGTTCTCTGTGTAGCGATATAAGCAACTATATGTACTAAGAAGTATTTATTTTTATACTTTTGTAAGTGAGGCAACTAAAGAAATTGGTTTTGGTAGTTAGGATGTAGAAAATAAAAATAAAATTGTTCCGTATATTATGAAAAGTTAACTATAGTATAAATTTGTGAAGAAACAAGAACATGGACACAGCCTGCCGTATGACAACGTCTCACTCACACATTGCCTATACTGCGACAAGGATAGTACCTATGATGCCAGCACAAACTTAAGAAAAACTTGGGCAGCGCTGGTTTATACCTGAATGAATATTATTTGATTTTAATCTTCTATACTTTACCATATTTGCCTGCTGTGCCTGATTTACATTAGGTTCTCTTGTACGTTCTTCCTTTAATCATACTCACTCTACATTTAATTTTCTATAAGTAGAATGCAATGCGCTCTTGCTATAGTTTATAATGGCTACTAACCATTTGGCATTCAAGGACAAGGCAAACAAACTTAAAAATCATCGCCATCAACATCGATGGGGTAGTGGTTAGTGTAACCGACTACCACGCCTGAGATCACGGGTTCGATTCCCGCACAAGTCAAACATTTGTGTGCATGAACATGGATGTTTGTCTTGGTCTGCGTGTTTCTATGTCTATACATATTACAAAAAAGTATATAGGTACATATGTATAAACCATACCCATGGTACAAGCTCTGCTTAGATCGAGCTAGATGGTATTGCGTGTATGTGATAGAATATTCTAGAAAATATTATTACTATTTTTAAAAGAATTTCGCCTCCTTATGTATCCAAGAAGCCATCGCAGAAACGAATTACAAGGTTGTTTGCATAATCTATCTGGGATTCTCGCTGTACTCTAACGCTTTATTCAAACAATGTATATAGTTTGTGTATGATTATTTAAATAATAATAAAATGTTTTTTTATTTATTAATAAATATAATAAAGTAATTAAAATTGATATAACATAGAAACATAATCATAATGTATCACAACTACATTACGGTTCTTTGTCGAACTGTTAAAACTTGGTATTGTCTACCGAGGTACTTGTTTTCATCAATCCTAGATCCTTTAAGCGGTGCGTGAAAAACCAACTCCTTAGGTCGTCAAGTCTCTACCTCGAAACCACTTTACGTGAGGACGTAGTGTGGAGGGCTCTGCTCGTGAACTACACGACTGTTTACCATCAGTGCAGTCACTTTGACATTAGTAACAAAAAATATCTCTTTGCCAGATCTGGACATCAAACCCGAAATCTCTTGCACACCATTCATGATATATCAATCTCATAAAATAAAAATTGTAAAATGCCTTTTGAAAGACACACGTGCTGAGTATTGTTTATACCAAAGAAATGTTTACGGCGCTTAATCAATTCGTCACCAATAGACTGAGATGCCAGAGCCGCCTTAGCTACGTATTTTAGCCCAGCTGAATTTTTTAAAGTATGTGTATATTATGTATGTGGACGATCAACGTAATATGCATATTAGATTTTGAAAATTGGGACTTTTTATAGTTTTCTTCTTGCAGATGATGGGTAATAATAATAATAACTTTATTTACACAGAAATGATTTTAGGGTTTTTACAATAGGAGGTTACATCAATAGTTTAATTTGGATCTACAATTTTGTGGGAGGAGTACTGTTCTCCTAGATAGGCTACAGCATAGCCTATGTGTTAGGATAGGCATTTAGGATCGATCTTTCCATTTACAAGTAGGCCTAATTTATGTTTTATATATATTATTCAATCGTTACCCATGAAATTATGTATATAAATCTAATCTTACAACGTTAATGTAAACTGGCTAAGATAGAACACTTCTCTTATTGTTATTATTATTTTATATTTATTTGGACGACTATATTAAGTCAATTTGTAGGCGGATAGATCGAGACGTCAAGTCAGGCCGAAAAGGTTTATTAAACATTATAATGAATAGTCCTGTAATTTATTTATTTATTCACACAATACAACTATTATAATATCAGCCTTGAATATAAACTGTCTAAATGTTAGGTACGAGCCTCTTCTTAGTGAGAGAATAGTTAGGCCATAGTTTACCATGCTGGCCCAGTGCGGCTTGTCAGACTTGACATACCTTCGAGAACATTACGTTTACCTCACAGACATCTGCATGTCTGTGAAATCTGCGGCAGGAAAATATCGTGAGGACACCTGCGTTTCCTTACGATGTTTTCTTTCACCGTTAAGTGAACGATAACTAACAGCTATATAATACACAACTTCGAAAAGTGAGAGGTGCGTGCCTTGGAATCGAACCTGAAACCACTACAATTACAACAATACGTGGTAGACCAATGGTTTCCCACTAGGCTATTGCTGCTTTACAACTTCTATCACAATTTTAATCACTATACAATGTATAATATTATTTTCGATAATAATATTTCAGCCCAAGTGAAATTTCCAATCAAGTTTCTGATGAGCATTTCCCCTCATATGTTTTTGACTTTGCAAATATGCGCCATTGTCAAGACGAGGATACAATATGACCGATAGCTTCTCTGGCAAGTTTAAATATTTAGTAAATAATTTTCAATTATAGCAACCCTGATGTTCATTGTTGTTTTCGACAATGAATACGACGGAAACAATCATATATACGCATATATTATCATTGATGAGTCTATCTTTTAACATTATTGAGCATAATTATTGCATATTATGTTAAATAAATAGGAACAACGAGACCAAAATTTGGGTATATGAATAAGGAAATATGTATATATGTATAACCAACCGTTATATTAGATTATAAATATGTTTTACTATTCACTCATCAGCCCATTGTTTTCTGAAATATGTGTCCCCCCTGCATTAAAATTATCCGATTTAAAAAATATCACTTTATTTCTCCACCTTAATCCTTTGCTCTCTTGTAATCTATCCATTGCTGGAGCACCAGACATTTATGACAAACAATAATGTTTGACCGCCATCTGGTCTCGGCTATTCAAAACGTTAAAATCAGTTAGTCTTCCATTATTCTAATCCTAACTAATATTATAAATGCGAATGTGAGTTTCTTTATATGTTTATTACACTTTTCCACCTTAAATACTCGACCGATCATCATGAAATTTCACATTAAAGTTATCAGGAGTACACTCAAGGACTTAGAGTACCTTTCATCCAGCAAAAAATACTATTCCCAAGCGAGCAGACATAAGGTAGTACAAAATAAATCAGGCATACATTTAGGTCAATGCAATAGTTCAACCATTGCTCTATTGCCATCAGAACGAATACGATACCATACTTTCTCTGTCTTGATGTCCTTAGATATCATTAAGTATATTCAACGAAAAATATCGATATTTGCATTAATTTCAAATTAAATTTGCTACTTCCCTAACCTCAATGATTAAATAATATTAGTTTTATGAAGCAGGTAGTTAGTATTAAGCATTCGATGAAGCTATTTGCCGGTCGATACTTATTTAAAATTGAGTTATCAAACTTCGCATCGCATCTGAAAAGTTAAATTGAAAACCATTAAAAGCCAATCATTGGTGAACTTTTTGGGCTCCCATCAAATTACTTTGAATCTGCGACTATCCATTACTGGGAATAGCGTTTTCAAAAAACGTCAAGGAGGTGAAACTGAACTAATATATCAAGCGTTCGTGCCTCGCGACCACGTCTCCGGTGACTGATGTCACCCACTCATTTATAAATTGACCTCACTTTGGCTTCGACACAGTTAAAGATCTAACCCATAAACCGATATTTTTCTTACAACCATAGACATAATAAAGACATTATTGCTTCGTATGAAAACGAAAATATCATTACTCCATAGCTAAATGTATACGAATTTATATGCAAAGCTGAAATGGTTTTCATACACTACCGACTTAAGCAAACTTTCAGCTTGAACACATGGGAGAATAAAGAAAATGCCGAACAAAGAGAGCAAGTTTCCTAAAAAGGAAATTCTATACACATTTCTGTTTACATGAATACCTTTCATTGAAATACGTGTCTTTATCATTTTTCACGTCGAATTGCCTTGCCATGTTGGCTTAATGATCTAAAACCTACGTCGTTGACAAACACGTGTCACTAATGTTGGGAAAGCATTTCTGTGAATGAACATTATGTAAGGTAAGCCAGCCGTGAAATTATTATCAACATATTGACAATCAATTTGGCAAGCCCTACGGGTGATGTTGATTAGATAGCTATTGAAATGTTGATCTCATCCTTTCCCTTTAGAAAATAAAATTCGTACCAAATCGCGCGTATCGTTCAGTTATAAATTGCCATTACATCGCAGACGACAAAGCATTGAAATTCTGCCAATAAACTTGACTGAACGGATCCGCCGCCAAGTCCCCTGTCGATACGCCGATAGATCCCTCGGGAGAGAAAGATGTGTTCCACTTATTTCAGAATTGACTTCGTTTTATTTCCCCCTTCCTTTTATTTGACGTCACGCCAGTGTTCTACACTGCGTGCGCCTATCTAAATAACCCAAAAAATTCGTACCCTCATAACAAATTTGTAGTACAAAAAATTGAAATTTATAGCTAACATTTTGTGGCTAAATACAGCAAGCCACGTAGTTAATGGTACTATCAATCATAAAATATAGCTTTGTATGTGGTCAGCGGTGTACGTAGATGGATATTTATAACTACAACAAATCAGTCCACCAGCGCGGATCACGATAATTCTGAATTATTATTTGAGAAGGAAATCATTAAGGTTTGTAATTATTATTACGGCAATTAGGGCATGTAATTAATCGTCTGTATTGAAGATTGATAACATAGAGTACGGCTGTACTGTTCATCTGTTTTGTTGGCACAACAATGTATTATTCAAGTAGTCGGAAATATTTCACTTGTAAATATGAAGCGTGACCGTAACGGACCGATGTTTAATGTTTTACATCGCCGACACAGGCATAATATTTTAACTTTTACAACGTCTATTTTAGGACTTTACTAGTTATTACTAAGTAACATTGGGTAAAAACGGTGTAACTACGGAGCCAACGTTAATTTTACCCTTTATAGGTCTCGTTAGTGGCTCGATTTATACCGCGCAAAAGTTTAGAGATAACTGTAACCTTAGTTAAGTACTACTTACGTTATAAAATAGTTAGGATATTTAAGGAATTTATTATAGAAACTATTCACTGACATTATCCATTAATAGACCAAAAAGAACCAAGTTGTTGTAGTTGGTCTTTTATTTTATAGAATCCCTCGGGATAAGTACTTTTTTACTAGATAAAAGGTACCATATGTTTTTTCTGTACTCCTGACATCGCATAGGTATGCTAAATTTCATGATGATCAGTCGAGTAGTTAAGGCATGAAATTATAATAAACAATCAAACTCACTTTCACATGTAACCTGGTTATAATGGCGACACTTCACATGGCTGTTTGTATTTGCGTATTTGATAAATTTGACAAATAATAACCATGTGTAGATGGTTTGTGTGGCTAAGTATTTGCCTTTCGTGCCTATTTGACAAGTACGGCAAATACTAAACACGCGTTACCGCGTGCTTGTCGATTTTTCGACGCACACCAAAGAGATTATCAAAGACGTCAAATAGGCAGATACGCAACTAAACCATCCACACAATGGCCAGCGCTAGCGGCAAGTCATGTCAATTTCAAATGCGCGGGCTGTCAACTTGACATCCCGGGCCGTTGTCTTGAAAATTATTTTTGTGCATACTCGATATCCACCAGCGCCTTGCTCTCCATGGTCTTTTTACAACCTTGTATTTTTTAATACAAAGCATATACTAATAGCATGCGTTTAAATAATAAAATCCTGCTGCAAGTTTGAAGACGTCTATACTGTTGGTAAATAATTGCCTCTGCTCATTCAAAATGTTTGTGTATTTGTTATTTGACGCCTTGTTTGGGGAGCCAAACAAACATTGGCAACTATGACCGTCTACACATGGAGTGTGTAGACGGTCATAGTTGCCAATATCTGTATGTTTGCCCATTTGTCAAATATTCGCCCAAATACAGCAAATACCCAATACCAAATACAATTAACCACGTAAAGTGCCGCCTTAATATTGTCACACGAATTTTCTATTTGTGTTTGAAATTTTTCAGCGCTAGAAACATGTCACTAGAAATAAGAGTTTAATTATATTATATTTAAATAATTGATATAAAAGTACCAAGTCTCAAACAACTAACTGTACACAGAATTTTTTTTTTGTCACTTGTTGTATTCGAACCCACAAGACTCGGCATACTGGCATTGGCTAGAGAAGCACTTAAACAACTGCGTGCAGTCTACGTCATCGGGCTAACCACAACAGCTTTGCCAAACAGCGTAAATCAATACGTAGTACTAACGACATATAGTTACGAGGGTTATAAATAGCTGGCAGCTTACATAAATACCTTCTTACTAAACGTAGTACAATTCGATTTGAAAACATGAAAACCAACACGGTTCAGCTAATACACTGGGAACGATTACTAGTAAAGCGAAAATAAACATGTTACTTTTAGCATCGCCGATTGGCAATTTAGCTGTTATTTTAGAGTTGAATGCAGCAGCCGAACGTACGCCTTTGTCGTACCTTACACGTTATTGGCAGGTGAGATTTATTCATGTTAGTAGTTTAATGTAAAGCTGCAATAGTAAAAAACTGTTTAAAATATGTATATTAGTAACTATGCGTATAATAAAAAAATACATAGAAGATATGTGTATATTTTAGAAAATATGTGAGAGGTTTTCATTGGAGATCTTAAGACTTAAACAATCATTTTAAGAATTTTGTTTCATCTTTATGTTTGTACGCACATCACGCATAAATAACTGCTTGAAAATGAATGCGTTTTCACATTTGTATTGCTGAAGGTCCAAGTTACAATCTCGTGCATATTGCATCTCGATACGCTGCCTTTTAGTCGAGTATTAATGTGTAGATCAGCTTCTCCCAACATGCAAAAAAAGAATAGACTGGTACTTGCAAAATATTATTATTATAGTGTTAAATAAATATACCTTATTGTTAAATAATATTGATTCGAATATTTAACAATATCCCATATTCGAATGTTACTGTTGCTGTACTAGTTTGTGGAACGTATCCGTCAAAGAGTTGACTACTTTTATTAGATTATTGCACCAGAATTTAGATCAATTAGTAATTATAGAATAATTTACTTGTTGCTTATATAATAATAGTTTAAACTATTACCAAATAATGCATTTTATAACGATTACTGTTAACTAAAAACAACCAGTATTATTCGAAATGCATTCGATTAACTTTTGTGTATCTAAGTCTACTTTTTCATTGAAGTAATCGCACATCTCATATATTAGAGACCACGTGAGTGTTCAAATGCAAATGCATCCCTACTCTCATAGTCCGATGAGACGACATCGCGACACAATCGAAGTGAAGTCATGTGCAAGAACTAAACGTGCTAAGATGCACCTGTATGGTATATATAATGCCACCAACTATCACACTCCGGGCTGCTATGGAGCATTTCTTAACAGTAAATCACAGTCATACCTTGTTGACCCAACCTGTGAGAGACGAGACCTTATCCGCAGCAGTCGCATTCACTACGATAAAATCAAGGCAGTATTTTTTGCGCGTGAAAGCGGCGAATATTTCTAATGCTGACGACGTGTTTATGAATTCGGGATATGTCGAATGGTCTAATTTTATACGCTACCAACATCAACGTGATTTTAAAACATCTTTATTTAATACCTATATATACTATTCAAATGTCGCTTTTCAAACGTGTTCACCTTCAAAAGCTAACACAAAACTTTACCCTCTTCAATTTTGTTTCATGATTTTCACTCTTGGCTGTCTAAAAGATAACTTTATAGGTATTATTGCAAAGAAAGAACAATAATCCAATATTTCCCAAGTTTAGGCTTTTATTGTTCCAAAAAACTGTAGTCTCCTGGGGTAAAGTAACGCGGCAAGCGTCCAAAAGTTTGGTTAGCTGCGGCGGAAATTTTGCGAAAATACATTTACTGAATTCAAGTGTAACTGAAAAGTCACCCACCGAGGAATAAAACGCATACTCCATAAATGGATTCTTAGAATAAGGTGAATTTACGCATTGTCATCATTATTATTTTTGACACGCAATAAAGCCCAATGGATATCACTGCAATTATAATGAAATTTATTTTAAAAACAGTACGTCTGCAGATCCCAATTAAGAAGCTACTACAATTTGAATGTTAGTTAGTTAGTTGTAAGGATACGACGAACTAATGTCATAATTCTAAACAGTCTATCACACACAACATTTCCTAATTCAAGTATACAAATTCGCCATTTAATTAATTCAATGACGAATTTGTTAGCATTGTTTAGTTTTTTAAATTAAATTTGTTTTAATTTATTTGTATTTCAGTGGTTCCAGAAAGGGAGATAAAAAAAATACTGAAAATCAAACGCTTGTCAACTACTGATTCACTGATTGAGCAACAGCCAAATAAATCACTCGACATCAGTTTGATTTTGTGATGTCATTGATTAATCATTAAAAGCTCGGTCTTAATGGACAGAATTATAGTTACTTTATCTATAAATCCGTATACGTGAAAGATTCAATATCCAAACAACGGATATACTTAGTTCATTCTAATAACAACTGAGTAAGCCAAGGGATAACTATGAGGCTTCCGTGTGCAATAACTCAGGGTGTAAGTCTACACGTCGGACCCGGTTCACAACTGATCCCTCTTGATTGGATCATCGATCCAGTGATATATTTATCACCCGACCGCCGGCTTTAAGCAGTCACTACTATGTAATTTTAGCCATCACTACGCTAATCATCGTTGCCAATCTAGTTGGTTCGACGACGTAAAATAGAGTTACTTTTGGTTGTGTCCGGATGTATTTAAGTGGCGCGTTTTAGAATGAAGTTTGACTGCGATCAATAGAGACACGCTTGTATATCCTTGAAGGATTAGACGGAGGTGTACTACAATCAAAATTCTCCAGGCACGGTTTTAGCTCCTATTGCTAGGCACCAATAGGAGCTAAAACCTTGGCTGGTAGGCATCAGGTACATTTTCAGAATACGAGCTACTACTGAGAATTTCCTAACAGAAGTATGCAATAACACTTCGTCCGGCGTTGGAATGGAACCAAATATATCACGGCCGCACGGAAACATAAGTGCGAATTAATGCCACGGAATCAGCAAAGCGATAAAAGATTTATTGCAAGAATGGCATAATGGTTAAAGTAGTCGCCTCGCCGGTGCCACTGCGCCAAGTGCTGTGGCATGTAGTTTTTTTTTCTGGTGTAGGTGGCAAATGAGCAGGCGGATCGCCTGATGGTGAGCGATTACCGCCACCCATGGACACCCGCAACACCAGAGGAGTTACAAATGGGATGCCCGCCTTTTAAAAAGGAGTACGCTCTTTTCTTGAAGGTTTGTAGGTCGTATTGGTCCGGAAATACCGCAGGCGACAGTTCATTCTACATTTTAGTTGTGCGCGGCCGAAAATTTCTGGAAAAGCGCACAGCTGTGGACTGCCAACCATCTTAATGATGGGAATGGAAAATCTGTCGCGTTGGACGATGGCGAAAAGAGGCGGCAGGGATCAATCCGAACAATTCCTCGGAGCACTCCCCATAGTAAAAGTGATAGAAGATGCATAGCGAGGCCACATCTCTACGCAGCGCCAAGAGATCTAGCCAATTTGAAACAACCCGGCAGTCGACGACTCGATTTTCGATTGGGTTCGATCCCCACACCGGACAAAAATTTGTGTGATCCTCATATACCTGTTCCTAATTTAGATGTTGTTTGTGTCCGTTGTTTGAACGTTTGTAAAGTTCCCCCGCGACACTGGATTATTCCTAGTGCATGTCTGCGGGAGTTATAATTAAAAATATATATATAATTACATATGGCACAGCGTTTTGAATGTAGCCTCGTCACTGCTCACGCGTTGAGAGTTGTGTGTTTGGGACAAAAATCGTATGATCCTCAAATAATTATTTAGAGTTTGGGATTTTATTTTTGTACGGTGTTATTTTATTTGTAAAACATTACTAGAATTATTCCTAATTCAGGAGAATTATTTTAAGAGAAATTCAATTTAATTAAAATTTGCTAGACTAAGTTGAGAATAACCTGAGATGGATAAGTAGAATTTGTCAGGCCGTAGTTCAGTCTATGGTCCGGAGTGAGAGGTCGTGGAACGCCGTCGCCTCCTTCTGCGAGGAAGTAATTTCCATCAAGGAGGCGGCGGAGCGGGAGAGGGAGCGTTTAAACCCTCTCCCCAACCGCAGAGCCGGGCGCCGGAGGGCGCGCGATGACCTCCAGCCACCCTGAGGTTTGACCTGGGGGTGGCGGGCTTTGTGGGCCTGCCCGCCATCCGTTCAGCACCAGGTCCGAGAGGCGGCGTGCGTGTTCCCACGCGCGCCTCTGTGTCGAGTCCGTCTCCCCCCTAGGGGGGAGACAGTAGGGAATTTTTGAGGGAGTCCTTTGGGTAGGTCTCTTTGGGTAGTGGCCTGCCGTTTCATACGGCGGGCCGAAACCTCGGCGGGGTCGCGACCGCATGCGAAAGCGATTCGCGCGGCCCCGCCGATAGTGGTTTTGTTGAGGAACACCGTGGTAGGTTTAGTCGGTATTTCGGGAGGTACATTATTTCCTTTCCATCTTCTTTTACCCCGGCGAGTCCGACATAATCCCTCCGCCCGCCCCTGCGGAGGGATATGCGTCATTGCATTCCACCACGTAAAAAAAAAAAAAAAAAATGTAGAATTTGTCAACTTATGGAATATATAAGCGGCGATAAGGCATTGAGCTTGCGATTGAGAGGTCGTGGATTTGAATCTCGCCCATTGCTCTACCGACGTGAAACTACTCCTTAAACACACAGCTCACTTAGCTGGATGGGTTAAGAGTTCACTAGTAATTAGTGTAAAACATTGCTAAAATATTTTAGAAATACACCTTTTATGTGTCCTTCAGAAATATAAGCGTGAGACTATGTATGAATGAAATATTCTAGACCGTTACTCTTACAATTAAAACTGGTTAGTTGGTATACAAAAATAATGTTATATGTACCAGTAACTTTACTTTTCACCTGCAGGTTAGGTAACAAACATTTAATAGTATTTCATCGAATCAAAATGTTTATACATTATTATAATGCGCTAAAACTAGCATGTTTGCACGCCTAAATGAACAATTTAGTTTCAAACACCGCTTTAGTAGAACAGCATTAAATGCAATACGATTAATTAACCGTACTTACATTAGTAAACCACTTAACTACAAGTTTAATAGTACCCTTTGTTTCACTAACCATTGATTGCGCTTAAAACGAGAATTATATAACTTGTGCTAGCCGTTGTTATAGGCAATAAAAAGGGCTGTTTGCATTTTTCATTCACCTACTATATACAACCTTTATAAATTATACACCTAAACCTTTTCTATGAATCACTCTATCTATTGGTGAAAACTGCATGCAAAACCGTGTAGTTGTTTTTGAGTTTATCGGCAACAGACAGATAAATGCCGTGAGGTACTTTGTTTTACAATATGCAGTGATAGTGATAGTGATAAAGGTGATTGTCCACGACGCAAGTAGCACAAGCAGGCTTGATGATCAAGCCAGGCTATATGTAGATGCATGAGTTAATCATACTGGCTACTTGCATATGCGTAAGTAACTCAACTTGCGTTTTATAGCCACATCGAGTACAAGAGCCATTAGTGTTTAGTAAAAACTTAAATTGATTCAAAGAGCATCGTTATTCATTTATGTAATTACTAGCTTCGCATGCATTAATTCCACAGGATTAGGTCACCGAGATTTTTTTTAAGACGACATTACACGATGTGTTTACCGTCTCATCTAAACTACGTATGATATAACGTTTTGCATCGTCTTAATGCAATGTAGCGCAACTAAAAAAAAACGCTTCTATCTTCCAATCACATTGCATTGCCGCATAGGCACGTCGGGACCCTTGTCACTCATCTTACGCTGACATGCCGCATTATATGTAAAATACTGTAGCAAAACACTGTGATTTAATATAGACACAGTATAAACGTATAAAGACAGTCAGATCTTAAAGTAACTAATAGATAATATACGTAAAATGAATCTACATAAGTATAGGTCAATTTGATCCTGAATTAAATCTAAACCTGTATATCGGTTTGAGCTAACAATAGAAAATTATAATAATATATAACAGATATCAAATTATTTGAAATTTCGAACAAATGGAACTAATTAAACTTAAGACAAAAGTTCGAATGCGTAAAACTATGATATTGATTGATTTTTTGATAATATATTTACGAATAATCGATTATGATTCGAATATTCGATTAAGATTCGAATATGTCAGCATCAACAGATTCAATTCAATTCGATGTCATACAATTTTATTCGAATTATCACTTGAATTGCTTTTCCTATAGCAATTACACATCGCTAGTTTGGGTCACTTTTAGAGGTAGCGTCTCAAAGTAAGGGCGCAGTAACTATACGAGATAACATGTCTCCTTATGATCACGTCATGGTTTAAATTTCTTTCATGCGTATTACTGCATTACGCATAATGATTTTCAAATACAGTTATAATGCCAACTGTTAATGTGTAAATACAGTCGCATTCGACTTATAATTGAATAGATGTGTCCGCGGTTTCACCCGCGTTTATGATTACTGCGCCGCCCCCGTGGGTAATAGCGTGATGTTATATAGCCTATAACCTTCCTCGATAAACAAGTTATCCAACAGTAATACAATGTTTCAATTCGAACCTGTAGTTCCTGGGATTACCGCGTTCAACCAAACAAACGAACAAACTCTTCAGCTTGATAATATTTGTATAGATATTATAAATTGAATACAACTGTACACGTTAGTCAATTCTGTCATAAAACATTCTATAGATTTTATATCTACTATATTATATTACATTACACTTATATTCCTAATAGGTAAAGACAAAAGTGTAACGCACTTTTTGCTAGCTTTGTATAGACTCACGAAATGTAGTCTAGGACATGCAATGACAAAACCCGATATTATCTTGTCCATAGTATCGAACGCCCAAGCTACGGTTACGTTTAATGAAGCAGTTGAATCAAAGGACTCGTACAACTTTTCTATATACAGTGACTTTTTACGACGAAACAAATTAAAAACAAAAACATCCGGTGTACAATTTATAAATGAATCCGGCGGGTTATAGAACCTCGGCTGGCAGTACAATTCAGCTGTATTACAAATGCTGCATAGTTTAAAAGTTGTCAGCGCATAACATCACACATAGAACGTAATGTTAGTAGATATAAAGGTATATGTGAGGTTTACAGCCCGCAGTTTTAGTTTCACAATTTCATGTGTCATGAAATGTGAATCTAAACAAGCATTCATGCTCGGACGAGATTGTACAGTACATTACATTGCCAGAACAAAGACTTTTTGGATATTTAGATTAGATGAGTGCACGGATGGCACAGTGGTTTGAATGGCTTTGCCATTATCAGTGTGCTGAGTGTTGTGGATTCGATCCATTAAACGGGACAATAAATGATGTCAACCACAAATACTGTATTTATTGTGTCCATTGTAGTTTACAAACCACGACACAGGGATTATGCCTTGTACAACAAAAAAATCGCAACAAAATATCCAATAAACCTTAGCGTCTTGGTATTTATTAAGTAGTGCATGGTAATAAGCGTTATTGTCGGCATTCTCAAAACCGTCTAAAATTTCAATTTCAATCAAACATTTATAATTATCGACTGTTAATAGCAACGATAAAATTAAACATAATATGTGCTTTCTTATGGTTCAGGCTACCTGCTTATATTATTTGGTAATGATCAAATGCTAACAAAATTTGTTCACCTACCTAAATAAATTTCGATAACATTTGTTATAATTTAATAACAAAAATCTAAAAAGCCAAATTGTATTATTATCCTTATTTATATTTATCTAAACATGAACATGGGAATTAGTACGATTGCAGCATTAAACAAAAGCTATTCAGAAAAGTTACAACTTACATCTAAACTTTTAATTAACCGTTTGTTACCAATATATTTTCAGGACTATTGTGAAATGGTAAATCGCGACTATATGCATATTTAGTGCAGTATTAATCTTGTCTCGTGTGTCTTTATGTCCTGTCTTCTTTATTATTGTTCAAGTTTTTAAGAAATCTCAATACAATTAATGGCATTTGTCATCGCATAACGCCTTAAAGTTTAAAATGATCCGATGAGGCATTTTTACAAATATATGCAGGGTTTAAATGAAGAATACAATTACTTATACACGTTTTTTCTATACATGTTACTTAAAAACGCTTCATCTATATATTTTTACAATCACAATACAATTTAAAAACTTAATTTTATGTTGCCACCTGTATATATATAATGAGAAGCGATAGCTCAGTGGGGACACCAACAGACTGCAATGCTGAGGATCTCGGGTTCAAACCCACGTCGCGCACCTCTGACTTTCGGATGTTATATGACTTTTCGAAATTATGTGCGTATTGATTGAGCCCGCTTCGTGCCTCGGAGAGCACATTAAGCCGTTGGTCCCAGCTGCCATGAATATCTATGGCAGTCGTTATTGGGAAGTCAGTGCCCTATAATATCCAGACACTGGTCTAGCCTTAGTGTATCGTTAGCCTTTGGGTTGCGAAGGTCAGGTAGCAGCCGCTCCGTGTAAAAACTGATATCTAGTAAAATCCGGTTAGACTAGAAAAGCCCACCCCAAGTGACTTGGGAATAATAAAGGCTAGGGAGAAGAAGAAGACATGTATATATAATTATCGCCGCCCCCTACGGTGTATTGCCTGTTCATGCCGCTGCTTTACTTCGCGACCGCGTTTAGTTTTAATTCGATAAGAGTAACCAATTCAATATTAAATTTGTATTGTTGTAAGTAAAATCAAATAATGAATGATGAAGATAAAATGGTAAAATAAAAATTGTTAACAAGTCACGGGTAAAAGGTGTTATTATTATTTTTAATTAACCTTGTAGTGTGTTTTTAGTAGGGCATACGTTTTTTTTACTTGTTTCCAAATTAATAATGTAATTAAATTCAAAATAGATGCGAGACAACAATAGCCTTAACAATATGTCGGCCTCGATGGCGTAGTGGTCAGTGTAACCGACTGCCACGCCTGAGGTCGCGGGTTCGATTCCCGCACAAGTCAAACATTTGTGTGCATGAACATGGATGTTTGTCTTGGTCTGAGTGTTTCTAAGTATAATATATACTGACGTATTGAAAAAAAAAAAAGTATATATGTATGTTTATCCATTGTCTAGTACCCATAGTACAAGCTCTGCTTAGTTTGGGCTAGATGGTGTTGTGTGTATGTGATAGAATATTATTATTATTATTATATAGCCTCGCCCTATATAACGTGGGACTTAGCTTAGCTGGCAAAATGTGATTGTAATACATCTCTACGTACATTTTGAGGAATATAGGCGTAAGATTATGTTTGTATGTATGTATACTATAAGCAAGTCCCGCACGTTACAAAATTTTCCAGAAATTGGTGTTTGAGCTGTCAAAACATAAAACTGAGAAGCTGATGGGACATTGCCGCCTCAAGAAGACTATTTACATACCATATGTAGGTACAAAGCATGATAATCACCTGTAGGAAGAAGGTTCTTTGCTAGTCAACCGCACTTTAAGAATACTCCATTTTTAAGTATGGCTATACTCCTTTGTCCTAATGTGGAAAATGTATTATCCAAAATATATGGATTCGTAAACACAGTTATAATTCTTCGATTACATGCCACAATGCTTGCTACTTTCGCGCAAACCATTACTAAAATATTCATGAAACTGTACCATTTATTTTTATGATATGCCGCTGTGGATTTATTATTTATTTATTTTTAATGTATCTTCATCACTTGATTTATGCTTCTTATTAAAACAAAATTACTTTCGGTCATTTTTGGTACAGATAATTTTGGATTATGGCACTACTAGGAAAATTTCATCTATGGTCTTCCACATTGCCACAGGTTCTGTTTAGATCCTTTGAATATCTTTCACGTCAGGCTTGCTTACCTCAGTGAACATTTCTATTTATTCCGCGCCCATTTCTAGGATATATTAATTTACTTTTTATACACCAAATCACGCCCGTTTCTTGGTGGCGTAAGCAGCTACTACGCATTAGTTCTTGCTACGATAATGACGTATTATATTTTTTTCTTATTCACCTTCGTCACATTTTTCATGCACGCTTGTCAGTTCGGGTTACTTTTGACCCGGCCTTTACCCGTAATGTAACTGGACAGTTTCCATTCAACTAATTGCAATTGCATTCCTTTTTTATAACACGCTTTTAAATATCTTGCTACATCTTGTCCTCTATTATGTGGGATCTAAAACCATACCTAGCGAAATGTGTGGGTGTAATATATTAAACCCCCATTTCTGCCTTCTGCCTACCTCTTGGGGAACAAAGGCGTAAGGCCATGTATGTCAGCACTTGAACAAGGGGCGAGTTGGCATACGCTGCCGTGTGCGCATAAAACACAGCGAATAACTGCATAATACTCATCTTTGGCATAGCGATGGAGCCCGATAAAATTGAAAACATTGTTTCTAATCTTGCCATTGTAACTAAATATCATACAAAAGTATGTTAAAGTCGAATGCTTGTATTAGAAAAGGATTGATATAGCATAATACCGATAAGTTTTATTCTGAACATACTCACTTTATAACATCAACACAATGACGATTAAATCATGCCTAGGTCTATTAAAGCCACCGTAATGTGTGAACATTTTACAAGTAGCAGTATAATAGAATACATATTCATATAATAAATAGTAGAAATACGTAGCAAAAGCAAGTTCCATATAATTTGACATACTTGCTGTATCTTATACCTATTATATACCTATGTAGTTATATTGTTTTATTTTATTTAAAAGAACAACTCCCGCGTTTTAGATCCATCCCTCTCACACAAATAATTCTACCGAGTAAGATTTGAATCCACAGTATCCAGCAGGGCAACAAGGCAATCACTTACCTAGTTAATATATAAAAGAATAAATAAATATAAACGGCTCTAATCCACTATTTACCTAAACCAAATATTCTCACCATAATATTTACTCTCTCGACATTCATACAAAGGTACGCAAAGAATGTCATTAGAAGCTTCATGAAAAGCCTTTGTGTTTTATATATACATACAATGTTTGTACTGTACTCTTGATGTATGAATGATAATTGAAAATACGCGAGGCGAGGTTAGAATTAACATAAAATTAACACAGCATAACAGTACGCCTTTATAATGCTGAAAGGTAAGGCAGAGGCGTATTTTTACATTCGGTAGCTGTGTTAAGGCTTAACGTACGAGGGAACGAATTATACCATGTCTTATCTGGTACCATTTACAATAAACGAATATGTTTATAAAGTCAATTCTCGCTCTAGGAATAATTCGTATCTCGAAACAACTATCTATGTATATATTAATACGTGAAATAAAAACTTTGTACCCCTTTTTACGAAAATTGCGTGGGCGGAGGCGTATGAAATTTGGCACAATAAAAGTTTATATAGAGAAGGACGGACGAATCCTAATATTTATATTAAATATGCACTAGAAATACATTAAATTAATGAAAAAACATATCCTCGAATCCACTTGAACACACACAAAAAAATTCATTCAAATCGGTCCAACTGTTTAGGAGGAGTTCACTGTCAACACAGGTTTAGAAGAATTATATATATAAAGAAGAAGATATATCAGCAATATCTTACAAGCAAACTTTGGTTGAATTTCGAGCACTAGGTGACCGTTAGTAAATTATTACTTACTTTTTTTTTTTTGCTCTTCAAAATGACCATTCTCCGCCTGATGGTAAGCAGTCGTGTGGTCTAAGAGCAGTGGCCTCCACACCGTCCTTATAGCAGCCGAGACGATGTTGAGGTTTCTACCTTGACGGCCTGAGAAGATGCTTTTTCACACCCCGCTTAAAAGACCCAGGATTGAAGGAGAAGAAGGAAATACGTGCCTTGGCAAAGAATTCCATGCCTTGATCGTTAGGCAGAGGTATGAGGACCCAAACTTGTTTGTACGCACTCTAGTCGACTCCACCGTGTAAGGATGGCATCTGAGCCCAGCACTTGTCGTTCTAGATAGAAAAGAGGAGGGCGGTATAAGGTGGAATAACTCTTCAGAGTATTCCCCGTGGTATATTCCGTATAAAAATGCCAATGAGGCAATGTTCCTACGGAGTTGCAGGGGGACATTAAAACAATAAAAAAACGGACACAAAAACTACAACACATCACCCGGCACAGGGACAGACGTCGTAGTGCTGATACGACTTAGAACATTACGCAATCCATGCAGTCGATCCACTGCCTAAAAGATTACAATACTATATATACTATAATATATACTATTAAATTGAAAATGACTGATGGTTGATGTTCTAGGAATTTACAAGACAAAAGTTCTTTTTAAATGAAGACGCAATAAAACGCTCGATCCTTGATTCGAACCCGACTCTTGTAATAATTACTCGTTACAACGGTCGCATTTACTACCACTGCATCACTGAGGTAGCATTAGATTGATCTAATGGTCAATTATTACAGTAATCAATAGAATTTTATTACACTAACAATCACTCACCAATTGCTGTCGCTGCAGAAAATATCCGCTTCGTTGGCAGCACAAAAACATCGTTTTTATCTATTCTATTTTGTAGTTTTTTGTTGATTGACATTGTTTGTTTTGGCTACGCATTGCGCATTTGTTACCACACGGTCCCGAAGAAGCCTCGCGCTGAGGAGAAACACGTGTTGACGCATATTTCGTGCTCGAAGCGGAATACTGCAAGTTGGAGTACGTTCGGGTCCCACGTCATGGCTGTCACTATTCTGAGGAGTTCGGTATTGACAACCTTTTCCTATTGCAATAGTTGGGCTGGGCAATCCGAGGGTGCGTAGCGGGTTCCTCTCATCCCAATAATTTTAATTAAATTATATTTCAGGAATATAATTAATGGCTTGTATTGTTAACAATAAATATCAATAACATTTTATATAATTTAAATTTAGAGTTATATCGTATAGTATCTGCCCGCATTCGTTGTTTCAATTCGCCATAATTACATGATGGTTGATGTTTTTGGTAATTTAATTAAATTTAAGTAACTAAATATGAAAAGAAAAGTATTAAGTTAGTAGTATGAAAGTCACAACGTTACCAATTTTCTTAATTCAAAGCGGTAATTTCATATTTAAACCCCTATAATTAATTACTAGATTTTGCCTGTGGCTCCGCTCGCCTAGATGTAGATTGTGTTAGTTTAGGTTAGGTTAGTAGGCCGCCATGGTGAAAACTGCTGGCGGGAGAACGGGAATCTCCCATCCGCAAGTCATTGAGTCGGAGCGACGTTCTCAGTCGTGCCGGAGCGTCACCGAGGAGTTGTCGTCCACAGGCGACCGTTTCTTGCCTGAGTTGGGCACTGCTGGGTGGGTCGCTGATGTAGTTTCAGTTCCAGCGACTCACCTACCACCCAAGGCGCCGTGGTGGATATCGGTAGTAACCCGGGAATTTCTATCTTTTCCCGGGTGAGCCCGAGATAACATTTCCGAGGAGAGGTATGCGTCAAGGCATTACCCCGTTAGGTTAGTAGCAGTATATACCCTATATCTTTTTCTGTTCCTCTGTCAACGTGTATGCAATATTTCATAATAATCGGTCAAGCACTAAAGGTGTGAAAGCGTAACTAACAAACTTACATTAGCATTTACAATATTAATTGGGATTAGGATTGAAGAAATTTCAAAGTGTTACATGAAAGAACATTCAACCACCTTATTTGGCCTGAACAAAACCGTACGACAAGGGTAGAATAGATAAAATGTTAGTGCTGCAGTGTTTACATGTACAATTATGGAAACATCACTGGCCGAAGTCAGTCGTGACAGATAATTAGCCCGTTTCCCTCGGCACGCTCAGCGCACAGATTGCATAGTACCTATTCTGTTACATACTACCTACATAGATTTGCAATCTGTGTACGTGTTAGTACGGTAAGTGGTTTTGGAACGAAATTGTTTCCGTTTATAAATGTCTGACGAGGTTTGGCAATAAATATCAGGACTGATTGCCAATGCTGTGACACATTTAAAATAAGAAACCAAAGACGGCCATTCTTTTTGCTATAATGTGTGGCTGAAAATATTGGTCGGCAACGACAACCGATTCATAGAATAAATATCATCATTTTGCATATCGCATCTTAATAATACCAATATATTGGGCGCAATCATGTACATAATTATGTGTTGAGTAAATAATAATTATATAAAGATAATATTTACGTAACAGGCAGGCATCGTAAAATTCGTCAGCATTGCAGTTAATCCGTAATAAGAAGGCAACATAACAATTCCGGGGCAAGAAAAGACCAAAATCACCTGAAGCGGTGGTCAACTTTGTAACCAAATCACCTTTGCAGGTCAAATCACTTTTTGCTGAGAAAAGGACTCAAATACAGGAAAGTCTCAGAAACTTATAAATATTGTCTGGACAATGTATTTGAATGCTGTGCAGTCGAACTCCTTGATTTCAAAATTGTTATTATTTCAGTCTATAGAACACCCAAAGAAAGTAACCTATATACTTTCCTTCAAAGATTAGAGAACCTTTTATGCTATATTTCAAATTGTAATTATAATAATATATTAATAGGTGGAGATTTTAATATAAATGTTTTAAAAAGTAATAATGTAACTTTAGACTTCGAATGTTTATTATTAAATTACAATCTTAAGCTTGCTTTACACAAACCAACTAGACTTGCCAGCCAATCATGCATTGACAACTTTGCACATAATTTCAAAAAGACATGTAAAACTGAGATTTTGGAATTTGGTCTTTCAGACCATACCGCCCAAATAATAAAAATTCCTGTAAGAAAAGTACTATCATTGAATTACTGGCGCACTGAAAAATGTGATTATTGTTCTGACAATATAGATAAATTTAAAACATGTGTTAAAAACCTATCCTTCTCAAATATTTATAAAACCTCTGATCCAAATATAGCCTACCACTTATTCATAGAGGATTTTAAACTATTTTATGATTTATGTTTTCCGCAAACACAGTTTATTATTAAGGTAAACAGGAAACCAAAGTGGATATCCCACGGTATCAAGACTTGCAGTAGAAAAAAAAAGGACGCGTTATGGAATTATAGACTCATTCCTACAAACGATAATAAATTAAAATACAAAAATTATAGCAAATCATTTAAAAAAATTATAACCTTAACAAAACGAGCACAAAATAACTATCAAATTATAACGTCTAAAAATAAATCAAAAACAGCATGGCAAATCATAAATAAAATGAGATTAAATCTACCGAAAGAAAATACTTGTCTTATAAAAAATAAACTGAACGAAAACGTGTGTAATCCTGTTGAAATAGCCAACACATTTAATAATTACTTCATAGAAACAGTAAACCCGATCACGGGTGCTGGAAAAAAAGTTACTACCTTAATTAATAAACAAGCCAACTCAATGTTTCTTGCGCCTTGTTCACCTTTTCAAATCAAACAAATAATAAAAGATCTAAAGAACAAAAACAGTGTAGGGTATGACGGGATTTCCACAAAAATAATTAAATGTGTAAATGATTATATCTGTTATCATCTTAGCTACATTATGAATTTGTGTATTTCAACTGGAATATTCCCACAGGACCTTAAAGTATCCATAATACAACCTTTATACAAAAAAGGTAATAAGGAACTAATGGAAAATTACAGACCCATTGCACTGTTACCAATTTTCTCTAAGATTTTTGAAAAATACTTGTATGGAGAAATAAATGCTTACTTCGAAAGATACAACATTTTTTTGCAGGGAACAAAAAGGCTTCCGGCAAAACAAAACCATAAATATGGCCATTTACGAATTCATTAGTAATGTTATATGCCAAATGGACAGAAGATCTCCAGTTTGTGCCATTTACTGCGATATGTCTCGGGCATTTGACTATGTAGATCATAATATTCTCATCAATAAACTTGAGGCATACGGTATCAGAGGCAATATCCTAAACTTAATTAAATCATATTTAACAGATCGAGCACAAGTAACAAAAATAAGTAGAGTAGATACTAAGACAAAAAATGAGAAAACATATACCTCTATGAAACGTTATACAACATATTCCGTCCCTCAAGGCAGCGTATTAGGACCGCTCTTATTTATCATATATATAAATGACCTACCAAAAACAACAACACAACCAATGACATTATTCGCCGATGACAGCACAGTGACAATTGCATGTAAAGACATTACGTCCTATAAATTTGACATTAATCAATCGTTGACATCAATCATATCATGGCTAGATAATAATAATTTAAAAATTAATTTAACCAAAACTTGTATCATGCATTTTGGACAGAGATCACAAAACAAATTAAATATAAGTTTAGTCTATAATGATTATACCATAAAAGAAGTAAATACGGCACGTTTCCTAGGTTTAACTATAGACAGCGGATTAAATTGGAAGGAACATATTAACATACTATGTAAAAGAATCAGTAGTCTATCTTATGCCCTATATAAACTTGCACCCACTATTAATAGAAATGCACTACTGACAGCATACCATGGTCTTGTGGAGTCTGTGCTCAGATATGGTGTCATTTTTTGGGGTAACTCGACCAACACTAACATGGTATTTAAAATGCAGAAACGATGTTTACGTGCTATGTTCCGTCTACAGAGTACCGATAGTTGTAAGCCGATATTCGCTAATAATAATATTCTGACATTACCTTCGATTTACATTTATGAAATAGCATTGTTTGTTAAAAGCAATTCTCATTTATTCCCTCGACTCTCAGACAAAGTAAAGAGAAATCGCCGGGATGCCAACAGATTGTGTGTTCATCCTTCTAAAACAGCACTTCTACATAAAAGTGTAGTATGTAAAGCGCCTGTAATATTCAATAAAATTCCGGATTACATTAAACAATTAAGTATAGATAAATTTAAAAGTACATTAAAAGAATTGTTGTCTGCAAAATGTTATTATACTATAGATGATTTTCTTAATGACAAATTATAATATTTTAATAAATACCTATATCTAATAATAACATTTTTTAAATTTAAATAGTATGTATAAACTATATTTTCTTTGAATTTTACAATGTTGACATACTATTATTATTATTATTACTATTATTTTTACTGACATTTTTATATTATGTTATCTTGTTATTAGGATTATGTGTTAAAAGAATTGTTAACTACCTATATTTTAAATTGATAAACGAATCTTTTGGTTATGTTATTGACATTTGATATTTGTACACCAGATATGGTCAAACATGTTGATACAAAGTATTATTTAACATCTATAACTAAGCATCTCAAAATGTTTAATTATATACCTACACGTGTTTTAGCAAATAAATATATCTTATCTTATCTTATCTTATCTTATCTTTGCAAACACCAATTATTTACATTTACACGACAAACCTTAACACGCCAATCAACAAATATTTATTACGTGATTACGGGACGTCTTTTATTTTAACTACTACCGATGCCCCCCATAGCTTAATGGAACTCGGCCACATTATAATTGAGAAAAGGCTAGTCGCTGTTAGTGTAAGAAAAATAGCATCAATTTTTGGCTCGCGTGCAATAGTCGCCTCTTACGATACCCTGGAGACCCGACGGTCCATTCCTAGCCGCGATACACACAGATTTATTGGTATAAAATATGTGCATGGCCTTCCCTAAGATGAAGCATCCTACTATCCTTACAATATAAATAATAACTAATAGACGCCCGCGGTTTGGTTTGGGTGGCTTTTCGATAACTGGCTTATATTGTCGTTTGATGCTGTAGAAGTACCCCATGATAGTCATATTTGATACCAGATTTTGCCAGATTACCAGATTTACCAGATTGTTTTAAGGTTAGGTTATGTCAATAACAGTACTTTTTTCACATGAAAGGTACCCTTTCTGTTCCCCTGACAACGGTTTGCGAAATTTCATAATGATCAGTTAAGTAGTTAAGGCGTGAACGCTTTACAAATAAACAAACTCACATTCACTTTTATAATATTAGATAGGGTAGTATTACCTCTTCGTTGAGAGAGGTGTTTGGTGAAGATAAATAAAGATATAGATTTATTTAATATCTTTGAGGTAGCTAACACGTGTGTGGCCTACATAATTACAACATATATAGGTATGTAGTATTGCCAATGACAAGGAATCTCACGGAGCATAGACAATTATATTTAGTTTAGACGGTTCAGTCGCCCAAATATCATTCTCATACATATTGATTAACGTTGAAGGGGATCTTGTATATGCCTTCTATTTATATTAAATCTGCTCACCAGTAAAAGCTGTGTAGACATGCAGTCCTAAGCGGGCTACTGCAAGCTTAAGAGGATAAAGAGCTCATATATTCTTTTGTATAGCAGTTACTAGTAAAACACTTCGATCTATTGAAATTAAACTACTATATACGGATTTTATCGCGTTGTTTATTTAGCACAGTATTACAAAATTTTGAAAATATTACACTACTACTACTATTGATTTTATTTTACTAATTTATAAGCTAATAAAATTATTTAAACTATTAAATCTATTTATTTTTGGTTTACACTTTCGACGTCCGACGTTTCGGTTGCTTTTCAGCAGCCATGGTCACGGGGAGACTAAGATGGTAGCTGTCTCAATGTTCCAGTGTAGTTATTTCAAAGTACCCGAACAAAATTTAATTATTGGTGTTTTTATTTACGCAGAATGAGCTCAAAGTATCATAAAGTCTAGCTGTGTTTTGTTTCTTCTTGGGTTTGACTATTTGAAGTACTGGATCCCAAGCTGGTGGTACATTCCAACCATCTTCTCTATTAAAATTGGGATGTTTTTTGATTTCAATAGCCTCGCGAAGCATCCTTGGTAGGAATCGGTGTTCTTTAGCGAGAATCTGTGGTTTGTCAAATCTCAGATAGTGGTTGGTTGTACTTGTTCAACAGGGGGTTGTACATGTTCACACACAGCAGACTTCAACGAGCGTTTATGTTTTACGTCAGCTATGTGTTCTTTTATGCGGGTGCCTATGCTTCTCTTGGTTTGACCAATGTATGAGAGTCCGCAATCACAATCTATTTTATAGACCCCTGCATCTTGTAAAGGTAATTGGCACTTGACGGATGGTAAAAATTTACTTATCTTCGTTGGCGGCTTGAAGTATGTGTTGATTGAAGCTCGCTTCAAGATGTAGCCAATCTTGTCAGTGACTCCCCTTACATAAGGCAGTATAGCAGGCTGGCGCTCGACTGTGGCTGGCTTTTCTCGGGATCTGTGACAGCGGCGCGGCTGTTGGAGCTTGTTGTGTTACAGTACTTGCTTGACATGTTGAAGCTCGGCGTCCAGGTGTTTCTTGTCACAGATCCTGTGGGCTCTCTGAAACAAAGACATTCCCACGGTATCTAACTATTTAGGATGGTGGTGAGATTCACCGTTCAAGTACCTATTTGTATGGGTCTTTTTTCTATACACAGTGTGGCTCAAAGTATGATCAGGATTCCTGATGACAAGTACATCTAAAAATGCTAATGAATTATTTGTCTCTAATTCCATAGTAAATTGGATGTTGTTATTAATGGAATTAAGATGTTCTAGGAATACACTAACACTATCTGATGGTAATATTGTAAAAGTATCATCTACAAACCTCTTATAAATCCTGGGTGTGATGGGGGCAGTCTGTAAAGCTCGAGCCTCGAAGTCCTTCATATATATGTCGGCAACAACAGGCGATACTGGGGAGCCCATTGCCACACCATCGACTTGTAAGTAGAATTTATTGTCCCACAACAGATAGCCAGTTGTTAAGCAATGCTTAAGTAGTTCTGCATATTCCTCAGGCATATTGTACTCTATTAGCTTCCTTTTAGTTATTTCAATACAGTCATGTACAGGTATGCATGTAAATAATGACTGTACATCAAAACTAACCATTGTTTCATTGTTAGTGAGACATAGGTGTTTAATATCACTCACAAAATGGTATGAATCCTTTACATGTGCTCTCGAGTTGCCTCTGAGTGGTGATAGTATCTTCGCTACGTGCTGAGCCAGTCTGTAAATTGGTGTGTTGATCTGACTCACAATAGGACGTAGGGGAGCGTTTTCCTTGTGTATTTTTGGTAACCCATACAGCTTTGGAGGTTTTACGCAAGCTGGTATTAATTGTTTAACGTCTAGATCTAGTCTTTCGGAGTATTTATGTATGATGTCTTTGGTTTTGTTCAATATTTTGTTTGTAGGGTCTGTTTTAACCTGTTTATATGTTGTTTCATCCGAAAGTAAATTTTCATTTTTATGTTTATAATCTGACGTATCCATTATGACCGTATCGTTTCCTTTATCTGCACGGAGTACTGTAATATCTGGCCTAGCCCGCAAGTTCTTCAATGCGACGAATTCATCTTTGGGAAGATTCAGTCTGGGCACTTTACTTCGACGCAAGACCGATGAAATGTCCTGACGTATAGCCTCCAAATCTTCCTTTCTTATGTTATTCTTGACTAAGCAGTCCTCGATGTTGCAAATAATGGCCTCATACGGTATCCTAGCCAGTGTTATTGCATAAGTTAAACCTCTACTTAATACACTCGGTTGTTTTGTCTAAAGTTTGATTTGACAGATTAATAACTGCTTGACCATGGCTGCTGAAAAGCAACCGAAACGTCGGGGAAAGTGTAAACCAAAAATAAATAGATTTAATAGTTGGAATAATTTTATTAGCTTATAAATTAGTAAAATAAAATCAAAAGTAGTAGTAGTGTAATATTTTCAAAATTTTGTAATACAGTGCTAAATAAACAACGCGATAAAAACCGTATATAGTAGTTTAATTTCAATGAATAACATTCGCGTAAACAGAAGACAATATTATGTAAATCACTTCGATCTAACTAATTACCCTAAAACATAAAAACTTTCTCATTGATGACTCGTAACTCAATACTACGAATGACTATAAAAAGGTAAAGGTAACAAATAATTATAGTTTTGAAGCCCTCACGTTCCATTAACGTAATGGGGCATCGGGATTTATCTGGGAATTTCCATATAAAAGTAAATGTAAGATGAAAACTGTACTATAATATTAATTTATGTATTACAAGAGTTCTCTTGTAATACATAAAAATATTTAGACATTTTATATAATTTTGCTTTCTACGATAAATAACATTAATGGTAAATATGATTATACTGGCGTTTGCCCGCTTGGGCACAATAGTTTTTTTTTGGACGAAAGGTACCATATGTCTTTTTCTGTACCACTGATAACGTGTAAGCAAAATTTCATCATGATCGGTTAAGTATTTAAGGTGACAAACAAAGCGTAACAAACATTTCGCATTTATAATATTAGTTAGGTTAGTTCTCAACGCGGAGACCAACAGACTGCAATGCAGATTTCGAACCCACGTCACGCACCTCTGACTTTCGGGAAGTTAAGTTATATGACTTTACGAAATTATGTGCGTATTGATTGACAATTATCGCCTGCTGCGTGCCTCGGAGAGCACGTTAAGCCGTCGGTCCCGGCTGTCATGAACATCTATGGCAGTCGTTATTGGGAAAGTCAGTACACTCTAATATCCTGATACTGGTCTAGCTTTAGGGTATCGTTAGCCTTCGGGTTGTGGAGGTCAGGTGGCAGCCGCTCCGTGTAAAAACTGATATCCAGTTAAATCCAGTTAGACTAGAAAAAGCCGACCCCAAGTGACTTAGGAATAATAAAGACTAAGGAGAGGAAGAAGAAAATGTATGGTAATATTATTAAGAATAAAAAGAATACTATTATATATTATTAATTTATTACACTTACAAATATTCAAAAAAACATACGGATGTAGACTGAATTTAATTGGTGAGTTTCAGCTAATTCTATTCTATGATTTATAATATCAGCGTTTTATATTAAACTAAGCCAATACTGAGCACAGGCCTCTTCTCAATTTGAAAAGGGTTGGTCCAAAAAGGTAAATCAGTGCGGATTGGCAAACTTCACAATATCTTTGAGACCATTATGGAGAAATCTCTGACATAAAAGTTGCGCTTAGAAACATATGTGGTATGACTCTAAAAGATAGAATAAGGAATAGTTTGATTAGGGAGAGATGCGGCATAAAAGTGGATATAGTGACAAGAATAGAAAAGGGTATGTTAAGCTGGTCCATACCAGATATATATATATATATATATATATAGATATGGGCATGTAGAAAGAATGGACGAAAAAAAACTGACTAACAAAGTTTATAAGGCTAGTGTGAATGGAACAGTCACAAGAAGAAGATCTAGGCGAACGTTCGATTGGAGACATTCTGGTCAAAGGCCAGGTTAAAAGCATCTTAAACCGTGAGCGTGTATGAGGAGTGTGATGAAAGTGAATGAAACTAAAGAAGTGTGTCAGGATCGTAGCAAATGGAAATCCGTAGTATGCCTACCCCTCTGGGAAACAGGCGTGAATCTATGTATGTATAACATGCAGATTTTCTTACAATGTTTTGCCGTACCGTCTAAGTACGATCATAATGAATTACCTATTTCTTACGCACATAACTTAGAAAATATTGAAGGTGCCTTAGAATTGACTCAAGACCTCTGGTATTCTAACCATCTCTGACTAGGTTATCGCTGCTTATTCTATGATTTAATGATTGATAATTATCAGCCTAATCTACACATGTAACGTTATTTCTTTGATAAATATTTAACAAGCTGATATTCTTATACGTATGTTTGCTTTTAGCACAAAGGGAAGATCCTCTAAATAGTAATCTTGCCCGCCGGCTCTAGGCCAAGTGATTAGTCTAGTATAGATTAGTGTTTATGTTAAGGTGTGGGGCCTTAGCACGATTTAGACTGGACCATTAATGTGATTGTTAGTTCTGTTCCCAAATCCATTGACGCTAGTAGATAGTAATGTCTTAGCAGTGTGTGTAGGTTGCTCTACAAAATTCATGCATGCATGTGTCTATGTTAAGTGGGTAATTCAAAAGAATAGTTCAAGATCTAATATAACATAGACGAATGTCTGTGTGTCGCTGGTGGGGTAAGCAGAGCTAAATTACATCCACATTTCGCCATCTATTTTTTAAGGTCCGACGTAACATGGGACGAATTACCGCCTTCGAGATACTCTGCGCTGTTACTAAGAAAATCTGTACTGAAAATTGAATAATATTTCTAATAATTAAAACTAAAATGCTCATGCAGATCAGTCGCATTTACTACTGCTGCGTCATCGAGGCAGTCTAAGAATATATATAATTACTTAATCTCAACACAATATGAGAGTAGACCTGTACGGTATCACCAGCATTTTACCTGAAAAAGACCGCGTAGGTATACATTTATACACAAGATATGTTCTTTTTTGCTTTCTCGCTACCAACGCTCAATAGTACTATTTATTAGTATCGTACTGTACGCTTCTTTTGATGTTATTTAAATAAGTATAAACAGAAAATATCATCAGATCATGGTCTATTGTCGCACCGTCTGGCTAAAGGATACTTTCATTGTGTCAAAGAAATAGTACCTATGTTGTAACTCAGCTTAGATCATTCTAAGAATTGAAGCTACTATTTTGATTTATACCTTAAAATATTTTCATGAGGGCAGTTATATTTGATAGTCAAATTATTATTTATTATTATTGTTTTCAGCTTGTATTGTCCCACTGCAGGGCAAAGGCCTACCGCCCGCTTTTCCACATATCCCTATTATGCGCTAGTTAGCACCAAGTCTCCTGTAGTAAGTTAATTCGTCTTGCCATTGACATTTTGGTCTACCACGTTGCTGCTTACCACCGTATGGGATCCAATCTGTGCTGATTTTAGCCCAAACCTCCTGCGGCATACGGCAAACGTGTCCAGCCCAATCCCATTTGAGTTTGGCGGCTTTCTGGGTGACGTCTGCGGTTTGTGTTTTAGAGCGTAGTGTAGAGTTTTTATTGCGGTTTGTTAACTGTATCCCTAGGATACTACGATGGTAGAATACTATATTAAATACAAAAAAACATATTTCACGAAAAAGTATTTACACCACGAAGAATGAGCTCACTCATACCATAGAGAACGATAGCGTAAAATTTGAGTGGCCATGATAATACAATTTTCATAACTCAGTTTTGGATTACAATTTAACGATTCAGCAAGATGACCATATTTAAACAAAGAAGGGCGCATCTATGATTTAAATTCTGCTTGTAAATAAATATTTACTTACTTTGTCCTGTCACTTGAAATGATATGTATGTAGGTATGTACATACATTCTAATTGTCTAATGCACCGTTGCAATCAGGGCTTGAACTTTCAAAACGTATGCACACATAAATTTAAATTATGATGGACATTTTAAATGCATTTGGTTCTGTTTCTTCTCCCTAGCCTTTATTATTCCCAAGTCACTTGGAGTCGGCTTTTCTGGTCTAACCGGATTTGACTGGATATCAGTTTTTACACGGAGCGGCTGCCACCTGACCACCGCAACCCGAAGGCTAACGATACCCTAAGGCTAGACCAGTGTCAGGATATTATAGGGCACTGACTTCCCAATAACGACTGCAATATATGTTCATGGCAACCGGGACCGACGGCTTAACGTGCTCTCCGAGGCACGAAGCTAGCGATAATTGTCAATCAATACGCACATAATTTCGAAAAGTCATATAAATTCTAAAAGTTAGAGAACCGAGAAACCCGAGACCCTCTGCATTGCAATCTGTTGGTCTCCCCACTGAGCTATCGCTGCATTTGGTTCTGTTTATTACACGCCAATTAAACGAGAAAGCTTAAACTTCTCTCTTTGTATCGGATAGCTTAGCTGTTGTCTAGTTATTTGAGCCTGTTAATTGATGTATGCACACAGAGACTTTTAATAGCCGTTTGACTAATGCTTTTGACATAATCTTGCCAAATCCTTTAGGTCTTTAAGTACTAATTAAAATGCAAAGTAATACAAGTCGTAAAATAATTTATTAATTTCTTTTATTATGTCTGGTTTAATAAACGTTACGAAACCTGTTTTTTGTTGTTAACCATACGTACTAATGAAATATACAAATAGAGTTCTATCTCTCTACTAAAGGTATAGTTATTGGCAACAAACGATCTCTCCAATAAACCTATGAAAAGAAATTCATGAAAATAACTTTGATGCTTATGTTCCTTGTGGTTTTGATTAAAATTTGTCTAGTCTTGTAACCAATAGTTCCACAACACTATTACGTGTACTCCATTGATGTTGACTGACTACCTCAATTCGAATATTTACTTTGATCTTAATCTCCCAGGCGACGTGCCCTTTTCAACTGGGAAACGATGTTACAATCAACTATCTTGATGAACCTTCACCTGAAAAACGAAGTACTATTTATAAAGTCACCATTTGACATTTCTCTTAACTTAAATATAATATACACTTGTTATTTCCCGCAGGCATAGGTAGTATTATATCATGACCAGTTCTCGCCAGCTGAGTATAGCCTGCATTTTGATGTTGTATCAAAGTAAACATACTCTGAAAGAACATCTGGATAAAACTACACACCATTACTACAGTAGGAGGATCCTACTATAGTAATTGTATCTCAAGTAAAGATTGTATTCGACTTTCTTAAACGGGTTGCCATAACGTATATAATAACTACTTACCAGCATACAAACTGCTTACTCGTTTAAAAAGAAATTATTTGTACATTGGTAGGCCATTAAGACAGAAAATAAAAATTACTAATATTAAACAAAAAGCAGCGAGACAGTAAATAATTAAAATTTAGTGTTTTTATAAGTCTGAATGTTACTTAATTCACAGACACATTTATTAATAAACATTTGAATATCTAATTGTGCTAGACAAAGAATAAACTAACATAATGAGACTTCGTTATTACACAGACATTAACATAAATAAGTAATAAATTATTAAATTTAAATAAACTTTATTAGAAACGGGGGATCTCTAAAAATGGTTGGTAGCTCTAGCATTGCGGGGCTTGGGTGTATATTGTGAAGTTGGCAACTCGGTACAATAACGTTGGGAAAGTTTAAAGTGGTGTGTTTTTATAGTGGACGGGTAGCAGTGAGAATAACACAAACTTATGCAGGCCACACGCTCCCGCCACAATAACATTCACTCACTGTTAGTCGCTCTTGTCAAATGAATGCACTCCGGAGTTTATAATTTTTTACAAAATCGTTGAACAATAGACCTTTTAATTCAATTTATCGAATAAAACTGTTGAAGTCGCAGCCGTTCATACAATTCTAATGCATGTATTCGAACTGTATAACTGTAACCACTTAAAACTGTAGCAGGGTAAATAGATAAAACCCAGGGGTTCTATGGGGTTTTATGGGGCCTTGCCACTATTCACTGAGTACTTAATCAAAAACATGCTAGATTTATTTTAGATATACTCCATTTGTCATATTTTATACAATCAAAACGAGTCCGCGATAACTACAAAGGAAATATGTCACTTACTTAATCTATAAAGTACAAAGGCAGGCAACCATAGAAATGAGTGATGATGCAATATCAAAAATTGCCATATATTTCATCAGTCTGAACTTATATGCATATCAGTTCTCTATCAGCTGATATTATAAAATATTCATTGTAGATTTAAACAAAAATTGAAGCACTATTAAGTCGATTGTAAAGAGTTTAATAGTCGCACGCGATACAAGTATTTTTTTTTAATACGCACCTCGTTATTCTAAATCTCTCTCTCTATCTCTGGTCTGGCATATAGGAATAATAACCAGTATAGGCGTAATATTATGAAAAAGCAAAAAGTAAAATATTTATAATATAATGTATCCGACTATTTTATATTAAAAGAGCGTACCAAATCAAAATGCACAAGAACAACATTTACGTTAATGAAAAAGTAATATTTCCGTCAGTTTACAGCAACAATTGCTTGCAATTTATAGTAGGCATTAATTAAAATTTTAATAAGATTCCGACGAAAGCGTATTTTAGAACAAAGGAGACTACCTTACAATGTGATGAAATAAGTCAAACAATAATTTTGAAGCGAAATGTGGTTTGGCCCTTTGTTTTAATAAAATTTAATTTAGCGCAATTATATTTCATCTTTCTTGTGTTGAAGACGAATCAGTGTAATCTGACGTTGATGGACTCGATGAAATCGAATTTAATGCTATTTGAGGAGAAAGGGGAGATGTTACCTTAATAAATAGACACGTATAAATTCTTGCTTAACGCTTACAATGGACACAAAACCTCGCTGGTTTCAGTATGAATGGGCCGGATCGACCGGGGTAGTACTACCCTCTCACAGAATACCGGCGTGAAGTAACGGTACCCGTACTGTTGCGTTTCGTATTGGTGAGTGAGAGAGCCGGAGGCCCAGTTACCCCGATCCTTTTCCTATCCTTTCCTTTGTCCTTCCCCTCCTTCATTCCTTTTTAAAGGGCTGGCAACGCACTTGTAACTCCTTTGGGGCTGCGGGTGTCGGGTGGGCGGTGGTAATCGCTTACCATCAGGCGATCCGTCTGCTCGTTTGCCAATCTATATGATAAAAAAAAAAGAATAGTTGACGAGAATTAAATGTTGTTGAATGTTGAGTTGTCTTTAAAGTTACTTTGTTTGTATTTTTATTTAATTACTTTTTGTTATACCTACATTTTAAAAATAATTTATTATGCATGTCATGACGGTGCAAAAATATAAATCTTTTTCATTTAATTTCAAGTTTATTTCAAATTATTTCATTAGAGAACTTTACTCGTTTATTGTTTTGTAATAGACATTGTCTTATGTTATGTTTTTACTCTAATATTTTTCGTGAATATCGTAATCGTAACCTACATATATACCGTGTTATATTTATAAATATAGAAAATAACGACAAAATTATGAAAAGGCTTTTATGTCGTGGATACAGACTAGCTTCTACTCATATTGTGATACAGTTACAAATAAAATGAAAACATTACTGCAAAAGATGTTATGAAATATATACAGCTAATAATTAAGAAGAAAATGTTTAAGAGTTTATTGATATTAACATAATTACTTCCTTATTTGCCTATTGGCTATCTATAACCCAAAAAAAAAAAACAAAATTGGTGTATAGACACAACATTTAATTAATTTTATATCATAATGCAATTTTGTATTTAGCTTGATCGTGCTGACAAAGAGCCATATTATTCTTATGTACTCTAGACAAAATAGGCAAATCAATACTTAAGACATCTAAATATCAATCAAGTAAATAATTACACCCAGCTATGCAATACACGCGCTGCTGACTGCATACGGTATATAGACATATGATACGGTATATAGACGATCGATCTTGATGGTGAAGCGTAACTTTAAGAAGCTCCAGAATGTCTACTCTTTGCTGGAATAAAGTACAAGATTCTATGAACTTCTATAGGGTGTACACAATAACTATTACTATCTTAGGCGGGAAAACTGTGTTGGCCCAGCTTTATACAAATACAAGTTATAGATTAGAACGTATTTCTATATTATACAAATGCTTGCGATAAAAATATAGTTATTACTATAATAATATTGAAGCAGAAGGCACTATTTCTAGACACGTCACGCATTGTAAGGCGGTTCCTGTTTCTGGAGTCCTCACTACCGTCAGCTTGGACGACCCTGTTCCTGATACCGGTAGGGCTGCCCGTATTTTATATTTTAGAAAGTATTTTTTACACAGATATATTTATAGAAAATGTAATATATATTAAAATTAAGAGTATAATAATAACAAGCTTTATTTGTGAACATAGTTACAGAAATAAATGTAATAAGTTTTTCAAAATGATGTGCGCCATTTCTGACGTACGTAGTTTGTAGTGTGCATACAAATTATAGGTAAAATTACATTATTTTGTTAGAATAGAGACCACATCAAGGTAAAAAATATATATTATTTACTACACATTTTAGTAACATAATACCATGATCATTAAAAATGTACAATACAGTAGCATGTACCATGTACTTACTGATTAAAAATAATTATTGTCAGCTCGTCAAACATATAATTGTATAGTATGTACTACCTATACTTTGAAATTCTTGCCCTTATAGGCAAATGTACGAGAATAGCTTTATCCTTAATCTTAAAACACTATTAGCTCCAAGAATATTAATAACTAGATTAATAAACGCCCCAGCTACATCAAACACTGTGTCCATGTCTTCATACCTATACATACACAGTCCCGTTATCTTCCGTCACCAAATGACCGGACAATTAATCTAGTAACACGCGATGTGTCAGTCGCTTCATTGTCGCCAGGTGGCGCTCCTGATTAATTATCTGGCAAAATTGTCCCACATTAATAAACAATTAGTTGGGCATACGAGTGCCGGTTTATTTATACGAGGGATACGATGATTTCGTTCTATATTATTGCCTTAGTTTATTTGTATAGATTTGTTACTTGAAATATATGTATGTCTTCAGTTCATTGATAAAGTCAGTATTGGATATTATTTTAAGCTTATTACTATTGACTTTATTTCCATTCGTCAACTAAAATATGATTAATGTGAAAGTTTCATTTGGATTTTAAGATATAAAATCAAGCCTCTATATTGCTCCGGCAGGATTTTGCCGAATATGTTTTGGGTCAAAAACACAAACCAATTTGACGGGTAAATTTCGAAATTGCATGCTGCTGCTAAGAGTTTTCAATCAAATATCACACTTCCCCGCGCCATAACAATCAAACATTAAAAAAAACGGCTACAAATATCACTTAAACTGGAAACAATATTTTCTGAACCACAAAAAGTGTCTGTTTCGTAAGGGGATTGAACCCATACTGGACGCAATAATAATGCCGAGGCCGCTTCTTTTTACAATACACGACAAAATCATATAGTTTTTAAATATTGGAATTTCCTTTTTTATAGTAAGTGCACATTATTGACATATACCCTTAAATTATATTTCTGTTACACACTACATTTTTAGATAAGATAATTACGTGTTTATTTAATTATCTTCAAATATGTAAGATGTAAAATAATTTAAGGCTATTTCTTTACACTTTTATATACTTTCTCACGCCCATATCACTAAAGGATAAGGCAGAATTGAGATCCACTTTTCGCCAGATATGGTATTAGGTCCTACGTAATAAGCAAGGCAAGTCTGTTGCCATCTACCAGCCCCTTTACCTTTATTATATACTTGACAGAAAATTTCAATAGCACTATCCACAGGAAAAATACATTATACGCAGCAGTCGCATAAATTATATTTGTGTATAAAGAAATTAAACTAAACAATTATATCAATATAACTATATATTAATGTATATACATTCCAACGACGACGCGATTTAGGTATTTACAAGTGTGTAGGCACTTAACAATAAGTACGATTAACTCCAATGGCGCGTTAAGCCTATTGTATACAATTGTATTGTACCCATCTAACCAATTAAGTACCTAATGCGCATTAAATGATAAGAGGTAATTAATAGTTCGGTCTAAGGCTCAATTGCAATAAGCGAGGCATCGCTCCATTAATGCTTTTAAGATCTTCAGTTCGTAAGCCAAGGAAAGTGTAATTGCACCTTATCTGAAAGAAAATCTTAATTGGTCGAACTGCGTTTAGGAGAATAAACGGGTACAAAAAGAAACCTCGAAACATACCGTCTTACCGAAACTGAGTTCAAATTAGTTTTTTTTTTTTATTATTTGGGATGCAAACGATCAGACGGATCGCCTGATGGTAAGCGATTACCGCCACTCATGGACACCCCGTCTTCTGGGCGCTGCAGGTGCGCTGGCGCGTTTGCTGCCCAACCCACGGGGGTCAGGCACCTCCTGCCGGAGGCTCTACGAAGGGGTCATGCGGTCCATGACTCTTTATGGGGCCCCTGTTTGGGGAGATAACCTAATGGCCCGTAATATTTCAACGCTTCGTGCGCCTCAGCGTGCAATGGCCGTCAGGTTAATTAGAGGCTACCGCACGATCTCGTTTGAGGCAGCGAGCCTTCTCGCCGGTTCGATGCCCTGGGACCTGGAAGCGGCGCTTCTGGCGTCGCTCTACCGTTGGCGCCAGGAGGTGCTAGCTCTAGGCGAAGGACCACCTCTTTGCGCTCTAAAGGCGGCACGGTTCAAGCTCCGCCAGGTTCTGATGGAAGAGTGGAGAAATCGACTTGTGCACCCCAGTACTGGGCACGCCACAATAGTGGCGGTAAGACCCGTTATTAAGGAGTGGCTGGAGAGACGGCATTGCGGCCTCATCTTCCGGCTGACACAGGCAATGACTGGCCATGGTTGCTTTGGCCAGTTCCTGTGTCGCATAGGCCGGCAAGAGACTCCCGGTTGTCACTACTGCGGTGGACTGCCCCGCCTGGGCATCGCAATGCCGTGAGTTGATCACGGCAGTTGGTATGGTTGCCCTCTCGCTCCTGGTTCGCCGTGGTTCAGGCCATGGTCCGGAGTGAGAGGTCGTCTGTGAGGAAATTATTTCCGTCAAGGAGGCGGTGGAGCGGAAGAGGAAGCGCTGAAACCCTCTCCCCAACCGCAGAACCGGGCGCCGGAGGGCGTGAGATGACCTCCAGCCACCCTGAGGTCTGACCTGAGGGTGGCGGACTTAGTGGGCCTGCCCGCCATCCGATCAGCATCAGGTTCGAGTGGCGCCGTGCGTGTTCCCACGCGCGCCTCTGTGTCGTGTCCGTCTTCCTTCTAGGGAGGGACAGTAGGGAATTTAAAAGTAGTGGACAACAAAGGGTAGGTCTTATCTTGTAGTCACCTGTCGTTTCATACGGTGGGCCGACTGCATGTGAAAATGATTCGCGCGGCCCCGCCGATTACGGTTTTGTCGGGGAACACCGTGGTAGGTTTAGTCGGTATTACCGAGAGGTCCATTCTTATCATAATTACCATCTCTCTTTTATCCCGGTGTGTCCCACATTGCCCCTCCGCCCACCTCCGTGGAGGGGTAAGCGTCAAAGCATTCCGGCACTTAAAAAAAATTGTGAAATATTATCTAAATATAGTAAGTATAATAGTAAGATTATTCAAATAAAATTAAACAGAAAATACTGAATTCCAACTAAGGATTCAGTATTTTATTTACATACTAGGTTTTGTGTGCAGCGCCGGTCGCATAAATGTAGGTTTCTATTCTTCTTATTTTAGGAAAATTTCAAAATTATCGGATGAGCAATTAAAGCGTGAAAGCGTTACAAATAAACAATATACAAATATTAGTTAGGACATGTACAATGTATATAACATTATAGATTATTACTACACGAAATGAGTGAAAATATTACCTGTTTTATTAACTGGTTTAGGTCTCATCGAATTTGACAGCATCGCTGTCAACTGACAACGTGCCCAAAAGGTGAAATTGCGTATTTCTACTTCCACATATTGCTAATATATGTATACACATGATTGCTTTAACCCTCAATTTTATTTTAGTCACCAATGCCAACTTATAACTGTTTTATATAATAATAAAATAACCTATTAATATAATGCAAATTGCAATAAAATAGAACTGTAATAACAATAAGAAATATAAAATCATGTTTTTATATGTATGTACATATATTCAAATTTTATATGTAATATTTTAATTTATATTCTTTATGTTCTTGTATCTCATCTATCTACTATGAAACGTAGTCTGAATAAAATATATATTATACTTTTACGAACTAATTCTATATAAATTGCTGGCTAGTATACTATGTTTGCATATCGAAGACTAATTGTGTCCTTCCACTCCTACACACATTTTGTACACAACCTATGGAACAACTATGCAGCACTGGAGGTAAGGGAAAACTTTGTATAGACGTAGCTTAAGCCACGGATAAAATGATCCACATTTGAAAAATGCTTTTCACGTCATCGATATAAGTAACTAAGTGCTCTGACATCTCCTTATAAGGTGAACAAGGACTGGACTAGAACTTTATTTCAGAATAGGAGTCAATAGCAGCGTGATGGTCTACACCATGTTAATTAAATTGATCATTAATTCTCGCATTCTACATACATTAGTACAAATACATACCTATGTAACTGGTGCAAATCTAATGCAGTATTACTTATAGTTGCATTGTTGTGTTAGAGCTAAATTATAGAAATAAGAGCTTTAATATCTTGGTGAGAAAGCTCAAACTCCCATGCTTGTACACTATAATAAAGCCTATATATATTGTAGCTGTTTTAAGCTGATGGATTTGGTAATGGTTGAAAAGCAAGTGATGTTATGAAGGTATTTAAACAACAATATATTTGTTGAAATTAAACTACTATATACGGATTTTATCGCGTTGTTTATTTATCACTGTATTACAAAATTTTGAAAATATTACACTACTACTACTATTGATTTTATTTTACTAATTTATAAGCTAACAAAATTATTTAAACTATTAAATCTATTTATTTTTGGTTTACACTTTCCCCGACGTTTCGGTTGCTTTTCAGCAGCCATGGTCACGGGGAGACTAAGATGGTAGTTGTCTCAATGTTCCAGTGTAGTTATTTCAAAGTACCCGAACATAATTTAATCATGGGTGTTTCTATTTACGCAGAATGAGCTCAAAGTATCATGAAGTCTAGCTGTGGTTTGTTTCTTCTTGGGTTTGACTATTTGAAGTACTGGATCCCAAGCTGGTGGTACATTCCAACCATCTTCTCTATTGAAATTGGGATGTTTTTTGATTTCAATAGCCTCGCGAAGCATCCTTGGTAGGAATCGGTGTTCTTTAGCGAGAATCTGTGGTTTGTCAAATCTCAGGTAGTGGTTGGTCCCCTGTTGTACATGTTCACACACAGCAGACTTCAACGAGCGTTTGTGTTTTACGTCAGCTATGTGTTCTTTTATGCGGGTGCCTATGCTTCTCTTGGTTTGACCAATGTATGAGAGTCCGCAGTCACAATCTATTTTATAGACCCCTGCATCTTGTAAAGGTAATTGGCACTTGACGGATGGTAAAAATTGACTTATCTTCGTTGGCGGCTTGAAGTATGTGTTGATTGAAGCTCGCTTCAAGATGTAGCCAATCTTGTCAGTGACACCCCTTACATAAGGCAGTATAGCAGGCTGGCGCTCGACTGTGGCTGGCTTTTCTCGGGATCTGTGACAGCGGCGCGGCTGTTGGAGCTTGTTGTCTTGCAGTACTTGCTTGACATGTTGAAGCTCGGCGTCCAGGTGTTTCTTGTCACAGATCCCGTGGGCTCTCTGAAACAAAGACATTCCCACGGTAGCTAACTGTTTAGGATGGTGGTGAGATTCACCGTTCAAGTACCTATTTGTATGGGTCTTTTTCCTATATACAGTGTGGCTCAAAGTATGATCAGGATTTCTGATGACAAGTACATCTAAGAATGCTAATGAATTATTTGCCTCTAATTCCATAGTAAATTGGATGTTGTTATTAACGGAATTAAGATGTTCTAGGAATACACTAACACTATCTGTTGGTAATATTGTAAAAGTATCATCTACAAACCTCTTATAAATCCTGGGTGTGATGGGGGCAGTCTGTAAAGCTCGAGCCTCGAAGTCCTCCATATATATGTCGGCAATATATTTGATTTGTTTATCTGATTTTACAGGAGTTTAATGTTGCAAAATCCTAAGTGACAAAATTATGCTTAAGAAATGTAGTCCATATTATTTCGATTTGTCTATGGCAACAAAAGACGTTTGAAAATGTTCCTAATAACAGAATTTTTCTTGGTCGTCCAGGTAAACATTGAACTTCGACAATATTTTCAATTTAAAATCAATTATATTTGTCAGTTATTCAGTTGTCTCTGCCTTAAGGGGCTTCTACGCGTGTAACATTTTACAGCAATATGAGGCTGCAATAATTTTTCCAATGGATCGACTATCTTAACAACATTTGAAAGCGTCGGATATGGTAATTATAATTATATCCGGCCCATATGCAAGACATTGCCGTATATTTCACAGTATGGATATTATTTCTTGCTACGATACCGGTCACTTTATTGCAGCCACACATTGAAGTAAAATAAAGCTCGTTTAGAAGATCGCAATATTTCATTTGAAGAACAAATGCTAAATATCTGTACGTGTATACTTCTGCACAAAAATAATCGAAATTAAATGAGCCAGCTTTTAATAGCAAGCGTTGATAAACTAAACGTATTATAATTAAATTCCAACCATTAAATAAGATGCTATTAAAAATATTAGGAATAGCGAGGGGCTAATACCTAAGGATTTAAAATGACTTACGAATCTGAACATTAATATTCATCACAAACAATACAACCATAAGATCTGCCAATCATTAGTCAGATTTTCTAATTAAGCTGCTAGTGCTGTTCGTATATATCCTAACTAATATTATAAATGCGAATGTGAATATGTTTATTTGTTTCGTTTTTACGCTTTCATTACTTAACCGATCATGAAATTTCGCATACATGTGCCAGAGGTACAGAAAAGGAAATTGGGTGCCTGTCATCCAAGTACTGTTCCCTAAAAAAGAGGCGGGCAAACGCTAAGCTGTCTGGATACCTTAAATAATTATCTATACCGTTACAAGACTAATTATCGGAACTTATAAACTTTATATACTAAAATTTTTAGTCATAATTTCAGCCTTTCAATTCTAATCAAAAACGTTATACAGCGGTTTCGTAGCAACGTTAGTGTGACTGTATAGGCTGATGCGGGAGCGACAATAACGCCCACAAGCTATAAATTTCATCTGAAAATCTTTTAATGTTTGAGTTGGTGAAGAGATCCTCACGTTGCTATGTCGTCTCTCACATTTATCGGCTAGAGTCTCGAACCAGTTCCTGTTGTGTGCTTTGCAACCGTAGCTAAAGATTTTCTTCGCTTGTTGTATACAATAGCCAAGTCGTCCCAATTTTCGAGGCTGATTTAAAAAAGCAATCATGTCGGCTCTTTGTGTATGGTGTATATTAATTTGCTTGTAATGAGTTCGATCTGTGTCTCAGACATACAGATTTTAATTTAATTAAAGTGTGGCTCTACTTTCTAAGACCAGATTTTTTGTGCTATGATGAAATTGGAATAATTATGTTAGTAGAGTAATATACACGCAATTGAGTTTTGCGAGAACTAAAAACTAAATTTTCATCTTGTACTAGTTAAGTAGGTATACATGACCATCCTACTCAACGCTTAATACATTGGAGCCAACAAATTGTGAAGTATAGACGCATTACTTCTTACGCGCCAAAAACATTATCCTCTACGGCTTCACGGCTGTCGGACAATAAATGTGGCTCCAGGAAGTGTTTTACTACCACTTCGGGATAAAAGGATTCGCTATAAATACAAAACACACACATCAACATTATACATGTAATGGGGAAGCATATTTTATGTCTACGAAGTAATTACAAAGAAAAATATTGACAGCGGTGTCTTTTAAAGTTTACAGGTTCAACAATTTTTGCTATTAAAGGATAACGTCCCGCAGTAGGAATCTTTCCTGTATCACGGATAACTTTATAACCATTCATACAACGGACACAAAGTACGCCCAGATTCGAAACAACTATTTGTACGTCACACACATAATTGTCCCGTGTGGGGATGGAACCCACAACACTCGGCGAGGCGGCAGTGCAGTCTAAAATATTTAATAGCCAGCTAGTGCTAGAAAGACTTACATTTTACAACAGGTTGGCATTTGCCTGCCTAAAACACACATTAAAACAAAAATGCTTATGCAAAATTACCATACTTAGCTTTAAGCTACAAGCTGGCAACATAATGAGTACAACTATAAAAGAATAAAAAGCTTGATGTGGCTAACAAACTACTTAGATTAATCGTTTATCCGTCAGAAGAACTATAACATAATTGAAGGAAGATCCCGAAGCGTTCTTTTTTCAAGAGTGTTCATTAATTACGTGGGCGTATTTTTGTCGCTGTCCATTAGAGATACGTCGCACCGCCATTAACCTGAGATTAATGACGTGGCCGGCGAAAATCTAACGCTATTTTAAACTTTGTACACTGAATTTCTATTCCATTATTATTGATCTGTACGAACGTGTGTATTCTACAAATTATAATGTTCAGTTTTCGACTAGTTCATTACGAACTTGATTGCGTAACTTTGTTTCAAATTCGGCATTAATATCGAGTTCCATTACGTATGATTTCTATTAAGGGAATTTATTAATATGCTTGTTACTAAAGGGAGATAAATTTGCGTACTCGTTTTCGGGTAGTTGTTTAATAAGGAATATCATATATTATCTTTAATATATTATGTATTCACGTGTACGCGGAACATAGGACAAATAAAATTGATATTCATATATTTCAGAGGAGCTCTTGAATCGTTCTTAGAAAATATAGAATAATATAAAGATAGCTAAAATATACATATTATAGTATAGTAATTTTCATTCGGTATCTCCGTTTTAAATAGTTAGTTATCGCTTGCTTTAACGGTGAAGGAAAACATCGCGAAAAAACCACTGCACGACTCCTCTATAATATCTTCGAAGTTGGGAGAAGTCTGCAAATCGCACTAGGCCAACGGAAGCGAGTATGACCTAACACTTCTCAAACTGAGAAGTGACGGTTTATATATAAGGCTGATATTATCATATATTTTATAAATCTCCGCTATAATATATTGATAATAAAATTGGTATTGCTGGCAGCCGCTTTTTATTCCAACGACTCATGCTCATAAGTGAGATCTACCTGTGGTCTATATAATATGTTTTTATAGCTAAAACAAACTTAACCTTGTTAGTACATGAATAAGTTTTCATAAAATATAAAAGCACACAATAATGAAACCAGTAGATGTAGAGGGAAAGAGATAAAACATAAAAGAGTGGGTACTTCAAAACACACCTCGTTAGCCATCCAATTAGTGTTCGGATCGGCAGTTGAATATTTTATAGATCAACGTTACATTACTGATAGGATTTTATTTCTTGTTTATTTTACATTCATCCCTATTGATAGCGTGTTTTCTTTAGGAATAATAACAATGCACGCTCTGATTGTTTATGTATCAATTTCGCTGATTGATATGTTTGTGTAATGTAATATGGTTTATATTAAGGAACATTTTAAAATGGTTTCGTCTAGTTATTTTTTTATTGTTAAAGAGACTTATTTTAACTTTATATCGAGTATTTAAAGGGTCCATTTAATCGTATAATTGAGTAACCGATAGGGTTATGTTGGGACCTTATTAGTGAAAATAATAATAATAATATTCTACCACACACATACAACACCATCTAGCACAAACTAAGTAGAGCTTATACTATGGATACTAGACAATGGATAAACATACATATATACTTTTTTTATGTAAATACATACATATTATACATAGAAACACGCAGACCAAGACAAACATCCATGTTCATGCACACAAATGTTTGACTTGTGCGGGAATCGAACCCGCGACCTCAGGCGTGGCAGTCGGTTACACTTACCACTACGCCATCGAGGCCGAAAATAAATGAATTTGCCTCATAAAATATATGTATATAAATAATACCTCACCTCATAAATAAAATCAACGATATACGTATTTTTCAGTATGTTAAATGTGTATGGCCTAACCTTTTTTACACTGTGAAGAGACCAGTGTCCAGTTCTTGGACAATTTATACAGGGCTGATATATTAAGACCTTCAGACATATTACTTGGATTATACTTATAATAAATCACTAAATCGTAGCGAAACCTCTTTGTTTTTCTCTAACAGTCTACGAATAAATACTTAGAGCACACTACATACCTATAACTATACTTTTTTTATACAACTAAAATGGCTAACGTGTATATAATGGTAAGTGGTCACCGTAGCCTAAGGACGCCTGCAACACTTGAGGCATCACTTGCGCGTTGCCAACCCTTTAGGAAGAGAAGTGGGAAGGAGTAGGAGCGGAAAGGAAGAAGTAGGGTGATTGGACCGCCGGCATTCTCACTCACCGAACGAAACACAACAGGAATACTGCTATTTCACGTCGAAATTCTGTGAGAGGTACTCCTCCCCCGGTCTAGCCAGCCCAATCATGCAGAAATTAGCGAGGCTCTACTACTTAACTTGCCAGTAGTCATAGCTATATAGCTAGGCAACTTAAATAACTATTATATATTTTATTTTCATTTTTCGTATTACGAATGTCTTTACTTAAATTTGCACGACAAATGCAAAATCGTAAGCTCGTGTTACGTGATTTTTAGATTATAACAGTAGAAATCTATCATATTTTACAGCTTAAACGAAACATAAATAGTTATGTTACAATTGTCCGTCCCAAATATTTAAGTTTTTGGTTGACAATAAAAATACATATTTATCAAAAAAGCACAAAGCACTTCAAATCCTCCATACAATTTTACTATGACGGCCGCACGCCAATTTGAATATCGAGCTACGTCATACAGTCTTAACTATCCGACTAATCGTCATGAAATTTCGCATACACGTTGTCAAGGTACAGAAAAGGACATAAGGGACGTTTCATCCAGAAAAAATCTTATTGAGAAAGTTTACAAAGGAAATCTAGTTATAAAAAAATTACAAATCACATGGTAAGTTAACTTCCACACTATTGAGGCGAATGAAGCGACGGACATCGACGCCGCGATAGTTTGCTTGTCGACCAGGATTGCGCTGAGTAGGCTATTAACGCAGACTTCAACAGAAATTTTCCTACTACATTGTTGTTTACTATACTTATGCCTACTTAATATACTAGGTAATGGGTCTTAGTTGCAGCTAGTATTTCAAAGCTAATAAATACCTATTAATTGCCCGAAACCACGAAAGACTAAAAACGTTTATGACTACTTATTTGTGTATATATTAGAAAAGAGAGACAGATGTATGTCACCAACATTTGGCCATATTTGTTGTGACATACTTAACTACCGTATACAATACGGAATATCAAATTCTGTGTTACGATTGAGAATATCCTTATGGAAAATAATACATTCTGTTGTTCTTATATCTTACTAGTGGATTCGATAGACGTTGTCCTGTACAGACGAAAAAATAAAAAATAATATATAATATATAATATTCTACCACATACACACAACACCATCTAGCCCAAACTAAGCAGAGCTTGTACTATGGGTACTAGACAATGGATAAACATACATACATATATACTTTTTTTTTTGTAAATACATACATATTATACATAGGAACACCCAGACCAAGACAAACATCCATGTTCATGCACACAAATGTTTGACTTGTGCGGGAATCGAATCCACTTGAACTCACACAAAAAATTTCATCAAAATCGATCCAGCCGTTTAGGAGGAGTTTGATTATAAACACACGCACAGAAGATTTATATATATGTATAAAGATCACCTATTCTTATTTTAAAAAGACAAACCCGCACTTGGAAAAATTCCTGTGTCGCAGCGGACTTTACAATCATTCAAACAATATACACAAAGAACACCCAAACCCAGGACAACAATAGTAAATCTATGACCAATCCAGAAATCGAATATGAAGTGTCATATTTGGCCGTCATTAAAAACTTATGCAAAGACTTAGTCAACCCTACGAATTTAAGAAATTATAAAATAGGTAACTAAAAGGGAATAGTTACAATGTGTCTCTATATTAAACTATAAGTATTTATAATATACGCAAGTCTCCTATATGTATATATCGCCTATGAAAAAGTGCCACATTGGTATAAATAAAACAATATAAATTATTTTTTAAATTAAATCTTTACCGCTTTAAAACATAAAAGTTAAACACTACAGTACAAGCTTTAATTACAGTAATTACAGCACTTACATAAAGAAAATTGAAATTTAAGAGCCAACCACAAATTTGTTCCAGCGACATGTAATGGTCCTTAACGTTTTATAGAATCGTAACTTCTCGAATGGACTTACATAAATAAAACTATGAAAAATGAATGGCTCAATTCCTTTATCCCTATTTTTTCCTCCATCGGACTCCAAATAACGTGCTCGTTTGGCATCCAGGGTCATAAATTCGGCGTTTCTGCCCCCACGACCCATTTGCAATTGAAAGCGTTCTTTATAACAGGATATGCCCGGTCGCAGTTTTACGAGTGGCTGTACATGCATGCTCGTGGCTAGCACTAACATAATACATTCGACACTTCCCTATTGACTTCGGTCAGTAGTATTATTCTATACTGAATATGTTGCGAACCATGATCCAATTTGTTTGAGTTGTGTGTTTGATGACGTACTCAAAATCTCAGCAGTACTGATAGAAGACAATGCGGGCGGAGTTTTATTTATATAAACAATTCATTTCTAATTATAGACTAATATAGATTTTTCATTGAATTCATTTGATTAACAAAATTCTTTTCGCACTAAAGAAAAATAATATTAGATAACTTTTATTGAAAATAATTAATTCTAGTTTGATAAATCATCATCTTCATGGTTCTATATTAGATTTATACATGGATAAAAGCAAGGCGAGGTTAGAATTAACATAAAATTAACACAGCATAACAGTACACCTTTATAATGCCGAAAGGTAAGGCAAAGGCGTATTTTTACATTCGGTAGCTCTGTTAAGGCCTAACGTACGAGGGAACGAATTATACCATGTCTTATCTGGTACCATTTACAATAAACGAATATATTTATAAAGTCAATTCTCGCTCTAGGAATAATTCGTATCTCGAAACAACTATCTATATATATATTAATACGTGAAACAAAAACTTTGTACCACGTTTTACGAAAATTGCGCGGACAGAGGAGTATGAAATTTGGCACAGTAAAAGTTGATATAGAGAAGGAGGGACGAATCCTAATATTCATATAAAATATGCATTAGAAATACATTAAATAAATTAAAATGCACTACACGCACACAACCATGCATTTGACACACGTAGTCGAAGCGCGTAACTATGGTTACATATATCAATATATAATGACATATATATCAGTAATATCTTACTTAATTATTATTTTTTTTTATCTTTAGTGTTTTGCTCTTCAAATTTACCGCACTCCGCCTGATGGTAAGCAGTCGTGTGGTCTAAGAGCTGTGGCCTCCACACCGTCCTCGTAGCAGCCGAGGCGATGTTGAGGTCTCTACTTTGATTTTGCCTGAGAAGGTGCTTTTTACGCCCCGCTTAAAGGACCCAGGATTGAAGAAAGAAGAAAACACGTGCCTTGGCAGAGAATTCCATGCCTTGATCGTTCGGCAGATATATGAGGACCAAAACTTGTTGGTACGCCCTCTACTTGATTCTACCGTGTAAGGATGGCATCTGAGCCCAGCACGCGTTGTTCTGGATAGGAAAAGGGAGGGCGGGATAAGGTGAAATAACTTCAGAGCACTCCCCGTGGTATATTCTGTAGAAACATGCCAATGAGGCAATGTCCCTACGGAGTTGCAGAGGTTAGTAAAGGGGAGAAGTAACAAATGAATAAGTTACAACTAATGTTTTTACTAATAAATATGCCATTAGTAAAACGTAATAGGTTCGTTCTATATATTTGGAACCTGTAATATTGCTGGAAAAATGTGGGTATTTATTTATTTATACTTTCTGCCTATCCCTTTAGAGAGGTACTGACGTGCGTGCATGTACGTATGTAAAACACAAATCTGCCCTTTACCAACTCAGTTAAGCTATAATTTATTTATTTATTTTAGGTACACAACAAAATAAAGTACAAGTAGGTTTGAATATAAATACATATTACAGTTATGTTCTATACTAAGTTTTATTTGTGTAGTTTAATTGTGAAATCATCTCTTGCTTACGCTAAATAAACTCAAGTACATATGAAAGAAGGATAATATCAGGCTAATAAGCTCAATTAGAATTTAAAGATACGATCTCCACGTATTTATAACGGAACCTTAAAAAGCGTAATTGAATCCCTCGCGATTGAATATTCTAATCATACTAAACCAGATAAACAGCTTAATCTCTCTCACTTATCTGGCTAAAACCGCTATAAACAATCGTATTTCTATCTGCGTGAACATTAGAGTATAATTATCTGAAAATCCAATCGCCTAAAACGCTATAAATAAAAGGCCATTGTGGGGAAACCGGGTTGGATTTAGTCATAGCTAGCGGTACGTTCACATGGCGAGACGGTTTTGCAGGATCAGCTTATTCACGAAATACGAGAGAGAGAATGTAAGTGTTTAAATTATGTCATGGTGCTAACGTGGTAAATGTTTGTAGATTTTACCATAGAACACTTAATAAAACAAAAAATAAATTTTACTGAATGCAAGATAATGCTTTGGTTTTTGTGGGTTTACATAACATTTCAAAGGGCTAATTTTCGTAATGAAATCTGTTTTAAATAGAGTTTCGATCTATTATAATAAATGTCAAATATTAACTAAAATGATAGGTACCTATTTTCACATATTTTAACGAATATTTTCAGCTAGAAAAATTCTATTCATAATGATGACATTGGGGTACACGGAAAGTATAATTTTAATAGGTGTTATCACGAGAATTGACCATTTGGTCTATAGGAACCTCATATACTTACTTACTCTTTGTGTTAAATGTGACCTGGTTTAAAATAACTAAGGACAGCACTAATGTAAAGAACACTGGCAAAAATGAGTAGATATACATAGATAGATACATAAATACCTTAAAATATATACAATAAATATCGGGTAGTTCTTGATATAGGTAGTAAAAGAAAATGTATTTTAGAATTCATGGAGAATCTTTTGATATGATATGACAACTTTATTAAGAACATCTTTGAAGGAAAGAAGAAGAAGAGAGGAGACCATGGAAAAGTAACATAGGTCTGGTATCGAAAAAGTTAAAGTCATGTCGTATTAAAAAGTCAACGTAATGGTGGAGAATGGAGAGACATTGAGCTCTTAAATTGATTGATTGACTTCTACGTGTCATAAATATCATAATATAATAGAAATGGAACTGGCAATGTTTAAAATAGCATAATGTAATGATCATGACTCAAAGCATATTTTTAATAATTGCAAACTGACGCTTCTAAACTAGCTTTGTGAACGTAGGGTTAGGGATCTGCAAAATGTAGAAGGATAGTATACAAATAGCGACCCGATTCGGTTGCATACATCCACTAATTGATTGGTAATCCGTCAGAAAAGCTGATTGGTCAAAGGTTTCGTTGGAAGGTTCCAAATTACAGTTGGCACATTATAACCGTACAATAAAAACAATTTGATCATAAATTATGTATTGCCGAGAATATATTCCATTTCTAAATATTAGTAGTAAACTTATATATTTTCAAATATGTATATTATGAATACTTCAGTAAGTTAGTACCATTTAAAATAACTGTCATTCAAATTAATACTATTAATAATTATAATAGAAATATTAAGAAGTACTATCACTACATAATATAAAAAATTTAATAATAATGAAACAGCACACAATCCGGATCAAAAATGTATTTTGATAACACTATTAGGTTCATATCCTGTTACAACCGATATCGAAATTACAGATCCACTCTTCCGCCTAAAAAAAGAGTTTTAGCATCTTCCAGACAATTCTACACATAGGCCCTTACCTCGACACGTGTGAATAGCAATAGATTCTACAGGTTGTAACATGAATTCTGCAGATTTACACATGTGACTGATCCCTTAGGGCAGAACAGATACAATGTTAACATCAGGTAATGCTCCGTGACATTATTATTACTATAGTGAAAGCCTCATAATGACGATGACCTAAGAAGTTCCATTATAAGGCTTTTAAATTTTATACAGGCCTTTATCCATTAGCTAAGAAAAGAGCGCCTGCTACTAACATTTCACCGCGACGTTTTCCATGGTATTTAATAATAATAACAATTCATAAAATATAAGACTACTTCTAAAAAGACTATTGTTAAAGCTGCGATTGTGAGGTCGCGGGTTCGATACCCTGGTAGACAAAATTCTCGATTTGTTTTTGGAATAATTGATATATGTACGTACTCGTTAGCTTAATTATATCGAAACATTATAATAATAGTATTGTATCTGGGTATGGTCTGAACTATAGAAGGAATAGATGACCAAAATTTTTGAAATTTTACCCTTTTGACTACCGTACAGCAAACACGATAAAAATATAACTATACGGTTACCGATATAATGCCTATCAACGCATTAATGTATATAATCGTAACTAATATAATACAAGCGAGTGTGGGTTTGTTTGTTACTTTCGCTTTCACTCCTTAATTGCCTACTTAACCGATGATCATAAAATTTCGTATACACATTGTCAGGAGTATAGAAAAGGTCGTAGGGTTCCATCTAGAAATAAGCACTGTTTTTGAGCGAGTGAAGCCGCGGCAAAATCTAGTATAATATTTTGACATTAATAGTATCGCAAATAGCGAAATTATATAAAATGTATCTTCTTTGTAATACATAAATTATTTTTGTAGTAAATTTTTCATCTTACATTTCCTTTTTTATGGAAATTTCCAGATAAATCCCGATGCTCCATTACGTTAAAGGAACGCGAGGGCTTATAAACTATAATTATTTGTTACCTTTACCTTTTAATAGTTATTCGTAATATCGAGTTACGAGTCACCAATAAAAAATGCTGTTTAGGTTCTAAGGTAATGTTTGATTTTCAAAGTGTTTTTACTGGTAATATATATAGATATAAACAGACTACATTAACAGGTATTGCTGTTTGTTATAACATTTAAATCCTCTATTTAGTTACGAAGTAACTTGAGACATGTTGTGTGTTCGATTTAACAACACAAACACACATAATATTCAGTCATAACTTAAGTCTAAATGTTAGAAAAGTATTAATGAAAATTTGTTTATTATTATTAGAAACTGTCTGTAAATCATTATTTTAAATTTGAAAGTGAAACCAGTGTTTTAATTTTAATTTCAGTGTATTTTTATTTCGTTCTTTTTTGTTGTTCTGTTTAGACATATTATTTAAATCATGGCTGTCATTACTTCATAATACAAGCATTATTCACAATAAACATCATAATAGAATATACTGTTTAAAATACGACAACAGGATATATGAAAAACGGTGAGGTAGCCAACCTGCATTCCTGGCACTTCTCCCAAATGATCAGGTAACAAAGCATATAGCTGGTAAGTTAAGTGAATTTTTTAACTGTGGCATGTGTGCGTGCATGTCGACATAAATAGCTAAATATCGTTTACACTAACAAACTGTTTTATTTATTTACTAACAGTACGCAACTTGTTCCATGTGTGACGTCATTTATGACGATAACTTCTTGCATAATTTTTTTTATACTACATATGCTACTAAGGTGGCAAACAAGCATACGGCCCACCTGATGGTAAGTGGTCACCGTAGCCTATGGACGCCTGCAATACCAGAGGCATCACTTGCGCGTTGCCAATCCTTTAGGGAAAAAAGGAAGTGGGAAGGAGAAGGAGCGGGAAGGAGGAAAGAGGATGATTGGGCCTACGGCACTCTCACTCACCAAACGAAACACAACAGTAGGAACACTGCTATTTCACGTCGATATTCTGTGAGAGGGTAGTACTTCCCCGGTCGAGCCAGCCCATTCATGCTGAAATCAGCGAGGCTCTACTACTCAATCATATCGCCGCGTTTACGTAACAATGTATATTAATATAATTAAACTTAAGAGGTTGCTTGTTTCCTTGTTTGAACGCGCTATTATCTGGAACTACCAGTTAAATTCTTATTTAAAACATATAAAGCTATAATTTCTTAGTTGAGAAAGGTTATAAGCTGTATGACATCATAATAACTTTTAAACTTTCGCGTTGCATGGTATATATAATATGTAACGGGTATTAACGCGATCATGCATAATGTTTACCTTTTATATGCTTGACGTTTCGACCAGGTTACACCGGCCGTGGTCACAAGCTGGTGCTGCGATGTCATGTCTCCGTTTGTGAGGCAGAAGAATCTTGATTCACCCTCACTTTTGGCATATTTTTGTTTGTCCATGTACCGTCACAAACTACACTCACGGTATCCCTATTACGAATGCTAGCCGACGTGTCCGTATTCCGTGAATTACCTAACTGTGCAAAACAGCGAAGTTGCGTATTATTAATCACGTGATTAATAATACGCAACTTTATATATATGTATGACATCATGTTACACATACCACTAATCATAAACATAGAATAAATATAAAAACGCGGTGAGCAGTCAATTTAATTATCTAGACGTAACGAGGTTGTGTCTATACATGAAACATATTTGAATGATGGATATGCACAGAAAAAAATATTTTTAGATTTTTTAACCACACGGATTGCGTAGCTGTTTATGTGGCTGTCTTACCTCATGGCTGTCTATTCTCAAAAATATATCTAACGAAAAAATAATGTTTAGATCCGTTTGGCAGTTCCAGAGATTAGTGCATAACAAATATAGTAGTATAGATAGAGCAATAAATGATGATAATTCTTTATTTATAAATCTAGTTAAGGTCCCACTGCAGACAAAAGCCTCCACCACGTTCTTCCATTTTGTTTTACTTTCTTTTGCATTCTGGATCCAGTTCCTCATATAAGCTTTCGGTTCGTCTCACCATCTCCTACTGGACCTACCTTGTCGTCGATTGCCGCTCTTCCGACATGCAATATACATACATATATATATATATATATATATATATATATATATATATATATATTATGGCCTGCCCTGTGCCATTTTAATCTGGCTACTGAGTGGCCTACGTATGGCATTTGTATTATGAAACGTAGTATTTAATTTTAACTTCTAATACAATCTGTAAATTTCATAAGAAATATAAATCTATACTATAATTATAAAGAGGAAAGATTTGATTTTTTGTTTGTTTGTAAGAGTTTAACTTAACAGCGTAACATAGGCTATATTTCACGTGAACTAAGCTGCTAGCAAAAGCTAGTAGATTAATAAGATTATATTTATGTTAATATGTCATTATGTGTATTATTAATTTCACTGTGTAATAGAGTCTTCAGTTTTCGTAACCTAATAATAAATAGTAATGCACATTTTTTGACAGAAAAGAGACGGTATTGTGTTCGTGATAATATCATGTTTACGAAATAACACAAAAATCCCTCGAAAAGATTCACCCTAGTAGTATATCCGTTTAAAGATGTCCGAATGTCTAGACGTACTTTTAAGCCTTTTATCGGAATTCGGCAGTACGGGAAGTGAAATACGACAATGTCACGTCGGCTCACACAGATAGCCTGTTCTGCCGATATTTGGCTTTATTTATGTTGTACCCGAATACATACGTATGGAAAACATTTTTATTTTAAAGGATTTTTCATAATATTTTGAGATTACAATGTTGTGTAACAGATCATAATAAAATAATTCGACTACACAGATGGCTTAGCGGTGAGAGATATGGTTTTGATCCCTTTACGGGACGAACGTTTGTGTGATCCCCAAATAGTTGTTTCAAACATGGCTGTTTTTTGTGTCTATAGTTCGAATTTATTCCAGATAAGCAGATAGTCTTATTAACAAAATTATTTTCATTACAATAACTCATTATAAGAAGTTTGATTAAAGCGAACAATAATAAAAATATAATAATATATGTATTTATTTGCCAAAAAACACGATATGCAATGATCTTAGAATTTAATAAAGTACATACATGTTTTGCTAAGGTTACATAGCATGCAAATGTTAGGTAATAATAATTACAATTCAGAATCAAAAAGTCTCTAAGACTGTAGAAATTATTTTCAGTTAGCCGTTTGTATAACTGAATACCAAATTGTCTTGTATTTAACAATTTAAAGTGATTAGGAATCTTGTTACCTAAAAAATCTGATACACATCGCGATACAATTGTTGTTTAATTTCGTGGTTTTCGGGATACAATTTAGAACTAGTCTATTTGGATCTCGTCGATTTCTAGATCTTAAATCATTCACAGTCCCGTAAAATTCCTTGTTTCCAGACAAACATACCAATTTCAAAAATATATAAACAAGGTAGTGGTTACAAGCCAAGCTTTTCGAAAATTGGTTTACATGAGTCATCACATTTGATACCGTATATTACTCGGATGCTCTTTTTTTGAGCTATAAACGCTCTCATTTGGTTTGTACTATTTCCCCATACTATTAACCCATAGCGCAGTACGGATTTCACGTATACACGATATGACATCACAGCCGTTTTTATATTAGTCACATTCTTAACCTGTCTATACAATACAAATACAAATTTATTTATTTTATTCGATATATTCTCTACATGTGATTTCCAATTAAGATGTTCATCCATTATTACGCCTAAGAATTTCGTCTCGGTCACTTGTCTAAGTTTTGGAATATTCATTTTAAAATTGTATTTATTATTATGTGATTGATTAAATTGTATGTGCACAGATTTATTGAGATTTATGGATAAATTATTATTATTAAGCCAGTGAATTAAAAAATCAATAGCTTTATTTATTTGTGATTCATGCTCCTTAATAACATTATTTTTCTTGTCAGTCGTTACAATAATAGAAATATCATCGGCAAAGACGAAGCATTTGTAAGTTGTAATATCAATTATGTCATTTATATATAGGAGGAACAAAATAGGGCCTATTATACTGCCTTGCGGCACACCGTACTTGTTGGCCCTGTATCCCGATGAGTATGGTGTCATAATGCCTTTTTTATCGACTCTTTTAACTACTACGCACTGTTTTCTATCACTTAAATATGATGATATCCATTGAAACGGCAGTCCTCTGATTCCAATAGTTTGTAATTTACGTAGCAATAAGTCAAGTGAAACTAAATAGAATGCCTTAGTTAAGTCAAAAAAAAGACCTGTTGTTAGTTGATTGTTATTGACATTCATCATTATTACATCTAAGAGTGAGTAGATTGCCAGTGTCGTGGACTTTTGTTTTTGAAAACCAAATTGTTCCTTTTTTATGATATGAAATTTTTCACAATAGCTAAGTAGCTTCCTATACATGCATTTTTCATATATCTTTTAGAGTATGGGTATTTAAGGACGGATAAATATATGTATATGTATATATATATAAAACGGATGAATTGTTCTGAATACGTTAAATGACATGTTTCGCGCCCTACTAGCAGCGGCGCCTGAGGTGGTGCGCGGGAGGAGTGTGCTCGCGGCCCGCGCCACGATCCCACCTTTTTAACAATACTCTTACAACGCAGATGGCGCGAACATACGTCGCGCGCGTTCTTAATTGTTTACATTATATATTATCTTTTCTATTTCAATTGTACCAATTCTACATCTAAATAAATAACCTATCAAGGATCAGAAGAAGGCTATTATTTAAACATTGGTGACCCCGACGTGATCGTGATTCCTGTTCAACCTTTTGATTGCTAAATGTGGGCTGGCTCTGCGCTGCGCTTTGAATAACCTATACATATACTTGAAGGACATGAAGCTACCTATCTCCGGATTGATTGCCGAGCTGGCGGTGCCAGAACGGTGGTTTGGTTGAGGTTTGCTCACAGGGAAGTGTATCCAGTTTTAATATAATTATGTGTTCGGTACCTAAGTGACAGTGATTGTGAGAATCATAACGTGTTTACGTGACGCATAGCTAAATAAGGTCCATTTATAATTTACACAGCCCGCTTCTACGCACTTTGCGTTATGTCTTGATAAATATATCTATAAATATATCTAGCTACTTACATGCACTCGTGGAGTGGCATGCTCTAACCTAAAAATTAATTAATTCTAGGTTCTGTCCGAGCCCTAGGTTGCCTATCTACGGCATCTACTCGTACATACATATTACTCCTTTGTCAGTTGCTTTCTGTTTCTTTTATTAAAATATACATACATATCTGTACTTAACAAGCTAGCTGTAAAAAAATTACTGCTCGTAGGTATTTCAGCGCTTACAACCTAAATTTTAATTGCGCTTTGTGCATTGCTTACGGGATTTCCTAACAATTCCAGGTTCGCTGTATTGTGACCCCTGCCTTTTGTTTTCCGTTGAAGTGTGTTGAACGCGTGCCGCAGTCGCCGGTCGCTCGAAAGTTCGAGAAGCCGACCATTACGCGACGCCCACGTTGCTCGCAGATCGCTGCGCGTGCTCAGCCGTACCTATTGCGGCGCACATGGTTTGACTATTTATATCAATCCTTTTCTTTTTATTTTATTTTATTGATCAGTCTGTTCAGTTTTTCACTCAGCTCGTATTTTGTTTAAAAGAAATATTGAATAATTATGGATGCCCAATTGAAACAACATATTCAGCAACGCGCTGCTATTCGTTCAAGAGTAACAAACTTTTCCAAATATTTAGAGACAGTTAAATTAATTTAATCAAAGGAATTTACTAAAATATTAATTGCGGAACTAGAATTGAAATTGTCAAGGTTTAGAGATCTGTTTAGAGAATTTGATGTACTAAAAAACGAAATTGAGTGTTTGTCCGTGGAGCAATTGGAAGAGAATGATAAAACTGAGAATGAATTTTGTTCTAACATTGCACTAGCTCAAACTATATTAGATAATGTTACGTCTTGCAATGTACCTATTAAATCTTCTTATGGCTCATCTTATGATTGCCATCACGGCAAATTAAACTCCAATATAAAGCTTCCAACTATTCAGTTGCCTACCTTTGATGGAAGCTATCTTAAGTGGATGGAATATAGAGATACTTTCGATTCATTAATAAATAAAAATAATTCCATTCCAGACATTAATAAGTTCCACTACTTACGGTCTTCACTTGAGGGAGGTGCATCAAATGTTATTAAGTCTGTTGAGTTTACCGCAAATAATTATACTGTAGCTTGGAATTTACTTGTTAACCGCTTTGATAACAACAGGATCTTGGTAAACAACTACTTAAAGGCACTTTTTAATTTTAATCCTATTACTAAAGAAACTTACAAGTCACTTCGTTATATGAAAGATTATTATTCAAAAAATTTACGAGCCTTAAATACGTTAAATGAACCTACGTCCCATTGGGACACTATAATTGTGTTTATTATGACTACGAAACTAGACGGCACCACAAGTCAAAAATGGGAAGAGCATAGGAGTAAATTGATTTCCTCTCCAACACTTGAACAGTTCTATGAGTTTTTGCGCAATCGTGCTGATGTTTTGTAAACCCTGCAGTACAGTAAAAATGATAATGCTAAATCTGATAAACAATCGCAATCATATTCTAAAGAAAATAAATTCACAAAGTCTTTTATTTCTTCTTATAACGCAAACGCGTTAAAATGCGTTGTATGTTGTAAACATATCATTTGGTCTATAAATGTGATAAATTTAAGTCCATGTCTATCGATGATAGAATTAAAGAAGATTCGAAGCACAAGCTGTGTCTAATCTGTTTGCGGCCTGGTCATTTCTCTTCTAAATGCAAACATACGCCTTGTCGATTCTGTAACAAAGGGCATAACTTATTACTTCATAAATCAAATGCTAATAATAATACTACTCACTTACCTACGGGTAACTCTGCTGCGACGCCTGCTCCTTCTGTAACTGTACCTTCTCAGGTGTCAACTGTTTCCATGGTTCCTATTGAATTTGCTTCTGGTCCTAGGCTCCGTTCTTCTTTGTCTGCTGCAACAACGGGGCAAGTTCTTCTATGTACTGCAGAGGTAGAATTGATAGACAATAAAACTGGTAGTGGTCATCCGGCTAGGGTCCTTCTCGACAGTGGAAGCCAGTCTTCTTTTATATCAGAAAAAATACAAAGGAAATTAAATCTTACTTGTTCTAATACTAATGTATCAATTGCTGGTATAAATAACAAACTAACTAATACTACTAAAATGTGTGGTGTGCACTTAAAATCGAGAATAAATTCTTTCCACATGAATGTGTCTTGTCTTGTTATACAAGAAATTACTGGTAGGCTGCCGAGTGTTGAGGTAAACACCTCGCTACTAACTATTCCTGATTATGTACAACTAGCAGACCCAAGCTTCTATCGTCCCTCTGAAATGTCTTCTGGGAAATTGTAGATTCCAAGCATATCAAATTGGGTAAAAATAAACCTGCTCTCTTAAGTTCTAAGTTTGGTTGGCTTGTGTCAGGGCCAACGGGTCAGAATCCTCTGCCTACCACTCATTCTAATTTTAGTCAAGAAATTGAGGAGTTTATAGCTAAATTCTGGGAAATTAAAAATATTCTTGTCCCAAGGAAACCTAAATTTACTGATGATGAAGAATATTGTGAAAGTCATTTCATTGCTAATACTGTCCGCTTACAAGATAGAAGATTTTCTGTAAAACTTCCCTTTCGCGAAACCCCGGAGGATGCTCTAGGGGACTCTTTTCATATCGCAGAACGGCGATTTTATAATCTAGAAAAAGGTTGAATAATTCTAACTTGAAAAAAGACTACACTAAATTTATTAAAAAATATGAGTCTTTAGGACACCTAACTGAGATATGCCGTCCAAGTTTCGGATATTATATTCCCCACCACGCTGTGATCCGCGAGAGTAGCGAAACAACTCCACTTCGAGTAGTGTTTGATGCCTCGTGCAAAACTACTTCTAGTAAATCGCTCAATGATATCCAGTTAGTTGGACCGGTAGTCCAGGATGATCTAATGTCTATTCTACTGCGGTTTCGTCAACATGCCTATGTTGTTACAGGGGATATTCAAAAAATGTATAGACAAGTTATGGTTGATAAGTCCCAACGTCACTTGCAGCTTATACTCTGGAGGGATGACAAAAGTCAACCATTAAAAATTCTACAACTAAATACTGTTACATATGGGACAGCTTCTGCTCCACATCTTAGTACTCGATGTTTAGTACAACTTGCAACAGAGTGGACTGATATAGTTGTTGCTGACATTATAAAACATGACTTTTATGTGGATGACCTAAATACGGGCTCCGACTCTCCTTCGGTCTTGAAGGCTAATATTAAAGGTGTTATTCAAAAACTTTCTGAAGGTTGCTTTCCATTGCGAAAATTGCGAACCAATTGTACTAGTATACTCGATGATATTCCTGTCACTGATCAATTTCAGGACTTCAGTAAACAGTCCTCTGTATTAGGGTTAAAATAGACTCTTAATTCTGATACACTGCACTACTCTGTTGAGGCTAAAAATATTTCTAAAGTGACTAAAAGTTCTATACTGTCAAATTCTTGTAGAATCTTTGACCCGCTAGGTCTGTTGTCAGCTTGTACTATTTTTCACAAGATTATACTGCAAAAACTGTGGTTACTAAAATTAGACTGGGATGACGATGTCCCACTAGAAATTAAAAACTCGTGGATTAACTTTTATAATGATAATAAATATTTTGCTGATATTCAAATACCTAGATATTGTTTTTGTGAATCTCCTGTCTGCATTGAGGCGCATTGTTTTACTGATGCTTCGCAAGATGCCTATGGTGCGTGCATATATTTAAAATCGACTAATAATTTGGGTGAAGTTTCAGTGAACTTATTGTGTGCAAAAACTCGAGTCTCCCCTTTAAAGACAGAAACGATTCCACGCCTGGAGTTATTAGGCGCCCTACTTGGTGCTAAACTACACGACAAGGTATTAAATTGTCTAAAAACTAAGATTTCTCGTTCAATATTCTGGACAGACTCAATGGTTGTACTAGGTTGGTTGCGTACTCAATCTAAAACACTAAAAACCTTTGTTTCTAATCGTGTTGAACAGATTAATGAATTAACTGATAAAAATACTTGGCGACATGTGCCTACCGAATTAAATCCTGCTGACATGGCTTCTAAGGGTATTCAACCCCGTCTTCTCCCTAGTAACACTCTTTGGTGGCATGGCCCTTCCTTTCTCTTTAAGTCTGAAACTGAGTGGCCTGAGTCTAAATACATTTCAATGTCTTTACCTGAAACAAAAATAAGCTTATATACTATAACCCTATCTAACAATATAATACCATTTAATAAATATTCCAAACTCTTTAAACTACAAAGAATAATTGCTTATGTAATAAGATTTATCTATAATATTAGAAAAAATAATACCAAATTAAATGGCAAACTTACCTGGTCTGAATTGAAGAACTCACTTATAGTTCTCGCAAAGGCTTCACAAGCAGAAACATTTTCAAATGAGATTCATTCTCTAAAAACTAATCGTGACATTAACCGGAAATCACGCGTTATCTCTATAAATCCATTTCTTGATCGGGAAGGTATTTTGCGTGTCGGTGGTCGAATCGACAACGCACCATTCTGTCCGTATGACAAAAAACATCCAATTTTATTAGATCCAAAGCACACGTTCACACGACTTCTATTCGAAAGAGAACACATGCGTCTCCTACACGCTGGTCCTCAGCAACTTTTAAACAGTATTCGTGATCAATTTTGGCCATTAGGAGGCAAGGTACTAGCTACTGCTACTCTCCGAAAGTGTGTTCGTTGTCAAAGATTTACTGCTAAACCTTTGAATCCCATAATGGGTAATCTACCTAAACCACGTGTAACTCCTGCCTTACCATTTGAAACTTGTGGCACCGACTTCGCTGGGCCATTTTTAATCCTAAACCGTAAAGGTCGTGGCGCAAAAACCTCTAAATGTTACCTGTGTATATTCGTCTGTTTTAGTACTAAGGCTGTTCACTTAGAAGTGGTCAGCGACCTAAGTAGCAATGCATTTATTCTGTGCCTGCGTAGGTTTATCTCACGTCGCGGCAGACCACACACCATCTATTGTGACAACGGTATAAATTTTGTAGGCGCCAGTGGTGAGCTGAGCAGACTGTTTAAAACATGTAAAAAATCTATCTGTGATTTTGCGTGCAACGAAGGTATTACTTTTAAATTTTCTCCTCCATACGCACCGCACTTCGGCGGTATCTGGGAGGCCGGAGTTAAGACGGCTAAGTTTCACCTTAAACGGATCTCTAGTAACTGTAGCTTAACTTTTGAGGAATTATATACACTGTTTTCGCAAATAGAAGCAGTTATGAACTCACGACCACTAACGGCAATGTCTGCCGATCCGACAGATTTAGCTCCTATCACACCAGGGTACTTCCTTGTGGGTCGAGCTTTGACCTCACTGCCTTCGCCTACCACTGAACGAATCAGCGTAAATAGATATCAGCTGTTAGAAAGATTGAGGCAGCACTTCTGGACGCGTTGGACAAAAGACTATCTATCAACCTTACAACAAAGAATCAAATGGAAGCTTCAACAACCGGGCGTCCGCATTGGGGACCCTGTGTTGATTATGGACGTTTCACCGCCTATGAACTGGCCAATGGGCAGGATTACTAAACTACATCAAGGCGCGGATGGAGTCTCTAGAGTCGCCGAAGTTTTCACCAAAGGTGGCGTCATCAAACGTCCAGTTCACAAACTCTGCATCTTGGAAGGCCTGTTGTCTGATGATCTTGGGAATCAAGTTCCCAAGGGGGGGAAGGATGTTGCGCGCCCTACTAGCAGCGGCACCTGAGGTGGTGCGCGGGAGGAGTGTGCTCGCGGCCCGCGCCACGATCCCACCTTTTTAACAATACTCTTACAACGCAGACGGCGCGAACATACGTCGCGCGCGTTCTTAATTGTTTACATTATATATTATCTTGTCTATTTCAATTGTACCAATTCTACAACCAAATAAATAACCTATCAAGGATCAGAAGAAGGCTATCATTTAAACAGACATATTAGCTACTACGTAGACTACTTATGTTACGAATTAAATTCTCATCCTTAATTAAAGATAATAAAATAAGGGTATCCCTATGGATACCCTTATTTTATTATCTTTAATATAATTATTTACTTTTATATGGATATATTGTTTATAGCAGTGTATCGCCAAACATTTCCATGCCAATAAATCGCTTAAAATCACTGTTTTTGTTTGCACTGAAATATTCAGCAATGAAAATTTTCATTGCGTCAATATAATGAAATATGTTTACAACAATTTTAACGATATAATATTGTAAAATCCCGTGCCCCACATATAACAAAATAAAAGTTTGACGTATTTCGTGGCACTTAGAAATAGATAAAGAACATTTATGTTGACTGAGAACCATCGTTTTTGAATAAAATGTTACCTACTTTGTAGGTAAATAGTACAGAAATAAATATTTACTGACGGCAAATAATACTAGGACCTTACAGCTTAACTTCGTTACGAATAAATAATACTTGCCATATACGGCGTGATGGTTCATCGGCCATTTTTCTAGTGAGCATGCATGGTTTTCCGTTAGCGTTAATTATAATATAATCTGTGTGATAAAATCATTATCATAAAGATAGCAAATTAATGCTACGAATAAAGTGCTACAAGTGCTACGTAATGCTACGAATCTGGATCCTGTCTCAGTAGTCTACGGTTTCAAGATTGCGTAGTTTCTTGTGGTAGGTAAAGCTAAATGTAATAAAGAATTAAATTAAAAAGACATTAACACTACATAGAGTTCACTTACTATTGTAACATAATAATATTGCTTCTTTTATTGTATTATCATGTGCCAGCTTTAACCTTATTACATTATAATAGCAATCATTTTAGCTGAATCGATAAAATACCATCGAATTTTTGGAGACTTGTTACCCGAAAACCAAATAAACGAAATAATTGGATAACGAAGGAAGGCGATAATATCACAAAGCCTTCTCCGACACCGACGTTCTAATTTTAAAAGTAATTGCTCTTAAAGCCAGTTATAACGTTTATACACAGTTAAATATTGAATAAGAGAACAGAACACTGCAGTCGAGATAAGAGCCGTAATTAATTAATAACATTAACTCGAAGCCAGGTTAACACGGAAAGTTCCGAGTAACTACTTGCAATGAATCTTAATAAGGTACGTACACTTTGTAAGGTACGTCGCTACCTCGCTCCTTAGAGCTATTAGTTACATATAATGGGGAATAACTCGGAAACAATGGCATACATAGACTTTGTTATTAAGTTATCTGTGACTATTTTATATAGACTCTTTCTGAGTAAGGGTAATGTCTAACAATGCGTTGCGACACAAAACTGTTCCTGCAGTATATAAGTGGAAAACTTTATAGTTCAGTTTGAAAAAGGAAACTCCCATAAAAGAATTTATCCCTGTCTTCTAATTCAAGACGTAGTATAATTAAAAGAAATTTACAAGCAGTGAAACAATAGACACATAAGCACCCAGATTTGGAATAACTATTTGTGGATTACATACAATTTTGTCCCGTATGGAGATCGAAGCCACATAGTTCGACAAACTGGCATCAGATTACTTAAGCCACTGCACCATTTATAAACCTAAAAATATAGTATGACATAAGAAGCATAACGCCTCTCAGCATTGCAATTGCATTATAACTTATGTTGTTTGAAAACCATAGTTATAACTAATATTATAAATGTGACTATTAGTTTGTTTGTTTGTTACGCTTTTAGGCCTTAACTACTCGACGATTATTATGAAATTTCGCATAGGTACACGTTGTCAGAGATACAGAAAAGGACATGGGATACCTTACATCTAGAAAAAAAGACTGTTTCTAACTGAAACCGCGGGCATAAGCTAGTAACATCTATAGTAGATCTAAGTTAGGCCTTTGTCCGTAATGGTGATATACACAATAATTTGTATCACGGTTTTCATTCCTCAAATTAGCGAGCAAATTATTTATGATATCCAGATATAGTTTATTTTCTTATCTAATTCTATTTCATGAAAGGTACTACCTGTACAAAGCTTGTTTATTTTCTTGTCTAAGCTTGTCTTATTGGACAAACACTTCTCAAGTTTGGCTGTTATCTCCAGCAAGTTACGTTAACATGCACTATCCGCTGACCTGAGTTGAGTACTAACAGTTATTTTAACGAGCTGCGTACAATGTCAGTGAAAAGATTTTGTGTAAAATTTGTTGTAAAATGTTGCATAAAGTAGTTTAAGTAAAAGCACGTCAGAAGAAAAGGTACGCTTTGTGGGTAAATTTTATTTTAATGTTTGTACAAAACTTAAAACATAAAACGACTCAAACACACTAATTACATAAGTTGATTATCACGTGCATAATCGCTGTATTAAAATTTTCTGAATATCCGTTATTCTTAACTACTAAAAATATTGAGTCTACTGCATACATTCATACACAAGATTGGATAGATGTATATTTATTAGCTAGAAAATTAAAATCTGCCCAAAAAACAAGTAGTCAGCCACAAATTGTTTGTCAAGAGTTAACGTGACCTAAAAGCCTACATTTCGCTAGACATGCAGTGTAATGTTTTTCATTGAAGTAAGTCTGTGTTATCGCTATGAGTCGTGCAATGCATTGACAAACCAAAACACGCAAATCAGTTTGCATGCGCTGCAATGATAAAACTGCAAAGAAAATGTGGGCATCGCTCTTGTCTTCCTTAAAAAAGTTGCAACTGTAGTAATGATTATAATAAGTTAGATAATTAAGACAAAATTTTATCTAGAATAACTTTTGTGTCTAAATATCTCACACACATGTTTTTGTTTAACAAAGTGTTGCAGGAATTTGGAATATTGCGTGTATATTTGACGGCTCATATATAGAAATATACATACACTGATTAAGTGAATTAAAATCAATCTGGGTAAAGTCAATGGTTTTAAAAACAAATGTATTTTAAGAACAAAAGGTTACGTTTTAACTATCATCTGGATATTTCGTCACCGAATGTTAGATTTGGAGAATAGACACAACAACCTTCGAAATATTTCCAAGCTGGATTTCCATAATATCACGAACCGTTTATGGTTCTAAACTAGACTCATAAAATCAACATCGGTACATATACCGTATAAAAGACACTAAAAACATTCTTGCGAAAAATACTCACTATTGTCATAGCATTAGTAGCTATACAATCGGGTCCGACATTTACATAGTAAAAATATACTTAATATGTAACAAAATGTTTTGAGAAAACTAAATAAGATTTTCTTCGGCCTTGGATAAAATTTTATGCTAAATCATTTGAAGTAATACTGCCGCTCACGTTAGACTATAGCAATGCCTCGGTACACATAGCCAAGCCGCTGCCTATCCTGACCCTCTTTAAGCCTCGTTTGAAAAGGATAAGTTACGATTTCAATTTAATAAATTACTTTTTTAAATAAGAAATATAGGCTCATATACGTAACAGTATTATTGACTTATAACATAATAATAATATTCTACCACATACACACAACACCATCTAGCCCAAACTAAGCAGAGCTTATACTATGGGTACTAGACATTGGATAAACATACAATTATATACTTTTTTTCTGTAAATACATACATATTATACATAGAAACACCCAGACCAAGACAAATATCCATGTTCATGCACATAAATGTTTGACTTGTGCGGGAATCGAACCCGCGACCTTAGGCGTGGCAGACGGATACACTAACCACTACGCCATCGAGGCCAACCTATTATAGTATAGATATTTTTCTAACTTCATCTAATATTAAAATAAATTTTGTTTAATTGAGAGATTCGTTAAAAAAATCGAAGCCATAAAGATTATTCACGAAGACAAGAATACTTCAAATACTAGTAAAGGTGAGCTCACCGTTACTGGTATTTGAAGTATTCTTGTCTCTTTAAATATAAATATAATATAATATGTTGAATTTTATAAAGGTTTTGAACTTTATAATATTTATGATTACAATCTTAACCTTTAAGGTCATTGAGTAGGATAATGTTTGGGTCTATGTCTCAATGTGAAGTGACGTGGACAGATATTATGTGATTAGATGTTCCGTCACCCGTCGTACAATATTTGGCTCATAAGATCATAAGTCATGAGTTATTTATTGAAGAGCCTTTTATTATTTCCGCACGTATTAAATTTATTGCAAACTTCCCTGTTGACATTTCAAAAAAATCTTTACGATGACTTGTTGTGACACCTCCAACAATTTGCAGGCTCCAAGAAATGTATGCAGGATAATCACTCTAATAGAATTCTCTTATTTACATACAAACATTGAGTTATGCTTGTATATCGATTAAAATTAGGCGAAGGTTTACATATAAGTATACCCACATTCCTCCAGCTTTTGCTTAATTCCCACTTAATATGAGGCGAATCTATCTCGAAGTTCTAAATAAAAAACTGTTCAACACTTGATAACACACACACATACATAATCGCCAACTTATAGGAAGATACTAACAAATATTTCTCCCTAATATTATTGAAGGATAAATGTCTTTCCTACTTTCAACTTACTTAACTCCATGGCTATCACAAATTGTCTGATAATATCTTGTGTTTAAGTTTAGTGTTAACTGCTGAGCGTTCTCCTTGAGCACAATGGGTGGCAATCACCACTAGACGCCACACATTGCAGGAAGATTGGTAATTGTGGCCCGATGGTATCAGTACTTGAGAACATGTGCGCCAACTGTTATCCAACAAAAATAAATTACTAATACCTCATGATTTATAACCATAACTTCTTCTATCTTAGAGGTAATCTAAACATAAAATCAAAAGTTTCCAGCGGCTATAATGGCGGCAGAAACTTCGTTATTACAACGTTATTTTGTACGTACTACTAGACAGTTATAAAGTTTTTCATTTATTCCTGTTATATAATGGCAATATGCAAATAAAAGCTTGAAATTGAATTTAGCGCATCGTCTCAAATTACATTTAGAGTGAGGTCAGACGAGGTCAGCTTGTTATCGGGTGAAACACAATCGCTCGAGCCTGGCCTGATTCCATACTGAATAGCTATCTCAATGCCCAAATAACTACTGAATTACGTAAAAGTATATCTCCCGTACTAAAAGCAGTAAGAATAAAATTATGATAAACAATTTTGAATCCCGTATCAAACATCATCAGCCCCTCAAATATGTCAAATACAAGTAATAAAGTAAGTATAGATATTTTAATTTAAAAGGGTTATCGTATTTTGTGTATGACATGATATTTTTGCATTCCGTTTGTATGTTACAAAATTAAGTGATAAAAAAATTTAAATGGGTCTCATTTAAATTTCTATTTAAATTATTATTTTAAGTTATTTTCACTCGAAAGAAGCAATCTGTGTAGGTTGTTAAATCCACATCGGTTTGGGAGATTTATTGCGCCATTGTGTAAAAAAATTATGGTAATTCTAACAATTCCAATCGCTTATAATTATTATTGTTCTATCATTGCTACTTATCACTGATATTAATAACAACGATTCCAGTCACCAAACTTAGTATCTTTTTTAAAAGGTCTCTTGTAGTAACATACGCCAATTGAAAATTTATTGATGTGATAATGTTTCTTTCTTTTCTTTATAATTTGTGCCTTTTCAGGTACCTATCTGTGATCATATCTTTGTGTGCTCATACCCATAGCTCAATTGTTTAAGAAAATAACTAAATGTAAAATAATGCTTACTTTTGCTGCATTCAATAATGGCTCTAATTAATTCAAATAGATTTAGTTGGATGATACCACTTCACAGTAAAGCGTATTTTAGTACTAAAATAACTCTTAATACTACAATTTCATTAGGTGGGCTTATTCGAGCATGCTAATAGGATGTTTTATAATAGCTCGGACGAAGCCTCCTGATTGGCAGCGGGTAACAGGATTACTAATGAAAGTTTCACTTTGTTTTCTGTTATAATACGGTTCAAGTCGTGTTTATCTTTTGATATCTGATATACGGATTGCCCACACATCCTTTGTTTAAAGAAAATTTGAAGCTTGGAAGTTAGTTTAAAATATACTTATTTGACGCATATAAAGGTTCTGTTGTAAGACAAACTGATATTTGCTTTGAAATGAGAAAGCATTTGTAACATTTTCAGATATCTTTCTACATCTCTGATGATAAAATATTATCCTGCTTTTTGCTTGGCGTAATTATTGTAGCCACGGCACGTTGTGGTTTCAGTAGGGTACTTTGTTTTCCTTCGCGGCTTTGACCTATTTTCAATGTTATACATTATTGGACTATACATTAATTTGGTTTTCGGTTTATCAATTGCGTCATAAGCCATTGTTTTATTATTTTATGTCAGCCAGTATTGTCCCACTGCAATGCAGGGCCTTCCTCCTCCTTTTTCACATCTATTATGCGCTAGTTTCCCCAGAAGGGCAGAGCATTATGTTTAAATACATTATTTTAGTAATCGAACTCAATTTAAGACAAATAGCTAGCGGTGGTTTGTTCCTTTAATACATTTCATACATTTTCATTTAATTTATTATAAGGTCAGATGCTCTGACCAGCGCTTTTATCATTATAATTCTTATAAACCAAAATATAAGTACTACAAAAATAATATTTAGAATCTCCAGACAAAGAACTGGCCATCCAGACAGTTTAGCATTCCATTTTTAATATGCATTTCACTGCATACCGTCATAAAGTATTCCAATGAGGAGGAATGCTACTGACATTTAATTATCTTTGTAGTGAAATAGAAGGCTTTTTGCAGAATATTGATAGACTAGACATTATTAAGGGCACAAATATGAAATTAATATTTCGACGAGAGAACTTCGTGGATCATTATCCTATAAAAGAAATGGGATATAGGATACTCCAAATTTTAATAGGGACCATAGTAATACCTTATTAACCATCTTTCGGAGGCTAGTATCCAGACGCAATGCTTTTACCATTACGTCACGATATGGTGACAGGTTAAACTTGAAACTCGTAACATTTATGTATGGTATACACATATAAATATACGAACCATTTTCTTTTGATATTGATTTCAGCCTCACGTAAGGAGCAAACCATTTATTTATTTATTTATTCATTTATTCATAACAAAAAATATTGTGTTGAACATATTAGTTTAAATTAATAATGTTTAACATCAATTGCAATTAAGTACTAAATTAATGTAAATTTGTGGATTCTCAATCTATTAAATCTAGAATTATATATTATTAAAAAAAATCATGTCATTTTAATACTAAATTTATGTCAAATAAAATCCATTAATTTATATAAATAGAAAAATGTCAACTTGAAATATTAATACGAAAATAAAAAAAAATATTAATTAAAAAGAACAATAATGAAATGAAAATTAATATAAAAATAATGTATTACAATCATATTATATCTTTGAGGTATTCATTAACACTGTAATAAAATTTTTGCAATAACAAAGATTTTAATTTATTTTTAAGCTAAAATAACAAATTATGGTTTTAAATTCTGTTGGTAGCTTGTTATATAGAATAATAGATTGTACCCGTAAACAAATCTTTCCTACGCGTTGCTAGCCTTTTTCTCTCTCCTCTAATGTCTCAACATTATTGAGATTCTTAACCAGGTGGCCTAATAAGACTGAAATATAAAGACATGGCGCTGTGAGAATTTTTAGTTGTACGAAGTGATCCCTGCATGACTCCACTTGTTTTATTCGAAGCATAGTTCTTATTGCCCTCTTGTGTATGACAAAATGCTGCACTTATGTTATATTAAAAACTGTTTGCCCAGAACTTTATACTGTACCTTAATTTTGACTCAATCAAAGCATAGTAGACTGGACGAATCTGAGATACTGTGAGCTCATCTCTTAAAGTGCGTATTGCATAACATGCACTACTTAATGTATTGCTTTGATTACTGCAAGTTCCTTCTTCCAATTCAGTAAATTATCTATATGAATCCCCAAGAATTTAAAATTTTCTACCATGTCGACTCTATTTTGCAAAGAAACAACTCGTAAGTCTTCATTTTGCCTCACAGTGGTTTTAAATAATATGCATTTTGTTTTTTTAATATTTATGCCAAGATTATTAGTGGAAAACCAATTTTCAAAAATTGATAGAGTATTGTTGATTTTACGTTCTGACTCCTTTAAATTATCACTAGCTATAACAGCACTAGTGTCATCAGCAAAAAGAACTAGTTTTATGTCAGGCATGATGTTTTGAACGGTGGCAGGCAAATCATTTATGAAAATGATAAATAATATAGGTCCCCAAAACAGAGCCCTGCAGCACGCCTTTTTTATTGTAACTAGGCTAGATTTGAAATACCTTTCTTTCTTTTCAACAACTGATTTAATTTCTACATACTGTTTTCTATTATGCAGATACGAAAGAAACAGTTTAAGCACATTATCTCTAATGCCATAATGCTCTAGTTTTCGAGTCAAACTATTATGATCTACATTATCAAAGGCAGAACTTAAATCTAGAAATAAGCCAGCAACTTTCAGCCTATTATTGAGATTTTGTACGACACAATCAATTAACCGGTCTATCGCATCAAGAGTCCCTACATTGACCATTTGTCTATATAATCATGATGTAGAATGTATTACATTTCCTTGCCATTGTCACTATGCTGAGTGTTGTGGATTCGAATCTCACACAGAGCAAATATGTGTAATACACAAATGATTATTCCGAGTATTGGTGTTCTTTTTGTCCATTGTTTGAATGTTGAAATTTAAAACTTCTACTCAAAACACTATTAGTATGTAAAAAACCTTAAATACAATGGAGGCTATAATTCTTGTGCTCACCAGTCGGCGCCACTAGCAAGTAAGATCCTGTCATGCTTGTCATAGCTGCTGTCAAAGGCCGTGTTTGACGGTCATAACTGTCGGTTTCCATGGTTACTGTGGAAGTGCCTGTACAGTATCACGTCTAAAGACCTTACTGTACTGATCACTTCTAGCGGTGAATTCAAGCATTTGTTGGCTTACACACGCATCTAGTAAAGCGTGGGCTCATTCACTTGTCACCTAAAGCAGGCCTTAGTGTTATTATTTCTCTAACAACTGGTTTAACCAGTTGAATATAAAGTACTATGTGGGTTTAACTTTAGATCTAAATATCGTGGTACAGGCCACACAGGCTTGTGTGCCACACAATCGTGAACGTAGCTTTATTAAAGTATCAAGTTTAAGTCTTTCGACGTAAACATTAGTGTAGATTACAGCAGTACGTCTTTAATATCACGAAGTTCAGTTGTGTCGGCGAAAATGAAGATAATTTTATTCTTAGTATTCTTGTTTGTGTCATTTATTGCTGCCAAATGGATAAATTCGAATAATGAAGGTACTTCATTAATTTTGTACAGTGAGCTTTGTAGTTTAGACTGAATCAGTCCTGGTATCACCATTTTATGACAATAATAGCTTTTGTCCGCGGCTTCGCTTGCGAAAATGTATGTTAGGTTATGCTAGTAACAGGGCTTTTAAAAAAATAATATGTTACTCGGTGATAATATAGCTTTCGGAAGGAAAAAGGATTTTTAAAATCGTTGCGTTTTATAATAAATTCGTTTGTTTACCAAATAACATATTTGTATCTGTGTCACACTGTATATCCTTTGTATCTTATGTTAGTAGCAAAGAGATATCCGTTTCCATAGGCTACATACCTACGTGAGATCGAAAAAGAGAAATCAACTAGAAACACGCAAGAAGTTAAAAGGAATGCGTGGTTGCCGCATGGCAGATAATCACCATGATAGAACCCAGCATATCATCACTTCGTCAAACTGTCTTTCGAATTTGACAACACGGATGGAGTAATGGTTTAAATGGACGCCTCGCCGCTACACCTGCGCCAAGTGTTATGAGTTTGAATCCCATACGGGACAAAGTTTTTGTAATCCACAAATGGATGTTCCGAGTTTGGGTGTCTTTGTGTCCATTGTTTGTAAGTTTGTAAAGTGTCCCGCGACATAGAAATTAACACAAGATTTGTGCCTAGTGCGAAAGTTGTCTTTTTAAAAAGAAAGAGAAAAGAATATTGGATTACGATTTTAACAATAAAGCAGTGACAATTTATTGATCACACTGGGATAAGAGATTATACATTTTACGAATATTCGATACTAGCTGTCTCCCATGAGACCTTCGTATATGATTACTGCTCTATACTTGTGGCTCGCAGCGTGATGTTAAATAGCGTATAAACTTCCTCAAAGATTGGGCTATCAAATGCACAACGATTGCTTCAAATCCAACTAGTTGTTTCAGAGATTAGCGCGTTCAAACATAAACAAACAAAGTCTTCGGCTTTATTATCTTTGTATATGTACATATATGTATAAATTCTTCTCTACGTACATATCACTGAACTTTTAAACGGCTGGACTGATCTTGATGTAATTATTTGTGTGTGTTAGAGTGGGACCCTGTATAGTTTAGATTTACAATTGGACTCAGTAGTTATCACTGCGATCGATTCCTTCGGGCAGGACAACGTCTATCGCATTTGCTAGTATTAATACTTCTCATCGGCAACAGTAACTGCACAACAATGTAGATACTCCATATACCTAAATACATATCGCAATGCTTTTTACCCGTGTTTGCACCTTACCATTGGGTAAACAATGTATAGACAATATATAAATAATTGATAAATAAATTGCAAACCAAACACATACATACATTATAAACGATATATACTTTTATCATCATATTAGACTATCCAGCTCAGCCGCAATCCTTTTGCAGTTAGCAAGCAAGATGATGTGCAGTTGAGACATAGTTGTAATGACTACATTTAACCCTCGGCGTACAAGGTGTAAAATCTCCTCATCCATACAACGTGGGGTTAAAGTATCCCCAGAGACATTGTTATCTACTTTGAATCTGAATCAAATCAAGCGGAATAAGTATAAATATATTTTTTTGTTAAGAATATTACTAAACTAATGAATAAAGCACAAAAATGTATAAAATTAAACGTTTATTATACTTCTACATATTATACTAGTTTTCCCCGTGGTTTCACCCGCGTAAGTCCCGTTGCCGTGGGAATATCTTCATAAAAAGTAGCCTATGTGTAAATAAAGGTCTTCAGCTATCTACATACCAAGTTTCATCGCAATCAGTCCAGTAGATTTGCGTATATATATCTATGTTTTGTCTTTAGCAACCAGTTCGCCATATTTGTTACAAATTGTTTGCATCGGTCGTTAAAAATACGCCACCGTTTAATATGTGTATCTGAATGTGGCATCTTAACTTCTAAACGAATTAATCCACTTTGATATTTTTTGTATAAAAGATTCTTGTGTTTTTCAGAAATCACTTTGTACTCATTACGCTATCAGCACGTAAAATGCAGTTCCTGTCTGAATATTATCCTAAAGAAATAACGAAGATGATAGACTCGCCTTTATATTTTTATACGAAGTAATGGTACTAAATAAATGTCTTAACATACATACTGTTTTTTTTTAACTTATCTTCCTGTGTAGGCATAATGCCTGTATCGTGGGGGACATACATACATTTAAACAAAAGCACAAAGAACACCCAGACTCGGAACAACTATATGTGGATCACCCACATTTTTGACCCCAGAGGGGTTCAAACCTACAACAATCGGCGCGGCGACAGTGACGAGACGACTAACCACTAAAATAAAAGTTATTAAGGATACGCCATCCATGCAGCCCTTAATAACTATTATGTAAATACCTTTTGATTTGGATCAAATCATAGGATACATTTTATCTCGATTCCTGTGGAATTCACGCGGACTAGTGTTGTTATAATGTAGAGACCACCATGCTGATTTTAATGAAATTTAGAATCTAATTGGTCTGCTTCTTTTAGACTTTAGGGCATATAATCTAACTTTGAAGGATGCACTGTTTTTCTGTATCTGTATTAGTAGGTACTACAATACAAATACCGTTGCACTGTCACGTTCGATCCCAAGGCACGCGCCACTTTTCGAAGTTACATATGTGCGTTTTAAACAGCTAATTACTGCTGGCGTCAAAGGAAAGGATCGTGAGGCAACCTGCATGTTTAAGAGTTCTCTATAATGTTGTCAAAGATATGTGAAGTCTGCCAACCAGCATGGTGGACCATGGCCCAATCCTTCTCACACTCAAAAGAGACCCGGGTCAAGCCGGCAGTTTAAACACAGGGCTGACTTAATAATTATTTTCTAGTTTAATCTAGAAATACTCATAATATTGGTAAAATTTTAACATGATATTGATTTCTACTGAAACTTGTTGTTTCATAACATCAAAAAGCAATATCCGCGCGCAGTGCTACCAATTACCGGAGTTTGCGGTCGGTCCGGGACGACTGTTGCCACGAGATGGAATTGCCCCGGTACATCGTACCTACGATTGGGTAACAAACATATCAGTAATACTAATTTACATTATGTGCATCTATTATGGGTACGATGTTTCTAACTAGTGAATTTGAATTTAATTTAATTTGATGCTAATTAGTTGCTGGTTGACTAATATTATTGATATTTTATAATTATAGCCCTAGGGACTGGTTATGTTATTTGATATATCCTTTAGTATGAAACACAGATTCTATTCATTGTGAATAATTTTTAATACATTTAAAATCAGGTCATTAGTTTGGTTTATAGTAAGTATAATAAAGTATAACTATAACGCATACATAAATGTATATATTCTTTTTAAAACGTTAACTATCGTACTAGAAGAAAATCTAATATATCGTTGTGGACTTTACAGGCGTTTAAATAACGGACATAAAAAACATCCAGACTTGGAACAAACAAAGGTGGTTTAAGCAAATACGGTAAGTATTTGCTTAAATGTGGTAATGGCATGTGGTAATCGAAGCCACAACTCTCGGTGTAGCGAGACGAATACTTAAACCACTGAGCTATCCATGAATTTAATGTATATTGTGCATAACTCACTCACTATTGGGTTGATGACGGGCGTTTCCACTCATTGCACAATAGATTGAATCTATTTCTAACACAAGCGTTTAACTCAGCAGGAAAAGATAACAATAATGCAGGGAATATGCAAAGATTAATTTATTATTAACGTTTCAGACACATTGTGTTGTGGTGAGAAGTTATCGGAGGTGGTGTGCTGGGTTTATTTGAATGAATAGACGTTCGTTCTTCTATGATGCCGTTTATTGGTAAATACTACATACATATATACTAACTAGGTAGATAGGTATACGATGCTTGGTACGTGTTTGACGGTCAGTGATGAGAGCGAGAATGTGGAGTGCGGCAGCGCGGCGCGGCGGCGGTGCGGCACGGTATGTATTATGTATGTGTGCGCGCGTTGTTCACACACGGCGATCGCTTTGAAACATTGCATGTTCAACTTAAAGATCTGGCGATATTACTTTAGGCCGTAAACTGCATGCGATAATAAAACTTCATATAGTGATAATATAGTTTTGGCAAGCATAGGACAGGGGGTGCATTCGGAAAGTAAAGTGCTTAAAATTGTGTTGAATAATTTTAACACTTGACGCAGCTATTAGCTTTGTAGCGCAACATAAATCAAGTTCTGCATAATGATTAGAATTATACTCGTTAATGTATTCCATACTTCTCTTATTTTTATTATAGATACTTTATTTATATTAATATATTTATTATGAGCTACAGTGATAGTCTAGTGGAAAAACGTTGATTGCCCCGCAGATGTCTCGAACTTAATCCCAAGGTACCTAGGTCTGCTTTGTTGAAGTTATAACTACTTGTTATAACTGCTCGCAATAACGGCGAAGAAAAACATCGCTAGGTAATCTGCATGTCTGAGAGTTCTACATGGTCTCACGTCAATATACAATATTTAAATTATAAGACTCCTGATATCTTCAGAGAAAACTCGTACTTGCACGCGTGGTAGACTATGGGGTTCACTTCACTGAGACTGTCCCACTGCTATGCTTGGGCCTCTTGCAGAACAGTGAGATGGTTTATATACACTGACTAATAATAATATGGAAAAGATGAACAGCATATTATCTACTTATTGCATTGATCTTCAATTATATCCAGCACACACCGCTTGCTCTCTTTATCATAGCAAAGTGAATATTTAGAAGTTGCTCTTGAAGATTAACGCGAATAAAACATTAGAGGAGGCCGAGTTTGTATGTGCGCCTTATCTCGATTTAGATATCCGACAAACGTAGCGGCAAGTCGTCATGTGCCCTCCGCCTGCTTTAATTTTCTTGTCACAGTCGTACGTAGAAAATTATTAACGTCGACTTAACAGAACATTTAATTTTGTGAGGGTAGCTACTGACTTAAAAACAGTGGCATTTTTCTACCGTTTGTACGAAATAACAAACAAGACCAGAAGTATTTTAATATAGTATGCTACTACTAACTGAGTTTTATGCGGCTATTTAGGTGCCGGTAATTGTCAAGCCAAAATGTCTCAGATTAGGAAATGTACGTTTTCATCCCTGTACGTTCCCGTGGGATACTAGTTATTTATCGTAATGCTTTTGTATATATATATATATACAGGGTGATTTTGAAATCGTGTAATTCCTTTTAACCACGCATTTTACTGGTGATATAGAATAACCCTGACCATATTTTTTCTTAATTAGAATAATGGTTTCGGCAAAATTAGAGTACAGATTTTTTTCATGAAATGATTTCAAATAGTCATATTTTAACCACCTGACACAATCTTAATATTTTACTAATTTAAAAATAATAACATAACAATAACTGATGTCGTAAATAATAAGGGGCAATAAAAAGGACCGCCCGTTATTATTTACGACATTAATTATTAATATGATTTTTTGTTTTAATTAGTAAAAAATTAAAATTGCCTCGGTTGGTTCAGATATGACTATCTGACACCATTTCACGAAAAAAACGGAATAATAATTTTCCGAAAAAAAAAAATCTAATTAAATAAAAATATGGTCAGGGTTATTCTATATCACCAGTAGAATGCGTGGTTAAAAGGAATTACACGATTTCAAAATCACCCTGTATATATATATATATATATATATATATAATATATTTTATATTTTACTTTATTATATACTTGAACTTGGTTTCTGCAAACGACAAACTATTTTAAAACATATGGTTAGTTAAAAGCTACCATAAGTAGCTTTAATAAGTGCCACAGGCTTCGTTTTACAATATATAGCCTCACCTTCTTATTCATGCAAAGGGTTAAAAGTTGAGTTATAGCACTAACATAGGACACAATTATGATTTTATAAATAAATCAATCAATGTAAGTCGATCGTCAACCTATAAATTGTATCGAAGTGAATACTAACAAATAGTTACAAACTAGGAGAAAACGTAAGTAAGTTCCATTTAGTGGTAGATTACAGTAGCACGGAGCAAAGTTCGACAAGCTTGCAATCGTCTGCGTCAGTACAAAAACTGTACCTAGTGAACTTTGCTGTGAAAACTTGCAAAGTTGTAAAGGCGGTAAAAACTCGTTACGCCAAATCGGCCACTAAAACTCGCGAAGCGAAAATTCTATCCAACTTCAATTTACTTTTATTGTTCTTACTCTTCCTATTCTACGAAGCAAAAACTTTTTCTTACGTTTTAGAGACCCTCTAAACACATTTTTTATACCGATTCAAATGAACACAACGTCAAAATTTCACGTTTCAGTTTTCCTTGTTTCAGTATATCAAAGAAAATAGCAGAATCTCATTCCCACTGTAATATAAATAATCTTTATTTGAATTTCTCTTTCAGCGCGGCCACGCAGGTACTAGAAAGCTGTCGGCATTCAGACATGTTATAATAAATTACTTTGATTCTCGATATCGCTAGATTAAAGCGATTAAATTTTAACTAAGTCATTCATTTATAAATCTAACGATGTTTGATAAATAGTATTTTTATAATACATATAACAAATTTAAGACCATGCGATGGTAAGCGCATTATATTAAGCATGTTTCCCTAGTACTTGCTTAGTCAGCAGAACCACAGACAAAACCAAACTCTCAATGTTGGGTGCGAGCCCCATAAGTTCCACGATCCACCTTCGTATACGTGACGTGAATCTGATTGGATTGCATTTGCGTGATATATTATCCATTTTACGCACAAATCTGCGCTTCTATGTAATCAATCAAGCTTTAACAAGACATAAATAAACCAGAATGCGCTGTTTAGTTAACGAATACATTTATATGCACTAAAACTAGTGCTGACTGATAACTTTTTAACAGCTTGGCACTATAGTGCCGGTCGCGTATCTAAAGTAACGTGAGTACTAATACTACTAATAATGTGCTTAGAGATAGTAAACATATTTTATAGACTGACGTCTTTAAATCCAGTAGAGTGCAGGCAATGTATTACATGAACATTTAGCCATCTACAATTTAGGTCTCGAGTCGCTAATTTAAATATCACGATCGATAAATCCAATAGCACATTTGTCGAACCGAGAATCGAAACCAAGGCCTCATACACAGCAGTTATTTAGTACCACTGAGCCACCAAGGCAGGTTCTTATGATTTGTTCGGTCATTGTACACTTAAATTACTTGTGTTTTGTGACAAACAGAAACAACTTACTTGCAATACATCTATCACATTAACATTGTACAACATAGTATGCTATTTCCTTGCTCTTGTCCGCGACTTCGCTCGAGAACGGTTATTAATTTATCTGAATAAAATGTATTCTATGTCCTTTTTTGTACCTTAGGGGTACAAAAAAGGACATAGAATACGCTGCATGCAAAATTTCATGATGATCGATCGAGAACTGGTTAAGGCGTGAAAGCCTAAAAATAAAAGAACTCTCATTCGCATTTATAATATTAGTTAGAGTGCTACCAACAAAGTCGATTGGTTATTTTTTTAAAGACTACTACGTAACTAATATTAATAAATTCATCAAGGGTTTACAAGAATACAAGTAATTTGTAACCCAGATTGCCTGGAATCTTTAAGAATCATTCCTCACACAATTCATCCAACTTTGTTTTGGTCTCCCTCTACCTTTTTAACCATATATGTATGTACATTAATATACATAACATTTTTACACACATACGTTTCTCATAAAATTCATCATCTCATCATCATCATCATCATCTTATCTCATATCAACTTTTTTACAATTAGTGCCATTTTAAAACTTTCTCTAACATACTTATTTTCAATCCTATCCATTATTTTCACGTTGCAAGCAGTTATTTTTATCTATATTAGTTATTTAGCACTCTGATTCATAAAGTATTACGGGTTGCCAGACTGTCCCTCAAAGTAAAGCTCAGACCCTTTACTTTCAAGAAGAGCGTAGAGTCACATATTGTACCCGATATCTGTCACCATTTCACCAATCCTGGCACACATGCCTTGCCTTGCCCTGCCGACGTACGTATATATATATGATTAGGCAATAATATGGCAGTTAACACACCAAATATAAACTACAAATTGCATGTGTGCTAGAAAAAATATAAAAAATAGCTTGCAGTAATTAAATTTTATCTTCTTTATTATAAAAGTAACTGTACATCACGTGACAATCTAACATTAATCATTTTCCATTGATCGTCTATCGATCGATTAATGTTTAAGCATGCATTTAATAAGCGACTAATCGTTGTATCGCGTGCTCAACTAATAACTGTTAGGTCGCTTTTACATTATTATACATTGCCAACTATACAGAGAAATGCTAAATCATAATCTTGTATATTTATTTAATCTACTACTTTGCCCAGAACATTTTAATTAATACTTTCAAAGACACCTACGGTGTACGTTAAATACTTTGTACAATAAGAGAAATACAAGCTTAGTAAGCCGAACAGCCCATTTAGAAGATCGCATCCAACAATTTTGTGTTATGTGCATAGGGTAGTTTAGGTTTCCTTTATCCTAGATGACGGTATACGACGGTAGCGAAATGTAAAGTCTGACGTGCTTCAAATAAAATTGATAACAGAAAATAATATATACAAAACTATTTTATCAGTTTTGAATTTTACTTTCGGTAATCAGAAATGTACGACAATGATAAGATAATATGCGGAAAACATATTAAAGTCGTTAACCCTTTCGTATATTATATATTACCATGCAGCTAAATAATTATTTTAAGTTATTTTGCGTCAAAAACGGCGATAGCTTACTTGGTAGTTTCGATCGACACAACTTAAACACGCAGTTCTAACTTTTCAAAGGTAAGTGCATATCAAATACGTAAATAGCGCTTGTTTTGACGTTTCCATAATATTCTCAAATATTTCCGATTCTAATTTATTGAGATTCTGCCTCCATGGTGCAGCGGAAGTGAATGTGACTGCTGTGCATGAGATCTTGGGTTTTTCAAGAAATAGAATACAAAGAATATTGCACGGCTCGAGTTGATACGGTGACGATCCGTTTCGAAGTTGATATGTGTTCATGACCTTTAATATTATCTTTGGCATTTCCAATTTTGGTTTTTAAATAAAGGGGCTGTAGCACAAATCTTTTTAAATAATTTTTTGTTAAATAAGTTAGCTTATTTAACAAAATTTTCATTCCATATAATTCATATAACTTAGCTCTACTTGTACCACCTATAACCCAGGTGTTGCCCAATAACAAAACTTAACTTTGAATTTTTTGTAAAATGTATTTATTTTAAAGATTTTGTTATATTCCAGTGTAATAAGGTTAAGCAAAGACTCGTACAATAGTTCTTCTGGACTATCGCAATCTAGGTCCATATTGACAACCTTAGCAGCTCCTCTCCGCAGTGCTGCGCGAATTGTAAGAATAACTGACCCCACAGTCATTGCGAGCGTCCCTGCTAAGCCTACAAAAGCAACGAAGTGGGCTACTGAGGATAGTTTCGTGACGGTACAACGTAGGAAGTGCCGGTCGCGAAACATTAAGAACAGATGTGGCAAGGCACCTGTGGACCCCAACCTGAAGGTGCGTGCCGCGTCCCCGAACACGCCGGTGTACATCTCGCGCCTGCACTACATCACTGAGGCGGAGGAAATCGCGAAGTACGTGTGCCAAAAGCTGAAGAACGTCCCGAGAGTGTAGCTGCTGGAATCGCACCGCAACGTCAACTTTAAAGAGTTCGTCGTGCGCGTAACCGAATGCTACCTGCACAAGGTATTGGACGAAAGCTTATGGCCGCAAGACGTGGTATTCCGTCGCTTCCGCGGACAAGTACTAGCTGAGCGTACTAGTATTAAGCTTATGGCTTAGGCTTATGCCAAGTGGGTTGGTTCATTGAGTATTATGGTATGTGTCTGTGTAGTGGATATTAAGAATCGCCGGACTATAGAGCAAGAGTCGATGATAACGGATTTCTGTAGTTTTATATATGAATTTTTTATGCAAATCTTAATCTTTATGTGATGTATGAAGTGATTTTGGAATTACTCCTGTAGATGAAATAATTACTGGAATAATTTTAACTGTATGCTAATGCCACATTTGTCTTATTTCGTCTGCTAACGGTATATGTTTTTGAATTCCTCGGTGTATTTTTCTTAATTATTTAATTTCTTTAAGCGATTAGATGTCATTGATCTACATGTGTCCTTTTGCCCTCAGTGATCGGATGTCAAATCACTCAATAACCTACTTAGAAATTGGCATTCGCAAAATATATTGTCTTAGCAGGTAGCAGAATGTGATGTATATGGTTGGTTTAAAAAATAAATATTTTAAATTCTTCTTCAATTTAAGAGCCAATCTCTTGTCGGTGGAGGCTCTTCCATAATGTCCTATCTTCAGCCAACGTTTTGACTTCTTGATAGGAACCTTTTCTTTCACTAAATGAAATAAAATTAAATTAAATGATCTAAATAAACTAATAAGTCTTACAGAAACAACTGATTGCTGAAGTAAATTAATATTAAAATCACCACACACTACTATATGCCTATTACCATTACTTAGGCGTTTTAAAATATCCTCCATTACTGTTTCGAACACACTGAAGTTAGTCTGCGGTGGTCGGTACACCCAAACTATAAACTATACTACGAACCTTTCTCAAAGCTGAGAAAAGGCCCGTGCCCGGTAATGGGACAGTTTATATATACGACTGCTATGCATGAGGTCTCGGGTTCGAATCCCTGATCGGGCTAACAAAAAACTATTGGGTTTTTCTGTTAAGAAATCTCAATAGCAGGCCGGAGTTAGGCAGTTGGTGGTGTTAGACACCACCGTGCTTCGGAAAGCGCGTAAAGCCGTTGGTCCTGCGCCTGATCTCTCTCCGGTCGTGTCGGATTACCGTCCCATCGGATCATAAGAGTTAGGGAACAGAGAGTGCAATTGTGTTTGCGTACACACTTGTGCACTATAATATCTCCTGCACAGATGGCCAGTCTTCAGAAATTCGGTCTGTAGTACATTATTATTATTATATTCTAATGCTAATGCTAAGAAAAGGCTAAATCGATAAAAAAATACTTTATTAGTAAATGAGTTTTGCTACAGAAGTAGGTAATGGTTAGTTCACATAGAAACAAGGCTAAGCATACATCGGCGCGACTTGTTACACGTACCTGTTACGATATTTGTAGACGGGCAATGGACTGTTACGTTTCAATAAACTAGCTCTTTATTTCGTTACCTCTTTAGAAGAAAAGTTCTTTTGAACATGCGTACTTGCGTCGCGTGGTCACGAGTGATATCTGAATTCAAATTCAAATTCAAATTCAAATTCATTTATTAATGCGAACATGGGTTTACATTTTAGTTGTCACAGTTTATATGAAAGTTCTGCCACATTCCACCCACAGGCGTGCATATGTCATTAGTAATTGTAATAATAAACGAATTAAATATTTCAAATTATAAAAAAATAACAATAATAATTGGAATCATAAACGAATTAAATATTTCAAATTATAAAAAATACATAGTAACAAATATTATAATACATAATATACTACAACAGAAAATAAAAGAAATACAGAAAATATAGTCCAGTTTACATTATTTTATCAATAAGAAATTCAGTTACATTGTAGTATGCTTTATGCTCTAAAAAGCCTTTCAACTGTGTTTTGAATGCATTATTGTTCATATCTTTCCACTGTTTTGGCAAATTGTTATAAATGATTGGAGCCATACAGTATACACTTCTACGCATAAGTTCAGTTTTAGCAATGTGTAACCGCAACCTGCTGTTATCACGTCTATTACGCGAAACTGTGTCCTCCAGTCGTGGAAATAGGCTAGGATTTGCTCTAACGAACATCGCAGTATCCAGAATATATAGGCTCGGTAATGTTAGTATTTTGTACTGCTGGAAGTAAGGTTTACAGCTATCAGTTGTTTTAAGTCTGAACATTGATCTGATACACCTTTTCTGAGCTTTAAATGCTATCGAAGTATCAGTAGAGTTCCCCCAGAAAATGATACCGTACCGTATGCTTGAAGCAACTAAACCATAGTACGCCGTAATTACGGCTTCTGTATTTACAATAGACCTTAGCGAGTACAAGGCATATGCAGAGGTACATATTTTTTTGCAAAGCTTTTCTATGTGCAATTTCCAGTCCAGTCTTTTATCGATTGTTAATCCGAGGAATTCAGTAGACGTTACATTTTCTATATTTTTATTAAGAACATTTATAGTCTGTAAGTTTACAATTGAGGATGTCCGTTGGCTAAAGTGCATTATTTTTGTTTTATCAAGATTTATTTTTAAATTATTACTGTCTAACCATTTTATTAAAGATGTCAAGGAATTTGTTATGTCATAATTATATTGCAATATGTCATTATTTTTACACGCTATTGTTAAGGTACTATCGTCTGCAAAAAGAGTTACAGGATGTGATGTGCATTTTGGCAGGTCATTGATGTAGAGTGTAAAAAGTAGAGGCCCGAGTACACTACCTTGAGGCACACCGTAGAGTACTTGTCGTTCGTCTGTGAGATATATTTCTTCTCTTTTGGTAGTGGTGTTTATTTTTACAATCTCTGTTTTTTGAGTTCTGTTCTCTAAATAAGATTTAATTAGTTTAAGGACATTTCCTCTAATACCATAGGCATAAAGTTTCTTAATTAGGACGTCATGTTTGACGTAATCGAACGCCTGCGTCATATCACAGAATACAGCGCACACGGGCGTTCGTTTATCTACATTTGTCATGACTTTATGGAGAAAGTTGTAAATAGCCAAATTAAGAGATTTATTTTCACGAAATCCGTATTGTTCTTCGCAAAGTAGTTTATTTATTTCCAGATATTGATACAATTGCTTATGAATGAATTTCTCGAATATTTTGGAAATTATCGGGACTAATGAAATAGGCCTATAATACTGCATGAGCTCCCTATCCTGTTTCTTAAATAAAGGCCTTACTATTGAATGTTTAAGTGCATCAGGGAAAATGCCATTAGTTGTACTTAAGTTAATAATATAACTTAAATGACTACTTATTTCTTTGGCAACAGTCTTAATCACTTTGGTAGATATGCCGTCATAACCAACACTGTTTGTATTTTTAAGACCATGAATTATATTTAGTATATCTTGTGGTAAACATGGTGCTATAAACATAGATTTACATGTACTAGTAATAGGAAAAGTAGTTTTTAAAGGTATAGGTTGTATTTTGTCTATAAAATAATTATTAAATTCATTAGATATTTGTTTAGGATTTATTATATTAATGTCATGTATTTTAATTGTATTTATGTAGGTTCTTGGCATATTTAATTTTGATTGATTAATTATTTGCCATGTCGTTTTACTTTTATTAATAGATTTTTTTATTTTATAGTCATTTTGTGAGCGTTGAGTGAGAAACATAATACGTTTTAATAATTTTGAGTATGTTTTAAAACATGATTTATTGTACACGCTAGGCTTTCTTCTGTTAAGCCACAATAGTTGTCTTTTCCGTTTAGTACATCTTTTTATACCTTGCGATACCCATTTTGTCTTTTTATTTATACTTATGCATACTCTATTTTTTGGGAAACATAAATTATAGAAAAGCATGAAATCTTTTAAGAAGACGTTGTAAGCAGCATTTGGATTGTCTGTGTTATACATATCAGAAAATCCCACACTATCCATGCATTGCTTAAATTTTATTAAGTTTTCTTTGCAGTAGTTACGTCTTAGAGTGTAATATTTATCAATAATGCATATTTTACTCACTGGGCATTTTATTAGCTGTGCTGTGTGATCGGAAAGAGCAAATTCTATTATCTCCGTATTACAAGTCTTATTGAAGTTATGCGCAAAATTGTCAATACATGTACGGCTCGCAACCCGTGTTGGCTGATTTATTGCCAATTTAAAGTTATAATTAAGCAAAATGCATTCAAATTCACTTGTTTGATAATTTTATTTTAAAATGTCAATATTAAAGTCACCAGCTATAACCACTTTTTTGTAACGTCCTTTTGTGACTTCGAACAGTACAGTTTGCAATTTATCAAAGAATTCGTTAAGGTTAGTCAATTTTGGTACTCTGTAAACACATACAAATACAATATTTGGGTTAATAAGTTACTCCTGCTACTCCACGTTGCATTTGTGAAACAACATGCTCGCTACAACCTACGGCCTTTGTTCTGGACCTTTTTAAAAAGTCAATCCCAATTATCTACAGGCATTTATACAGTGATATAGATTACAGATTTCCGATTCATATTGATATATGTATCGACTAAGTTATATAGAAAACTTTATCATAAGAGTTTATAATCTATGTCAAGTTTAGATAAGATAATATTTAAACAATATGCATTATGCTTCACCTATGCAGTCGATAACAATTTATTTTCGTGGCATGTTGTTTATTGTATGTTCATATATCTGTATCCTATATGCGAATTATTTTTATTAAAAGATAACAGTGGTTGTATGAAACGAGTTTATCATGAGTAAGTAGTTTTTGTTTAGTCATGCCTGCCGTAAGTACTCAAAGACATTTCATTTAAATTTAAATAAATCATTAAAATAAACAATATCACTCAGATAACTTTAAAAACAATCCTTGTACGTTTAAGCTTGGCTACCGTCTCTCTTTACGTCTCTTTACGACATACTCGGCGTTCGCAAATTTTACTACGTGACCTAACCGGCGCCGGTGTTCCTATACTAGTTCAACAATTCGCAAGAATCGTGTCACGGTGTCGAGGACTTCGTAGCTTTGCCACGATGGTGCAGGGTCTGTCACTATTCTTGTTTATCTTGGCAACTCTGGTGACGTGCATGATGTCCTCAGTTGCAATAGGAGCATCTATAATTCTTACGAGTTGTTCGACTGTATAAGTAAGATTTTCCGATTTGTGTTCTGGGACGCCATTGATTTCAATATTACTCTCTCTCATGTTCTGTTCCATTGAATTTAATCTGCGCGACAAATCTGATATCGTCGAGTTCAAAGTCGTGTTGTCCTTTTGCAGACCTTGTATGACTGCACTTTTTTCCTCTAGTGCCGTTTTCATTTCCTCGTATTTTTGGTTATAAAAAGCCATAGTTTCACATAATCCAGCAACTTGAGTAGTTAGGGATTTTAGATGGTCAGTAATCATTGCTGAAATAGTATCGGACAGAATGTGGCGCAATGAGTCTTCCGTTAGATATTTTACCGCGCAAGATTTATCAGGAGATACAGTTACTACTGGCAGTTGTTCTCGCCTGGCTCTTAAGGTAACATTGTTGTTTTGCGAAGCTGGTGTAGTACACAGGTGAATATTATCGGGCGATTCAGGTCGCACCGACGATTGGATAGGATTGTTTAGGTTGCCAGTCTTTGGTACTTTGCTGTTGCACTCTGAACATTTCCAGTTCCGCTTTCTATCGTGATTGTTGGCAAAAAAGCTATTAAAATGCTGTGAGCTTACGCCAGCACATTCGATATCATATTTTTTTTTACAATTTTTGCAGTCTAGGTACTCCCTTGTTGGTATAATATTAAGGCATCCTGCGCATTTACCAAAATTTGGCGCCATAACGAATGTAAGCTTGAAGCGGGTTGGAAGTGTTTGGGCGCAATAAATAATAATATTGTTAAAATTAAGCGGTGAGGTTGGTAGCGAGCGATGCGACGCGACGTGGGTACAAGGTCACGCGACGCTCGGCGCGGGCGTACGGTGCGATGCAGCGCTCAGCGAGTGTTCAAAATTAAGACTGTTATTAAATGCATTTGTTCATTACTCACGAAGCACGACGAGTTATTACAAATCACTTACACCACTGTAATCCTTACACTATGAGCTTTGTATTGATATATAACTTATTGATAAACTATTACTTTTAATAACTGTTTTCGATTAATATGTACGGAGCAAAATTACAAAGATGTTGTCCAATCGACAGACAGACAGATAAAATCATCATTAAACTGTATTAAAATCATCACAATGAACATTATAAATAATAATTATTATAATAATGCTTTATTATTCCAATACAAATAGTTACAGTCATTTTTAGAACACTAACCTCCACACTAGGATTCCCTGTGTCGTGGAGGTTAGTCTCTTTCATCTTTACAGCAATAAACAATAATTCAGCTATATAATATAATACTTAAGCCATATAATATAATAGTTAAGCTATATTATATGTTAATCAAACCAAAATATGTTCGTTTCTCATAAATGGTGCGTAAGATGCATTCGGCAAGAACGCACTCTGTATACAATGTGTGCGTTGCTCAAGATTACAGGCATCTCACACTGCAATTTTATTGTCGCTGTGTTTTTTTAAAGCGTAGCATTGCTTTATATGTAGTAAAATAATACTTACGCAGCAAGCATGATGCGTTCAACGCACCATATTACGCAGAAATGAACTAAATGAATAGAGCTTTATTCTAAAAGCCCTTTATTCTTTACATAGGTAAAAGAGCAAATTCAAGAGACCAATTTAAAATTACAAACAATTAATGAATTACTTCAGGAAAACAAAATATATGTTCGACAAGATCATAATGTAACAGTTGACGTTGATGAATTAGATGACATTTTTAAAACAAAGATTGAAAATATAGATTTTGCTGATGTAAGAGTAAGAGATGAAATCAACACGTGGGTAAGCTATTTAACTATTTTATCGTACGAAATTTGAATTATTTTATCTTTGTTACAATTTATACGTTTCTACTTGTTTTGTAGATGAAAAGTATTGATAAATATATGACCTTGGAAAAATGTAAATTTCTCGAAGAGAGTTTCAATGGTGACTATAACGCTATTCTACTCAACGTTATTAATTGGCAGGTATGTTCAATACTTTCATACGTACACAGCTCATTTTCTACAATATTTTCATTCGATATTTTTATTCTATACAGGGAATCTGGAAGGAGCCCTTCGCTAAAATAAAAACAAAATACCAAATTCTATGAAACAAAAGATGAAACTATCGAATTAGACATGATGTGCAGACATTCCATATTCAATTACAGCAGCAGTGATTCACTTGATGCTAAGGTAATAAGTTTGGTAAGGGCGTTACTTTGTGGGCCCCGAGCCATTCGTAGGTCTCTCTGAGAGTACCGTCAAGGCAGCTTTGAATGCACATGGCAATGATAAACACAGGCTGGAGTGGATGGCCTTTAGGGGTCTGGAACACTCCAAGAAATTCATTGCAAACAGAGCCACGGGCTTTACCCGGAAGTTTTGCGGGTACAACAAGGGCCAAATACGCCTATTCACAGGAGCGTTTACTGCTCATTTTGGCACCAACGACTTCCTGTGCAGATTGAGATTGTCAAACAATTCGATCTGCAGAGCCTGTGGTGAACAGGACGAGTCTATATCACACCTACTGTGTGAATGTGACGCGTTGGCCGGACTAAGGATGGGTCTGATGGGATTGGCATATCCGAACCCTGAAGACTTCAGGCTTCTCCCTCTGAAGTGTACGCTGCGACTGATGCAGTACATTCATAGGGAGATAGCTCAGGGATAAACCTCGGGGCCGACACAAAAGATCCCACTGGGTCGAAATGTCGCCGGTCTACAATGACTGGCCCCCGGATCAAGATAAGATAAGATAAGGGCGTTACTTGGTGGAAATCCACTGCAATAAACTAATTGGGAAGATCCGCCACGCCTTCTTAAATTGCCCAACTCAACTATTGCAATAGATAAAGATTGAAGCTCATTCGCTGAAACATAATAATGTTTCATATTATGTCGACGCATATTTTGAGTTCGAAGCGAAATACTGCAAGTTGGATTAGGCCGTTAGGAGTTCAGTATTGTCAACCTTTTTCTAATACAATAGATAGGTGGGCAATCCGAGTGTAAGTAGTGGGTTACTCTCTGCCCAGTTATTTTATTAATATATTTTACTGTGACTTTGTGTCCTTTGTATGCATAATAGAATATGTGACTGGAAAACGCAAATCAGCTGTACCATATTATAAAATGCATGATTCAAACAAATTCACTCGTCGGTACTATTTACTTTATTTATATTTCTTAACCTAAAACATTTGCTTCGGCTATAAATGCAGGCCAGAGTCGAATAAGAATTTTAAAATAATTGTTTATTTATTGTGACGATGTGTTAACCCGTCCGATGCACGCGTCACAAGTTATGCTTGACTGTTTCTTCTCATGATAAATATTATTATTCGCCTAAAGTAAGGTAAAGTTGACAAACAAAGTAAGAACCGTTTGTAAAATACACACATTTGATTTGATGCTATATTATCAATATGCAATAAAACTGAGAACACAAATACGAAATATAATGAACGTTTTTCTTTTTTAGATTGTTGAAATTCCTCTTCAAGGACACCTTTCAATTTTAATTATACTGCCAAATCAAATTGAAGGGGTCGACTCTCTTATTGAAACATTAGCTGAACCAGAAGCTTTCCAGGATAGTCTTAATACCTTGTCTCCCTGCAATGTACGTGTTACCCTGCCGATATTTAAAATCAAAACATTCATAAATTTTCGAGAAATATTGCAAAATGTAAGTAGCCTCTATCATAATATAATTACCTTAATTATTAACTTTCCTAATAAAAATTTAATTCAAAGCATTAACATGTTTTTAGTTGAACGTTATTGATATATTTTCGACTAATCAAGATCCCTTGGTCCATATATTGAGTGACGAAGATTTATATTTGAGTGATGCTGTTCAATGCACAATTTTTCAAGTAAATGAGAAAGGTGAACCTAGTAAGTAAAATGTTTACACCAAGCGCATTATTTTACGCTATTTTTTTGTTAAAGCACAATACGCCTAAGTAATGTTTCAATTGGAACTACCACTACCTGGACACAAATTATCATGGCCGGTCTGAAAGTCACCAAACAGACGAACTCAGGTCGGCTGGTGCAAAGAAAATATGTTCAGGTGGGGATTCGTAGACGATTTCAAACTGGGCTGTTTGTGCGGTGCAACCCAACCAATATCGCACCTTATATTGTGCCCTGAGTGTCCCAACAACTGCACGTATGAGGGCCTGATGATTGCTTCAGACGATGCAATCATGGTGGCTGGGTTCTAGGTCGCAAATAAATGTGGCAATCATAATATTGAATTATGATTACCACCGAAACTAGAAGAACCGCAATAAGAAGAAGAAGATTGGAAACACGCTTTAAGGTGGGCTAGCATTGCTTTATGGTGCTCGCATGCAATGCAAGTACAATTTTTTATATTTTATTTTAATCTTGTTTTTTTGAAACTTTTACGCACGGCGTATTTCAGTTCCATCATAACCTAAACATAATACTAACCACTTATGCAAGTACAATTGGCTACATAGGCAAGCTATTCACGTAGGATAAGTGCACGGGTTAGCCTGCCCGAGTAGCTCGTACTAGTCGCCTCCACAATGCAAATAGCTCGCGCAAGTAGCTGTGCTTACAAAAGTTACCCGCGATATTACAAGTTTAAATCGCTAGTTTTCCAAAAGTTTATAAAAATCCCAAAACATAATAATATTGGCTTATACACCATAGACTAAACCATGTTTCATCTTGATACATCGCCTAGAAGACGAGTAGAAGCCTATCGAGTCTCAAAATACCAGACAGAAATAAAAGTCTACTGTGACTGGCCACCAGTGTTCCGCTGCAACACCATAGGTTAATAAAAGGATTTTTTGGATACACCACCTAGTACAACAAACCTAGTACGTAACAACAAAAAGTAGTTGGTGAGTGGGAGATAGAGACATAGGTTATTTTTAACATATTCCTTCTGAAACTTCTATAAAGAAGGATCATATTGATAATCCTATTTCCAAATTCCACGAGTAAGAAGCCGCGGGCAAAAGCAATTAGTATTACAACAAATAGTATTACTTTGTATTTTATTTCAGGGCCAGCTGGACGACGGCAGAAATTTAAGCCTCCAGGTAAATAAGACGGTTTGTTATGCTCTTATAATGCAGCTGTGTTTGAAAAATTATTCATAATCCAATCATTTAATCAGTTTCTATCAGCCAAGTATGTAGTAAATTAACATTTGTTATAACTTAATATTGTCTTATGTTTACGCGAATGTTATACATTGAAATTAAACACTTTATACTGATTATATCGCGTTGTTTATTTTACTTTAAACACTGTTATTACATAATTTTGAAAACTCTAACACTACTATTATTGAATTTTACTACTATTTAAGCTATATATTTTTTCTAATTAAAACTATTTGTATTTAAGTTTACGCTTTGCCCCGACGTTTCGGTTGCTTTACAGCAGCCATGTTCACGGGGAGATCCGTATAGGAGATCCGTATAAAGTGTTTAATTTCATTGTTATAACTTGTTCAATTAATTAACTTACGTTAATCCTCCTTAGTGAGGATTTAAAAATTATGTATATTTGTATCGGATAATTGTGTGACGCGTCTGCATGACTGGATACCAACCTCGTTCGGATTTTAAATTCTCCATTATTTATAAATGCTGTTCTTATATGCTTTTTAAACACTTAATAGACGTCTATGAAATCTAAGATGTTAATATCACACTAACTTAGATTCCATAATTAAAAATTGATTCTTTATCAGAATGAGTTTGAGTAAAATATGTTTATGCTACAATATAAGATTTTCATTGCGTTCAATCTAGCATACTTGCAACCTTAATTGTATGAAAACTACCTAGTGCTATACGGTTGCACTAGCCTTCAAAGAGTTGCAATATCTTGAGCAGCCATTACAACACTTAATTGAGTGCAAACTGTTGTGTAATCATAATATTTCTATGCTTATATAATAACAATATCAGTCCTGTATTAAACTGTTCCTCTGCTATGCACTGGCCCTTTATAAGAGTGAGTAGAATTAGGCCATAGTTCACCACGCCGCGCGCCGGCCCAGCAAAGATTGGCAGACTTTACATGTCTTTGAGAACATTATGGAGAACTCTTAGACATGCAGGTTTCCTCACGATGTTTCCCTTCACCGTTAAAGCAAGCTGTAATTTACTAGTTAATACACACATAAATTCAAAAAGTCAGGGATGCGCGCCTTGGGATCGATCTCGAGACCTCTGCGTGGCAGTCCAATGGGTTCCCACTAGGTTATCGCTGCAGCTTCCTTATAGGTACTATAATATTTTTCTTATTACAGATGACGTTAAAGACTTCAATGTAAATCATCCGTTCGTATTTTACGTGATGGAAGGAACTAACATTCTGCTCATCGGTGTCTTCCGTAGTCTCGTATGAGAGCAATGCAACTGAAACAAAGACATATGAATTAAATGAAAAATGTAGTTAATATGTAATATATTAACTACATTTTTCATTGAATTCTTATTTATAGCGAATTAAAATTATAAACTTATAAAAAAAATACACTGCTTTGTGTATTTGGATAATTTTAACTATATAAAATAACTAAATATAGTTGTTTTGTCCCAACATATTATATGATTTTATTATAATCGACAGTAAATATTACAGTGTCTTTTGTATTTTTATTTTATGAAGTAGTTTACCATTTATAGTTAAGAAGTTAAAGTCATATTTGAAAATCGATGTTGTATTTGAATCTTATTTCCCAGAGGATTAAAATGAATACGAGATAACTTTATATCATATTTCAAGATAATATTAATCTTTGTTAATTCTTATCAATCAAATATGGCCCAAAATTATATTAAAGACTGTAAACACGCAATTAACGGACTTGGAGTACATTTAAAATAAGAACATCAATTTGTGGCTCACATAAATAATTGTCCGTATTGAATTCGAACCCAAAATACATAGCGCAACGGCGAGGTGACTGTCAATGCATTGCGCCAGTTTTATACATTTTTTTAAATTAATACTCGACTTCATGCCGCATTTATAATTTTTTTTTAAAGTATTCTTAGTTTTTAGATTTTGGGTATGGCTTCTGCAGAGGTACCTACTGCAATGGATACACATAATGGGCTATTTTTGTGTTAGAAGTGGAGTAAGTAGTGCAACTGTCCCTGATCATAGGAGTCCGGTATTGTCAACAATTTGGTTAGACAGTCCGAGGGTGAGTTCCTATCTTTACGATTATTTTCTTACAATAGATTTTCGCCAAGCTATTTCTGTCGGTTCTATAAGTAGAAATCGTTTTATTTTTCTGTTAAATTATACAAATCACAATGAAGGTTCAATAATTACTTGGACTGATAAAAAATGTACGTTATAAATGCACATGACTGTGATATATGTAAATATCGCATTGTGGTTAATGCTCGAGCGCTAGGTCATTCAATGATTAATGATGATAACATCCTGTTACACAAGTTTGTAAGTAATATTGTGAAGTAAGTATTTGATAACATACAGTACAAAGGAATCCCCGTTTGTATTTTAAGAACCAATTAGTACGAGTCAGCACTTAACTACACAACAGAAAAATTTCCTTTTATTGTATTTATGTGTAACAGTCTTGTGTTGAGCTCCTTAAGAAAGGACGGTGCTGGGTTACCAACTCGAACCGTGTATTTAAACCCGCTTGGATTCAGTTGTTAATTTTCATACCAGAAAAAACAATAGTTTATCAACTTACGTTCATAATTTTTAAAAGATTACTTCCTTAGCTAAAAATATACTCGAAAACATGGGTATGATGAGCAGCTTAGAAGGTGACATCCTATGTGTCAAGTGTTACCATGTATGTTTGATGAGGCATGTAGCCTATACGCCTGAATGGATGTAGTATTATGTGACATAACTATTTTACACTAGCTTTTGCCCGCGGCTTCTCTCGGGAAGTATTTCTTTTTCTGAATAAAAAGTATTCATTATAATATTCTATTCCGTATTCCTGACAACGTATATACGAAATTGTATAATGATCGGCCGATTAGTTAAGAAGTGAAAGCGTAACAAACAAACTCACATTCACACTGTAATATTAGTGGGGTCCATTGTTACTTACAGCAGATCTAATTGCAGACTATTGCAGATCTTGATAATTTTATCAAGCCAACTTCCTTTTTTACAAATGCAACTACCGCGCTTGAAATAAATTCTGAGTCGCGGAGGACTTTACAATCATTCAAACAACGGATACAAAGAACACCCATACTCGGAACAACGATTTGTGGATCACACAAAGTTTTGTCCCGTGTGGGATTCGAACCCACAACACTCGGCGCAATGACAGTAGCGAGGCGATCACTTAAGCCATTACGACATCCATGCAGTCAACAATAAAAATGTAATTGTAATAACCACTCAACGTAGTGACACATAATAAAAATCAAAATCAAAGTAAATTTATTCAAATTAGGTTACAAGGTAACACTTATGAATGTCAAAGTTAAACGTAATTTTTTTTTCTGTAAATTTACTTTTACTGCCATATTCAGCAAAGCAAAGGTGTAGGGCTCATGAGAAGAACGGGCAAGAAACTCATAGCCACTCTTTTTAATCGCCAAGTGTACAATAATATTTCGTTTACAAATCATAACTGTAAGGTGCTGTAACCATTTTTCCATGAACTACTACTCAACATACTACTCAGCATTTGATAAAATTTTATGGTAGCCTCTAAAGCAGCAGTATGGTAAATAGGAGCATCCACTTACATGTACATAAATAATCAAGACAAGACATGATTGTAGTCCGTAGTTTAATCTAACTGTTTAAATAAAATGTAGGAAGTAAATTATCGAATTCCACGAATATTATTAACCTCTGAGTCTTCTTCGAGAAGGTTAATGAAAACACTATGTGGGTCTGTGTGTCTCTGTTAGTGACAGTTTGTTAGTGACAGGCATAACCGGAACCACTCCGACCGATTGACTTGTAACTTGGTGCGCAGAAGACACCTTGGGGTCATCCCTCGGTCGAGTTTGAATATGGGCCCTGTGGGTCAAAATACCCTCGAGAAATAGGGGTCACAAGGTCATAAGGTCAGGGGATATCCACCAACAGAGTGATTTGGAAGTCCAAGGGAGAGGCTTTTTGATGGGAAAAAAAAGGTCACATGAAGACGAAGAAGTTGAAGCCTGGGTTTTTACACTCATCTCGTTATATTAGTGTTATATTCTATCAGGTGCCACTTGTTAATTGTCATACACATCATTATTGTCTATGTCAGTGAAGCTAACAGGAAAAAGAACCTTAAAACCATGTTATACTGACGGACTCTACAAAGATTTCCTGTTATATTATTTCAATTATAAGAAACCAGTTTACGAAATACTCAAAAAAACATATTATTTAAAAGGAACTGTGTTATTTTTTGATCTCAGTCTTGTTCTTGAGTTCGACTTCGACTGACAAGTTTGCAAAAATGAAGACTCTCCTAAGCAGTAAGTCTCTCATATCTGAAATAATTTTGCAAATATTAGTTATTAACCTATTGCACGAAGTGACATACCATTTTCACAAATCAATACATTCCTTCAAGTCAGGCGTAACAGTACCTAAAGGTTACCATCCTGATTAACATAGGTTTAGCGATGTCAAGGTCATTTATTTTCGTATATACAAGTTTTTAGGATTGACGTCATCAAAGTAAAGCTGTATAAATAATACTAAAATAAATCGTTGAAGATTATTAATTTTAGATAATCATAATTATGTAACTCAATATTTACATATTTTAATAATTGTTATTATTATAGATTTACTCATGCTGGATTACATAGATGACTGTTAGCTTAACAATTTTATATGGCGATAGATGGTATATTATTAGTACTATAGATATTAACAGGATTGCAGATACATATTGTACCTTACGTACGTATTTCAAATAAAAGTAACCCAACCCTACAATGTTCATTTATTTAAATATTTTGTGTAATAATCCGTAAGCGTGAACATGCCACCGAACCAAAAAACCTCTTCCTTGTTATCATTAATATAGATAATACATATAAAAGGATACACATCCTTCATAATATGTTATATCTGTTGCCTTTTTTACCTTAGGTGTTATAAAAGCTTAATGATTATATCTACACATACGTGCACATTTAATGACGCAACTTATATTACACCTAGTCTTTTTTTTGTGTTTTTTTTACTTGGTCGAATGCATTTACACATACATCTCAGCGGGGATACGGAGAGGTAATGTCGGACTCACCGGGAAAGATGGTAAGCGACATCCCGGTTATATCGACTAAACCTACCTACCACGGTATTCCTCAACATAACCGCAATCGGCGGGGTCGTGCGAATCGCTTACATAATTATGCATTCGCGACCCCGCCAAGGTTTCGGCCCGCCGTGTGAAGTGCTAAGATATTATTTTATTATTTAATTTTCATTTATTTAAACATTTTGCCAATAAATCTAGCCTTAGGAATAAATCCAGTGCCACGGGTAACTATACAAACATTTAAACATCCTTGTTTGAATGTTTGTCAGCCGCGTCTGAGTGTGCTATGTGTCCTCACAAAGAACACCCAGACGCGGCACTACTATTTGTGGACCGCACAATTTTTGTCGTTTTGGATCGAACCTACAACACTACTTGGTGCTGTGACAACGGCGAAGTGACTACCACGCCATCCGTGCATTCAGTATGTACCTACTTGAATTCGTTTTTCTATCATTTTCTAGTATTGGCCCTGACAACTCTAGTCATGTCGGACTCAAACGTACAACAACTTCTGAAAGCGGGCAACGACCGGTTTACCGCCAAAATGTCACAAGTAAGTTTAAAAAACCACACTTTGTTAAAAAGGGTAGAAAATAATTCATTAATTTTAATGTAATAACGCGTGGGGTGGGGATTATCAAAATATCTTAGAAAGCACACCAAGCTTTTATACATTAAAATTATTAAATTATCTTCTACTTATTTTAATAAAGCTTGATTTTTAGTATTTTAATTTATATTTTCATCTAAATTATTGTATTGTCATCGGTTCTCAATAAGTGTGCAAAGTTTCAAACCAATCCGTCTGTTTGAAAGGGGTGAAAATCACGTTCAAAGATTCCGTTACATAGATTCATAGATACATACAAAGCTAATAAAAGCGTGTTGAAATAGCATGGCGTATGTCCACTATGATAGTGTAATTGAATATGTCGTAAAAAAAATCTCTTGAATGTGAATAGCCCAATCTGAATCCCAACTAATATTATAAATGTGAAACTATGATTTTTGGTTAGCTGGCTTGTCATTCTTTACGTTGTAACTGAGCAACGGGTAGACCGAATTTCTGCACATGCATTTTCTTTGAAAACGGTAACAAAGTCGAGAAAAGCTAAAGAAATCCGCGAAAAATACTAAAAGACGTATCAGGGCTGGTTTTAGTAAAAATTAAAATGGTATCACGTAGAGTAATCAAGCGGGGATCGATCTCGCGACTGATTAAGAGTGCAACAGTGTATATGGGCAACAACCCCTTCTTTTTATTTAAAAGTGACATTTTTCAATTCCTTTGTTATTTGCTAGTTTTGGATTTTTCATTTGCATATAAATATACATACATAAATACAGTCTGTATTAATAATTTGTTCTACATAACCCATTGTGTCTGCACTTAGCCTGACGATTGAGCCATTGTGCATAAGTAATCAAAGTAAAGGGTTATTCGGTCACTACCATATACCACTTCAACTCTGTCCAGAAATACAGTATTGGACCGATAGTGTACAGTAATTTCTTTATCGTTTCAGGATTGTTCAGAAGTGCTCGCTAGTTTCTCATCTCATCTATATCTTTACGTGCCTCGGAAAGCACGTAAAGCTATTGGTGCTGCACATTATCTCTCTCCGATCGTGTCGGATTGCCGTCCCATCAGATCACGAAAGTTAGGGAACAGAGAGTGCACTTGTGTTTATGCACATACTTGTGCACTAAAATATCTCCTGCTTAGATCGCCAGACTCCGTTAGAATTATCCGCCGTGACCGACATTCGGTCTGGAGGACATTATTATTATTTGTAATAACAAAGTGTATTATTTACAGGAAGTTTTAAAAAGCGAAGCGGGTAAGAGCTGCGTACTGTCAGCATTTTCTGTACTATCTCCGCTTGCACAACTAGCCTTAGCCTCAGTGGGACCATCACATAATGAGCTTCTCAAAGCAATAGGAATGCCCAATGACAACGTGGTAAGTATTTGTAACATAATAACTCTTAAACTTTCGCAGTATCTTGATAGCTTATAACGTCTTGACCAGATTACACAGCTGATGTCAACCACCTAAAGGTAAATAATATACAGGATCGCGGTAATGTCCGTTACAAATATATTAGCTTACATAATTTATTTTATAAAATTTGCTTAAAGTGTGTAAAAAGATTTTACCAATCCAAGAGATATACTGCGTGGGCTAAACATACATATATTATCTTCTTTTTATTGGTCCTAAAAGTTAGACAATAACAAGATCATATTTATCGATTTAGAAGTTACGCACCGTGCATTACAGAGCTTAGAACAAACATAGAGGAAAATTATAAAATAAAATTATCTTGCAAAGTGCCAGTCTCAAAAACAACTTGTAATCTGAGGCTAGCAATGTTTACCAAGTGAACCAACAATCAGAAGAAAGTAGGTAGATGGCACACTAAGGGTGCCAGCCACCCTGATTCTATAGGCCATGTGTTGTAGCACAAAATTTGAGACCATTTTGTCAGTAACAGATTGCTTAAAGTATATATTTTTGTGATTCCATATTAAACAGTTTTATTAATACCTAACAGATAAAATGATTCATAATACTGTTCCAATGTGTCTAGTGCCGGCGAATTAATTCAATAGCATATCATTTATTGTCGGTAATATACCTACAATAATGATAATGTATCTGTGTATATAATATTCATAGGTATTTTGTCTATATCATAACATCATATATATTCAATTGTATAGATTTATATGATAAAGTATAATCAGACATCAAGATATTCCAAAATTCATGATGCTACTTAGATTACCTTAATATTAAACTCAATAATCCTTCGACCTAAAAAAACATGTTGTGATTAACTATATGCATATAAATAGGAAAGATAAATAGTAGCAAAGACATACCGTTTTCTTATCTGTTTGTGCTAATTGATTTTTCACGAAAAAGGCGTGTACAAACATCCTTGCAACCTATAAATTTTGTAAATTTCTTTGGAAGCCATAAAGGATTATCATAACATTGTGAATATGCTGCAGTTCTAATAAAATTTCATTTATATGTGTCAAATTGATAACCTTCTGTTTTTAAGTCGGTTGATCAATAAAACAACATTCTTCACTTGTTTTACTATGAAGTATCTTATTATTAACATATATCAATATTGATATTAAATCTAATTAGCAGAAACACTCCATAGCCGACGAAAGGTTAGAATTACTTGTCATGCCTAGTGGATTTATGCTTATTTCAACATTTTTACAGACAATGGAAGCCTTTTCCGAAGTTAATACAAGACTTCAATCAGTGAAAGGTGTCGAATTAAAACAAGCAACTAAAGTGTATATTCGCGATGGCTTCACTTTGAATGACGAATTCGCCATAATTTCTAAAAGCGTTTTCAACTCAGAAGTTCAGAACATAAACTTCGGTAAAAAGCAAGAAGCTGCCGATGAAATGAATGCATGGGTTAGTACTTAGCTCAATAATTTGTATTAATTTAATATGAATGAAAGTCAAAAACTGTGACCTTCAGCATTTTTGAATTTACCTAATTTTGTCACCAATGTTCACGGGAAGACCTCCTCGTAAACACGGCTGCTGAAAGGCAACCGAAACATCGGGGAAAGTGTAAAATTAAATATATATAGTTTCTATAATTTAAATAATTTTTTTATACTTAAATAGAAGCAACCAGTATCTAGTAACAGTGTTTAACAATAGTAGTATTAAAATTATGATATTATAGTGTTTAAAAAAATAAACACTATAAAATTCAAATAAAATTGTTTAATTTAAATGACTGAACTTAATATCTATACATATCGTTAAAGACATGATTTTAGTCTTACAAAACATGTTTCTATGAATACAGCGTAATGTTCAGATATACATATAAGCGAAAATGTTAAATTGTGGCAAGTAGACTTGCTACAACTTAAAAGCATTTTATTAAGGACTTTTTTTTTAAATATCAAATATAGTTATAATAGTTAAAAATTGTTAATAGTACAAAATATTTTACAGGTTGAAGATCATACCAATAAGCGTATAAAGAACTTAGTAGATCCAAAAACACTTACAGGAAGTACAGCTGCTGTTCTTGTCAACGCCATTTATTTTAAGGTAATCCTATCTTTATTGACCGCAATGATTAATATTGTGAAATAAACGGTAGGTAAGTCTCATTAAAACTAATCAATTGCATACATTTACTAATATAAATAATTGATTATAGGGCAAATGGAAATCTCCCTTTGAGAAATCGGTCACTCAGGACGGTGAATTTTTTGTGACTAATGATAATAAAGTGAAAATACCCATGATGTTCCAATCTGAAACATTTAAGTATAGTGAAAGTGAGGAACTGGATGCCAAAGTAAGTTTGCTGTAATAATAATTTGCGATCAGAATAAATGAAGGAAGAATATTACTATAAGAAATAAGTATAGTTTTGGCGCCATGTTGCGCTGAACTGAAACTGGACTATAGTCCTTTTGCGCATTTTACTGATAAAAATAAAAATAACTACAAGAAAATTATTGGGAAGAGAGGAACCTGCCACGCACTCTCGGATTGCCTACCCCAACTATTGTAATAGCAAAAGGTTGACAATACCAAACTCCTCTCAATAGCCACGACGTGGAACCCGGGCGTACTCCAACCTACAATGTTCTGCTTCCAGTACAAAATATGCGTCAACAGGTGTGAACCAAAAAAAAGGACCAAATTTCAGCACTGGGTATGAGAGAGATCTTAAAGAGATGCCTTGCTTTCAGTATATAAATTATATGGTATTTCTTTCTTGCACATGCGGTCAGATTTTATACACTCGCTTATATTATATGGGCTGTATACTTTATTATCATCGTGAATAAAATATTTATATATTTTTTTTAATTCGTTTTTAAAATATAACTAACATTCTTTTATCTGTTATAGTTACTAGAAATGCCATATGAAGGAGATGAAACATCGTTTGTAATTATACTTCCAAATAAAAACGACGGTATTGACTCTCTTATTAAAAAACTCCACGACCCAGCAACTTTGTCAAACGGCCTTCAAACAATGTCTTACACAAGCGTTCATGTGACTCTGCCCAAATTTAAAATTGAAACTACAACAAATCTTAAAGAAGTTCTTGGAAAAGTGAGTATAACCTCCGTGTTCTGATTTTCGTTTTTCATATAACTATATCGTAATCGTCATCAATCGTAATTAATTTTAAGCAACTTGAAGGCCTTAAACGTAAATGCCGAAGTTTCAGGCCGTCTGTTCGTACCGTGAGACACATTTATGCCGAAATTTGTACTGTCCTGAATGTTATTACGTTACCTCCTGATTGTCCTTAGCCTTTTCATTAAGCAGTCTGAACAAAGAGTATCAGAGTTTTGGAAAGAAATAAACTTTGTTGTAAATTATTTTTCTTTGGCCCGAATTTTCGGATAGACATTTTCTTACTAGACCTACAGTAAATGTAACTACTATGTGAAGGTGCAAATAAATAATTATATTTTATTAAACTACAACACTGGAAGGGAATTTGAAGAACTACTAGACGAAGCTTTTTTATGAACACATACAGTAGGTATATATTAGTTGTAGGTAATAATTTTTACTAAAAATCTAATTAGTACTATACTTGTCAGATTGTTTTGAAATATTATGCTAAAACTACGGTATACAGTTGTATGTGCCTGTTTACGAAGTTGCTATATCTGTGACGCAGTGGTACTGAATGCATGCATGAGGTCTCGGGTTCAAATCCCGGGTCGGGCCAACAAAAAGTTATTGAGTTGATTGATTATTATTACATACATCAAAACTAGAAACATTTAGTCATAGTGACGTTTATATTGCAGATAAATATTGAAAAACTATTCATTGAAAATGAAGCTCGTCTGGACAATCTAATAAAAGGTGCAGAGAATTTATATGTGAGTGACGCTATTCAAAAAGCTTTTATAGAAGTCAACGAGGAAGGTGCTGAAGCTGCCGCTGCTAATAGTAAGTATACTTTGAGACTATAAATATTATACCATGTCGCAACTGATAGAATAATTACCTGTACTTTGAATGAATTCACTAGGGCCACTTATTGTGTATTATCTATTAAAAAACACGCGTATTTATGCTATATGTCTATTGGCTATGCGCGTAAAATACGCGTGTTTTCCATTACTGCTAAGTACCACATTATAGTATAAGGTTATACACCAGTAATAATAGTTGTAGGTAATGTGAAATAAATAAATATGAACTCGATGAAAACAATCGCTTTCATTATAATTTCATCCGAAAAACACAGTTCTGCATGTGGTATGGCGTAGTTATATAAATGGTCGCCTTCCCACTGTTACTGCGTCGAGTGTAAGTGTGTAGAGTGTTCGCTCCACACACGGAGCAAAAATTTTGTGAACCATAAATAGCTGTTCCAAGTCTGGGTATTTTGTTTTCGTTGTTTGAACGCTTGTATAGTTGCCCGTGACTCTGTATTTATTCCTAGTGCGTTTTCCTCAATATATTTTCACTTATTGTATATAGTTGTATATAGTAGCGCACATATCACTTACACTAATGTATTTTAAACTTATGAGACATAAGTATTTATTAACACTTTTTTTTTCAGAGTTTGGCTTATATATTGAATCATCCGTTGTAAACTTTTCTTACCAAACTTTCAATGCTGATCATCCGTTCCTATTCTATTTAATGGAGAAAAACAATATTCTGTTTAATGGAGTATTCAGATCGTAGGTAGGTGCTATGTTTTTGTATGTCATAGAAACTAACTGTCAATCGGGCTACCGGTAAATATAACAATACATATGTTACTAATTTAACAATTTAGTTACAAAGAAACCTTTATACAACGTTTATATTTTTTAAGTATAATAGTTAACCACAATATTGTGCTAAGTCTGCCAATGCGCACTGGACCAGCGTGGTGGATTTTGGCCCAGGCCTTCTTGTATAGTAAAAAATCCTTTCACATCTCAACACTTTATAAACAGGGCTGATATTGTTACAATTGTAAAAATAATAAAACAGATTACAACTTAGTTCATAAATTAGGCACTGGGTCATCAAATAAAGCTTTACTGATAAACATGCCTCGAGTGTATTCCTGTAGCTATTAGGTGCGATTAGACATGTTCAATACGTTGGCACGCCTCTAACATAGTGTATGTCATCGGGCTGGTCGTTAGCTTACTCTAAAGGATTTCACATATGACGCGGCGTCGTAAAAGATTCTGCAAATCTGCAACTAGAGGTCGTCGAGTGCGAACATATTAAGGTACATATGTACACACATCAATAGAATCTAGGGATACCCTAAACCTAAATTATTTACGGCTTTATAGTTTAAAATCTTTTTAGTTACCATAATAAGTTTATATACAGATTAAACCTCTTTTATTCAATTTTAAAATTTAAAGATGTAAATAAAAAAGAAAAACTAAATACGGCGGCAAAATTGTTAGTAATTCCTTACGATAAGGTAAATTAAAATTGTTTTATTGATATTTATTATTAATGAAAAGGGATTAGATTACTTAGGTAATATAATGTTAGACAACGGGTCTTACTCATGATAAAGTATTTAAAAGGTAATAAATACCTATTGATTGCCCGACGTTTCGACCGACTTGCTTCGATCGTGATCACGGGTTGGCTGATGTGAGCTCAGCGGCGCCTTCGTGAAGTGCGGGTTTCGGCAACTACCCTCACTTGGTCACTATTATTTATATTCGCACTGTCGGTATTTCGACACACAACACTAACGACGTCTACACATTGGCTACCTTTCGTAATGTTTGGTCCCGTGTGGAGACACGGGACCAAACATTACGTGATCTACAAATAGTTGTGCCTAGTCGGGGTGTTCTTTATGTCCATTGTTTGAATGTATGTAAAGTGCCCCGCGATAGTATTTACTCCTAGAGTGAAATTTCTCCTAATAAAATAAAATTAAATAATGCATGTATTCAATGTGTATAAACATTTGTATTTTCAATTTGCACTTCGATAATATTTAGTTGGAAGCAATCACAGAAGACCCTTAGGAGAATAATTGAGAAATATGATCGAAAATAGTTTAATAAAATAGCAAATGAAAAAATATGTTTTATTGAATCCTTTTACTGTTGCATAGTTCAAACTTAAATTCAAATATATGTATTTCTTCCATATTATAATGCATCCGTATTACTTGGATACGTAAATACAAACAAACATACAATTAAATTAGAAAGTTATTCATACTCTCATTCTCACTCTCACTCTCTCTCCCTCTCTCCCTCTCTGCCCATCCAAGGGTAGTCAGTGCAAACGTAGGAGACCTCATAAACAGCAGTCGCATTCAATACGGCTCCACTAATAAGGCAGTCATTTTAGACCTTCATCACTACATATTTTAAAACAAAGTCCTCCGCCGTGTCTGTCTGTTCGCGATAAACTTAAAAACTACTAAACGGATTTTCATTCGGTTTTCATTAATAGACAGAATGATTGATGAGGAAGGTTTAGGTATACCTAAACCTTCCTCAAAACCGGTTTTGTACTACCCGTGTGAAGCCGGGGCGGATCGCTGGTATAATCGAATACCCAATAGTAAACTATATAAGACATAATTTTCAATCTGCCTGTAAAAATAACTAAAACGTACATTAGATTGTTTACCTTTTCACAGATAAACCATTAAACCGATTTGAATGAAATTTGGTACAGAGATAGAAAAGAAGTAGAATAGCAAGTAAAAAAAAATTGTATCAAGTTTATATGTAAACCAACCAAGCGATAGACATACTATGCATACATAGTTTGCAAATATACTGTTATATTGATATACCTCAGTGAGGCAGCGATAATGAATGCGGCTGTACGATCTCAGTTTCTATCTGATAGTATTATTGGCATTTAATGTTAAGAAATTCTCAATGACAACATGGAGTTTGGAACTGTGTCCCGCAGATGGTTATTGACCCGCGCTCTATTACTTGGGACTCAGAACACTACCTGGAAAATGTAAGTGTATGACAACTCAACTTACTTCCTTAAGAATATAGACGTTAGACTAAGTCCTTGAAGAGGACCTAGTATGATATAACTGAGTAACTAAAAAGGATTGTGAGTTTTGGTGTGACTGTAAGGACTTGCCAATAGAATGCCAATGTTAGAGAAGTAGTCATTAAAAGTTTCACATACATGTTATATATCTGAGTTAATTCCCAAAGGAGAATCTAACTTTGAACGAGCATAGTTTTCTTTAACTTTATTATTAGTAAGATTTTTTTTAACTGCCTCATTTTTAAAGCCTTTGCCCATTTGCCTTCACATTCCTATGATTTGTAATAGTCATGACTCTTGGTTCGCTGAATCAAATCAAAAACATTTTGTCTCTAACTTTTATACTTTGCTTCTATATCTTTATCATAAGGATTTGTAATCTTAGCGAAATAAAGTATTTTTAGACTGTAACTAAAGCAGATTGATTTTCTTGAGTTTAATTAACAATAGAGACAAGATATCTATGTGATATCTATGTGATATGAAACCTCATATATTTAATACAATTGATGTTCAATAGCATTTGTGAGCTTTCATATGCATGTAGATCGATATAAGTATATATCTCTACAACGTTTCAATTCGGCAGTCAGATTAAATTCGCACGTAATCTACACTGGGAGAGTTGGCGCTACCATTCTCTAACTAGCTTAAATATAAATACATATATATATAATTTTGTATGCGTATATATTGTAAGCTTGCTAGTTTTCTTGTATATCTACAATGCTACTAATATATTTCGTCATATTTGCAATTTTAAATCAAATTATATCTTGACTGCACGATTGCATACTAGGTGTAAGTCGCTTGCCACTGTCGCCGCGCCTAGTTTTGTCGGTTCGACCCTCATGCGGCAAAAATATAGCGTCAAATACCATTTATTTATTTAGGTCACAAACTAAAACTTATGAACGTAAAAGTCTATTCGTAAGTGAGTTTACTGAAGCTACATTTAGGATAGGTGCTGGGTCAGGTAATTTATCTATGAAAGGAACTAGCAACAATCCTACAGCCACTCTTTTAAATCTCAAATTGAGTATAATATCAGTATTTTACAACTTATTTCAATAATATGATGTTGCAGCCATTATGCTACACTAGATTTTGAAGGTTAGTAGGTTAGTCTCTAACAGTACATTTTTCTTCATGAAAGATACCGTACCCTATGTTCCTTTTTATATGCGTGACAACGTGTAAGCGACATTTCATGACGATCGGTTGTGTAGTTAAGGCGTGAAAGCGTAACAAACAAACAAACACACTTACATTTTCATTTATAATATTACTAAGGATTCAAATTTGTTTGTGGTTTTTGTGGTCCTCTCGTTGTCTTCTAATTTAGCACCCGTACATTATTAATTTAATAATGTTACTATTTAAGTAGAATGAGCTCAAATTATCATGACTTCCTATATATATCCTTTGTGAACAGGACAAGTCCATATCACACCTACTGTGTGAATGTGACGCGTAGGCCGGACTAAGGATGGGTCTGATGGTATTGGCATATCCGAACCCTGAAGACTTCAGGCTTCTCTCTCTGAAGTGTACGCTGCGACTGATGCAGTACATTCATAGGGAGATAGCTCAGAGATAAACCTCGGGGCCGACACAAAAAATCCCACTGGGTCGAAGTGACGCCGGTCTACACTGACTGGCCCCCGAATCAAGTCAAGATAAAATAAGATAAGATCATGACTTCGACTTGTTGTCAAATACAAAAGAAAACCATTCCTTCATAAGTAACAGAAACTACATTTAAATCAGTTGCTAAGTCTAGACAAAATATTGATTCTGTGAGAACAAAAAATTAAAAATTAAATAAAAATGTTAAAGAAAAGTCAGTATTTTATAACATATTTCAATATGGTGTTGCAACCATTATACCATTATTATCGACGAAACAAATAAAAAAAAATATCTATCTTCTTCAGTTTAAGTTAGTGAATCACTGGATTCTAAACATTTTTATGCCACAGTATATAATTATAAGAAACTACACTACTACTAAAATTATAACCACTGGCACACCCGTCGCCGCATTATACTATTAGAATATTCTACATGTACACTCGCCGCTAATATGATAAAGCCCTAATATAATAATGAAGGACGGGATGAAGTTACGTCTTTGCTTATTTGCCGAGGATAAACTTTAGATTTACTGTTTGAAATTAACTGGTAGATAACTTATTGTTGAATAGATATGTCTGTACTTGACTTAAAATTGACCTATTAATGTATTAAATATAAGTTCACTTAACTTATTGAGTGGTAGCGGTACATCGGCGGCTAGACACAATAGGTTTTCAATGATGTCTGCAATTCCATCAATGGACAGGTTAAAATGATTAAATATGATATTTTTAATGCTCTTGGTGGCGGACAATCAAACGAGTTACGTAATGGTAAGCCGTATACGCTAACTGCCTTATAGACATAGCTGCGGTCTCTTGGTGCAGCAGAGTTAATACCGAGATAAAAGAACAGACCAATTAGTCTCTCCATATTATTTAGTAAAGCGCAGATTGTCTGGAAAGGTTGATTATTACAATATGTGTTACAAAGAAGATAAACAAATTACGAACGCTATTGGCATGAGAAGATACGATTAAAGATGCTAAATGATATAAACCTTATAAATACCTTATTTTTACAGAAGGTCGATTAACCTGAAGAATTATGGCGGCACATGCTATGTACCCTGTGATCATCGAGCATCACAATACGAGACATTAAAAGACGTCAAAGCAAAATGGCTTTTAAGATATTTCTTCTTAAATTACCATTCCCGCACTAGACATAAATCTTGTGCCGTGGGGTACTTTAGAAATATCGAACACAAAGAGTACCTCGAAACAACTGCTAATTGTGGATGACAAAAATTTTTGTCCCGTGAGGGTATCGTAACCATAACACTGGGCGCTACAGTAGTGGCGAGGCGGCCACTTTAACCAAGGATGTTGCGGATGCAAATTTTTTGCCATCCGTGGTTGCGGATACGGATATTTAAAGGCTTACATCCCTAAATGTGGATGCAGATGCGGATGTCCAAATCGTTGTGGAAGCTCCGCAATTGCGGATGCTAATATTGATGAAAATTGTGCATCTTTTATAATAAAAACTATCGAATATCACCTCTGCAGGTTCAAGCCTGTTATGCAATGGTTCATAAATTTAGCTATACCATTTTCTAGTGTTCTTTGATTCTCATCTTCACTTGAAGAATCATCAGCCCATCCATTTTCTTTCTTGTCGCAACCTGTGGTATATCTCGATCCGCATTAACATCCGCGTTAAATATTGCCTCTTTGGCATGTTTCTACAGAATATACCACGGGGAGTGCTCTGAAGAGTTATTCCACCTTATCCCGCCCTCCCCTTTCCTATCCAGAACAGCGCGTGCTGGGCTCAGATGCCATCCTTACACGGTGGAGTTGACTAGAGTGCGTACCAACAAGTTTGGGTCCTCATACCTCTGCCAAACGATCAAGGCATGGAATTCTCTGTCAAGGCACGTGTTTCCTTCTTCCTTCAATCCTGGGTCCTTTAAGCGGGGCGTGAAAAGCACCTTCTCAGGCCGTCAAAGTAGAGACCTCAACATTTCCTCGGATGCTATGAGGACGATGTGGAGGCCATTGCTCTTAGACCACACGACTGCTTACCACCAGGCGGAGTGTGGTCATTTAGACGACGAAAATAAAAAATGCAGATGTCCAAATACGGATGCGAATATTCGCAATATCCCTGACTTCAACCACTACGTTATTCATGCAGTCTGCATTCTGCAGTAAGTATGAAATATTACTTATAAAATATTATAAGGCGAACATTTTATTTTTATTTTGTATAATATTGTCTTCTGTTTACGCGAATGTTATTCATTGAAATTAAACTACTATATGTATACTGATTTTATCGCGTTGTTTATTTGACACTTTCGAATTTGACAATTTAGCAACTTTTACACTACATACTACTACTATTAAACTTTACTAATTGTGAAGCTAATTAAATTATTAAAACTATTGATATTTAAGTTTATACTTTCACCGACGTTTCGATTGCTTTTCAGCAGCCGTGGTCACGGAGAGACTAAGATGGTAGTTGTCTCAATGTTCCAGTGTAGTTATTTCAAAGTACCCGAACAAAATTTGATTATTAGTGTTTCTGTTTACGCAGAATGAGCTCAAAGTATCATGCAGTCTAGCTGTGGTTTGCTTCTTCTTGGATTTGACTATTTGAATTACTGGATCCCAAGCTGGACAACTACCTTTACAAGATGCAGGGATCTATAAAATAGATTGTGACTGCGGACTCTCATACATTGGTCAAACCAAGAGAAGCATAGGCACCCGCATAAAAGAACACATAGCTGATGTAAAACACCAACGCTAGCTGAAGTCTGTTGTGTGTGAACATGTGCAACTGGGGACCAACCACTACCTGAGATTTGACAAACCACAGATTCTCACTTAAGAACACCGATTCCACCAAGGATGCTTCGCGAGGCTATTGAAATCAAAAAACATCCTAATTTCAATACAGGAGATGTTTGGAATGTACCACCGGCTTGGGTTTCAGTAATTCAAATAGTCAAACCCAAAAAGAAGCAAACCACAGCTAGACATCATGATACTTTGAGCTCATTCTGCGTAAATAGAAACACCAATAATTAAATTATGTCCGGGTACTTTGAAATAACCACACTGGAACATTGAGACAACTACCATCTTTGTCTCCTCGTGACCATGGCAGCTGAAAAGCAACCGAAACGTCGGGGAAAGTATAAACTTAAATATAAATAGATATAATAATTTAATTAGCTTCACAATTAGTAAAGTTTAATAGTAGTAGTATGTAGTGTAATAGTTTCTAAATTGTCAAATAAACAGCGCGATAAAATCCGTATATAGTAGTTTAATTTCAATTTTATTTTGTATATATTTTATTTTATAAACATTTTGTAATACCTATTTAGAGAGTATTACCTACTTATTAATTGTATTTTGAAATAAGAATTTGCATGACGGTAAAACAAAAAATAGCACGTTTATATTCAATGTTGTAGTAAAACTTAGTATTAAAATAGAGAGTTAAAACAGCATATTATTTATAATACAGATTGGTAGAATATTAAAGCGGTAATTCGTGTGCAAGTACATATTGAATAAGAAAGTTTAGGACTTAAATATCAAGGAAAAGGATCGTGCTGTTGCGATAAATGTTTACGGCTATTGTGCCACACACAGTATAATAACATACGGGGACAAAGTAATTCGTTCTTGATTTTCATTATAGACAACCAGAACATTTTATCGATATCCAATCAATGAAAAACAAGAAAGATAGCATGGTGTATTCTTAAAAGCATCTGTCACAGCGTTTCCTTATTCACACACCACGGTCTCCGGCACTTGACTTTGCATAATAATGCAAACTATATTCAAGACGGCACAGATTTATAGTGGAACAGGGTGTTACGAGACGAATAAATATCTAACAACGTCTCCCGCTTATTTTACTTATTCACTTTGAACGAAAAAATGCAAATACCTTTTAACGCCTACTCTTTGTGACTCATTTAGTTTTGCCGAACTCTGCGTCTATAAAAGAAAATACATATAAATTATGTATGCTTTCGAATTTTGCGCAACGCTTGCGTTTAGTTTACATATGTATATCCCATTGATTTAGTGACTGTTTCATAATTAGAGGTTAATCTAATATTAATGTTTGTCCTATAGAATCAGAGGCGCTGGTAGACAATATTTATTTGAGCCTATTTTCGGACCACAAGTTGTGAAGCTATTCTGTATAAATAACTTTTGACTCTCTAATAAAATAAATAATTAAAGAGATCGTTCAACAGTCCAAGAATTATGTTTATTGCCCTTAAATTTCATTGCGAAATCACAAAAGGAAATTCATAAAGTACAGCACACTGCGGTTTTACTAATAAATGAGAATTCATAAAAACAAACAAAATGCTGAAGTCGAGACACGAGCAAATTGAGGGCGAAGCAATTTGTATCTCTTGTCATACTTTTTAATTTCATCCCGAGGAAAACAAATTAGTTTCGCCCGAACACTTTGCATATTTACAAATCTTCAACGATGAGAGCGGGTTCTTCTTCCGTTATTTGTGTTTTTAATCATTTTAAAGCTTTATTAAAATAAGAACAATGAACAAAATCAGCTTAGACCTACACAAAAATCCCTTAAATATTATATCTTGTTTTCTTTTATTTTTCAGTTTTACCATTTTCAAGGCAGTATTCATCTTTATTGTTTTTTACTGTACATATTTATAGCCAAAATGTAAATTTGCAACAAGTCTGTATCTAACAATCACCTTGATATGACAATTATTAATTACACAGAGCGACACTCACAAATATGTGGGAAGTAACTTACATGCATGTAGCAACGGTAAGAACTTGAAAAGGCTTATACGGGAAGGAGGAAAACGTCAAAAGTAAGGCATATTAACTTATTAACTTAACATACATGTTGTTCAGAGTTAAAGCCAATTAGTTAACACATAGTAGCACCCATATATCGAAAGAGGAAAAGCGTCTGTGAAAGAAAAACATTATAAAATATATAAGCTAGTCTGTTACATTTAATGTCACTATATAAGAGTTGTGTAACTTAAGATTGAAGTAGAAAACTGATAGATATCTAGCGAAGCACTCTAGAAATTCTTAAAATTAACACTGCATTAGTGTTTGAATGGCGGGTCATTCATCTCACGGTAATGGCAGAATGACGTCCTTCTAATGGACGGGGACAAAGAGGACTCTTGTTAGTAATTATTAATGCATTAATGCCAGCCACCAGCGAAAGTGCAAGTAAAGCAGTGAATCGCGTCGATAAATTATATTAGTCGGGTGAACTTTACCACATCATTATGAAGGCATTGCTGTTGAACTGAAACCATATCCGTACGGGTGGCTTAGTGGTTAAGGTCTCCTCGTCACTGCCATTACACCGAGTGTTGTGAGTTCAGTCCCCACATGAGACAAAAATATGTATAATCCGCAAACAGTTCTTCCGAGTCTGGGTATTATTTGTGTCCCCACCACATAGGAATTATGCCTAGTACGGTAGCTGTCTTTTTCAGACCAAAATAAAAATAAAACTGATGTTCATGTGACATAAAATGTCTACTGACACGTCATTTTTAGCGAGCTTAATATATATACAGGGTGTAACAGTAAGGTTATTTTATTTTATTTTGAAATCTTACATCTAGTACATCAATATTAAAAATTTAAGGACATTTACAAGTTTCCATCACTATAACTTACTTGTTTAACATTGAACAAGGTCGGTTATAAAAACATTACAAAATGGTATAAAAACTAGGAAGATTCTATTAATCTTTTTGTTACAGTTCTTCAGGTTAAGTCATATTCATCGTAAAGTAATGATAAAAAAATCGTAAATAGGTATGTATTATTTTGGATGTTCTACCAGTGAAGTATATGAAATCAATATTTTTGATATTTTACATCTTATTAACAGAAGCAACAGTACTGACATAAAGTATTCGCAAACCTGTTGGACAGAAAATTTATCAAAGGGATCTAATAAATGCTATTACGTAGAAAATAATTTTGATAAGCTGGTAATAATAGTTTACAGTAATAATTATGTTAGGAAGTTGGTAAAAATTATTCTTTAAAAAAATTATATTCTTGAATTATTGAATACTATAAGCTTTTGACTATTTTCTGGCACCTTCTCACATTATTTAGTGATGTCTATGGACCTTACACATAAAGTAAATTTTTATGAAAAATTATATGAAATTCTGAAAATTATATGAATTATATGATCTATAAGACGTCATCACGTTTGTAAATAAACATAGGATTGCAACGAATAACAGTAAACGTTTATAAACCTGTGTCATCAAAACCGTCTACGATCACGTGGTTCCAACTGAAAAAAATAGTTTATTTTGTTTTTTTTAAATATATTATTGCAAGTTACTTTTAGAATCCATAACCTACTCGGATGGCATCCACCAAGTAATTATTTTGACAATGTCAAAAAGCCTATTTAATCTACATAAAGACGTTGTTCAATGTCTGCGTTAGACATTCTTAAACTGTTAGTTTACAAAATATAAAAAAGTTAAAGTGAATATCTTGTTATGCACCAACAGTAATTGCATTTCCCGCTGGTAATACCAGAGAGTAATTCTAGATTCTTGCAGCGAATAAGCGCTTGTAATGATGGTGACTATTGTATTTCCAAAGGGAATATTCAAGAATATCCTGTTTTGCAACGTCGTATTTTTCTTTAAACAAGATAGCTTTGCTAGATTAAGAAACGTTGTGCCTGATATTGCATTCTCTTTACTCGAATAATTTATGACGATAGTATTTTTAAAGCTATCGTTAGGATCCAGATTATATAAAACGATATCCGATAGTAAAACGAGAATTTATCAAATTGTTCTCATAAATGCTGAAATGTTTTCCTATCTATTTTACCAACAAAACGCTATCGCAAACCTAAAAAGTCATGAGTTATAAAATTTATTTCCATTTCGGGTATGTAGTGCAAATCGTTGGGCGCATATTTTTATTCCTTTTAGCTGCATCAGCGTTAGCGCCGACACTACGTGAGCGAAATACAGATCGCGAGATGATTAGTGTTTTGCTCGGTAACTATGTTAAGGAGAGAACACACGACACCGAAATCTTTGCAAATTCAATGAAACTTATATAATTTGTGCTCACTATACTTTGGCAACGCAACGCGTGAAGTTTCCGTTCAAGTTTCAGATAGAAACTCTACGATACAACGTTATCTTGTACTCAACTTTTAGTTATTTGACTCGCAACTCAAGTGAAGTTACATAATAAAATGGCTTAAACAATTAATTTTAGTATGCATGATATTATTTCTTTGATCCGAATTTATTAACAACTCTATAAGTGTACTGTAAAGGACAAGTAAATATAAGTATTAGATATATTTATATCAGTATATGGATGTAACGCTAGATTGAATGGAATATTGCGGTACTGGACCACTTCTGCAAAATCCGCAAGAATGAATTAATACCGTAGTTCTTTGATGCAGACTGTGTGAAGCTCAGGTGCAATCCTAACTAATATTATAAATGCGAATGTTAGTCTGTTTGTTCCGCTTATAAGCCTTAACTACTCACCCTATGATAATGAAATTAGGTATACACGATTTGAGGGGTACAGAAAAGGACAAACGTTTCATTCTGAAACAAGTGAGAAACGGCGATGAATTGCCGTAAATCTTGGAGTTCGAAAATAATAGTATCACGTGACCTTGAGGTCAGAGTTCAAAGGCCATAGTCATTTCGGGGTATATCGACTGTGCTGAGTCGAATGGCGTTGACCGCGAGTCTCTAGCTCTTACGGTTCTTGAGTTGAAAGTTGTATAACAGACAGACGGACCAAGCTGTTGTATAAGAGATTTTTCGAACTCTAAAAAGTACTGTTCCCAAGTAAAACCGCGGGCAAAAGCTAGTAAGTTCCATTCTAAAGGTCTGTTAAGTTAAACAGATGTCAATGAAAATCGTAGCTTAAGAAAAACACTTTTTCAATTAGATATATTATGAGTTAATTCCTTGTTAACAATATTTTCTGTATTGTTTCGCTTATTAGCTACGTTTAACTGTACCTTTTTTTACGCTCAAAGTTCTATCCTATCGATCATCATTACCCGCAACATATTTATTTACTGTATACTTTTCGGAATGATTTATAAGTTCGAACTTTGACAGTACCTGTCTAAATCATAACGTATTGCAAGGAGGCTTTTGTTACATACATATGTATGTATGTGTGGAGTATATTTTCCATTGATACGGCAACGTTATATTTTCACATTGATTATATGGGTATATGTTAGGAACACACATTTAAGAAAATTGTGGTATCTGAATGTATACGATATTTTGACAACTAGTTAAGATTTTGTTCAATGTAATATAAAATAATTAAATAAATAATTGTCTACCTCGTTGTATAAGACGAAGTAAAATATATACTTAATATAATTTCTCGTAACCTATATTGATTCATAATCCCATACAAATAGTTCAAAGATTTATAATTGTGTTACTTGTTTAATGGCCAGTTTTAAAAATGTCAAGTAAATGTTATCCGAAGGATAAATCGCATGCTGTCTCACTCTTGTTAGGTTAAAGAAGAGAGAGGGCGAGATTTTATATTATAAATAAATGCTATTTGGTGGTGATGCTCATGGGGCCCATGAAAATATACTATGGATAGTCTTCTATACCTACATAGTATAATTAAGTTATGTCATATTTAGACAAAGTAAATAATGCGGACGTTATTCCCCATCTACTGTTTAATGCATCACCGCTTTGATTGCCAGCTATTTGCCTAGGTCTCTTAAGAATCATTCAGCTTCAGTGACTCAAGTGACTTGTTTCTTAGTTCTTTAATCAACAGGTTAAGGCATGGTTTACAAAAACTTGAACGTTAAACATATAATCAAAATACTGGAGACATCAATATTGTATACATATGCAAAGAATAAAAACCACTAGGCCCCCAACGTCTAGGAGCACTAAAAGCAGATGTCGTGCCTTTTTAGCAACTAAGATAAAATAGAAGCTCAGTTTTATTATACCTGCAAAAAAGGAGCATCATAGCTAAAATTGTATGTAGTGTAGAGGTATGTAGGTACTTCTACAATTGGGCTTATAGAGGATTCCTTTACAATTCTACTACGCAGGTAACATGGTAGAATTTCTTATTAATACTGTCACTTACATAATAACCCTAACTAATATTATAAATACGATTGTGAGTTTGTTTGTTGGTTTATTACGCTTTCATCCTTTAGCTACTTGAACGATCATCATGAAATTTTGCATACAGGTTGCCAGGGGAACAGAAAAGGACCTAAGGTTTCATCCAGAAAAAGTACTGATACTAATAATAATTATAACTACATTTATGCGAACGAAGCCGCCGGCAAAATCCAGTTATAAATGAAAAGTTTTTATAATGTGCTTGTATAAAATTCAAGTCTATGCTAACCTAATTTTATTTCGTTCTTTTAGTACGATGTCATTACGTAAATAATCCAGCTTATCGGACTAAATGCCGGCTAAGACTTCACACGCCACAAAAAAATACTTATAAGAATAACACGTTAAGCTGAGTCTTAATTAGAGACTTATTCTCTCATCCATATATCTGCTTTGCTTGCTTGCTTTATAACTAGTAATCGTATGGTATACTATAGCCGAGTAAATCTTACGGAAAGGACTTAAAGACCATACAATGCCTTATCGAATAGCACACAGCATACGATATAGTAAAAAATAATTGCATCCTATTAAAATGATGACATAATTCTTTTATTAAGTTCTGGTTCTTAAAAAAGGATAATTTAATGTGTAATAGGAAAAAGGGCACACGCTTGAGACTATACTTAACTTAACTTTATTGCTTAAAATAAATTATGTATTCTTATTACGATTATATACATGTATACCTATGATTCGAATGTGTATGAAAAAGTGAAAAGCGTAAAATTGTAAATCTTTATCCGGCAGATACGTCTGCGAACAGTTTGGCAATTTGTCAGAGGTATTCATTGTTGTCCATTTGATGAGTTTTAATATGAAATACGCATTTGTCTTTCTTTACCTTTATTAATTTATATATGTATATTTCTAGATGTTTTCTTCTAGGTCCTCGGTGAGCAAGTCTAACACGCACTTACCTAATTTTACTAATTTAAACCATAGATTGTCTCACCATTATGTATACTAGCGACTTGTAGACTTTTTAAGTACAGCTCGCACACAAAGTTAGGTACGAGAACGCTTTTGGAGTAAGTATGCGATTAAATTATATTTTAACGTCACGTTTTCGTCTATGCGAAGAACGCCTCCCTTAATTAGCTTGACGTCAATTGCGCGTTAATCAAAAGCCTTAGCGACTACAATAACAGACGGTAGTACTTAACCTTGTCCGTCAAATATTAAAATCCGTAATTGTCCGTGACTGCTTGTCTCAAAATTGTCAATGATATTTATGAATATTCATTTGTAGATAAACATGATTTGTCTTTTTTATAGTGAAATCTTCGCGAAAGAATGGGCTTATTTATTAAATAACAATTTATTATTAAATTATATTTTACAAAGTGTAAGAACACAACCTGTTTGAATTACAATTCTATATAAACTACAGTTCACATAATTATGATCAATATTTTAGAGCCCTTCTAAACTTCAATCTTCAATATACTGAAAATATATATATTACTAATATTGTGTGTTGAGACGATGTCTGTGTCGATATTTTTTACTTAATCATGCGGCAATCTCTAAATTCGAGATCCTAGATGAATTGGGTCCAATGAGAAATGGGTTCGAGGTCCCATGGAATTAAACGAACGAAGCCTCTGGTTGAAACTAGTCTAAAATATTTACATATTCATTTGAGATGTCAGAATCGATAGAATAAACTAACAACATCACCACACCTTATCGTTACACGATGTTTAATTAATTTATTACCAATATATGCGTAGCATGTTGTGTTAGGTAGATTAGTCTTGTATACAGACTATATCGCTTCATTTATACGTGATGAATGTATCCAATCTATTGATGATTTGTGGCCGCACTAATGGCTGTGAGAATGCGATAGTAACATAACCACACGGGACGTCATAACTTTAATAATCTGAAGCACTGGCTCGGTCATTAAGATATATTATGTCATAGTAATTATACGTTATATGGTTGTATTTCTATTAAGCGCCGCTGTTGAGTAGCTAACGATCATTGAATGGATGGCCAGACTGACTAATGATGTACAACCGTTACGTCTACTAACCGACCAGGTTGCTTTTGTACATACATACAAAGATCCGAGAAACTATGTTTGTTATTGTTATTCACGTTGCCTAGCCCTGAAAGTCTTTTTCTGCTCTACCTCACCTATCGTCTGCTTTCGGTTCTTTCCTTCCTCTTGGTTTTTTCTATCTCTGTCTAAGGAAGACTTAATAATAAATACAGAAGTATATTTAATTGCCGAATGTCACCTCTGCAATAGCTACTATATTGGTGAAGATATAAGTATGCATCTACAGACAGTGGCGTAGCGTGGGTGTCAGCTGCCCGAGGCGGTTTTTTTTACCGCCCTGTTAATTAGGAATTTCAATTTAAAAGACTATAATTTACAATCATTCTTAAGAACTTTTTCGGCAAGGACAGTCATTAATATTGTGTACAAATATTTACAAGATATTATTATTCATTGTGACATTTTGCCGCCCCCTAAAAGCCAATGTCTACAGACTGTACCTATAGTCATCTTTAGATACTCTAATAACGAGATAATATAGTACTTACCTTAGTTAACACAATAACAAAGGATGAAACTACGATGAGGCATCAACTGCACGAATGGCGTAGTGGTTTAAGAAATCGCCTCGTCAAGTGTTGTAGTTTCGAATACAACACGGGACAAAATTTTGTGTGGTGCACAAATGGTTATTCCGAGTCTGGTTGTGTTTTGTATCCGTTGTATGAATGTTTGATGATAATGTTTTATGAACGCATAAAATAAAAAAGATCTACCGTAATTATTTCAGTGTCAATTACTTTTATGCCGTGCTGTGATAAGATAGAACCTGAATTGGTTTCTATGTTTCTATACATAATCTTTTACTCGTCTCTATGGATGAGAAACGACGACAAGCATGCATGAAGAGCCTGATGTAAATAAATGGCAAGGCAGATTTAGCAGATTCTTAGTAATTGGAAATCCGTAGTCACTGCCTACCACTTCATGAAACAGGCGTATGATTGTCATTTTCATTCAAACATTTTATGTTAATCTATCCTGTAATTAAAAAAAAAAGCAGCGGTGAGAGTCACCAGTTGCAGACCGTTGGAATGCCACTCAGAGCTCTCGGATTCGACCCTACGTTGCACACCTCTGACTTATTGAAGTTATGTGTCTATTGAAATAATTAGTTATCGCTTCACTTTAATAGTAAAGGAAAATATCACGAGAAGATCTGCATATCTCAGAAATGATCTATACATTTTTATCTCAAAGATATGTGAAGTATGCCATCTCGCACTGGACCAACGTGGGACATGACGGCCTACCCCCTTTCACACAGAGAAAAAGCCCGTGCCTAGCAGTAAGATAGGTTATACAGATACATTACTATATTTTATACTATATGTCCTTCAATTTGAGATGACTTACATAAAATTCCGAAGCTTAACCTATCTTCCAAGTAATAGGCTAAAAGGGCAGCTAATTGACGTACCTTAGTAGTTATGTCAAATATCTGCGAACGATTTATTCTTTATCAAAATAAAAATCGCTGTATCATTATTGAAATTAAAATACCGAGTCCTATCTTTATCGCATTTTATTATAAAATCTTGAATTTGTCACAAAAAGTTGTTCCCTTGCGTTAATGAAATGAAGCTATTAAAAAAGTAATTTCAGAATACTTATGATCTGCGCACAAAAATACCGATTGGAAGATGTCTGGGGTTGATAAGAAAGGGTCGTTATCGTCCCTATTACAATATTTTCTTTATCAATCATTCGGAATTAGAAAGTAAATGAAGATATTATGATGTACAACAAACGATTGTTATAAGTTGCATTTAATTTTTGTACACGACAACAATCATTTTTATTGTATAATGATTTGTGGTATCAATTGCGTGGACGGAGGAGTATGAAATTTGGCACAGTTAAAGTATATATAGAGAAGGAGTGGCGAATCCTAATATTTTTATAAAATATACATTCGAAATATATTAAATTAATGAAAAAACACTACACACACACAACTATGCATTTGACACAAGCAGACAAATCGCGTTCGTAGTATTTCGGCATTGTTCGGCTGATGTCGTAGAAATCTTCGTAACTATGGTTACATACATACGTATGTGGAGTAGGTGACTTAATGAAATGTGATTATAAGGGTATAGTTATAGACAATAAAACTTTAATAACGATCGAACTTAACATTTAAATCAATTATGGGCGAATTTCGACCATTTGCCGACCGCTAGTAAATAATAATAAGTAATATATTATGTTTTTATCCTTATTGTTAAATCAGTTTTGATTAGTGTATATTCTTATATTTTTACGCGAAAATTTGTCGTCATTTTATACTCATCAACCTCATCAAGGTCTCATGAATAATTGGGTCCGGCCGTTAGGGTCCCATTCCGGTCCCATTCAAATTTTTCACTCTGGGTGCATCCCTCATCAATCTTACTAATTCTAAAGCTAATACATGATAGTAAGAACACTTTTGTTTTAAACAGTATTTGCTCAAGTGTGTTCTCCGGTTGTTTTACAATGGGAGACCGGCCGGAGGCGTAGCGGAATAACAATTTTTTCACTGTGGGTGCAACCAGGCCGGGGGCGTACCGGAATAGGAACCTAGCGGCCGGACCCGAATAATTTATACAAGTTTTTTTTGGAATGTATATTTATAATTCGATCCGATATGAACTTAAAAAAACATGATAAAAAGCCGCAAATAAATAAATTTCTTATCTATATATTATATTCTACTTATTTCTTTGGCTCAGACACCGAAAGCCTTGGTTTCCAATACGAGAGAGCACTACTCCTTCCGTGTTTGATCGTTTTTGGGATGACTTGGTTGTTGCCCGGTTTGTCAGTCCGAATAGACTCTTTTATCTCCACTATCATGTCCCACACTTTCGACGTAATCAAGCCAACGGAGTCTAAGCGGTTTAATTTGCCCAAATTTTCTCAAATTATATACTTACTGCATGTATCTGGGTAAATTACTGTTAGTATTAATAAAGTTCAAAATTTGTATTAATTGATGTATGTATATCTTAAACACTTTATTCACATTTCGCTAGCTATGTTTTATTGGTGATATTATAGAATGCTACTGCTTATAGCAGCAGGTCGTCAGAATTTCTTAACAGTTAAATCAAATAGCATTCGCCAACGGAGGTATAGAACTTAAAAACTCACAGTTGTACCGAGAGTTAATGACACAGCTTATGTGAAGTTTTGGTGTTACGCTTGAGGTGCCTGCTAAGTAAAAGTTACACGGCGTGCCTGGTGGGTTTCTAGGATCCAGCAACAAAGTGTAATTTTTATGTTATTGATTGCGTCTAAATATCAAATAATAAGTTTTTATTTATGTTATATTAATAAGGGATATAATAAGAAAAGCAAAATATAAGTTGATTATATAGTTTTATTAAATAAATGTTGAGGCGCTCATAACCAGTTGCACTCACTGATCGGTAAACGATTAGCGAGGTTAAGCAACGTTGGGTGCGGTCAGACTATAGATGGGTGACCGCTTAGTAGTATTTCATCTGAGCGTCTCCGTGTTTCGGAGGGCACGTAAAAAGTTGATCCCGGCTGTAGCCAAATTGACAGCAGTCGTTAAGCCATGTCAGAGGCCTACGGGCGTCCTGAACAACTCTTGACATCAGGTTGGCTACTAACCACACGAAAAGAAGAAGGATAATTAAATAAATGAAAATCCTCTAGCTTTACGTAATAAAAATCAACAGAAATTAATTAATATTTTAAATAAGTGTTGATATCTTGGCAGTTTCTAACGAACTCTTTATACAAGTGTCTAATAGTTATCAAATTATCAACTGCTGCTTTCTCTTCACGAATATCCGAGCTATCGAATCTCATTCAAATTACGATGAACACGAATCGTCTTAAACTCATAGTGATTTGAAATATTTTTATGCCTGTTCCGTCAGTCACCCACAAATCTGGCGTCACAAATCGGCGTTTCGGAATGTGTTAAGGCCGCAAAATGGCTGATAGTCTATAATACAAAGCTACTCTGGAGCACCTCGCGATTTATAAAGCATTTAAATATGTAATTGCTGATTCCTTGAAGCAACGGGTCTGTTAGACCCACCAGGCACCCCAATGGTTAGTGTCTGGCTATATTTTTTTTTTGGCGTTGAAAAATGTTTTAAGAAACTGCCCTTATGCCTTTGTTGTGAACTTCTTTTTATATATCTACATAATAGCATGTACTATTTATTACTATTTATGTAATACAAACGAGGATTACCGCGATCATACTCAGTATGTACTTACGTGCCTTTTTGGGATGCTTGGCATTTCAGCGCCAGATTACACTGACCATGTTCACATCATCAGTCTGCACTTATTTCACGTAGCAACGGATTTACATATTTTATTCTTGCATAAAGAGGCCTATTTTTGGCCAGAGGTGATCTAGGAATTGGCAATTTTTTATCCTATTATATATATTATATTATATTATATATTATATTATAATATAAAATTTTATCTGGAAAAAAAAAAGCGGAAGCAAAGCAACGGGTAGAACTAGCCTATACTAATATTATAAAGAATAAAGATTAATTGATTTTTTGTTTGTTTTCATTTATAACGATTTAACTTCAAAACTACTCAATCGATTCTAAAATGTCTTTGATCACTAGAAAGCTATATTTTATTTAAAAAGTTACAAGCAAAGACGCGGGCAAAAGCTAGTATTAGATAATTTATTTACATACATTTTAATAGGCAAGATAATTGCTTGTAATATAGAACTTAGAATTGAGCTAGAAACTTTTCCGTGATTACATTAACAAAGCAACAAGATGCTGAAACTCGATAGTTACAGTAGTACACAGTTACCGCCCGCATACACCTAAACTTGACCGACACGATACTTACTATGGAAAAGCTTGTAGGGTAGACGAACCAACAACTTACCAGTTGGAAATATCTGTGCTAGCTGGATATAGCAATAATATTAAACATTCAGGCGCTTCTGTTATAATAATAACATCAGCCCTGTATTAATCGGTCCCACTGGTGGGCTCGGGCAGATTCGGTAGACTACGCCCTAACTCTTCTCACACTGAGACTCTGCCCCAGTGTCAGACCTCACACGTATTTAAAAACATTGTAAAGAACGATAGTTCACCTATTCTCTCTGAGAAGATATGCAGATTTTCTCATGATGTTATCATTCACCGTTGAACCGAGTGATAATTAATTATTTAATCCGCACATAACTTCGAAAAGTCAAAGATGCGCGTCTTGAGATCGATCGCGAGATCTCTGCATGGCAGTCCAACAGTCTTCCACAAATCCTTACTAATATTATAAATGCGCATGTCAGTTTGTTTGTTGGTTACGCTTAAGGTGTGACCTTAACTACTCGACCGATTATCATGCAATTTCGCATACACGCTGTCAGGGATACAGAATAGGCTATAGGGTATCTATCATCCAGAAAAAAACTGTTACTAACCTAACCCAATCAACGTTTATGCGAGCGAAGCCGCTGGCAAAATCTAGTCTAAAATAAAAATAGAAATAGTCTTACTATTTACAAAATAATCTATTATGGCTGGTTAGAGTTTGTGTTTTTTGGTATATTATATCGTAACCTCCCTATTCTCACATTTCCATACACGTTTATGAATTCACAAGTCTAAAGTTTTCGTCCTATTAATATTGTACAGAGGAAGAGAAAGTTTTGTTTGCATATTAATTCGCATAACCGATTTATCCTGAAACCTTCACTGTCGGCTAACTGGTAGAACCCATACCAACAACAAGATAATAAGATAGTATCGAATATTTACAGGAATATTTAATTGCTTTCACTGAAACTCGTGGCTAAGTGTAAATGCATGTTTAATTTACCATTCGCCTCAATTGAATTCTCGGTTAGGACAGGAAAAAGTAGTGAAATAGATTAAAGAATAAAAAATATCTTTAAAACGAATTTCAAGTAAGGTAAAATGTTTTGCAAGAAACATGTAATTCGACGTCTATAATAAGATAGTTTGCCTATATTTGACTTTGTATGTTGTGAATGTTATAAACACTTTTGCCACAATATAAAAAAAATTTTGTTTATCGAAGTAGCAATTTTTATTTAAATTTGGGTGTGTAAAACGGCCCTTATCATGCATCTTTTTTCAGTCATTAGACAATATCAAAAAATAAGACAATGCAATAATAAAATAATAAAACATATTTCTCCATACCGAATTTATATAATGCAATATTTTAAATAACACGTAATGCCATTGTTCGTTCCAAACATATTATATAATAAACGAATTGTAGTATGTGAGAGCTTAATTTCATACATTACTTCCTCAAAATTCGTTCAGTCCTTAAAATATGTTAAAAAAATACATTTTAAAGACTGAATGGTGGTAAGTGTAACCGACTGCCACGCCTGAGGCCCCGAGTTCGATTCCCGCACAAGTCAAACATTTATGTGCATGAACATGGATGTTTTTCTTGGTCTGTATGTATTTACAAAAAAATAAAAGTATATAAATGTATGTTTATCTATTATCTAGTACCCGTAGTACAAGCTCTGCTTAGTTTGGGCTAGATGGTGTTGTGTGTATGTGATAGAATATTATATATTTATTCTCTTAATTTTTTAATAATATTTTTAAATATACAATTATAAAAAAAACACATTTAAAATATAAAAGCTATGAAGACCGGCATCGGGAACTGGATCCAAGCTACCGGTAATTATTATTATTATTATCCTAGGTATTATTCTGCTTGCATTATTTTTATCAATGTGTACAGTGGTGAGTTTTGTTTAAAGTAGATCCTTAATTGCATTTATTACGGGCTACATTCCAGCGACCTAAATGAAGATTATAAATAATATATAACAATATCAGCCCTGTATTAAACTGTTCCACTGCTGGGCACGGGCCTCTTCTATGTGTGAGAAGGGTTAGGCCATAGTTCACCACGCTGATCCAGTGCGGGTTGGCAGATTTCATATATCTTCGAGAACATTTATGTACGTTATGTACGCCATTATTGTCACATGCATCAGGCCATAAACTAAATAGTATTTTTAAGTTATTCTCAATGATAAATGTTTGTGATGTGGCAGTACTTTCTTTTTAAATAAATAAATAAACATTTCCTTTCAAGATAATAGCGTAACATAAAACGCCACATTCCGTAAAAATATTATCAGTGTGTAACTCTAAATTTGCTGTATACCTAATATTTAATATTTAGTCTTATATAATATATTATTAGATTGAATATTAATTTTATATTTCTTATTTATATATTGCCTAAATAATTATTTACATACATATTGTTTCTATATTAATTTTCTAAATTTCGCTTTATTAACTTTACAAAACTTGTGTATGCTGTGCTTGCCTGTAAAAGGCTGCTATTCTATTATGTAGTTATTAATTATGTAAAAGAAAAGTTTATTAATGTAAATAGTTGTTGGTAAGCCTAAATAAATAAATAAAATAGAGAGAATAGTAATAATTGAGAACAAAAGCATTTCTGAATTTCGCGATTGGAAGAAGTCGCCACTGTCAATTACAACATGATAAATTGAAGGAGTCGGCTTACCTGGGGATGTACCACCTTCTTACAGAAATCCTGCATAAGAGTAGAAACACTGTTACTGCGATTCAGCCACTAGGTTGGTGTGAAAGGAAAATATGATTTTCCTTTCACACCAACTTCAATTGCTTCTCCCTAAGCTAAATAATAATAATAAATTAAATAGTATAAGTTATTTTCAATGATAAATGTTTGTGATGTAGCAGTACCTTTTTTTTATTTAAAATTAAAATTAAGCTAGGCAACGCTAACAATCTGACGTCACCACACATCATCAAGCAGGCCGTATGCTGGTTTGTCGTCTTGGTAGTAAAAAAGAAAGAATTTCCTGACCCATGTTTTTGTTGCCTGAATTTTTAAAAATAAAATCGCAATTACAGGCTATACTCGAGTCAAAAATCTCCCGAGTAATACTTATGACATAATAATGAAAATCTTTACTAATCTCGACGTCAATTTTTAACAATTCATCTTGAGTAGAGCGGCAACGGTGAAGTGGTCGGATTTCAAAAGTCATTTTTCAACCGTTATGACGTAATCGCTTATGAACTCTTAGCTTTTTATTTGGAGAGTGGGGGAAATTTTCATATTCAACGTTTCATAAGCTTATCCGCCGAATGGTCGCTGCCGCGCACTCGTTCCCTTCGCGCCCTATTCAAATACTTACCTTCGCTTTAATAGCATCCAACTCGTGTCATAAACATTTTGAAAAGGAATTTTCGCAGTCTACGTTCAAATATTGTATTTGTATGAGACAATACACATACTTTACTTTCATTCATACATTCATTAATTTAATTAATACTTCATTATTATTATTTTTAGAGAATGACTGTCTCGATGTGGCATAAATTGCGATTGTGAGATCGGATGATTCGATTCCCGGGTGGGTCAAATGTGTAGGGTAATTCTTTGTAGCTGAATGGAAAAATGGAAACATGCCCGGTATGCAAATCTTTCTTACGAGGTATCTACAACATAACAACTAAAGTGTGCGCGTTTAGAATCTCTTCCTCCCTATATTTATAATTCGTATCGTATAGAGTTATAGACTCTGTGACAAACGAATATCACTCATAATTGTATAAAATTGCCTATAAGCAGCACGTATCCAGTACGGATTTAGAGAGTATATAGAAAATGAGGTGTAAAACTCCTATTGACTCAATACTTACTTACCAACCTCTCACTATGGCCAAGACACCTTTAGCTTTCTCTCATCAGTCGTGTCAGTCTCCTGTTACCTTCGGAAGCATGGTGCAGAGATCCCGAATTTATCTATCTAGTCATTTATTCATCACATAATATATGGTATGCTAGGGCCCTAGGGCTTATTAGGGCTGATATAACTGTAGATACTATAGGGTTTCTTAGTTTCTTGTCTTATAATTGTGCACATACGGTACTACTAAGGTGACGAATGTATACCAACCTTTTGCTTGTTATATTCAAAGTCCTACATAATAATATATCAGCAATACATTATTAACGACATTAAATAATTGTAATGTTTAAATTACAGACACTATTTACCAGAATTGGAAGACCGGTGTTAAATGCTATCGAATATTTAATAAATATATTTAATAGATCATGTCTAAAATAAGGTGTCCTTATTTTAACCTAATTTGTTTAATTAAATCTCTTTGTATTTTAACATTTTCAAAAAGCTTATTTTCTTCTATTTTTGTATTAGCCTCACAAAATATTTCTATTGACGTGTTGCTGCGAATGGACGAACAAAAAGTACGGAGTATTGTTGAGATTATACGATAAGGCACTACACAAATATAAAACATGTAACAACGCACAAATGTACACTATAATTTTACATTTGTTTGTTACAATTTATCTACTTTATTAATATTTTCCTATTGTCACAGTGTATAAAAATAAAACATACTTAATTAAAAAAGTGATCATACTTAGACGTAGTAGAGTTTATTACTCTATCTATGACTTAATTCTTTGACCTAATAGAAACAATTAATTTTAAAAACATTGTGACTTTAAAACACAGTCAGTCAGTAGTTGGTTCACCTGGTCTAATCACGGTCCAGCCAATCTAAGTCGTACAGTTGTTATAATCGGAATGAACATACTACGGCCATACTTGCCAAAGGCTCGCTCATTTTGCCACGTAATACGAACATGCTGTACGAATTACTTTTAGTTAGATTAGACTGTGTTTAGAATACACTGCATGGATGGCGTAGAGATTAAAGTGGTCGCTTAAGCACTGTCACTGCGTCGAGAGATGGTTTCGGTACCTACACAAGAAAAATTGTGTATCTTAGAATAGTTGTTTCAAGTCTAAGTGTTTATGTGTTCGTTGTTTCACTGTTAGTCAAGTCTTCCGCGCATATAAAATATTTCTGGTACGGATTACTTCTTTTTTATTAAAATAAAAAGTACTTACGGTGCTACCAGTGTCTTCCTGCTCTCGTCTCGTTCTTTTAACTGCAGATTAATTAACTAAAGCTGTCCCTATTAGGAAACGGATTAACCGAAACTGTATCCGAAAGTTACAATACAAATAAACCATAAATAATCATTAATACAATGAAAGCGGTAATAAACTGCAGATAACTTGTATATCAACGTCGCATGTCTGGTCCGTCAGCATGGTGTAGTCAGTTGTATTTATTCAGCCATAGATTAGACAATGTGCAGATGAAACATTATATAGTCTATACATATTGCATTCGATCTCAGACACATTCAGGTTCACAGGAACATTTTTGATTAGTCAAGTGACTCTTCAGTAAAAGCTTACGATGTAAAAATCTTACTCAAGAGTCGTTTGAACAATCGTTAAATATATTTGAGTGTCGCATTTAGTGATTTATTCATAAAAATAATTTCTATGTTTTTTGTACAATTATTGTATGACTAGCTGCGATCCGCGGTTTTACTCACAATTAAGGCAGCTTCGTGGCTTATAGCATGTTATTATATAGCCTATATTACTTCTGGATATAATACACTTCTTATGGTGAATTTGGTGGAGATTTATCAAAATCGGTTCAGTTGTTCTAGAGTTTATCGATTACAAACAAACAAACCTTTTCTCTGAATAATATAACTATAGATATCGTGTGAAAGTAACTGCTATTGCCATCTATTTATTTGGTGATGACACGTATAGGAGTATATAGGAGTTGGTACATCGTAGAGTAGTTCATCGGCCCAAGTCCAGTAATATTGTTACATAACAACGGTCGCTTAGTAGAGATTTTAGGAGGTTTGCATCTACTTTTCCAATTCCTTTTTATTTCACTAAAACTCGCAGTGCCATTTGTATTATTATGATTATAATTATGTAATGCCTCGGAGAGCACGTCCTGGCTGCCATGAACATCTATGCAGTCGTTATTGGGAAGTCAGTGCCCTATAATATCCTGACGTTGGTCTAGCCTTACGGTATCGTTAGCCTTCGGGTTGCGGAGGTCAGGTGGCAGCCGCTCCAAGTAAAACTGATATTCAGTCAAATCCGGTTAAACCAGAAAAGCCGACCCGACCGACTTGGAAAGAATAAAGGCTAGGGAGAAGGACAATTATGTTATGCAAGGTAAATTTTTTTAAAATCTACCTCCACCCTCATTATGTACCCTATCCATATGAATCGCGGGGGACTTCATAAACATTCAAATAACTTACACAAAGTAAGTGTGTTAGCGGACCTCTTAATTTTTCAGTATTTCTTACAACATTTTCACATAGTTTTATTTAAATCCTTTATATGATACCCAAACTTAGTTTGCGAAACGTAGATGTCTTCATGAATTTGTACACGCATGAGTCTGTATATGTATGCTATTCACCAATTAGCGTTGGCCAAGAGGCATTCATTTAAAAATGGCGTTTAGGATATTTATTCTATAGACATTAACATTAATGCCTATTCCCGCATCTTCACATTCTAATCCCGTCTAGTAACGACGGCACATGCAAGTGACGGTCGCCTGTTATTGCCCGCTGCGTTTGCCCAACTGAGTGCTCCACTGATGCAAACGACAGTACTGTTCCACCAGTACTCACTCACCATCTGCTCTGATAGATTAATTGCGACTTAGATGTATGGAAATGGTTTTCGAGTTGTTTAAGATTGCTTTGTTACAATACAGAGTTCATAGTGGTTGTGTAAATTTTGTGAGAGACTTTGGTTTTATTTATGTCTGACGACCTAGGTGGGACAGCTGTAGTATATGCGACTGCTGTGCATAAGGTCTCGGGTTTGATTTGCGGATCGAGAAAAGTATTAGGTATAGTGCTTCCCTGCTAATAAATTTACGTTACACGTTAGCAATGACGAAATATAGTTTTTTACAATTGTGTCTGAGTTATATTATAAGTGTGTGAGTTTATGTAAGATATTGTTAAAAGAAACCAGAACACTTTCACTCCAGTAAAAATTGTGGGTAACACAATCGAGCATAGCGTGGCAATATATGTTTGTAGTAAGCAAAACTAGACAAAAGACTAATAAATAATGATTGTGATTGAAAACATTTATAATCAATTTACAAGCCTAAGACAGAAGATCTCAAAGCCTACTTTGAACTGTCTGACAAAAGGTCAGTTAGCTAAAAACTTCTTAATGGCTTATCTAATTTATAAAACAAAAGGCTTAATTAAATTTTCTACTCTGTTAATAAAGTAGACACGACTTAATAATCAATGAAGATATATTTTTGGGTAGCAAACTTTATGCTTACAAGAAACGAATGATGTATGAATATAAATATAAATTCATAATTTCCTTTATTAAAAATGTTGGGTTTAGCGGTGATTGTAGTAAAATACTAAGGTCACTATGCCAATAGCTGACTTTACGAATGTTGCATGGTAGGTCTCCTCTAGCTAATTATGACACTGCTATTCAATGCGAAAAGTATAAATAGTGTTTTTAAAATTAAGAAGTTATTTAGAGGTAATATAAATTTACTGGAAGGTTGGCATAATAGTTTAATTGGCAGGAAAAAAAAATGTGTGAACCGCAAATATAATATATAATAAAATTATTGGGAAGAGAAGAACCCGCCACGCACCCTCGGATTGCCCACCCCAACTATTGCAACAGAAAAAAGGTTGATAATACGGAACTGCTCTGTATAGGTACAGCCACGACGTGGGACCCAGGCGTACTCCAACTAAGAGTTTCCACTTCGAGCACAAGACTGACACATATTTTGTCGGGTGCGTGGTGGTTTCCTCTCATCCCAATAATCTTTTTACAATGGATTTCCGCCATGTAACGTCTACTTCATTAAATATAATATTATAATTTATATTCATAATCTGGGTGTATTTTGTGTCCGTTGTTTGAATGTTCTTTAATCCCCCGCTACACCCTTGTTTTATGACCCTCTTTTAAGTGTTGGAAGGACTAGCTCATAGTGCATCACGTTGGCCAAGTGCGACTTAGCAAAGTTCATATGACTTCGATAACATTATTGAAATCTCTTTGACATGATTCATCACGACGTATTCCTCCATCGTTAAAGCAAGCGATAATTAGCTAATTATCATGCACAAAACTTCAAAACGTCAGAGGTGCATGGCCTCGGTTCGAACTCGAGACCTCTGCGCGGCAGCCCAACGGCCTCCCACTATTGCTAAAATTGCTGTAATTATTCACATTCAATATCATAGGATTAATGCATATTATAATACCAATAAAAGTCAGGTTTTATTTAGTAAAGCACCGCTTCATTACCTAACCAATTATTAATTTAATCGATCCATGTAATTTCCCTAACTACATTATTAGACATAATTAAATTATTTCCGTCTCACTTTTTTACTAAAATGTCTAGAAGCGAAACGTGTACCTAATTAATTCTATCAACGTATTGAAACTTAAGATCGGCGTCTTTTATAAGTCTTCGCCCGATTGTCTTAGCTATTGTTTGGATTCTTGACTTTAATTACACATTTTGTTAGATTGCGGAAGCATACTTTTCTTCCCTAAGATCAGATTGCAATCAACATCCCTTTCAATTATGAAAATGTACTTTGATCTTTGTCGAAAACCCTTCATTAAATCGTTTTGCATAAACTTGTAGGTACTAGTAGGTACCTACCAGAAAATTGCTATTTATGGCCTAACAATGTCTAAATATAGACTTAGTTCAAACTCTATTATAATAACTTTCGTTAAAGATATTATTTAAATTAAAAACCGATATATTCATTATATATTAAAAATAAATTTTAAGAATTTTTTTTTTTCATATATCGAATATTGTACATGTATATCTTTGCAAAATATTGATATTGTCAGCGATAGCTCACTGGGGAGACCAACAGACTGCAATGCAGAGGGTCTCGGGTTCGAATCCACGTCGCACACCTCTGACTTTCGGAAGTTATATGACTTTTCGAAATTATGTGCGTATTTGATTGACAATTATCGCCTGCTCCGTGCCTCGGAGAGCACTGTAAGCCATCGGTCCCGGCTGCCATGAACATCTATGGCAGTCGTTATTGGGAAGTCAGTGTCCTATAATATCCTGACACTGGTCTAGCCTTAGGGTATCGTTAGCCTACGGCTTGCGGAGGTCAGGTGGCAGCCGCTCCGTGTAAAAACTGATATCCAGTGAAATCCGGTTAGACCAGAAAAGCCGACCCCAAGTGACTTGGGAATAATTAGGCTAGGAAGAAGAAGAAAACTGCAAAATATTGATAATAATAGTCGAAGTAGAAAATATAGGTAATGTGTTAGACAAAACTTTTAGCACAATTATATTAGCAAATATATTAGCCTAACAATACAAGGAGTATAATATATTTGTACCGAACACTTCGAACATGAGTATTTGTATAATCTTTAATGTGTATTTTGTGCGTTACAAACTAGTAATTTAAGTCGTTATATTTATTTTAGATACTTATTTTTGGACAAAGGCGTGATATGTCTTTAATGATTAACTTATTTTCGCTAAACATTCTGAATAGGTTTTACAGTATGGTAAAGGTGACATTATTTTAAAGTAAAATTCAAATTCAAGTTTTTGAAAATGAACGTCTTTATAATTGTTTATCTGATCTACCATACATTTCATTAATATAATTACCTTTTCCGTCACGTGCTTTATAATGCAGTAATACAATTCTAGAAATTATAATTCAGAACAATAATAATTGCATTTAATTGATTACTTTCATTTTACGCTGTTTCTGATAACATGATTACGGTGATTAATTACTTAATTAGTAAAATATATATATATTTTAAATGAAATCACCAAAGATAATTGATTGCCTTCAGCTATAAATCAAAGTATATACTTGCATATTAACATATTCACCAATCTTGTTACATAATTTTGTACTTATAGGTAACCTATACTAATAATTATTCAGAAACAATGAAAAGAGCCTTACTGTTAATTAAAAACAGAAAATAACTCGCTTAACTTTGAAACTCGCAACTTAATTGGACTTCGGTGGAGTTCCAAAATTGATTTTAAATTTTCGAAACATTCCTAAATATTATATTTTAATATTTTGAAAGAGTCACCCTTTTCGTTAGTTTTTTTATTAGGTTTCTTCTTTATTTAGGCCAAATATATGCAAGAAAATGGCGTAATATTTAAAACGGTTATAGCTAAAGCAAGAAATAGACGAATCAAGAACACATATTAACCGTGGAAAAGTATTAATTAATGGCACGAGTCTTTCCAAACCCTAAATTTTCTCTTCAAGTCTAGTACTATCTAGTAGACTTAAAGAGAAAATTTAGAGTTAACACAGTTTAACATTATATTGATAAATATAACAAATTATTATTTATTGTATTAAATACATAAAAATCATGAAATAAACCAATATTAGAGGCATTTCAGAAATATCGAATATCGATAAAGCTGACAATATATACCGAGTAATAAAAATATCATACATAGCCTGTCGTATTATAATTATCTATCTAAATTCTTTGATTATCTAAATCATTCAATTAAGGTCGGTAGGGCAAGACCTCGAGGAACGTTCTCTGACTACATCGGAGATATTTATATATAGGCTTTTGTAAAGTATTCTGCATTATTATTAAGTAAATATACCAAAAGAGATATTTCAGGATCGTAGCTATCTCTTTGGAAAACAGACATGGGCCTATGTATGTATATAGTTACTATACTGCTTTATGAATTTATTTTATCAGTTATTCGTTCGAAAATACCCGTGCCTATAGTCTCTGGTTATCATTGCGCAATACTTGTTCACTAAATAAGTCAACTAAGAAACTACACTGTTTATATAGGAAATAGGTTGACAAGAATGTACTAAATCTATATTCCAATCTCGTCAAAGAAGTCAAAGGTATGTTCCGTTTTCTTTACGAATATGATTACCTACGAATTTTTAATTATTATCTTAATTTTAGAAAGATGCATTGCCTTTTGAATAGTAAATAATAAGGTATAAACGATACACGACATAAGTATAAATTGTAACCAGTTTCGGTTTCGCATGTCCGTATTATATCATTGCATTGTACGACACGACAGCACGGTGAGACATCTTGTGGGGAGCAATTGGAGCTCGCCACGTGACAGGATAATGAGCTCACGTGACCCGTCAGCTTCAGCCCGTCCTCGACGAACCAACAATTTCCGGACTCTGACGAACGCGTTTCCAATTTCAGACCTCGGTAAGCACTTTCCATCACTTGTTTTTCCGATTTCTTGCGTTAAAATCCCATCAACAATGTACCGCTGTAAAAACACGTGTAGTTAGACAAAACTCACTTTCCTCCGAACGCCCGAGGCTATTGTGCAATTTTCCTTCCTTGAAATTGAAACCAAATGAACCATTTACAGGTAAACATTGATTGCCTGAGCATTAAGAAGAAATGAGCATGACGAAATTTTCTTTAATTTGTCTATTTATTTTTATTGCAAATACAATTTTGTAAATAATCATTATAATGGCATGCAGCAATGGAATATCTAAGTTTATTTATAAAGCTACGTTTATATTAAAAACCCTTGTCAAATAATGTTGTTCATAATATAATTTCAGTCATTCTTTATTGTGAAAAAGCAAGCCGACATCAATTTTAAGGTGATTTCGAGATTTAATAAAGGAAAATATGCACAAATAAGAACAATGCATTTTGTGTTAAACTGACTGATGGTATATTATAGCGATGTATTTTTATACCATCTGTTTGTAAATTTTTGTCACCTCCATAATTGAAGTATCAAGGTGGCATTAACATTATTACCTATATGTATTAATAATTTTAGTTAACTATATGTTAAATTTGAATATTCCGATAAAACATGTATCCTTCATTGTCCTCAATATAAAATTAAGGACAATACAAGATAAATGTAATTAGCGTTTCGTATAAATTAAAAGAATGTTAAGATTCTTAGACTACTTAAGAGTGGATTGCCGACAAATTGCGCTTAATTCAATTACAACAAAACAGTTGTTACAACACGTAAGTAATTATTAGTAATTAAGCAAATTATAAATAGCTACACGCTACAAAACACGTATTATTTTTATTTTTATTTATAATTTAAATTGTCCGTTTGCCGTGCGGTACTTGTATTTTCTCGCTGGAAACGGAACCCTATCGTGCGAATTTAGCTGTCTCTGAGTCTGTTCCCTTCATCTGTCGGTCCGTCGGTTCGTCGGTTCGTCGGTCCGTCGGTCCGTCGGTCCGTCGGTCCGTCGGTCCGTCGGTCCGTCGGTCCGTCGGTCCGTCGGTCCGTCGGTCCGTCGGTCCGTCGGTCCGTCGGTCCGTCGGTCCGTCGGTCCGTCGGTCCGTCGGTCCGCCGGTCCGTCGGTCCGTCGATCCGTCGGTCCGTCGGTCCGTCGGTCCGTCGGTCCATTAGTCCGTCGGTCCGTCGGGCTATCGGCTAACCGTCCGTCAATCCATCGATCTGTCGGTCCGTCTGCCCGACCATCTGTTCGTCCAACTGTCCGTCAGACTGTCACAGGTGTGTAAAAACACAATTAAAAGACGGCCATGTTGCTATTTTTAACAGACTACCATTTAGACATACAATGAGTAATAGGTTGTTATGAGATAAAAGCCACATACGTATATAGACACACCTATAATTTCCCCGAAGTTATAAGCAGGAGTGTATAACACCTACATCTGGCTGGTTATGTTTTTAAGTCCAACGAAATAGGGGCGAGCCTATTGGCGTCTACGGACTACGGAGCACTTTAACCCTCGTACTGTAACTTTGCTCGACCCTAGAATTGAACAGTAAACCTGAAATTTGCACGTTGTCTTATACTGCGGGACCAACAATGCACGTGCTCGTATACATAAAATAATATTATGCAATAGGTAAATAACGGTAACAAAGAGAATTCAAACTAAGAGTTTGCGGCTTGAAATTTAATGTAATGCATAACATACACATTATGTTGCTTTCATGGTCAGCAAAATTATTGTGTTTAAAATTATGTATTGTTTGCAGCTTCAATGTATTTGCGTCTTGGGTTTTACTCTGTTGTGTTTTATTATGAGTAAACATGATAATACATTATGAATAAAATCTTGTAGATGACCTTGTTTCCTTTGAACTCACTTGTTTTACATTACTCAGGCACACTAGCCTGCGTGATGATAACAAAGCCTGAGGGTGCTTGCGAGACCAACTACAATAACACTCGCGTGATGCCAAACCTCCAAAAAGATATCAATTTGCTGCTATCTTAAGAAGCAAGTCTCACGAGCCTTATCCCAATGAAATCTCTAGCTTTAAATTAAACAACTATATACGGCTTTGATTGTGTTGCTTATTTAACACTTTATTACCTAATTTAGAAACTTTTACACTACTATACTACTATTAAACTTTACTAATTTTAAGCTAATTAAATTATTAAAACTATTTATATTTCCAAATAATCCAAATATCTATATCAATCTATATTCAAAAAATAAGCATTCAATAGGTGGAAATTTATAATAGACCGCTTTACGAATCAGAACCAGTCAATCAGAAATAGTTAACAAACGTATATATAACGTAATACGTTCAAGAGACGCGAGGAGTAGACATCGAGGAAGACAGAAACGAAAATATTTCATCTTCTGATCATCTGTTTGATCAAAAACATTAGTAATAATAATTATGTTCGTAATACTGGAAACTAGTCTTCAACGTCAGCAGCTTACGAGCAAACATTATGAGGAAAATGTGGCGAATGATGTAATGATTTACATGCATGATTTAAAATAGGGAAAACCCGTCCATGTTTAACAAGTTGTTGATAATGTGTATTTAACGCATTACAGCCGGTGGGCATAAGCCATGTCGGTAGCTGGTAATCGTTAGGGTTGTAGATCAGCTGGCAGGCATAAGCCAGGTCCATAGCTGGTAACCCTTAGTGTTATATTGAACTACGTAAACTGATTCAACTGAGAATATATTTACAACTTTTAAACCTTCTTATATCCCATTTATTGTTCGTGCAAGTAACGCTAGCACTAATGTGTACAATAATGATTTACACCAATCAGCGACAAGTAAACAAAAAATCTAACATTTACAAGGGAATTAGAAAACATAGAGGTTCAAGGGATTTTACTAATTCAATTCCTGTTAAGTTTACAATTGGTACTAATATTGTGAATTTAGTACAACCACTAACAACAGTAGATATATATAGTGGTCATTTGCAGTTCCAAATGGACCTGTATAGTCAGCAATAAAATGGTACAGGCAATTTTTCTATAGGATTTAGTAATCCTTGTTTTGGCCCGCTCGGTCGCTTAGATGAAAGACATAATATATGCAATGGTTGATGTATTTTCGCACAAAAGGTGTCATTCCAGGAAACCAATATTTAGTTCGCATCGACTCTAAAGTTTTATCTACTCCGATGTGACATTGTTCGTCATGAAACAATTTAGTTAAGTTGAATCGAGCTGCCGAAAGTACATAGAATTTTAATATTTTTTTGTTACTTTCTTCAAAACCTCTAATCAATATACCATTTTGCACTGTATACTCTTTAAACAATCAGGGTTTTCTTGTATTCTTCTCATTATATCAGTCACTTCTCGACCTTGCTTTTGTGTAGCTTCCAACCAAATAATTTAGTCATTTACTAGTATTTCGTAAATTTTTTTAATGGCGGATTTCTGCTTAGAAAGTCAACGTGTTGTATGTTACTGCCTTTCCGGTATTCGATTTTAAAGTTAAAGTCTTGTATGTAAGATCACCATCTTGCAACTCGTGGTAATAAGTCTTGTTTTCTTGAAGTCAATTTAGCAGCGTTACAGACAGTTATCAATTTAAACTCTATTCCCAGTAAATATACTCGGAAATATTTTAATGCATTTACTATAGATAATGTCTCTAGCTCATAGCTGTGATACTTGGACTCTTCCGGTGAAGCTCGTTTGCTCTAGTAAGACAATACACGCAGATCCTGCTTGTGCCTTTGAAATAAAATAGCACCGAATCCAAGGCTACTTGCATCTTTATGTAATTCAGTCTCTCTGTTTGGATCAAAAACCACTAATAACGATTGAGACGAAAGCTTGTTGATAATATATTGTCGAGCTTTTTGACATTCGTCTGACCAATAAAAGTCGGTATTTATTCGTAAAAGATCAGTAATGCAGGCAGTTTTAGTTGCAAATTCTGGTATATATTTACGAAAATAACCTGCTAGAATCATAAAATCAATCGAAATTATTCTTCCTAAGTATTCAATTTCCGTTTGGAGAAATTTATATTTCTTTAAGTTTAGCGTAAATCCCGCATCATCTAATGCTTTTAGCACTAATCTAAGCCTATCCAATCCTTCTTCTATGGTCATTGACGAAACGATGACGTCATCAATGTAAACAAGAGATAAAAAAATACTATAGGTATTTTTCAACGCTCCCAGAGCGGTGTTTAGAGCTCTTCGGAAAATACTTGGTCCATTACAAATGCCAAATGGTACTCATTATCATTCGTAATGCCCTTCAGGAGTTATAAAAGCAGTTTTTTCCACAGATGTTTCTTACTCTATTGGGATTCCATGAAATCCTGATGGCATATCAAGCGTGCTTTTCCTAGTCTATCTAAGTGGTCTTCAATCAATGGTAATGGGTATCTATCTTTGATAGTTATCTTATTAAGAGCTCGGTAATCCACACACAATCTATCACTTGCGTCTTTTTTTCTAACCAATGTAGGTGACGCATAGGGAGAATTTGACTCTCCAACAATGTTATTCAAAAGTTCGGTAACTATCGTACGTACTTTCTCTCGTTCCGAAAGAGCCATACGATAAGGGTGATAAAAAACGAGCTCATTTGTCGTAATTCTAATAGTCATGACGGCGGTCTTAATTTCACGGATGTTATTGTTTAAAGCGATAAGGTTCGAGTATTTATTTAAGAGCTCTCGTAACTTTGAATGAATTTGACTTGGAACGTTGAACAAAGCATTTGTTATAAAAACTTCTATATTGTAAACAATCTCATGAGTTCGAGCTTGATCTCGCCTTTTAATTATTGTTCCACTTAAGTAGTTACGAATATGATGTCATTAGTTCTAATTGCGTCCCTACCCAAAATTGCATCATACCGTATTTCTTTGCCTTGAACTACCTATGTGAAAAGTTGTTTCCAATGCAATATTTTCTAACTGGATACATTTATTTTCTCAGTTGAAATAAGTATATCATTAGAAAGTCCACAAATATGAATTAAAGAAGCGCCAAAGTGTATTTCATTAATAAACATGACGCTCCATTGTCTATTAATATATGAACAAGTTTTCCATTAATAATAACAGCAGTAGTACATACCTTACCGCTACTGTTTACATCTTGGGACTGCTTTTCACGGTCAACTCTTTGTTTTGTCCAACAATTTTCGGCTAGATGTCCTTTCTTGAAACAAAACGAGCATTTATTTTGATAAGAAAGTTTCTTTTTGGTAATTTGTTTTTTCTCGTTCCTAGTGGCAGAAGACTTCCACGGTAAATTATTATCGCTGGCAATCACGTTGCATATGTCCAAATCAATTACATCGCTTAGGTTCTGTCATGATCTTTGATTTTTTTGATGTAGATGGCTTTGTTTCTGCATCAGTGATCTGTTTTTGTGAAATTGGAATATTTTATTATTCATTATTTTATTATTATTATTATATTACGACGTAGAATGTTTTTGCAAATGGACGGATGCCCTGCACATTATGCAAGAATAGGTCGCAATAATTTAAATGAAAGCTATCCCAATCGATGGGTTGGTAGGCAAGGGCCTGTCGGGTGACCTGCGCTTTCACCCGATCTTTTTTCCCCTTGATTATTTTCTGTGGGGGACAATGAAGCAGAGAATTTATAACTCTTACATCAATAGTAAGGCAGAACTGCAGGAGAAGATTTTAAACTGCGCCAGTGCCATAAAGGAAGATCCAACAATGATAAGACGAGCAACGCAACAGATTTTGCTGCGAAGTACTATGTGTTTACAACAACGTGGTAGTCATTTTGAAAACTTGCTACATTAAAAGTTTTATTGTAGATGCATGAAACTAAATAAACGTGCTGATTTCTACTTGATATTTTTTATTTATTACTTATACCTTTCGTACCTTTACAGAAAAATAAGTGGCACTTGCAGCCCAAGTGTATGTTTAGTAATTTATGGCAAAGGATTAGACAAGACCTAATTTTTTACCTGAGATAGATAATGCAATTTTCAAACAAAGATGCACGTGGTGGCGGCAAGGTCTTTGTTTAGCCCTTCATAAAAACTGTTTTGTTTGGGATACAGGTGTGGTTTTTATGTTGTTTTACAGCTTATTAGATACAGATTAACGTAAATTAATAAAAACTAGGAGCAATGGGGACGTTTTCTTGAGTTTTTTAACAATGTTTAAAAAAGCATTGTACGAAACTCAGTTTTGGTCTAACATGTTCCTTATTTTTATGCCATCGGTATTTTTTTGGATGTGAATAGTATACCGTCGTTATTTTCTACACATTGCGTATTATTACTGTTTTTGTTTCAACACGATTAACCACCTGGTTCAAAAATTACAAGGTTTTTTTGGTACAAGGTCCATAACTACTAAAGAAAAATATAAATAGGTAATATTTTTCCTAGCGATAAAATGATGTCTAGTTTCACTCATTTTCATATGTGCACTTTATGAAAACTCACACTGTATATACACAAAAGAAAAATACATTTATTTGTAAAATCTATGTATATTTTCTTTTGTGAAATAAACTTTATTATTATTATTATTATACATAGCAAACTATAACTAAGTGTGGCTGTCACGTGTGTGCGTGCGTATAAAAATAGTGCCACGTATTAAAACTTAGTTCGTCAGTTGGTTTCGTCGCGGCTAGACGTATGATGCTCCGTTCGATCACCTTCGCGCATCGCTTAGTTTGTAAGTTGGTTTCGGCGCGGCTAGACGTATGATGCTCCGTTCGATTCCAGGTTCCACATAAACTTATATGTTGCCTGTGCGTATATAAATACGCCACATGTACATTATTGTCATGGTCAGTACTAATTCATTAGATAAATAATAACGGTGTGTTTATTTCTGCAATAATTAACATTGTTTTGATTGACATTTTAGTATTAATAACAAACATACACTGCCTGATTTTTGAAAGGATGGCCTGTTATACGCTTTTCCACTTGTTACAACCATGTTTCTTGTTTATTTCGCTATTATTACAGTCTCCATGCAGACTCGTCGGTCAACAATCTAATAAGGTAAAGTCTGTCTAGGTCTTTTTCTTTCCTTCCTTCCTATCCTTTTGTCATGCCACCTTACCGCATACCCAAGCCATGGGGTACCAATTAGAACAAAAAGTAAACAGTTCCAAAAATAGATCATAGATGGCACTATGAGTTCCAATGTTAATATTAAGATCAATCAAAATGCTTTATTGCAAGAAAATTGACCATAAAATGTTATTATAAATAAATATTGTACATATTTAATTAACGAGCATCAAGATAAACGCATTTATTTTATGATTTAAAGATATCGATATATCAGTACTTTTGACATCACACATAGGTAATCGATCTATCATTTTATTTTACCTAGAGGGCTAGATGAGACGCTAGATGGCTCTTTTATATGTTTATACAAGTCTACAAAAATATTGTGTTTTTATTTCATACCCTTCTTTTGGTTTACTTCAATATTTGTTTTGATACTAATTAATAAGAAATTACTTATAATATGAAAAATATGTATGCTTAACAAATGTCAATGTATTAGACAAAACGTTTTGTTGTACTACATGGCATTATATTCAAACACCTGGTCGGTTCTCGTAACTTCTATTGTCAAATTTCATTTGCTTGTGCGGCAGTAGATGTAGCGCAGTCGTTGGACTCGTCGGCGTTATAATAATCATTATCTCTGTGCTACCTACTTATTCTGAATTGAATTACAAACTTACGATAGACATGCCGATAAAAATGGAGTTTTAGTAAATCATAGCAACATTTTACTAAAAATAGTTAGGTAAATATTAAGTAATCTATCATAATAATTATTCTATAAAATTAAAGACTTTTATTTGTTAATACCGTTTTGTTAGTTTAGTTTTTACGCAATTTCTAGTATTATTTGATCACTAGACGCAACTTGACTAAATCTGTTTCAAAGGGCCTGAAAGCTAGTTAGACACAGTTGTGATTAGGATTGCCACCTTTATTTTGAACAAATAGAGTATGTTTACTATCTTAGGTAAAAAAGTACCTACATGATCTGAAAATAAAGTATTACTTATTTAACCTGCCTTTTGGTTACCATATTTTTGATGATGCTAGTTAAATCTAACAAATATTTATTATTAAGGAAAGTCGTAATCGGATTTTTACAAAATATGTCTATACTAAGATAGATAAACACTTGATTTTATTCAATTTAGGGAATCTTTATAGCGTTGCTTTAAGTTAACAATTAAATAAAACCTGAAAAAGCGGACATAGGTAAAATAAATTATCTTCACGTCCTTTATTTCCTACTAAAGTATAAATTACGTTTACCCGAAATCACGTACAATACTTTACTATAAAGTACCTACGGTTGGCAACCCCAGTTGTGCTTGTTGTGAATTTCATACCCTTGATGAAATACGCGACGATGAAGTAAATCGTGCTAACTATCGTTTAAAGGAAGGTAGTTTGTAATAAACGTTTTTTTTAATCAACCCGTGACCACGATCCATGCATGTCGGTCGAAACGTGGCGTCGGGCAATCAATATAGGTATATATTACCTTTTAAATACTTTATCGCGAGTAAGACCCCTTAACTAGCATTATATTAAGTACCTAGTTCATAATAGCCTGTTAATGTCTTAGTTTATATACAATCTCCTACAACAATAAAACGAAATCTTTTGGAACAAGATACACTCATCGCATGCGCTGGTGCGGGCGCGGGGGTTGACAGGGTAAGACCCGCCCACCCCCGCGCTACAAGGCCAAGTATGAAACGATGTTTACTGTTTGTTTTGCTTCGGAAAATATAAATTATGAGCAATATTTTAAAAAATTGGTTGTGTTTTGCTTCTTCTTGTTGTCGACGTCACGTGACGATATTATGACATCACATTTCGTTTCGAATATTATCATTTACTATTTTACTCACATCACTCACTCTCCACATCACACTCATCATTTTTTAACTAGTTACTATTAATGTGTTCATATCTGGTTTGGTTGACATTGTAATAAATATCCGGATGTAATAGTAATAAATGAGATAAATATTTCTTGGACGTCGTCGTCACCATATATCCTTATAATTACTATTTAGACACGAATATTTAAATAAATCATACCAAAGCATGAATAGTGATTTAGGATTAGTAACATCGCATTTATCATGGTATATTAATGTGATCTTTACTTACATAAGTACCACAATATTCATTAAGTAGGTAAGTAGGTACTTATCTATTGTTTTGTTACTTGACTTTAAACTATTATTACATATTAATTATTGATTTCCCTACAAAATCAATAAATAATATGGATATAAAAGTAAAAGAATACAATGTCAATAATTATTATGACATAGTTAAAAGATTACGAGCCATGACTAATAACTTAAGCGTAAAGCATACCTACTAACTCAGTTGTTTTTTAATCTATTAATAGGTACATTGTATTTTATAGGAGGTATATCAATAATTATATTATTAGCTTTAACTTCCGTTAAAGTATTAAGCAGGTCCAGATAATTAATATTTCATAACAAAACTTCAGTTGACAATCAAGCTTCGACTCTCTATTGAGAATCGACGCGGCAGGCAGGCGCGCTACTCGACGCCGCGGCTACCGGCAGCGCTCATACACGATATTATACACGGAAATTCACGAAGCTGACTGGAATAAACCAAACGCCGCCGCTGAGCGATACTCGCGCCTGCGTGTGATTTGATTTCAAGTATGGCGTAGTGGTTTAATCGCTTAAACCGGGTACTTATCGACGTGCGGAGTGTTATGAGTTCGATTCCCACACAGAAAATAAATTATGTTCAACAGATTTTTTGTGTTGAGTCTGTTATACGGCAAAAGAGTAACCGTATGTCTTTTAAATAAAAGTGCTGGTTATTATATTTATTTTTCGATAGTTAAATTCAAAATAATCTATGTGATGTATTTTATAAATAGTCATAACTCAGTAAATTTCAACAGAGACTAAATACTAGGCATTGCACAGTTGTTTTCAAAAATCTGAGCGCAATATTTTATGTTATTTTATATTTATAATTATAGTGAAATATAGATAACTAACTGCCAAAGTAGAATTCTATACGCCAATAAGTTATTTTCAAAGTACCCGAACATCAATCACAATCGCATACATAATGAATTATATTGTTTTATTAATACTTTTTAAAACGCATTCATTAAAATTATATGAAAAAAATATACGCAATAAGCAACACGATATATTCACGAAAATCCGACCGAGTAAATAAAAATCACCAAAGTGTGATCGTACGCATTTCGGCACACAACACTATAGGTAGATAACTTTTATTTTCAAGGCTGCGCACATTTTGCATCGGCTCGTTTAAATATGTTCTATCCGTGGTAAACAGTCAAGTACTTATTTTACTGTCACAACGCCATCTCTTATGAGCTGTTATCAAATAGGATTCGGAACTTGTGTACTTGTTATGGGTAGATGGCAGCAGTGGCGCTAGTTTTGTGCTGCCATCTAGTGTAAAAAAGGTACCAAAATAGCAAGTCGAATAGCCAGAGTTAGGCGTGGCCAAGATTTTTGCATGGGATTGAGTATCTGTACTAGTATAGTATTATATTATCTGTGCCCAAGCTTATATATATTCTTATATTTGCACGACCGTTTTTGCTTCTATTACATGGGATTTAAACATAGATGTAAAACGTATTTGCCTATTCTTCGAATATATAGGTATATAGCCGTGAGCCTATGTGTATTTAAATCTTTTTTTTGTTTTGTTTAGCAATTTTATTATGTTATTGTTTTTTATTGTAACAAATATCTCTTTAATAAGACGTAACAGATTTTATCAAATGTTTCGTCACTAATATAGTCGCCTTTGCTTGTCAATGCGTATATAATAATAAATAAAGAGCATTTTATTATTTTAAATGAATAATAAATATAAATAATAATTATTATTTATTTATTTGCATAAACACTATTAGCACTTATATAAACATAAATACATATTCACTTGTTTACACAATATATAATTTAGTTGTGTAGTGGCCTGCCGTTTCATACGGCGGGCCGAAACCTCGGCGGGGTCGCGACCGTATGCGAAAGTGATTCGCGCGACCCCGTCGATAGTGGTTTTGTCGAGGAACACCGTGGTAGGTTTAGTCGGTATTCCGGGAGGTACATTATCTTTTAACATCTTTCTTTTACCCCGGCGAGTCCGACATAATCCCTCCGCCCGCCCCCGCGGAGGGATATGCGTCATAGCATTCCCCCACGTAAAAAAAAAAAAAAAAAATATATATATAATTTAGTTAACAAATATGTATGTTTATGTTTGTCGTAACTGGCACCTTGCTAAGTTATAGAATAACTTGTATTGTAGTCTTGTAGACTAAAAAAGCAAGCCGGAAAATAGTTACACGCCTTTTATAATGTTACTCGATATTTGACGTGTACTAGAAAAATATGAAATTAGAGATTCCATCATTTTAGTACTCTGTTCCCAGATAGCAATGTATATTTAGCTACTCTATAATACCTAGTTTAGTATTTTACTTTTCATTAAATGTTACATGAACTAATTATAGGAAACAATAAACACTCTTTCAGCTATTAATTAATTAAATCAAGAATGTATAATGCTGTTTATGGTAAAGTAGTATTTATACTCTAAGACCACTTGAAACTATATAGAATAGTATTATTATAGTTTACTAACTACCAAATAACTACTGGGTATTTAATTATGGTATCATCGTGCCCATTCACATATCTATAAAATCTTGAGAGATTGAGATGACATTTTAAGGTTGTTACATATTTAGGAGTTTACGAATATTTTTAATTCGTAATATCTTATATTAAAAATACTTCGATTAATATTAATATATCGCCTAAGTAATAAGCAATAAAGCTAGTTGTGCCTTTTAAAATTGAAGGGACAACAGGAAGTCACGATTAGACATTTGACATTTCATAGTTGCATATATTAAATATAAAAAATTTATAAAAATGGAATCAAGTTTGATACGGTGCGGTGGTACGCCAAACTGCGCAGCAAATGTATTGAATTTTGAAATATCCCTTCTCAAATAGATATGACCCTAAAATATATACAAGTCTATCTACAATGTTAGCAATACACATCGTAATGCATTAGGCATTATTTGTACAACTTACAGCGATGGTCATATACAAATTGACAACAAAGTCATGATATTATAGGCATGTGTAAGGCAATTACAATTATAATCGCCTGTCCATATGCCTATAACATTATTTTAAGATATAATTAGATAGGATAAATATTCTAACAAACCAGAGATTCTAAATATATAAGAAATGTCAGTATTTTTATGCCAGCACAAATTGCCCAGCACCTAAAACTAAGTGGCTTATTTCAAAATCATGTTTTCTTTCAACCATTGCAAATCGATAAGATATTGATAAGAAATTTTCCTCCAGCTAGGGGCATAATCATTTTGTTAACCGTAATACTTACCATCGATACAAAACACAGATCCGCTTTTTAGATGACTAGTTCATTCAATTTAGCACTAAAATTCAGATTGGCAATTCAGATTAATATTTAAAAGAAGTCAACGGCGATTTATCGGCTAGTATTCAATCAGTGTCCAACTGTGATACTACTACAAGATGAAGATTCTATTGTGCAGTGAGTTTTATTCAATTTATATTTATTTTTGGACTAAAATTATTTAAATAATACAATGTTTTTAAATAACTGGCACCATTTTTTATATTCCTTGAGATAAATTTACTATTTTTCCGTGTTGTGTTAACTTCTTAACGTAATTTATTTTGATTTATGAAGCACTTCAAAGTATGCAAAGAAATTACTTGACTATAAATGCAGGTTTTAGGTAATACCATAATTCAAATTGTAGAATATATAATATTGTCTTATGTTTACGCAAATGCTATACATTGAAATTAAACACTTTATACGGATTTTGTCGCCTTGTTTATTTTACTTTAAATCTCCCCGTGAACATGGCTGCTGTAAAGCAACCGAAACGTCAGGGCAAAGTGTAAACTTAAATATAAACAATTTTAGTTAAAAAATATATAGCTTAAATAGTAGTAAAGTTCAATAATAGTAGTGTTAGAGTTTTCAAAATTATTTAATAACAGTGTTTTAAAGTAAAATAAACAAAGCGACAAAATCCGTATAAAGTGTTTAATTTCAATTGTAGAATATATAAAGTTTAACTTTTAGAATTTTCTTCTATATGTGTTTTTAGACGTCATTATTTAGTAAACAAAACATCATTTCACAAAATCATTTGCATATTATTGCAGTAACGTATTATTGCAATGGTGAATAGCGCAGTTGTTTAAGTGGTCGCCTTGCCACTGCCGCCGCGCCGAGTGTTGTGGGTTCGATCCCCACACGGGACAAAACATTATGTGGTCCACAAATAATTATTCCGCGTCGGAGTATTATTTATGTTCGTTGTTTGAATGTTTGTAAAGTCCCCCGCGACACAGGAATTATTCCTAGTGCAGGAGTTGTCTATTTTAAATTAAAAAGTGACAGATATCATATATATATATTTATTGTGTATGCATACACTACTAAGTTAAAAACGCATAAATTTCTACGCAAATTGAAATAGACAATGCAAGGAGACGGAAAGATATAATTACCTAAGAGTTAGAACAACATTTGCAAACATGCAACATTGTAAAGCAGCAGTTGGGACAGCTGTGCCTACTGTATAAGACGCAAGTTCGCCCTTGCGTGGAGTACTGTTCTCATCTTTGGGATGACGCCGCGCAGTACTTGCTATACTCTCTCGACGGGTTACGGCGGTGGGCTGTCCGTATTATCGGAGATCCAGAGGTCACGGGTTTATTGGAACCTCTGCAACTCCGTAGGGACATCGCCTTATTGACATGTTTCCACAGAATATACCATGGAGAGTGCTCTGAAGAGTTATTCCATCTCATCCCACCCTTCCCTTTCCTATCCAGAACAACGCGTGCTGGACTCAAATGCTATCTTTACACGTAATAGTCGATTAGAGCACGCTCTAACAAGTTTGGGTCCTCCTACCTCTGCCTAACGATCAAGGCATGATTTTTTCTGCCAAGGTACGTGTTTCCTTCTTTCTTCAATCCTAGGTCCTTTAAGCGGGGCGTGAAAAAGCACCTACTCAGGTCGTAGGCAAAGTAGGGACCTTAATATCGCCTCAGCTGCTATGAGTATGGTGTGGAGGCCACTGCACTTGGACCACATGATTGCTTACCATCAGGCGGAATGTGGTCATTTTGACAAGCAAAAAAAAGTTCATATTGCACTGCTTTATAATAAATTAAACAAAATCCTGAACTTATGTACATCCTATAACTTACCGAAGTTGTAAAACAATAATTACTTAGTGGATTGCAAAACTTTCATACAACGAACACAGAGAAACTTTTCAAAAGTGTAAAATGAGAACATAGAATCAAATAAAATTAGCTCGAGTTTTAAATATTGTTTATAATGTTTAGAGTGTTTCCTCTTCTCAAGCTCTAGCTCAGTATACCCGCTCAGACCTTCAGGGAAAAAGTGGTTCAGTGTCCCATAACAAATACTGTATCTCCTAAAACTTTGTCGGCTATTGTGTGTATTGCTGCCTGTTTTGAATAATTGTAATGTTTAAATTGGAATCTAATTTGCTACAATATTTATTTAGGTTTTTGGCTATTACTCCGGTGGCTCCTACTACTATGGGTATTATTTCTGTGAGTGATTTCATAGTTTATTTATTTCTTTCTTTAGTGCATGGTATTTAATTTTTTATTTCTATTTCTTTTGCGTCTATGTTGTATAGTAAGTATGTTCTATTTACCATTTTATTTATGTATAATTTGTCTGGTCTATTGTGTACTATGGTAATGTCTGTTTGTACCGGTATCGCCCACATCATTATTGCACTCTTATTCTCTTGGACTTGCGGTTGCGTCAGGTGTTCTAGACAACAAAGATCAGTAATTGGGAACTTGTACTTTTGAGCTAGGACCCAGAAGATTTATTGCAGTATATTCCTTCTGGACTTCTGTTACATGTATTTTATATACTTAAAAGGAGAATCACTTGATAAAGAAGGACCAAATGTTTACAAAAATAAACATTTATTTTTTATACACTAAATACCATTTAAATTTTTAACTAGTGACCCGCCCCAGCTTTCGCATGGGTAACACAAAACCTTAACAAAATATAAATCTCTCTTTCATGAAAATCCGTTCAGTAGTTTTTGAGTTTATCGCAAGTAGACAGACAGACGCGGCGGAGGACTTAATTTTATAATATGTAGTGATATAAATGATTCCTAAGCATAGCCATATATAACTTTAGAACAATGGGGTATTAAATAAGACAATAATAAACCACCTTGAAGACGACGACAATAGATAGTTTTTATTTTGGTCTTAAGTGTTAATCGAATCTGACCGATGTAGAGTCGATGCTAACGTAAATATTTTATAGCAAACTGTTGCTGCTTATTTGTTGTTTTAATAGATTAATTATTACTTTTTTGGCTGTTCGTTTGATTTCATATACATTTTGACAAAAATATATTTGAATTTTCAATTATGTTTACCGAATTTAAAAGCTTGACCACTAACTTACATGACTACTAAAATACCATTATTGATTAGTTTATACGTTATTTAATATACTTCCTTCTAATGTAAGTCTTAAATTCCCCTCTTAAATTCTTTAGGAATAGAAGGTGTTACAATGTATTATGTATGCACATATCAATACTTGCAGAATACATTCTAGAAGTTGAAATTAAAATCTCATTAACCTGCAAACAAATCTGGACTAAATGAATACGAAGTCACACTGGAAATAAGCATTTTCGAAAATTTTATTCTTCTTGGATAATCCATTGCTGAGAAAACAAATACCATAAAAAATAAGGAGTACAAACTCGTAGGTCAGATAATATTACGATTTTATCAATATGAATATTAGTACAGTGATTTGAATTAATATGTACATGTGACATCCTCGTTGGTCACGTGACATAAGGTTGCGAATGTTTATGGTCGATATAACGAATATCGACCATAAATATTCGCAACCTTATGTCTTACCAGCATAGAACGACGATCATTGTAGAGTCTTGAGAGATTTGTATACAATACTAAAAAACACACATAATATACACATATAATATATGTATAAAAATCAGATGACAGATAACAAAAACAACACAAGCTATTGTTATATTTACACCGGAGTTTCTATGTTATCATTAAAGTATTTATTTTCTAAGCACGATTTCTGTAACATTATTGGAGTTAAATTATGTCGTACCGTATATTTGTGCATAGCTTATTGTTATCGACTTCGCATTGAAGCAAATAATCGTGATATATTTTTCACAGTGTCACTTAAGATTCTTAATTCAATTTGATTAAACAATTACTTTTCTATATGTGTAATGTATAAGTATTATAAAATCTGGAAAAATCTGGGTGCGGAGTATTAGAAATTCCGCACCCAGATTTTTCCAGCCATGGTTTTAAATCCCACGTAATGAGGTGGAGTGCAGTTCTAGACTCTGTAATGCTATTGAGTATTTCTTGTCAGAGAAAACAAAAATGAGATCTTATGTAAAGCAGCCACAATCGAAAAGATTTTCTATTATCCTAATAACATACTATTTATATCTTTCAAATATTTTATTATTTTCTTATTCAGTATTTGCTATAGTGGCAACAGCCATGTCGGACTTACAAGAAGCACTGAAAAAGAGCAATGACAAGTTCACCGCTAACATGTTTCAGGTATATTTAAAAATATACTTTCCTTTTTATTGTTTTTATTATACTGACGGTAAGTAGTTATCAGAGCTTAAGACTAAAGGCAACACTAGATTGCGTTGTTATATGTTCAAAACTGGTCTTATTGAGCTGCGAGCACGTGTGAAAAGTAACACTGTTAACACGTCCTTAGGCTATGGTAACAAGTTACCATAGCCTAAGGACGATTGTAACCCCACTAGTATTACACGTGCATAAGAGCCCGTAAGAATCTTATACTGTACAAGCTCATTCCCTCGGCTTCGCTTACTCGAGAACAGCACTTTTTTTCTAGATGACAGGTATCGCATATCCTTTTCTGAACCCTTGACAACATATACGTATAAATGAAATTTCATAATGAGCGGTCGAGTAGTTAAGGCGTGAAAGCAAAAATACTGACCTTAAATATATTGCAATAACGTCCTCAACACTGTATAACTATTCAAATAAATAAACAATAAAAATTTCAATAAATTTTGTTATAACGAAAGTATTTTTATTTTTAGGAAGTGTTAAAGGCTCAAGAAGGCAAAAGTTGTGTACTATCAGCGTTCTCGGTTCTGTCTCCCCTCGCACAACTAGCATTAGCTTCAGTAGGTGAAACACACGATGCAATCCTCGCTACTATCGGCTTTCCCAACGACAACGTTGTAAGTAAAGTGAAACATTATTATTTTCTCAATATAAGCTAAAGTTCTCAGAATTATATAAAATTACTAACAACAATAACAAGCAATAGAATTACTTAATAATAGACATAACTTTGACGAATTTTTTTTCATCCATAGACTAAGAAAGTATTTGCTGACGTGAACACAAGACTCAAGTCAGTAAAAGGGATCGAACTTCAACAAGCAAACAAAATATATATTCATAACGGTTACGCCTTAAATGATGAATTCACAGCCTCGACAAAAGAGATTTTTAACTCAGAAGTGCAAAACATTGATTTCGGACAAAAAGAAAAGGCTGCCATTGAAATTAACGCATGGGTAAACTTTTCACGTAACACAAACGTTAACAAATTTTCTTATATTAAAGAATTTGAAATTAAATAGATAATTTCTTTTACAGGTAGAAGATCACACCAATAAACGAATCAAAGACTTAATAAACGCTGACACTATTGGAAATGAAACCGCTGCTGTTCTCGTTAATGCTATTAACTTCAAGGTATATTTTAATATTTATTAACTAAGCGGCACAAATATGTTTGATTTGTTTATTCATTTGTATTTCTCTATTTAGGGCAAATGGACAAACCCGTTTAAAAAGCTTTTAACCCAAGATACAGATTTCCACGTGACCAACGATAAGACAATCAAAGTACCGATGATGACCCAATCTAATGTTTTTAAATACAAAGATAGCCAAAAATTTGATACTAAGGTAAATAATTATGCTTTATTGACTTTATACTATATTTTGCAACAGCTAAAAATGGTTCAAATTGTTTAAAATGACACGTTTAATTAATGCTGTAACTGTCTCTTTCGTTGACTGGATTCTTACGCGTCTAATTTATTTTGAATCCCAATATGTAGAAATAGTCTCTAATAGCTCACAAATGGTTTAAACCAGAGTTGAATTGTTTTTCGGTTCGACGTAACAACATGACCATACCACAGATAATATAATACTATACTAGTAACCAGACTAAGAAAGAAACGTGACCAAATAAAAAATTAAACACAGATAATGTTGAAAATACACTCGCTTATTATTATTATCTTATGTGTGGGGGCCAGTCAGTACAGACCGGCGACACTTCGACCCATTGGGATCTTTTGTGTCGGCCCCAAGATTTATCCTATAGCTATCTCCCTATGAATGTACTGCATCAGTCGTAGCGTACACTTCAGAGGGAGAAGCCTGAAGTACTCAGGGTTTGGATATGCCAATCCCATCAGACCCATCCTCAACTCAGCCAACGCGTCACATTCACATAGTAGGTGCGATATGGACTCGTCCTGTTCACCACAGGCTCTGCAGATCGAATCGTGTGCCAATCTCAATCTGCACAGGAAGTCGTTAGTGCCAAAATGGCCAGTGAACGCTCCTGTGAGCAGGCGTATTTGGCTCTTGTTATACGCGCAGAACTTCCGGGTGAAGCCTGTGGCTCTGTTTGCAATGAATTTCTTGGAGTGTTCCAGACCCCTAAGGGCCATCCACTCTAGCCTGTGTTTATCATTGCCATATGCATTCAAAACTGCCTTGACGGTGCTCTCAGAGAGTCCCACGAATGGCTCGGGGCCCACAAACAATTGCTCCGAGCCCTTTCTGGCTAACTCATCAGCCTCCTCATTGCCTTGCACAGTCAGACCGGTGTGGGTTAACATGCAGGGGGCATGCCGCGGAACCCACACCAGTCTGACTGTGTTCTTTCTGCCAAGTTTGTTTAGGATCTTAACACAGTTCAGGACCTGTTTGGAGTCCACCCTACACGAGTCCAAAGCCTTGAGAGCAGCTTGACTGTCACTGAGAATATAAACAGTCCTGTCAGTGACATTACTGTTGATATTCTCCTGAGCACAGGCAGTTATAGCATAGGTTTCCGCTTGGAAGACCGTTGCATATTTGCCCATGCTTTGGCTCACCTTGCAGTCGTTGGTATAGATACCAGCGCCTGATCCTGTTTCCATTTTGGAACCATTAGTGCACCAGATGAGACAATCCTTGTCAGGGGATTGTAGACCTTGTCTCCATTCGTCCCTCGTGGGGACCTTTATTTTAAAATTCTTTATGAATATGTGCAATGGTTGCATTTTGTCGCATCCCATGCTCATCATCCTTTTGAGATCCTTTGAAATCTCCAATTTTGTGTGTAGAGTTACCGGCATGTTGACGCTCCACAGCCCATGCACATCTGTGCAGACTATCTAGTCTGTGTAGCGCCTTTATCGCCTCTGATTCCACAACAATGTGTAGCGGCGTTAGATCCAGCAGGACCTCTAACGCTGCCGTTGGCGTAGTCGGGAACGCCCCTGTAATAGCCATGCAGGCCAATTGCTGCACCTTCGACAGCGCGGTCCTGCATGTAGCTAGTTTAGTTCTTAGCCACCAGACAATGCTTCCATACGTGAGTATGGGTCTTATCATCATCGTGTATAGCCACTTGATGACCTTGGGCTTTAGCCCCCAGGTCTTCCCATAAGTAGAACGAATCATGCCGAAGACCCGCTGGGCCTTCTCTATGACTTTGTCTACATGAGTTTCCAACCCTGTCAGATCCCTCATCCTAGTAAACGGCACGACAGTAGTTTTCCCTGGGTTGATCGATAAATGATTGCTACTGCACCATATTGCCACCATAATCAGGGCCTTCTGCATGAGACTAGATACCGTACTCGGGAACTTGCCATTGACGAGTATCACCAAGTCATCCGCATATCCGACCGTTAAGTACCTTTGTTGAGTTGTTCTAGGAGTGAATTGACTACTAAGCACCATAAGAGTGGTAAGAGTACTCCACCCTGAGGGTAGTACACTCGCTTACTAATATGCTTACTTCTAATGATAAATTACGCTTACTTATGACAACATGTTTTCAGTTTATAGAAATGGAATATGAAGGCGGTGAGACTTCCTTTATAGTAGCACTACCGAATAAGGTAGATGGTATCAACGAACTCATTGAAAATATTACAGAACCTGCTGCCTTAAATAGCGCTTTTGATAACATGACTTCCGAACAAGTGGAAGTTTCTTTACCCAGATTCAAAATCGAGACCATTACAAATCTTAAAGATGTTCTTGAAAAGGTATATTTTAAACCCACTTGCTGAACATTTATATTATTGATGTATTACTGTAAATTTAGTCTGTTGTTTTTCTAAATTATTTATTAAGTATTTGGTTTTTCAGATGAACATTGTAACTCTGTTTCAAATAGGAAAGGCAAGATTGGAAAATCTATTAAAACAACCAGACGATTTGTTTGTAAGTTCAGCTACTCAAAAAGCATTCATCGAAATCAACGAGATAGGCACAGAGGCGGCCGCTGCTAACCGTAAGTGTATTCAATTATAATTATTCTGTATGAGGCGGTTAATAATAATATATACGGGGCTGAAATGATTATAAGAATATAAATCATATTATTATATATAATTTGCATAAAAAGATGAAATTTATTATCTCAGTAAAAAAGTTCTTTTAGCGTTAAAAAGAATAAAAATTACATGCATTTTTATTCAGAAAGAAGATTATAATTTAGGTTCATGTTTCTGATCGTGACTTGCTAAGCCATCCTTTTCTAAATAAAAATATGAGTGTACATATGTATAATTGTGCCGAAAATCTATACTAACATAAAATTTCACCCATTTTTAGGATTCCGTACCTCAAAAAAAAACGGTACTCTTATAGGATCACTTTGTTGTCCGTCTGTCTGTCTGTCGAGACCCTTTTTCTCAGGAACGCGTGGAGGTTTATCAAGCTGAAATTCAATTATGTCAAATACTCGAGTCTACTGTCCCTTGGAGCTGTGAAAAAATCAAATGTCTAAGCCAACGCAATCAAAAGATACAACCGTTTATGCTGCAAATTTTCGACACTCGCAAGGGATTCAAAACCTACAGGGTACTTCTCGTGAACTCAGAATCTTGAAATTTGGTACGAAGCAAGGTTTTTTTGCACAAATAAAGGAAAAATTGCGAAAAGCATAAATTTTTAGTTAAATAATATAATAAAAATATTTTTAATAATTTTAAACTTACTACCCCTTTCCTCATGAACGCGTAGAGGTACTAAATTGAAATTCATATCAAATACTCATGTCTATAATACCTTTAAGCTGTAACAAAATCAAACTTCTATGTCAACGCAATCAAAAGAAACAGCAATTTAAGTCGCATATTTTGAAACTCGCAACTACTCGCAAGGGAATCAAAACCTAAAGGATACTTCCAGTCGACCTAGAATCTTGAAATTTGGCATAAAGCAATGCTTTACACATAAAAGAAAAATTTCAAAAAGCTTAAATTTTTAGTTACAATTTGCAATGAAAATACCATAACTTTTACTTATATACTTACAGGTTTAAACGAAACCCTCGGTGCGCGAGTCCGACTCGCACTTGGCTGGTTTTTAAACGTTACATTTACTCGGGAGCACTTTAGCATACCATTATCATGTTAGGCTTAGTAAATAATGAAATAAAAAATAATAATAATAATAATATTCTACCACATACACACAACACCATCTAGCCCAAACTAAGCAGAGCTTGTACTATGGGTACTAGACAATGGATAAACATACATATATACTTTTTTTTTTGTAAATACATACATATTATACATAGAAACATCCAGACCAAGACAAACATCCATGTTCATGCGCACAAATGTTTGACTTGTGCGGGAATCGAACCCGCGACCTTAGGCGTAGCAGTCGGTTACACTAACCACTACGCCACCGAGGCAATAGAAATATTTTTCTAATGTGATCAAAAAGGCTTATGTTTCAGTATATGCCACAACTTCGTAATGTAGTAACATAAGAAACCAGCCCCACGTAGTTAATGATGTTCATAAATGGCCACAGATAGTTAGAACCGCAAAATAATAACGATTTCTTTTTGCTGAAAGATGTAAATGATAAAAATATGTAAGATAAGAGTAAGTTTTACATTGAACTTAATATTGATAGTTCTGATAAATAAAAATAAAATTTCACGACGAATTAATTTTACCATCACTTTTTAGTTATCATCCTTGTTGATATTTTAAATAAAGGCAATGCAAAAGTTATTTTGATTAAACACTCATCACCATCCTCTTTTATTTATTTGTGTATCAAAAGGAAGTAGTCTTTAATTCATATAACAAAGGAACATAATTGTACTTCTCTTGTACAATAAATTATATTCACATATTGCTGACTAAATACTGTTATGCAGTTTTAAAAATCATTTCAATGTCGTGGAGAGATTAGATAGTATATAATTATCTAGCCTGGTGCTTATCTATTTTAATCCTGACATCAAATAATGTATGGCCTGAGTTCTGCCAGTTAGGTATTGAGATGCGTAAATCCATGTTTTGGACAGATTCCTGATAAGTACCTATATAAAACTGTTACAAAAATGCTCCTACGCAAATGTTTACCCTCATATCCTCGAATTTGAAATTTCGAATTAGAGCTGATGTAATATAGAGTGACCTTATATTACATCAGCGGTACAAATTCAAAGCGGATCACCCCTTCCTCTTCTTCTTAAAAGAGAAGAACAACATTTTGTTTAATGGAGTCTTCTGATGTTAGGTACTTGTTCAGATATTGGTAAATCGATTTTGCTTAATAATGATGCATGATCATGTTTATAGGTTTTTTAATAGCATGAGAGGTTTCTTATGAGGTACATTAACATAATATTAATCTAGGCTACCTAAAATATTAAGTATATGTATTATATTTATTCATTACTAGCTTATTTTTCGTGTGTATACCTATATTGATCAGCAAAGCTTAGATTGGATAGCTCTCAACCCTTGACTTTTAGGTGCCGCAATTAAGCGCTGTTATCGTGAGGAACGATATAAGTACAAAAGATCTTATACCTGAATACTTAAAAGAAGTGGTGAAGTGGAAACGATTAAGATGAAAGACAAACCTTGGCATAAACATTAATTACATCAGAATAAGGATTAATGACATCAGAAGAAGCTTACTGTGTTTTCTTCTAACACGAAATGTCGTGTTCATAAACATAGAGTAGAGGATTTATACAGAATGAAGAGTTAACAATATGAAGTACACAGACCTAGCTGTGGTTCTTACGATAAGCGCCTATAAGTATCTTCGTGTATACCAAAACAATTTTCTTCTATGGGTGTTAATTTAATTATTATTTTTACAATGTTATATATATTGTAAAAAAACATTTAATTTAAGAATATTTAAACGCGTAAGATTCAATACGGACCATTATTTCCTGTTCTTCTTAACATTATGTTTAATGGAATTTATCGAATTTAATTGGACAGTAGCAATGTAACGGGTGATAACAATAAATAGTTAGTAACTATAATTAATTAGCACTTTTACGTTTTTAAAACTGAGGATTCACCTTTCCACTGCAAAAAGTGTATTTCAACAATATCTTCTTCAAGCTCTATTTGTTGTCATTCTATTTCATTTGTAAACACGGCTAACTTAATATCCTTACTTCTTTGAAATTAAACTACTATATACGGATTTTATCGCGTTGTTTATTTATCACTGTATTACAAAATTTTGAAAATATTACTCTACTACTACTATTGATTTTATTTGACTAATTTATAAGCTAATAAAATTATTTAAACTATTAAATCTATTTATTTTTGGTTTACACTTTCCCCGACGTTTCGGGTGCTTTTCAGCAGCCATGGTCACGGGGAGAGTCTCCCCGTGACTCTAGCTTAGCTTATAAATTAGTCAAATAAAATCAATAGTAGTAGTAGAGTAATATTTTCAAAATTTTGTAATACAGTGATAAATAAACAACGCGATAAAATCCGTATATAGTAGTTTAATTTCAATGAATAACATTCGCGTAAACAGAAGACAATCCTTACTTCTTACTAATATTATAAATGCAAAAGTATGTTTCTTGGATTATCATTCTTTTAAGCAGCACTGGGGTAACAAAGTGGCTTAATTAATTATTGGTGTTTGTAAGAGCCGGTAAGGTATCCCACACACAACAACAATTTCAAAAACTATTAGTTTCGTATCTCACAAAAAATCAAAATTACTCTCCAAAAAGTAAAAGTCTACGAGAAAAGTGTTTATACACACAAAAGATAACGTCAACGCTTGATAGACGTCGTTGCACAGGCTTTAGTTTCAATATATTGTGGGTTTTAACTGCTTATTTTAACGTTGAAACCTTTAATGTGAGGTTGGTCAGTATATTATTTGACAACGTAGAATATCGATTAAATGCCTTTTCTTCAAACTACACACGCCCAAAAGGCCCAAATTATAAAACGTTTTTTAAATTCGTGCCTGTTATATATTATTTTTTGCTGCGATATAAATACATATATATCGTACCATAATATGACATATTCAAACATATTATGGGCAGACACCTTATTATTTATTATAACTTATGTATAAAAATATTATATTGTTATTGATCAACCTAAACTGTTTTTTTTATTCCAGAGGAGACTTTAGAATTTGGAAGTGCTTTCAACCCTAATTTGAAAAAGTTCGTAGCTAATCATCCGTTTATATTCTTCTTAATGGAGAAGAACAATATTCTGTTTACTGGAGTTTTTAGATATTAGGTACCTATTTAAATAAATTACATATATAGTAAATATTAAATAGCAGCGATAGCCGAGTGGGCGACCGTTGGCCTGCCACGCAGAGGTCTCGAGTTTGATCCTAAGGCATCTCTGACTTCTTTTTTATTCTAGGTTATGTGCGTATTAAATATTTAATTATCGCTCGCTTTAACGGTGAAGGAAAACATCGTAGTGAAACCTGCATGTCTGAAAGTTTTCCATAATGTTTTCAAAGAAATGTGGAGTATACTAACCCGAAGTAGGCTAGCGTGGTGGGTTAAGGCTTAACCCTTTTCACAATTTGAAAAGGCCCGTGCCCAGCAGTGGAACAGTTTAATACAGGGCTGATATTATATTTAAATTAATTTTATTATAATAGATATACATCATTGGAGCAGGTATGTATATCAATATATTGGCACTGCCTACATCTGATTTATATAATTATATACCTACCGTTAGAGTTACTACAGAGTTAACTAAGGATCTTATCTTATAAGATATTAGATAAGATAAGATAAGATAACTAAGGATACTATCATCAGTGTCTATTAACACCGTAGAGAAACCTCATACCTATATACATACATTTACTGAAACCGTTTACTCCTCAAAATAAAATGTGTGTAGAAAAACGATTCAACGTTGTATACAATTAGATATTAGTGTATCAAAATGGAAATACCGTACTAATGGATCTTAGTTCATAAAACATATTCATGTGTAGTGTATTAGTATGTGTTTTTGGTTCTTAGTTTTCAATTTTGTTTATTTTATAATAATTTCGATTTCTTGAACGATAGTATTTACTATTTACACGGTGTTTCAATAAATTCGTGATGCGTAAAATGCGATGGCAACTTTGTATGGCCAAGGACATGATGCACGTCCTTACTGTTGTATAGTGATGTGAACATATTCAAATATAATTCAAATGCAAGTGTGCCTATCTTTACAATAAATATAAAAATTCGATACATGGTTGAAGAAGAAAATAAATAGTTAACTAGACTCAAATTCATAACCTAAATTGATAATTAATATTGGGGGTAGAAAATGCGTGTTAGTATTTAGTTACAGTGCATATTACAAGTAGTATTTTAGTTCATAAGTTTAAAGTACCTATATTAAGTTATTTATTATAAATTGTCAATCTAACAATTCAATCGTTTTGTATTTAAATTGATAACTAATATCTTGTTTACATTTTCAGGTATATTAAGAGTCAAAACAAACGGCACCTAGAAAGAAGGGCACAATCCACTTTTAAAATAAAAATTAAATATCTTCAAATGAACTTTTGTTTTTTTCTGTGTCCTGAATATTGTTAGAGTTTATTGTGTATTATCAGACAGGCAGTTGGTATATCTGATAAGTGTCCGCTATTCCCACTAACGCTTCTTTTTGCAGGTAAATAGAAGTTTGATGTTGCTGATGTTGATAGCATATTTTGGGAATAGCATTAATACGCGCCCTGTGCTCCGAGAATAGCCACATGGCTATACTCTACTAGCTATGATTGGTCGAATAGTTAAGGCGTCAAAGCGTAACAAACAAACAAACTCACATTCAAATTTATAATATTAGTTAGGTCTAATATTAGTCATACCCGCCCGACTGTTGCCTCCTCACAGTACCAGCTCTTCCGAAAAGTAGCTTGGAGTCGCATTACCATCAAAGCAAGGATGATTTGACGGCAATGCAACTTCAAACACTAATGACTAGACAAATAGCGCAGTCGTTTAAGCGGTCGCCTTGCCACTGCCAACACGCCAGGTGTTGTGGGTTTCGACTATCACACGGACAAACTTTTTTGTGGTCCACAAAAAAGTTGTTCAGTGCCTGGCTGTACTTTTCTTTAAACGTTTATGAAGACTCCGGCGACACAGTAATAACTAGTGTAGTACAAGTGGACGATAAAAAAAAACGAATCCCAATTTACTGCCAAGTGCCAGCTCACCGTCTCCTTACGAAGTTTGTAAGTCGTTCTCAACCTGCACATAGGCTTCAAGCCTTTGTGTGCTATGCAGCAGGTACCGAATATTACACCCACTTTGCACCAGCTATGTTATGAGATCCTACCTAGCAGTGGCCGAATTTAATGCTGCCTACTGAAGGCAGTTACAGACTCAATGCTGGTAAAAAAAATTGATTGCTAAATTGAATAAGAGACATTGTTATTGTTGACAAGTCTATATTATAAATAGATAAAGATTATTTCTCAATTTATTCAAGTTGGTACAAAAAGGTATAAGATTGAAGTTAGTGTTGACCATTTCTTGTGTGTATCTCCTACGGATACAAAGCTAATTCAGCGAGAGGAGTCATAATTGCCAAGGGCGCTTGCATAACAGGCCTTTCCTTTGGACGGTTTAATATTCCCTGAAAATAAAATAAAATTTCATATAACCAATGTTATTTACACTAATATTGTAACGTGAAAAGATTTGTACTATCTTTTTTAATATATAATCACAAAAACTAAGGAACTGATCTTAAAAATTATTTCTCCATTAGAACTTATTTATCCAGAAGTATTATAGGCTATATTTCATTACGCTACGAACCACGGGAGCGGTACAGTCATTACAAGCGTGGGTAAAACCGTAAAAAATTGAGGAACATATATGTATATGTTAGACATACTTACTGGCATTAAGGAATTAAAATGTTTTTATTAAAAAGATAAACTTGTTGCTATAAAATCATAAGTACTTTTGTGTTAGGAGTGAGCTAACATTCTTATTATTATAAGCCAACAATATATTTTTACTTCCTTTTTTTTGTTCTGTTACTTTTTATACAGTATTAGAAAGCATTTAAGTATGTGTACTATAAAATACTAACCAATAATATGTTAGCGGTGAACCTGCTTTCGCCCAACTGCGATGATTTTTGCAAATTAGAGTTTGATACTGTTGTCGCCATTAGAACTAATACTGGAGGACAATGTATAAACACATTATATAATTATAACAATATTTTATCTATACAGCGATAGCCTAGTGAAATACCATTGGACGCACAGGTCTCGAGTTCGATCCTAATAATCGCATCTCTGATATTTCGAAGTTATGTGCGTATTAAATAGGTGATTCACGGTGAAGGAAAAAATCGTGAGGAACCTGCTTGCCTGAGAGTTCTCTGTAATGTTGTCGAAAATATAAGAAGTCTGCCAACCCGCACTGCCAGCATGGTGGACTATGGCCTTATCCTTCTCACACTGAGGAGAGCATTGGTACAGTTTAATACAGGGCTGATATTATTATATCATTTTAAATTTATTATCAACTTATACAAAGAAAATTCAGTTTTAATCAAACTGCATAATAATTACTTATGTATATACACAACATACTGTAACTTGACGTATAATAAACAAAAAGGTTGATTCTTGTCAAACACTCCTGTTTCTGATTACCACAAAATAGTATTGTTCTTAAGAGTAACAACCATGCATACTTCTAGATTAAGATAAGATATAATAGTTGTGTAAATAATTCCTTTGATGCGGTGCGATGCGCTTTGCGAATATTTGTTTATGTAATGTTGTAGCATGGAATGCAGCCATTGCCAAGAAAGAATTAAGAATACATGACTACCACAGTACACCTAAAAAATCTTAAAACAGTCATAGAGAAATGTAACGAATACAGGAAACCACTTATCCTCGCCTTCATCGACTACGAGAAAGCATTTGACTCGAGAGAGTCGATCGATGAAAGGTACATGCAAATCCTCAATTACCTCCATCAAAATGCTACTGCCTGTGTCTCTTTGCACGAGAAAACCGAGAAATTCCGTCTACAGAGGGGTGTCAGGCAAGGAGACGCAATATCACCAAAATTATATACCCTGGCACTAGAATGCATATTCCAACAGATGCAGTGGACTGGAAAAGCCCTGATGATCAATGGAGAGAGCCTGACAACTCTGAGGTTTGCTGAGGATCTGGTCCTAGTTTCGGAGAGCGTCGATGACATAATGACGATGCTAGAGGATTTAAAGGTGGAATCCGAGAAGACCGGTCTTAAAATGAACATTGGGAAAACCAAAATAATGACCAACATTCCTGAAGTCACAAACTGCTAGCTTCCAGTATGGAGAGTGACTGAGTATATATATTTAGGATATAAGGTTACATTCGGCTTTGAAAATCAATTAGCGGAAGTGGAACAACGAGTAGCGCAGGCGTGGGCTGCATTCAGCGCCAACAAACAACTACCGTGTGGAAAAGTACCCCTACGTCTTAGAGTCAAAGTTATCGAACAGTATGTCATGCCAGTACTAGCCGATAGCCATATGGTACGGCAACCATAACAGTTACACAGAAGTCCGCCGAGAAGTTCCGAGTCGCGCAGAGGGGCATGGAGAGAGCTATGCTCGGGATCACCCTACGAGACCGGAAACGGAATGATTGGATTCGAAGTAAGACCAAAGTTAGAGACATTATGGACGTAATAGCGCAAAGAAAATGGACATGAGCGGGGCACATTGCGAGAATGGACAAGAGCCGCTGGACAAGACGAGTCCTAGAATGGAGACCCAGAGCGGATACCCGAGGGCGCGGCAGACCACCACAGCGCTGGGTGGACGACATCCGACGACATAGAGGTCGAGACTGAATGAGTCGGGCACAAGATCGACAGGAGTGGAAGAAGAGGGAAGAGGCCAACATCCAAGACTGGATAACCAAAAGGCCGCCATGATGATGATTATGACTACAATACTGACTAATATTATAAATGCTAAAGTGAGTTTAGTTGTTTGTTTGCTTTTACGCCTTAACTTCTCGACCGATCATCATTTAATTTTGCATACACATTGTAAGGGAACAGAAAAAAGGCAAAATCTAGTTATTTGTATTCATAGAGTAGACCGACATATACTGAATTCTATCGCTATCGCTGAAGTAATTCCAGTTCCAGCGTTCCATTACCACTCAAGGCATATTCAAGGTTGCGAGTTATCACACCATGGTAGGTACATAGTGGGTAGGACCCGAGGCTTTCCTCGGGCGAGCTGGTTATCCCCTCTCCGCTTCCCTTTGTTCCGCGGAGAGGTATGCGTAAATGTCTAAACTTCACGTTAAGAAAGGTATGCTACATCCTCGTTTCACAAGCTTTGATGTTAAGGTCCTGCCTAATAGAGAGTGAGCCACAGTTGCTGCAGAGAATTTCTTAACACAAAAAACCAAAAAATGCAGTGAAATTGTCTGATTATGAAATCAAACCCGGGATTTCGGAGCACAGCAACCGCATTAGAAGCAATCTAGAAATAACAACTTCAAAATATCACAAAATATGACCATGTGATTAAATTAATATTAGCCACGTATTTAATTACGAATATCGCAACAGCGTTCAATACCAATGTGCACAGTAAAGTTCGCGAGTGTTTCATTATATTGTATTAACTCATGATATTTGACATACTTCATAATAATATAGAAATTGCACAAAAGGCCTTTTAGCTATGTATATTAGTAAATATTAAGATATTTATTTAACAATAGACAAAATGCTATTGTATACGAAACATTACATTACATACGATTATAATAATAATATTTTATCACATACACACAACACCATCTACACCAAACTAAGAAGAGCTTGCACTATGGGTACTAGACAATGTATAAACATACATATATTCCTACTTTTCTTTTGTAAATACATACTTATTATACATAACATTTTATTTTTCTTTTATAATATTCAGCCTAATATTTTTATTATTAATATATTTTAACTCTATGTCGAATAAATATTTGATAAATAATACTCACTGTAAAGAAGTGACTTCATGTTAACAGCTGTACATCTAGTGGACACTGAACTAACATCAGTCACTACGTGAACATACACATATTATGTATAAAACAATTGCTTGCAAAAAGTCATTGACTTCATTGCATTATATTGTCTTCTGTTTACGCGAATGTTATTCATTGAAATTAAACTACTCTATAAGAATTTTATCGCGTTGTTTATTTGACACTTTAGAATTTGACAATTTAGAAACTGTTACACTACATCTTATCTTATACACTACATATCATCTATATCTTATCTTATGTGGGGGCCAGTCAGTACAAACCAGCGACACTTCGACCCAGTGGGATCTTTTGTGTCGACTTCTCTAATAACGACTGCCATAGATGTTCATGGCAGCCGGGACCGACGGCTTAACGTGCTCTCCGAGGCACGGAGCAGGCGATAATTGTCAATCAATACGCACATAATTTCGAAAAGTCATATGACTTTCGAAAGTCAGAGATGCGCGACGTCGGTTCGAACCCGAGACCCTGCATTGCAGTCTGTTGGTCTCCCCACTGAGCTATCGCTGCTCTGATACACTACATACTACTACTATTAAACTTTACTAATTGTTATGCTAATTAAATTATTTATATTTAAGTTTACACTTTGCCCGACGTTTCGGTTGCTTTTCAGCAGCCATGGTCACGGGGAGACTAAGATGGTAGCTGTCTCAATGTTCCAGTGTAGTTATTTCAAAGTACCCGAACAAAATTTAATTATTGGTGTTTCTATTTACGCAGAATGAGCTCAAAGTATCATGAAGTCTAGCTGTGGTTTGCTTCTTCCTGGGTTTTGATTATTTGAATTACTGGATCCCAAGGTGGTGGTACATTCCAACCATCTTCTCTATTGAAATTAGGATGTTTTTGATTTTAATAGCCTCGCGAAGCATCCTTGGTAGGAATCGGTGTTCTTTAGCAAGAATCTGTGGCTTGTCAAATCTCAGGTAGTGTTTGGTCCCCTGTAGCACATGTCCCCACACAGCAGACTTCAACGAGCGTTGGTGTTTTACATCAGCTATATGTTCTTTTATACGGGTGCCTATGCTTTTTTTGGTATGACCAATGTATGAGAGTCCGCAGTCACTATCTATTTTATAAACTCCTGCATCTTGTAAAGGTAGTTGGCATTTGCCGGATGGTAAAAATTTACTTATCTTCGTTGGCGGTTTTGAAGTATGTGTTGATTGAAGCTTGCTTCAAGACGTAGCCAATCTTGTAAGTGACACCCCTTACATAAGGCAGTATAGCAGGCTGGCGCTCAACTGTGGCTGGCTTTTCTCGGGATCTGTGACGGCGGCGCGGCTGTTGGAGCTTGTTGTCTTGCAGTACTTGCTTGACATGTTGAAGGTCCGCGTCCAGGTGTTTCTTGTCACCCTCGCACCTGTGCCCGTCCATTATAGCCTCTCGCCTTAGGCACTATCATTAGGCTTTGAGAGTGAGGGTTGAGGTTCCTAAACGCATGCTTCGAACAAAGCCAATTTTTATTTCTATGGGCAAACTGGGCAACTCGTCCTATTCAAAAACTCATGACGTGCGGATCTCCAACCACATACCAACTCATGGAGCGACGTGGGCTAGCTCTTCGATGGAATCATTGCAGACTATCTCGTCAGCCAACTGTAAAGAGTGGGGGCCAGATCTGACGAAGAACCAATTCGGTTGCTGCCAAAGGCGCTCCGGAATGAGCGCTATCGGGCCTGTGAGAACTCTAGCGTCCAGGATCTGGATCTGGATCAGGATCTCAGGGTAGGATCTTGGTGATGTCTTTCGACAATGCTTATAAATACAACTGCCAACACCATCATCGATACTTCACGGATGTTAAAGGCATTGGCATCAGTAATTGTATTTGGGAGATCAGATTTTTCTTTCATGTACTTATATACATAACAATGTCGATAAACAAGCAAAGGTGACCCTGGCATTATGTCCTATAGACTGAAATATAGAACACCCTAATAACTCATATATAGTTTTTTTCTACGAAATTTCATATTATAATATGGTTAATATGCCGCCAAATTAAATTTTTTGACATTTCATTAATTGGCAATACCATTTTACGAAATATCCTATATACCTAATTAATGTTTATTTATGTATATTATAATTTAGATATATTCAATCTTTATTCTTAAGGCCTTAGCATTGTAATCGAAAATCAGTATATCAGTAAACACGCGGTTTATTTAAAAGAAGATCGCAGAAACAGATCTGCATCTGATTTATATAATAAAAAGTATCTAATATCATCTCTGCAGGTTCAAGCCTGTTTTGCAAAGATTAATAAATTTAGCATTTTCCATTTTCTAGTATTTTATTATTCTTATCTTCACTTGAAGAATCATCGGCCGCCCATCTTGTCGCAACGTGCGCTATATCTGGATCCGCATTAACATCCGCGTTGATTATTGCGGATGCAGATGCGGATGCGGATGCAGATGTCCAAATCGATGAGGAAGCTCCGCAATTACGGATGCGGATGCGAATATTCGCAATATCCCTGGTAGGGACTTAATAATTACTCTGTTTGAACCTACAACTGAATTAAACCTTTCATGCTAGGTAAATAATTCACGTTTTAATAATGCATATATTGTTAAACAAATTCGCAACAATAAAATAATATTGGTTAAGGCATTGCAGTTATTATTATTTTACGCCTACTATTTCAACTCCTTAACCCATTATGAGATACTTACTGAGTAAATTTATATTTATACTACCGGTTTGGACAGACGTTGCCCTGCCCGAAGGTTGACTTAAAATAAAATAAAGAGCCTATAACCCGACTGCAGCGCCATCGCGCTCCAATTATGAATCAAAACCATGCAGAGACCTACTCAAACATAATACAAAACATTTCATCAAAATGGGCCCATCTATTTAGGAGGAGTTCAGTGACATATACAGCTAATTACAAATAAATATATGTTGAAGCCTCAAAAAACTAATCATTTAAATGCAATTTATATATGCGATTGTAATTTATTAATTAATGTCAAGCGTAAGCTTGAGTGAGGTCACAACAGAGCCGATGTGTCAACTGGAGTGACAGTTATGGCTGTCAGTTTCATATTGGTGCTTAATAAGGGCCGGAAACACGTACGCAGACGCATTCGGTTTTGCAAGTCGCTGCGTTACCGATCAAATCAGTGTTAATCAAAGACAATCTCTATTGTTTCTACCGTCTAACCCTACGTTATCAGAATTGGAATCTGAACTTCATTCTCACTGGTGTACCTACTCCATTCGAGATGCAACAGAAGAATATGATGCAAGTAATCGAGACCATCACGGGACCACTTACTGTTCTTAGCGATAGATTAACAAGCGAGCGCCGCGTAGACAGGTACGATATGGCTGCTGTGTGCGGGTAGTTACAACAATCAAGTGGATCGTTATTTTTATTTCGGTTCTGGTGCCGAATGTTCTCTTGTTAAAGAAAAAGTTAATCATGAATTTATTGGTATGCGTAATAACCTAATTGTTCGTATAACGGAGGTACTCGTAGGTCGTGCCAAGATAAATTGCACAGAGCAAATGCTGAGAGGTTGTCCATGCCATTGTTCGGACGCCGGGTCAGTTGCCTATGACCCTCTTCTGTAAGTACATATTTGCCCAATGGGGTTTTTGCAATTTGAGCGAAATACGCGATTTAAGTGAGAGTGATGCTAACCTTTTCGATATATGATAAATATTTGCCATTATATTGACGAGATTGCCGTAGATATAATATATATATAATTTATATTTAAATAAACTTTATTGAGTAGGTACTGTGGGTATATTACCTTAATACTTAGTACTTATAAATAAACTAAATGCTTATATAAACGTTGATATTTATTGTCTTCAATCATAATGTCAGTATACCAACTACAATAATTATAGAATACTACACTAATAATCAAAGAGTACTATAATAACAATCAACAAAAACAAACAAAAGACATTAAAACAGCTATTATTTACAAATAAAATAAACAAATTGCAAAGAAAAAGAAAATTTTCAATTAAATAAATATTTAAAAAAGAACATGAACATCTTCTCGAAAATGCATCAATGCATGGATAGCGTAGTGGTTGCCACCGCGGTGAGTGTTGTTGGGTTCGATTCCCACACGGGACAAAAAATTGTGTGATCTACAAATAGTTCTCAGTCTGGGTGTTCGTTGACTCAATGTTTGTATTGTGAACCCGTGACACATGAACTATTCCTAGTGCAGGGTTGATTAAAAAAATAATAAAGGAATTAAAACCATATTATGTTTTCGCGCAGTTTAGTAAAGAACCTATCAGACAAAAGTGCTGACAGCTTTCTCAATTTTCTCTCCATTTAGGATGCGTGTCATAGACAACACATCAAAAACCAAGTGATTGTTTGTATTGCGAATAATAAAGTCACACTTTATTTGTGGTTATTATTTGCAATACCCATATGCCAATAAACCATTATTTTCACATATATTGAAAAGCTTATAGCGAATCATTCTGCAACAATGGTATTCCTTATCATCAAATTAAACGCTGATAAGACATTGCATTATATTATTGCATTAAATGATTTACTGATATTTATAATTAATCATTGCTCGCTTTAATGTAGATTAGGTAAGATTATTGACAGTACTTTTCCTGGATGAAAGGTGTGACCCTATATCCTTTTCTGTACCACTGACAAATTGTATGCTAATTTCATGTTGATTGGTAGAGTAATTACAGCGTGAAAGCGTTACAAACAAACTCACGATCGCATATTTTATAATACTAGCGGTCGCCTAGTGCTCGATATTCGACCAAAGTTTGCCTGTAAGATATTGCTGATATATGCATTGACATAATTTACTCCTATTTAAATCCATGGATATATGTCATTGTATATTGATATATGTAATCATAGTTACGCGCTTCGACTGCGTGTGTCAAATGCATGTTTGTGTGCGTGTAGTGTATTTTTTTATTAATTTAATGTATTTCTAATGCATGTTTTATATAAATATTAGGATTCGCCTCTCCTTCTACATATAAACTTTAACTCTGCCAAATTTCATACTTCTCTGTACGCGCAATTTTCGTAAAAAGGGGTACAAAGTTTTTGCTTCACGTATTAATATATAGATTAAGTTATGATATACGAGTACTATGTAGATAAAATCGTTGACAGCACAAATGGTATAGTTGTACTGGCTTAAGCCTCACTGCCGCCTCTGCGCCGAGTGTTGTGGGTTAGATACCTCAACGGAACCAAAAATATAGAAGCAAATTAATAGAGAGAAAGAGTGTTGTATTGTACCCACATTTCTGTTATTGTTTGTCGCCTACCAAACACAGTACCAGACTCCAAGCTGCTACTGAGAATTCGTTGACAGAAAAACTCAATTACACGTGAACGACCCGGGCATCGGAACCGAGACTTCAGTCATAGCTGTTGTTTTACTATTATCTATAGTAATATTATAAAAAGAAAAGATCTGATTTATTGTTAGTTTGTTTCTTTGTAAGAATTTAATACAAAAACTATTCAACTGATTTTAAAAATTCTTCCACCTTTAGAAAGGACAAATAATATAGGCTATATTTTATTTTACAAAAGTATGTTATTAAAATAACCTAACCATCTTTAACGCGAACGAAGCCGCGGGCAAAGACTAGTACTTTAATGAAAAAATATTTTCTTTGGAATAGACTTATGACCAAAGGCAATAAGCCTTAAGCTTCAACCTTACTATTTACGTTCTTTTTTTTTCAAATTGAGTAAGCGTGATATTTGAATCAAGACCGAACCACAAATGGAAATGCATACATTTAAAGTCCCCGCGACACACGAATCATTACTAGCGCGGCAGACGTCATTTTCTGCGTCTTCCATTGCATGGCCGAACTTCAGAACCTTTCTGCCCCAATGGCCATCGGTTATGCGCGTTATGGTTCAAATATAAATATGCAGACGCTATTGTATGTAAATTTATTTACACTCTAAGCTTACTTTTAAGTAATGTCATGAATGTACTGTTTACACGCGAAATTATATGAATAGGCATGTTGACAGGGTTAAAAATAAGTGATTCGAATTATTCCATCTTTTAGATTAGCAAACTTGGACTCCTATTTTTTGTTTTAACAAGACATGAAATATTTACTAACTAGCGGTCGCCAAGTGCTCGAAATTCGACCATAAATGATTTAAATTTTAAGTTTGATCTTTATTAAGGTTTCATTGTATATAACTATACCCTTATAGTCACATTTAATTTAGATTTTGCCAAGGCTATACAGGTTAATTTACCTATCTTTTACAAACAAATTATTATTTACTTAACCATACTCTTTCATTGACGATATTCCTAAGCTTGCTACTTTGTTTTCTTTTTGTCTTTATTACATATAAATACGTACTGTATTGATTTTAAAATTGTATGCCAATATCGCGAAATTGGAGAAGGTACATAAGGTATGGAACCATAGTTACGAAGAATTATACGACATCAGACAAACAATGCCGAAATACTACGAACGCGATTCGACTGCGTTTGTCAAATGCATGGTTGTGTGCGTGTAGTGTTTTCCATTAATTTAAAGTATTTGTAATGCATATTTTATAAAAATATTAGGATTCGCCCCTCCTTCTCCATGTAAACTTTAACTGTGCCTTTTTTCAGCTTTGTCCAGCCAATTTTTGTAAAAAGGAGTACAAAGTTTTTGCTTCACGTATTAATATATAGATAACGCATTAAAGTTCGGGAGTGGGGGCTTGTGACGTCACTGTCCTGTAAAATTTGTACCGACAAGTGACGTAACATGAAATTTAAATCCGTTGTATCTTCGTTATTATTAGTTTGTGTAACAAAAGAAAAACACGTGTCCATTATTTTTTGCTAGTCTTAAAGACGGACTAAAATCTTTTTTAGTCAACATGCCTATTATACAAATTGGTGTTAACTGTACGCGAGCATAGATTACACATTAGTACTAGGTGTGTAGTGGAATTAAACCTAGCTACCAAGTCCAAAACACATCGAATATAATAGTTTTATTTATTTTCCTTTATTCTTAATAGCTTTTATTGTGTGCTGTATAGCTTTTGACGACTTATTCATTAGATTGCTGTACTGGACAGATTAAGATGAAACGTGGTTTATTTTAAATTTGGAATAATACTGTAAGTACTATGAAAACGAAAACCATCGTCTGCCTACTTAATTCCTGTTCAGTCTGTAAAAGATTAAACTAAAGCCTTAAAAGACAATATATATATAACGCCGTCAACGGTTGATAAAAAAGTAACCATTACATGTGGAGTTTTATAATTTCACATTATGTAGACACTTAATTTACAATTGAGATAAGAGCAAAATTACATACATACAAATATTTTCCTCTTTAAAAACGGTAGGCGCTATGCAATGCCGTTATTCCCAAGTTTCTCGTTTATCCCAAGAATGCTGTCTTTACAAAAACTGTTGCAGTTCGATTAATTAAGTAAAAGATCACCGTAATTCAATGTTGTATGTCGGGTTCTTGCTGTAAGTGGATCACCACACAGTCACATTCCATAAGAAGACGTTCTCAATTAGCACAGCAACTCTTTTTTTAAAGGGTTGTTAACCCGCGGTAACTCTAATATTACATGCGCCCATAAACTAAGGTAACCGATTATCATCAGTAAATATGCATTGCCACCAGCATGGACAGCTACATATAAAACAAATACAATACATTGCATCGGTGGATTTATTTTGATGAAAACCTAGTTTACAAGTTCCTTCGTTATGCAAGGAATTTGTTAAATTCCACTTGACTATAACCAAGTAAACTTAATAGTGCTGCCCGATGACTGGTAACGTAAGTAAATTGTAACCTTAGTAGTTCCGTTTAGAAGCGCCACCATTGTCCGAGCTTCCCACATTACTCCACCAATTTGTTAAGTAAGAACGCGAGCGCGGAAACTAGCTGATAGACAACGCTTTTGTGCCTTAATGAATGCTGTCAGACGAACAAACGTTACATCACGGTAAGACTAATGTGCCACCTTCCACCCTTGTTATCTTTATGACCGTACCTATTGTTTATATTAAGCGATATCATGATTCACCGTCTTACTAACTTAAATCAATTATAATTTATATTATAACTTAAACTTTTCTAATTTTATACTTTGTTGTAACTTAATACCGGAATATATTCTGATTTGCTTCTTAGATACATTATGTACGACACTTAACATCAAAATGTACCAATTAAAATATTTTTGCAGCCTTGTAGCTTTTAAAATATGACTCACTGGTCAAGATCGTATTCACACATCATATTGTTTTTTAAAGACGATGGTTCATTGTTTTCCTAGGATCCGTTAGCTCGCGTTGGAGTTAGTAATAAATTACTCGTATATATTTCGATTTGCAAATAAGTTGGTTCAATGCCAAAAAAGATCACTATTTTGGGACCTGTGTGACCTGTATTATTATGTATTAACTCCTCGACCACACGTCAAGGAGTTAATACATTTTCGAAATAAACAGTAGAACGTTTTCCAGAGCCAGCTACTTACCCAGATAAGCCTGAAACAATGTTTCCGAGAAAGATGACATTTTTTTATATATGCTTTAATATAGCCCCAGCAGCTCAGGAAAAAAATTAAAAATTATCTTCCGAAAAAGTAGGAAAATTATATTCCATATATGGGTCGGTCGGCCTACCCAGTCCTTTTTACTTAAATGCTTCGAATATTTTGATGCCATATGACCCATACATGGAATTATAAATAAAACACTTTTTAATGAAACAAATGCACTTTTTTTACTTTGTTAAGGTTCAAACCAAATTGCATAACCTAGGCGAGTAGTCCCAACCCAATACTTTTATACCCATCTAATCAGCTTATCCCTGATAAACTGCTTACAATATGATTGTCGTAATAAGGAATACATTTTCTTGGAAAACAGTAAACTATAAAGGCCTCGTTTTAGCGAATTTACCACTTTGGGTCTGAATCAAGGAGCTGTCACATCAGTCCAAATAGTTCATCTTATACATAAATCTGTCACGAGATAGAGATAGATTCACAAGAGAAAATTCACAATAAGACGAGTTTCCCGAATACATATGACATCTTGGTAGGGATACATATCCACTATAAAGTAGCATTCCAATGAAGCATTTTATTTCACTCGTAGTTATATTGTATTATTTTTTTGAGAGACGTACCTGTTCGTATCTTCCACAAGCAAGTTTATAATGGCGTCGTTGAATGGTTTCCAAAGGTTGGAAAACTAGGAAACTCATTTGGTCTGTGTCGATTCCTCCATTGGTAGGTTTTGTAATGAAAGATCAGATGTAGGATGAATTAGAGTATATTCCATTACCGTAGATGTGGATGGCCTTAGCAGTTCAACGCGCGATCACTTTTGTAAACTAGCCGAAGGAATATTATTTGCACTCTTCGATTCAGAACTAGTCCAATTGCCATAATAAGCCTCTGCAGGTGCACGTAAGATAGAACCTGGTAAGTTGTGTATGGTAATATTATTATCCTCTTCTCAAGAATCTTCGTCAGTAACAGGAGCATTTGCTTTATCTAGTTGTTAGAATGTGATGCGTTTATTGACCGGATTATTTCTATTCTAAAACTCGTTCAATATTTTGTGCAACGATACAAGTTTTGATCTGAAATAATAAAAACAAGTTAATTTACTCAAATATTCCAATGTATTATGGTTGTGCCGACGGGCCCATGTATGGTTTGAAAAAAGTGAAAATATTAAAATAATTATAATTTTATTTGCAACATCAATATTTTAATGTTCTCTAACTTTTATTGATATTTCTTTATTTTTAGGATAACAACGATAATGTAATATGAACTTACCTTTCTGAGGACATGTTTTACAATTTCCAATTCAGATTTTTCTCTTGCATAAAACAACTAGAAATTAATCAATTCACCATGTTACTTGTCACTACAAATAACAGTTATCGACTAAAGTTTCTAAAAATATGTGAAAACTTGTTTTAATAAATCAAATAATGAGGGTAGATTTTTTTATTTCTCAAAACCCATGTATGTGTCGGTAGGTTCATCTGGGTTAAATATTATATCATACAAACACATGCTATATTGCATCAGTAATGGTAAAGATCTGTGTGCGTTAAGTAAGTCTTAAGAGTGCTTTAGCTAGACTACTATATATGCTGCTTAGACTAGTGCAGAAAAGACAACATTTAGGTAAGATTATTTTTTAGTGTTTGTTGTAATGATCTGAACATTTCTGTGCTAAATAATTGACGTAGCAAACATATATTAAGGACAATGGTGTATTGATGGCAATACGTTAATTATATACCTGTTTGTTACCGTAGTCTAATAAAAATAAATTATATAAATCGAATATGTACGCCTTAAATGCCCTTTGTTACTAAGATAGAGAATGCAATTGAAACATGAACAAAACATAAAAAATTCTTGATAATTAATAAATCCTATCAACTTCATATGAACGGTTTAGCATACATAATAGGTATCTTAATCCTACCTAATATTATAAATGCATATATGGGTTAATTTATTAAGTACGCTTTTGTTGGTTTGTTACGCTTTCGTTTGTTTGTTACGCTTTTACGCAACTCGATCGATCATCGTGATTTCGCATACACGTTGTCCCAGGAACAGAAAATAATATAAGATACCTTTCATTCAGAAAAAATAAAGTTACTAACCTAACTTAACTTATGTACATTTACGCGGGCGAAGCCGCGGTTAATATCTAGAAATCTATATTTACAAAACGGGTCTTCATGCCAGATGGCACTTGCCATCCAATAGGTACCGAACTCTGATGCGCTGCTATACATATGACTAAAACTATTGAGTTAATTATCATACGCCAAAATAAAATACTTATGTAACTTAATCTAACGGTATCTCGATGGTTCTTGGAAATTACACACAAAACGTTGGCCATATCGAATCGTTCTTGAGGAAATATGGCCAAAGTTAACCAAAACAAACGTATTCTTCTTTTTTCTACCTGAATAATGATACTAGTAAAAATAATTAATAATAAACTTATATAATTATTTTGGTATTATCTCTTTTTATTTATTTTACTGTTATAATATCATAATTTAAAATTATAATGATTTTTAATACAAAAGAAATAAATTGTTTAACAGAAATATTTTCTATTCTCACCTATTACTTTATTAATAAATAAACTAGTTGTAAAAATAATTATTTTAGTATTATCTTTGTTTATTTATTTTTCTCGTAAGTATAATATTATAATTTAAAATTATAATGACTTTTTAATACAAAAGAAAGAAATTGTTTAACAGAAATATGTTCTATTCTTACCTATCACTTTATTAATAAATAAACTAGTTGTTCATTAATATATACATAGATATATATTTTATCATTTGTATATATTTTTGTACGTTAACAATGCATTATGTAAAAATTGGCATCCGATTCAACCATGCAATGATTAAATTATTATTATTGATGTACATCATGGTGACACACAAACAAGTTATAACATTCAGGGACACGCACACATATAAACAAATAAATTTGTCGACGCCAACGCACACAAATAAGTTTCTTGTGTACCTACGCTGCCCGAATGTTTCTTGCTGTTTAGTTTAAGGTCTTATTTAAACGTAATTGGGAGTAGACCAGTATACTGTTAGCGTCATACATAATTATATGTATTCAGAAACCATTGTAACCACGTGTAGTGACTAGTGACACACCTGTAAGAAGTAACCTATTTATATATATTAAATTTGTCTAATTTACATAGAAAACACGAAGGAAACCGTAGCGATTTACGAGATGCCCTGCAAACGGTTTGCAGCTGAAACAAGCACTATTAACAAACAATGTATAGGAGTTCAACTGAGGTTTCTTGCTACTTGTACCATAAATGACAATCAATTAAACCGTAAACTGAGCGACCAAAGAGACAATAGCCAGTGTTAAGTTCAGCACACCTCGGATAACAAAAATGTGTTAAACATTGAACCATACGATGTTGTAAGGGCCAAACATACATAATTATTAAGAACAAACAAGTCTCAAATCATTAAGAAGATATCGCGTTTAACGACCTATCAAACAAATACTAAAATTGTTTACATTAATTATTACCAATTTGCTGTTTTTCTAGTTTCTAAGGAAAAAGTCTTCAATCAGAGAATGACGTGCAAAAATTTGAACGCACGATTATATTTGCTAAAGCAAATTTCCTACAAAATAATTATTACTCATACTTCCAGTTAACACTTACTGTAGTGTAAACAAATGTGTAGTTAAATTTGTTTTCCTTGTTATAATTATTATTAACTGTACGTATGATACGCCTAGAATAACAACAGTACCTAGTAAACTATTTATTTTTAACAATACTTGTAGGTACTTATACAAATATTAAGAAACCCAAAACCCTTACAATGAAACATATTAAAACTAATATTTAACATAGACAAGACAGTTTTATGTCTAAGTATAATATATATTTTACCATTATAACAAATCGTGACCAGGAGAACGATTGGTGTTTGAGCACAATATATTGTATTATTATCCTCATATCTTTTACCAGAATACCTATGCAGAACCCCGCTTTTGAATAAACGCAATTTTCATATAACGAAGTACTCAGGTAACAAGATGGCCTTAGCATTCAAATACAGGCTGGTCAACAACTTGTATTATTTAAAAGAAGTTCGCGGCTATAAACCGGTTAGTGTTGATTTAGTGTTCGGCTGAGATACAACTGTGAACATGAAGCTTCTTATGTGCAGTGAGTTTATTTAATTTTAAATATTCATGTAGCCATAATACACATAAACAATAATCCATAATATAATGCACGTGACTACCGGCATTTTATTTCTATTACCTAATTACTTATTTAATTATTCTAAAATACCAACAATTGTTGTTTTATATTATGTTTTTGATAAATGCCCGTGTCACGTAAGTAACCTTCATAACCTCTGCATTTTATATATTCGAGTTATCGTTCTTATATCGACTGTTTGTATGTATGTATATACTTAACATTTTTTATCGCGACCTATACAGATAGGTAAGATAAAATTGAGAGTTTCATCATACTTATTCTCAGCACCGATACGCGAATATATATGTTAATAAATGATTGCATTTTCCTGTTTAATGATCTTATAATTGTAAAGTAAAATGACGTCACTCGTTATTTACAAACCTGATCTCTTGGACATCAAGGCAGATCGGGAATCCCTAGCATAAAGTAGGAGCAGCGTCATTTTATGTTTTGTTAAAAGACCAGTTTTCCTTATAGTTCTTTATTTAAAACTACATACTTACGTTTCTTGTATTTTTGTTTACGTTTTATGATATTCTCGTTTCATTTTGCTTTGGCTTTAAATTCAAATACCTATTAGAAAATAAAAATGATTAATTTTATCCCAAATTGCTTAGAATATTAGAATAATAACCATACCTAATTTTCACATAAATTAAAAATATCAATACCGGTTTTGTTTTTGAATATAGACACACATCAGACTGTGCAATGATGTATAATTATTGTACAATAAAACTATTATAGGAGTCTCAATCCAATGTCAGATTTCTTTTTGCAAGTGATATGAAACAGCACGATACAAGGATAATATTGTATATCCCCGTGAGACCATTGTATTCATAGACAATAAACGTTTTGCTATAGATATACATGTTTGTATGGACAGGGAAGTTTGTGTGGTAACAATAAATAAATGATATTGATATGTCTGAAGTAACAATATCAGCTTTGTTTAAAAACACGGTCGGTCGGTTACTGTTCTCAATGTGATAACGAAAACTTATGTCACAAAGGACAATTGAATAAAAATATAGAGGCATAAAATATATTAGGGCAGCGGCACACCGCTCGCCAGACACGATAGATTTGTTGCCTGCCACTATTAGATATATAATAATAATATCAGCCCTGTATTAAACTGACCCACTGCTGGGCACGGGCCTCTTCTCATTGTGAGAAGGGTTAGGCCATAGTCCACCACGTTAGTTGGCAGACTACACCTGAGAGCATGATGAGCTGAGAGCACCTAGTGCGAGTTGGCAGACTTCACATATCTTCGAGAACATTATGGAGAACTCTTAGACATGCAGGTTTCCTCACGATGTTTCCTTCACCATTAAAGAAAGCGATCATTATTATTTAATACGCATATGACTTCGAAAAGTTAGAGATGCACGCCTTCGGTTCGAACCCGTGACCTATGCGTGGCAGTCCAATGGTTTTCCACTAGGCTATCGCTGCTACTCTACCACTACTAGACATAATTCGAATGTGTCTGGCCACCGATATGCCGCAACGAGTCAATATAATTATATCTGATATTTAAAACCTGACAAATTAAGAATTATCTAAAATAATGTTTCCAAACAAGTTATTGTTGTTTATTTATTTACTCGGGTAGGTGACCTCGGCTTCTTGAGTCATCTACCGCATACCTTGCCCCATCTATCTATTCGCGACATTGAAGTCGTACACAATCTCAATTCAGATACCATTCAGATGTGTATAATAATATTATAGAATGCGAGCTGTTGACAATACTGGGGCATACTATTTCATGGTGTAAAGGAGTAAGTTTGAATATAGATTTGAATTCAAAGAAGTCAAATATTAATGTGATATATAAATAAGTTAAACCTATGTGTTTTCCGGGTTTACACGACTAGTTTCGCACATAATCGGGGTTCTTGATTAACGCGACGGGATCAGGTGGCGTATTAAAGATACAGTACTGAAGAATACAGTACTACAGAATCTGTAAGAGGAAGGCGCCAGTGTCTGTAACACAGTTAATACTAGCACAGGCACTGACGTTCACTCTATCTCTAAAAATACATAACGTTGTACATAATGGTACTTTTATATATTATGTGATTGAGATAGACAAACTGTATTTTGCTTTTGATAATAAATTATTATTATTATTATTATTCTAATAATACTGAGAATTTTTACAGATTACAATAAGATTACCACCCACATATCCTAACAATTTTACAAACGAAAGAATGAGTTCGTTTCTTACGCTTTCAAGCCTTAACTACTCGACTGATTATCTTGTATGAAATTTTGCATACGGGTTATCAAGGGTACAGAATAGGATATAGGGTAGGCTTTATCTAGACAAAGTATTGTTCCCGTAGGATAGCTAGCTAGTTGTCTATACTAAGAAATTGGTTACCTAAATGAAGCGCCGCATTTATCAAAATTAGATTTTATACAAAATTATTTATAGAATTAATGCTTATATTCATTTACCTATAAGGATTTCAAGCCTTTAATTTTCTTAGTTATATTAACGGATACATATTATGTCGTTTCAAAAAAGTATATTAAACTTATATGTTTTTATCCAGTATTTGCCCTAGTGGCAACAGCCATGTCGGACTCGCAAATAGAAGAAGTATTAAAGGCGGGCAATGACCAGTTCACGGCAAAAATGTTTCAGGTATGTGTTAAGAATATATATATTTATACGTTTTTCTAGTATACAAAACTAATTACAATTGTCATTTTGCTGAGGACCCTTTACAAACAGTAGCGATAACCTGTTATTTTAACATTGATACAAGCAAGAGGCTTCACTCGCTTGCTAAGTCACTGAAGCACGTTAGTACTCGGAGATAGTGCAGTTCTTGAAGTGATTTTTTTTGCCGATTCAGTAGTTCCAGAGATATAACTCTGCCCGACACTTATAAACAAATGAATTTTTTACATATTATAATATACTTATGTACATATTGAGTTATCCTAAAAGAAAGGACAGAGCTGTATTAAACCTACATTTAGCCAGCTATCGCTCGGAGAACCACGTAATTATGTGGGAACGAGCCTGTTGGCGTTTGCCAGACACAAATCCAGACTCCGTACTGCTACTGTAAACTTGATAGAAGAAATCCAATAACACTTTGCCCGACCCGGGAATCAAATATTCATACATGCTTTCTTACCATGTTCCAATATAGCAAAGATACTAATATATGTATATATAAAATATTAATTTAATTTAATTTAATATCATTCAGGTCCCAAGTATCGTAGACTCGAGTTTATATTTGGCTCATAAACTAGAGATACGTTATATATACGAAATACGTTATTACATTTTCAGGAAGTGGTTAAGAGCCAAGGAGACAAAAGTTGTGTGCTGTCAGCATTCTCGGTTCTGTCACCTCTAGCACAACTTGCTCTGGCTTCGGTGGGAGAATCACATGACGAAATCCTCAGAGGCATTGGTTTCCCCAATGATAATATTGTGAGTAAATTAATTGAAACTAAATTACCTTGAGAACATAAGTGCTTGATTGAAATAGTAGTAATGATTGTTATCATAAAAATCTTTATAAAGTAAAATAAAATTAGAAGGTTATTGAACACAATAAAAATTCTATATGCTTTGAGTTTTATAACATAATCAAAGTGATTTGACAAAGTATAATATAACACTAAAAGTGTTCACTAAGGTAACTTACTACAATTAATAAATTTCTTATTTCACAGACAACGGCAGTATTTACTGAAGTAAACACAAGACTGAGATCGGTGAAAGGAGTCGAACTTAAACAGGCAAATAAAGTTTACGTTCGTAAAGGTTACACTTTAAATGACAAATTCGCAACTTTTTCGAAGCATACCTTTAATTCAGAAGTTCAAAACATTGATTTCCAGCAAAACCAAAAAGCTGCTGCCGACATTAATGCATGGGTAAATAATTATATAATATATTATATAACTATGGAGTTATTAATTTACATTAAAATATGAAAATAAAAACAATTGTTTATGCCTTTCGCAGGTTGAAGACCAAACAAATAAACGCATCAAAGACTTAGTAAAGCCTGACTCTATTGATGAAAGCACCGTTGCTATCCTTGTTAATGCTATTTACTTCAAGGTATAATATTTGTTATTTTATAAACATTTGTTATTTTATAATTTGTCTAATTTAATATTACGTGTTTTTCTATTTAGGGAAAATGGGCGAAGCCTTTTCATAACAGATCAACTTGGGATAGCGATTTCCATGTGAGCAAAGAAAATACCATTAAGGTTCCAATGATGTCCCAGTCTAATGATTTTAAATACGGCGAAAGTGAAGAACTTGATGCCAAGGTAAAGTTTCTACCAAAATATTTCTTATATAATCCTAATGACTGATTATAAAAACCACTAGAAATACCTTATCAATTACAGTTTCTCGAAATGGAATATGAAGGAGGTGAAACATCACTTATAGTTGCGCTCCCAAATAAAATTGATGGAATCAATGAACTTATTGAAAAAATTAAAAACCCAGCTGCTTTGAACAAGGCCTTGGAAAAAATGTATTATCATGAAGTCGAAGTATATCTACCTAAATTTAAAATCGAAACAACTACAAACCTCTTAGAAGTTCTTCAAAAAGTAAGTATTTTAATTGCTAAAGTCCAATTAAAAACATTGCATAATTGTTTTCGACAGTGATTTTAATGAAAATAAATTCAGCCAACGGCTTTTCTCGCGTGTCATGCATTAAAACATAGCCTACGGAGGCCTATAAGTTTCGGTTTATAAGTTTTAGATTTCTATATTTTCTCCTACAAACAAATAATTATAACCACGTAATAATATTTATTATTAAAATTTCAGATGGACATTACAAAAATGTTCAGTGCAAAAGATGCCAGATTGGAAAATCTTTTGAAGGAAGCAAAAGACTTGTATGTAAGTGACGCTACACAGAAAGCTTTTATTGAAGTGAATGAGGAAGGTGCTGAAGCAGCTGCAGCTAACCGTAAGTCTAAAGTAGCAAACGTTAAATTTACTACTTGAAATATTATATTAAAAACTGACAACCTATTATATGTCCGAAGCAATGAAAATAAGTTTTGGTACATATTTTTCTGGTTGCGTATAATAAAAAGCTACAGCCAGATAAATGCGAGGGTAAAAAGTGGATCCATAAAACTAAAAGAAACATACAGATTAATATTAATATTATAATTTAATAAAACGATTTATAAGTCTGTATATATTAGGGTACTAAAAAACGTTGATTCATTTTAGATCACTTTATCAGTTTGACAGATAATTGTGTTAAACATTTTATAGCAATATATTTATTATCGCCGAATTATAAAACGACATTATAGAACACGTTTTTTTTGCTTTGGGGGATTGCTGTGACGCCTACGCTACGGTTCACCGGGGGAAAGATACTGACTAAACCTACCACGGTGTTCCTCGACATAACCATAGACGGCGGAGCCGCGCGAATAGCTTTCACATGCAGTCGCGACCCCGACGAGGTATCGGCCCGCCGTGTAGTAGGCCACTACATAACACATGTGGGGGGAACAAAAAACACGACTTAGACGCGCGCGTGGGAACACGCACGCCGCCTCTCGGACCTGGCGCTGATTGGGTGGCGAGCAGGCTCAAGCAGCACACCACCCAGGTCAATCCTCAGGGTGGCTGGAGGTCATCTCGCACCCACCGGCACCCGGTTCTGACATTATTGAAACCTAATCCAACTGGTAAACCACTTTGCAACCAGGCATTTGTTGGCGTGCAGGTGTATATTGACTAGCATTACCATAATCAGTAGTAAATCCGAAGGGATTAATTTTAAATTGGTTCTTTGTACATTTTATTTCTTGTTACATTTCAGTTTACGGCCTCAGTTTACGTTCTGGAAAAGTAATTTTCAATTACGTGCAGTTCAACGCTGATAGGCCATTCTATTTTGCACTCAAACTTAATAACCTGATATTGTTTAATGGAGTATATCGCTCTTAAATATTAAATAGGTATTGTATATAACAATCAATAAACGTTGAAGGCGTGGATTTTACACATAAATAATACAAGCTATGCTAATAACCAGCCTGCACATCAACTCTAAACAAAGTCATACACATGGAAAGGTATCGGTGTTATTAAATACTACATTTTGCAATTATATGTGTAATCTCAGATATCAAAATGGCCTACTAATAAAAACTTATTTCGCCAATATTATAAGCTACTTGCCCGGCTTACTTTAAATCTTATCTAATTTATATAGATACGTCGATAAAAACTTCGCTCTTTATACAAAATTTAAATATGTATTCATTTTTTAATGCGTATTGAATGAGTTGATGACAAAAATTTACCCAGGTGGTATATAGGCAGACGTGCGTAGAATTTGGGAAGGGACAGAAGTAGGCCAACGAGCTCAGAACATATAGGTTCAGTTTTCTAAACAGATTCGTCCATTAATCAAACTGATAGAGTTGAAACTAATATTATAGGAAATGTAAAATGAAGTTAACTGCATCGTCAATTTACTTTTACAGAATTTGCAATCGCGGACGCCCTCTCGCTCGTTATACCCATCAGATTTGAGGCAGATCACCCATTCGTGTTCTTCCTAAAGCAGAATAATCTTGTTCTCTTTAATGGTGTTTACCGTTCCTAGGTACTATTCAGTTCGTTAAATAGTAAACGTTTACATTATGTTATTAAAGACTTTTGCTTTTATTTGCTTCATAACAGCATTTGTTTGTGTTTTGGCGACCTTGATGGCGTAGTTGTTAGTGTAACCGACTGCCACGCCTGAGGTCGCGGGTTCGATTCCCGCACAAGTCAAACATTTGTGTGCATGAACATGGATGTTTGTCTTGGTCTGGGTGTTTCTATGTATAACATGTGTTTACAAAACAAAAATATAGGTATGTATGTTTATCCATTGTCTAGTACCCATAATACAAGCTCTGCTTAGTTTGGACTAGATGGTGTTGTGTGTATGTGATGATGAATATTATATTATATTATAATATTTGTGCATGTTATTAAGATTACCAAGAACATTATTTCTTAGGACTTAACATATTTGACAGATTTCCTTTCTAAAAAGTGTGGAAGCGTCAAATTTTTGTATGAGGTTTATCTTGCGATTAAACATAGACCATGGCAAAAATATTATTACTAATTGAATTAAGCCTCATGATCACAAACATACTTGTTATTTTTACAGATGATCTATATACAGCTGAAAAATATGTTACTTTTTAATAGTTTGGTATATTTATCGTGATCTCAGTCTAACTCACGATTCATATTAAGAAATTACACATATCTCGTTAAATGGAGTATATTGTTCTTGGGGGTAATCTTATTTGGATGTAATATTAGCTTTATCTAAACCTAAACGCTGTTTTGAATTATACAATTGTATCTATATGCTTCTTACCGCCTTAAACTTTCAGCTAGTTCAAAATTACTTTAGATGCCTCTATGTATTATCATATTTATGCGACATCTTGGTCTCTAAGGATCAGATTTATAATCGTTTTAAATTTTTACATTCATGTTTAATAATAACCACTTTACAACTACGCACTAGTTGGCGAGCAGATATTTTTTAACTTGTTAAATAATAATATAATCTTGATCAATAGTAAATCTGAAACAGTTCAATTTTAAAATTGGTCTTCTGTACATTTTATTTCTTATTTCATTTAAGTTTACGGCCTCAGTTTACGTTCTGGAAAAGTTATTTTCAATTAATTGCCATTCAAAGCTGATAGGCCATGATACTGTTTAATAATACAAAATATGCTAATAATTACCAGTCTTAACATACATTTTAAACAGAGTCATACACATGGAGAGCTATCGGTGTTATGAAATATGAACTTTTTGCAATTATATATATAATCTTAGGTATCAAAATGGCCTACTAATAAAACATTATTCAGGCAATACTATAAGCTACTTTTCCTGCTAATATTAAATCTTATCAAATCTTATATATATATATATATATATATATATATATATATATATATATATTTGTATTATTGTGGATAGAATTTTGGAAGGGGCAGACCGAGGCCAACGAACTCGGAACAGATACGCTCAGTTCTCTAAACAGATACGTCCATTAGTCAAACTGATAGTGTTGAAATTAATATTATAGGAAATGCAAAATAAGGTTAGCACCTTCAATTACTTTTACAGAATTTGCAATCGTGGAGGCCCTCTCGCTCGTTATACCCATCAGATTCGCGGCGGATCACCCATTCGTGTTCTTCTTAAAGCAGAATAATCTTGTTCTCTTTAATGGTGTTTACCGATCCTAGGTACTATTGAATTAATTAAATAGTGAACGTTTACATTATTTTATTAAAGACTTTTGATTTTATTTGCCTGATATCAGCATTTGTGCATGTTATTTTGCTTACCAAGAACATTACTCCATAGAACATAACCTTCCTTAAAAGATTTCCTTTCTAAAAATTGTGATTACATCAAATTGTTGTATGAGATCTTGCGATTAAACATAGACCAAGGCAACAATTTTAATAATTATTGAATTAAGCCTCATGATCAAAAACTTACTTGTCATTTTCTCAGATGATCTATATCAAGCTGAAAACTATTTTACCTTATAATAGTTTGATATATTTATCGTGATGACAGTCTAACTCACGATTCGTAATAAGAAATTACACATGTCCAGTTCAGTGGAGTATTTTGTTCTTGGTCTAATCTTATTTGGATATAATATTAGCTTTAGTTGGGTACAGTGGCTAATTCAAAACAGCTTTTGAGTTATACTATTGCATCCGTATGCTTCTTACACCGCCTATAAACTTTCAACCAGATCAAAATGCCTTCAGATGCCTCCGTTATCATATTTATGCCAAATCTTTTTAACCTCTTTTAAATTTACCTCAAGAGTGCACTTGAAGTTTGTAATAAAATATTTATTAGAGTTATACATTTTTAGGATTGCATGCACATTTATTAACATATTTTGATAAAATCATTAAACTTTAATGTAAATTCAACTTGTATCGTACACACACGTCATAACATTGATTGTGGGGTGCGTGAGCCCTTCAATCCAACACTTTCTTTCGCACGCTTTCTTAATTTCAGGTAATATTATTTTTTCGTATCTTAATATAATAGTAACATTCGCCTTGTTTATAAACTGTCTCACTGCTGGCTCGTGCTTCAACTTAGTAGAAGGAGAAATCCGTCAATCTTTGTCATACCTGTAAATATTGTGCCAAAAATTATTTTCAAGTCGCACCGATGCGACGGACAATAAGTTTTTACTGTAGAGGAACCGACAATAGTTGCTAATTTTTTGACGTTGACTAAAGTTACATTGTTAGCTGTAATGTTATTTTATCACTATAATATATTTATTTACACTAAGTACTAAGGTGTCAAACATACGATAACTCGCACGTTGCAAATCTTGAATAAAAAAGACGGAACTATCCTAGTCTGGCAGCAAACATTTTCTCTCGTCTCCCTGCTGCTAGGCAAATGGAAACGCTACTCACTGCTGAAAATATACGGGGTTATTTTGCTGCGATTTTCTCTAGGGCGATATTACTATGCCCTCTGAAATGCGATGATAAACATGGGATTCTATGTTATACAAAGACAATATCTTTTTGTATGCTTAACATTGATTTATAGATGTCAAAAATGTATCGAGCAGCAGCTATCAACAACTTGTAAACTTTTATCAAAACCAATTACTTATTACGATATTATTCTATGTGTAGATAAAGGTACCGGCTTTTTTGAGACAAAAGCTAAACAAAATATTTTATTATAACGAAATATTATATAGTAATAAAACTGTTGTAAACATATTTATATTAAGGACGCAGACTTTAACTACAGGGTGTAATATTAACTTATAAATCATTTTCATCGTTCCAGAGTTCGGTATATCATTACTGAGCGCCTCTATATCAGTACCTCGAAAATTCAACGCAAATCACCCATTCCTGTTCTTCTTAATGGAGAAGAACAACATTCTGTTTAATGGAGTCTTCCGATCTTAGGTATCTGATCACATGTTGGTGCCTCACTTTCGCCTGAAGCATGACTGATTATTTGCCAAGCTTTAATAATAACACAATAGAACATAACCTGCTTACTCTATCTAAAGATATTTTATGCTTTTCTTTTACTAATTTTTTAAATTATCATCAAGCTAGGTAAATTAAACTACTTTTACGGATATGGTCAGATTTCTTTACAACTTTAATAAATTTAATTAAAAGTTATCCGTACAAAGTAGCGTAATTTAAATTTGTAAAATTCGCCATAACGTGACTAATCCATATCTAGAGATATTAATATTCTGGAAGTGAACCCACTGCTGGTTACCATTTTAGCATTATTACGATAAACTCTTTAATGCATATTTACAGTCATTTTCTGTCACCAAGCAAGAATGCTAATAAATGTTTAACAGACGCTTCGTATATAAAAAGCATAATAGATATCGTACTTGCTTATTTGATATTTTGCAACATTCATAACCAATAATATTTTAAGACACAAATAAATTACCGCTGTATCGAAAAGGGAATCGTATTATACTAAGTATACAAATACAAACAAGGTAAATATATACCATAAATATCTCTATTATTATTTAAGACTTGTCACAGAAATATTGCACGAGATATTTGCACGATTTATTATGTTTAAAATTTAAAATCATATATCTGAAAACATATAACATTATTAGGCATCTAAATAAAATGATTTCTACATACATCATCGAAGATTCTATTCACTATTCTTATTGCGAAGCAATCATTATTATAAGGCACGGTTGATAGTTATACACTCTATAAAATTGCATCATCAATCTTTTTTTAACATAATCTGTTAAATATCGCAAGTATTTAAACCAAAGCAAGTAACAACCTATCCCAAACCATAGGTGTGAACATAGATAATCTCTATAAGCCTTTGCAATACATTCGTGTAGCCGCATACAAAACTTAAGGCATTTATTGATTCGTTAAAATGCCTTAAATATTAATATTATTTAAGAAAGTACCTTTGAAAATGTTATTTCTATAAGCAAAGCCCATCCCAACGACAGCATATTTAACAGGAACGGTTTTCCAGAATCCTAAATATTGATAAATGTGTTTCAAAATTAGCAAACACACATACATTACAATTGCGGAACCCTGCTAGACAATAAGATTCAGTTTTGAAATATAAAAAAATTATGACTATTAAAATAGTTTGTTCCTTCGGAAGTCACACGAACAAACTATTTCATACTAAACGAGATCCAAACAGGTTGCTTTTATTACACACCTGCAGTGATAAAACCAATACAAAATCATAAAATCTTTTAAGGGCATCACTTTAGGTGAATTTATACGCCAAACCGCAAATGACAGAACATGAAAACTACGTGTAAAATGAGAATACATCGATTTGTTTAATAGTCATCACTATAAAGCCGTTTCTGCAGAAGAGACCGGTCGCGGTGAAAATTGCATCAATGTATCAATAACTTGTTAAAATAATATTTACCATTCCAGAATTTTCCATAAAGCTCGAAAGCGCTCTTATATCGGAACCATACAAATTCAACGTGGATCATCCTTTCCTCTTCTGTTTAATGGCGAAGAACAATATTCTATTTAATGGAGTCTTCCGATCTTAGGTACATGGTCAGGTATTGATGCTTGGCCTCAAGCATAATCAATAATTTTACAAGCTTTGATATTAGTACGATAATTTCATCAATCAAAATTAAAATTCTGAGATATATTTTGGTTATATTTTAACCTTAAGTTTAAAGATTGTTATAACCAGATATTTATTAGAATTACAGGTTTTAAAGAATTGCATGTTATTTCGTCGGGAAATGGATACAAACTAAATTATTATTTCTATATAATTACTAACTTTTGTTTTTTAAAAGCATTATTCCTTACCCTTAGCCATATTCTCCCTCGCATAGCTCTTTACGCTACGTTTAGTTTGTGGTTTGTGAGAATGTAATGTGAATGTATATGTATGTATCGGGTATCGTAGATCATAACAGATAAGACGTGCGGGTTATAGACTCTTGTGTTCTGGCTTTGCTGTAAAGAAGAAAAGATTGTCTCACTTGTCCAAGATAGATATACTCCTCAACAACTTCGAGCAACAAGGCTCGATCTCATTAACTTAAATCGATTGACTGAATCTTAGTTTTATCCAAGTTCATGCCGAGACCAACTCGTCGATTCCACTTGAGCAGTGATTTCGACTACTAATAAGATGTCGTTTATAAATGGAATATGTGAGATGCACTCACTATCCACTTTTGTTCCTGTTCAATATTGTATAGTCTCTTGAAAATATCCTACAGCTTGGATGTTGCTAGTCGTCCACTAAATGGACATATAAAATAAGTTAGTCGTCCACTAAACGGACGAATAACATAAATTATTCGTCCACTAATCGGACGAATAAAATAAATTAATCATCTGTTAAATACATGAATAATTTTTTTTCTCATTAATCGTCAATACTATTAATATTTTTTTTTTTTTTTTTTTTTACGTGGGGGAATGCAATGACGCATATCCCTCCGCGGGGGCGGGCGGAGGGATTATGTCGGACTCGCCGGGGTAAACTAAGATGTTAAAAAGATAATGTACCTCCCGGAATACCGACTAAACCTACCACGGTGTTCCTCGACAAAACCACTATCGACGGGGCCGCGCGAATCACTTTCGCATACGGTCGCGACCAATACTATTAATATTAAAACAAACAGTATCAAGTCAATAGAAGGATAAATCTTAAGATTGGGATTATTCAGTTGATTCCCGTGGCGCACATTATTTTTTTTTTTTTTTTTTACACGTTATAGTTTATCATGATTCTTAGCCAAATTACAAAGTATTTGAAATAATTTTTTTTTGGGCCAGGGGAATCAAAATTAAAACGACGGTAATAAAGCATACTATTTATTTAATAATCAGTCTCTTGATCACAGTTATTGGCACCTTGAAACCTAATTATCAATCACTTTAGATTGCTACAAAAATAACATGCTTTTCATTATCTTCAGCTTTTTTTAAATTTCTCATTATGATTGTAACGATTTGAACGTTTTCTACTTTTTCATAATTTGATGCTATCGTGGACTTATTTCATTTCTTTTATCTTCAAATTTAATATTTTTCTTTTGCTCTTCCACAGCTTGAATTCCTTCAATATCTTCAGACACATAACCTAAAAATCATTAGTTATTTGAAAGATTTATTATTGGCTAATCATCTACATTATTAATTAATAATAAGAATTTACTTACCCATCATAATTATATGAATATTATTTAATTTGAAATTGAAATATATTATTGTTTTGACAGCTGTCCACTGAATAATTATAATTATTTGACAATGGAATTTTTCAATCAGAATTCTAATAAACATTCATTTATTTGAAAAACGATAAAATTATTGACATACTTACGTAAAGAAAGTATACTATGCATAAATAAATCAACATGTCATAGCTTCCCGAACACTACTCAGCCGATGTGGATTCCACGATTGACCTCTTTCTCGAAGTCGGACCTACCAAACTGGATCATTTGTCCCAGGTATACATACTTGTCGACAACTTCGAGAGTAGAGTTCACAACCTTAATAAGAGTAGGTATAACATGGACGTTTTTCGTCTTGTCCATTTTCATTTTAAGACTTGCTTGTCGGGAAACTCTACATAGGCGATCGAGCATTATGCTGAGGTCTTTCATGATCTCAGCCATGACCACGATATCGTCAGCAAATCGAAATAGTAATATACTTGCCGTTGATGTTAATTAATGTCGAGTTCTTTCCAGTCCAAGAGCTTGAAAACATTTTCCAGCGCGGCGGTAAACAGTTTTGGAGATATATCTATTTCTTATTCTATTTTAAATTATATTGTTGTGACTAATTAAAAACTAATTAAAAACATGTGTTTAAAATAATCTATTTTATATTGTATGGTAAGATCACTAGTAAACATACCGGCTGTTTACTGATTATAAGCTCTGCACTACATTAATTTATTTTACTAAAATAAAAAAAATAAGAATTAAAATTAATGTCAATTTTTAATAATACACCATTCTACATCTTTAGCGAGCTTTTCAACATTTTGCTCATAAAGAAAATAATTGGAGATGACATACCACGCAAAATTTTTGGACGACTAGCTTCAGCCTTAAAAGGTTATTTATACATCCGCTTAGCGGACGATTAATACCTATATTTCATTCATCCGTATAGTGGACGAATAATATATGTTATTTGTCCGTTTAGTGGCCGAGACACTTTGTATTTTTTATCATATTATATCGAAAGGTATAGATGTGGTCTAAGAAATTAAAATTCGGCGTATTTTTATGACTGGCTGCCGTTTAGTTTTCTGAAAAGACGATTTATGACGACTGTCGAAAATGATTTCTAGAAGTAACTCAGAATTAATGAGACAGATCTTTAGTTCTATAATACTATTTGTTATTAAGCTGCATACTATTTATTTAAAGAATGGGTCATATTCATAGAATGTAACAATAACTTATTTACATAATTTCCACCGTTCCAGAATTAGGGATTGCGTATTTAGCCGCTTTTGTAGCTGATGAGGAATTTCAAGCGGATCACCCTTTCCTGTTCTTCTTAGTGCAGAAGAAAAACATTCTGTTTAGTGGAGTTTTCCGATCTTAGGTACCTGATTACATCGTGTTGGTGCCGGTCTTATGCCTCAAGCATGATATATTCTTGACTAAATTTTCTTAGTATCATAGTAGATATCGTATCAACCTTACTATATATACCTGAGGACTTAATTATGAATATATTTTATGCATCTTTTTAACTATTTAACTTATACTCTCAAGCTTATGAAATTAAATTATTGTGCGGTTTGTTTCGTTTAGTGTTATTTACTTTTAATCTGAGAGCCAATTATCATAAAAAACTGTTATATCTAGACAAATAAACGTCAAGTGAGAACTTGAATGTAATTTATGTTTACATTTGATGTTTATTTTAATTTGAAAGAATACCATTTGTGATATTTAGGACACTAGATCTTAACTCTATTTTGAACAGTTTTTATTACAAGAATTGACTCTCAGCATATTTAAATTCGCCTAAACATAAGTTTAGATTAAATATTTCCTTTAGGTAGCATTTATTCCTACTTATTTCGTCACATACAAGTAAATAAAAGACGCGTATATGTATAAAATCTAGCTAAATTACTCTAATATTTCAAGTTTAATTATGCTTCAGTAATTGAATGATATACTCGTTATGATGAAATGTTCAGTTTACGAGTTTGATGTCATACCGCCATGCCGTTATAATGGTTTAGTTTGATGATAATTCGTTCGTTTAAAAAAGTACCATTGACTTTTTTATTTTTATGTTACTGACCTTAACATAAAAATAATTTAAAGGAAAACCAACCAGTACTTATATCAAGCTACTTGTGATAAGATATCAAAGATCTGATTACGTGGGAGACTTAATGCGATGCTTTAATTATGAGCTTTGTCATCAAGCTCACGATCCATCGAGTGTCATCGATCGTCTTTTAGTGTTGTCTTAATTTCTAGTCATTATTAGTGTGATAAGTGAATCTACTACTTTATATACAGTTGTTCGAATACAATGTGTTGTGCCGAATTTTTGTCTTGGGTTTCCAAAACAAGAATCTCATAAATAATAAAAACATAATCAGCCTCATTATATTATCAGTACTATTGGTAAAATTAATTTAAAAATGTATACTAACTATTATATTGCAACTTTAAGTTATCGTAAATAAAGTAAACCATACTGGTTTAATAAATCTAGAATTTGGGCTTAGTTATATGTATGTTTATTCTTCCTGCATTGGATGATTTTCTCAGACTAAGATTTACAAAACTGGTGTTGTTTTTAACATGACAACATGACGTAAACTTTCATCACGTTCTAATCTTCCTATAGTACATAGGTCTCTCGCTATTTCATCTTGAGGTATATAAGATAATTATTGTTGTTCTGCCTTGCTCATATTATTACGCTATTATAGAATTGTTCTTCTCGCAATTCTATTTTATGCTGATGAGCATTACGTGGCAGAAACTTAATTCGTAACCTTTCAGCTTATTTTTTTGTTATTGATATGTAATTGTTATTATTTACACAGCATACAGTCTATACAAACAACAATTTTATTTACTGAGAATATGTACCATAGTTAATACATGACAAAACTTAACAAGTACGTTAGTAGTAAGTTTAATAGTAGAATAAACTCAACAATTTTCATAATTTATTAAAATATAAAATACACACGTAAGATAGAGATATGCTAATTATTTTCCTACATTGGACACAAATACATTTTACAAAAGTGAAACGAAACAGCCATTACCTACATATCCTTTATTATAGTTATAGAATGTAACAATAACTTGTAAAATAATTTCTACCGTTCCAGAATTCGGTATAGCGTATTTCAGCGCATTTATATCTAACCTGAGATTCGAAGCGGATCATCCCTTCCTGTTCTTCTTAATGGAGAAGAAAAACATTATATTTAGTGGAGTTTTCCGATCTTAGGTACTTGGTCACATCAAAACACTTATGCCTTGAGCATGATTATTTCTTTACTAAACTTTTCTAGTAACACAATAGGTATACACTGCCCATACTAAGTATTCATAATTCATAATGAATCATACTAAGTACGGTTATTGTATACGTATGTATATATAATATAAGTATACTATCTAAATATATTTTACTTATTTCTAACTCATAAAGCATTTAAAATTGATTTACTTTTGAGAATGTTTTAGTTTGTAATTTGTAAACATTTATATAGAAAGTTATATAATTTTTAAGTCTTACATTGGCTTAAATATAAAATTTCTTGAACTTACTAATTACTTTCTATATACGACAATTGTTCTTGCATTATTTATTGATACTATTATATGTATGTTTAGAAATTTCATGATAGCTCTAGGCAAATTTATCAAAATACAGGAAGCAATACTCAATTGATATTAAGATTCGATTATTTTTATAATTACAACTTTGCCGTCATAGCTGGTTTGACGGTTTCATTTACTGGCTGAAAAGAATGCCACTGACATGAAAGTCCCGCATATCATTTTCTTTTCTATTATTTATATTGCAAACTTCATCATACAATACATCACATGCAAACAAAATACACAAAGATTATGCTACTTGTAGTTAGGGACACCACCGTATAACTTAACGTTGGGTACCTATTGAGAAGTACATTTAACATGAAACTCACGATCCGTCTAACATAAACAAGCTTCTTTAAATTTTAGTTCAACTTCTCATTGCAGAACTTGTGAGCCGAACAGAATAATCTTATTCTCAATAACTTTATTTTCTTGGGTTATAGTTATAAACGATGTTGTATGTGGCATGTTTTTAAAAATGTTTGATAAATAAGCAACATCCATGTTTTTTTAAAGACTTCAGAAACAACTTTCTTAAATCTTAAAAATATTAATTTACTTCAAATGTCTGTAAAAAAATTGTCTCATGACTCAGATGCCTTAATCATGATTCATTATATTGTTTACACATTACTTCAATAAAATAACATAAAAAATAAATGTTTTACCTTTCAAACTAGCCATTATTTCCAACTAACTGCAAAATTTTGGGTTTTGTCATCAAAAGTCATTAAAATTACTAAAAAGAATGTCACATTTCGTCTCAGACAAGTATGTTCCAAACACTAGCTCCGAATTACGGCTTTGCATTGATCTTCCAAACACTCTGTATATAGGTACATATCAAGCTAATTGCACTACAATTTTTAAGACCTGTGTTATAGACCTGGTATCTAAGTACTTATAATAAAGTGTAGGTAGACAAGTTGATAATAAATAATTATTTAGATCAGTAATGCCGGTGATTTAGATACCTCTGTATAACAAATTCCTAAGTATTTATTTAACTTGTTAGTTAGTTATCTTGAATGCTATTTGAAAGTGGGCTCAATTTCTTTTTGTAAATTACATTGATAGTACTTAATAATGTAGGCTAAATAGAATTAACAATTAAATAAACTTGGTACTTATCGGTTCTTTTTAGATGAATTAACATACTGTTTCTATTTTAATTTATATTTGGTACGTTTGTTCACGGCTATACTATTAATATACCTAAAACGTGTTTCAAGTAGGCACCAACAATAGGATAGGATTCCCTTTTTAAGAATATATAATATAAGAAAAAGAATCACATGCATAAATAAACTTTTCAGAACTAAGCTTCGAGGTCAGGTCCTCGTTTAGATCGACGACAGATTTCGTGGCCAATCATCCGTTCCTATTTCTAGTGCGATGTAAAAGTGAACTGCTAAAACTAAACATAATTACGTTCACGGGAGTATTCGTGTCATAACGCAATACTAAATTAATAGTATGTATCGCTTGATGAAATATAAATGCATGAGGTTGGTATGACATTGTAGTCAATGGTGTTTTAAACAGTAGCAAAAGCAATGCTTCAAGTTCCATAACTCACAAAGAATTCAACAAAAAGAGCTACATTTCATGTCTCATGAGGTCTTTAATTATGAAATGAAGTGAAATGCCAATATTTAGTCCGTTATAATTTGTAATGTGGAATTTGTAGCGTTTCACTATGCTATTAAAAGCTGGTGAAGGCAATATTGTCGTAGTTTTATCATCGTATTTTTTTTCAAGACGACCAGTAAATCTATGTTACTTTTAAAATTCGTTTATTGCAATTATTACGTAAACATATTTCATACAAAAATATAGATAATTTAGTCATGGTTGTTAAACTGAACACTAACGTGTAAAGAACGGATAATAAAGAATAGACATGGCTAAAGAAACAAGCGTTTTCATTGGCGGCCTCTTTAACTACTTATACTAGTTTAAATACTTTTTATGATTTTATAAATACGCTGTTCTTTTAGTAATATATTTATAATCTTTAAAGATAAAGGTAAAGGGAATTTATTGTTATTAACATTACATTAAAATTTTATAGATTATAATATTCTTCAATCTTCGTTCATAATTATGGTATTATATCAATTACAGATACTAATTTTATGCGTTCACTTGCATTTCTATACGCCTTCTTGCATGTTAAAATCGCACTTGCATGTTACTAAAATTATCTTTAATTAATCAAAAAAAATTTGATACCAGGTTATCTTCGTAATTGGTTGCGGAGTTTGTTAGTTATAAGTACCTTTGAAATACTCTTTTATTAGATTTAATTTATTCTTGATAAAATATCAGTTATTATTAATTTGTATTAAAATTATTATAGAATCTAAAAATAAAAGGACATAAAATGTTTTTTACAAAAAGTATTAAAATGTTTTTGTTTTCTAAAACTAAGTATTTATATATCCCAGTTTAATATCTAGAAATCATAATTAATTAATTAATTTAAAAAACAAATGTTCGAAACGCAATCTTTGTTTTTATTGTTATTAGATAGGTAACTAATATTGTTTTATGCTTTTCAGGTAAATTTAAAGGTCGTACCAGACGGCGTCAAGTGAAACAACCGTCAACATTTAGCATTAAAAATAAATTACTTTCAAACATACACGTTTCTTTAAGTTTCATAGCACCTTAAAATGCCCCAAGCCTGAGACAAAATCAAAGCCTAACTTAGAAAAGTCTGTTTAAACGTTATGTTGGTGTCATGTGGGCATCTATATGCTACAAACCTGAGAATCATGCGTGGTTAACACGACTTGAATGTTATATCGGCAAGAAATACAGTCTATGACGCCAGTTCTGAACGTCATACAATAGTGTCATTCATAAGTCTATATCATGGAATTAATAATTACTAATATGTAGGTTAATTTATCGAACGCGCTAGTCTCAGAAATTGCTGGTTCGAATTGACAAATTATTTTAGTGTTGGATAGCCCATTTATCGAGGAAGGCTATAAGCTATATAACATCACGCTACGACCAATAGGAGCAGAGAATAAATGGAAAATGTTGCAAAGACGGGGAAAATTCTCTTATGTGAAGCAGATGACGTTGCATGGATCAGCTAGTATTATATATATATATATATAGAGTACATGTTGGACCATCTGCATATATAAGCTTCAGCAACTTCAAACAACAATAATTATAAATAGGTATATTTTTTTTATCAGCGTTCACTTTTAATTTAACTGTGTTTTGTTGAATTTGTATTTGTATTCGTGTCAATTTACCAAACAGTCTAAATTCTAATAAAAACATTTTTTGTAAATGATGATGTACTCACGACGTGTTCTCCTGTAATTGAAGAAGCACAAATTATCGAAGAAATTTTTGTGATTATTGCATGTACTGAGTATCCTTTGTTGGAGTTCCTAAGAATAAATAAATAAATACCAGCCCTGTATATAAAAGTCCAGCATGCTGGCCCAGAGCTGGTTGACAGACTTCACATATCTTAGAATATTTCTGGTGTCGTCGAGTGCTGATTGTGCTTCATATTTGCTGTCATCTTCAGTGAAGAAAGTATTTCTTTTTTCAAGAACAGTCACGCTCAGAATAACTATAGGCTGTAGAGGGAGATACCATTATTTTCAAGATAGTGACAATGTCACTCAAAAATTAAAAATGCTGTTTCGGATGTCATTTTATAGTTATTGTTATTGTGCATTACGTTACCTAAATGCTACGCTGGAGCTATGCTTCTCTCGCGCACTTGCACTAGTAGCATTTTGCTCTGATTGATTCACACACACACTCACAATGGCTGGCAAGTTTGAGTATACATAGATTTAGTTACTAGATTTATAAGGATTTTAGTATTCCATCATGTTGTAAATCATTTATTATATCGAAGCATTGTACTAAAGTACATTAGTAACTCATACTCATAATATATAACTCCTTATCTTTATAAAAACTACCATATTTTCATCTCATCTTCTCCCCTCGGGAGCATGTTCGAGGCAATACTTGCATCGAACACGAATTGCTAATCTAGCAACCTAATACGGCCACGCCGAGTGCGCAGCACCATCAGTGCTAAATCGGAAAGCAAACCGGGTGCATTAATTATTAGCAATTCCCTATCATTCATTATCATTTAACATAGCATAGATTACGTACTCTTTGAGCGAAATAAAACTTAAAGTGTTTTCCAATCAATGTTTAATTTAGCATCTCCTTAAGCATAGCTCCAGCGTAGCATTAAGGTAACGTATCGCACATTTTTGTTATAAGATCGAGGCAGACCTTGCGCACTTGTACTACCATCTTGCTCTGATTGATTCACACACACACTCACAATGGCGTGCACAATTATTGTGTCTGCAATGATTTTTAAAAGAAACTTACATGCTATATGGCAAATTTGAGCACTGCTGGGCAGTGCTCAAATAATAGTCACATCGGCTTACATAGGGGGATTAGATATATATATACCTACATTATACGGGCCCAGCATTGATCCCTGTGAGACTCTTACTCAGATAATGTACGTACTAACATCTTGCTTCGTGATCTTGGTCTTGTAAGCAGCTAGGATCGGTAATAAAGCTAACACACTAAATATTATGGTAGTTTTCGTTTACATTGCATTGTAAATGTTTTATTAAATCAATGATTAAAATTAGGACAATAATTAATTAAAGTATCTAGCTAATCATAGACGTTTCTTGTATTCTTAGATATAAATATATAGTACTGCTGAAAAAGCATTCATTCAATGTTACAAATAGACGGTATGGTCTGAAATTATATATTTATGCAATATAACCTTTTTTTTGGCAAAGGTGCCAGGTATCAGGTGAGTGCTTCAAAGATTCAAAAATTTTTTTTTTTTTTTACGTGGAGGAATGCTATGACGCATATCCCTCCGCGGGGGCGGGCGGAGGGATTATGTCGGACTCGCCGGGGTAAAAGAAAGATTTTGAAAAGATAATGTACCTCCCGGAATACCGACTAAACCTACCACGGTGTTCCTCGACAAAACCACTATCGACGGGGCCGCGCGAATCACTTTCGCATACGGTCGCGACCCCGCCGAGGTTTCGGCCCGCCGTATGAAACGGCAGGCCACTACGCAATAAGACCTACCCAAGATAGGGTCTACAAAATAAAAGCCCTACTGTCTCCCCCTAAAGGGGGAGACGGACACGACACAGAGGCGCGCGTGGGAACACGCACGCCGCCTCTCGGACCTGGTGCTGAACGGATGGCGGGCAGGCCCACAAAGCCCGCCACCCCCAGGTCAAACCTCAGGGTGGCTGGAGGTCGTCTCGCGCCCTCCGGCGCCCGGCTCAGTGAGTTATGTTCTGCCCTAACGTCATTAACGTAGATAAAGAGAACCGAATAGCTGTGATAGCATTACACAAAGTAGGTATGGAACCAAATGCATGAAAGTTTCCATCTGCTTGCTATTCGAACGTTTGTGTACTGGGCTATTGATGGGCACAATGAAACCTCCTCTGTTAATGACAGAAAAATATCAGGCCATTCACGTAGTATTCGTACGAAAAAAGCGATTAAAACAGTGAAGAAAGAATTCGAAGAAGTCCTGAACGAAAGCAAAAAATATTATCTTGAGAAATTAATTTAGTACCTAGAACCATGTCGCGTATTTTAAAAGATGACTGAGGACTTGCAGCCTGTAAGAGATGTACTGGTCATTACTTAACTGATAATTTAAAATGAATAGGGTGGTACAATCAAAACAACTTACAACTCTTAAGCAGTACCCAAAGGGAAATAACAGAAAAATAAAATTTACTGTCGAGAAAATGTTTACTAATTAGCAATATTTTAACAAGCATGACCGAGTTTACGCTCAAAGTTCTATAGAAGCTTCCCTATTAGTCAGCAGAGTGCAACGTGGACATTATCCGACTTCATTCATGGTTTGGGGGGTGTCAGCTATCAAGGAGTGACTGACCCATATTTTAGTGGAAAAGGTGTCAAAACATCGGCACAAGTGTATCAAGATGCGATTCTTGAGAAGTTGGTTAAGCCCCTTAACAACAAAATGTTCCATAACCAAGAATAGTCCTTTGAAATTAAACTACTATATACGGATTTTATCGCGTTGTTTATTTATCACTGTATTACAAAATTTTGAAAATATTACTCTACTACTACTATTGATTTTATTTCACTCCCCGTGACCATGGCTGCTGAAAAGCACCCGAAACGTCGGGGAAAGTGTAAACCAAAAATAAATAGATTTAATAGTTTAAATAATTTTATTAGCTTATAAATTAGTCAAATAAAATCAATAGTAGTAGTAGAGTAATATTTTCAAAATTTTGTAATACAGTGATAAATAAACAACGCGATAAAATCCGTATATAGTAGTTTAATTTCAATGAATAACATTCGCGTAAACAGAAGACAATATTACAAGAATGGTCCTGTCAGCAAGACTCGGGACCGGTTCATAAAGCTTCATCCACCCGAGCGTGGTTGAAAACGAACGTTTCCGACTTCATCAGAGCTGAAGACTGGCCGTCATCTAGTCCCGATCTTAATCCACTGGATTATGATTAATGATCAGGTTTAGAGAGTATGGCATGCTCTAAACGCCATAATAATTTGGAATCCCTATTTTCATAACAATCCATAACATTGGCAGTGAAGAATTTTCCCATGGAGAGAGTACGTGTTTCTATTGATAACTGGCCTCAACGTTTAAAGGACTGAATTAAAGCCAATGGAGATCATTTTGAATGAACTTCATATAATATTTTTAATGTTATTATATACTGCTCAGCCGATTTCGGCTATGGTGACTGCTACTGATTAATAGCAAAAGAGCAAGGATGATCAGCTCTCGCATGTGCCCTTTGATGGCTACAATATCCAATCCTATAAGTAAACGTGCACGAGCATAGCCTGCACGTGAGGTCACCGTTGACGTAGCTATAAAAGATGGCTGCTGGTGGTTTAGCCTTAAGAGCATCGCGTTTCGCATCCAGTTTAGATTGTCTCTGCTCTTCAAAGTCATTAACTTTGTTCTTTACCAAGCGCCTCCATTCAGGGCGGCAACTGGCCTTTTCCTCCCACGTTTAGGGAATAATATTGCATCTCTTCACGTGTCTTTTCTAAACATCTTTGAAGCGTAAAAACTGGCCGCCTTGTTTCCGCCTGCCATTTTGAAGTTCAGAGAAAAAGATGCATTTTGCCACCCTTTCATCAGCCATTCGTGAGACGTGTCCACACCATCGGAGCTGTCGCCGCATCAGGTATGCTTCTAAGCCGTAGACAAATATCTGCAAATTTCGTGTGCAAATGCACGTCGGATCAATTTGGTATTTCTAATCCGATCCGACCATTTGTTTTTAAGTAATTCTCGTAAGCACTTCATATGCAACTTGTCCAGCATCCGTATGTGTTACCGATAGGGGGCCCATGTCTCTGAAGAACATTATAGATTTGGGAGAACTATGGCTTTATAAACGGAGATTTTTGTCGAGAGCTTTAAATCATGTGAGTGTAGGACTTTCGCTCGTAATTTACCAAGAGTAGCTGATGCAGCGCCTATGCAATGATTTATTTCGGCATCAAGATCGCACTTAGATGTGATTGGGCTGCCCAGGTTTTTGAATTTATCCACATTCTTAAGCTCACTATCGCCAATGTATACCTTGATAGGTTCTGTAGCTCCATGATAGTCCATTGCCATGACCATTGTCTTCTTTACAGTGATTTTGAGACCAAAACGGCAACAGACTTCCTGAAGGTTCGTAATCAGGTTCTGAAGCTCTTGTGCAAAATAAGCTATAAAACACAGATCATCCGCATACATGATCTCCGTTATTAATGCTTGTAATACCATAGTATACCTTTAATCTGGCTAGGTTGAAAATTTCCCCATCAGTCCGGAAACGTATTTTGATGCCAGTAGAAGTTTGTTCGAGTGCTTCACTGACAGTGACAGAAAAGTAAAGAGCAAACAGTGTTGGTGCAAGCACACAACCTTGTTTGACACTACAACTGACAGAGAAGAACTCTGACTGATCGCCATTGTAGGTCACACAGGCAGATATCGTCGTGAAGAAGGTGGATCATTCGAACAAACTTCTCAGGGCAACTTAATTTTGCCAGTAAGGTCCAAAGGGCTGCCCGCGGCACACAGTCAAATGTTTTCTCCAAGTCCATAAAATACATATACAAAGGGTTGGCATTGAAAATATGACTTCGCAAGTGCCCCTATTAGGACGAAACCCAAATTGAGTTTCTGGCAATCTGATTTCTAAAACTGGTAAAAGCCGGTTGGGAAGATCTCTGGCGAATATCTTCCCAGGTACAGAAAGGAACGATATACCCCGGTAGGAGTTGCAGTCGGAACGGTCCTTTGTTTTTATACAGGGTCTGTATGCGGTATATCTTAAATTCAGCTGGTATTGTTTCCTCGTTCCAAATGCGATCGAAAATTTGGCAGATGTAAGTATGAAGTTTGTATCCTCCGTATTTAAGCAGTTCTCCGGCGATGCTATCAACCTCAACTGCTTATTATTTTTGCTCTCTGATGGCTCGGAGTCCTTCAGCTAGCGTCAGTGGTTCAGCAAGCGAATCATGCAGCGGCAGAGGTGGAATACCTCTAATATGCTCAAGATCTGCTAGTCGATCTACATTGAGCAGGTTGTTGAAGTGCTCTGCCTCACGATCTAGTATATCCTGCATAGCAGTGAAATTTTGAGAGCCATTTAGGGATCTTAGTAGTACGCTATTTTTTACAGAAACGTCAATCAACTTACGCATTTCTTCATAAATAGCGCCTAGTAGGTGTTTGTCTGCGAGCCACTGCATCTTTTCCGCCTTTTCAACCCACCATCGGGTTTTTCATCTCCCTGGTTACTTTTCTTAAGAAAGCACCTATAACAGGTGAAATAAAAATCGGGCAAAGTTTTGTCTAAACTTTGTAATCAACAACGAATGACACATAAAATGACTGGCATGGCTACGGATTTTATTACCTTCCTCCCACTATCTGGCTGACCGTGTGGCTTGGCGGAAGGGGAAGTCAATATGGCGGCTTGGCTTTGGCTTTGGCGACGCGTTGGCTGACGTCACATCCGTTACACTCGGCCATCCTGCAACAATTGCTCCCGCAATGGGAACAACAACAGCAATTAACTTTCAAGCAAATCAATTAGATCTTCTGTCTCTAGCTGCTCATCAGAACTACTACCACTATCGGTGACAAGGGCTATGCTTCTGTATGGTCTTAATGATTCAGCTGAAACTAAACCTGTAAAACTTTTATAACCACGTAGTCCCTTTATACTCCTTATCCGGTACCTGTCCTTCCCAACTACTTTACTAATTACATATGGCCCTGAATATAAATCATTCAGTTTAGTGTTAACCCTAGCTGCACTACTAGTAGGAACATGTCTCCAAAGAACAAAATCGCCTTTTTTGTATATCTGTGCAGATTTTCTGTTCTTGTCAAAGATGCGTTTCATTTTAATACTCGCTTACTGAATGTTATCTGAAGCTTTCTTGCGCCTAGCCTCAACTAAACCCGTCCAGGAATCGATACGTCACACACTGGCCTACCAGTACGAGTAAACATTAGATCGTAAGGTTTAAACGTAGTAGTGTCGTTAATTGTGTTGTTAATGCCCCAAATTATATCAGGTAGTCAGTTAGCCTAGTTACCAGAAGCTTCAGTTGGATCAGTGGCCCATAGAGCATCAATAATAGTTCTATTCGTGCGTTCAACTTGGCCATTTGCACGCGGGCAAGCAATTGCATTTAACATGTGCCTATATTGTTTATATATGCAAAATTTTTTAAAGTGTTTTAGTAAACGAACGGTCTCCACAGAATTAACAGTTCGTGCTGTTTCAGCAATCACGAACTTTGAAAAGGCATCTGTTAATACAAGCATGTATTGATATCTTTTTTTTGTTTTACAGAATGGGCCTAAGTGATCTATATGTACCATAGACATCAGCTTAGAAGGTTTAGGAATGGGGTGAAGTTTCCCTTCTTTTTGCCATAGTTACCTTTGCCATATGCACAATGAAGACATGCGGTCACGTATTTTTTATGAATCTTGTCATTTTAGGAAACCAATAACCGCTTTTAATAATTTCCATGCAACGATTTAAGCCTACATGACCAATGTCATCATGGTGCATCTGTACAATTTTCCATCTTCCTAAGCTAGGAACTGCTAAACGGTTTCCGTTTAAGGTCTTCCGATAAAGCCTATTGCCTAAGATGACGACATTATTTCTAACCTCTGAATTTGCGGTATTTTTATTTAACTGATTAATTATGTAACTAAGCTTATCGTCTTGACATTGCAATGTATAAAACCAATCTGCAACTTCTAGGCGGTTTATGTTTATAGTATCAACTGGAAGTCTACTTAGCGCGTCAACATGCTTCATACGCTCTCCCGACCTATATTATATGCTAATATCATAGTCTTCTATCAAAAGCCACCACCTAGCAATGCGTGGAATAATATCGCGTTTATTCAGCGTAGCCCGAACTGCTGTACAGTCAGTTACCACCTTTACACATTTACGTATAATGTACACGCGGAACCTTCGCAAAGACTGAACTACTGCGAGAGTTTCTAGCTCATAACTGTGATATATGCTCTCTTCTCTGGTTGTCACTCGACTAAAGTACTGGACCGGTCGTAACGAACCATCATTTTGTCTTTGTAACAATATACCAGCTATACCTAGTTTGTATGCGTCCATGTGTATCTCTGTAAAAAGCGCAGGGTCATATAATGCTAGTATGGGTTCGGAACACAAACTACTTTTAAGTTGTTCAAAACTATTGTATTGATCACTTTCCCATACCCATGTAGCATTCTTTTTCGTCAAGTCTGTTAATGGCCGCGCACATAAGGCAAATTTTGGAATAAACTTTCTGAAATAACTACATAAACCGATAAATTGACGCACATGATGCACATTGGTAGGCTCTGGAAACAGTAATACAGCTAGCAATTTTGACTTGCCCGGCTGTATTCCATCAGTGGATATTTCGTGTCCTAAATATGTAACTTAGGTTTGCAAGAACGCACATTTACTCATACTTAATTTAATTTTTTTTATAGCAAGTTTACCGATAACGTTTTCAAAAATTAATAAACCCGGATCTATGTCAATTGAGGGTAAAAGTAAATCGTCTAAGAATGCGAATATTTCGCAAGGGTTTGTATTCGCGTTTTGTTTGCTGTTAGGACGGGTAGTTCTAACAGATTCTACTAATTAGTTAATTAATCGCATAAATATTGCGGGTGCGTTTACCAATCCAAAAGGAACTCTGGTGTATTCATGATGACCCTGAGCAGTTATAAAGGCAGTTTTATGAGTGAATTCTGGAACTATACACACCCGATGGTAACCTTGAGCCATATCTAAAATTGTAAAGTACTTTTTACCAACTAACTTTGAAATCTGGTCATTTATTGTTTATATTTGGCAAAGGGAATCTATCTTTCACAGTGATTTCGTTTAAAGCGCGATAATCAACACAGAGCCTATAGTCGCCATTTTTTTCTTTACTAAGATCACTGGAGAAGCATAACTAGATTCAGATTCTTTAATAATGCCTGCAGCCAATAATTCATTTATTTAAGATTTTACTATTCTTTGTTCACTGTGCGAAAGTCTATAGGGATGACGATATACTGGTTTATCACTAGTGAGATTGATCTTCATCTGCGCTAGGTTTGTACAACCTAATTCGTGTGTACCAGAAGCAAAACAATGTTGATTAAACTTGAACGCTCTTTTTCTTTTAATGGACCCGTTTTAATATCACCTATTTTAACACCCCCTATACTTGAAATAATAGCTTTGGCTTGGCTAGAGCTCGAGAAATAACTATTAGAAACATGGCAATCGGAAAGGCAACATACCTTGTTAACAGTTTGTGGCTCGAGGCAGCTTTCAGCACTCGTGAGTACTTCTCCTGGCGGCCACACGATCGTTTCAGAGCTCATGTTCACCACTTTAATGTAGCCCTATTCGCCGCGAACTAGGGTTGCAGGCAGGGAATATTACACGTTTCGCTAGTCATAATGCTGTGCGGGAATCACCTCATCGTTGTCCACTTGGTTGCCCAGCACACGGACTTGAATGATGGAGGAACCCGGGGGCAGTCTTTCTTGGTTGGTGGTGACGACTTCAAACCGGTCGCTTTCTATGACAGCGTCGGTTTCGCATGTGAATTCAGGAGCGTATACAAAATAAGCAACACCGTTGCTAACTGTTAGGGTCATGCTGTTAATAACTGGCTGTGCAATGAGTAGATTCACCTCGTTCATTTTTGCGCTTGATAGGTGAGTTTTGAATTGAACAGATATCCCATCGATTTCTAGCTGATAATCGACCTCACCTAAGCTCGTGGTAAGTCCGCCAGAAAAACCTTTTAGCACAATGCTCGTAGGTTTGACTTCAAGGAACAGGGCGCTTGCAACATGCTCGTTTAACACATTAACCTGGCTCCCAGTATCAATATAAGCTTGAGGTAAACTTTCACCGCTTTCTTGTAGCTGTTATCATTGTAATGTTACTCAGTATGTTTACGTCCTTGGTGCTACTGCTGGATGCTTTATTGTTTAAGGGAGATGTATAACAACGCAACGCTATATGGCCTTGTTTCCCACATTTGAAACAAGTACGAGTGTCAGTCTGAGTGCAATTGCGTACAATTGCACTCAGACTGACACTCGTAACAGATGGCCAGTCTTTTTGCAGCGCGGACACGGATCTGTTTCTGGATTCGTAGTTGCAGGTTTTTGTCAAATAATTGCCGGTTTGCCTTTTGTGAGCCGAGTTCTTGACGTATAATACGATAGTCATCAAGTGCACATAGAAAACCCTCATACAGCTCACCTGGTGATTTGCATTGAAACGCACGTGCATTTGCTTGCAAAGATGTTGGTAAACCTCGAATCACACAAGAAACGCTGGCGTCGTCGGATAATTTGCACTGAAAGCACATTGCAATTTTGCCCTGATAATATTTTGTCATAGTGTCGGTGGGTAGTTTTTTCCGTTGCAACAATTCTTCCAACATGTTTCCGTAACCCTTGTGTTTAGGAAAGTAACATTTCTTTCCACTCGGTCCATGAATAATTATAGTCATCCAAACGATGGTACCATTTTTTTGCTTGACCGCGTAGTTTTTCTTGCAGGTAGAATAATTTTGTAGTGTCATTCCACGCATGAATTTCTCCAATTTGCTCGATTTTCTTAATCTAGGCAGCAACTGTATATTCCTCACTATCTGGACCAAACTCTGGAATCGACGAAGCGGCACGATGCTGCTTGTATTTGTTGAAAATGGCACCCTCTTCATGAAGATTCCATACCGCCTTCTGAACCATCTTCTCGAGCAGACTCTTCAGTAGCTTCCTTGCGGGTGGTGTAGTAGCTCCATCGTCGTCTTCAGATCCAGAACTCACACTTTGAGTTTGCAGCGTGGATGTGTTACGATGTCTTTCATTTTGTCTATTCCACTTCTGAATATAACAGGTAAAATAAAATCGGGCAGAGTTTTGTCTAAACCTTGTAATCAACAACGAATGACACATAAAATGGCATGGCTACGGCTTTTATTAACTTCCCCCCACTATTTGGCTGACCGTGTGGTGGCTTTGGCTTTGGCGACGCGTTGGCTGACGTCACATCCGTTACACACCACTATTTCGGACTTCTCGCATGCGGTTTGATTACGTTCGTTACGCTTTATAAGTACACGATACTGTTCGAATGCCTCAGTTAGGGTATCATCCTTCTGGTCAAACCAATCCTCGTTGACACGTTTTTTAAGTCCAATGATTTCTGTAGCCACTGTCAGTACCGAGGATGAGATCCGATTCGATATTAGGTCACCTTGCCGGGCATCAAACGCATCTAGCGTATCAGTTAGCCTTTTTGATAATCTTTTTGAAGCTCGGTACAATTTAATCGCTCTAAATTGAGAAATGTTGATTTGGCGCGGGTGATGTGTACCTGGAAGACGTCACTTCGTCGAGTTATGGCGTAAACGAGGAGGTGCCAGTGCCACCGCGGGTGCATCCAGGTAGTTTTGAATTTGTCGCGAAGCCTAAACCGAGTATTTATAATGGTAAGGTCGAATTGAGCACAGAGTATAAGCAGTAACTGTCCGTTACTATTCATATTGCCCACACCATGACTCCCAATTACGCCCGGGCACGAATCAGCATCTCTGCCAACCCTTACGTTAAAATCGCCTATTAACAGTATTTGCTCATTCGAACGTACATTGCTGAGGCATTGGTGAAGTTCCTCGTAACATTGATCTTTGACACTGCCCTGTTGGTGCATATATGCTTATCATATTCAGGAAGTTGTTGTTTTGAAGATTCATTGTTTGATCAGTTTTGAAGGTTATGGCGCAATGTAATACTGCGATCCGAGATGTATTGCGGACATACTGGTTGCTTTTTTGCAATGGTCGATTTAATGGGAAACCCTACACCAGCTAACCTTCGTTCAGCCTGGGATCTTCCTTTCCAAAATAATCTATAGCCACCGCCAATTTCCTCGAGCTCGCCTTGGTCAGGTAGACGTGTTTCACTTAGCGCAGCTACATCTATATTGTAGCGATCAAGTTTGCGTGCTACGACAGCAGTTTTACGCTCCGGGCAAAGGTTTCCGTCGTTATCCGTCCCATCCGTCCGTTCCGTCGTGCGCACATTCCATGCGCCGAATAACATAACTGATGTTTTCATTTTATTTTTGCTGTGACGTCAACCGCGGTTAGTTAGCACCCCGCTCAAGCAGCCGCGGTTACTACTCTCCCAATGTGTGGGGACAAGCATTTTTTTAGGAAACCAGGTCTCCGGCTGAGCTGAGGCAGCAGTGCCTCCTTAAATAGGACTGCTTCGTCACCTGAAGTGCTGCCCAACTTACACTGTTGTCCCAATTGCAGTGCAAAAACGACCACTCTCCTTAGGCCGCCATATGTGCAGGCTTCAGACAAAACCGGGTGTGCACTACAATCCAGCCTCTCCACCTCAGCCCATCGACGTAGGTCTTGATCAGAGTCCGGTAAACAGAAGCAGTCAGTTGCGCGTGACATATTTAAGTGCGTAAGTGATTGCGCTGACACAGACGCATCCTCTCGTCCTCCCCCTTCCATACCCAGTGGAACGGAGAGCCGCTACGACTGGTGAAGGGTTTGGATGCTGTGAATAGCCGACTAGCACTTTTGACCTCTGTCCTCGCCCCAAGCTTTCTACAAGACTTAATTACTCCTCCGAATCAGCCACCACCGGTTACTTATCAGCGTTGGTGTGCCATCTTCGTTAGGACAGATTCTATGCACAGAGAGGAAGGTATCCGCAAAACCCGGTGCCGGAGCAGCCGACCTTCTTGACCGGGTCTAGCCCACAAGTTGACGTTGTTAACCGGGGTGTGGTCGCTACACGCGTTACAGCTACTTAGAGCCACCGGTGAGAGAATATGGGCCGCCGCTCATTTAGTGAGTTACCTTTCGGTCGAATAGACTACACAGGTAATTCGCCAATCACCTATGTAAACTACACAGGTGATTGGCGAATCAGTAGACCGAAAGGCGCCCCCCACTACACATAATTATATTAATAAAGACTAAGGAGTTGAAACTACTCGACCCGTCAAAAGGTGCTGGCCCTGATGGCTACCCAGCTCTCTTTTTTAAATTGACTGCTCATAGTATTTTTAAGCCGTTACATATACTTTACAATAAATGTTTAGGCGAAGGTGTTTTTCCCGAGGTCTGGAAGCAGGCAAATATCCAACCTGTACACAAGGCGAGTTCAAAACACAACATTGAAAACTACCGGCCAATCTCAATTCTGTCGACCTTGTCAAAGCTTTTTCAAAGACTAGTACATAATGAAATCTATCCAATCTTGCACAATGCCATCATCCCCGAACAGCATGGATTCGTTCAGCGGCGCTCTACGGTGTCAAATTTACTGATATTTTCTAATTTTCTCTTCGAGAACGTAGACAAACGGTTGCAAGTAGATGCTGTCTACACCGATTTCAAAAAGGCCTTTGACAAGGTCGATCATGAAATCCTATTGAATAAGATAGCATTTAACGGTATACGAAGCAATCTCCTTCGTTGGTTCTCGTCCTATATAAGTAATAGAACACAAAAGGTTGTGGTTAATGGTTATCAGTCGGGCACGGTCATTGTATCTTCTGGTGTACCACAAGGTTCGATAATCGGGCCATTGTTATGTAATGTATACATAAACGATATTTATAAATGCTTCAAACATACCAAATTTCTTTTATATGCTGATGATCTCAAAGCTTTTAGAACTGTACAAACTGTCGAAGATTGCATTTCATTTCAAAGAGACCTTGATAGGCTTACGAGGTACTGTCTGGAAAATAAATTACATCTTAGCATCTCAAAATGTCATTGCGTGAAATTTACAAGAAATAAGTCAATTGTCAAGTTCAATTATAAGTTGCACGATACCGCATTGACTAATATTTCTCTCACCAGGGATCTGGGTGTATTATTTGACAGCAAGCTATCTTTAAATGAGCATGTGGAGAAAATAGTAAACAATGCTTTCAAAATGTATGGCTTCGTTATGAGATGTTCTATTGACTTCAAACGGCCCACCGCCTATCTTTACTTGTATAATACGCTTGTACGATCACAACTCGAATATGCTGTCTCTATATGGAGCCCGTTCTATCAAAAACATATCGATCAGATAGAGAAGGCTCAGAATAAATTCTTAAGAGCTATGCACTATAGGTGTAATCGAGAGTTTTTGTCGTACCCACAACTGCTGAAGGTGTACAATCTGATGACACTAGAAACCAGACGCAAGTTATTGGAGGCGAATGTACTGCATGACATTGTCCACAATAAATTTGATGCAATCGACATTACAAGCAAATTATGTTATACAGTCCCTCGTACAGTTCATAAATGTAGTGTTCGAGCGGGTACCTTGTTTGCTCTGGACTGCGTTGCCCTATGCGTCGAATGGTTGAATGTTATAATAATAACTTCAATGATATTGATATTTTTATATGTTCTAAACCTAAATTCAGAAAGAGTGCAATTAATATATTAGACCACATTTGTTAAAATCCTGTTATACAGTAATAATAATATAATGATTAGTTTCGTAAATATTATGATTGTTGATTATGATTATTGAATTGAATGTTAATTATAATTCTACTGACTTTTATTAATTTTCTTATATTAAAAATTAAGAGCATATAGTCCCTTAAATGTATTTATAATTTTATTGTTAATTCATTTAAAATGAATTGAGATGTATTTTCTTTTTGTTGGGAGAAACGCAGACATGCGCAGTGCCTAGTACAATTTAATAGCAATACGCACTGACGTATACTTTTGCGTCTACTTGTCTATTGTTCCTACTACGTTGATAATTTCATAGTGCAATGTCTTTTGTTAATTAAGTTAAAAATAAATAGTTTTCTACAATTATAGAATCTTGATCTTTTCTTATTTCATCACTTTTTTATAAACATATTTTTTACTATATTATTTGATTTCATAACCATGTACCTAATTATGTAATTGTTCAAGTAATGTAACGCTTTTTAGTGGCACTTATTGATTATTTGTCGTTTGTGAATTTGCGGACGAAGTAGTGGGCTGCAATATTAACTATTCGTTATGCTGAACTGTAATGTGTAAACATATGTTGTAGCTGTTTATTGTCCCTAAATAAATAAAATAAAATAAAATTAATATATAAACTAACACACATTTCAGTAATAAATGTTTTATGCAATAGAAAAAACGATTTTTCTTTATAACAATATTTATGACAAGACTAGGTATATATGGGCGTTAATCGCCATCTTTCGGCAATAATTCACAATAATTGTCAAATATTGATCTTTAAATTTAGCTTTTCGTTTAAATGATTATATTATTTTTAACATGCCTGAAATATATTAGATTGATATTCAAATAGTTATTTGTAAACATAAATTCGTTATGTATCAAGCTCTAATATTTAATAGACGCATTGTTGACTGTTTGAATGTTTTGAAGATTATTGAGATTTAATTTATTGTTCAAATTCTCAATTTACCGTGTAATCGTTAAAAATAGAATCTGTATAATTATCCCAATTTAAGTATTAAATTTAATTATTTTAAACAATAAGTTCATTTATTACACGATTCATTTATGTTACAGCGCCGTCTGTTGAGAATGTTTGTAACTATATTATTTGTTTATATGTAAAATTCATTAAAATAATTATTTCGAATATTAAGCTATATTTTAAGACTTATTTTGTACTAAATTCGTTAGTCTGACATAAGGGAATTTGTAGTTGTTATAACCGTTTGAAGGTGTTGTGAGGCAGATATAAAAAGCAGGAACAAATGTTATAGGCTGATTTCTGTAAAATCGATGGTGCGAAAATAAACTAAGTGTTGTTGACCGTGTATTTTCATTATAATGGACTCCGAATATCCGACATCCTGGCGTGTCGCCGACATATACCTAGTCTACGTTGAAGTTATGGAAGTCATAACTTATGTTATGATTTCTATAACTTCAACGTGGAATATATTTAATTCAGACTATATTTTACTATACACCTTAAAACAAGACTGTGTAGGCGCCTGGGCCTGGCCTGGGTCCGGAGTGAGAGGTCGTGGAAGGCCGTCGCCTCCTTCTGCGAGAAAGTGATTTCCATCAAGGGGGCGGCGGAGCGGGAGAGGGAGCGTTTAAACCCTCTCCCAAACCGCAGAGCCGGGCGCCGGAGGGCGCGAGATGACCTCAAGCCACCCTGAGGTTTGACCTGGGGTTGGTGGGCTTTGTGGGCCTGCTCGCCATCCGTTCAGCACCAGGTCCGAGAGGCGGCGTGCGTGTTCCCACGCGCGCATCTGTTTCGAGTCCGTCTCCCCTCTAGGGGGGAGACAGTAGGGTTCTATAATGTGAGAAGTGCCTCTTTTGGGTAAGTCTGTTTGCGTAGTGGCCTGCCGTTTCATACGGCGGGCCGTAACCTCAGCGGGGTCGTGACCGCATGCGAAAGCGATTCGCGCGGCCCCACCGATAGTGGTTTTGTCGAGGAACACCGTGGTAGGTTTAGTCGGTATTCCGGGAGGTACATTATTTCTTTTCCATTTTTCGTTTACCCCGGCGAGTCCGACATAATCCCTCCGCCCGCCCCCGCGGAGGGATATGCGTCATTGCATTCCCAAACGTAAAGAAAAAAAAAAAGTCTGTGTAGGCACTTAAAAATGTCACATAATTAATGTTTCAAAACAACAATCTCGCTAATGTCCTTTTTGTTGAAAAATGTCATTGCAACTCATGTTACAGGCCTGTCTTTGTTTCTTGAATCGAAAATATTATTCTTATCTTGTATCTCGTATTACAATTTGTTCTATGTATTATTGTCAATTACTGGCATAGGCAGTGAGGTGCAACTAAATAAACCCTTTTATTTTATCATCGTATGCGAGCGCTGCGTTACAATCTTTTAACACTAACTAACTAAAACCGTAATTTGAAATAATTTAGATACAGGAGTGAGTGCATATAAAAATGGATTGCTTTTTATAAATGATATGATTGTATCTCAAAATCGCCAAGTGTGTTACGATGCTCTTCCTTGCAGGTGTCGATAATATGTATAAGATAGTATGCATTATATTTACCACCGTAAGTACCAGTGCCTTATGCTAGTGATAAGTACATTATAATATCATATTATAGCATACCTTTTAATGTTATACCCATTTGTCATTAACTAACTATTAAATAAAAAGATAGCCTTTAGTAATTCTTATCTAAATGACATTTTAACTATAGTTGATTGTAGACGGAATGGAAACCTTGTGGAAACTTTAGGTAAATAAAATATGTAAAAGAAGCTGTTACAGTAAAATCACTTACTTTACTAACTTATTAACTAATTAAGTGATATTATCTTACGTTTACGCGAATGTTATACATTGAAATTAAAACAAATTTATACGGATTTTACCGTGTTGTTTATTTTTTACAAAACACTCCCCGTGAACATGACTGCTGAAAAACAACCGAAACGTCGCACTATGGGACCAAACCGTGCGTACCGTCTCAAAAAATGGGTTTTGGGAATGTTCGATATTGAATATTTTGTTAATGTACATATCTGACTGAATGTCTAATACATATTATATAGCATTTAAAATAGATTACTTTGCTTTTTTAAATAAAACTTGACTTGCAAGTTGATGTTCAAAATAATGTCAATTATGTAGCACGGAATTCCACCAGTTTACATGGTCATATTTTAATTATTTTTAATGCAAATCTATACGTATACTATATGGTTAGATTGGTTATTAACTACTCTATTTAAAAAGTATTTAAGAAGACTTTTATTTAAAAACTGGAGAGATATACAATATTTTTTACAGTATCTAATATCCTATCCTTATTAGAAACTTTAAATAGACTTTTGACAGTAAGCGATGTCTGTCGATGTCGTAATTTTGATAGCATCAAATAAAACAGGTCATATAGAAGACAAGGCAAAAAAAATTTTTGGCCCGAATTCATCCCCCTTAAAATGAGACGAAAAATTCCTGGTCGGAGAAAATGCAGAATATATCAGAAGATTTTTGGCAATAAAGATTATTTTTGACATTTTATTGTTAAATAATATTATCTATTAATAACTAAATTAAAGATTAAATAAGGCGGGAATACTGGGTAATGCTCAGATGGGTAATGTATTAATTTTATTTTGATCATTCGGTTGGATGTGGTTAATGTTTGTTATCACTGTGTGAATTAAATAATTCTCATGTAGTTTATGTACTTCACCACTGAGTTTGGTGAAGGAAAAGAAAGGAAATGGTGGTTAGTGTTGTTATTGCATATCAAATCAGTACTACTAACAAACTTCATAGATAGGGTGCCAAGGTGGTTGGTGATATTCGGGGTAAAATTAATAATTTAGAAACTTCTACGATACACAAGGAGAACCAGGTAATTGAAATAAGTCACGAGCTATTCTTAACTATGGTTGATGGAAAAGTTACACGAGTTCTAACTGACACGAGTTCTTGAGCTCTGTGTACGGTGTGTGGGGCTAAACCAAGCGAGATGTATAATTTGAAGAAGATTGAATCAAAGCCAGATAACATGAATGCTTACGGGTACGGTTTGTCTACGTTGCATGTATGGATTATGTGCATGGAGTTAATTTTACATATTTTATATAATCTTTCGTTTCAAAAATGGGCAGCGAGAACTCTCCGGAAGAGAAGACAAGTAAAGAAAACAAGAGGAAACTTGTACAAAGTTTATTTCGAAGCCGAATGCGATTGCATGTTGATAAACCCCGAGAAGGAAGTGGAAATAGCAATGACGGCAATACAGCTCGATGATTTTTTGAGAACTAGTATTTCTCTTCAGAAATTACAGGAGTTGATAAGGATCTTATTAAAACGTTCTATGTAATTCTTCAGACTTTGGCTTCCAGCCTTGCAGTAAATCCAGAATAATTTGTGAATGTACTCGCGCTACTGCACAATTGTACGTTACAAAATATATGTGGCATAACATGCCTTCTTCAGTACATAAGATCTTAATACATAGGGAAAGTATAATTAGACATTTTGCTGTTCTACCTATTGGTAATTTATCTGAGGATGCCCAAGAATCTGAAAGAATCCTAGAAACGAATAAAGACGTATGTCATGGTCTTCTATTTACATCAGATCCATACATATCAAGCATAAGAAAACCATCAGTCACTGTTGTCAAGGAATTATTAGACGATGCCAGGAACCAATTAGACATGTAAATTAAATAATGTATATCGACTATTTTTCCTATTTTAAGAAGTGAATGTTTGTCATTTATAATATGTTATTTTCATATGTAATATTAAAAAAATGCGAAATGATATTGTAATATCATAAAACTTTATAATTATCGTTTAATATGTTAAGTAAACTATGTTTTTATATGGAAAAAAGAGTCATTTTAATTTTTGTATATTTTTTTATCTATTAAAAATAAAATAATAACAACGAATGTACCATTATTTGATAGTATATACTTTATACATTCTAAGTTCCAAATTTCAGTTAATTACTTCAATTAACAACAAAATTACATATTTTTGAGACGGTATGCATGGTTTGTCCCATAGTGCGTCGGGGAAAGTGTAAAATTAAATCTAAATAGTTTTATAATTTAAATAGCATAAATAGAAGTAAACAGTCACTAGTAAAAGTGTTTAAAAATAGTAGTTTAAAGTTTTAAAATTATGTAATAATAGTGTTTTATAAAAAATAAACAATGCGATAAAATCCGTATAAATTTGTTTTAATTTCAATAATTAGGTGATTCCTATTAGAGGTTATCGAATAAATAATACAATCACTTTAATAACTATTTATTTTAAACTTTGACACAAGGAAGTTTTGTACGTCCGTTCACTTACAACTCACAACAAGAAGTGACAGATAGCAATGTTGCTACGCCTTTTATAGCTAATCAAACTGTAAAGTATCTGACTACTATTTATATTGTATGATGTTAAATTATACAATTACTAAGGTGCAATTATTCTAAACAATTAAATATAATAATTAATTCAATTTTGCATATATAAAAGTATATAATTCAACAATTTATACTCCGATACAATGTCTGCTTGTTTTATGACAGTTTTTTCTTTTGTTTAAACCCAATGCAAATATAATTGATTGGATGCACACGCGATTTTTAAAACTTGTTAAATTAGTTGTAAGTCATATCGCATCAACCTCGGTACATTAGAGCGGGATTTATAGTGCATAATGTAATCCGATCGCAAACTGTAGCTTACGCGGGCAAAGTTGCTTAGATAATTAAAAAACTACATAACTTTGAAAAATCAAGTTAAGTCCCTAGCAATACGGGAATGAATGAGAACAAGAGTTGTATTTTTGAAGAAATCGTCTTGTCATTTGAATACTAATAGACATTGCTCTATCCACAAATATCATGTGGGTAGACCACCGACTGAAACTTAAGCAAGGCTTAGCTTTACTAGAAGGTAATGATTCACTAATTACTATGGTCAAATAAAATCTGCGATACAAGAATGAATGAGAATGACCATTGATTTTTTTGAAAAAACATAATAGATTAACGGTTAGCACTAAAATTAAATATATATTTTATGGACTTGATGATTGCTTCAGACGAGGCAGTCAAGGTGGCTTCATTCTGGGCCGCAACTATATAATATGGAGAAATGATTGCCACCGAAACGCTAAGATGAAGATATTTTTTGTGCTACCACCTCATTGCCGAGAAATTAGAATAAAATCATTAAGGTGCAAGCTGTTGCTTTTGACATGCAAATCCTTAAGGCCCGGTTTCTATATTCAAGAAATGAGTTGTTTTGCCTACGGACATTTAATTTTGACACAACTGTCAGTACATAGCTAAAATGACTAGTTTGTTGATATAGGAACCAGGCTATAATCTCTAACATTATAGGTTACTAGATCACTGACTAATACAAGTATTCTTGTTACCTGTCTACTACCAACTAACCTAGCTTAAATATAGGAAAAGTTATATTAAGACCGTCTACCTATGGTCTTCATATTTTCGAGTTTCTTTTTAGTGTAGCGAAATTACTCAGCGTACCCTAAAAGATTTATTATAAATAATTAACAGAAAATGGTTTGGTACTCCATGTCACACTACAATTATAGCCCAGACTCTATTAAAAACCATAATAGTTGCTCTATTGCTATTATATACTTAGATAAAGTAGATTCGTTACACACTTAACTAATCATTTTATTACGTAATACATATTTGTAGTTAACGCAATCTCACTAAATGATCGACTATTTAAAAGAAGTCTGGGCCAGCAGTCGATCAGTATTGGTAAAGTTTTTGCCTGTGATACAGCGGTCAATATGAATCGTCTTTTATGCAGTAAGTTTTATATTTATTCATAAAAGTTTACGAGTGTTGTCACTATTATATATATATATATAAATATTTAAATATTTATACCACTAAATGTAATTATATCTAGGCTTTTCATTGTACCAAGATGATAAAAGAGCATACGGCCCAATTGATTGTAAATAGTTATCGTAACTTATGATAGCTTGCAATACCTAGCGATACACTTATGCGTTCCTGACCTCAAGGAAAATAATTAGACATTTTTTTTAGACATTTATTTATTTTCTGTAATTTTACATTTTACAATTCCTTATAATTCTATTTTAGCATAAAAACATATTATTAATTAGATGTACCTGTTATAAGAATAAGTAAAATTACTAATGAACTCCACACTAGGTCAGGCCTGTCTCGTGGAGTTCGTCGTGGTGTTACCAGAACACTTAGTGCATTTAATTTTACATGATAACTATTTATTATTTATTTTATTATTATTGCTGTGCTTTATTTAATTTTATATTACATTTACATAAGCAATCTATGAGAAAAAGAAAGTTTTTATTTTTTTATTTATTTTGTTAAATCAGTATGTCTGTGAATGTGTGTATGTGTGTGTGTGTGTGTGTGGCTTTGCGTGAGTGTGTGTAATGTTAAATAATTATGAAATCACTTTTACCAGGGTTTCGGATTCGGAAAATGATTATGTTGAGAGCCATTTTTAACGATACTTTTAACCTGATGTATTGAGCAATTCCTAATATCGCAAAGTTTCGTTGCTTTATTGTAGATGTAAGTGAGTTGAAATTCTTGCATGCGCTGAGGAAATGTAGTTTTACTTAAACTTGGCAACATCTTAAAACTCTGCGATTTAGGAGTTGTGATTGTTCCATTGATTGAGCAGTTATTTTGTGTTGCTTGTGTACCATATTCAAAATGTACAATTATCGTACATTGAGCGTCGTGGCTTCTCTATAAAGTCTGTCCGTCGGATGTCGAAATGGTTTTCTATACATCACCTTCAAGATTGATCTTTGGGCTCGTTCAACTTGTATCATCGTGGTCACGCCTACACCGCCCCAGACAGTGATACAGTAACAAATAATTGACTCACATAATGCCGTATAAACCATGTGCAAAACTTTACTATTGGCAAACTTACGTAACAATTTCATTATGTGGATCAATTTCCTAGCACGTTTTGCAAGGACTTCAATGTGAGTTTTGAAAGAGAGTCTACTGTCAATTATTATTCCTAGGTATTTTACATTGTCTACCTTTTTAATGACATCGCATGAGCACGCTGTGCTGTTGCAATTTGTTGCGTGGATCTTGATGTTATATGGGACTTGGAGTGCAGATGCTTGTGTCTTGTAAAAGCAAACGTAATTAGTTTTTTTAACATTGAGTGATAGGAGGTTACTGTCAAGCCAATGTTTTATCCTGGACATACTGTTATGTGCCTTATCATGAACTAGCTTCCAAGTTTTACCGTGAAACAACATGACAGTATCATCTGCATAGCAGATGAAGTCAGCGACTGGAGCAATTGCACGATGTATGTCATTCATGTAAATGGTAAATAGTGTCGGTCCAAGAACACTGCCCTGCGGTACCCCATCTGTGGCATATTTTTTACAACTGACATGATTACCCACCTTCACGTACTGGCGTCTGTTTATTAGATAGGTCTCAAACCATTTTAAAGGCAAACCCCTAATGCCTACAAATTCAAGTTTTTGAAGAAGGATGGAAATTGAAATAGTATCAAACGCTTTCGCGAGATCTAGGAATATTCCTAAGCATTTTTCATTTTTATCAAGGTGTGATGATACTAATTTAACCAAAAGACTAACTGCGTCTTCTGTAGATTTCCCGTGTTGGAAGCCGAACTGTCTGTTGGAAATGAGCTGATGAGTTTCCAGGTATGAGATTAAACGTTTGTTTGCTACCTTTTCCAAAACATTCGAAAATACCCCCCTATCAAGGATACGGGCCTGAAATTTGCAGGATCTTGTTTTGAACCATTTTTATGTATGGGTATGATCTGAGCCTCTTTCCAACTGTCAGGGAAAATACCCGAGCTAAGGCTAAGATTAATGATGTACCTACATCATTAATCTTAGCCTTAGCTCGGGTATTTTTCCTGACAGTACACTTACCTAAGTGGGGCTGATATTTCGTTACGAATTTCCTTGATCATTTTTGGGGTAAAGCAATCAGGACCAGCTGCACTGTCACTTTTTATTTTACTTAATATAGCATTGACTTCATGAGGATCTGTAGGATGCATGAAAAAGGTGGTTCCTACTGGTCCTCCTAATTTTTGTTTTGCGAGTAAAGAGTCCTGACTTTCACCTATATCAATGAGGATTTGTGTTGCCAGTTTTGCACCAATCGTAGAAAAATATTCGTTACAATTATTCATAGAGTCTTGAGGGGTAGATTTGCATTGAAGTAGTTCAGTATTGCTACATCTGTTATCGGTTTGTTCAGTAATGTGTTTTATAGCTTTCCATAGACCTTTTGGATTATTTTTATTTTGTTCTAGTTGTTTACTCTCATACTCGCGTTTAAGTCGATGAACAAGGTTCGTAAAGAAGTTTCTGTAACGCTTATATATAACTTTTTTGGTTTTATCATTAGGCTTTTTTCTGGCATCTTTATGTAATTTATGTCTATGATTCATGCATCTGATAAGACCTGGTGTAATCCATGGTTTCCATATGAATTTCGAACGGGTGAATTCCTTTTCAATAATGTGTTTTTGCAGCGTGTTGAGTATAATTTTATCAAATGCTATAACTGCCTCATTAACATCTGGTTCATATATAACTGTAGCCCAATTATTTTCACTGAGTTCTTTAATTAGCGCTGGGTAATCAATTTTATTTATTTTACGCTTTCGGCCATTTGTTACATCAGGTATGAGCCTATTGAACCCCATCATTACCATGCATTGATCGGTAATATCAACATCGCAGATAAGCCCTATTACTTTTTTAAATCTCGATTTGATGAAAATGTGGTCTAGACACAAATCTAGTCGAGTTGGCTTAGAGATTACTTGTATCAGTCCATGTTCAGCCATGAAGCAAGAGTAGTCTGAGGCAGTGTTGTCTAGATCAGATAAAAGGTTTATATTGATATCATCAGCCACTACAATTGTAGAGTATTTTTAAGAAGTTTTAAATTTGCCTGTATGATGGAGAACGGTAGATGGTGACCAAACATGTGTCATTTGAAAGTTCCACGATCAAACAATTAGCTTCAATAAAGATGGGCTCTGAGACAACTGGATTCCAGACCTCTCTAACGTATACTACAACACCGCCAGATTTGTTTAGATTATTCGTAGAGTGGTATGCTGAATAACCCGGTATGTATGCCATAAGGGATTTGTTTGGTAAGTAGATCTACCAGCACATCATAAAAACAATCTGGCTTCATGTTTTTTTGCTTAATGAGGTAAGTATAAATATGGAAGTAGTAAGTAATTTTATTGTTAATTAACACCAAGTTAAATGTAGTGTTAAGAATGCAGTACATGTGGCATATTTGTGCACTATACACAAAAGGTCGGTGACTGTACGCAGCTAGCGAGATGTTCAGTATGTTACTTGTTACAACAAGTAAGTGCAAGGAAGGCCTATGAATGAGAGATGGGTGATGTTAATATATATAGTGTGTCTATGGGGAAGTGTGACATTGTGAGAGTGAATGTATTGTGTTAATAGGCTGAGCTGTGTAAGAAGTATTGAGTTTGTGCAAAGTGAATGCCTTAAAATGCGCAATTTGTACAGGTAATCAATTAAATTAACGTAAAAAAAAACATAATTTAGAACATACAGTTGTGACTTCATATTAGTCTTCGTGACCGTCGAGATTATGTGTGTGTTTAGTATTATTGCTACTCCGATTAGCACCCAAAGTTTGGGGGAGTCCGATCTTCTCGTCAAGATCCATTGGTGATCGCACTTGTATTGCTGGTGCCTTGTCCGCTTTACGAATATAGACTGTGCCATTTCTAATCCAACAATAGCGAAATCCGTGTGATTCTGCACGCATTCTTGCTTCAGGAAATAACATTTTATTCCTTTTAGGTAGGCGTTCATATATGAAAACTTTTGTGGAAGTTCCTTTTACAATATCCTCCGATGAGCGGACGACTTTCTTTCGCAGCTTTTAGGAAATGTGACCACAATGCGCGCCGAGCCAACCTCAGTACAATTACCCTTGGTACGTTTTACGTACCAGGTCAGTACGCCGTTGGCCTACGCGATAGACCTCATCGATATCACTTTCCGATACTTGTGCAATTTTTTTCGCAGTCACCATTGTGAGATGGACGAGATTCTCGTTGCTTACTTCCGGAATGCCTACTATTGCCAGCTCATATTTCAAGTCCTTTTTTTCGAATGTGTTTAATTTATGTTGAATTTCAGCAATAGATTCCTTTAAAAGTATAATTTAATCGTCCTTTACGGTAATTTTCCTTCAAGCTTTTGATCGAGAGTTTCGGAGACAGAAGACAATTTCGAGCCAATAGTCTTGTTTTGTATATTGAGATCAGATATTTATTGCCTTAGAAGACGTATTTCCGCTAGGAGTACTGATGATTCCGTTTCAGTAGGTGAGTTCGGCTTGGAACTGGATGGGCTGTCAATACGCGGGCGCTTCTGACGTACGGATACGTTAGAAATATCCGGTGAGTCTGTCAGCGCCTTTGGAATATCCGATTCCGATTATACAAATGCATACTTTGATGCGTCTATAGATTTTGGGGGGGTGCGTCTAATGTTGGGCATAATGAATAAGATCACCAAAAAGTTATTAAAATCACAAAAAATCACAAAATATTTACTGATCACACCCAGTCAAGAATAAAAGTAGAAGAAGACGTCCAGCTACTACCCGGAATCGAACGCGGAACGCAGGCGTCGGACGGAGCTGTATCCGCAGAGGGCCAAACCTGCTCGTTATAATGTTGATTAAATAAGTCATGAATGTTTAACAACTTAGCGATCGCAATTGTTCGGCACTCTTGCCGTCACTAATGAGTTCAAAGTCCAGTCTATTGTTTACCATTTGCACTGATGTAAAAGTTTTTGAATTTTAATAGTACTTCTGAGCAGTTTTTAATGTTTTGCACTTAAATGCTTAGATAATTAAAGTCACAACGACTATTACTGGATCGAGTGTTACACGATGAATGTTTTGGTATATAATAGTCACTAAAAAAAGCAGGTATAATCGCCAAGACAACAAACGACTACCACGATGAGAATTACATGAGATGAACGTGAAGAAATGGGAGAGGTAATTCTATGGGCAAAAGGCCGTAACAGTGCTACTTATCTTAGACTCATGTACTGTATGGCGAGAATTTGCTTTATATTTGCTTACAATGATTTTAAATAATTTTACTGATTTTGCTTTAGTATTTGCCCTAGTGGCAACAGTCATGTCAAACTCCGACTTAGAAGCAATATTGAAGAAAAGCAATGACGAATTTTCTGCTAACATGCTCGAGGTATGTATAACGGATATTTTTAGTTCTTTTAACTTATAGATCATAACGATTATGTCCCATTTGCAATCCAGAAATAGTAAAGAAATTGATTTAATAACTATAAATTGACTATACAACTCAAAGTGTGAGCAGATAGCTAATTAGTCATAGCACAGACCTAATTCTTTCCACATACAACCGAATATTTTATGTGAAGATATCGACGAGAAAATATGGGATGCATAAACGGGATTTCGAAAGGGTATGGGATGTACGGATCAGGTCTTTTCTTTACGGAGCATAGCCGAGAAAGTTTTGGCCAAAGGTCAAAAGGTCTATTGCGCATTCGTGGATCTGAAAAAGACTTATGATAAAGTGGTGAGAAATGAACTTTGGTCGGTTTTGTCCATGTATGGAGTGAATAGCAACCTCACACGAGCTCTGAAATCTCTTTATGACGATTCCAGAGCTTGTGTTAGGATAAATGTAGAAAGAATGGACTAGAACAGACTGACTAAGAAAGTTTATAAGGCTAGTGTGAATGGAACAGTCGCAAGAGGAAGACCTAGGCGAACGTTTCTTGATCAGATCGGAGACGTTCTGGATAAAGGCCAGGTTAAGAGCACCTTAAACCGTTGAGCGTGTATGAGGAATGTTATGAAAGTGAATGAAGCCAGAGAAGTGTGTCAAGATCGTAGCAAATGGAAATCCGTAGTCTCTGCCTACCCCTCTGGGAAACAGGCGTGAATTTATGTATGTATGTTAATATAATGTTAAAATTTTCATCTCTATCTAATAATATAAGATAAACCATTTTACATTCTAGCAAGTGGTAAAAATCCAAGGAAACCAGAGTTGTGTGCTGTCAGCATTCTCGGTTCTGTTTCCCTTAGCACAATTGGCTCTGGCGTCAGTGGGATCATCACACGATGAAATCCTCAGCACTATTGGTTTTCCTAATGACAACATTGTAAGTACCCGATGGTAACAAAGTAGTAAACACAGAAGAAGTGTTCTTCTTCTCCCTAGCCTTTATTATTCCCAAGTCACTTGGGGTCGGCTTTTCTAGTCTAACCGGATTTAACTGGATATCAGTTTTTACACGGAGCGGCTGCTACCTGACCTTCGCAACCCAAAGGCTAACGATACACTAAGGCTAGACCAGTGTCAGGATATTATAGGATATTATAGACTTCCCAATAATGACTGCCATAGATGTTGATGGCAGCCAGGACCGACGGTTTAACGTGCTCTCCGAGGCACGGAGCAGGCGATAATTGTTGATCAATACGCACATAATTTCGAAAAGTCATATAACTTTCGAAAGTCAGAGGTGCGCGACGTGGGTTCGAACCCGAAACCATTGCAGTCTGTTGGTCTCCCCACTGAGCTATCACAGAAGAAGTGTTACGGATTAATTAATATAACATATATGTACATACGTCTGATTACCATATTTAAATAAATAATCTTGCATAATATAAGCACTTGGCATGTAAGAAAATAACAAATCGTGAAAATATATGCAATGAAAAATATTCTGAGAATTTATTGGATTACTGCGATTATCATAAGTTTAATGACTTTGATTTATTTCCCAGACGAAGCTGGTGTTTTCGGACATGAACGCTAGCCTGCGATCAGTGAAAGGTGTGGATCTAGAACTGGCTAACAAAGTGTACATTCGTGATGATTACTCGTTGAATGATCAATTTGCTGCCATGTCAAAAAAGATCTTCCATACAGAAGTTGAAAACATTGACTTCAATCAAAATGCAAAGGCTGCCGCCGAAATCAACGCATGGGTACACATTAACTTACATTATTTGAAAATTGAATTAATGCGACACTTAAGATATTAATTTAGACGAAAGGTAACACTGATACGATGACATCTTCGAAAATGAATGTTCCAGTTTACAATGTTGCAGGGATAAAAGCTATAAACATGATTTCTTTTATACATCTTAATTGTTTTTTTAAGTATAAAACAGCATTTGGTCGCTGAAGCTGAAGAGTAAAATTACTTAAGTATCATAATTAGTTGTAATCAATGTAAAATACTTAACTGGTTAAATTTGATAGCACAGACTTTTATAACTAGAAATAATTATTGTAATGACATTAAAAAGTTCCAAACTAACTAAATAAGTATAACAATTATTTTATAGGTTGAAGATCACACCCATCAACGTATCAAGAACTTGGTAGATCCCTCATCTATTGACGATGATACCGCTGCCATACTTGTTAATGCTATTTATTTCAAGGTATATAATATCACATAATTTAATTACATGAAATTTATTTTTGTAGCCATATATTAACGATACGATCATTCCTTTTCAGGGAAAATGGATAAAGCCATTTAAGACATACTTAACTGAAAACCGTGACTTCCATGTAACCAAACAATTGACAAAACGTCTTCCAATGATGCACCAATCTGATTATTTCAATTACGCCGATAGTGAAGAATTTGATGCCAAAGTAATTAAAATATTTACCTAGGATATCGTATTACATTGACTTATTATACATTAATATTTAAATAGTAATTAACACAAACATTGTACATTTCAGTTTCTAGAAATGGAATATGAAGGCAGTGAGACGTCCTTCGTAGTGGCACTTCCAAACGAAATTGATGGCATTAATAATCTTATCGAAAAAATGAAGGATCCATCTGTTTTAAACAAAGCTCGTAAACAAATGCATTCAGCCGGCATACATGTTTACCTGCCCAAGTTCAAAATTGAAACAACTTCAAATCTCAAAGACGTTCTCGAAAAGGTAAAATTAAAAAAATAATTTAATTCAACTATTTTTCTTTGCATGTGTAGATTAGAAATATATATATAATTAATTAACCAAATAATTTGAATATATATATATATTATTACAAACCAAACTAGAAGATTAAAAAAAAAAAGAAAATATATTCACCAAAAGTAGACTTTAATTTTATAAGAAAACTGATCACAAAATAACGCTTATTAAAATACGTCCGTCTGGTCCGAATGCCGCCAATAAAGTGAGCGCGCTCCGCTAGCTGTGCTGGAGGCCTGGAGGCGACCGCTGTCCTCTCTACTGCTCACGTCACGTGACGTCACGATGGCGCGATACTTGACTCCGCCCCTTAGTCGGATAATTCTAATACGGCCTCTCCTGATGGCGAGGCGTCCTCGACCGCATCTTGTCTGGATGACTCCTCATAGTCCTGGGAATTTTCGGGATCATCGTCATCTGAAAAACCACATTGTTATAGCAAATCATTCTGTAACGTGATACGTGATAACAATAAACAGCCCCGTGTCACAACTGTAAGCGTGCACTCAAACAGCCACGACCGGTGCATGATCATTGCTATCCTTGTGTTTCATAAATAAAAATGTATTCAGAAATCATATTGCCAACACACACCATAGGTAGCTGCAATAAGGCAAGCGCATGTGGTTGAGAGATACGTAAACTCCCTTAAGAAATACTGCTCACGCCATAGGTAGCTGCCATAGGGCAAGCGCACGTGGCTTCTAGACAACAAAGCACACGCCATAGGTAGCTGCCATAGGGCAAGCGCACGTGGCTTCTAGACAATAAAGCACACGCCATAGGTAGCTGCCATAGGGCAAGCGCACGTGGCTTCTAGACAATAAAGCACACGCCATAGGTAGCTGCCATAGGGCAAGCGCACGTGGCTTCTAGACAATAAAGCACACGCCATAGGTAGCTGCCATAGGGCAAGCGCACGTGGCTTCTAGACAATAAAGCACACGCCATAGGTAGCTGCCATAGGGCAAGCGCACGTGGCTTCTAAACAATAAAGCACACGCCATAGGTAGCTGCCATAGGGCAAGCGCACGTGGCTTCTAAACAATAAAGCACACGCCATAGGTAGCTGCCATAGGGCAAGCGCACGTGGCTAAATCACTCGCCACCAGTGAAGAAGGCTGCACACGTATCCGGCGTCCACTCTCCGCGCCATAAAACCATGTGTTCCGCAGCTGCTTGGGTCCTCTTGCCATATGACCCTGCTAAGAGCTCCAACTCGTAGCGGTGGTGCGGGAGCTGCTGTATGACTTTATAGGGACCTCTCATACCGGAATCCAACTTGCCAGAACTCTGTGAACTTTTGCTGACAAACACGAAATTGCCCAGAGCATATGCACGAGGCTGTTTCCGCCTTTCGTTGATAAGCTGGTCTTGTCTGGCCCGGTTCGCTTCTAAGAGTTCTGTAGCATGTTGTCGCCTTAAAGCCATCAGTGCCTCGCGGTTCGAATGCGAGTTTTCCAATGCTACATCCCTCACCAGCGCCCTCAATACAGGTGTGGTTACTTCAATTCCAATTAGCAGTTGCAGAGGTGAAACTTGAATAGTAGCTTGTTTAGTAATATTAAGCGTTAGTTGAATTTTCCACAGTGTGTCGGACCAGCTACTGCCTTTAATGTTTACCTCGACACGTAACATGTTCAAGACGGAACGGTAGTATCGTTCGGCTTGACCATTTTCTTGGTGCATTTCAGGCGTTATTAAGTGGGTGGCACATCCTAGCCCGGAGATCCAATCCTGAAACCCTGAACTTTCAAACATTCTACCACGATCGGTTACAATTAAGGATGGTGTACCAAATAAAGAAATGGCGTTTGTAAAAACGCGTTTTAATTCGTCAGTATCCTGTCTGTGTAATGAATATAGGAGGCAAAATTTTGAAAAGGCATCTACTAGTACCAAAACGTACTTAAACCCATTCGACTCTGGTAGTGGACCTAACACATCCATATGAACAGTGGAGAAGGGACTTTCAGGTTTAGTCCAAGATTCTATGGGCTGATGCGGAGCCCTAGGGATTTTTTTATGTGATAGGCAAACCACACAATGGCTTATGTATTTTTTTACAAATTGCCTTAGACCCGGGAACCAAAAATGACGTAAGATCAAGTTGACAGTTTTATCCATGCCAATATGTTCATGATCGTCATGAAATACGCGTAGAAGGCTCAGCCTGTGACCTTTTGGAATAAAGCATAGGCGACGTGACTCCTCGCCGGTAGGACTGTACTTGTAGTACAAAAGATTGTTCTTAACAACATATCGGGATGGATCCAACTGGCCGTCTCTCAATTTCTCCATCAGTTCCTGTGTCTCAGAATCGGCTGTCTGGGCAATTTGAGCCCAATTATTAGGCCGACGAATATGTGACACATTCACCGGATTTCGACTTAAAAAGTCGGCATGTTGCATTAGGACTCCTTTCCTATATTCGATGGTGAAACGAAAATCTTGCAAGTAGACCCACCAACGGGCTACTCGAGGGATGAGATCTTTCTTTCGTTCGGTCAATTTCAGCGAGTTACAATCCGTCACTATCTTAAAGTCGATACCAATAAGATAGTGGCGAAAATGTTGTAATGCTTTCACTATGGCCAAAGTCTCGACCTCATAACTGTGATATCGGGACTCCGCGCCGTGAGTTGCTCTACTGAAATATCCGATAACACGTTTTCGTCTACCATCGTGTTCTTGCAGCAAAACCGCGCCATAACCGATTGCACTGGCATCCGTGTGAAGCTCAGTGAGCAATTTTGGGTTAAATATTGCAAGTACAGGTTCTTCCGTTAAACAAGAAAGGATTAACTTACGTGCCGCGTCTTGTTCTTCACCCCAAGTAAATGGTTGACCTTTTTTAGTCAGCCTTACAATGCAAGCAGTTTTAACTACGTAACTAGGTATATAACATCGAAAATACCCAGCTAAACCCAAAAATTGCCGCACTTGCCTAACATTCGTAGGTTTGGGTGACTTTAATAAAGCTTCTACCTTCCTAGGGCTCGGGCGTACCTGACCTTGATTAATGAGTCTTCCTAAATATTCAATTTCTGTATCTAGAAAGGTACATTTTTTCAAATTTATAGAAAAACCTGCGTTCGTGAGGCATGTGAGCACCTGATGCAATAAATCTAGCCCTTCCTCTATGGAATCTGACAGAACCAGCACATCGTCTATGTAATTAAGGACCTTCCCAGTGTCAGTTAAGTGTTTTAGAGTCTTGGATATGATTCTTTGGTAAACCACCGGTGCATTCGTCAAACCATAGGGCATCTTCAGATATTCGGAAATGGCCCTCAGGTGTGACGAACGCAGTTTTCCTAATGGATTCTTCGTCCTTAAGCGGTACCTTTGGATTCGACGCGTTGCTTGGCAAAACACTTGTCAACTGTATGCCCTATCCTGCTACAGTAAGTACACGATATGGGAGTTTTATTTGGCACTACTAAGCCGGCAGTCGGTTTACAAGATTCCGTTTTCTGCCTCTTGGAACAATGAAATTTCGTATGACCGACATCACCGCAATTAAAACACTTTGTATTTGGCTTGGAGGCCTTATGTTTATTAGCGTCGGATAAATTCAACGGTCGAACAAAATTGCGGGTACTTCGAGAATCTGTCTTAGGCTTCGTATAAACGGATAAAAATTCTACCAATTCATTGTGTTGTAATTTAGCGTTAGAGGCAGTGGCTTTGATTTGGGGATCTGTGATACCTCGAATTACAATAGCCGTTTTTAAATCGTCTGATAGCCCTTTCACAATATTTAAACGCAACAACGACTTGCGTGCATATTCGGCATATGAAGGAAAGTTATTAGAGTCCGTTTTCATAACATCAAATAAAATATTTGCGATATGGACGCTTCGAGGGCAGAGTGACCGGAATTCAACTTTAAAATTGGTCCATGAACGATCATTGGACACCCAATCGTCCAGCCACGTACGTGCATCGCCTTTCAGACAACGCCCTATACGCGACAAACATTCACGGTCATCGCAGCGATTAATCTCACGACCTTTATCAACCTCTGCACACCAAACGTCGAAATCGTGTATCTTAGGGTCAAAATTCGAGATGTAATAATGACTAGGTTTGGTAATGAGCGATGTTAACGCGGTTACAATCTTATTTGTAGTTTCGCAAACAGATTCAACCGGTGCGGTAACTGTATTTGTAACAATAGGCAACGGCGGAGTGTAGCATTCACGCCCTGGACGCGATGCCTCAAATCCAGAGGCAGATAACCTGTCCTCGATTGCATTTAATCTAACAAGAATCGTGTCCAGTGCGTTATTACGAGGACTATCACGTCCAGCACATGAATTATCGCGACGTCGCTTACGAGAGATACGATGGGAATGAACATGTTCCTTACGTGACCTACTACGGTGTCTACGTGAACTATCAGATCTCTCAAGAGATCGCGAAGAGCGACCCGACATTATAAAATTAAAGAGTACTTACGGTTTATAATAACTCACCACAACACTGAATTTAACTGACAAGGAGCAAAACAAAATATTAAAATTGCTTTAAATGATTAACAGAGATAACAACCAGCAAGGCTTCGTGGTATATCTATCCCACTTCTGATATTACAAACCAAACTAGAAGATTAAAAAGAAAAAGAAAATATATTCACCAAAAGTAGACTTTAATTTTATAAGAAAACTGATCACAAAATAACGCTTATTAAAATACGTCCGTCTGGTCCGAATGCCGCCAATAAAGTGAGCGCGCTCCGCTAGCTGTGCTGGAGGCCTGGAGGCGACCGCTGTCCTCTCTACTGCTCACGTCACGTGACGTCACGATGGCGCGATACTTGACTCCGCCCCTTAGTCGGATAATTCTAATAATATGTTAATTTTCTAAATTACTACCTAGTCTTTCAGAAATGTATTATCTGTATATTTTTACATCAAACTACTCAAATTACTAATCAGTACATTAATTCTAGATGAATATTACAAAATTGTTCCAATCAAGGAATGCCAAATTATACAATCTCTTGAAAGATGTAAAGAATTTGTATGTAAGTGATGCGATACAGAAGGCTTTCATTAAAGTGAACGAGGGAGGTGCAGAGGCAGCAGCTGCCAACAGTAAGTATACGCTATGGTCTTTCATTTCTTTTGAATATAGTATCTTTATTAGTTGATTTAACCCAAAATATTACTCGAAAGCATAACAAAGTGCTCACAATAACGTGGTAAGCAAAAAGAAGAGCTTTTCAGCTTACTACAAATGAAAATTGATATAAGAAGAAATTTTGTTTTGCCATATTCCCAAGAAAACTTGCCAATTAATATTTTTGTCCATATTAAGCTGAAAATTTTTGCTTTATTTAAAATGTTTGTTACCCATTTCAAGCGTTAATCTCGATTCTGTCAATAAAATCCTCAGGAACAGTACTTTTTTTCTGAATTTAAGTTGGGGTTTAATATAGCTACCTAATATACCTATATCAATTTCATGATGAAGGTCGAGCAACAAACACACTCACATTTGCATTCAAAATAATAGTTCGAATATAAATGTTTGGAGTAGACCACCATACATTGACTAAGCCACATTATTATCATTTTTGCTACATTTATTTTTTAATTATTGTTATTCATCCAGATAATAATAGTAATTGTATAGAATCGTTGATTCTTTTCCATAAAAATACCCATTATTGGACTCCGCTACCACAGTGTTGTAATCAGCAAAGACTGCTATTAGGTATTTTATTACTTTTTGAAAATCGTTTACGTTAGGATGAACAATAAAGGCAAGGAATCGTATAGGGTTTATACGCTTCCTTACGGGACGTCGTACTGGACTTTGTGTTTTTATGACTTAAAGATATCCTCTTTTTATCGAAATTTGTTCTATACTAAACAGTAATTTAACAAATATATTAACTGAATTAATGGCTAAAAGCTGAGTTTTCATATATTATATTACGTGAAGGGATTTATAGGTGTTTGCGTGGTTGCGTTCAGAATTCAACAGTCATTTGATTTCAGATTGTTGTTTACCATAACTTAACTACCAATCAAGTTTGAACTAAAACTATAATTGGTTACGAGATGGAGAATTAAACATAAAATTTTATTTTGACTAAACTTCATCAACTGTGCTTAACTACAGACATAATTATGTATCTTGTCATTGTAATTATTTAGTATTCTTTAATTGTTCCAGAGTTTGCCATAAGATTAGAAATGATGACTGAGATTTATATTGCCGGCAATCTGGAATTCCAAGCGGATCACCCTTTCCTGTTCTTTGTACTGGAGAGAAATAACATTCTGTTTAGTGGAATTTACCGATCTTAAGTAACAACTTGGGAAACATAATAAAACATTAGCTTGTGTCTTAAGCATGAATAATATTGAAATAAATTAATCACGTAGAAATGTCATCATATTTAATAATAATAAATACTACAAAATAGATACGTTTAAGGTAATTTCACTGAAACCCAGTTCCTAAAATATAAATATATAAGAAAAATAATATATAACCAAAAAGAAAATTTACAATCAGAATAACTGACGGTGCAGCGCATACCTGTTAAGTCATTGGTAATGACTATATGTTATCTTATCACTTCAATATATCTACAATAAAATAAAAATTATATTCTATTACATACACACCAAGTAAAGTAAAGGAGAGACTATTAGAGATGATTGAAACGAAGGTTGCTGGATAAACACTATCTGTATTCGGAAAGAATAACATATTTATAGCAAAGATTACATGCGTCATATCTATAATTGTTTAATACTACATCTCACCTCCCCCGCAACAAAAAATAATAAAATAAATGTAAATTTATTTTATTTTGTTATTTTATATAAAAATGGTTAAATATAAATTAAATATGATTATATATTCCAGTATTTTTAAGTAAGTACAATAACATACAGATTACACATTGGTTTCATCTATAAGAAAAGGAAACAAAACAAAAAAATTAAAAAAATACTACCTTAAATGCTTATTAATTAGAACTAGCTGGTGTATACAATTTGGTCCTATTCTTATGTACTAAATAACTTTTATTATTTTTAACAATTTCTACATTAGGTGGACAGTCCTTAATAACAACATATGGACCTGAGTAAACACTTTGGTACTTATCACCGGTTTAATTTTTTATTAAAATTAAATCATTGTATTTATACGATATTGGATTAATAGTACGATCGTATTTTATTTTTCTTACAATTTTACTGTTAATTAAGTTCTCTAGTGCTTCTTTTTGTGACATTTGAATTCTGTATTTTAATTCTAGAGGATAACTATCAAAGTTATACACAGGATTGACTCTACCTGTTTTCAAATTTGATGGCAATACACATTTTTTGCCGAAAACCAGCTCAAAAGGAGTAAATTTAGTTGAACTATGAACAGATGTATTATGGGAAAAACACCAAAACGGAAGCCAAGTACTCCAAGATTCTATGTGATTTTCTGTTTGTATTCTTAAATAATTACCTAACTGCTTATGGGAATTTTCCAAGGCTCCAATAGACTGAGTGATGATATGCTGTTGATTGTAACTGTTGAATATGCAAAAGTTTAAATACCTGGTTCATGGTGGCTGATATAAACTCAGTCCCCCTATCAGTGGCAATTTTTTTCGGGATACCGTATCTGAGGATAAAGTTATTAACAAAGTTCCTAGCTACCTCAGTAGTTTGTTTAGAAGTTAACGGGTATGCTTCAATATATTTGGTCAATTCACATTGTATAGTTAATATGTAAACATTGTCATTATAATCTCTTTCTAACGGGCCTATCAAATGTTGAGTAAGCTGTAGTAGTTATAGTCATAGGCTCCTTTATGTGGTGTGATGAGTGTTTTTCTTTTTGACACTTGTCACATTTTTTAACAAAAGATGTCACGTCAGCTACAACGCCTGGCCAAAAAATTTTTTTCTAATATTGGACACGCAATACCAGTCAATGGACAAATATGCTGACACTGCTTTAAGTATAAAAAAATGTTTAAATCCACCACCACATTAAGACTACGTTAATAAACGGCTAATAAGTATAATTTCCAATCATATTTATTGAAACATTATTATAGATATCTCAGTTGTACAATCATTATTATCAGTGACTAACAAAATTACTTACTTTAACTTGGCATATCACAGATTAGTCTTTAATAGGAATAATTTCAAGTAAAACATAAACATGTTATAACACTTGCACTTAATTAGTTACTATTTTAGTACAACTTAGAATCAGTCTTAATGTAGAGATCTTTGAATGAAAACTAAAAATATTAAGAAAATTACTTTTGGAAACAACAAAAAGCTCGATAGGACATTCATATTTCAAAATTACTTTAACATCTCATATACCATATCATATAAAACCCCAACTTCTGAGTCTTCTGTGTCATTAGTATTCTGCATGAAATCTTCACTGTCCTTTTCAAAACTTATATCTTCAATTGTATCATTATCATCTTCTTTATAGCAATGATGACATACAAACATATCTATTGCAATATCCTCTGGTACGTGTTCTTGATGCTTTGCTGGCACACATCTAACATGGAATATTGATGAACACATGTCACATACTACTCGATTGGTCGTCTTTGTTGACTTCTTGCACACTTTGCATGCATTTGTGGAAATTTGTGTTTCTTTACTTGCGTGTATTTTTCCTTTTTTCGCATTAGCTTTCTTTATTTTGTTCTCTTCTCTTGTTTTCTTTTTTTCCTCTTTTGTTTTTATTTCCATTTCCTTTTTTGTTTCTGTTCTTGAAACATCGCTCTATACTTAGCTGAGGTAATTACAAATGGCATTTTAACTGTATTTTTTTTACCTATCGGTTCTGGCGTTTTTGGTAGTGTCAAAAATCTTCCAAAGAGATTATTTGATATAACTTTAAAAGCTGGACTTTTTCCGGCATTATCTTCGTTATCATTTGCTTGTGATGCATTAAGTGAAGTACTAAATATTTGTTTACCTGGAGTTTCATGTTGTGTCGTATCGAAGCCAATATTCTCATCAAGAAACTGTACATCATCTAGTCTAGGTTGATAAGATGTCAGTTCATGGTCTATTTGTTCAGTATTATTTGAATGTGGCTCTAGAGAAACAATATTTTGTATATTATTGTCTGATGTGTCCATAAGATGTGAGTCTAAATCATGGGAATTCTTAACATTAAATACAGAGTATAGTTGGTATAAAATTAGGGTGTTTTGATCTGTCTCTAATATGCGTTCGTTCATAGATTTTAATTCTGTCATTTTAGATGGTCCAATTATTTCCGAAAACTTTGAGAGTGTTATTACATTGTGAGAGTTTTCAATTTGACAAGAGAAATTGGGTGGAACATCTTCATCCTGATTAACATTAGTTGCACCACCCAAGCATTTAGTGTAATCAATAGCATCCGGATTAAAAGGTACCAATCCACAAGTTTTAAATCCATTAATGAGAGTATCGGGCTTTATTGATTTTTCTAGGGCAATTTTTAGTACTTTTGCAAAATTAACTTTCGTAATAGGCTCTCCTGAGTTTTCTGGGTACCACAACCGTGTAGCGTCTTTCCAAGCTGCTTTTATAGGCCTAAAAATAGCGACATCAGCTGGCTGCAAGATGCGCGTGGCATTAGGGTACAATGCAACAACCTCAATGCCCAATTCCTTACAGAGCTTGCTTACGTTATAAGTTAGATGACTTTTATGACCATCTAAAAAATATATGACAGGCAAATCAATGGCTTTTTCAATTAGGTAGGGATGAAATACATTCGCAATATATTCGAAAAATAATTCCGATGTCATCCATCCATTATCGCTTTGACCAATTCCCCATTCATTTGGAACTCCATCTACAATTTTTTGTGGAATACGTTGATAATTGTATACAACCATAGGTGGACAAGCATATTCAGCAGCGGAAAATGTAAACATGACTGTAATCGATTCTTTCGCATTATTTGTCTCTACGTGGTAAACATTTTTTGTCCCTTTGGCTGCTAACACTTTCCCTGTTTTGGCGCAAAGCTGGAATGCACTTTCGTCACCATTAAATACCTTTCTCGGATCATTTAAAATATTCAGTAGGTTATTTTCCACTAGATAGTTATGGATCTCGGCAAACCATTTACGAATGTTCGGTTCTGATACACAAGCACTTGATTGTGTCACACCCTCGCTTGCTCATTGGACTATGGCTGGGTGTCTTTTCAAATATCATCTTACCTATCCATCTGCGGGATAATTATTTTTAAATTTATTAGGACGTGGGTTTTCTGTCAGAAACTTGTAGACACTTTGTTTTAAGTCTTCTATGTTTAATGGAAAACCCTTCCGCATCATTTCTTTGATCCAAAACAACAACAATTGTTCTTCGTCTTCAGTTAAAATAGGTGCTGGACCAAATGTTGTTTTATGCGTAGGATTTTTCAGTTTAAAATGTAACGTTGACTTTGGAATGGCATATTTTCGAGCGATTTCTCGAATTTTGCCACCTTCTTTAATTTCTTGTAATGCTAAATTTAAAACAGAGACATCATAATCAGTTTTTTTCCCCTTTAGGCATTTTTATTTTACTATAAAATACTCGAATCTGCAACAATGAGTTATTGGACACTTCATTACAAGTCATTGGACACCCTGTCCAAATACTAATAAGAATCGTCTAAGCTACCTAAAACTCAAAATATGGTGCAATATGTTTTAACTTTATACTATTAGAGTTCAATATTGCTAAAATAATAAAGGAACAAAAAATGAGTTATTGGACACATGTCCAATAACTCAATTTTGAGAAATTAATAACGATAGTCATTGGACAAGCAAAAATAACCTAAACATAACATGTTGTTCGTAACTAGTTGCTTAAAACTTATGAATACTATACATAATACTGTAACTTACCTATCACTAATCAGATAAACATTAAAGATTTGTTCTCCCAATACTGTGACTTATGAACGACGTCGGTTAACTTACTAATTTCGTAATTTTTGTCAAATGTCACCGTATCGCGCCAACGCCAAATGCAACTAAATATTTTGAAACTAATACTGCCATCTATCAAAACTATTGTGAATCACTAAGGGTTGTCCATTGACTAAAGAACAAAAAACGCATCATACAAAGCGTTGAAGTTCATTAATATCCTTATAATTGACATATAAACATTGAACTGTCCAATAACTCGTAACGTCCATTCACCAGTAGTTCACTTATTCATCAATTAAAAAAAGAAAGGAACTTATGTGGTAACCGTAAGTAGCGTCATCGTTATGCAATTATCGAATCCATAAATTCTAAGAGTACTGTAATCTTAAAACAACAATAAATGTCGAAGTTATAGGACAGCCGGACAAAAGTGTTGAGTGGATTCTGTGAATTTTAGCAAACACTTGACTACATGGTTCTTAAGAACAAAGCATCCCACATTTGGTTAGCATAAAGCAGGTAACGGAGTAGACCACTTTGCACAAGTTATAAAGAGATGTAAGAAAGAGTCATAAGGCAAAAAGTAATGAGAGAGAAGCATAGCAGGTTGACATGTTAGAAAGGAGCAAATTAGGGAACACCCGGTTTCAGACTCTGGAGCAGGGCTGTCATTCAAAGTGATGTGTAGTTTAGGAAAAGATAACAATAAGCTATAGTGAATATAGGGTAGGATAAAGTTCGGTACCGCAGGAGCCGGTTAATGGTTGACATCAATTTTATTATAATCTTGTAATGCAGAGATGTTTGGCAGTAATATTGTTTAGAATATACACGTGTATTAATATCCCAGGCTGAATAAAATATTATATTTATAATAATATATTGAGCAGTGATCCGTGTACCGTTTGTGGCGTGCGCATTAGTATTGGATCGGTACTTTAGTCAGGAATGATTGAAAGGGAGTGGGCTGTGTAAGCTAATATGCTGAAGCTACCCTAATAGCGGCGTCGAGACGTGACGTCCCCACCGCTCACTGGCGGCACATGCCCTCCAGTATATTCAGTCAACCGATAGATGGCGTTCAAACCATCGGAAACTAGACGGAAGTAAATACAAAGATGCTAGGTGGACAGCAGCGCCTAGTGTTGAAGACTTCCGTCACTGCGATCGCCAATCCGCCTGCCAAGCGTGGCGACTATGGCAAACCCCAAAATGATTCACATCCGTAAAAACCGGTCCCTAGATCCCGGCGGCCCAGCTAGTCCTGGCTCAGGTAACGGTGGGGCAAGGGGTGCTAAGAATCTCCGGCAGAGATCGTGCTACCACCAACGACCACAATTGGCCCTGGCAACATTTAACACGTGCACACTCGAGCTGGACGAAGAATTGAGCAAGTTAAGATGGGATATTATAGGCTTATCTGAAGTCCGAAGGGGGAGGAGTCGGTATTCCTCAAATCCTAAATTTCTCTTCTACCAGGAGGGCGACCAACAGTACCAAGGTGGTGTCGGGTTCATCGTCCACAAATCTCTCGTGATCAACGTGATAAATATCGCGAGTGTGTCGAGCAGGGTAGCGTACCTTATACTCAGAATATCTAAACGGTATTCATTGAAGGTCATACAAGTACACGCCCTGACCTCGGCACACCCTGATGAAGAGGTGGAACCTATGTACGAGAATATATCTCGGGCTATACAGAGCTCCAAGACTCATTACACCATTGTCATGGGAGATTTCAACGCGAAACTGGGCAAGCGAGACGGTGATGAGCAGAGAGTGGGCCTATTTAGATATGGACATCATAACTCACGGGGCCAACTGCTGGCTAGCTTCATGGAGAAGGAAGGACTCTACATGATGAACTCCTTCTTCAAAAAGCCAGAATGCCGCAAGTGGATCTGGATTAGTCCCGATGGTGCGACCAGAAACGAGATTGACTTCATCATGTCGATGAAGAGCCAACCTTCAATGATGTCTCCATGATCAATTCGGTTTAAGCGGGAAGCGATCACCGAATGGTTAGAGGCACAAGGAATATTAATACTAGCCTGGAAGGGTCTAGATTGATGAAGTCCATGCTCCGACCAGCACCAGTTCATATACTAAACCCCGAGAGCTTTCAGCTCGAACTCCGAAACCGCTTTGAATGCCTGGACGAGTGCGTAGATGTAGATGACTTGATGCTTCTGCAATCCTCCGAGAATATGCCAAAATACCGGTGCCTCAATAGACAAATCTCTAAATCTTTGACTCGTGACCTTGCCAATACAACACATATTGTGTCCGTGAGGCGATTGAGCGGAATAAAGACTGTGTTCGCGAAAGATTTGTCTATTGGGAAAAGCCAGCTGACAAAGCTGCAAATGGAGGATAGCAGAATAGTATCGTCCAAACCTGATCTCTTGAAGGAGATCGAGATGTTCTATGGACAGTTATACACGACTACATGACCACCCGTTATCACTCCAGCAACAAACCCCAGGGCTGGATCGAGCCGACACTATACCGAAGATGTCCCAGACGTCAGCCTGCACGAGATTAGCATGGCCCTCAGACAGCTCAAAAACAACAAGGTGATGACGGCATTACAACTGAACTTCTGAAAGCTGCTAGAGAAACCGCTATGGCAGTTCTTCGGAACCTTTTCAATTCCGTCATACTCGAGGAAAAAACGCTACAGGTATGGCACAGAAGTGTGGTGGTGCTTTTCTTTAAGAAGGGCGATAAAACCTTCTTAAAGAACTACCAAACCTATCTCACTTCTGAGCCATGTCTACAAGTTGTTTTCAAGGGTCATGACTAATCGTCTCGAGAGTAGGCTAGACGACTTCCAGCCTGAACAAGCCGGTTTCCGTAAAGGCTGTACCATAGACCACTATGTACTTACGCTGCGGCAGGTTATACAAAAATCCGAAGACTATAACCAGCCTTTATGCATGGGGTTTGTGGACTATGAGAAAGTCTTCGATTCGATCGAAACCTGGGCAGTGCTGCAGTCTCTCCAAAAGTGCCACATTGACGGCCGGTATGTCGAAGTGCTGAAGCGTTTGTATGAAAACGCCACCATAATTATAGTCCGTCTCCAAGACCAGAGCTCGAAACCGATAAAACTGCAGCGAGGGGTGAGACAGGGGGATGTTATATCTCCGAAAGTGTTCACCGCCGCGTTAGAAGATGTTTTCAAGCTTTTGGATTGGAAAGGACTCGGCATCAACATAAACGGCGAGTACATCACTAACTTTCGATTTGCCGACGATAGCGTGGTCATGACTGAGACCATGGAAGACCTCGGTATAATGCTCGATGGCCTCTGCAGAGTCTCCTGACGTTTTTTGTCTTGTCCATGTTCATTTTAAGACCTACTTAGTCTTAAAATAAACATGGTCAATACAAAAATTATGTCCAACGTCCATGTCACACCTACTACTATTAAGGTTGGGAACTCTACCCTCGAATTTGTCGAAAAGTATTTTATACCTGGGACAAATGATCCAGTTAGGTAGGTTCAACTTCGAGAAAGAGGTCAATCGTCGAATCCAACTCAGCTGGGCAGTATTCAGCTACGACATCCAATATACCGCAGTGTCTCAAGACGAAAGTCTTTGACCAGTGTGTGTTGCCAGTGATGACTTACGGATCAGAAACGTGGTCGCTGACTATGGGCCTTATCAGACAGTTCAAAGTCACTCAGAGGGCAATGGAGAGAGCTATGCTTGGAGTTTCCCTGCGCGATCGAATCAGGAATGAGGAGATCCGCAGGAAAACTAAAGTTGCCGACGTAGCTCTCCAGATAGCAAAGCTGTAGTGACAGAGAGCAGGCACATAGCGCGCAGAACCGACGCCCGTTGGCGCAGAAAGGTTCTGGAGTGGCAGCCACGCAGCGGAAGACACAGTAGGGGTAGGCCCCCACAAGGTAGACCGACGACCTGGTAAGGGTCGCGGAAAGCGGTTGGCCCAAGACCGGTCTGTGTGGAAAACCTTGGGGGAGGACCCATGTTCAGCAGTGGACGTCTTTCGGCTGATATATATATTGTTAGATTCGAACAGTATCAACGGAAGTAGTGATGGGCGTGGCTAACCCCACCGCTACAACGTCATCGCAGCTGGAAGGACAGCGGCGCGCGCGCTACGGTCGCTCAGTTCGTTTTGGGCACGCGCAGCGTTCACTTGTTAGGCGGGGCTCTTGTCAGTTGACTGTAGAAATCGCTATATTCCTTGTTTAAATTATTTGTGTAGTTTTATTTTGATTTAATTGTGATTAAATTTAATCCTGTTGCTTTAGTGATAGTATTTTTTAAATAAAATATAAACCCATCGATAAAAATATAATATGTAACGGGTATTAACGCGATCATGCATAATGTTTACCTTTTATATGCTTGACGTTTCGACTAAGTTACGAACTTGCGAAGCATGTCGCATCAGTATTGCAATTCCGCGTCGCTCAGTGCAACCATCGTCATGCGTGGTAGACCTCGCCATATGCTATTGAAGTATGCTACCATGTAATCTCTTTCCAGTACTCGATTGTATGGAATTGTGATCATAAACCAATACTAATGTATCGTTGTGCTAAACTAGTTATCTATGTGTTGTCTTTTATAGTGTCGTTTTAATTTTCCATAATACAAGTATTTACATTTAGTAAAGACCATTAGTGCAAGTGTGCCTAGTAAGATAGGGCCTATAGATCTTACGCGGGGATAGAACGCTATACTATTTTCATTGGGGGAGTCTGATCCAAGTCCAGGTTTTGGTATTACTGTACGTTACTGTAACTGAAGCGAAACTTATAAAGCAACCACTTAAACTTAAACACCAACTATATTTAAACGAAATGTACCGTCAGTGGTTATGAGACGAACAAATCAAATCTGCACGGATGGTGTAGTGGTTTAAGTGGTCGCCTCGCCACTGCTACTACGCCGACTGTTGTGGGTTCGAATCGCACATGGCGCATGGGACAAAAATGTTTGTGATTCACAAATGGTTGTTCCAAGTGTAGATGTTCTTTGTGTCCGTTGCGTAAATGGTTAGTGCGGGAGTTGTCTTTTAAAAAAATAATTAAGTCTTAAAAAAAGATGAATGGATTGCATAAAAGATGATATTGCCAGGAAGGGTGTGAGTGCTGAGATGACGAGTGATAGAGATTTATGGAAGAGGAAGACATGTTGCGCCGACCCCAAATAGTTTGGGATGAGGGCAGGAGGATGATGATGATGATGATAAATTAAATCTATAATATAACTAGTATTTGTCAAGTGTGCATAACGACTAACAATCATCAGTAATAATCTTGTATACTTTTTGTTCCAGAGTTCAGAGCAGGAGCCGTTGCAACGTCTTTAACTGTTTTTGAATACAACCTAGAGTTCAAAGCAAATCACCCATTCCTGTTCTTTATAATGGAGAGAAATAACATTCTGTTTAGTGGAGTCTACCGGTCTGAGGTTCTGCACAATCATACGTTTGCTTGACTTGTGTCTTAAGTGTATTGAAATAAATTTATACCAAGGATACCTTTTTATTTTCCTTTTTGAAAGATGCATAAGAACCTCACTACTACATACTGCTATTTGAATCTTAACAATCCTCGGACAATTATTTAATAATTACGTAGCCGTATGTAAGTACTAATTAATTTCATGAGGTTTATAGTACTTATTAATTATAGGTCACTACTTATTAGGTCCTTCACAAACCATGTTTTATGAGCTTAATGCTCATAAAACATACACAGTTCGCTGTCATGCCTAATGTAAAATATTGACATAACAGATTAAGATATGGGACCCTTTTTCGTACAATAATAATAATAACTTTAATAACTTTATTTCATAAATGTTTGAAAATACATATACAATAATATTCATAACTGGTCCAGAGAAACACAGTTTGTAACGATGGCACCTGTGCTAGTGAAATTCACTGTATTACAGGTGTCAGCGCCTTCCATTTCATATGTGTACAGTTAAAGAAGTTGACAAACTAACAAAAATAAGCATTATTGTAAATAAATGTTTTATAAATATTTATATTTACCAACAGCGCTTGTTATAATTTTATGATACAATTCGTGTGTGCGCAAGTGTGTGCATGTGTGTGTTGTGTGTGTGTTATGTGTGTGTTTGTGTGTGTGTGTGCGTGTGTGTGTGTGTGTGTGTGTGTGTGTGTGTGTGTGTGTGTGTGTGTGTGATAGTGTGTGTGTGTGCGTATGTGTGCATGTGAAAATATGATTATGTAGAATGAATGACTGAAGAGATATGTGTGTTATGACTTATGATGGTGTATTCAAAAGGTTTTCCGTCTGTCCATAGTCCAACGTTTTTAGCCAAGTTGTTAACGCTAATTTGAATCTACTTCTTGTTAGGGGATGTATGCAAATTACTTTGTGAATACGGTTGTACAGAATAGAACTAAGAACGTAGAAACTTCGTCTAGCAAGAGATGTTCTGTGAGTAGCGATAACGCAAATGCGGTCCTTTCTGCGTTTGCTATTGCGATTTAAGGGTACTTCTGCATGTTTACGGAGTGTCACCTGGAGCACAAAAAGCTGTCTCACAGTGAGTACTGAACATTCTTGATACAGTGATGTTGTTGGATATCTGAATGGTTTCCGCAGTAAAACTTTGAGGACAGCTCTCTGTGCCCTTTCCACTTTAATCATATATGTAGAACAGGCACTGCCCCATGTGGAGATGCAATAACAAAGCACTGATTGTACAAGAACAAAGTACACAAATTTTAATGTGTGTAAGTCAGCTGAGGACCTTAACTTTTTTACGACATACATCAACTTTCTAGTGCGAGACGAAATAGTTTCAATATGCTTATCCCAGCGAAGATAGGAGTCTATATGCACGCCAAGATACTTGATACTAGACGTGTGTACCAAGGGTAAGCAGGCACAAGTATGCTCATTTAGCTGGGTACAAGTGTGTCCCTTTATTTGAAGACCACTGTGCGGTTGGGAGGAAGCGTTGCAGGAGAAGGTAACATATTTAGTTTTTTCAATGTTCAGTGTGAGAAGACTGGTAGCTAGCCAAGTCATTACTGTAGAGAGAGCTTTATTTGCGTGACTGTAGGCTTGCATCCAGTTTTTTCCCTGGACGATTAATACTGTATCGTCAGCATAGGTGATTATTTTGCAGTGTGGTATAGGCAAACGACTGAGGTTATTTACGTACAAAATAAAAAGTGTCGGGCCCAATACGCTCCCCTGGGGTACGCCATATGTAAGTGTTTCTTCGTCACTGATATGCTGACCAATCTTCACACACTGAGTACGTTCACTTAAGTAGCTCCTGAACACCTCCAGAACAGTTCCTCTTATCCCTATGGATTCCAGCCTGTCTAGAAGCATAAGAACAGATACACTATCGAAAGCCTTTGAGAGATCTAAGAATATGGCTAAACTTTTAGTTTTCCTCTCTATCAACTTAATAACTGAGTCCGTTAGCATGATAACAGCATCCTCTGTGGATTTTCCTTTAACGAACCCATATTGGTTGTCAGAGATGAGATCGTAGTTATAGAGGTAGCCTATAAGTCTTCTGTTAATGCACTTCTCAAAGACTTTCGACACCGTGGTTAGAACAGAGATAGGTCTGTAATTGACAACTTGTTCTCTGTCCCCATTCTTGAAGACAGGATGGACAATTGCCCTTTTAAATACCGAAGGGAAAGTGCCTGTCGATAAAGAAACATTGAAAATATGTTTTAGGGGTGGAATTAGGTACTGACGAGTTGATTTTAAAAGGGCTGCTGAAATATTGTCCCATCCCATTGCACAATTGTCTTTTAAACTTAAGATTGTAGCTTCTAGTTCCTATTTAGTAATATCCCACATAGCCATGGAATTACCAGCATTATTTTTAGATGGCACCGTACAAAATACTGAACTTGACTGACAACGCTTATTCTTTTGTATATTAGAGGCTAATGTTTTGCCAATGTTTGAAAAGTACCGATTAACAATATTTGTAGATTCCTTAGGGTCACTGTGTAAGTTGAGAAGTTCGTTCGAAGGTGAATTTTGTTCACGCGTATTGGTGATAGTCTTAATGATATCCCACGATGCCTTTGAATTATCCCTAGCCGCTTCAAGTTGCTTCTTATTATAATTATTTTTGATTTCTTTTAATAAGTTATTGCAAGGGCGGAAGTAGGTCCAACTCACCAACTTATTCTGTATTAATTAATTAAGTGACTTAGGCATACTTCCATTCTCTGCACCTAAGTCGGGAGCAGGGTCTGGCAAATGGCCTTAGGGGAGAGCGCAAGTCGTGTAGATCCCTAAGGCAAGGCTGGTGGACTATCCTTCCCGAGGTTGCCGCCTGTTATTGGTCTGGTTCCATAAGAAACAGACGTAACCAAAACCTCCAGCCGTTACACACACACACACACATACACACGCGCACATACACACACGCGCACACACACACACACACACACACACACACACACACATACACACACACACCACATACACACACACACCACATACACACACACACACACACACACACACACACACACACACACACACACACATACATAGACCACATGCACACACACACACATACACATACATACCACACAGCACAAAACTTTTAACTTTAATTTGAAACAAAATGGACAAAGTGACCCACACAACTGAATTACCCCAGGAGGGTACCAGCGTCCGCGACGCTGGAGAATCCCTCCCTGACCCTTCGGGATCAGGCTGCTCCACGTATTCTGGGGGGAGCAATGGATCACTAAAGCCGATTCATCTGCGCGAGCTGGCTAACGCCATGCCCAGCGCAGAAATCACATCAAACACCTCCTGGAGCATTGCACCGCGTCGAGGCGACGTACGCACTAATGTGAACGCCGCCTCCGCGAAGCACGCAAGCACAGGAGTAAAGAAACAAAGTGGTAACCGGCGCAACCGACGCAATCGGCATGCCAAATCCACTGCTGCGCAACCAGTAGGAAGCGAACCGACTACGTCGGCGCCCGCACCGCTGGATGCGCAGATAACGAACAGGAAAAACACGGCTGAGGAGAACGCTCTGCCAGTCGACCCGACCAGGACCGGTAACACTGACGGTTTGACTCGGATGGAACTTCCAACCAAACGCGACACGCAAGGGGAACGCGGATGCCAAAACAGGCACGCGGGAACCATTCAGTCAGGGAGCAGCGACCCTATGATGACGGATACCGCACCCCTGACAGAACAACGCGACGCGAACGTTGGAACAACATCGGAGGCATCCCAACGTGCAGATCCGGTCACGGCTGGTGCCGAAGTAGAGCCGACTCACCCAGCCGTTACAAAAACAGGCTCGCGTCGCAAACGCGGGCCTCGGAAACGCGGACCACGCACCGATGCGCATCACCCGTCACGTCCGGACACAGCGGGTGCGCCCACTCTGCCTGCAAAGGCAAAGAGAGAGCGCCCAAATGACACGTTGTCTCCGAAAGATGGGCCGAAGCGCGCGAAGCTGGACCAGACGCCAAGGAGAGCAACGATAAGCTATGCAGATGCGACTCAATTGCACCTGCTGATAGCTGTCGCTGCCACGCCTCCAACAGACCTAACGGTGGAACAGGCACAGCAGCTCGAACTCTCCTTAGAGGAGAAGATTATCGAAGCAGCACTTGCTCCACCGCCAGACAACGAGCCAGCACCCGCACCAGCATTCCGAGGGAAACCTCTGCCCACAGAGGGAGTACTGAAGATGTGGTGCGAGAATGACAGCACTCTAACCTGGCTCAAGAACACAGTAGCCACGCTGCAATCACCTATTCCAGGGACCAAGCTGACCGTCATTCGGCAGTCAGACATAGTGAAGCGAGTTCGCGCTTCGCTATGGCTGCCGAAGTCAATCGGTTTGGACCTGACGAGGACTCATCGTCTCCTAATTGCGCAGAACCCATGGTACAGCGTCAAAACCTGGCAGCTGTACGGTGCGGCTATGCAGGAGAAGGGCATCTTCCTGACCCTGGGCATCCCAAAATCTGAAGTGGCCAAGATTTTGGAGAGAGGTCGCCGAGTCTCCTTCGTCTCCGGCAGTGTCTACGTTAAGTTTCACGCTGCCGGGGACGGAGACGACTCGGTGACTACGGGGCCCCGGGAGGAGCCCAACACCGGCAATGAGGAGTTATCAAAACGGGCACTGCCACCTACTGGCCCAAGTACGTCAGGCACAGCCTGCTGCAAACAGGTACCCATGGTAGATGACGCTACTCCCATACCTACCATGGAAACCAACGACCACCACACGTCTTCAGACGGGTAGTCCGTGGACAGCGATGTTCTCGGATCCTCGTCAGATTAGTGTGGTACAAACCAACCTCCAGCACAAACAAATTGCGATGGCTACCCTACGCAGACTGCTGGAGGTTAACCAAAGGACCATAGCCCTGATCCAGGAGCCGTGGATCAGAGGCGACAGCATATGCGGTCTGAAAAGCATCGGGGGTAAGTTGATGCACAATACTTCGGTTCATAAGCCAAGAACTTGCATCTATATCCCTAGATCAATATCAGCTCTGCTATTAACAAACTTCTGTTCTAGAGACCTTACCGCGGTAGGACTCCAAACAGGGCCCAACAACCAAACGTTAGTACTAGCTTCAGTATACATGCCCGGCGATGAGGTAATCCCATCTAAGGAGCTGGTTGAACTGGTACAGCACTGTGAAGACCACGGCTGGCACATCATCATCTCAGCCGACGCAAACGCTCACCATCCACTGTGGGGTAGCCACACACCAAACAAAAGAGGTGAGTCCTTAACTGAATATATTTTCTCGACTAACCTGTCTATAATGAACAATGGTTGCGAGCCTACCTTTGTTAGTTCTAGATACCAAACTATAGTAGACATCACACTTGCATCGGATGGTGCGGCAGAACTAGTGTCAAACTGGCACGTTTCAGCCGAACCTTCCTTTGCAGATCACAGGCGCATCTGCTATACTATACAAGTGCCAGAGACGGACCAACTGCCTAAACGCAACCCCCGCAAGACGGACGTAGCAAGGTACAGGAATCTTCTCCAACATGAGGTAGATAAAAACTGTTTTAAAGACATGTCTACCAGCACTGACAACATAGACCATAACACTTACATACTTACCAAATGCATCAAACAAAACTACCAACAAGCCTGTCCCCCCACAAAACCACCAGCAGCAGGTAAGTCCCAATGGTGGGGACCAGAGCTGGAGAAACTTAGACTCAATCTGAGGAAACTGTTTAATCGAGCTAAAAACACCAGGACTGATGAAGACTGGGAGCGATACAAACACGCTCAATACCACTACAAGAAACGCATAAGATACCGTAGAGGTGAATCTTGGCGGCGTTTCTGCAGCAACATTAACACCACTAATAAAGCAGCCAGGGTGAAAAAGGTCCTATCGCAAGATAACAACAGAACCCTAGGCGCCATTAGAAAACAAGATGGTACCTATGCGATTTCAGACAATGAAATAAGTCAGGTACTACTCGAAACACACTTCCCTGGGTGCGAAGTGACGGTAAACCTAAATTGGGAAGACACACCTTACAATCAACCAACCCAAATTGACTGGACAGTAGCCAAATCTATGGTCACTGCTGACCGAATATCATGGGCGATAGATAGCTTCCAACCCTTTAAATCTGCGGGCCTGGACGAAATATTCCCAGCTCTCTTGAAATGGGGACAAACAACAGTTGTGCCACACCTGCTCAACATATACAGAGCATCGATAGCGCACAACTACATACCACGCCAGTGGAGAGAAGTCAAAGTAATCTTCTTACCTAAGCCGGGTAAGTCAGATTACACACAGGCGAAATCATACAGACCGATCAGCCTAACCTCTTTCCTGCTGAAGACTCTAGAGAAGCTAGCTGATCGGTATCTAAGGGAAGGTGCTCTAAGACTCAAGCCACTACACCGCCTGCAACACGCCTACAGAAAAGGCAGATCAACGGAATCAGCGCTGCACTCTGTTGTGGGAACAATAGAAACAGCATTATCTGACAAATTAATGACACTAGGGGCTTTCATCGATATAGAAGGAGCTTTTGATAAGACAAAATTCAACAGCATTAACCAATCACTCATCACATTTGGAGTTGATAGAACCACTAGTGGCTGGAATCAACTTCTAAAGATGCGGGCCATACAATTCACGGTGAACTCTACCACGAGAGACATAGTAGCGAAGGGCTGTCCCCAGGGAGGAATACTCTCGCCGCTGCTATGGAATATCGTGGTAGATGACCTGTTAGAACGCCTTAATAGCAGATGCTACTACACGGTTGGCTACGCGGATGACATAACCATCCTGATCAAAGGCGACTCAGAAAACATAATCTGTAATCGCATGCAATCAGCCCTCAGGATCATGGAACAATGGTGTAACCATCATGAACTGACGGTGAATCCGACTAAGACAGAACTGGTCCTTTTCACACATAAAAGGAAAACTCAGTTAACTAACGTGCCAAAATTATTTGGAACTGACCTTACCCTATCGCAAGAAGTCAAGTATCTGGGCGTAGTACTCGACCATAAGCTCAACTGGAGTAAGCACCTTAACACAAAAATAACCAAAGCATGCACAATATTCTGGCAATGCAGAAGACTAATAGGCAGAAAATGGGGCCTCAAACCATCTATAACCTTGTGGCTCTACACGGCCATAATACGCCCAATGATAACATATGGCGCCATAGTTTGGTGGCCCCGCACTCTTCTAAGCACAGTTACACAAAAACTACAAAGCCTACAACGACTCGCCTGCCTGGCGACGACAGGCTGTATGAGAACAACCCCCACGGCATCGCTGGAGGCCATACTAAACCTCAGACCCCTACACCTAATCATACAGCAGGAAGCAGTTACAGCTGCCATACGGCTTGAAAAGGTAGGGCTCTGGAAACAGGACAGTAGGATAACTCATGCACGCCTAAAGGAGTTAGTATACAACGAAATTCCAATGATAGCGGCGATATGTGATATCATCCCAAAAACTTTTGTTTTCGACAAAAAATACCACATCCAACTTCATGAAGAATTCAAAGATAGCTCTGGTATACACGAAGTGAGAATATACACGGATGGATCTAAAACAAAATCAGGAACAGGAGTCGGAGTTTTCTCCCACGACCTAAACATCAATTACTCAACAACCCTGGGAAACCTCAACACTATCTTCCAGGCAGAATGTGTTGGAATCACCCGGGCTGCAACAGCGGTTACATCAAGGGGTATAAGCGATAAGACGATACGCATTATCTCGGATAGTGCCGCGGTATTACAAGCTCTGAAAAGCAACTGCTTTAACAGTGGACTCATCCTAGAGTGTCACCGTGAGCTGCAAAGAATTGCAACAAAAAATCGGGTAACGTTGCAATGGATACGCGGCCACAGCAACTCTTCTGGCAATGACGCTGCAGACCAACTGGCAAAGAGAGGATCGAGCATTAAAATGGTAGGACCCGAACCAATTGTCCCGATACCCTTCTGCCAACTTAAAACATGGTTATGTGACAGAACCACGAAACTACATGAAAAACAATGGGCAGAAACAAAGGAATGTAGACAGACAAAGGAAGCCCTTCCATCCTTAGACATACATCTGTCACGCAAACTGCTGCGTTCTTCAAGGAAAAACCTGCGTCATCTAGTGGGTATAATAACGGGTCACTGTTCACTCAACAGACACCTGTTTAACATCGGCATCACTGACAGCCCTTTATGTAGAGGCTGCATGGAGACCGAGGAGACACCGGCTCACGTGCTGCTGCATTGCAAAAGCGTGAGCAATCAACGGGCGAAACTACTAAACGGTCCGGAGACGATGAAGGAAGTGCTGTGCAACACCGGTCCCCTATTGTCTTTCTGGACAGAGCTGAGGTGGTATGAGTAACCGAACAACTTTTTCGCGTCGGTCACTTACGCACAATGGCCCAATTGCGTGGCTAAGTGCGGATAACATACGTCTAACTAAACTAAACTAAAGTTATTGCAAAAATTGCGATATCGTTTATAAGTCGTTTGAATTATTATATTGTCCGGACATTCATTGAATTTTTGGTGTAAAGCATCTCTATTCTTAAAACACTTTAGGAGACCAGGGGTAATCCAGGGCTTAATGATTTTTTTCCTGTGTGGTATATTGACTTGCTTGGAATGTGTCTGGATGATGTTTAAGACTTTAGTGATTAGTGAGTCGGCAGCTAAATTTGCATCATTCAACATGAATATATAAGAAAAATCAACCTTTTGCAAGTCAGATATGACTGCCGGTAAGTCCACACGATTAACATATTGTGGTGGCTTTTTGTATGTGTTGTTTGAACCAAGGCACAGTAGAGTGGGCAGATGGTCAGTGATGTAAGTATTCAAGATAAGTGACACAGCTTGTCTCGGTGTACGCAGTAAAATGTGGTCTAAGCAAGCACTGCCGCAGGTGGGCAACACATAAGCTGGAAGCAATCCGTTTGATGAGCATATATTGAGATATTCTTCAGCTATACTATTTAATTGTCCAGAAGCTATATCAATATTGATGTCACCAATAATAGCTATACTTTTATAGGCACGAAGCGAGTTAAGTGTTTCATTAAGGCTAGTAAAGAAGTCATTAGCGTTCCTGTGCGATGGGGAGCGATATATAGCTATTATCGCAGCATCTCCGCTAGTACAAATTAGACAGTTTGCGTCCCTGAATGCTGGCCGGGTGACCCGATGTTTCACAAGAGTCCTGACATAAACACAAATACCGTCGTTTTGGTTTGAGTAGGTTGAGTGATAATTTGAGAACCCCTCCAAAGTTGGTATTGTTGATACTTTGCTCAACCAACACTCTGACAATATTATAAAATCACATGTAATAATAGTAAAAGCAAGAACCAATACAATACAAACCACCGAGAAGCGATACAAACACTAAAACATTGTGATAATACATAATAATTGTTTTATCCTGGCTTCCTAATCCTAACTTCTATACTAATATTATAAAGAGGAAAGATTAGATTTTTGTTAGTTTGTAAGGATTTTACTCATAAACTACACAACCGATTTACAAAATGCCGCCTCTCCAGCTACTCCTCAAAAACGGTATTTACCGCCACGACCGTGGCGTGCCCGGCTGTTACTCACACTACATAACCTAACCTACATTTACGTAAGCGAAGCCGCGGGCAAAATCTTTTAATATTTTAAATGCGAATGAGAGTTTGTTTGTTAAGCTTTCACGCCTTAACTACACGGCAGATCATTATACAATTTTACATACACTTCGTCAGGGATCTTTCGACCAGGGAAAGTGCTGTTCCTCAGGGCATGCCTGCCTGCCATGGGCCTGACGAAATGCTGGTTACCCGGTCTTTGAACTGCATCTGTGCATTATGTAAACAAGGGGACGTCATCGCACTACAAAAGACTTGGCTTATGCCTCACAACATTTCGTTCCTAAGTACGATTGATAAGGAGTTCAGCTATACGGCCACAACAGCCGTTGATATGGATGCTGGCATGCTGCGAGGGAGACCGCACGATGGAGTCGTCCTACTCTGGCGGAATAGGGTGTTTCGGGATGTCTCCGTGATACAGTGTATAAGTGTGCGTATAGCGGCTATTAAGATATCGATTGATTCGTATAGATCATTTTTAGTAGTGTCTGTGTGCATGCCTGTGGACATTGCTAAAATATGAGTGAATTCACGCAGTGTCTTAGTGAGGTTTACGCTTTGATTGAGAGCAGTGACACGAGATCGGTTTACATACTAGGTGAATCCAATGCTCATCCTGAGGCCGCTTTCGGTAAGGTACTTTCAGATTTTTGTAGTGATTAACAGTGGACGTGTACAGACATTGAACACCTAGGTATATCATCAGATACAAATATTTGAGTGACGTACATGGATCTAGGAGGTGGCTACATCATTGCATTGTAACTGAGGAAGCTAGGAAAACTGTGAGAAATATTTATGTAAATTATGTTGTTTACTGGTCAGATCATTTTACTCTCGTTATTTATTGTAATATTAAATGAATCTGTCCAAATTGTTCAAAATCCTAGTTCACATGATAAAGTAGGTACTATGGTGTGAACGGAATATTCACGAAATCTAGAAAAATCGTATAACATACATAGATGTAATAATTTATTAAAAAATGTACATTACCCATCGAAATTTCGCAACTGTGCGGGTAAAACTTGTAATGATGAGAAACATAAGGTAATATTAAAAAAAAATGATATTTAATAGTATTGTTGACATATTGCAACACGGGGAAGAGTCTACATTTATATTGTGTAACAAAAAACACAATGTGACTGGTTAGAATAAACACGTCAGGCACGCTCACGGACAAGCGCGTTCAGCTTATCAAACCTGGATACAGTCAGGTAAACCCAATAAGGGGCCACTTTATGATGAAATGCGTGAAACGAAACGGATATTTAAATCTAAATTAAAGTGGTGTCAGAACAATAAAGTGCAACTGCAAATGGACTAAAGAGTCCACGTCGGCATCGTCGTCCACGAGTCCCGTCACGTCATAAAGATAAAAAATTTCATGGCTTTTGGAAACTAACAAGCAAGCTTAGTCCTTAAAATAGTTTGCTGGTGAGCGTGAATGGCGTTTGTGAACATGGAGAAATTGCTAATTTGTTTAGAAATATATTTAAGGTTGAGCCACGGCCGTACGTCATGCGACAGGAGCAAGTGCCTTCTACTGGGGCTGACATGCCTGGTGCCGCTATTTACTTGCTGGGAAAGGATGTTGCCATAGTCAGTGATGGTATGAAAAGAGGGAAGTCGCCAGGACATGACGGGCTCAGCATAGAGCATTTGAAAAAATATGCAGATGTATTATTATATATCTGCCCCGTGTATTGGCAATGTTATTTAATTTGTGTATAGGTCATGCATACCTTCCTGTTGACCTCAAGAAAACGGTTGTTGTACCAATAATTAAAATAAAACTGGTGACGCCTCTGACGGGTCCAATTACAGGCCTATCTTGCTAGCTGCAAGCATAGCGAAGGTGCTGACTCATCTATTGTGTTATATGCAAACGATATGAAAATCCTAAAACGATTTCGCTCGCCTATTGATGTTATATTACTACAAGAAGATCTTAACAGATTCGTTCATTACTGTGACTTGAATAAGCTCCAATAATTAAATGTGTCAAAATGTTTTCAAGTAACTTTCATTTGACGTAATTAATCTATTGGCCAAGGCTACACCCTAAGAAACCAAATAATCACTAAAGTAGATACTATTCGAGACTTGGGAGTAATTCATGACAGCAAGCTTACGTATAGCAAACACATAGAGGCAATTAAACAAAAAGCTAACAAATCATTAGGATTTATAATAAGATCATGTGCACATTTTAACACTATTAAACCCATAAAAATACTTTTTTGTTGTTATCTGGAATATGCTTCGCAGGTTTGGAACCCCCAATACGAAATATATAAGTCTCAACTGGAGTCTGTCCAGAGAAAGTTTTTGCGGTATCTGGATTTCAAAACAAAGCAAGTCTCAAATGATTACATCCAACGTTGTAAAAAATACCACTTCTTACCTTTAGATCGCCGTCGGCAAATAGATGATATGACGTATCTCATGAAAGTTATTAATGCCACCGGATTATGCTAGCACTAATCAGGCTCTGGAAGGGGTGTCCTGATAGCGGTAAGACGGAAACTTGTGGCCAATGCTCGTATAGATTGGCGTTCGTCTGCCGAGGACTTGTGGATAACAGTTACACTGCATCCCCGAGTATCATATAAGATGCATATTTGTGTCGTTTATATCTGTAGCCAGAATTTGGAGACCATCAGACGACGATAATTTATTGAATCCGACTAACCTGCAGGGTGCTATACAGCAAAATTTTATCGATAATCTTAATATTTGTAACTTTCAGCAGTATAATCCCCATACTAACAGTAACGGTAGAATTTTAGATTTAGTTTTATCTAATAATGAGGTGTGTATCTCTCCTGCCAGCGATCCATTAGTCCCTGAAGATCCGTATCACAAAGCTTTGTACATCACAGCGGGCTTTGTTCAGGTTCACTTCTTACCGAGTCGCCCTTATATTAAGTAAGCATATCACTTGGCTGATTATGACGCGATAACAAGCGATCTGGATCGAATGGACTGGCAGCACGAACTTACCTGTAGACCACTAGAAGAAGCTGTAGCGTAAGTCTACGATCAAATAAATAGATTGCGCAACATTTACATACCTTGCAAAACAGCAGTTTCCCAAACCAAATATCATCCCTAGTTTAAAAGTCCCCTAATTAAATTAATAAAAGAAAAATCGAAATATCACAAAAAATATAAGAGATACAATAACCTTTTAGATTTCCAATCTTTCTTGATCTTGCGGCAGCGCTGTAAGGAATTAGAAAGTAAATTGTTTGAGGAATATATCACCAAAATCGAAGCCGATATATCTAGAAACCTGCGAGCCTTTTGGTCGTACGTAAAATCAAAGAGGCAAACTAACATATATCCTTCAGCGTTGCATTTTGAACACCATTCGTCTAGTAATGGTAACGATATCTGTAACATGATCGGTAATTATTTTCACTCTAATTTTCTGGAAGAGACAGACTCTGATTTTCAGTCATACGGCGTACAAAGTGTCTGCGAGCGGGCTACATCAATCGCTCACGTAAATACTGTTGAGATTAGTATAGAGGATGTCCGAAAACTGTTGAAACAAATAGACATCCAGAAATCAGCAGGACCTGACAATGTTCCACCGATCTTTATAAAGAACTGTGCTAACAGTCTTACCATTCCGCTTGCCATTTTGTTCAGGCGCTCCATTGAAGACGGTCTGATGCCCACTATCTGAAAGTCGGCGTATATAACACCTATACATAAAAAGGGACCAAAAAACCAGGTTGTAAACTACAGACCTATTTCCAAGCTGTGTGTCTTTGCAAAAATCTTCGGAAAAATTGTACATAAACAATTGTATTCGGCCCTTAAGCTTGACATCGCCGAATTTCAACATGGATTTTTGTCAGGACGGTCTACAACAACTAATCTAGTTCTCTGTAGTGACTATCTTGCCGAGGCTATGACACAACGTACCCAAGTAGATTTTATATACTCCGACTACAGCAAGTGTTTTGACCGTATACATCATGGCACACTACTGAACAAATTATATGGCATGGGAATAAAGGGCAATCTCTTCAGATGGTTTATATCATATGTCAGGAACAGTTGTCAGATTGTTGTGCTGAATGGATTTTCGTCAAGACCATTTAACGTGCCTTCGGGAGTTCCTCAAGGATCATTACTAGGACCTCTTTTATTCAATATCTTCATCAATGATATCGGCGCTTGCTTTACATACTCAAAGATATTATTGTATGCCGATGATATGAAAATCATGAGGCAAATCAAGACTATCGAAGATGCTCATCTTTTGCAGGAGGATCTTGAACGTTTCCAAACATACTGTTGTCGCAATAGTCTTGATTTAAATATATCTAAGTGTTACGTATGCACTTGCTCTCGTAAACCCAATCCGATTATATATTCCTATACTCTTCAACATACGCATATTACTAGAGTTAATCACATTAAGGATCTAGGTATAACATTTGACTCTAAACTTACTTTTGATGTTCACATAATATATACTATTGTGAAAAAAGCTTCAAAAGCTCTTGGCTTTATTTGTAGAATATCATCTGACTTTAAAAGCATCAAGACTATTAAAATCTTGTATTGTTCTCTGGTTTGTAGTCACCTTGAATACGCCTCACCAGTATGGAATCCTATGTACGACGTGTACATTAATCGCCTAGAAAGCATTCAGAGAAAATTCGCAAGGCACATTCAATATCGCTCAAATTGCTATTTACCAAGTTACATAAGTCACTGTAAAAGTTTCATCTCATACCTCTTACTATAAGGTGCAGCATTGCTGACTTGTCATATATGCTTAATATCATGAATGGTTCAATCGATTCGATGGAGTTAGTTGGCAAAATTGGACTTCGAGTGCCCTCGGCGTTTCTACGCAGATCGCACCTTATACACACTCCTATGGTGGGTACAAATGATATATAGACAAAACTCTTACCTGATTAGGGCGAGCCGTACATACAACTCGACATGCCAGAATGTCGATATTGACCTTTTTACCACTAGTGTTTCCAAAATGAAAAATATTTTAAGCACTCAATTTTTTGGTAGCAATCGTGATGGATATTGCTAAAGCGTATTATTATTTCGCTCCTTAAATACAAAAGCACCACAAGTCAAAATAAGCAAATTATACAGGAGCGGCATTTGCAAAAATAATTTGAATTATTTATGATTTTTGTAAAAACTATGTGTATTACGTAGATTTTTTTGGTATCAGAACATGCGTAATTAAATAGCCTATTTTTCAATAAAGCAATCTTAACCATACCTCGAATGGACTCTCGAAAAAATGCAAATAAGTTAGTTTTGTATATAGATTTTAACCTAGAGAACATTAAAAATTAAAAAATGAAACCACCATAATTACGAAAATTTGAGTTTTATTTTCAGTTGTCAACCTCACAAAACATCAATTTAAGAGAAAAAAAGCCCGTACTAACTTACTACATAGTAAACTTGCTAAGGGAAAACAAATAGTTAAATCTTATCATGAGATCATCAATTAATTATAAAATAAATATTACCTATATTAGTAGGTAAGAGTAATAAATTTCAGTTAAAAATAAAATAAACCTTTTAAGCTATAAAAACGAAGATGCATAAATCTCTTGCATAGAATTAACAAAACAAACATAAGAATTATTGTAAAAATAAATATACTACATAGGTATTTAGCTGGCTCCCAAGTTAACAGCTCTCAGTTACAACAATATAGGTACTTATAATTATTCTCACATTGAGTTAACGTTCACTGAAACCTTTTTGAACAAGCGATTAAATAAAAAATAACTAAAAATAACTATAATATTTAACATTTTAAGCTATAATCACGATCAAATCAGACTCTTTAAATAAAGTAATACTTACTATTTTGTATGGTTTTACCTAAAGCATACCTAAAACAAAACTAGACTAATTTCTACGTTACAGGACTTAAACCTATGTTTTGTAATGTGTCGGGTAGACACGCCCTACATAAACACAATAAACATTGAGTATCTTCTCTGAAAAGCTGTATTAGCTTAAGTAAGTATCAGAGGTGTGTGGAATGCAGTTCAATAACGAAAAATACCTTATATTAAGCTGTCTAAACACTCCTAAATAATTTATAAATTAAACGAAATTAGCTATCTATAATGACTCGTATCTAAATAGTGTCTCGAAGTTAAATAAAACCTTGTTTCACCACTGAGTTACGATAAGATCATTACTCCTTTACTACGATTTAAATGAAATATTAAAGCTAAGGCAATCAACTTGGTCTATAAAATTACGTTTGAGAAACAGAGGTAACTTTATCTTAAAATAGTATTAGCAGTTATAGTCTTGCAAAATAAGGCACTTAAGGAGTAAGACACATTCAAAATGCTGCTGCCGAGATCAATGCATGGGTAAATAATTATATAATATATTATTTAACTACAGAGTTATTCATTTACATTAAAAATATCAAAATAATAACAATTGTGTTGGAGACCTAACTTAGGGCTATAAATAAAATCCAGTGGACTGTAAAACTGGTATAATAATTGGTAGTTAAAAACAATAAAAAATGCGCGTGCGTCGGTAACTGAATATGGTAGCGAAGTGAAGTGCGCGGGTGAGACGTCCGACCCGCACCACCGCGTGCCGCGCCGGCGTAGGCAGCCGACGAGGGACGGAAAGGCCCGAACAATTGTGTATGCCTTTCGCAGGTTGAAAACCAAACAAATAAACGTATCAGACTTAGTAAAGCCTGACTCTATTGATGAAAGCATCGTTGCTATCATTGTTAATGCCATTTTAACTTCAAGATAATATTTGTTATTTTATCATTTATCTATACTTGTTTAATATTACGTGTTTTTCTGTTTAGGGAAAATGAGCGAAGCCTTTTCATAACGGATTAAATTGGGATAGCGATATCCATGTGAGCAAAGACAATATCATTAAGGTTCCAATGATGTCCTAGTCTAATGATTTTAAATACGGTGAAAGTGAAGAAATTGATGCCAAAGTAAATTTTCTACCATAAGATTTCTTATATAATCCTAATGACTGATTATAAAAACTACTAGAAATACCTTATCAATTACAGTTTCTCGAAATGGAATATGAAGGACGTAAAACATCACTTATAGTAGCGCTCCCAAATAATTTTGACAGAATCAATGAAATTATTGAAAATTTAAAACCCAGCTGCTTTGAACAAGGCCTTGGAAAAATGTATTATCATGAAGTCGAAGTATATCTACCTAAATTTGCATCATTGTTTTCTACAGTGATTTTAATAATATTGTCTTCTGTTTACGCGAATGTTATTCATTGAAATTAATCTACTATATACTGATTTTATCGCGTTGTTTATTTAACACTTTATTACATAATTAAGAAACTGTTACACTACTATACTACTATTAAACTTTATTAATTTTAAACTAATTAAATCATTAATACTATTAAAACTATTTATATTTAAGTTTATACCTTCCCCGACGTTTCGGTCATGGGGAGACTAAGATGGTAGTTGTCTCAATGTTCTAGTGTAGTTATTTCAAAGTACCCGAACATAATTTAATCATTGGTGTTTCTATTTACGCAGAATGAGCTGAAAGTATCATGAAATCTAGCTGTGGTTTGCTTTATCTTGGGTTTGACTATTTGAATTACTGGATCCCAAGCTGGTGGTTCATTCCAACCATCTTCTCTATTGAAATTAGGATGTTTTTTGATTTCAATAGCCTCGCGAAACATCCTTGGTAGGAATCGGTGTTTTTTAGCAAGAATCTGTGGTTTGTCAAATCTCAGGTAGTGGTTGGTCCCCTATTGCACATGTTCACACACAGCAGACTTCAACGAGCGTTGGTGTTTTACATCAACTATGTGTTCTTTTATGCGGGTGCCTATGCTTCTCTTGGTTTGACTAATGTATGAGAGTCCACAATGACAATCTATTTCATAGACTCCTGCATCTTGTAAAGGCACTTAACGGATGGTAAAAATTGACTTATCTTCGTTGGCGGCTTGAAGTATGTGTTGATTGAAGCTCGCTTCAAGATGTAGCCAATCTTGTCAGTGACACCCATTACATAAGGCAGTATAGCAGGCTGGCGCTTGACTGTGGCTGGCTTTTCTCGGGATCTATGACAGCAGCGCGGCTGTCAGAGCTTGTTGTCTTGCAGTACTTGCTGGACATGTTGAAGCTCGACGTCCAGGTGTTTCTTGTCACAGATCCCGTGGGCTCTCTGAAACAAAGACATTCCCACGGTAGCCAATTGTTTAGGATGGTGGTGAGATTCACCGTTTAAGTACCTATTTGTATGGGTCTTTTTCCTATACACAGTGTGGCTCAAAGTATGATCTGGATTCCTGATGACAAGTACATCTAAGAACGCTAATGAATTATTTGCCTCTAATTCCATAGTAAATTGGATGTTGTTATTAATGGAATTAAGATGTAATATTGTAAAAGTATCATCTACAAACCCCTTATAAATCCTGGCTGTGATGGGGGCAGTCTGTAAAGCTCGAGCCTCGAAGTCCTCCATATATATGCCGGCAACAACAGGTGATACTGGGGAGCCCATTGCCACACCATCGACTTGTATGTAAAATTTATTGTCCCACAATAGATAGCCAGTTGTTAAGGAATGCTTAAGTAGTTCTGCATATTCCTCAGGCATATTGTACTCTATTAGTTTCCTTTGTTATTTCAATAAAGTCATGGACAGGTATGTATGTAAATTATGACTGTAAATAGAGCAGCGATAGCTCAGTGGGGAGACCAACAGACTGCAATGCAGAGAGTCTCGGGTTCGAACTCACGTCGCACACCTCTGACATTCGGCAATTATATGACTTTTGGTAATTATGTGCATAGTGATTGACAATTATCGCCTGCTTCGTGCCTCGGAGAGCACGTTAAGCCGTCGGTCCCGGCTGCCATGAACATCTATGGCAGTCGTTATTGGGGAAGTCGACAGAAAAGATCCCACTGGGTCGAAGTGTCGCCGGTCTGTACTCACTGGCCCCCACACAATATAAGATAAGATGACTGTATATCAAAACTAACCATTGTTTCATTGTTAGTGAGACGTAGGTGTTTAATCTCACTCACAAAATGGTATGAATCCTTTACATGTGCTCTCGAGTTACCTCTGAGTGGTGAGAGTAGCTTTGCTACGTGCTAAACCAGTCTGTAAGTTGGTGTGTCGATCTGACTCACAATAGGACGTAGGAGAGCGTTTTCCTTGTGTATTTTTGGTAACCCATACAGCTTTGGAGGTTTTACGCAAGCTGGTATTAATTGTTTAACGGCTATATCTAAATCTAATTTTTCGGAGTATTTATATATTATGTCTTTGGCTTTGTTCAATATTTTGTTTGTAGGGTCTGTTTTAACCATATGTTGTTACATCCGTAAAAGTAAATTTTCTATTTTATTTTTATATTTTATATTCTATTATCTGCACGGAGCACTGTAATATTATTACAGCTGTTCAATGATAATTTTATAATTTCCTGTAAGCAGTATGCCACGATTAGCGCAACAACAGATGTCACGTTCGCACGGTGGGTTTGCACCGTACGAGGCCATTATTTGCAACGTCGAGGACTGCCTAGTCAAGAATAATATAAGAAAGGAAGGATTTGGAGGCTATACGTCAGGACATTTCATCGGTTTTGCGTCGAAGTAAAGTGCCCAGACCGAATCTTCCCAAAGATGAATTCTGTCGCACTGAAGAACTTGTGGGCTAAGCCAGATATTGTACTTACATTGCGATGGTGCAGTGCAAATTGTGCAAGATGTCGCTAGCGCGAGTGCAAGGAGATAGTATTATGAAGTGTAAGTGTGACTGTGAGGATGTATACCACAAAAAGTGTGCCGTCAAAATCAAGGCATTTACCGACACCGGCCTATGTGACGAATACCAAATCACGCAAGCAGGTCAACCTTCTATCGACGTTAATCTATCGAAAACAACTCCGGAAAAAACTATTAGCCGAAGTTAATGAAAAGCTAGTAATCGCTTTCAACATGAAAAAGACATTAGAATCTATGTCTCAAGACATAAGCTTCTATGCGGAGAAGAACCAAGAATTGATAGAAGAGAAGGAAAGACATACTCCTCAACAACTTCGAGCAACAAGGCTCGATCTCATCAACTTAAATCAATTGACTGAATCTTAGTTTTATCCAAGTTCATGCCGATACCAACTCGTCGATTCCACTTGAGCAGTGATTTCGACTACTAATAAGATGATGTTTATAAATGGAATATGTGAGATGCACTCACTATCCACTTTTCTTCCTGATCAGTATTGTCTAGTCTCTTGAATATATCCTACAGCTTAGAAGATTTTATCTTCCTGGCTTAGCCCTCGGTGCAGCTCCATTGGGTTAGTTTGATGTTAAGAACCATAGACGGCGGCTAAATATACTTTCCATTATTTTTTATCATATTATGTCGAAAGGTATGGATGTGGTCTAAGGTATTAAAATTCGGCGTATTTTGGTGACTAGTTGCCGTTTAGGTTTCTGACAAGAGGATTTATGACGACTGTCGGAAATGATTTCTAGAAGTAACTCAGAATTAATGAGAAAGATCTATAGTTCTATAATACTGTTTGTTATTAAGCTGCATACTATTTATTTAAAGAATGGGTCATTTTCATAGAATGTAACAATAAATTGTTCACATCATTTCCACTTTTCCAGAATTAGGGACTGCGTATTTAGCCACTTTTGTAGCTGATGAGAAATTTCAAGCGGATCACCCTTTCCTGTTCTTCTTAGTGCAGAAGAAAAACATTCTGTTTAGTGGAGTTTTCCGGTCTTAGGTACCTGATTACATCGTGTTGGTGCCGGACTTATGCGTCAAGCATGATACATTCTTGACTAAATTTTCTTAGTAGCATAATAGATATTGTATTAACCTTACTATACCTGAGGACATAATTATAAATATATTTTATTGATCTTTTTAACTATTTAACTTATACTCTCAAGCTTATAAAATTAAATTATTGTGCGGTATGTTTCGTTGTGTTTTGATTTTTAATCTGAGGGGCAATTATTATAAAAACCTGTTATATAATATTTTTTATAATAATTGGCTACTTAAGACAAATAAACGTCAAATGAGAACTTAAATGTAATTTATGTTTACATTTGATGTTTATTTTAATTTGAAGGCATACCATTTGCGATATTTAGGACATTGACACTAGATCTTAACTCTATATTGAACAGCTTTTATTACAAGAATTGACCATCAGCATATTTAAATTCGCCTAAACATAAGTTTAGATTAAATATTTCCTTTAGGTAGCATTTATTCCTACTTATTTCGTCACATACAAGTAAATAAAACACGCGTATATGTATGTAATCAAGCTAAATTACTCTAATATTTCAACTTCAATTATGCTTCAGTAATTGAATGATATACCTACTCGTTATGATGAAATGTTCAGTTTACGAGTTTGATGCCATGCCGTTATAATGGTTTAGTTTGATGGTAATTCGTTCGAAACAGGATACCGGCGTGAAGTAACGGTACCCGTACTGTTGCGTTTCGTATCGATGAGTGAGAGAGCCGGAGGCCCAGTTACCCCGATCCTTTTCCTATCCTTTCCTTTGTCCTTTCCCTCCTTCATTCCTTTTTAAAGGGCTGGCAACGCACTTGTTACTCCTTTGGGTTGCGGGTGTCCATAGGCGGTGGTAATCGCTTACCATCAGGCGATCCGTCTGCTCGATTACAATCTTACGAAACAAAAAAAAAAGAAAAATCTGCTCACGTGAAGGACTTAACGCGATGTGCCAGCTTTCTCATCAAGCTCACGATCTATCGAGTGTCATCGATCGTCTTTTAGTATTGTCTTAATTTCTAGTCATTATTAGTGTAATACGTGAATCTACTACTTTATATACAGTTGTTCGAATACAATGTGTTGTGCCGAATTTTTTTTTGGGTTTCCAAAACAAGAATCTCATAAATAATAAAAACATAATCAGCCTCATTATATTATCAGTACTATTGGTAAAATTAATTTAAAATGTATACTAACTATTATATTGCAACTTTAAGTTATCGTAAATAAAGTAAAGCATACTGGTTTAATAAATTTAGAATTTGGGCTTAGTTATATGTATGTTTATTCTTCCTGCATTGGATGATTTTCTCAGACTAAGATTTACAAAACTGGTGTTGTTTTTAACATGACAACATGACGTAAACTTTCATCACGTTCTAATCTTCCTATAGTACATAGGTCTCTCGCTATTTCATCTTGAGGTATATAAGATAATTATTGTTGTTCTGCCTTGCTCATATTATTACGCTATTATAGAATTGTTCTGCTCGCAATTCTATTTTATGCTGATGAGCATTACGTGGCAGAAACTTAATTCGTAACCTTTCAGCTTATTTTTTTGTTATTGATATGTAATTGTTATTATTTACACAGCATACAATCTATACAAACAACAATTTTATTTACTGAGAATATGTTCCATAGTTAATACATGACAAAACTTAACAAGTACGTTAGTAGTAAGTTTAATATTAGAATAAACTCAACAATTTTCATACATACATACATACATGCATACATAAATTCACGCCTGTTTCCCAGAGGGGTAGGCAGAGACTACGGATTTCCATTTGCTACGATCCTGACACACTTCTCTGGCTTCATTCACTTTCATAACATTCCTCATACACGCTCGCCGGTTTAAGGTGCTCTTAACCTGGCCTTTATCCAGAACGTCTCCGATCTGATCAAGAAACGTTCGCCTAGGTCTTCCCTTTGCGACTGTTCCATTCACACTAGCCTTATAAACTTTCTTAGTCAGTCTGTTCTCGTCCATTCTTTCCACATGCCCAAACCAACTTAACATACCCTTTTCTATTCTCGTCACTATATCCACTTTTATGCCGCATCTCTCTCTAATCACACTATTCCTTATTCTATCTTTCAGAATCACACCACATATATTTCTCAGCGCTCTCATTTCTACAGCATTTATTCTGCTCTCATGCTTCTTTTGCCATACCCATCTTTCACTACCATGCATAAGTGTAGGTACTAATAGTCCTCTATGAACAGCCAAACGTGCCTTTTCGGATACATTTCGACTGTTCATAAAAGCGCGTAGAGCGCCATTCACTTTATTGCCAGCAATCGTTCTTCTTTCAATATCTCCCTCATGTAGGGATGGTACCCATTGTAAACAAAGTACCTAGATATATAAACTCTTTCACTTGCTCCACTTGTTCTCCATCAATCATAATATTGCACATCGTCATGCACTCCTCCCTTTCAAATACCATTACTTTCGTCTTGCTTACATTCATTTTCATTCCTTTACTCTCACAAGCATCATGCATAATAGTTACCATCGCCTGCAACTGTTCTGCCGATGACGCAAGTATAACTTGGTCGTCGGCATAAAGTAGACATTTGACAAGTAACTCATTCATTCTTAATCCCCATTCACAATCTTTTAAATCTTTCAAACAATTGTCCATGTATAGGTTAAACAGCCAGGGTGACGCTACACATCCTTGTCTAACAGCTTTTTCGATGTTAAACCATTCTGTGTAAGTCCCATTTATCCTAACACAAGCTCTGGAATCGTCATAAAGAGATTTCAGAGCTCGTGTGAGGTTACTATTCACTCCATACATGGACAAAACCGACCAAAGTTCATTCCTCACCACTTTATCATAAGCCTTTTCCAGATCCATGAATGCGCAATAGACCTTTTGACCTTTGGCCAAAACTTTCTCGGCTATGCTCCGTAAGGAAAAGACCTGATCCGTACATCCCATACCCTTTTGAAATCCCGTTTGTACATCCCATATTTTCTCGTCGGTTACTTTCACAATCCTTTCAATTAACAATTTCGCATACAATTTACCGACGACGCTGAGCAAGCTAATGCCTCTATAGCTTTTGCAATCTTGCTGTGAGCCTTTTCCCTTGTATAAAGGTACTATGACGGCCTTGCACCAATCACTAGGTACACGGCCGGTATTCCAGCACAAGTTAAAAAGGCGGCACAACTGATTTACTATGAGACCCTGTCCAGCTGTCAGCATTTCGACTGTAATCCTATCATAACCACCAGCCTTTCCTAATTTCATGCTTTTCAATGCTTTCATTATTTCATATATACTAATAGGGCTTTCATCATTCCTATCATTATCATTCATATCGAAACATTGCCCTTGCCATTCCTCTCTTTCAAATAAACTTTCAAAATATTCCTTCCATCGATTCAGTACGCTCTTGTCTTCATTCAGTAAACTTCCATTCTTGTCTCTGATCAATTTCAGTTCTGTGGTTAGGGTTTTACCTCGAACCGAGCGAATGGATTTCCAGAAAAACTCCGGAAATCTTCAGATAATCTTCTGCCAAACTCGTCTTTCATTTCCTCTTTTTTCCTTTTAATCACATCTTTCACTATCTTCTTCATTCTTATAAACTTATTCCTAGCTTCATTTACATTCTCATTCGTTGCTTCTTGTATTCTTTCATTGGCTCTGACAGATAGCCAGTCCAACCACCCTATACATAAGTTAGAAGAACTAAAAGGATCCGTTTTACATACCTGGTCATTGCTTTTCTTCAATATTGCTTCTAAGTCGGCGTCTGACATGACTGTTGCCACTAGGGCAAATACTAAAACAAATACAATAAACTTATACTTATACTTAGCTTCCCGTGACCAGAGGGCTGGCCTTTATTTCGCGGAAAGAATAAGCATTGCCATTCAACGTGGCAATGCTGCCAGTCTTCTGGGCACACTACCAGTCGAATTCAGCGGAGGAATTCTATGACGCCTATTAGAGGGTTTTAGTTTTCTTTTTCTTTTTTAGGTCTGTTTTATAATATTTTAGGTATAAGTTAGTTTTAAAGAATTGTGTTTATATTATGTATATAATTAAGGCGTACAAATATTCAATACAAATGTTTCATGGTATTAGTTATGAATATCAAAATACATATTTCTTCGTATTTATAAACTTATTAATAAAGTAATTATTATCAAATTGAAAGTAAATCATCGCCTTACAGAAAACGAGCTCAAGATAAGTAACGCTGCCTATTGTCCACCTAGTAAAAGTTTCAAAGGCTACTATAACCACCTCGCCTATTTCTTCACGTTCATCCCATCATCTTTAATGTATTTTCCGAGGCCAGCACCGCGCAAGTGCACCGCTAGGTATTGTAAGGGATCAGAAAGTACGGTAATCGCTTAGTCGGGCCTTATGCTTGTTTATCATCTTATACAATAAAAAGCCTGGGTATAATTAAAATTTCCGGAAAAGAGTACAATATTCTTATTTAATATTTGTAAATGTAGGGGAGTTTGGAAGATTAATGAATAAAAAAAAATATACTTACTGCACAAAAGTCGATTCATTTAAACCGCTGTATCACAGGCAAAACCTTCATCAATACTGATCGCCTGCTGGCCCGAATGTCTTTTAAATACTTTCGATTACTAATTTTGATTACGTTAACTACGAATAATGTATTTCGTATTTAAATGATTGGTCAAATGTGTAACGAATATAATTTATCTGTGAATTTTTTTTGTATTAATTGTAAAAATAGCAAGAAATCCTCCATACTTCACTATAGAACACTTATTGACTACTCTCGATAAAAAAATAGCACTCTTTTTATAAAGGTACTTAATTTTAATGCTACCAAACTATGAAAACCTCATCAGAATCCAATCAGTGATTCCTCAGCATTGCTGTTGATACAAAACATGTCTTAAAGGCTAACAGCAATACCACGGTAAATTTACTTTAATTACTAATTTGGCCACCGTGCTTGAAACATGTGATGGCGCGAGGTTATCGGGTCACGTGGCATCCCATAACAAAGGCTCACCCTTTTTCCTGGTCTAGAAAGACATACCATCAGCGTTGACGTGCAGGTTGGCAAATTTGATTTACACTTCTGTTGCTGTCTGGGTAAGTAAGTTTTAAAAATTATCTTTAATATTCAGTAACGGTCTTCTTTACTATTCTAAAGTTGCCAAAAGCTTTCCATTTCGACAGACTAGTTAAAATGTAATTTAAATAGAGATTACTAATGACTATCTTTTTAATGAATAAATATAGTATATTATGACAATTTGACGTATATGATATTATACGGATGTATAATGTCATCAATTGCGTAAAGGAATGACGCATTTGGTGATCAATGTAATGCATAGTATCTTATATACAGGGCTAATTGGGAAATACTTATAACTTTTGTCTATAGCCTTACGTGACAACTTTTGTCATTATTTTATTTGCCAAAAGGGTATTGAAATTAGTTGCAGTAATTGCACAACTGGCCTAGTCGTGCAATTACAGCAACTTATTTCAAGACGCATTGATGCAGCAAAACTATTATGTGAAGAGGACACGGATAAAATATAGTTAATATTTATATTTAACTCTATACATATTATTTATATATACAATAGAGAGAGGGAGAGTGTGGGGAAGAAAGGGATTGACCTTTTGATTTCTCAGATTAAGTAGGTCTTATCCGTGTTTCTAATTTGTCGGATACCAGTTTCCGAAATGTAAAGAATAGATTTTGCGTTTACTTGTTCTTCTTGAACTGCCTTTGAGTTTCATAAACAGATATAATGGGCATTAGGGTATCATATCGTCAATACCAAGGACTGAAGAGTTGGCGCTCCACAGAAATTAATTCTAGGCGTGGATTTTCCTTTTTTGTTTTAAAAAAAATTTCTATACTAAATTTTAGGAAGTGGTTTGCAATAAAATGACCATAAATATTAATGTGATTTTCAGTATTTATTTTTCTTAAATATCAGATCACACATCTACATTATTTATTGATTTCAATATTATTCATGCTTAAGACACATGTCAAGCTAACGTTTTATTATGCTACCGAAGTCGTTACTTATGATCGGTAAACTCCACTAAACAGAATGTTATTTCTCTCCAGTACAAAGAACAGGAAAGGGTGATCCGCTCTGAATTCTTGTGTGGTTAGAATATGAGTAACAGTCAACGAGTAAAGGTTTATGCCATACTCTGAAACAATTAAATTAAACTAAATTATTACAGAAATAAAATATGTTTGTTAGTAAATAAGCACACTTGATGATGACTAGTTTAAATACAATTGTAGTTTAAACTGTCCATCTCATAACCAGTTACAGTTTTAGTTAAAACGCTGTTAGTAATAAGTTACTGTACACACAATGTGAAATAAAACTATTTTTGAAAATAAAGGAGGCACATACTCAAATCCGATAAATGCAATGCCAAGTACAGCATTCCACAAGGAAGTATGTATATTAGGTCCGTTATTGTTCATCTTTACATGAACGATTTACCGAAGTAACAAAATACCTAATGTCAGTCTATGCTGATGACAGTACTGTGGTTGTAGAAGTGTCCAATAATAAGTCTACAAATGAAAAGAATTAGACTATTATTTAGAATAGTAAATCTATAGAATCGTTGATTGAGTTGATTAGTAAATCAATTGGACGAATAACAACAAATTAAAATAAATTTTGCAAAAACTATGGTTATGTGGTTTAGTTATTGAACGGCTACCCGAAATAATATGATATATGCTATAAATAGACAATTTTGAACAAAGTAGACAACAAAAATGTTATATTTAATTATAATGACCAAGCACTTATTGTCTTCTTATGCGATTTTAATTTTCATATGTAGTAAGTAACCTGTGCAGCTATTCTTATTGCTTACCACGATACTGGAGGCTCTCTGTTATGGTTTGAAGTAATATTTTAGGGCAACTCCACTAATAAAGGTACTTACTATACTCAAATCCAAAAAAGATCTAATGTTTGGACTTAAAATTGTCGATCGTTGTAGAACATATTTTATTAAATGCTCTAACTCTTCCCTCTTTATTGATATATGAGATAGTTGTTTTCGTTAAGTCTAACCAGTAAGTCCACATTTGTTCAGTCGCTCTTCCGATATAGCCTTTGGCAATAATAGAGATAACGGCAGACTATGTATCGTTAGATTTTAATACAACACGAATGTATAAAAGTGTTCCATGTTTGGCTTCCTATACAATACAATATCTAAATCTATAAATAACCCAAATGTACAATAATTCAAACTAAAACTAAAAAGTTATTGATTGAGTATTATTATTATTATAATTATTCAAGTAAAAATAAATATACAATGAACGTAATCATAGGATTTATTATTTAAACACAGTAGTGATAGGTAATCGTTTGCTTTCTAAGCTTTAACAGAATATGTTTAAGCGTGAAGCTCTGGGCATTATAAGAGATAATAATATCCTTACAGGATAAAATGCAAAATTTTTATTGCAAATATTGACATGAGTATAGTTATATCATATCGCCATTACTAACGGCTGAAAAGTTATACGCTCCATTGATATTTATTCTTATAGTAGATTTTACTTTTGTTTCTATATTAAATTTTACTATTATCCTTTAGGAACTTGGTTTCATAATTTTAATTCAAATTTAATTAATTGGTTTCAATTATATTACTATAACCATTAATATGTTTTCAGTATTTATTATTCCTAAATATAATCACATTTATACGTTATCAATTTATTTCAATATTATTTATGCTTAAGACCCAAGTCAAGCTAACATGTGTCTACGTTGTACCTAAGATCGGTAAACTCCACTAAACATAATGGTATTCCTCTCCATTACAAAGAACAAGAAAGGGTGATTCGCTCTAAATTCTCGATTGGCTTCAAAACTCGTTGACGACAACGGACAAGGTACTAATAACTCTGGAACAATTAAAGTATACTAAATAATTACATTGACAAGATACATAATTATGTTTGTAGTTATGCACACTTGACGAAGTCTAGTTGAAATAAAATGTTATGTTTAATTCTCCACCTCGTAACAAATTATAGTTTTAGTTCAAACTCGATTAGTAGTTAAGTTATGGTAAACAACAATCTGAAATCAAATAACTGTTGAATTCTAAACGCAACCACGTTATAAATCCCTTCACGTACAATATTGCAATATAATATATGAAAACTCGGACTTTAACCATTAATTCAGTTAATATATTTGTTAAATTTCTGTTTAGCATAGAACAAATTTCAATAAAAAAGAGGATATCTTTACGTCACAAAAACACAAAATCACAGTTAAACACCCTACCTTTAATTCAGAAAAAAAGTACTGTTCCTGAGGAATTTATTGACAGAATCGAGATTAACACTTTAAATGGGTAACAAACATTTTAAATAGGGCAAAAATGTTCAGCTTAGTTATAGACAAAAATATTAACGTGCAAGGCATCTTGGGAATATAGTAAAAACAAAATTTCTTCTTATATTAATTTTCATTTGTAGTAAGCTGAAAAGCATTTTTTTTGCTTACCACGTTATTTATTGTGAGCTCTTTGTTACGCTTTCGAATAATATTTTGGGGCAAATCAACTAATAGTATCTACTATATTCAAAAGAAATGAAAGAACATAGCGTATACTTACTGTTGGCAGCTGCTGCCACCGCACCTTCCTCGTTCACTTTAATGAAAGCTTTCTGTATAGCGTCACTTACATACAAATCCTTAACATCTTTCAAGAGATTGTATAATTTGGCATTCTTTGATTGGAATAGTTTTGTAATATTCATCTAGAAGTAATAATGAACTGATTAGCAATTTGTGTAGTTTTATGTAAAAATATACAGATAATACATTTCAGAAAGACTAGGTAGGAATTTAGAATATTAACTAAATTGAATAAATATATATATTCAAATTATTTAGTTCTTCTTTGCATATGACATGGAAAGAAAATAGTTGCATTAAATTAATTTTACCTTTTCGAGAACCTCTTTAATATTTGTAGTTGTTTCAATTTTGAATTTGGGCAGGTAAATACTTATTCCGGCTGAATACATTTGTTTACGAGCGTTGTTTAAAACTGATGGATCCTTCATTTTTTTAATAAGATTATTAATGCCATCAATTTTGTTTGGAAGTGCCACTACGAGGGACGTCTCACTGCCTTCATATTCCATTTCTAGAAACTGAAATGTACAATGTTTGTGTTAATTACTATTTAAATATTAATGTATAATAAGTCAATGTAATACGATATCCTAGGTAAATATTTTATTACTTTGGCATCAAATTCTTCACTATCGGCGTAATTGAAAAACCCAGATTGGTGCATCATTGGAAGACGTTTTGTCAATTGTTTGGTTACATGGAAGTCACGGTTTTCAGTTAAGTATGTCTTAAATGGCTTAACCCATTTTCCCTGAAAAGGAATGAACGTATCGTTAATATAGGGTTACAAAAATAAATTTCCTGTAATTAAATGATTTGATATTATATACCTTGAAATAAATAGCATTAACTAGTATGGCAGCGGTATCATCGTCAATAGATGAGGGATCTACCAAGTTCTTGATACGTTGATGGGTGTGATCTTCAACCTGTAAAATAATTGTTATACTTATTTAGTCATTTTAGAACTTTTTAATGTCATTACAATAATTATTTCTAGTTATAATTTCTAGTCTGTGCTATTAAATTCGACCAAATAAATATTTTACATTAATTACAATTAATTATTGATCGGTGCTTGTAGGATATATCCTTAAGTTGTTCCTTATCTATTTCTTCTTCTGTTATAAGCAGCACATGGCTTTTGGTTTCGATGATACTTAAGTAATTTTACTCTTTAGCTTCAGCGACCAAATGCTGTTTTATACTTAAAAAAACAATTAAGATGTATGAGAGAAATCATGTTTATAGCTTTTATCCCTGCAACATTGTAAACTGGAACATTCATTTTCGAAGATGTCATCGTATCAGTGTTACCTTTCGTCTAAATTAATATCTTAAGTGTCGCATTAATTCAATTTTCAAATAATGTAAGTTAATGTGTACCCATGCGTTGATTTCGGCGGCAGCCTTTGCATTTTGATTGAAGTCAATGTTTTCAACTTCTGTATGGAAGATCTTTTTTGACATGGCAGCAAATTGATCATTCAACGAGTAATCATCACGAATGTACACTTTGTTAGCCAGTTCTAGATCCACACCTTTCACTGATCGCAGGCTAGCGTTCATGTCCGAAAACACCAGCTTCGTCTGGGAAATAAATCAAAGTCATTAAACTTATGATAATCACAGTAATCCAATAAATTCTCAGAATATTTCTTATTGCATTTTATTTTCACGATTCATTATTTTCTAACATGCCAAGCACTTAAGTTATAAAAGATTATTTATTTCATAAAATTGGTAATCAGACGTATGTACATATTTTTAATATTAATTGATCCGTAACAGTTCTTCTGTGATAGCTCAGTGGGGAGACCAACAGACTGTAATGCAAAGGGTCTCGGGTTCGAACCCACGTCGCGCACCTCTGACTTTCGGAAGTTATATGACTTTTCGAAATTATGTGCGTATTGATTGACAATTATCGCCTGCTGCGTGCCTCGGAGAGCACTGTCAGCCATCGGTCCCGGCTACCATGAACATCTATGGCAGTCGTTATTGGGCAGTCAGTGTCCTATAATATCCTGACACTGGTCTAGCCTTAGGGTATCGTTAGCCTTCGGTTTGCGGAGGTCAGGTGACAGCCGCTCCGTGTAAAACTGATATCCAGTTAAATCCGGTTAGACTAGAAAAGCCGACCCCAAGTGACTTGGGAATAATAAAGGCTAGGGAGAAGAAGAACATTTCTTCTGTGTTTACCACTTTGTTACCATCGGGTACTTACAATGTTGTCATTAGGAAAACCAATAGTACTGAGGATTTCATCGTGTGATGATCCCACCGACGCCAGAGCCAGTTGTGCTAAGGGAGACAGAACCGAGAATGCTGACAGCACACAACTCTGGTCTCCTTGGATTTTTACCACTTGCTAGAATGTAAAATGTTTTATCTTACATTATTAAATAGAGATGAAAAATTTAACATTATATTAACTTCACTTATTATATTCGGTTGTATGTGGAAAGAATTAGGTCTGTGCTATGACTAATTAGCTATCTGGTCACACTTTGAGTTGTATAGTCAATTTATAGTTATTAAATCAATTTCTTTACTATTTCTGGATTGCAAATGGGACATAATCGTTATGCTCTATAAGTTAAAAGAACTAAAAATATCCGTTATACATACCTCGAGCATGTTAGCAGAAAATTTGTCATTGCTTTTCTTCAATATTGTTTCTAAGTCAGAGTTTGACATGACTGTTGCCACTAGGGCAAATACTAAAGCAAAATCAGTAAAATTATTTAAAATCATTGTAAGCAAATATAAAGTAAATTCTCGCCATATAGTACACGAGTTTAAGATAAGTAGCACTGTTACGGCTTTTTGCCCATAGAATTACCTCGCTCATTTCTTCACGTTCATCTCATCTAATTATTTTCCTTGAGGAACGAATAAGTGCATCGCTAGGTTTTTTTTAACTTGCGGGAATGCTTTGACGCATATCTCTCCGCGGGGCGACGGAGAGGTTATGTTTGACTCACCGGGGAAAGATGGTGAGTGACATTCCGGTAATACCGAATAAACCTATCACGGTGTTCCTCGACATAACCGCAATCGGCGGGGCCGCGCGAATGGCTTTCACATGCAATCGCAACCCCGCCGAGGTTTCGGCCCGCCATATGAAGCGGCAGGCCACTACACAAATAGACAACCACAAATTTTACTGTCCCCCTGAGGGCGGGATGGACACACGATACAGAGGCGCGCGTGGGAACACGTACGCCGCCTCTCGAACCTGGTGCTGATTGGGTGGCGGACAGGCCCAAGAAGCCCACCACCCCCAGGTCAAACCTCAGGGTGGCTGGAGGTCGTCTCGCGCCCTACGGCAAGTGCATCGCTAGGTATTGCAAGCTATCATAAGTTACGATAACTATTTACAATCAATTGGGCCGTATGCTCTTTTATCATCTTGGTACAAAGACAAGTCTAGATATAATTACATTTAAAGGTATAAATATTCAAATATTTATATATATATATATAATAGTGACAACACTGGTAAACTTTTATGAATAAATATAAAACTTACTGCATAAAAGACGATTCATATTGACCGCTGTATCACAGGCAAAAACTTTACCAATACTGATCGACTGCTGGCCCAGACTTCTTTTAAATAGTCGGTCATTTAGTGAGATAGCGTTAACTACCAATATGTATTACGTAATAAAATGATTAGTCAAGTGTGTAACGAATCTACTTTATCTATGTATATAATAGCAATAAATAGAGTTTGGGCTATAATTATAGTGAGACATAGAGTACCAAACCATTTTCTGTTAATTATTTATAATAAATCTTTTAGGGTACGCTAAGTAATCTCGCTACACTAAAAAGAAATTCGAAAATATTAAGACCATAGGTAGACGGTCTTAATATAACTTTTCCTATATTTAAGCTAGGTTAGTTGGTAGTAGACAGGTAACAAGAATACTTGTATTAGTCAGTGATCTAGTAACCTACAATGTTAGAGATTATAGCCTGGTTCCTATATTAACAAACTAGTCATTTTAGCTATGTACTGACAGTTGGGTCAAAATTAAATGTCCGTAGGCAAAACAACTCATTTCTTGAATATAGAAACCGGGCCTTAAGGATTTGCATGTCAAAAGCAACAGCTTGCACCTTAATGATTTTATTCTAATTTCTCGGCAATGAGGTGGTAGCACTAAAAATATCTTCATCTTAGCGTTTCGGTGGCAATCATTTCTCCATATTATATAGTTGCGGCCCAGAATGAAGCCACCTTGACTGCATCGTCTGAAGCCATCATCAAGTCCAAAAAATATATATTTAATTTTAGTGCTAACCGTTTTCTTTTATCTTTTTTCAAAAAAATCAATGGTTATTCTCATTCATTCTTGTATCGCAGATTTTATTTGACCATAGTAATTAGTGAATCATTACCTTCTAATAAAGCTAAGCCTTGCTTAAGTTTCAGTCGGTGGTCTACCCACATGATATTTGTGGATAGAGCAATGTCTATTAGTATTCAAATGACAAGACGATTTCTTCAAAAATAAAACTCTTGTTCTCATTCATTCCCGTATTGCTAGAGACTTTACTTGATTTTTCAAAGCTATGTAGTTTTTTAATTATCTAAGCAACTTTGCCCGCGTAAGCTACAGTTTGCGATCGGACTACATTATGCACTATAAATCCCGTTCTAATGCACAGAGGTTGATGCGATATGACTTACAACTAATTTAACAAGTTTTAAAAAACATCCTAATTTCAATAGAGAGGATGGTTGGAATGTACCACCAGCTTGGGATCCAGTCATTCAAATAGTCAAACCCAAGAAGAAGCAAAACACAGCTAGACTTCATGATACTTTGAGCTCATTCTGCGTAAATAGGAACACCAAAGATTAAATTATGTTCGGGTACTTTGAATTATCTAGGTACACTTGAGAACGTTGGGACAACTACCATCTTAGTCTCCCCGTGAACATGGCTGCTGTAAAGCAATCGAAACGTTGGGGCAAAGTGTAAACTCAAATATAAATAGTTTTAATTAAAAATATATAGCTTAAATAGTAGTAAAGTTCAATAATAGTAGTGTTAGAGTTTTTCAAAATTATGTAATAACAGTGTTATAAAGTAAAATAAACAACGCGACAAAATCCGTATAAAGTGTTTAATTTCAATGTATAACATTCGCGTAAACATAAGACAATATTACATGAGAGTTATTTAATTCACATAGTGATAACAAACATCAACCACATCGAACCGAATGATCAAAATAAAATTAATACATTACCCATCTGAGCATTACCCAGTATTCCCACCTTATTTAATTTTTAATTTAGTTATTAATAGATAATAACAATAAAATGTCAAAAATAATCTTTATTTCCAAAAATCTTCTGATATATTCTGCATTTTCTCCGACCAGGAATTTTTCGTCTCATTTTAAGGGGGATGAATACGGGCCAAAAATTTTTTTTGCCTTCTCTTCGATATGTCCTGTTTTATGCGATGCTATCAAAATTACGACATCGACAGACATCGCTTACTGTCAAAAGTCTATTTAAAGTTTCTAATAAGGATAGGATATTAGATACTGTAAAATATATTGTATACCTCTCCAGTTTTTAAATAAAAGTCCTCTTAAATACTTTTTAAATAGAGTAGTTAATAACCAATCTAACCATATATTACACGTATAGATTTGCATTAAAAATAATTAAAATATGACCATGTAAACTGGTGGAATTCCGTGCTACATAATTGACATTATTTTGAACATCAACTTGCAAGTCAAGTTTTATTTAAAAAAAGCGAAGTAATCTATTTTAAATGCTATATCATATGTATTAGACATTCAGTCAGATATGTACATTAACAAAATATTCAATATCGAACATTTCCAAAACCCATTTTTTGAGACGGTACGCACGGTTTGGTCCCATAGTGCGACGTTTCGGTTGTTTTTCAGCAGTCATGTTCACGGGAAGAGTGTTTTGTAAAAAATAAACAACGCGGTAAAATCCGTATAAATTTGTTTTAATTTCAATGTATAACATTCGCCTAAACGTAAGACAATATCACTTAATTCGTTAATAAGTTAGTAAAGTAAGTGGTTTTACTGTAACAGCTTGTTTTACTTATTTTATTTACCTAAAGTTTCCACAAGGTTTCCATTCCGTCTACAATCAACTATAGTTAAAATGTCATTTAGATAAGAATTACTAAAGGCTATATTTTTATTTAATAGTTAGTTAATGACAAATGGGTATAACATTAAAAGGTATGCTATAATATGATATAATAATGTACTTATCACTAGCATAAGGCACTGGTACTTGCGGTGGTAAATATAATGCATACTATCTTATACATATTATTATTATCGACACCTGCAAGGAAGAGCATCGTAACACACTTGGCGATTTTGAGATACAATCATATGATTTATAAAAAGCAATCCATTTTATATGCACTCACTCCTGTATCTAAATTATTTCAAATTACGGTTTTAGTTAGTTAGTGTTAAAAGATTGTAACGCAGCGCTCGCATACGATGATAAAATAAAAGGGTTTATTTAGTTGCACCTCACTGCCTATGCCAGTAATTGACAATAATACATAGAACAAATTGTAATACGAGATACAAGATAAGAATAATATTTTCGATTCAAGAAACAAAGACAGGCCTGTAACATGAGTTGCAATGACATTTTTCAACAAAAAGGACATTAGCGAGATTGTTGTTTTGAAACATTAATTATGTGACATTTTTAAGTGCCTACACAGACTTTTTTTTTCTTTTTTTTTACGTTGCGGAATGCAATGACGCATATCCCTCCGCGGGGGCGGAAAATACACACGTAAGATAGAGATATGCTTATTATTTTCCTACATTGGACACAATAACATTTTACAAAAGTGAAACGAAACAGCCATTAGCTACATATCCTTTATTATAGTTATAGAATGTAACAATAACTTGTAAAATAATTTCTACCGTTCCAGAATTCGGTATAGCGTATTTCAGCGCATTTATATCTAACCTGAGATTCGAAGCGGATCATCCCTTCCTGTTCTTCTTAATGGAGAAGAAAAACATTATATTTAGTGGAGTTTTCCGATCTTAGGTACTTGGTCACATCAAAACACTTATGCCTTGAGCATGATTATTTCTTTACTAAACTTTTCTAGTAATACAATAGGTATACACTGCCCATACTAAGTATTCATAATTCATAATGAATCATACTAAGTACGGTTATTGTATACGTATGTATATATAATATAAGTATACTATCTAAATATATTTTACTTATTTCTAACTCATAAAGCATTTAAAATTGATTTACTTTTGAGAATGTTATAGTTTGTAATTTGTAAACATTTATATAGAAAGTTATATAATTTTTAAGTCTTACATTGGCTTAAATATAAAATTTCTTGAACTTACTAATTACTTTCTATATACGACAATTGTTCTTGCATTATTTATTGATACTATTATATTTATGTTTAGAAATTTTATGTTAGCTCTAGGCAAATTTATCAAAATACAGGAAGCAATACTCAATTGATATTAAGATTCGATTATTTTTATAATTACAACTTTGCCGTCATAGCTAGTTTGGTTTGACGGTTTCATTTACTGGCTGAAAAGAATGCCACTGACATGAAAGTCCCGCATATCATTTTCTTTTCTATTATTTATATTGCGAACTTCATCATACAATACATCACATGCAAACGAAATACACAAAGATTATGCTACTTGTAGTTAGGGACACCACCGTATAACTTAACGTTGGGTACCTATTGAGAAGTACCACATTTAACATGAAACTCATGATCCGTCTAACATAAACAAGCTTCTTTAAATTTTAGTTCAACTTCTCATTGCAGAACTTGTGAGCCGAACAGAATAATCTTATTCTCAATAACTTTATTTTCTTGGGTTATAGTTATAAACGATGTTGTATGTGGCATGTTTTTAAAAATGTTTGATAAATAAGCACCACCATCCATGTTTTTTTAAATACTTCAGAAACAACTTTCTTAAATCTTAAAAATATTAATTTACTTCAAATGTCTGTAAAAAAATTGTCTCATGACTCAGATGCCTTAATCATGATTCATTATATTGTTTACACATTACTTCAATAAAATAACATAAAAAATAAATGTTTTATCTTTCAAACTAGCCATTATTTCCAACTAACTGCAAAATTTTGGGTTTTGTCATCAAAGTCATTAAAATTACTAAAAAGAATGTCACATTTCGTCTCAGACAAGTATGTTCCAAACACTAGCTCCGAATTACGGCTTTGCATTGATCTTCCAAACACTCTGTATATAGGTACATATCAAGCTAATTGCACTACAATTTTTAAGACCTGTGTTATAGACCTGGTATCTAAGTACTTATAATAAAGTGTAGGTAGACAAGTTGATAATAAATAATTACTTAGATCAGTAATGCCGGTGATTTAGATACCTCTATATAACAAATTCCTAAGTATTTATTTAACTTGTTAGTTAGTTATCTTGAATGCTATTTGAAAGTGGGCTCAATTTCTTTTTGTAAATTACATTGATAGTACTTAATAATGTAGGCTAAATAGAATTAACAATTAAATAAACTTGGTACTTATCGGTTCTTTTTAGATGAATTAACATACTGTTTCTATTTTAATTTATATTTGGTACGTTTATTCACGGCTATACTATTAATATACCTAAAACGTGTTTCAAGTAGGCACCAACAATAGGATAGGATTCCCTTTTTAAGAATATATAATATAAGAAAAAGAATCACATGCATAAATAAACTTTTCAGAACTAAGCTTCGAGGTCAGGTCCTCGTTTAGATCGACGACAGATTTCGTGGCCAATCATCCGTTCCTATTTCTAGTGCGATGTAAAAGTGAACTGCTAAAACTAAACATAATTACGTTCACGGGAGTATTCGTGTCATAACGCAATACTAAATTAATAGTATGTATCGCTTGATGAAATATAAATGCATGAGGTTGATATGACATTGTAGTCAATGGTGTTTTAAACAGTAGCAAAAGCAATGCTTCAAGTTCCATAACTCACAAAGAATTCAACAAAAAGAGCTACATTTCATGTCTCATGAGGTCTTTAATCATGAAATGAAGTGAAATGCCAATATTTAGTCCGTTATAATTTGTAATGTGGCATTTGTAGCGTTTCACTATGCTATTAAAAGCTGGTGAAGGCAATATTGTCGTAGTTTTATCATCGTAATTTTTTTCAAGACGAGCAATAAATCTATGTTACTTTTAAAATTCGTTTATTGCAATTATTACGTAAACATATTTCATACAAAAATATAGATAATTTAGTCATGGTTGTTAAACTGAACACTAACGTGTAAAGAACGGATAATAAAGAATAGACATGGCTAAAGAAACAAGCGTTTTCATTGGCGGCCTCTTTACTACTTATATTAGTTTAAATACTTTTTATGATTTTATAAATACGCTGTTCTTTTAGTAATATATTTATAATTTTTAAAGGTAAAGGGAATTTATTGTTATGAACATTACATTCAAATTTTATAGAATATAATATTCTTCAATCTTCGTTCATAATTATGGTATTATATCAATTACAGATACTAATTTTATGCGTTCACTTGCATTTCTATACGCCTTCTTGCATGTTAAAATCGCACTTGCATGTTACTAAAATTATCTTTAATTAATCGAAAAATTTTATACCAGGTTATCTTCCAATTGGTTGCGGAGCTTATTAGTTATAAGTACCTTTGAAATACTCTTTTATTAGATTTAATTTATTCTTGATAAAATATCAGTTATTATTAATTTGTATTAACATTATTATAGAATCTAAAAATAAAAGGACATAAAATGTTTTTGACAAAAAGTATTAAAATGTTTTTGTTTTCTAAAACTAAGTATTTATATATCCCAGTTTTATATCTAGAAATCATAATTAATTAATTAATTTAAAAAACAAATGTTCGAAACGCAATCTTTGTTTTTATTGTTATTAGATAGGTAACTAATATTGTTTTATGCTTTTCAGGTAAATTTAAAGGTCGTACCAGACGGCGTCAAGTGAAACAACCGTCAACATTTAGCATTAAAAATAAATTACTTTCAAACATACATGTTTCTTTAAGTTTCATAGCACCTTAAAATGCCCCAAGCCTGAGACAAAATCAAAGCCTAACTTAGAAAAGTCTGTTTATACGTTATGTTGGTGTCATGTGGACATCTATATGCTACAAACCTGAGAATCATGCGTGGTTAACACGACTTGAATGTTATATCGGCAAGAAATACAGTCTATGACGCCAGTTCTGAACGTCATACAATAGTGTCATTTATAAGTCTATATCATGGAATTAATAAATACTAATATGTAGGTTAATTTATCAAACGCGCTAGTCTCAGAAATTGCTGGTTCGAATTGACAAATTATTTTAGTGTTGGATAGCCCATTTATCGAGGAAGGCTATAAGCTATATAACATCACGCTACGACCAATAGGAGCAGAGCATAACTGGAAAATGTTGCAAAAACGGGGAAAATTCTCTTATGTGAAGCAGACGACGTTTTTTTTTTTTTTTTTTTACGTGGTGGAATGCAATGACGCATATCCCTCCGCGGGGGCGGGCGGAGGGATTATGTCGGACTCGCCGGGGTAAAGAAAGATGTTGAAAATATAATGTACCTCCCGGGATACCGACTAAACCTACCACGGTGTTCCTCGACACAACCACTATCGGCGGGGCCGCGTGAATCGCTTTCGCATGCGGTCGCGACCCCGCCGAGGTTTCGGCCCGCCGTATGAAACGGCAGGCCACTACACAAAATACCTACCCAAACTAGGCACTTCCGACATTATAAAAACCCTACTGTCTCCCCCCTAGAGGGGAGACGGACTCGACACAGAGGCGCGCGTGGGAACACGCACGCCGCCTCTCGGACCTGGTGCTGAACGGATAGCGGGCAGGCCCACAAAGCCCGCTACCCCCAGGTCAAACCTCAGGGTGGCTGGAGGTCATCGCGCGCCCTCCGGCGCCCGGCTCTGCGGTTGGGGAGAGGGTTTAAACGCTCCCTCTCCCGCTCCGCCGCCTCCTTGATGGAAATTACTTCCTCACAGAAGGAGGCGACGGCGTTCGACCTCTCACTCCGGACCATAGACTGAACTACGGCCGGGAGCGAGAGGACAACCGATCCGACTGCCGCGATCAACTCACGGCGCTGCGATGCCCAGGCGGGGCAAATCGCCAAAGTGTGCAGCGCCGTGTCCTCTATAACGTCGCGGCAGTCGCCGCAGTGGTGACAACCGGGCGTCTCTTGCCGGCGTATACGACACAGGAACTGGCCAAAACAACCGTGGCCAGTCAGTACCTGTGTCAGCCGGAAGGTGAGGGCGCCATGCCGCCTCTCCAGCCACTCCTCAAAAACGGGACTTACCGCCACGAAGCAGACGACGTTGCATGGGTCATATATAAGCTTCAGCAACTTCAAACAACAATAATTATAAAAAGGTATATTTTTTTTATTAGCGTCCACTTTTAATTTAACTCTGTTTTGTTGAATTTGTATTTGTATTCGTGTCAATTTACCAAACAGTTTAAATTCTAATAAAAACATTTTTTGTAAATGATTTCAAATTATGTTGTACTCACGACGTGTTCTCCTGTAATTGAAGAAGCACAAATTATCGAAGAAATTTTTGTAATTATTGCATGTACTGTGTATCCTTTGTTGGAGTTCCTAAGAATAAATAAATAAATACCAGCTCTGTATATAAAAGTCCAGCATGCTGGCCCAGAGCTGGTTGACAGACTTCACATATCTTAGAATATTTCTGGTGTCGTTGAGTGCTGATTGTGCTTCATATTTGCTGTCATCTTCAGTGAAGAATGTATTTCTTTTTTCAAGAACAGTCACGCTCAGAATAACTATAGGCTGTAGAGGGAGTTACCATTATTTTCACTATAGCGACAAGTCACTCAAAAATTAGAAATGCTGTTTCAGATGTCATTTTATAGTTATTGTTATTGTGCAATACGTTACCTAAATGCTACGCTGGAGCTATGCTTCTCTCGCGAACTTGCACTAGTAGCATTTTGCTCTGATTGATTCACACACACATACACACTCACAATGGCTGGCAAGTTTGAGTATACATAGATTTAGTTACTAGATTTATAAGATTATATTATTCTATCATCTTGTAAATCATTTATTATATCGAAGCATTGTACTAAAGTTCATTAGTATAACTCATACTCATAATATATAACTCCTTATCTTTATAAAAACTTTCATATTTTCATCTCATCTTCTCCCCTCAGGAGCATGTTCGTGGCGATATTGTATCGAACACGAATTGCTAATCTAGCAACCTAATACGGCCACGCCGAGTGCGCAGCGCCATCAGTGCTAAATCGGAAAGCAAACCGGATGCATTAATTATTAGCAATTCCCTATCATTCATTATCATTTAACATAGCATAGATTAGGTACTCTTTGAGCGGAATAAAACTTAAAGTGTTTTCCAATCGATGTTTAATTTAGCATCTCCTTAGGCATAGCTCCAGCGTAGCATTTAGGTAACGTATCGCACATTTTTGTTATAAGATCGAGGCAGACCTTGCGCACTTGTACTACCATCTTGCTCTGATTGATTCACACACACACTCATAATGGCGTGCACAATTATTGTGTCTGCAATGATTTTTAAAAGAAACTTACATGCTATCTGGCAAATTTGAGCACTGCTGGGCAATGCTCAAATAATAGTCACATCGGCTTACATAGGGGGATTAGATATATATACCTACATTATACGGACCCAGCATTGACCCCTGTGAGACTCTAACTCAGATAATGTACGTACTAACATCTTGCTTCGTGATCTTGGTCTTGTAAGCAGCTAGGATCGGTAATAAAGCTAACACACTATATATTATGGTAGTTTTCGTTTACATTGCATTGTAAATGTTTTATTAAATCAATGATTAAAATTAGGACAATAATTAATTAAAGTATCTAGCTAATCAAAGACGTTTAAGCATTCATTCAAGCATAATATAATATATAACTCCTGAGGGGAGAAGATGAGATGAAAATATGAAAGTTTTTATAAAGATAAGGAGTTATATATTATGAGTATGAGTTATACTAATGAACTTTAGTACAATGCTTCGATATAATAAATGATTTACAAGATGATAGAATAATATAATCTTATAAATCTAGTAACTAAATCTATGTATACTCAAACTTGCCAGCCATTGTGAGTGTGTATGTGTGTGTGAATCAATCAGAGCAAAATGCTACTAGTGCAAGTTCGCGAGAGAAGCATAGCTCCAGCGTAGCATTTAGGTAACGTATTGCACAATAACAATAACTATAAAATGACATCTGAAACAGCATTTCTAATTTTTGAGTGACTTGTCGCTATAGTGAAAATAATGGTAACTCCCTCTACAGCCTATAGTTATTCTGAGCGTGACTGTTCTTGAAAAAAGAAATACATTCTTCACTGAAGATGACAGCAAATATGAAGCACAATCAGCACTCGACGACACCAGAAATATTCTAAGATATGTGAAGTCTGTCAACCAGCTCTGGGCCAGCATGCTGGACTTTTATATACAGAGCTGGTATTTATTTATTTATTCTTAGGAACTCCAACAAAGGATACACAGTACATGCAATAATTACAAAAATTTCTTCGATAATTTGTGCTTCTTCAATTACAGGAGAACACGTCGTGAGTACAACATAATTTGAAATCATTTACAAAAAATGTTTTTATTAGAATTTAAACTGTTTGGTAAATTGACACGAATACAAATACAAATTCAACAAAACAGAGTTAAATTAAAAGTGGACGCTAATAAAAAAAATATACCTTTTTATAATTATTGTTGTTTGAAGTTGCTGAAGCTTATATATGACCCATGCAACGTCGTCTGCTTCGTGGCGGTAAGTCCCGTTTTTGAGGAGTGGCTGGAGAGGCGGCATGGCGTATTTATTTGGTCAAATTTAATAGCACAGACTAGAAATTATAACTAGAAATAATTATTGTAATGACATTAAAAAGTTCTAAAATAACTAAATAAGTATAACAATTATTTTACAGGTTGAAGATCACACCCATCAACGTATCAAGAACTTGGTAGATCCCTCATCTATTGACGATGATACCGCTGCCATACTAGTTAATGCTATTTATTTCAAGGTATATAATATCAAATCATTTAATTACACGTAATTTATTTTTGTAACCCTATATTAACAATACGATCATTCCTTTTCAGGGAAAATGGGTAAAGCCATTTAAGACATACTTAACTGAAAACCGTGACTTCCATGTAACCAAACAATTGACAAAACGTCTTCCAATGATGCACCAATCTGGGTTTTTCAATTACGCCGATAGTAAAGAATTTGATGCCAAAGTAATTAAAATATTTACCTAGGATATCGTATTACATTGACTTATTATACATTAATATTTAAATAGTAATTAACACAAACATTGTACATTTCAGTTTCTAGAAATGGAATATGAAGGCAGTGAGACGTCCCTCGTAGTGGCACTTCCAAGCAAAATTGATGGCATTAATAATCTTAATATTGTCTTCTGTTTACGCGAATGTTATTCATTCAAAATTTTGTAATACAGTGATAAATAAACAACGCGATAAAATCCGTATATAGTAGTTTAATTTCAATGAATAACATTCGCGTAAACAGAAGACAATATTATGTAAATCAGTACGGACTGGAAACAGCAACAAAAATACGCCGGTTAGAAGATCTGCAAACTAAGCGCGCAAGATATGTAACATCTTTAAATTTCTTGAAGAGATGTCGTGATCACAGTCTCATTCCTACGTGTGTCAAGATATCAGCCAAGAAAGACATACGAGGAAGCGCTAAGATCTTAAAACAGGCAAGTCAAAAGTTATTAATACAAGTTATCAGAGAACATCGCGCTGACTTACGCAGCATAAATAGGAACGTTGAGATTTTGTCTAATGACATACAGAGATTAATAACTCCATTTGATTTTAAACAATGCATCAATGCTATAAATCACAGAGAAAGATCAAAATATAATGCGTGTAAAACGAACAAAATTCAAAAATATGAAAAATTATTATCAAAATCAAATGCCAACAGCAAGAAACGAAACGTCAGTGCACGGACCAATGACACGCCGCCGTCATCTCAAAGACAAGCAGTTATTAATCTGTCAAAACAAACTTTAGACAAAACAACCGAAAAAGTATTAAGTAGAGGTTTAAATTATGCAATAACACCGGCTAGGATACCGTATGAGGCCATTATTTGCAACGTCGAGGACTGCCTAGTCAAGAATAACATAAGAAAGGAAGATTTGGAGGCTATACGTCAGGATATTTCATCGGTCTTGCGTCGAAGTAAAGTGCCCAGACCGAATCTTCCCAAAGATGAATTCGTCGCATTGAAGAACTTGCGGGCTAGGCCAGATATTACAGTACTCCGTGCAGATAAAGGAAACGCTACGGTAATAATGGATACGTCAGATTATAAACATAAAATTGAAAATTTACTTTCGGATGAAACAACATATAAACAGGTTAAAACAGACCCTACAAACAAAATATTAAACAAAACCAAAGACATCATATATAAATACTCCGAAAGACTAGATCTAGACGTTAAACAATTAATACCAGCTTGCGTAAAACCTCCAAAGCTGTATGGGTTACCAAAAATACACAAGGAAAACGCTCCTCTACGTCCTATTGTGAGTCAGATCGACACACCAACTTACAGATTGGCTCAGCACGTAGCGAAGATACTCTCACCACTCAGAGGCAACTCGAGAGCACATGTAAAGGATTCATACCATTTTGTGAGTGAGATTAAACACCTATGTCTCACTAACAATGAAACAATGGTTAGTTTTGATGTACAGTCATTATTTACATGCATACCTGTACATGACTGTATTGAAATAACTAAAAGGAAGCTAATAGAGTACAATATGCCTGAGGAATATGCAGAACTACTTAAGCATTGCTTAACAACTGGCTATCTGTTGTGGGACAATAAATTCTACATACAAGTCGATGGTGTGGCAATGGGCTCCCCAGTATCGCCTGTTGTTGCCGATATACATATGGAGGACTTCGAGGCTCGAGCTTTACAGACTGCCCCCATCACACCCAGGATTTATAAGAGGTTTGTAGATGATACTTTTACAATATTACCAACAGATAGTGTTAGTGTATTCCTAGAACATCTTAATTCCATTAATAACAACATCCAATTTACTATGGAATTAGAGGCAAATAATTCATTAGCATTCTTAGACGTACTTGTCATCAGGAATCCTGATCATACTTTGAGCCACACCGTGTATAGGAAAAAGACCCATACAAATAGGTACTTGAACGGTGAATCTCACCACCATCCTAAACAGTTAGCTACCGTGGGAATGTCTTTGTTTCAGAGAGCCCACGGGATCTGTGACAAAAAACACCTGGACGCCGAGCTTCAACATGTCAAGCAAGTACTGCAAGACAACAAGCTCCAACAGCCGCGCCGCTGTCACAGATCCCGAAAAAAGCCAGCCACAGTCGAGCGCCAGCCTGCTATACTGCCTTATGTAAGGGGTGTCACTGACAAGATTGGCTACATCTTGAAGCGAGCTTCAATCAACACATACTTCAAGCCGCCAACGAAGATAAGTCAATTTTTACCATCCGTCAAGTGCCAATTACCTTTACAAGATGCAGGGGTCTATAAAATAGATTGTGACTGCGGACTCTCATACATTGGTCAAACCAAGAGAAGCATAGGCACCCGCATAAAAGAACACATAGCTGACGTAAAACACAAACGCTCGTTGAAGTCTGCTGTGTGTGAACACGTACAACAGGGGACCAACCACTACCTGAGATTTGACAAACCACAGATTCTCGCTAAAGAACACCGATTCCTGCCAAGGATGCTTCGCGAGGCTATTGAAATTAAAAAACATCCCAATTTCAATAGAGAAGATGGTTGGAATGTACCACCAGCTTGGGATCCAGTACTTCAAATAGTCAAACCCAAGAAGAAACAAACCACAGCTAGACTTCATGATACTTTGAGCTCATTCTGCGTAAATAGAAACACCAATAATTAAATTATGTTCAGGTACTTTGAAATAACTACACTGGAACATTGAGACAACTACCATCTTAGTCTCCCCGTGACCATGGCTGCTGAAAAGCACCCGAAACGTCGGGGAAAGTGTAAACCAAAAATAAATAGATTTAATAGTTTAAATAATTTTATTAGCTTATAAATTAGTCAAATAAAATCAATAGTAGTAGTAGAGTGATATATTCAAAATTTTGTAATACAGTGATAAATAAACAACGCGATAAAATCCGTATATAGTAGTTTAATTTCAATTAATAATCTTATTAAAAAAATGAAGGATCCATCAGTTTTAAACAAAGCTCGTAAACAAATGTATTTAGCCGGAATAAGTATTTACCTGCCCAAATTCAAAATTGAAACAACTACAAATATTAAAGAGGTTCTCGAAAAGGTAAAATTAATTTAATGCAACTATTTTGACATATGACATATGACATGCAAAGAAGAACTAAATAATTTAAATATATATATTTATTCAATTTAGTTAATATTCTAAATTCCTACCTAGTCTTTCTGAAATGTATTATCTGTATATTTTTACATAAAACTACACAAATTGCTAATCAGTTCATTATTACTTCTAGATGAATATTACAAAACTATTCCAATCAAAGAATGCCAAATTATACAATCTCTTGAAAGATGTTAAGGATTTGTATGTAAGTGACGCTATACAGAAAGCTTTCATTAAAGTGAACGAGGAAGGTGCGGTGGCAGCAGCTGCCAACAGTAAGTATACGCTATGTTCTTTCATTTCTTTTGAATATAGTAGATACTATTAGTTGATTTGCCCCAAAATATTATTCGAAAGCGTAACAAAGAGCTCACAATAAATAACGTGGTAAGCAAAAAAAATGCTTTTCAGCTTACTACAAATGAAAATTAATATAAGAAGAAATTTTGTTTTTACTATATTCCCAAGATGCCTTGCACGTTAATATTTTTGTCTATAACTAAGCTGAACATTTTTGCCCTATTTAAAATGTTTGTTACCCATTTAAAGTGTTAATCTCGATTCTGTCAATAAATTCCTCAGGAACAGTACTTTTTTTCTGAATTAAAGGTAGGATGTTTAACTGTGATTTTGTGTTTTTGTGACGTAAAGATATCCTCTTTTTTATTGAAATTTGTTCTATGCTAAACAGTAATTTAACAAATATATTAACTGAATTAATGGTTAAAGTCCGAGTTTTCATATATTATATTACAATATTGTACGTGAAGGGATTTATAACGTGGTTGCGTTTAGAATTCAACAGTCATTTGATTTCAGATTGTTGTTTACCATAACTTAACTACTAATCGAGTTTGAACTAAAACTATAATTGGTTACGAGATGGAGAATTAAACATAAAATTTTATTTCAACTAGACTTCATCAAGTGTGCATAACTACAAACATAATTATGTATCTTGTCAATGTAATTATTTAGTATACTTTAATTGTTCCAGAGTTATTAGTACCTTGTCCGTTGTCGTCAACGAGTTTTGAAGCCAATCGAGAATTTAGAGCGAATCACCCTTTCTTGTTCTTTGTAATGGAGAGGAATACCATTATGTTTAGTGGAGTTTACCGATCTTAGGTACAACGTAGACACATGTTAGCTTGACTTGGGTCTTAAGCATAAATAATATTGAAATAAATTGATAACGTATAAATGTGATTATATTTAGGAATAATAAATACTGAAAACATATTAATGGTTATAGTAATATAATTGAAACCAATTAATTAAATTTGAATTAAAATTATGAAACCAAGTTCCTAAAGGATAATAGTAAAATTTAATATAGAAACAAAAGTAAAATCTACTATAAGAATAAATATCAATGGAGCGTATAACTTTTCAGCCGTTAGTAATGGCGATATGATATAACTATACTCATGTCAATATTTGCAATAAAAATTTTGCATTTTATCCTGTAAGGATATTATTATCTCTTATAATGCCCAGAGCTTCACGCTTAAACATATTCTGTTAAAGCTTAGAAAGCAAACGATTACCTATCACTACTGTGTTTAAATAATAAATCCTATGATTACGTTCATTGTATATTTATTTTTACTTGAATAATTATAATAATAATAATACTCAATCAATAACTTTTTAGTTTTAGTTTGAATTATTGTACATTTGGGTTATTTATAGATTTAGATATTGTATTGTATAGGAAGCCAAACATGGAACACTTTTATACATTCGTGTTGTATTAAAATCTAACGATACATAGTCTGCCGTTATCTCTATTATTGCCAAAGGCTATATCGGAAGAGCGACTGAACAAATGTGGACTTACTGGTTAGACTTAACGAAAACAACTATCTCATATATCAATAAAGAGGGAAGAGTTAGAGCATTTAATAAAATATGTTCTACAACGATCGACAATTTTAAGTCCAAACATTAGATCTTTTTTGGATTTGAGTATAGTAAGTACCTTTATTAGTGGAGTTGCCCTAAAATATTACTTCAAACCATAACAGAGAGCCTCCAGTATCGTGGTAAGCAATAAGAATAGCTGCACAGGTTACTTACTACATATGAAAATTAAAATCGCATAAGAAGACAATAAGTGCTTGGTCATTATAATTAAATATAACATTTTTGTTGTCTACTTTGTTCAAAATTGTCTATTTATAGCATATATCATATTATTTCGGGTAGCCGTTCAATAACTAAACCACATAACCATAGTTTTTGCAAAATTTATTTTAATTTGTTGTTATTCGTCCAATTGATTTACTAATCAACTCAATCAACGATTCTATAGATTTACTATTCTAAATAATAGTCTAATTCTTTTCATTTGTAGACTTATTATTGGACTATTCTACAACCACAGTACTGTCATCAGCATAGACTGACATTAGGTATTTTGTTACTTCGGTAAATCGTTCATGTAAAGATGAACAATAACGGACCTAATATACATACTTCCTTGCGGAATGCTGTACTTGGCATTGCATTTATCGGATTTGAGTATGTGCTTTCTTTATTTTCAAAAATAGTTTTATTTCACATTGTGTGTACAGTAACTTATTACTAACAGCGTTTTAACCACGGGTGGTAATCTCTGAAGGAAATTTTACAACGTTATGTCTATGGCATGGTCTATGGTCAAGAATTGATTTTGACAACTCTTCACCCTCCCCGCGCCTCCTTCAAGCCCGCCATATTGTTTGTTTTGGTGTACTTTCAAATTTGACAATTTGTCATTACCGTTATAGTTTTGATCGAGTGAGTTTTGCGTTGATTAATTTCCGTAACATCCTCTCAAGCTATCTTAGCAGTAATATTGCGCAAGCGTTTCTACCATGTTTAACAATTGCTGTGTCGCGGGTTGCAACAGTAGACGACAAACTGATTCAATTGCCAAAAACTGAGATAGGAGTCCACAAGTGGTCAAAGTGCGTATCTGCTAGATGAACAAAAAAGTTTCAGTGATCTTCGCAAACTATACGTCTGCGTAAAGCATTTTGAAAAGCGATTTCTTACTGCCAAATCAAGAGTTCGTCTTGGAGGTTACTCAACGCTTTTTACGGCTAGTGAAATTGCTTCTGGAGTGCCAGAAACGCTAGATAAAGACACTGGTAAGTAGATATTTTGCCTACCTATCTAATTTCATATAAGTATTAGTTACCCTAATTGTGCTAGACAAAATATTTCTTAAAATACGAATCACTTAGTATCCCTGAGATATATACATAAAATATACATTTTTAATGAGAATCTTAAGCTTGAATTGCTAATAGAACTTTTCATGGTCATTTGTTTCATTAATATCTGTAAAATTTTGTTGTAAATTATGGGTGCATTTATGTCATAATATTATTTTGCATAACAATGGAGAGCATAAACTTCATTTCACAGATAATTTGTTTGCTTTACCATTTAGCATACACTCATTTAAGTAATATTTACATTTTAGCTAGGTATTGATGAATTGAATGCTTCTCACTATTGATATCTATTGTTAAATGACAACTATATTAATATTAATTAAATAATTAACTCTACATTGTTTCAGAAAACTTGAACACTAATATTGATCATTCTTATTGCAAATATGTATGCAATGAGCTTAATTATAGTAAAAGAAGGTCTACTACTACTCCTATGGGTAAGATTATATTCTAATATACTGACATCACTTTCTTTTTTTTTACGAGTACATAGAATATAATATATACAGTCAATTTTATTTTATAAGATGACATCATTACTTATATATTTATAGTTGCCATCTGGTTTACTGTAAACCTGTGTTCAGGTTATTTGAGGGTACTATGAACACAAACAACATGATATAATTATGTTAATTAATTTAGTATATTATGAACATAATAGTTTTTTTGTGTTATAGCTAACTACTCAGATGGAACAGCTGTCAGCCATACATTAAAAATACGTGGGAGGTTACAACATTCTTCGACAACCTCTTTGACATTGTTAACGGAGCAAGTTTTGCTGCCATGCAAAAGGGCAAACCGTTGAGAAGTGCTGTCACCCAGAAGTCACAACACCACCAATTCTGGTCTGAGGCAATTAAGAAAATTACAAATTTGCGATTTGTTGATAGTACAGGTAAAGAAAAATCAGTACCCTCATAAGCCAATTGGATTGTAACTTTAAAAAGTTTGCAAAGATTATAGCAGTTTTTAGCAGACAAGGGATTTAAAATGATGCGTCCATGCTATTTCCATTCTGATCCCATTGAAAATTTCTTTGGGCAAATGCGGGCGTATAATTACAGAAATAATAATCCGGACTGCCATACTTTTAAAAACACTTTTAAATCTTTACTGATAACAAGGTTTATAAAATTTCGTTCAAATACATTTAATTGTGACGATTCGGCTAAACAATTATTAAAATTAAAATCATTGTTTACCGGAAGTACCACACAAAATAAAGTTGCCGAATCCTCTATAATCGCAGTTTTAATCAGATAACGGCCACTCAAGAAAGATTGAGTGTGCACTCACAAGCCTATACTACAGGGTGGGTCATTAGAAAATATTAAAAAATATACAATGCTCCAATTGTGAATCGAATTTGACATCTAATGAAATAGAATCGGTTCACAAGTGGATCTCAGTAAGAGAGTATAAATCGATACAAAATAAACTGACCTACCTGTCTACACGCGCAGTAAGGCTGTTTAAATATATTACTAAGGAATTTATAGAATACTTAGAAATTAACCTGAACAACATAAAATATTGTGGCATATAAAAATGTTAATCAAATCTAAATATCCTATAGATTTCCTTATTTGTGCTACACACAATAATGTGGCTGAAAATTTTCTGGATTACACCTTATAGTTATCAGTACACAATTGGTGTAAAAGTATAAATAGAATATTAAAAGGTACTGATATTTTCCGATTGCCTTCAGAATTGCCTCCTATGCAAAATAAAGCATTATTATATTTAAAACTAAATTGAAAAATAAAAATAATAAATATCACTCGTTTTTTATTTGGTTATACCTTTCCTAACAATATAAATACATAAGTGCGTAATAAAAAAAATATCAAACTCAAATCTTCACTAAAGATTTCTGTATAATCTGTTCTGTCAAAATCAATTCTTGAGGTTCAGAAGGTCGAAATTTCTACTTCGCAGATTGTCATCTGTCTGTATACTCTCTGTAATCTGTGGTTTTAACTAAAACTGTAACTGGTTATGAGATGGACAGTTTAAACTACAATTGTATTTAAACTAGTCATCATCAAGTGTGCTTATTTACTAACAAACATATTTTATTTCTGTAATAATTTAGTTTAATTTAATTGTTTCAGAGTATGGCATACAACTTAACTCGTTGACTTTTACTCATATTCTAACCAAACAAGAATTCAGAGCGGATCACCCTTTCCTGTTCTTTGTACTGGAGAGAAATAACATTCTGTTTAGTGGAGTTTACCGATCATAAGTAACGACTTCGGTAGCATAATAAAACGTTAGCTTGACATGTGTCTTAAGCATGAATAATATTGAAATCAATAAATAATGTAGATATGTGATCTGATATTTAAGAAAAATAAATACCTAAAATCACTTTAATATTTATGGTCATTTTATTGCAAACCACTTCCTAAAATTTAGTATAGAAATTTTATTTAAAACAAAAAAAGGAAAATCCACGCTTAGAATTAATTTCTGTGGAGCGCCAACTCTTCAGTCCTTGGTATTGACGATATGATACCCTAATGCCCATAATATCTGTTTATGAAACTCAAAGGCAGTTCAAGAAGAACAAGTAAACGCAAAATCTATTTTTTACATTTCGGAAACTGGTATCCGACAGGGATTTATACTGGTACCATTACATCTAAGCTTCCAATATAAAATCTTCCAATTTGCACCAAAAAGGCGTATTGCCCTGGACTAAGAGTAATTTAGAAATACGGATAAGACCTACTTAATCTGAGAAATCAAAAGGTCAATCCCTTTCTTCCCCACACTCTCCCTCTCTCTATTGTATATATAAATAATATGTATAGAGTTAAATATAAATATTAACTATATTTTATCCGTGTCCTCTTCACATAATAGTTTTGCTGCATCAATGCGTCTTGAAATTAGTTGCTGTAATTGCACGACTAGGACAGTTGTGCAATTACTGCAACTAATTTCAATACCCTTTTGGCAAATAAAATAATGACAAAAGTTGTCACGTAAGGCTATAGACAAAAGTTATAAGTATTTTCCAATTAGCCCTGTATATAAGATACTATGCATTACATTGATCACCAAATGCGTCATTCCTTTACGCAATTGATGACATTATACATCCGTATAATATCATACACGTCAAATTGTTATAATATACTATATTTATTCATTAAAAAGATAGTCATTAGTAATCTCTATTTAAATTACATTTTAACTAGTCTATCGAAATGGAAAGCTTTTGACAACTTTAGAATAGTAAAGAAGACCGTTACTGAATATTAAAGATAATTTTTAAAACTTACTTACCCAGACAGCAACAGAAGTGCAAATCAAATTCGCCAACCTGCACGTCAACGCTGATGGTATGTCTTTCTAGACAAAGAAAAAGGGTGAGCCTTTGTTATGGGATGCCACGTGACCCGACAACCTCGCGCCATCACATGTTTCAAGCACGGTGGCCAAATCTAGTGCTGCTACCTCCAAAATCCTCAAACTAGTAATTAAAGTAAATTTACCGTGGTATTGCTGTTAGCCTTTAAGACATGTTTCGTATCAACAGCAATGCTGAGGAATCACTGATTGGATTCTGATGAGGTTTTCATAGTTTGGTAGCATTAAAATTAAGTATTTTTATAAAAAGAGTGCTATTTTTTTTATCGAGAGTAGTCAATAAGTGTTCTATAGTGAAATATGGAGGATTTCTTGCTATTTTTACAATTAATACAAAAGAAATACACAGATAAATTATATTCGTTACACATTTGACCAATCATTTAAATACGAAATACATTATTCGTAATTAACGTAATCAAAATTAGTAATCGAAAGTATTTAAAAGACATTCGGGCCAGCAGGCGATCAGTATTGATGAAGGTTTTGCCTGTGATACAGCGGTTAAAATGAATCGACTTTTGTGCAGTAAGTATATTTTTTTTTATTCATTAATCTTCCAAACTCCCCTACATTTACAAATATTAAATAAGAATATTGTACTCTTTTCCGGAAATTTTAATTATACCCAGGCTTTTTATTGTATAAGATGATAAACAAGCATAAGGCCCGACTAAGCGATTACCGTACTTTCTGATCCCTTACAATACCTAGCGGTGCACTTGCGCGGTGCTGGCCTCGGAAAATACATTAAAGATGATGGGATGAACGTGAAGAAATAGGCGAGGTGGTTATAGTAGCCTTTGAAACTTTTACTAGGTGGACAATAGGCAGCGTTACTTATCTTGAGCTCGTTTTCTGTAAGGCGATGATTTACTTTCAATTTGATAATAATTACTTTATTAATAAGTTTATAAATACGAAGAAATATGTATTTTGATATTCATAACTAATACTATGAAACATTTATATTGAATATTTGCACGCCTTAATTATATACATAATATAAACACAATTCTTTAAAACTAACTTATACCTAAAATATTATAAAACAGACCTAAAAAAGAAAAAGAAAACTAAAACCCTCTAATAGGCGTCATAGAATTCCTCCGCTGAATTAGACTGGTGTGCCCAGAAGACTGGCAGCATTGCCACGTTGAATGGCAATGCTTATTCTTTCCGCGAAATAAAGGCCAGCCCTCTGGTCACGGGCAGCTAAGTATAAGTATAAGTTTATTGTATTTGTTTTAGTATTTGCCCTAGTGGCAACAGTCATGTCAGACTCCGACTTAGAAGCAATATTGAAGAAAAGCAATGACCAGTTTTCTGCTAACTTGCTCCAGGTATGTAAAACGGATCCTTTTAGTTCTTCTAACTTATGTATAGGGCATAACGATTTTATCGCGTTAGTAATCCGGAAATAAATAATTTGATTTAGATAGTTGATTATTCATAGCACAGACCTAATTCCGTCAACATACAATTTAATATCGATGGCTCCGTCGAATAAACGTGTAACGGCTCAAACCGAAAAATAAATTATTAGCTTATTTCTTTTCTACAGCCCATCCAGCACTTATCAAATTTTTGTCGCAAGATTTTGTCCAAAAATGCCGCAGTAATAAGCAGTGAAACCTTTCTTCTATGGAAAAATAAGTATAAAATCACACAAAAAAATATAATATAATAAATTTTACAAGAATAAACGTGTCTAAACATTGAAACGATTGACAAATTGCAATGTTTGGTCATCACTTTGTGTACTGCGTGTTACACGTTTATTCGTGTAAAAAATGTGTTGCTTCTGTTGGTTAAAGTATTGTACCAGAAATAAAAATGCGTGTTTTTCTAATACAAATAATATTTATGTTTTAATTCTTAGTTAAATACGATTTTAAAAAATGTTATGATTTTATAACAGCAATATCAGCAGAATATACTGTTTAGTTTATTTGTGTTATTATTTGATTCCGTTTATGTTTTATACTGTTATCTTATTTTTATGTGGGGAATGCTTTGACGCATAACTCTCCGCGGAGCGACGGAGAGGTTATGTCGCGCTCACCGGTGGAAAGATACCCCGGTAATAGCGACAAAACCTACCACGGTGTTCCTCGACAACCATAGACGGCGGGGACGCACGATTCCCTTCATATGCAATCGCGACCCCGCCGTGGTTTCGGCCCACTGTGTAAAACGACAGGCCACTACATAAAAAAGACTCCCTCTACTGTCCCCTTGTGGGGGGACAAAGACACGACATAAAGGCGCGCGTGGGAATACGCACGCCGCCTCTCACACCTGGTGCTGATTGGGTGGCGAGCAGGCCCACGAAGCCCACCACCTCCAGGTCAAACCTCAGGATGGCTAGAGGTCATCTCGCGCCCTCCACCGCCTCCCTGATGGTAATTACTTACTTCCTCTCAGAAGGAGGTGACGGCGTTCCACGATCTCTCACTCCGGACCATAGACTGAATCACGGCCGGGAGCGATAGAGCAACCAATCCGACTGCCGCGAGCAACTCACGCCGCTGGCGCTGAGATGCTCAGGCGGGTCAATCCGCCAAAGTGTGCAACGCCGCCGCCGTGTCCTCAACAACAGCGTGGCAGTGGTCGCAGTGATGTCATTCAGGCGTCTCCTGCCGGCCTATCTGACACAGGAACTGTCCAAAACAACCGTGGCCAGTTATTACCTGTGTCAGCCGGAACGTGAGGGGGCTATGCTGCCTCTCCAGCCACTACTCAAAAAAGAGAGTGTTACCGCCACGATCTTGGTATGCCCAGCACTGGGGTGCACAAGTCGTTCCTTCCATTCGTCCACCAGAACCTGGCGGAGCTTGCACCATGCCGCCTCTAGAGCGGGCAGAGCAGGTTCTTCGCCCCGAGCTACCGCTTCCTGGCACCAACGATAGAGCGACGCCAAAAATGCCACTTCCAGGTCCCATGGCATCGATCCGAGATCGTACGATATCCTCCAATCAACCTGACGGCCATGGTGCGTTGTGGGGCACGAGTTCCGTCTCCATGAAGATAGTATCGAGAGAGCGGCGACACCTCCTACGAAGCTGGTGTACTGGCGTCGGGCTACCACGCAAAAATGGCGTAACTGAAAGATGTAATCCGACCACCAGTACACCCGTCGCCTAGCTGGGAAATTATGTTTACGTACTTTTTAAAAGAATTAATAATAAGAGTTTTATTTTTGGAAGAGGTAGGTGTAAATCTATCGTTATGTTAGAAAGTTCAGTTACTTAACTTTAAATAAATTAATATTAGGTTCTAGCAAACTCTTTAATTCAATCCTTGAGATCTCATTCTATTTAGTAAAAGTGTATTACATATCATAAAAAATAATTATTTGACACTAATAAAATTGTAATCTATTTTTGCATGTATTAAGATATTTTTATATATTTTTCGTTATTCTCTATTACGAGAATAAACGTGTAAATGTATATTACGCGATCGTGAAAGTGTATAATTGCCTTTTACAAAAGCCTAATACTGTCTTATTTTCATGGAAGATTTACATTTCAATATGAATAAAAACATTATATCTTAAACGATTTGAGCAATAATGTAACATCACAGGAATAAAAAAGTAAAATGGTTTTCCATGATTTGTCTGAAAACTACAAACATCTTAGTTCAAATTATTTTACAAGTCAGAAGTTAATTTTTAGTCTTTACATTATATTTACCTCTTTTCAACCATAATCGCTTAAAATAATTTCAACCTTTTTATTTTTCTCTGTAAAATTGACTTTATCCACTTACACGTTTATTCAATGGGGCCATCAATATGTTATGTGAAGTCAATATGATGTTAAAATTTTCATTTCTATTTAATAATATATCTAAGATAAAACATATTACGTTCTAGGAAGTGGTAAAAAGCCAAGGAGGCCAAAGTTATGTGCTGTCAGCATTGTCAGTTCTGTCTCCCTTAGCACTAATGGCTCTGACCTCGGTGGGAGACTCACACGACGAAATTCTCAGCACTATTGGTTTTCCTAATGACAACATTGTAAGTAACAAAATGGTAGGTAAACACAGAAGAAGTGGTGTTATGAATCAATTTACATGTACGTGTAATTACCATTTATTTCTAAATAAATAATCTTGCATAACATAAGCGCTTGGCATGTAAGAAAATATCAAATCGTGAAAATATATGTGATGTGAAATATCCTGAGAATTTATTAAATTACAGCGATTATTATAAGTTTAATTTTATTGTTGTATTTCCCAGACAAAGCTGGTGTTTTTGGACATGAACGCTAGACTGCGATCAGTGATAGGTGGATCTGGAACTGGCTAACAAAGCGTTCATTCGTGATGATTACTCATTGTATGATCAATTTGCTGCCTTGTCAAAAAAGATCTTCCATTCAGAAGTAGAAAACATTGATTTCAAACAAAATGTAAGGGCTGCCGCCGAAATCAACACATGGGATCATTAAATTATATTATTTACAAATGGAATAGAAAATTTTAAATAGAATACTTGTCATAATCGTTTAGATCAAAGGTAACACTGCAAGATACGATGAAATCTTGGGAAATAAATGTGCCGATGTACATTATTGCGGCGATAAAAGCTATCAACGTAATTTTTCTTAAACATCTTAATTGTTTTTTAATTATAAAACAGCAATAGATCGCTGAAGCTAAAGTGAAAAATCACTTTAGTATAATCGAAACTAAAAGCCATAAACTGATTTTAACAGTAGAAGAAGTAGATAAGGAACAACTTAGGGATATGTCCTACAAGCACAAATCAATAATTATTTAGTTGTTATTAATGTAAAATATTTAATTGGTTACATTTGTTAGCATAGACATAAAGAACTAGTGGTCCTCTATAAATAATTATTGTAACGACATTAAAAAGTTCTAAACCAACTAAATAAGTATAATAATTATTTTACAGGTTGAAGGTCACACCCATCAACGTATCAAGAAGTTGGTCAATGCCACATCTATTGACTATGACGCTGCCGTACTTGTAAATGCCATTTATTTCAAGGTATATGTAATATTCAATTATTAAATAACTCAAAATCATTTTTATAATCCCCTACTAACAATTCGATCATTCTTTTCAGGGAATGTGGATAAAGCCGTTTAAGAAGTACTTAACTGAAAACCGTGACTTTTATGTAACCAAACAACTGACAAAACGTCTTGCAATGATGCATCAATCTGAATGTTTCAATTACGCCGATAGTAAACAATTTGATGCCCAAGTAACTTTTATAATTTTTCCCTAATATCGTAACTTACTGACTAATTACATAGTAATAATTTGATAATAAATTACACTTACATTGGCCATTTCAGTTTCTAGAAATAGAATATGAAGGTAGTGAGACGAACCTTGTAGAGGCTATTCCGAAAAAAAAATAAGGCAAAAACAATTTTATAAAAAAATTAAAGATCCAACAATCTTGAACAAAGCTCGTAAAGAAATGTATTTTGCTGGAGTACGTGTTTTTTTGCCTAAGTTAAAAATTGAAACAACTACAAATCGTAAAGGGTTCTTGAAAAGGTAAAATTAATGTAATATTATGCAACTATTTTAGTCCCTGCAACCCACATGTCTATTATATTCTCAAGTATATTATATTCATTTCAATTTAGATAATTGTCTAAATTACTAAAAGCTATTATTTTATATAGAAAAATCATTATCCGTATACATATTGCCCTAAATTTAAAATTATCAATGCGTACATTTATTATAGATGAATATTACGAAATTGTCCCAACCAAAAAATGACAAATTATGTAATCTCTTGATAGACAAAAAGTATTTGTATATAAGTGGCACTACTCAGAAAGCTTTCATTGAAGTGAACGAGAATGTGTGGAGACAGTAGATAGTAACCGTAAGTATACACTATGTTCTGTCATAATTGCAAGAAAATATCACACATCATCATTTTCTTCGAAATTATTACATCTGCAAGAGATTTTATTGCCTAATTTAGTTTCTTATTTTGTATGGATATATAAAATAACAAAATTATGCAAATTCTTTTCTTGTATCTCATAACTAAAAACACACTGCCAAATAACCACGGAATTAGTATGCTCAGTGTAAAATAGATGTGTGAATGGCATATATGTATCATAAGACATACATATATGTAGTGTAACGGGTGAACCCGTCACACAATAAAAATATATACATATTATTCGTATATATTTTATTCAAAAAGGAACCTATTATCGAATCCATAAATTCTATATTGAAATATAATCTATACATAAATAAATATAATCTATACTGTAATCTCTTCTACAGACATTAAATGTCAAAGATATGGGACAGCCGGACAAGTGTTGAATGCATTCTGTGAATTTTAGCAAACACTTGAAACATAGTTCTTAAGAACAAAGCATCCCCACATTTGGTTAGCAAAAAGCAGTTATAGGACCACTTTGCACAAGTTAAAGGAAAGGAAAAGGGAACAATAAGCTGTAGTGAATATAGGGTAGGATAAAGTACAGTGCCACAGGAGCCGGTTAACGGTTGACATTCATTTTATTATAATCTTGTAATGCAGAGTTGTTTGGCGGTAATATTGTTTAGAATAAACACATGGATTAATATCCCAGGCTGAGTAAAATATTATATTTATAATAATATATTCAGCAGTGATCCGTATTCCGTTTGTCGCGTGCGCATTAGTATTGGATCGGTACCTTTAATCTCAATCTCAATCAATCTTCAATCTCTAGAAGAATTACCAGGTTTCGATTCCCTGTTGGGTTGTAAGCCGTCAAACTTTTAGTCTATGCGTGATAAGATTATACGAGCGACGATGCTCCCGGGAGTTATCTTTTAAAAAAATAATTAAGTCTATATTATAACTAGTCTTTGTCAAGTGTGCATATCGACTAACAATCATCAGTAATAATTTAGTATACTTGTTGTTCCAGAGTTTAGAGCAGGAGTCGCTGCAACGTCTTTCACTGGTTTTGAATATAACCTAGAGTTCAAAGCAGGTGATCTGCTTTGAACTCCTTTCCTGTTCTTTGTAATGGAGAGAAATAACATTCTGTTTAGTGGAGTCTACCGATCTTAGGTACCTACTGCATAATCATACGTTTGCTTGACTTGTGTATTATGTGTATTAAAATAAATTTATACCAAGGATACATTTTTATTTTCCACATATGTTATGGCGCATGTCAGTAGCCACTAAACGTGTTGTATAATGATATTTTATTTAATCTTAACAATCCTCATACAATTCGCTTTAACTACCAGGTCAGGTCAGGGATACAGATAAGGATCTTTTAACCAGGTAAAAGTACTGTTCCTCACGGATAAATGGCAAATCTACAACACCGCGAGCGACGCCGTTGGCAAAATCTAATTAAAATAAATCAATGTGACAACATTAATAACATTGATCAAATGAACAAACAAATAATGAGTTTTAAATAACAAAACTATTATCTAATCAAAAGAAATTACATGCATACAAAAAAGTTATTAAATCAAATATCAAAATGATCGTAATACAATATGTGAAAAATTTACAATTCCAACATAGTAATTACTATAAAATACTGATGAAATAATAACTATTATTAATATTACTATGATTCAATATTTTTTTATTATTTAAGTCCTAAATTACCTTATCGAAAATCTAATAGTCAAAATACGTACACATTATAAATCCACTATAAATCACAAAGATTTTTGAATCTTTTCAAATGTTATGTTAGGGGAAAGAAAAGAAGAATAATAGAAAAAGCATATACGATATAACGTATTAACGTAACCGCTACTTGCTGATCGGTGAAATACGCTGCTCTACCGAACGGTGGCAGTTAATCAACCATGTGTTGTGTTTCTACGGTAAAGATTCTAGGTTGCATGCATTAGGCTGACAGCAGGGAGGCCATTGTGATCAGCACTTTTAGCCAGGAAATGTCTATAGTGTTTGAAGCCCTTAATAGCTGTATTTATTTAATATATTTTGTTTACCTAGTTGAATTACAAAATAGAATGCTTAAACATACTTATATAGCTGAAATTGTCACTGCCAAGGACTGGATATTTTCGCTGCAATCTTTTAGAGAGGAAGTACTTTCCCAGTCAGAAAAAAGAAAATCTTACTCAATATTGACCATTGAGTGAAATACTAGTATTAAGGCAAGGATCATTATAGCCTTACCTTATGATAACCTTTAAATTCTATTTTAATGACATAATGTCATGTGTACTATGAAGTTTATTTAAAATTCTTCAAAGAAATAAAAATCCTCATATTATAATGGGTTAGGATACGTTTATGTTTATATCAAAATGATTAGTTTGGCATGCCACAAGTGAACATTCGGGCACCACTTTATTTCACATTCTTATGATCATATAATTTTGTATTCTTCTTGAATGCCAATTGACGCGTGAATCATTTGGGTTAAACTACTTTTGCCAATTACGGTTTAATCCGTATAACAACGCTTAAGCATTCTAGAATATTATCATTTTTGATATACGTGATGTCAGAAGTTTAAATACACTGTAGTGTATTTAAAATACAACATAGAACTATAATTTACACTATGGAAATTAATTGATTATTTATTAATCAACTAATAGTAATACGATAAGTTATTACTTATATTATAACGTGAGCAAGTATTTTCACTGTATCCGAATGATATCATAAGCTATATATAAATAATGTATCATAAACTACATAATATTAAATTAAAAGGTAGTCATTAATCTAACAAAATTTTATTTTAACTATCATTTAACGACATGGAAACTTTTTCCTTATTCGCCCATCTTGGGAAAAATTTTAAATTTAATTATGTTATCGTCACAAGGTAAAGTGACCCTAAATAGTGTTACCTATAAAATAATTTTTAATATTAAGGCTCACTTTTTTTTTTTATATTGTGGGAATGCATTGACGCATACCCCTCCGCGGGGACGGGCGGAGGGATTATGTCGGACTCACCGGGGTAAAAGAAAGATGTTGAAATGATATTGTACCTCCCGGAATACCGACTAAACCTACCACGGTGTTCCTCGACAAAACCGCTATCGACGGGGCCGCGCGAATCACTTTCGCATGCGGTCGAGACCCCGCCGAATCTTAAGGCTCACTATTATAACCCTTATTATCGCTAGACGATCACCTGAGCCGCAGGATATCACTGAAAAATATCCTTAGAAAATTTATAATAATGAATCTACTAAATACAATAATTTGCCATTCACTCAACGTTAGTTTAAGCTTTAACTATGTATAAACATTGCCACCTGAAATCGAGCGGTTACTGTTACTATCATTCGTGTCAATTTTTAAATAGTCTAATGTAAACTACTTTAATCGGAGATTTGTCAGCTCGTGTAGTATTTGTTATAGTTAATTAATGCAACTTACCTTTAGTCTGCCGGGCCATGCCCCATGCCAACAATATGTTGGTATCTATTAGGCTAGCTAGATACCTATTCTGTAAAGATGTAACCAAAAATGTATATAGGTAAGTATTCGTGTTCTTGCTACTAAATGATATAAACGAGTACACTAATTGAAATTTCTTTCAATCAACACTCCTAAGTATTTCATACGCTAAGGTTAGTATAGGATATGTAATAAGTCTTGGCCCCGACCTCTCGTTGCCGACCGTCGTATCCATGATGGTCGGCGACGACAGGTGCTGGGGCGCAATGAGGTCCTTCTGCGAGGCTGTCATCTCGCAGAAGGAGGCGGCGGAGCGGGGGCGTGAGGAAGATCCTTACGCCCCGGACATCCGCCGCCGGAGGAGGGGGCGCAGGAGACGCGCTTATGTCGCTCTCCTGCCCCCCACCTAAGGGTTCTGGGTGGCAAGGCCTCAGGGGACCCTGCCACCCGTGAGTAAGAACCCACAGAGGGCGCGCGCGGTGTTCCCGCGCGCCTTCTAACGTCGAAAGGGGAGAGCGGTGAAATTGCTCTCCCCCGGGGACGAGAGGAGGTCGGGTCCTATTGACCCGGCCGGCACCCACACGGGGGGGCCTGCTATGGATGAATCTTTTTAGACTCCCAACAGGCCCCCCCCATTGGGTGAGAGAGGGAACACCCCAGGTTTTTTTAGTGGGTATACCAGCAGTCGGCTGGTGAGTCCCACACGCCCCGCCGGTGCCGTCCCCTAGCCGGCGGGTAGTGCATCAAGCATTTTTTCCTGGGAATCAAAAAAAAAAAACGATATGTAATAAGTCACCTACCGGCTTACTCAGGTGCACTCCGGACACGGCTGTTTCGGAGAGTACCTGTGCAAGATAGCCGGTAGGGAGCCGACAACCAGGTGTCACCACTGCGAGGAGTGCGACCAGGACACGGCGCAGCACACGCTGGAGGAGTGTCCGGCGTGGGCCGAGGAGCGCTGTGCCCTGGTCGCCGTGATTGGCCCCGACCTCTCGTTGCCGACCGTCGTATCCATGATGGTCGGCGACGACAGGTGCTGGGGTGCAATGAGGTCCTTCTGCGAGGCTGTCATCTCGCAGAAGGAGGCGGCGGAGCGGGGGCGTGAGGAAGATCCTTACGCCCCGGACATCCGCCGCCGGAGGAGGGGGCGCAGGAGACGCGCTTATGTCGCTCTCCTGCCCCCCACCTAAGGGTTCTGGGTGGCAAGGCCTCAGGGGACCCTGCCACCCGTGAGTAAGAACCCACAGAGGGCGCGCGCGGTGTTCCCGCGCGCCTTCTAACGTCGAAAGGGGAGAGCAGTGAAATGCTCTCCCCCGGGGACGAGAGGAGGTCGGGTCCGATTGACCCGGCCGGCACCCACACGGGGGGGCCTGCTATGGATGAATCTTTTTAGACTCCCAACTGGCCCCCCCCATTGGGTGGGAGAGGGAACACCCCAGGTTTTTTTAGTGGGTATCCCAGCACTAGGCTGGTGAGTCCCACACGCCCCGCCGGTGCCGTCCCCTAGCCGGCGGGTAGTGCATCAAGCATTTTTTCCTGGGAATCAAAAAAAAAAAAAAAAAAAAAAAAAAGGATATGTAATAAGTGCCCCCTAAAAACCAACTACACGTCCGGATCGACCAACTGATCACGTGGGGGTGGACACACAATTGAGAATTTACTGGCGTGGCTAACGTGGCAATGGTCGTTAGGCCGGGGTGGTTGCTTAGGCATCCATCCAGTCGGGCGGTCTTGGGGCGGGTGGATCGATCCAGCATGGACCTTCATCCGGCCCAACCCGTAATCCTGAATTGACAGGACCGGGGGCCTTCGGGCTGCGAGAAAGAAAACCTCTATAAAAATTACCCAAAGCCCAAGTTTATGGTGGCCCGGCGAGGGGCTGTATGGTTGGGGGGAACCCAGCCATTAGGGCCACCAAAACCTAAAATTATGTGGGTTAAAAATGGAAAACTACCCCAGGAGGGTACCGGGCGTTCGGCGCCCGGAGAATCCCTCACGGAGCCTTCCAGCTCCGTCTGCCCCTCGTATTCTGGAGGGGGGCAACCAGCATCCCAGCGTTGTGCCGCGTGACATATCGGGCACGAAGTATTCCGCGGAGTCAGATACTGACTCTGCGATGCGAGCCGTCTTGGGCTCTGAGCCGGTAAAGACGGTTCCTTTAGGAGGGAAACGCAAGCGTCCGCTACGTCGGGTCGAGTCCGACACTGACACAGAGTCGAGTGCCGCGCCCACTGCCAAAGTCGGCACAGCCCGAAGAGGCCGAGGCTGACCTAGCACTCTGGTCCCGTACATCGCACCGGCAAGAGTAGCAGAGCTGGCTGCTGAAAAACGCGTGGCGGCAGAGGTGTGTGCAGAGGATAAGGTGGCGCGGCTGGCGCTGAAAAGCCGCTCACCGGCTTAATCGGTGGCGGATGCAGTCCAGCGTGCCCATGACGGTGCCGGGATCGTCGCCAAGGTAGCGGTGAAATCGCGCAACCTAAAGGGCACCTTTAAGCGCCACCTTAAAGAGGCGGCGGCTGCTTCAATGGAGTCGGTTGAGTTCCTCGCCGGCGCGCTACAGCGGCTCCAGGCTAAGGAGTTGCGCAAAGAAATGGTGCAGCTCAAAGCTGAAACCCGGAGGAGGCAGGCGCCGAAACCGGCGCAGGTGCTCAGAGAAGTGCAGGAGCCCTCGAACGAACAGCTGGACTTCCAGGCGTCTATGTTTAGATACATAGACGCCCAATTCGAGGGTCTCAACGATCGCCTTCTTCCGGCGCCAAGCTACCAGTCACAGTTGGGACTTGCGCCGCCCGCGACTGTCGCCGTCGCCACTACCTCTGCAACCGCTAAGGCTGCGCCAGCGCTACCACCGGCGAAGGCTCGGGCTAGAGTCCAGGAGTTCCCGCCGCTTCCGGCGACCAGGATGCCTCCGCCCACACAGACGGCGCCGCAGCGCTGTTAACCTGTAACGACCCAGAAGGCAGCTGCGCCGGCCCAAGCACCCGGGCCCTCAACGTCTGCCTCCCAAGAGTGGCAGACTGTGGGGAAAAGAAAAGCTCGGCACAAGGCCAGGAACGCTACAGTAAGGGCGACTGCTGCTGCGGCCTCTATCAGCCAGACCGTCCACGCTGCAAATAGCGGGTCGAAAAAGAGGAAGCAACGGAGGCGGAACAAGCTTCGTACCCCGAAGGCAGCCGCTGTAGTCATTACAGTGCTGCCTGAGGCGGCAGAAGGCGGTCTTGTCAGCCGCCAAGCGTGACCTGTGCGTCTCCGAAATTGCCACCGGAGGCGCTAGTATACGTCTCGCCCATACGAGAGCAAGGATCCTTGAAATCCCGGGCGCTAAGAGTGAAGAGGCGGCTGATGCTATAGCCGGATGGAATCTGAGTCGCCAGGCCGGTGAAGTGCGCGCGTATACGTGCCTCCGGCCTAGACGATTCTGTGTCCGAGGAAGACGTCCGGTCTGCCATCAGCGAGAGGACTGGATGTGCCGCGGATACCGTTAAGGTGGGCATCATCCGTCCCGGTCCTGGTGGGGTTGGAGCAGTATGGGCGCAATGCCGTATCGCGGCTGCGAAACAGCTGGCGGCCGTTGGGAGGCTCCTCGTGGGCTGGAGTTCGGCCAAGGTGACAATCCTGGACCCTCGGCCCATGAGGTGCTATAAGTGCGGAGCAGCGGGTCACGCCCGTTTGAGGTGCCCCAGTACCATCGACTGCAGCGATGCTTGTTATCGCTGCGGTCAAAAGGGGCACATCGCGAGAACCTGTAAGGCCACACCGCATTGTCCCGCGTGCGCGGAGGCTAAGCGCCCTGCCGACCACCTTAGAGGTGGTTGGGCATGTAAGACCCCGGCCACAAAGCCTATAACGGGTGTGAGCAGCCAAGCGACCCCGGCTGCTCTCATTATCGATCGACCGCCCTCAACGGTGGTGGTGGACATGTCATCGTAGTCATGGACCTAGACCATGACTACCACTTCCTCCAGGCGAACCTCAACCACTCCGCCCGAGCGCAAGACTTATTCCTGCAGTCCATGGCGGAGTGGTCGATTGGTGTAGCCGTAGCTGCGGAGCCGTATTACGTTCCACCCTGCCCTAATTGGGTTGGTGACCGGGACAGCTCCGTGGCAGTCGTCAGCTCCACGTCACCGCGCTCCCCTCTCCTCTCTATCAAAGAGAGAGGACTGGGATATGTTGCGGTCGCGTGGGGAGAGGTCACAATTTTTGTTGTGTACTTCTCCCCCAATCGGAGTCTGGCAGACTTCGAGGCCTTCCTTAACAATTTGGAGGCCTCAATACGGCGGGTGTCATCTAGCCGCATCCTTGTGATGGGGGATTTTAACGCGAAGTCGACTGCGTGGGGGTCCCCCCGCACGGATGTCCGAGGAGAGGCGGCCCAGGAGTGGGCTAATGCGGCGGGCCTCTGTTTACTAAACAGAGGCACCGCTTATACGTGCGTACGACAGCAGGGGGGGTCGAAAGTGGACCTTACGTTAACTGTCCCTGCCCTCGCCGCACGCGTAAGGGGTTGGCGCGTCTTAGAGGGGGTTGAGACTCTGTCGGATCATTTGTACATCCGCTTAGATGTCTCCCTCCTCCGGAGAGTCAGAAGGGGTCATCGCCCGTTGGCGGGTGGCGCTCCTCGCTTTCCGCGGTGGGCCTTGGGACGGCTGAATAGGGACCTGTTGGAAGAGGCAGCCATTGTACAAGCCTGGCTGTCTCCTGCACCCTCATCGGGGGAGGTAGATGCCGAGGTTGTCCGCTTTCGCAACAATCTACAAGTTGTTTGTGACGCGGCCATGCCCTGTGTACGATACCAGTCCCCAAGGATGGGGGTCTACTGGTAGTCCCTAGCTTGCATTCGTGCCCGTAGGTCTTACACTCGCAGCCGTGGCCGTCGCCACCGCGATGAGATAGAGGAGGGCTGACTGTACGAGGCGTATCGCGATGCGAAAGCGTCCCTACAGTTGGCCATCTGCCGTGCTAAGGAGCGGGCGAGGGAGCAGATTCTGGAAGGTCTTGACCGTGACCCCTGGGGGCGCCCTTACAGCGCAGTGCTGAATAAGCTTCGCGCGCGGGGCCCCTCTCTTACGGAGACCCTCCAGCCCAACTTTCTCTCTGAAGTGGTCGAGGCACTTTTTCCTGGCCGGGAAGAGCACGTGGCCCTGGTGATGGCACCAGTGGGAGGCTGATATCGGGAGGCGGATTCCATTGTGTCTCCGGTTACAGATGCAGAGATGGGGGTGGTTCTCTTGCGGATCCGCTCCAAGAGGACTGCACCCGGACCCGATGGTGTACCAGCGCGAGCCCTCGCGCTGGCCCTCGGCCAAATGGGTCCCCACCTCAGGGGCCTTTTTGACACGAGCCTGGTGTCGGGACGGTTCCCTGAGTGCTGGAAGGAGAGAAAGTTGGTGCTGCTGGCCAAACCGGGGCGGCCTCCGGAATCGGTCGCGGTTTACAGGCCTATTGTGCTGCTAGACGAGGCAGGGAAGATGCTAGAGAAGATCCTAGCTACCCGCATCGTCCAGCATTTGAGTACGATGGGACCCGACTTGTCGGATGACCAGTTTGGATTTCGTCCGGGGCGTTCGACTGTCGGGACTATTATGCGTCTGAAGGCCGCGGCCGAGGAGGTCGTTGCTGGTGGTGGCTTGCTGTTGGCAGTGTCTTTGGACATTGCCAACGCTTTTAACAGTCTGCCATTTAGCTGTATCCGGGAGGCGCTCCGATATCACAGAGTGCCATTGTACTTGTAACAGCTGGTGGCAGACTATCTAAGAGGAAGAAGTGTCGTCCTCGAAGTTGGTGGCGATGTTTGGTGGCGGCCCATGTCGTGCGGTGTCCCGCAGGGCTCTGTTCTTGATCCGCTCCTGTGGGACATCGGGTTTGACTGGGCCCTACGCGGTGTCCTACCCCCCGGGCTGAATGTCATCAGCTATGCTGACGACACTCTTGTCACAGCCCGAGGGGGTAACTTCGAGGAGGCAGTCCGCCTGGCCACCGTGGGGGTGTCCCAGGTGGTCGGGCGTATCGAGGCGCTAGGTTTGAGGGTTGCTATGTCCAAAACGGAGGCCCTAGTTTTTCACGGGCCCCGTCGCAAGCCACCCAGCAGCGCCTCGATAATGGTGGGCTCGGTTCATGTACCAGTCCAGGCCCATATGAGGTACTTGGGCCTGGTACTAGACGGGCGGTGGCGTTTCGAAGAGCACTTCAGCCATCTCGTTCCGAGGCTCCGAGGCCCCTGCGTCCGCTCCTGGGCGGTTCTTGCCAAACTTGGGCGGGCCCAGCGTCTGTTGTCGTCGGCTCTACACGGAGGTTGTCCGGTCGATGGCGCTTTACGGCGCGTCGGTGTGGATGGACTCCCTGACCACCCTATAGGTCTCTCGCCCGATAGGGCTCTCTTGCGGAGACCGCAGAGAGTCATGGCAGTCAGGGTCATACGCGGATACCATACGGTATCGGATGACGCAGCCTGCGCTTTGGCCGGAACTCCCCCGTGGGACTTAGAAGCGAAAGTGCTTGCCGAAACGTTTAAAGTGATGTTGCCGGTATGGGAGGAGACGAGTGTTCGTCCGCTCCCGGAGTTAATAACTGGTACAAGGAACCGAGCCCGCCAGGGCGTATTCCTAAAATGGAAGGCGCGGCTTGAGGTGCCTTTAGCGGGATTCAGAACCGTTGAGACCCTCCAGCCGGTGTTAGAGCGGTGGGCAGGGCGGCAGCATGGGACTCTTTCCTTCCGACTGGTGCAGGTGTTGTCAGGGCACGGTTGTTTTGGCAAATACCTGCACACGGTCGCTAGGAGGGAACCGAGTCCCGTCTGCCACCACTGCGGTTGTATTGAGGACACGGCGCAGCACACGCTCGAGGCATGTCCTGCCTGGGCGGTATATTAGGCGTTGTGGGTGTCGACCTCTCGCTGCCGGCCGTGATCAAAGCCATGGTCGACAGCGAGAGGAACTGGATAGCGGTCGCATCCTTCTGCGAGGATATTATCTCGCGGAAGGAGGCGGCGGAGCGGATCCGTGAGGAAAGTATCCTTGTGGATCCGAGCCGCCGCCGGCGAACCGGGCGACGCAGGCGCGGCTACGCGCGCTTGATGCCGTCATAGCGTTGGCCGCGGACGGGAGAACGGGGATCTCTCGTCCGCCAGCCATTGAGTCGGAGTGACGCCTTCTGTCGTGCCGGGGTATCACCCAGGAGTCGTCGTCCACAGGCATTTCTTGCCTGTGTTGGACACTGCTGGGTGGATCGCTGATGTAGTTTCAGTTCCAGCGACCCACCCACCATTCAAGGCAGCGAGTTGGCACACCGTGGTAGGTTTAGTAGGTAGTACCCGGGACATTCTATCTTTACCCGGGTGAGCCCGAAATAACCTTTCCGTTCCCCCTTTTCAGCGAAGAGGTATGCGTCAACGCATTCCAAAACGTTAAAAATAAAAAAAGGATATGTAATAAGAGAGTGTAAATATAGACTTTCATCAACGGGTATGTATAGCTGAGATGAGTTATTGATTTTAGCGTTTCTGTAAATAGATTTAAGCAAGGCGATCCATAGATTTAATACCTACGAAGTCCTCTTTCGTCCGAGACACAGTAGCGAGAGGACGTGCTACGCGTGTTTCACTCGTGTGAGTCTATCTTACAGGCTCCAACGAGATTTATCAACAGTCGATAGCTTTTCATAAAGACATTATTTTGTACCTAAAGAAAATAAACAAGATATATTTTGTACCTCGACAGTTTTTAATTGAATGACGTTTTTATGAAGTGTCCAGCTAGCGGGCCCCTTATGATTATTTTTATTGTTATTATACTTTCAGATCGCCTAATAGTGCTCGGAGTATCTTATCTCATCTTATCATATTCGGGGGCCAGGCAGTGTAGACCGGCGACACATCGACCCAGTGGGATCTTTTGTGTCGGCCCCGAGATCTATCCCTGAGCTATCTACCTATGAATGTACTGCATCAGTCGTAGCGTACACTTCAGAGGGAGAAGCCTAAAGTCTTCAGAGTTCGGATATGCCAATCCCATCAGACCCATCCTTAGTCCAGCCAACGCGTCACATTCACACAGTAGGTGTGTTATGGACTCGTCCTATTCACCACAGGCTCTGCAGATCGAATTGTTTGACATTCTCAATCTGCACAGGAAGTCGTTGGTGCCAAAATGACCAGTGAACGCTCCTGTGAGCAGGCGTATTTGGCCCTTGTTGTACCCGCAAAACTTCCGGGTAAAGCTCGTGGCTCTGTTTGCAATGAATTTCTTGGAGTGTTCCAGACCCCTAAGGGCCATCCACTCTAGCCTGTTTTTATCATTGCCATGTGCATTCAAAGCTGCCTTGACGGTACTCTCAGATTGTCCTACTAATGGCTCGGAGCCCACAAATAGTTGCTCCGAGCCTTTCTTGGCTAATACATCAGCCTCCTCATTACCCTGCACCCCTGCATGCTCCGGCACCCACACCAGCCTGACTGTGTTTTTCCTGCCAAGTTTGTTAAGGGGTTTACACAGTACAGGACCAGTACGGAGTCCACCCTACAGGAGTTCAGAGCCTTAAGAGCAGCTTGACTGTCACTGAGAATATAAATAATCTTGTCAGTGACATTGTCGTTAATATTCTTCCTGCGCACAGACAATTATAGCATACTATAATTGCCTGTGCGCAGAAAACCTATGGGTTTCCGCCTGGAAGACCGTTGCATATTTGCCCATGCTTTGGCTTACCTTGCAGTCGTTGGCATAAATACCAGCGCCTGATCCTGTTTCCATTTTGGAACCATCGGTGTACTAGATGAGACAACTCTTGTCAGGGGATTGTAGACCTTGTCTCCATTCGTCCCTTATGGGGACCATTATTATAAAATTATTTTTGAAGATGTGCATTGTATCGTTAATTAAATAAATATTGAACCATCGGACCTAGTTAAATTTGTACATGATATGTACATGGCGACAGGCCAGGATGTCGGAAGTTCGGAGTCCATTATAATGAAAATACAACGTTAACAGCACTTTGTTTATTTTCGTACCATCGATCTTACAAAAATCAGCCTATAATATATTTCTGCTTTTTATATCTGCGTCGCAACGCCTTCAAACAGTTATAACAACTACAACTTCCCTTATGACAGACTAACGAATTTAGTACAAAATAAGTCTTGAAATATAGCTTAATATTCGAAATAATGATTTTAATGAATTTTACATAACTCCAAATGATTTATTTTACATGAATTACGTTTATATAATATAAACAAATAATATAGTTACAAACATTATCAACAGATGGCGCTGTACCATAAATGAAATGTTCAATAAATTAAATTAAGTTTTACTTATTGTTTAAAATAATTGAATTCGATACATAAATGCAGTCGTTATTGGGAAGTCAGTGCCCTATAATATCCTGACACTGGTGTAGCCTTAGGGTATCGTTAGCCTTCGGGTTGCGGAGGTCAGGTGGCAGCCGCTCCGTGTAAAATCTGATATCCAGTCAAATCCTTACTAGATAAATAAAAATAAAATCCAGAGCATACTCCTTTTTAAAAGGCGGGCAACGCATTTGTAACTCCTCTGGTGTTGCGAGTGTCCATGGGCGGCGGTAATCGTTTACCATCAGGTGATCCGTATGCTCGTTCGCACACTATATCATAACAAAAAAGAAAAAAAACCCTTTACACCAGAAAAGCCAACCCCAAGTGTCTTGGGAATAATAAACGCTAGGGAAAAGAAGACATAAATTAGGATAATTATACAGATTCTATTTTTAACGATTACACATTAAATTAAATTGACAATATGAACATTAAATTAAATCTCAATAATCTTCAAAACATTCAAACAGTCAACAATACGTCTATTAAATATTAGAGCTTGATACATAACGAATTTATGTTTACAAATAACTATTTGAATATCAATCTAATATATTTCAGGCATTTGTAAAATAATATAATCATTTATACGAAAAGCTAAAACTTAAAGAACAATATTTGACAATTATTGTGAATTATTGCCGATAGGTGGCGATTTGCGCCCATATACACAATGTGTTATTAATACTTCACGCTATCTCACTAAATGACCGACCGTGTTATTTAATTGAAGTTCGGGACATAAGTAAATTAGTGTAAATGAAGTGTCCGACTGAGATACGGTTGGGAAAATGAAGCGTCTTTTATGCAGTGAGTATTTATTTTTATTAATTAATAATGTTTAACTAGACCCTACCGCATACTTGTCATTAGGAATAAATCCTATAAGAAGATTCAGTATCAATTAACATAATCGTTTTTATAAAAATCAATAGCCAGAGATAAACTATTTTTAACGTTACTACAGTAAAAAAACTGAAATTAAAATGTTGCCTCGGCTGCGCTGGTATACCTATGTATATCATAATTATTGCGTAGGTAATTCTGCATTACTGTAAATGCTAGGTATAGTAAGAATATCACAACGTGTATAGTTTATACTTTTTCTATATTTTAACAACTACCTCTACACTAGTCACTAGCTTTGAAACAATTTTACCTTATTTAATTAATAATTAACATTCAATTTAAAAAAATGTTTATATTTCAGAGTTTGTTTTTACTATCCTAATACTATACCTAATTTATTCTTAGTTCCTTTCTGACCGGCATCACGTCTCTCTTTTAGCTGTTATTTGGTATATTGTGACTATAAATTCTTTATCCACCTCACATAATATTAATATACCCTAGCTCTTATCTGGATGATGGAATCATAAAGGGATAGCTACATTTTATTTCAGAATAATTTATTACTCAAATATCTTATAAACAACTGGATTATTTAGTTCCAATGCATACTACGCATCTATGGTTTTTGGAAATAATGGGCAAGACATCTTATATTATTGATTATGCTTTAATATGGGTATAGTCTTCAAATACAGCGTATAAGAGTAAAGTGTACTAATATTTAGGGGTAGTACGACGACAGCCTAGACAAATCAAAAAATAAATTAAGATTATAAATTTTATATTTTTATACATTCGTTTTGTACATGTAGATAGACAAATTCGAAAATAGTAACGCAATTTATCATGCCAATTATTTTATAAAAATATTTGAGGCAACAATAAATACGCCAGTACCTTCCTCGAGGTAAAATGTTGGCAATTAGTAAAAATATATTTTTAGGAAGATGCAGTTTATTTAAGTTTATTTAGTGCCCGTATTTTCACTGAAATTCGATTTAAGTAAATAGCAAATATAGTAAGTGGGTCCGAAATACAATAGTTAAATTAACAGAAACCACACAACACAAGACTTGCAATGAAGCATTGCAAAAGAATAATTGAAATATTGAGGCATACGATGTTTAAATAAATATTTTTCATGCACTAGTAGACTGTAGGTAAACATTTTAATACTTGCATATTAAAAGTTAATACATTTAAGAAAACATGTTTGGTTTATACTTTATTCAATTTAGTTTCCTTTATTTTCTTTAGTATTTGCCCTAGCGGCAATGGCCATGGCGGACAATAACTTAAAAGCAGTATTTAAGAAAAGCAATGACCAGTTTTCTGCTAATATGCTTCAGGTATGTTTAATTGTATTTTTTTTATTTCTTCCAATTAATCCTTTTAACAAATGAAATTGACTACATGATCTGAATATCTATATATTAATACGTGAAGCAAAAACTTAGTAAGTACCCTTTTACGAAAATTGCGCGGACGGAGGAGTATGAAATTTGGCACAGTTAAAGTTTATAAGGCGAAAGAGTGGCGAATCCTATTATTTTTATAAAATATGCATTAGAAATGCATTAAATTAATGAAAAAACACTACACGCACACAATAATTGAAAATGCATTTGACACACGCAGTCGAATCGCATTTGTAGTATTTCGGCATTGTTCGTCTGACGTCGTACAATTCTTCGTAACTATGGTTACATATACCTTATTTATAGGTAATAAAAAAAAAAAACAAAGTAAGAAGCTTAGGAATATCGTCAATGAAAGAGTATAGTTAAGTAAATTATTATTTGTTTCAAAAAGCTAGGTAAATTAACCTGTATAGCCTTGGTGAATTCTAAATGAAATGTATGGAAATAAGATTATAGTTATAGACACTAAAACCTTAATAATAATCAACTTAAAATTTAAATCAATGATGGTCGAATACATGTGAATACGCTATTGCTCTGTAGTGGGACAGCAATTACATTTATAACAATAATATGTATGTAGATATTATAACTATCATCACGCCTCCCAGAGGGAGAGGCAGAGACTACGGCTTTACACTGGCCATAATCCTGCGATGTTTCTCTCGTTTCATTAACCCTCATTGCATTATTTACATGACTTGTTCTGCTTAGGATACTCTTAACGTGACCTTGTTCCAGGATGTCCCGAGGTCACTCGAGGAACGCAAAATTTATATTAATTGTTTTATGAGTATTGTGTTCCAAATCCAATACAAAAACAAGACGAGACATCTTAAATCTCTAGGGGTCACAAAAACGCGTTGATGGACAGAAAACTTAGGTTCAGGTCTATGTTGTACTTGTAAACTAAAACACAAAACATTTTCAGGAAGTGGTAAAGGATCAAGGAAATAAAAGTTTTGTGCTGTCAGCATTCTCGGTTCTGTCTCCACTAGCACAACTGGCTCTGGCCTCAGTGGGAGCATCGCACGACGAAATCCTCAAAGCTATTGGTTTTCCCAATGACAACGTTGTAAGTATTCTAAACAATTATATATATATATAATTTGAAGATATAATTTTTAGTTAGTAGCGGTAGTCAATACTGCTGTGCATGAGTTTCGGGTTCGAATCCCGGGTCAGGCCTACAAAATGGTATTGACTTTTACTGCCAAGAATTTACTGCCAAGAAATTTACATTACCAGCGTTAGGAAGTTGGCGATGTTGCTCACCTCCCAGCTTAAAAAACAAAACGCCGTTAAACCAGTGCACTGGACAGAGATCAGATTGTTAGTGCACACACCTGTGTACTATAATACTCGTATTTCCTGCGCAAATGGCCAGTTGCCGTTAAGTCTGGCCGCTGTGATCGAAAATCGGTCTGCAGGACCAAATAAAGATATATTTGGAAACGTTGTGTGTCAAGACCTGAAGAAAATGTTATAAAAAATGTTATGTTATCCTTAGCGCTTCGTATGTACAACACAACAACGAATGGTGCCAAGTACATATCCTAAACATACATTTATGTATTTAATTATTGTCATCTTCAGACAAAGCAGATATTTACGGATATGAACAATAGCCTGCGATCATTAAAAAATGTGGATCTGGAATTAGCTAACAAAATATACATTCCTAAAGATTACTGCTTAAATAAAACATTTGCTGCATTATCAAAAGAGATTTTTAATTCAGAAGTGGAAAACATTGACTTTCAACAAAAGTCAAAGGCTGCCGCCGAAATCAACGCATGGGTAATTATTCAATTATACTATTTAAAAACAGAATTTATGCTACGTATTAGAATACTGTAGCCTAAAGTAAATTTTTTAGCATACACGAACGAACATACTAGATAATGAATAAATGTACCAATGTCAGATATTACTGGGTAAATATTATTATTCAACACTGGTAAAACCTATTAAATTAACGACACTTCAAGATTCCTAAGCGTGAAACAGCAATTGATCGCTAAAACTAAATAGAAAACTAACATAAACGAGTAAATCATCAAACTAAAATGTACCCGGGAATAAAACTTCCTGTACTGTAGCATTGTTGGAAAGATATATAATTTACCCAATTTATACGCTCTACATTCCATAAACTAATAAACCACTATCTAAACCATATTTGCTTTGAAGAAGAAGCACTAAAAGTTCTAGAACGAGTGAAGCACAGCAAATAATGCCTACTATGATAAAACTGAAGTTATTAAATAGTTTAAAACCAATGCCAACATTATTTTGTAGATTGAAAATCACACACATAAACGCATCAAGGACGTAATAAGCCCCATGTCAATTGACGTAAGCACCGCTGCGGTTCTTGTTAACTCTATTTACTTTAAGGTATGACATTTATTAATGCAATATTAATGAATCAATTGTTGTAAGTGTATATAAATAATTCGATATTTTATGTTCAGGGAAAATGGAAAATACCGTTCAAGAAGTATTTAACAAAAAAACATACTTTTCATTTAGCTAAAAACCTGACAAGTATGCTACCGATGATGCATCGGTCTGATTACTTCAAATACGCCGAAAGTAAAGAATTTGATGCCAAGGTAATAACTTTATACCATTTTCCTAAGTTATTGTATTTTAACGACTAGTGATATTAATAATTTACAAAAACCTTGTGCTTTTTAGTTTCTAGAAATGGAATATAAAGGTGGTGAGATGTCCTTTGTAGTGGCACTCCCGAATAAAATTGACGGCATCAACGATCTCATACAAAAAATGAAAAATTCATCAACTTTAAACAAAGCTTTAAAAGACATGTGTGTAGACAGAGTGCGTGTTTCTCTGCCCAAGTTCAAAATCGAAACAACAACAAACCTCGTAGATGTACTCGAGAAGGTAAAATAATTAAATGCACCCATGTAGATTTTCTCTCTGCATAACCGCAAATTGACATTATACTATATAATAGCTACTATATGTTTCCAATAAGTCTCTTAAGTTATACCATGTATTAAATAAATAATTTCATATTTGTTAAGGACGGAATTTTTTTTTGTTAACTACCTACTGTGATCAAAAACTTTTTAAATTTCCTAGCACGGTAGAATAAACAAAAGCATAGTTAATCTCTAAAATTACGAATAACGAGTTCTTATTTTTAATTTCATAATTTTATTATTTATATACTACTACTTGCCCAAATTACAAAATATTAATCAGAACATTAATTCCAGATGAATATTACAAAACTGTTCCAAGCACAAAATGCCAAATTATACAATCTCTTAAATAACACAGAGGACTTCTACATAGGTGACGCTACACAGAAAGCTTTCATTGATGTAAACGAGGAAGGTGTGGAAGCAACAGTTGTTGACGGTTAATATACATTTTGCTATTCTACAATTGCAAGAGAGTAACACGTAGACTTAATAGAATATATAAATATATATAGAATATATATGTATATATTTATATATCAAGAAAAACTTAGAAAGCCAGTGTCATTCACAATGCAATAACCAGGGTGCATGGATTTTATCCACTTAAAAGTATAAAAATGCATTAAGAATCAATGTATTGTGACTGAAAGACTAATCGTTATATAATCATACACAGAATAATTACCAATAGCGTATTTATAATAAACCTACTTACTCTTATAGGTATAGCAATAAGTATTAAATATAACTTTTTTTTTCAGAGTTCATTATTTTCCCCTTCTCTGACTACGTTTATTATATAAAAGAACAAGAATTCAAAGCGGATCACCCCTTCTTGTTCTATGTGATGGAGAGGAATAATATTCTGTTTAGCGGAGTCTACCGGTCTTAATATCGTGGTTAAACGTGTGTCTATCTGTTGTCATATACAATTGTTTTAAAGCGTGTAATGGAAAATGGAAATGGAATTCGTTAGTGACACATGTGCATTCAAACTCTCGGGGCTCTTATTCGCCCGCAGTAATGGCAAGTTAGTGCTACTACACTTTTTCCAATTAAATTATGTGTTAACTATGCCAGCAAGGATGTATTTTATAATTATTATGTTTTATCCCATTTTAAGCATTCGTGTAACATATTCTGTTAGCAAATATCCAACTCATCGAAAAACATAAAGACCGAGGAGACACAGACTGTACCATTATATGATTTAAAATAAATATATTCCGATTTCTGGCATAACCTACATTTATTTTGACTATAACATACAAATAAAATAATAACACATTGAGAAAACTTCATACAAAGTGTAACAAATAATTCTAAGTAAAAACAATATATTTTATTCGGCCAACAATAATAAAACGATCTTTACATAAAATTGCGTCTGAATACATTATTTGTTAGAAATCTACATTTTTAAATGTAAGTATAATTTAGAAAAGTATTTTTAGAGTAGCTTAATATAAACACAGACGTTATACATAGTATAATGTCTATTTTTAAATGTAAGTATAATTTAGAAAAGTATTTTTAGAGTAGCTTAATATAAACACAGACGTTATACATAGTATAACGTCTATGTCTCGGAAAGGATAGGCAGAGGTGTATTAGTTTTAGGTTTCACGTTTTAATAACGTGCGAGCCTATTGTCGCCTATTGGGCACAGGAGGCCTACCATCACCTTTTAACTAGCGATTCAATTTCGATGCAGATCAGTTTAGGTTCCTATAATAGATCGCTGTGTATCATACCACGACCTATTATAAGCTGAGACGCTTTTGAATCGCTAGAATGAACGAAAGTTGTATGAGAGTCGGAACTGAATCGTATTGATAGATAGAGACGACGCTATACAAATATTTATCTTTCACTCAGTTGCGTTCTGAAATTTAAGTACGCAAATATTACGGCAAGTTACGGTAATTATTTTCTTTCATATACACGAAATTTTTAATATAGGTGCTTTAACATAATTATCATAAATATAAGTTATCTATAATGACTAAAATAAAACTAATCATAAATTTCATGTCTATACGAATTTTTATTGAACTCCGAAAATATTGCAGTTACAATTCGGTAGAAGTTTCGAACGTATGTATGTTTTGTTGACATATCACCTCTTTGAAATTAAACGGATTATTTATATAGATTATTATTTTTACGGATTTTATCGCGTTGTTTAACAGATCAGAAGACAATATCACCTCTTGGTACAGAACCACAGCTAATTTATTTGTTTAAATTTATTCATTGTTTAATTTAAGTTAAAAGTGTTAAAACAAGTACCTAGTAATGAGGTAAGTCATTTCTGCAAGTATTATAGGTGATATACACTGACGAACTCATAAACTGCATCAAAGTCCAGGATTACTTTCGAATTTATATTTCTGATAAGTATGCAAACGTTTTAGATTAAAATAAATGGAAATGTAAAATGAATGAAGATGAATTTTTATGATTAAATCTATCCATTTAATCATAAAAAAAAATAAAATTCAAAGATATATAAAATATAAAAGATAAAATGATAGCCAGGCAAATAAAATTTATATAGTCTCAAATTCTTATGTTATTAGAGTAAAGTATTAAATAAATTCCCTTTGTATTTTTTCATTTGCAAATTAAATTATTGTTACCAATAATATTGATTACTAGTCTTTTAAACTCAACTCAAAAGTTTCGTAACCATAAATATGGATACTTCGTCCGAACAGGCCGCTCAAATTATGGCATTGGTGCGGGAAGGCTTGGATCAACGAACGATAGCTAGAAATTTAAATTTAAACCATTCTACGGTTTCTAGAGTATACCGAAGGTTTATAGAGACAGGTTCTTACAAAAGCAGACCCGGTACCGGCAGAACTCGAACAACCACCTGTCGTGACGACTGATTTATTGTTTCAACTTCCCCACGAAATCAGTCAGTAAACGTCAAAACAGAGCTGAATGAAGCGTGGAGTAAATGTGAGTACACGAACAATAAGAAGGAGGCTTAGGGAAGCGGCAATCACCCCTTTTAGACCAGCAAAGGTCCAAAGCTGTCTGCAGCTCTCAGACAAGCACATTTAATTTTGCGCGTGAACATCTTAATTGGGCTGAAGAGCAATGGGCCTCCATATTGTTCACCGGTGAGTGTAGGACATGTTTAAATGGTGAATACGGGCGCAAAAGAGTCTATCGTCGATGTGGGGAGAGATATACTTAAAGTTGCATTGAGGAGCGTGTTCCTTTTGGAGGCGATTCGTTTAAGATGTGAGGTGGCATTTCGATGATCGGGTGAGCGGAACTTTTGTTCATCGACATGGTTCGTTAAAACGGTAGAAGAGGTGGTTGGACTGCACAACGCTATATAACAGAGGTTTTAGAAGCTCACGTGGACCCCACACCGCTGCACAAATTCGACAATATTGCGAAGAGGTTGGGATACGTACCTACCATGAATTGGCCAGCACGCAGCCCGGATCTTAATCCTATTGAGCAAGTTTGGGACAGTTTAAAAAAGCTGTATATTCGAGAAATCCTGTGCCCACAACAGTGGCAGCACTAAGAACAGCAATTTCATAAGAATGGAACAATACTCTGCAAGACCGTTTAATAACCCTAATCAGATCTATGCGAAACCTATTAGAATCTGTAATCAGGCAACGTGGAGGCAATACACCTTATTAAAAGAAAAACAAACCTGTGCTTCAACTCTTTTTTTATTGTAATAACCAATTTTCAAAAACCAACCAAATCCAATTTTAGTTACATTTATCGTTTTGGTCCAAAAAAATTGAATGGTCCTTGCCAGTATACAAACATACACTTAAGGATATGATACTACGCTGTTATGAAGTTAACGAACCAAACTATAGGTATCAATTTAAATTTGTATGAAAAGTTTGAATACTTGGTTAAAATGTTTATTTCAAAGGCGTCTTGAACATTAATGCTGTTTATGAGTCCGTCAGTGTATAATAGATACCTATTAAGTAAAATCTTAAACCTATAAAGAAATTCCGCATCTAAACGAAATCGTCATTGGTATTTTAAGTGGTTTTTTTGTATACAGAGAACACTTGGTCCGAAAAGTTACTTACGGCCAACACGAACACTTATGGGAGTTATAGATAACCGAAGGGATATAGCTACGGGATACAATAAAATTCTACATACAATAAATCTCAGGCTAATTTTTCCAGAATGTGGAAAGAAATAGTGCTGAATTTAAATGATGAATCTCATGATGATAATGCAGTAAAAGATTGGAAAGGATGGTGCAAAGAATGTTAAGTAATCACCGTGTTTAACAGATGAGCTAAATTTAGTTAATTAAGTTGTTGTTAGTATTTTCTTTGTCTACGCTGTACACAAGGAAAATGAAGTAGTAACATAACATTCAAAATCTTTAAATGACTAATGTATTTTATTTCAGGGCGCGACCCCTAATAGCAGAATCACAAAAGAAACACACATTCAAGAGGAGAAAGTAAGTTTTTTTATTAATCATAGAAGATATAAGAGAAATTAAGGATAATATTAAATCTAGTTATTATTTGCATTTTATAAACTAGAGTATAAAATTAAAGACAACTATATAATAATATGTAACAATTCTGGTTTGTCCTTAGGTCGAATTATGGTCTTGCCAGAGACGGAAAATAATGCTGTTTTTAGTAGCCACCTTGCTGGAGAGCCATTCTTGGTTTGTAGCGTAACACTCTGAGCACCAATAGGCAATGAAAACATGCTTTAAGAAGCCCAATTGTTCTTTCAACAATGTTTCTAGTTCGGACATGAAGTTCAATGTAGTGGCTCTCTGGTGTGCCGGGGACTACATTGATCACTGGAGTCATCATAATTATATTCTGTTAATGGTTACCTAGAATCACCTGCAATATACAAATTAATGTGTTATAGTAATTTGTTTTAAAATTCTACTGATAACAATAATTAATTTAACAATTACTTTATTCTTATTATAACTACATTGTTTTTATGAATTAAATAAATATCAAATACTTTTTGTGTTTTACACTTCATCTCCCTAGCCTTTATTATTCCCAAGTCACTTGGGGTCGGCTTTTCTAATCTAACCGGATTTGACTGGATATCAGTTTTTTCACGGAGCGGCTGCCAACTGACCTCCACAACCCAAAGGCTAACGATACCCAAAGGCTAGAACAATGTCAGGATATTATAGGGCACTGACTTCCCAATAACGACTGCCATAGATATTCACGGCAGCCGTAACCGACGGCTTAACGTGCTCTCCGAGGCACGGAGCAAGCGATAACTGTCAATCAATACGCACATAATTTCGAAACGTCATATAACTTCCGAAAGTCTGAGGTGCACGACGTGGGTTTGAACCCGAGACACTCTGCATTGCAGTCTGTTGTTCTCCCACTAAGCTATCGCTGTCATTTTGTGTTTTAAACTACACTATGTATTAGTTACACAAGACATATATGTTATACTAACCAAGTAGCCATGTAGATTCAGTAATATTTTCTAAATATGTTTTCAATGGGTGCACATTCCATGTTAATGAGTCATGTGTAGCCACTCCATAGCTATCATCCTCTCTGGTTACTGGCATATCTGCATCACAAACCTAAAAAAGTTTATTTGAATATTAGTTTAAATACCAAATTGCATAAAAAGACAGGGCAGTCAATACCTACAAAAAATAAACCAATTATTAAAGATATTATTATGTTGATAATTCTTCATACATTTTTATGACTATATTTCTTATTTTTATTGAGATTCTTATGTATACATTTATAAAAGTAAAATTATGGGATACTTGTGCTGTACATACATTGAAGCATGAAACGAGTCTTACCTTTTTTTCAATAGTGAGGTCGGTAGCTTTCACCAGCTGCTTAAAGTAGGGCTTCAATTCCTCTCATAGATCTAAGACTAATGGTTTACAAAGGCGGTATATTTTTATAAATTCTGATTCATCAAATTCAATTAATGGATCACACTGGTTTCTAACTTGGTTGCCAAGGTCTTTGGGTACGAGAAAGGCTGGCTTCATTATCACACTATATGAACTTTAATAAAATTAAATTGTCAGACATATGAAACAATGATTTGATTTTACTTTATAGTAAATAACACTCTTATAATAGCAGGAATGTTTACGTAAATACACACTTTAGTACACTATTTGATGTTAAAACTTATAGGAATCACAGATAAAGTGACTTAAATATATTTAACTTCCACAAAAACTTAGAAATATCTAATTATAATCAAAGCAATTCAGTTTATGCATTAAAATAGTAACTATAAATGAATCGCTAAATTTGACAGTTAAACGTTTCAGTTTAGGTTGTCATAGCACGTCATGGTTATGGGCGTATTATGTATACATCCATGGTCATGGTACGAAAATGAATTAATGATATGAGTTTGCGAGTCAAACGCCATCCAATTCACAGCTGACTCGTAATGAAACAGTTGCGCCTACATTGGATCGCTCTTATTATGTCATGGTACGAAATAGCAAGGCAGTTCAGTTTAGGTCCTAAAATGAATCGCAATAAGAGGTGGTGGTAGGCCTCCAATTCCAAACTCCGTGGAGCAACTAAAAAATACTGGAAAGTAAATCACTATAACATTTTGCCCGAACTGAACATCGAGCCTGAGACCTCATGCACAGACGTTGCCAAGCGAATTTACATGGATATCGAAAAGGTATATTTATTTACCAATCACCAAAGCTCGAAAAACTGTCCTACGCAGTGGTGAGTGTATGGGAGTGATGCGGCTATAACCCGAAATACAGATATTGATTTGCTTAATACATGTATGTGTACAACATTCTACATAACGATTCACATATATCACTGAGCCATCCCCAATCTGATGAACAATGCATCAAAATCTGCAGGAAAATTGATTACATGGAGTTATTTGTTATTGTAAATCTATTTTAAATACACTCCAGACGAAGTGGTTGCTCAGCAAAGTGTGGCCTCCAAGCCGTACTACTCCTGTCGTCGATATAGTAATTGCTATTGATTAGGTTAACGTACCTAGAAAAGGATATTTATGTTTTTATGTATAAAACTGTAATACGTAAACATTATTAAAACCAAAAATATTTTCGGACATTTTCAAATGTTACATTGGGGGAAAACGATATAACGTTTTAACATAATGGCCACTTTTTGATTGGTGAAATACGCTGCTTTATCGATGTGTTTCTACGCTAAAGATTCTAGATTGAATGCATTAGGCTGCTGGCAGCAAGGATGCCATTGCGGATATGCGCTTGTAGCGATTTTACACAGGCATTCTTTTTAAGAATTTTATGAGCTTATTGGCTACTTGTTGCGCTTACCATATGCGAACCGCATTTTATTTTCTATCTTAGTCGAAGCCTAACCCTTCTTACATAGAAAAAGACCAGCAGCGCGACAGCTTAAATAAAAAAAAAAACATTTCGTCCAACGATAATAAAAGTATAATTTAGATAAGTTTTACTAATGAGAGTCATTAGTAATACCTCTCTAAATTATATTTTAATGTAATATATAGTAAACTATATGATACATTAATTACATATAACATGTGATGTCATTGAAATTAATAGTTTACTTGCCCTGAGGTAAGTAAATACATATTTACATAGATTTCTATACAACAAGATAACATGTTACTGGATATTAGCCGATTAATAATCAAATAAGACACACAGTGTCAATCATAGCTTACCTCATTAGAAAATAATAAAATTTCTTTGATCACATATATCAAGTATTGCTTGCAGAATACTTTACCATTCTTATATAGTTGCAACTGTCTTTTGAAAAGGACTAGATTTTCCGGCTTCAATCTTCTAGAGAGGAACTTTTCTAACAAGGATGCTAAATATTTAGCGAAATACTATTAGGATCTCATTGATCTCATCCTTAATTCTATTTTATTGAGGTAATTGTCATGTATACGATAATTTAAGTTAATTTTAAACAGATAAATTTCATAGCTTCATAAATGGAAACAAACATCCTAACATTATAATGGCTTAGAATACATTTATGCTCACCGTGGGAGAGTCACGCTTCGGCACGAATGGGCTGGCTCGACCGGAGTGATATCACGGCCTCACCAAAAACCAGCGTGAAATAGCGCTTGCGTTGTGTTTCGTCGAGTGAGTGAGAGTACCGGAGGCCCAAAGCCCACCCCCCTATGATGGCACAGTTGAATTACCGAACGCCACCCCAGGAGGGTACCAACTGCGCTAGCGTTGGAGAATCCCTCTCTGGGCGTCCACGCTCAGGGCAGAACGTACCTGAGCGTGAACGCCCAGGTCGCCCCTCGTATTCTGGGGGAGGGGGCAAAACTGCGCTTAATAATGCCCGAGGCAAGAGTAGAGATACCATAGCACCCCTTGCCACGCTGGCCGTGGACTTTTGCAACATCAGGGGATTACATAGTAATCTTAATGCTGTTCACCACCACCTCGAGACAGCAAAGCCAGCCTTGCTCTTCTTGACCGAGACGCAGATATCGTCTCCAGCAGACACATCCATTTTTTTTTTGTTTTTTGATTCCCAGGAAAAAATGCTTGATGCACTACCCGCCGGCTAGGGGACGGCACCGGCGGGGCGTGCGGGACTCACCAGCCTAGTGCTGGTATACCCACTAAAAAAACCTGGGGTGTTCCCTCTCTCACCCAATGGGGGGGGCCTGTTGGGAGTCTAAAAAGATTCATCCATAGCAGGCCCCCCCGTGTGGGTGCCGGCCGGGTCAATGGGACCCGACCACCTCTCGTCCCCGGGGGAGAGCATTTCACAACTCTCCCCTTTCGACGTTAGAAGGCGCGCGGGAATACCGCGCGCGCCCTCTATGGGTTCTTACTCACGGGTGGCAGGGTCCCCTGAGGCCTTGCCACCCAGAACCCTTAGGTGGGGGGCAGGAGAGCGACATAAGCGCGTCTCCTGCGCCCCCTCCTCCGGCGGCGGATGTCCGGGGCGTAAGGATCTTCCTCACGCCCCCGCTCCGCCGCCTCCTTCTGCGAGATGACAGCCTCGCAGAAGGACCTCATTGCGCCCCAGCACCTGTCGTCGCCGACCATCATGGATACGACGGTCGGCAACGAGAGGTCGGGGCCAATCACGGCGACCAGGGCACAGCGCTCCTCGGCCCACGCCGGACACTCCTCCAGCGTGTGCTGCGCCGTGTCCCGGTCGCACTCCTCGCAGTGGTGACACCTGGTTGTCGGCTCCCTACCGGCTATCTTGCACAGGTACTCTCCGAAACAGCCGTGTCCGGAGAGCACCTGAGTAAGCCGGTGGGTGAGCGGTCCGCGCCGTCTGTCCGTCCATTGCCTTAGCACCGGACGGACAGCCTCGACTGTCCTCACCCCGTAGCGGGGCTGGGCCAGCCTTTCCCCCCACTTGGCTTCGAGGACCAGTCGAGCCTGGGACCTTCGCGTCTCCACTGCCCCGTGAGTAGGTTCCTCACCATGGAGACGGAGGTCCACGCGCCAGTGATACACCGACGCTTGGACCTCCGCCTCCAAATCCCAGGGCGGCGATGCCGCCAGGACGCACGCCGCCTCAAAGGAGACGGTGCGGTACGCCCGCGACACCCTGATCGCCATCGCCCTCTGAGGTTTCCTCAGGAGGGCGACGTTACGGCGATCGAGGGCGCCGGCCCAAATGGGCGACCCGTAAAGGGCCATCGACCGCACCACCCCCAAATAGAGGCGGTGGCAGACGACACTCGGCCCCCCGATATTCGGCAGCAGAGAGCTAAGCGCTCCCGCCGCCGACATCAGCCGGGGGGCCAGGCGGCTAAAATGGACGCGAAAGTTCCAGCGGCCGTCGAGGTGGAGCCCCAAGTATTTCATACTCGGCTCCACCCCGATGCGGACCCCTCCAACTATGATGTGGGCATCTGGTGGCGGCGCCCGCCGAGGCCCATGAAATAACAGGGCCTCGGACTTTTCCAGTGCCACCTCCAGTCCCAACATCCTAATTCTACCGACGACTAGGGCCACCCCTGCCGTGGCAAGACGGGCAGCTGCCCCGTAATCCTCTCCCCGGGCCGTGACCAGCGTGTCGTCGGCGTAACAAGTTACGCCGACGCCCGGGGGCAGGGCGCCCCGCAGAACCCAGTCGTAGCCGATGTTCCACAGGATCGGTCCAAGAACGGAACCCTGCGGAACACCGCACGACACCTCCCTCCGGAACGTCTCTCCGTTCCGCCCCACACAGAATACGCTTCTCTGGTGCAGGTAGTCCCCGACTATTCGGCGCAGGTAGGGAGGCACTCCATGAAATCGGAGCGCCTCCCTAATAGTCGCCCACGGCAGGGTGTTGAACGCGTTGGCGATGTCCAAGGACACCGCCAACACCACCCCGCGCGAGGCGACCGCCTCTTCCGAGAGGGCCTTGACGCGGCTGATCGCGTCAATCGTCGATCGGCCCTCTCGGAATTCGAACTGATGTTCGGACAAGTCGGGGCCCACCCGCACCAGGTGCCTGGAGAGGCGGGCAACCACTACACGCTCAAAGAGCTTGCCCACCTCATCCAACAGCACTATGGGGCGGTACGCGGAGGGAGAGTCCGCGGGGCGGCCCTCCTTTCTCAGGAGGACCAGCTTACCCATCTTCCACATGGCAGGGAACCGTCCCGACTCCAAACAGGCGTTAAACAGCCTGAGGAGCCGGTCCCCTAGGGCGTCGTAGGCCAAAACCCAGGCGCGGCCAGGAATACCGTCCGGCCCCGGGGCGGTGTTTTTGCCCCAGAGCCGAACCATTGCCGCGCCGAGCTCCGCCATTGTTACCTCTGGCGCCCCGACATCGGCACCGCCCTCCTCAATATCGGGCGGCGCCATTTCGGGAGGCGTGTGCTCCGCTCTCGAAGGAAAGAGAGCGGAGACCACCTCCTCTAATTGCCGGCAGCAGACACATCCTACCTCAACTACCCTGGGTACGGACTAGAACACTCCTTTCTGTCTAGGGCCGGAGTGTGCGTGTATGTCAGAGACGATATCAGCTCTTGTCGCCTCAGCAATCTTAAGGGTAGAGACCTCTCCATCTTATGGCTCCGTGTAGACAGCGATGACCATCCCCGCGTCTATGCGTGCCTCTATAGGTCCCATAGCGGTGACACCGAAACTGACCGACTCATTGAGCACATCCAGATGGGTTCAGACTTTGTGCAGCAGCAGATCCCGTCCGCAGAGATCGTTTTACTTGGCGATTTTAACACCCTCCACGCCGACTGGCTCAGTTCCAGTAAGACCAATCATGCGGGAAGATCTGTTCACGACTTCGCCCTGGAATATGGCCTAACACAACTGGTTACCACGCCCACGCGAATCCCAGATGTGGAGAGCCAAAATCCTTCACTGTTGGACCTTCTGCTCACTTCACATCCGGATGGCTACCGCGTATCTGTTGGCGCCCCACTTGGTTCCTCAGATCACTGCCTTGTCCGGAGTACAGTGCCTCTCACGTGCCCGCCGCAATCGCGTGTCACACGCAGCCGCCATGTGTGGCACTACAAGTCAGCAGATTGGGATGGGATGCGGTCCTTCTTTGCGTCCTACCCTTGGGGACAAGTATGCTTCTCGCCGGATGATCCCAATGCCGTTACTGACTCTGTTGCTGATGTGGTGCTACAGGGTATGAAGCTTTTTATTCCATCCTCTGTGGTCCCCATTGGTGGCACATTTCGGCCTTGGTTTGGTTCAGCTTCCAAAAACGCTTCTCGCAGGAAGCAGGAAGCTTACCAAGCCTGGGCTGATTCGGTGACGGCATGTGATGTAAATACCAGCGCATTAAAAAAGGAGTATAACTTTGCTTCCAGGTCCTTCAAAAGAGACATTGCAAGAGCGAAGTCGGAGCACATTGGTAGAATTGGCGAGAGGCTTGAGCGTCTTCCTTCGGGAACTCGTGCATTCTGGTCTCTTGCTAAAGCTATCGAGGGAAATTTCTGCAAGCCATCCTTTCCACCTCTACACATGGGAAATGATTCGTTGGCCCACGACGCAAAAGAGAAAGCCGATCTTCTGGGCAAACTTTTTGCGTCCAACTCGACTTTGGATGACGGGGGACAAAAACCGCCTACTATACCGCGGTTGTATGCCGGATATCAAGTTCTACCAACGCTCAGTGCGCTTAGCACTTCTATCCCTTGATATCCATAAGTCGAGTGGGCCTGATAGAATCCCTCCTATCGTGTTAAAGATGTGCGCTCCTGAGTTGGCGCCGGTCTTAACGCGACTATTTCGGCTCTCTTACTCTTCTGGCGTAGTCCCGACATCATGGAAGTCAGCATTGGTCCACCCGATCCCAAAAAAAGGCGACCACCCAAATCCATCCAACTACAGACCGATAGCCATAACCCCCCTTTTCTCGAAGATAATGGAATCCGTTATCAACTGTCAGCTCTTACGGTACCTAGAGGGTCATCAGCTGCTTAGTGACCAGCAGTACGGTTTCCGTAAGGGTCGGTCGGCTGCTGATCTTCTAGCATACCTACCACATCGTTGGGCACAGGCGATCGAGACAAAGGGGGAAGCCTTGGCGGTAAGTTTGGACATAGCGAAGGCCTTTGATCGTGTCTGGCACAAAGCGCTTCTTTCGAAGCTCCCTTCCTATGGGCTTCCCGAGAGATTATGCGAATGGGTCACTAGGTTTTTAGCAGACAGAAGCATTAAGGTCGCAGTCGACGGTGAATGCTCTAACTCGCAAGGCTGTGTGCTATCGCCTACTCTGTTCCTCCTCCATATCAATGACATGTTGCAAATAAGCAACATTCATTGTTATGCGGACGACAGCACGAGCGATGCTCTCTATACCGGCAGCGCTAACATCTCTCGGGAAAACGTCATTGAGAGCCGAAACAAACTTGTGTCTGAAATTGAGACCTCATTAAAGAAAGTCTCAGATTGGGGCAGACTTAATTTGCGTTCATCGCTAAAAAACTTCCGTTGGTCGTATCTCCTTGTTTTGAGCACATCCCCATAACAGCCTCAGCCAATATTGGAATACTTGGTGTTGACATATCGAGTGAAGTCCAGTTCCGCGGCTATTTAGAGGGTAAGGCTAAATAAGCTTCGAAAAAACTTGGCGTGCTCAACAGATCGAGACAGTATTTCACGCCGAGCCACCGCCTACTACTTTACAAGGCGCAGGTTTGGTCTTATATGGAATACTGTTCTTATCTTTGGGCAGGGGCACCCCAGTACCAGCTTCTCCCTCTAGACCGCATTCAACGGAGAGCGACTCGAATCGTCGACTGCCTGGTTGTTTCAAATCAGCTAAATCCCTTGGCGCTGCGTAGAGATGTGGCCTCGCTATGCATCTTCTATCGCTTTTACTATGGGGAGTGCTCCGAGGAATTGTTCGGACTGATTCCTGCCGCCTCTTTTCGCCATCATCCGCGACAGAATTTCCATTCCCATCATTCAGATGGTTGGCAGTCCACAACTGTGCGCTTTTCCAGAAATGTTCTGCCTCGCAAAACTAAACTATGGAATGAACTGTCGCCTGCGGTATTTCCGGACCAATACTACCTACAAACCTTCAAGAAAAGAGCGTACTTCTTTTTAAAAGGCGGGCAACGCATTTGTAACTCCTCTGGTGTTGCGGGTGTCCATGGGCGGCGGTAATCGTTTACCATCAGGCGATCCGTCTGCTCGTTTGCCACCTATACCATAAAAAAAAAAATGTTTTTATCAAAATAATTAGTTTGGCATACCACAAGGAAACATTTGGGGACCACTTTATTTCAAATTCTTAGAATTATATTTGGTTTTTAATGCCACCCCGATTGATTTTTGTGCCTATAATGTGCTTAAACGTTCAAGAAAACTATAATGATTTTATATACGCGATGACAAAAGTTAAAATATCTACAAATTAAACTATAATTAACACTAAGGGCCTTCATTGACTAAAATTAATACGATAACTTATTATAAGTCAATGGAGGCTATTGCAACTGTGGGGCTAAAGCAACCAACAGAAATATCTTCTCTCTTGTTTATAAATACTCTGCCATCTACAAGCCTAAAGGAAAATCATAGTTTAACCTATAATAAACAGAACCAGTGTTTGTTGGTGAGATAAGATAATATAATAATAATAACTGGCAACACCAGCATATGTGTCACTACAAAATTTTCAGCTCTCTTTATTTTCCATAAAAATATATAATAATTTGGCCACAATTTCATCATTAAAAGCATACTTCATTAAAATAAGTCTCAATTTTAAAATAATATATTCATAAAGAAAATATCAAACATAAGGTATATACAAACAAGTAAAATTGGACATATAAGGGACACATGTGAAAATGAAAAAAATACATAAATGTATAAAAAATAATGTAAATGATGATGATGTTGTTGATTTATTTTATTAAGATTGTAATACTCAAAACTCATGTCCCAATAACTTCCACTGAGGAAAGGAAATTTAAAGTGTGTGTGTCAAATATTTCGATTAATATCTTATCAAAAGCATTGCATTGAAAAATCAAACGGGGCCATCCCCACTATAATATTATAAATGCGAAAGTAACTCTCCCGCCTTAACTACTGGACCGATCATCATCAAATTTCGCATACACGTTGTCAGGGGTACAGAAAAGGACATAGGGTACATTTCATCCAGGAAATAACTACTGTTCCTGAGGGATACAAAAAAATAACTTTTAAACAGTTGTCCGCTATAACAACTCGGTCTACTGATATAAATAAACTAGTATTTCTCGTGCGAGGGGGTGTACAGCGAGGGATGGTGGAATCAAAAAATTAATTTTAGATTCGGATTCAGGGACCTTGAAAATCCCCGAAGCCAAAAATTAATGCCATGTTTTTTTCGCCCCTCCTAGAAGATGCCAGGGTTTTAGGGAGATTTTGTTCGAGAACGACTCCCGTAGATATCACCGTTTCCGGGATCCGATGGGCTACCACCACCAAGAGCTGACCTTCCGAAGTTCAGCTCCAGCATCCTGGTAGAAATCGGATATCCCAAATAAAAAATGTTCCCGAGTAATTTTAGCACATCTACGAGTTATTAAGCTCTGTCAGTTCACTTAATTAAGGTAATTGACAAAGTTGTCGTAAGAAGTTTGGTATTATACAGTGTTGAAATCAATTAAAATTATATTTTATACTAAAGAACCTTTAACGTTTAGTATTATAATAACTCGATAGATAGCGCGATATCAATTTGTGTTGTTGTACTAACTAAAATTAATTTACTCCAACATCCGAAAGATGGCACTATACACATTTTAAATGTAACGTGTAAACGTAACGCGTAAAATGTAAACGTAGTATTAATAATATGTATTATCTATGGCCATAAATAATCGTGAAGTTTGGAGAAAGGAAATTGGTGGACTGTATTGATGAGAAATAGCAATACTTACATGTTTTCGATTCATTTATTAACAATGTTTAGGCTGTTTCACTTCTAATTCTTAACATCAGAAGTGGGATAAAGATTCCTTTGCTCACAAGTAGTAGAATTAGGTTTTGGCGTTTACAAATAAAATGAACACATCACATCGTTCTCTTTTAAGGTTAGGTCTACCAACGTGAGATAGCGAAGAAGATAGCGTTTTACGTCTCAAGATCGCGAGCATTCTGCAATCTGCAAAGCGATTCAAGTTAGCGGAATCTTTTTTGGCTACCGTCCGGCAATCGTTTGAAACTATTGTCTCACGATTCAAAGTGTTGGAGGACCGTTCAAAGGTAGTAACTGCAAATGCTAAGAGTACTTAAATATCGAGTGCATCTACTGAGGAGGTGGAATGAGCGATACAATCTTAAGGTCTGTAAATAATCATAATCTTAATTTTTTTTATGCAAGCTATCTTTATTTAATCCTGTGGTTTGAAGAGAAGGTAGAGGACGGCCGAAGGGTTACACGTAAACTGAGCAGACCATGTGTCATATACAACCGACAGCCGCCGCGTGTAGATGGGATGATGGGAAGGATGATCTGGTTTTGGATCCATGTGTTATGCAAACTTTTTGCCTATGCCAACAGTCGTTTTGAGTAACGTAAAGTTTAAGTCTATGCCTATAATGTTTAAATTTGTGCAGTATGCGAACGCTGTGCATATACCAGCAAACTTTGAGCCTATGCCTTCAATGTGCATGTAAAAATGAAGACCAAGACTATACACTGGGACTGCCAGCCGTTGATTAGGCAGGTCCATCTACCAGACGAGGACGTCAGAGCTACACAGGAGAGAAGTTATTGGTTATGAAAGGCGTCTTAAACAAGTGACGTCACGAATCATCTGATCGAGCGAGTTATAAAAGCGCGTTCAGCACGCAACGAGTCACTTGAACTTCGAGTGGCGCGGTGATCGTTGTTGGGTCACATCAATTATTATGTTTAACTTTATTTGTTAATGTATTTCTTTAATTAATGGTTACAATAACAATCCTGCAGAATTGAATGATTTTATCCAACAATGAAAGTACGTTTCTTATTTATTTTGTAGGCTGTTTCACTTCTGATTGCTAACAATATTGTAATTGTTTTACGTTTCGAGTTTATATTGTTCTTTTTTCTTTCAGCGATAGTTTATCATTTATTATTTTTAAGTTTATTATCTTACTTCTAATTCTATTTCAAATTCATTGTTTTCAGTTTTTCAGTTTAATATTTAAGCCATCGTTTCTCAGTTTTAATTTTTAGGTTTCTAACCTAACTAATCTATCCTTTCTTTTTACGTGGGGTAATGAGAGGTCTTCTCCACAACCTCAATGAGTTCACGGCGCTGCACCGCTCAAGCAGGACATTGCTCGAGCATGTGCTACGCCGTGTCCTCTTCACACTCGCAGTGGTGGCAGATGGGACTCAGTTCCCTCCTAGCGGCCGTGTGCAGGTATTTGCCAAAGCAACCGTGTCCTGATAACACCTGCACCAGCCGGAAGGAAAGGGTCCCATGCTGCTGCTCTGTCCACCGCTCCAACACCGGCTGGAGGGCTCCAATGGTTCTGAAACCAGCCAAGGGAGCCTTCGGCCGTGCCTTCCATTTTAAAATCATGCCCTGGTGGGCTCAATTTCGCGCACGTTGTATGATTGCCGGAAGGGGACGACAACCCGTCTATTAATTGCACTGACAATGCATTCTTTACATCTATGTTCCTATTTAAATATATTGGTTCCATACTGTTTAATTCTTTGACAAATTGTAACCACTCATTCAAAACATCATCTGGTTCTTATTCCAATCCACTTTTGCTGACCATATTTTTTGTAACATAACCTTGGCTTTAAAAACAATAGGAGCATCATAGCCCATTGGGTTATAGCATCTACATATGTAACTCAATATAGACTTCTTTGTGATTTTATTTTTAATATTAAATTGCTCAGGAGATGAGATTTGAAACGAATCTCCTTTAAAGTTAACCTTTAGACCTATAGCTTTGTAACAGACATTATTTTGCAATAACTCAACCTCATCAAAATGCTTATTCTGTGATGGCAAATCTGATAAAAGCATGCATCAGCATTATCGGATGTCCATTTGTGTGTCTTGAAGCTACCTTTATTTAATAATTGAATGAATTGTGCTTTTGCCTTTATTAAACTATCTAAATCATCTGTTGAAAACAGGAAATTATCAATATAGCAACAATTATTTAAAATAAAACCTGCTAAAGGAAATTCTGTACCAAACCTATTACACAGTTCTTTCAAACATATTGTGGCCAAATAACTAGAACTCTTTAAACCATAAGTTACTGTATCTATCTGAATACAACCTATTGTATCATCTGGACTATCCCTCCATAGTATATTCTGTAATGATGTTCAGTATGAGTTCACCCTTATATTTCTAAACATATGTTTAATATCACCAATTAAAGTGTGCATATCTAAACGAAACAACAAAATAATCTCAAATAAATCTCTTTGAACGTCCATTTAATAATAAATCATTAAGAGAAATACCCTTATCAGTTTTAACAGAGCCATCGAATACAGTGCGAAGCTTAGTTGACTTACTTTAATTATAATAATCGCGGTTATAAATAATATAATAATTATTATATTATATATTATTAATAACCGCGAAATGCGCCAGAAAATATATATCAATATAATAAGCAAGTCCTAAAGAAACAAAATCTTTTATGAACTTCTCATAAACAGAAAAGGAACCATCTTTATGTAATATTTTATCTAAATTCAAGAAAGTACTAAGTGCAATATTAAAAGAAAAGTCTGATTGACATTTTCTACCGGTATTTTTAATGGCAAATCTAATGAAAACTGGTCATTATTTAATTCAACTGAACTCTGAAATAAAGATTCACACAGTTCATGCACTGAACATTTTTCTTGAAATATCTGGGGAACACTTTCGACCTCCCAAAATTGTTTTGAATCATTATTAATTTGTGAATCACATGTTTGACATAACAAACTTACAACTTTGTTAGCAACATATTGCTGGGATGACCTGCCTCCCACAATGTAACTAAACCGAGTATTTACAATGTTTAAAGTAGGTGCCTGAAGTTGTAATGACTGGTACCTCCGCACTCAACATAGGCAGGACCACCTGGAAGAATATATCAGCTCCCATTAATATATGTGTATCACCTGGTATGTTAAATTCATTGTCAGCTAGTTGCAAGTCCGGAGGAAACTTAAAATTTTCAATATTAATTTTATTTTGCGGTAGCTTTCATGTTATGTGCTCCACAACATTGCAGTTGACAGTCATAATATAACCAGTAGTGACAGATTGCACATTCAGCGGTATACTAAAATTTACATCAGTCTTGGCTCGGCCGATACCCATGATTTCAGTCTGAGTTTGTACTGGTTGCAAACCAAGAATAATAATAATAATAATAAGTCCCATACCGAGCAAAGATTTTAATGCGCACTGTTGGAAGTAAAGTTTGTGTGCTATGCTGAGAAAAACTACAGGAACAGTGAGAGCACAGCCACCAACAGGTGGCGATGCTCTCATCATTATGCAACAATGTGTTGTGATGTTTTTTACATACACTACATCGAACATGATATCTACACCTGCCTGTATGTATATTGAGGCATATAGAACAAACTTTTTTGTTCTTGACAAAGTCAAGTCGCTCTTATATAGAAAGACATTGCGAGCAATTATATAGTTTATGCGTGGTTAACTTACAGTTCAGGCATCCCGCTGGAGTCTTGGTTGTGCTGAGATTAACTACAGACATTTTCTTCACTATACCTTGATCAGATGTCTCCAGAGCAATGACTCTACGCTCCAGGTACAGTAACAAATTCTCTACATCTGAATCCTTGCTGTGATCTGGCGCCATCTGGTACGCTCTTGCTGTATATGTGTCTAATTTTCGGGAGAGAATACAAATGATTAGCGGACCCCACGGACTAACTTCATTGCACAATTTTTTTAAAGCTGCCTTCTCTTGCCTATCTAAAGATACAAATTTTCGCAAATGTATAGCAGTTGATTTGGTAATGACAGGCATGTCTAGAATAGTATTCATGTGATGAAACATAATAAGATCTTTTTATCGTATCTATCTTTGAGTAGACGACAAGCTTCATCGTAACTTTCTTTTGTGAGAGATAAGTTCTTAATCAAATCGTAAGGTTTACCTTGAAGATGTGATCGCAAGTAATACATCTTTTGAACGTTATCTAAATTACAATTGTTATGTATCATCGATTTTAATAACTCTATAAACGGAATATAATCACCATACTTACCAGTGAATGGTTTTATTTGTATTTCTTTTTCTTTTTGTTTTTATTAATTTCCAATGCAATGTTAGATTTCATGTACGTTTAACCTTACGCTATCATAGATACTTACAAACTATTTACTTGTATTAATTAAACTATGTAATAGGTATAACAAACTACATATGATATGAACGATATTCTTAAAAAAAAAGAAAACACAGAAGAGAAACAAAGTATTTCCTAGCAATTATTTCTTAATCTTAATCTTTCTTAAGTTGGCTTCCTCAACGCAGGCTCACTGGGCACAAATTAGGATGACTTTATTGCCGTGGTGCAGCGTTACTGTTTTGATATTATAGGCATCAACGAGACATGGTCCTGGCGAGGAGAATCGTGCGCTGACTGTGCCCGGGTACCGTCTGCGTCACGTGCCGCGGCCGGCAAGTGTGCGCTCGGGGCGCAGTGGGGTGTTGGCTTTTACATTAGAAGTGGCCTTAATGTATATACGTTAGCTGTTGCTATAAATCCAAAACACGAGTTAATTGAGCAAATGTGGGTTACTACTACGTTTAATGGCAAAAAGGTTGCAGTTGGCACGGGATACCGCCCTCCTTGGCTCAACCTGCACCTGTTTCTTGACGCTATGACTGACACTATTAGTTCGTTTAACAATAGTGACTATTGTGTGCTAGTGGAAGATTTTAATGTTAATCTCCTTAACACTAACGACTGTAAAACAAGAAAGGTGATGGAATTTTTAACATAAACATAAATATATTCTCGCAACCAATAACCATGGCAGACATGAGCATAGCTCATTGCTGACAAAAGTGTGTAACAATTATAACACCCGAGCGATGTCATCTGGTAAATATGTAGTACCGAGAGTTAATAATGTCTATGGAGACCGAACATTAAACAAACGTATCCCTTATATACTCAACAATTTACCAGATGAAATCAGGGACGAAGAAATAAAATATAAATTTAAGAATAAACTAAAAAAATATCTACTCAGTACACTGCCATAAATTGTCTATATGTATATATATGTATGTATGTGTGTATATATGTATATGGGTGTGTGTATGTATGTATGTGTATATATATATATATATACCTAACGGTTGTTTTTCTATTACTATTTTGTTTTTATAGATTAATATTACTATACACTTTCATAAATTATATTAAACTATGATTGTAAATCGATCCAACAGACAAACTATGTACATATAGTTTTGTTGGACTTAGTGTTAAATTGTAAGAACTACTATGTACCTTTATTAAATAAATAAATAATAAAAAAAAAAAAAACATGCCTAGGTCTAACTTAAATGGTATCGGCTCCTACTCATTTCACAGAAACGAGTGAGACACTCATCGATTTAGTGTGTTCGAATCTGCGGGTTAAACGGGTAGCTGTTGAACCGTTTAAAAATATAAACAGTCATTCAGTCATTGTTTGCGATTTTTTTATTAAACGTGAGAGACTTAAATCGTTCTTGGTAAAATATAGGCCCTTCAAGCATATTTGTGGTGAGAGCTTAGATAGGGTTCTATCTGGGGTTGACTGGAGTAGTATCTTAACTTTAAACACATAAACAGAGAAGGTTAATGCATTTTACTCTCACATTATCGCGGTGTTCGATGCCTTTGCGCCACTTAAGACCTGTCTGATCAGAGAAACGTCATATCCGTGCTTAACGGATACTGTGAAAATAATGATGTGATTGCGTGACGGAGCTTGAAAACAATACCGTGAGTGCAGGACGGAGAGTAAAAAGATTTACTATAAACAGTTAAAAGCTCTTGTATCATCATCCTTGTATCACGAAAAAGTGGCTTATTTTAAATACAATATTAATAGTAACTTGAACAATCCCAAAGCCTTATGGAAAATCTAAAAGCTACCTTTATCCCAAACAAGAAATCGAAAGATCCTGAATTTTCTTTGATCCTGATGCGATTAATTGCCATTTCTTGAACGTCTCGGGCAATCCGATGGTCAGTTTATCGTCAATGACTTATTAGGAATTTCACCGTTACAGCGATGTCGTTTTTAGTATTTCATCTGTGAGTCAGGAAGTTATTCAGAAATATATACTTAGTCTTAAATCAAAGGCAGAGGGTTGCGATGGTGTGAATTTAGAGATGTTATTATTATCTTTGCCTCAAGCACTGCCATCTATTACAAATATAATTAACTCTTCTATACAATCGGCTTTATTTCCTGATGTCTGGAAGATGGCCACTGTTAGGCCTAAGAACGCAAACCCGGTGCATATAAAAGACCTTCGGCCAATAAGTATTTTGCCATGTCTGTCCAAGGTTATAGAAAAAGTAGTGTGCAAGCAGTTAGCAGACTTTCTTGAGAATAATGACATTTTACCAACACTGCAATCTGGGTTCCGTAAAGGACGTGTTACATCTACAACTTCACTTGATGTAACAGATAATATTTTGTATGCACAGAATCAGGGTATGTGTACGGTTCTGGTTTTACTAGACTTTTCTCGCGCTTTCGATAGTATCAATATTTCGTTACTATTATCTAAATGAACGTACTACGGGTTTGACTGTAGATCAGTGAAGTGGTTTCACAGTTATCTGTCCAACCGTTACCAACGTGTTGAACTACGGCTCAGTGATGGGCAATCTGCTTTTTCAGCATGTACCCCTCTGTCAAGGGGAGTTCCGCAGGGATCTATTTTAGGTCCTATTCTTTTTACTCTTTACTGCGCTGATATAACTAACTGTATGTTAAAAACGAATTATCACATTTACGCAGACGACTTACAAGTTTACATATCGTTTAAAAATACGGACTACGAACGAGCTATCGCAGATCTTAACGCTGACCTTCAACGCATTACGGAGTGGGTGGAAGAAAATTCTCTGGTACTCAATCCGTCCAAAACCAAGTACATGGTATTCGGCTATAAACACCAGCCAAGCTCTCTACAAGGTCTGAATATAACGTTGATGGGTGAAGTTATTGAAAGAGTTGAACAGGCCCGCAACCTAGGACTGCACATCGATACTAGTCTTAGGTATGCGAAACATATCGCCGAGATGGTTAGTAACTGCTTTTATAGGTTAAGAATTTTATATAATATGCGTCCATATTCATCAGAAGAGCTACGGGTGCGTCTAGTTGAGACATTGGTTTTGTCAAAATTAAATTATGCCGATACGGTGTACGGGCCGCGGCTACTAGCACGAACGGACAGGCTTATTCAAAGAGTTCAGAATGCTTGCGCCCCTTTTTGTTTTAATATACCATCTAGGAGTCATGTTACACCGTTCCTCAACAAAAATTACATCCTTAAGATGAAATCTAGGCGCAAACTACATTTGGCCTGTCTTATGTTCGGTATTATTAGTACTCACGAGCCATCGTACTTACACCGCAAATTGAGCTGGGTAAATAGCAAACGCAACTGCGCTAGCAGACAGTGCTCACTACAGCTCTCTATACTGCCACACAGAACATCTGCATTTAGGGGCAGTTGCCGCTACGCTGCATCAAAAATATGGAATAATTTACCATCGCCTATCAGATTACAAAGTACTATTGGGTCATTTAAAAGATGTTTGCGTCTATACCTAATTGATGCTCAGCGGAGCTTAGGATTGACGAACATAAATGCGTCGTTCGTTATATATATATATGTGTAAACGTGTTACTACCTGCGCGTGTGTGTGCCTGTGTCTCGCTCGTCGTGTAAGCGCGTGACAATGTAATAAATTATAATTAATTTTACTCAGACGTATCCTTCTTATTATTATTATGTTTTAATTTTATTTTTATTTTTATATAATTTTGTGTTGTATGATCTGTGTATTATATTATCTGTGTCTGTGTGTAAACTGGATATCATTCTGTTTTTATATATACAGTATAAATATTTTTTAATTTTTTGTTTTCTCTGTTTATAATCGAGATGGTTTTATATCCGTGAGCCACTAAAGGACCCAGTTGAAAACCAGCGTCAGGCTTTCGTCTGACACGTGCTGAACTGAGCCCTATTTGACACTACTGTTAGACACTTACCATAATTTGTTATTGACTTTTATTTTTCGTTCTCGTTTTGCTAAGTTTATCTTTGTACCTATTTATTTTTATTTTATACTTATTATTATGTGTTTGTGGTATGTGTCAAATAAATATTATTTTCTTTCTTTCTTTCTTTCTTTAATGACAAGCAGACTTTGTTTGTATGTCACCAAGGAACAAGTCCTTCAGTATTGATTTTAACATACCTTTGCTACATTTCGGAAATTTTCTTAACAAATCTACTTTATTAAATATATTAGGCACAACTAATAAGGACATTCTTTCGCCATAATAATTGGTGACCTTTGGTTGGACGAGTTTCTTCTCTCTTACACGTCTAGTGTTATAGTTATTTATTGCTTACAAATAATTTAAAGTCTTCACTAAAGTAATGTTGCAATGCAATTAAATAACAATTTGTTTTATCTACTGGTAGACTCTTACATATGGGGAATAACTTATCATAATTTTTGTTACAATTGTCCTTAACTTTTTTGGTAACCAAGTACTTAATTAATCTTATTTGCAAGTTTGATATCTTGTAGATATGTTTTAAATATTCGGCCATAGACAGTTAGGCCGTAACTGATCAGTGAGTCAGCCAGCGCATGGTGTACTGTTCATAACGTCTGTTTATTTAATTTTGAGTTCAGTTGATAAAATTTTGCCAGTATAGATCTTAACTTGTCACAAATATTGTTTATATGCGTCTTCCAACTCAAAATTTATGTCTACAGTTAAGTCTAGATATTTAAAAAAACGATTTTAAAAATTATTTCTCCATTAGCAAGCTGTATTATCACCGTGTAACATAGGATATATACTATTTTAAAAGATGTACTTAGAAGTTACTAACATAACCCAACCTAATCTACTCACTAGAATATAAAAATGGGTTGAAGAAGTAAAAGTCAATCCATTAAAAGGTGACATAGCGTTCCTCATAGTCAGCTGGTACAATGCCCAGAAAACTGGCAGCATTGCCACGTTAAATGGTAATGCTTAAAAGATTAATAATATTTCGATTTCTTTTATATATGCAGTCTAATTTTATCACTAATTTTCTGGCAGATGGAATGCATGGACGCATACCTCTCCGCGGGATGACGGACAGGTTATGTCGGACTCTCCCGGAGAAAGGTGGTGACATCCCAGTCATAACGACTAAACCTACCATGTTGTTGATCAACATAACCAGAAACGGCGGGGCCGGGCGAATCACTTTCACATGCCATCGCGACTTCGGCCCGCCGTCTAAAACGGCAGGCCACTAGACAATACTACCTATCCTTATTAGGAGATAAATTTTATTCCTACGGCTTGCATTTTAGCAAGCAAGACTACACAGCTGAGAGGTACGCGTGAGAATACGCACGCCGCCTCGAGGACCTGCAACTGATCGAGTGGTAGGCAGGCCCACGAAGCCTACCACCCCCAGGTACACCTTATGGTGGCTGATGTTCGTCTAGCGCCCTCGGGCCGGGTGGTTGTGCGGTTTCGGAGAGGGTTTAAGTGCTCCCTATCCCGGTCCGCCGCCTTCTTGATGGAAATTACTTCCTCACAGAAGGAGGCGACAGCGTCCTACGAAGTCTCGCTCTGGACCATAGACTGAACCATGGCCAGGAACGAGAGGACTACTATTCTGACTGCAGCGATCAACTCACGACGCTATGATGCCCAGGCGGGGCAATCCGCCAGCGTGTGCAGCGTCGTGTCCACAACAACATTGTGGCAGTTGCTGCAGTATTGACTTCCGGGTATCTCCTGCCGGCCTATGTGACACAAGAACTGGCCAAAACAACCGTGGCCAGTCATTACCTGCCGTCAGCCGGAAGGTGAGGGAGCCATGCCACCACTCTTCAAAAACGAGACCTATCGCCGCGATCATAGCGTTTTTTTTTTTTTTTTTTTTACGTGGGGTAATGCTATGACGCATATCCCTCCGCGGGGGCGGGCGGAGGGATTATGTCGGACTCGCCGGGGTAAAAGAAAGATGTTGAAAAGACAATGTACCTCCCGGAATACCGACTAAACCTACCACGGTGTTCCTCGACAAAACCACTATCGACGGGGCCGCGCGAATCGCTTTCGCATGCGGTCGCGACCCCGCCGAGGTTACGGCCCGCCGTATGAAACGGCAGGCCACTACACAAGAGACCTACCCAAAGGACTCACTTCATAAAAAAAAAATACCCTACTGTCTCCCCCCTAAAGGGGAGACGGAAACGACACAGAGGCGCGCGTGGGAACACGCACGCCGCCTCTCGGACCTGTAGCTGAACGGATGGCGGGCAGGCCCACAAAGCCCGCCACCCCCAGGTCAAACCTCAGGGTGGCTGGAGGTCGTCTCGCGCCCTCCGGCGCCCGGCTCTGCGGTTGGGGAGAGGGTTTAAACGCTCCCTCTCCCGCTCCGCCGCCTCCTTGATGGAAATTACTTCCTCACAGAAGGAGGCGACGGCGTTCCACGACCTCTCACTCCGGACCATAGACTGAACTACGGCCGGGAGCGAGAGGGCAACCGATCCGACTGCCGCGATCAAATCACGGCGCTGCGATGCCCAGGCGGGGCGCGATCATAGCGTTTTTTTTTTTTTTTTTTTTTACGTGGGGGAATGCAGTGACGCATATCCCTCCGCGGGGGCGGGCGGAGGGATTATGTCGGACTCGCCGGGGTAAAAGAAAGATGTTGAAAAGATAATGTACCTCCCGGAATACCGACTAAACCTACCACGGTGTTCCTCGACAAAACCACTATCGACGGGGCCGCGCGAATCGCTTTCGCATGCGGTCGCGACCCCGCCGAGGTTACGGCCCGCCGTGTAAAACGGCAGGCCACTACGCGAAGAGACCTACCCAAAGGACTCACTTCTATAATATACCCTACTGTCCCCCCCCTAGAGGGGAGACGGACTCGAAACAGAGGCGCGCGTGGGAACACGCACGCCGCCTCTTGGACCTGGTGCTGAACGGATGGTGGGCAGGCCCACAAAGCCCACCACCCCCAGGTCAAACCTCAGGGTGGCTGGAGGTCATCTCGCGCCCTCCGGCGCCCGGCTCTGCGGTTGGGGAGAGGGTTTAAACGCTCCCTCTCCCGCTCCGCCGCCTCCTTGATCCGACTGCCGCGATCAACTCACGGCGCTGCGATGCCCAGGCGGGGCAAACCGCCAAAGTGTGCAGCGCCGTGTCCTCAACAACGTCGCGGCAGTCGCCGCAGTGGTGACAACCGGGCGTCTCTTGCCGGCGTATACGACACAGGAACCGGCCAAAACAACCGTGGCCAGTCAGAACCTGTGTCAGCCGGAAGGTGAGGGCGCCATGCCGCCTCTCCAGCCACTCCTCAAACACGGGACTTACCGCCACGATCGTGGCGTGCCCAAACATAACATAACTTAACCTAACATACTTTTAAGCGAGTGAAGCCGCGGAAAAATCTTGTCTAAAATAATAATAATTATTATTATTTTAGACAAGATTTTTTTTATATTTTTTTTAGTATAATAGTGAAATAAAATGCTGTGGTAATTGATGGGACAAAACTTAGGTTTGTCTGTGTACTACCTGATTTGAAACATTTATATCTTGTTTATTTTTTATTACAAAAAATATTTTATTTTATTATTTATTTATTTAAAACTTTATGCACAAAATAGTACATTGGCGGACTTTATGCCACAGGTGTTTGAATAGAGTTATTTTTTTACATAACTTTAGCAATCCTCTCACTCCCTATCTCTCTTTCTCTGTCAGCAATATAAGAGAATGTAAAAAAGGATGTTTACTGCTCTGACACTGTGCCTAAGTACACGGTGTCGCTCATAACATTCTAATATCATACACATTTAAAACGCTCGTTGAAGTCTGCTGTGTGTGAACATGTACAACAGGGGACCAACCACTACCTGAGATTTGACAAACCACAGATTCTCGCTAAAGAACACCGATTCCTACCAAGGATGCTTCGCGAGGCTATTGAAATCAAAAAGCATCCCAATTTCAATAGAGAAGATGGTTGGAATGTACCACTAGCTTGGGATCCAGTACTTCAAATAGTCAAACCCAAGAAGAAACAAACCACAGCTAGACTTCACGATACTTTGAGCTCATTCTGCGTAAATAGAAACACCCATGATTAAATTATGTTCGGGTACTTTAAAATAACTACACTGGAACATTGAGACAACTACCATCTTAGTCTCCCCGTGACCATGGCTGCCGAAAAGCAACCGAAACGTCGAGGAAAGTGTAAAACAAAAAAAACAGATTTTATAGTTTAAATATTTTTATTAGCTTTTAAATTAGTAAAATAAAATCAATAGTAGTAGTAGTGTAATATTTTCAAAATGTTGTAATACAGAGATAAATAAACAACGCGATAAAATCCGTATATAGTAGTTTAATTTCAACTATCTATTTCTAATTAACTAGCCAAGCCTTTGGAGAGTTAGAGTAATTTTTCGAACAGAAAACTACACGTTTTTTTTTATATTTATCAGTTAAAACATTGTTCCGATTCCTACTCGAAGAAACCACAAAAATAGGGGTTGTTGTACAAAGTAAATTCGTCACATTTTGAAAAATCCATACGTTGAAATTCGACACATGTATTAAGCAATATGTGTAAATTCGTCACAGATACATGAGGGTTATTGTAAATTTGTCACAAATACTCATTTGACATCATTTTTGCTTAAAGTAGCGATAGCAAACAAAGTTATTGATTTTAGCACTCCATCATCGCACTAATCGAAGGTAGGTAGTAGGTAGGTGTTAGGATATTATATTTATTTATATAGTTGTAGGCAAGACAGCAACTCGAGATCTGGGATATTTTATAGGTATTATGTTAAATTAAAAATATATACATATATATTGTTTATCTAATTTTATTGTAATTTTGTGTGCAAATCGTCCACGTGAGAACTATGATTTTTTATGTAGATGTAAGGGAAATTATTAAACTTACTGTGATTATGGAAAATATATAACATTTATATTCTACTAGTTGTTTAATATATTTGCTATCGATGCGGGTAAAAACCATGTGACGAATTTACAATAAACAAAATTAATATATTGGAAATTTATTGCATAAATTTGAATTGTGACGAATTTACACATACTTTTTATCGTGACGAATTTACTTTGTGACGAATGTACAACAACCCAAAAATAGCTCCCATGCTGTTGATCTGGTACACAATTGCTTAAGTACACAATACATTACGTTATCTGCCCAAATGGCCGGCGGTGTTATTTAAAAGAACTTTTGGCAGCAGTCGATTAGTGTTGACGAAGTTTCTGTCTATACTACAGCTGTAAATATGAAGCGCCTATTATGCAGTAAGTTTTATCTTTTTTTATATTTTCTCGTAAAGGTTCACCAATGTACCTATACCACCAGTTAATTCTATTTTTGAAGTCGACATCGAAAACTGTAAAGTTAGTATTTCTGTTTTATACTAGCGTCCTCTATACCAAATCTCGACCACGGCAGCCAATTTGAAATTATACTAGCCAGCTGCGCAGGAAATATTATAGTGCACAAGTGTTCGTGCATGAAGTGCCATCTTTATTTCAACACTCTCAAAATTCGATGGGGCAGTAAACCTAACGTCTTAGGGCATAACTTGTTCTTGAGGTACAGAGATGCGTAACACCACTAAATACCTAACTGCGGACCGTTATTCATTATATCCCAATAACTTTTTGCTAACCGGACCCGGGATTTAAAGACGAGACTTCAAGAAAATGAATGGATGAAGCAGGTTTATGAGCCTTTGAAACTCTTACGCTGGATACTACTAAGAGAGCGGTATCTTATTTACATTAACTTAACAATAACACTAAGCTACGAATAACTTTAAGTAATTTACCTTTATCTTCTTTAGTATTTGCCTTAATGGTGACAGCCATGTCGACATCTGACTTAGAAGCTGTATTGAAGAAGAGCAATGACCAGTTTTCTGCTAACATGCTACAGGTACGTTTATATTGTTACTCCAACTTATACAGCAAACAGATTATTAAGAAGATGAATAAATTTATTAGCCAATTTGAAATCTGACAGGTGAGTTGGTTAGTAGCAGACAACATCTAATTCTTACGATAGGTGCCTAATAAATTATGTCAATTTAATATTTTATTTTATTATAATCGGCAAACAATCAGTATTAACAACCTAAGACAAAAACAAATAAAATAACTAGCTACCAAATACATGGTTTGCCATTTAAAAATATGCTGTTGCAATATACCTAATATTAACAATATTAGGTTAAAAGTACATATAATTCTAGGAAGTGGTAAAGAGTCAAGGAGACCAGAGTTGCGTGCTGTCAGCATTCTCGGTTCTGTCTCCTCTAGCACAACTAGCTCTGGCCTCGAAGGGAGCATCACACGACGAAATCCTCAGAGCCATTGGTTTTCCTAATGATAACGTTGTAAGTATAAAATAATAAAATTAATGTATGTTATGTTAAACACAATTGTAACTGTGCCACAGAGCAATAGCGAAAGTATTGTTACCTATTAACGTCTATTCAGACTATTGCCATAGTCAATGTTCAATAAACTCTTATAATCCTCAGACGAAGCTGGTGTTTTCGCACATGTACGCTAGTCTGCGATCAGTGAAAGGTGTGGATCTGGAACTGGCCAGCAAAATATACATTGGTGATGATTACTCCTTAAATGATAAGTTTGCTGCCTTATCAAAGAAAATCTTTCATTCAGAAATTGAAAACATTGACTTCACACAAAATACAGAGGCTGCCGCTGAAATTAATGCATGGGTAAACATACACTCATATTACCTATGTAATATAAGAATTAACGCGACATTTATCAAAACATCTTAGACCAGAATACGAAATTACAAAGATTCATTCAAAAAAATTTAATAGAATATATCAAAATCATAGAATTCGCAATTATACATCAGCAATTATATGCTAGAACCATTAAAAGATATATCACTTTCATATAATTAAACCAAAAGCCACTCGCAGATTTCAGCATGAGGCTGATAAAAAGTATTTAACCGTTATCATTGACTGCACTGGTGGCATAGCGATTTAAGCGCCACTGCTACTAAGCCGAGTGTTGTGGGTTCGATTCCCACACGGGTCAAAAATGTGTGAGCCACAAATAGTTGTTCCAAATCTGGAAGTTCTTTGTGTCCGTTTAAATGTTACGAAAGCCTCTCGTGACACAGAATTTGTTCCTGGTAACTGAGAAAAATAAATTGATAGCCATTTGTAGGACATAGTCTACAAATAGTGTCTAGATTTGGAAGCATGGACTGTTTTAGCTTAGAACTAGAGACGCACTATACTGTAAAACTAACAACCTAATGACATTAAAAAGTTTAAAATGAAACATATTCTATTTCTTTCTCAGGTTGAAGATCACACAAATAAACGTATCAAGAACTTGGTAGACCCTAATGCTCTTAACGGAGCCACCACTGCAATTCTTGTTAACGCCATTTACTTCAAGGTTTATTATTTATGCAATAAACAACTTAAATTAAATGTTATAACCTGCTATAAATAATTCGTTTATTTCAATTCAGGGAAATTGGACAAAGCAGTTTGATAAGTACTTGACTAAAAATCGTGACTTCCATGTTAACAAACATCTGACAAAATCTCTTTCAATGATGTACCAATCTAATTATTTTAGATACGCCGATAGTGAAGAATTTAATGCACAGGTAATAATTTAAAATTTTAGTAAGTAGTGATATTAATTTAGATAATTTTAAAAAGCAACGATCTCCCAGTGCATACCTTTGTAGTGCTACCCAAAGGTCTCCAGTTTGAACCCAAGGCCGCTGACTTTTTGAAGTTATATTAAATATATTAAATAGTCACCTGCAGCATCGTTAGCTTTAACGATAAAGGATCGTGAGGAAACGCATTTCTGAGCGTTCTTCACAATCTTCTCGAAGATATGTGAAATGTGCTGGACTATGGCGTCTTATATCCGTATTTAAAGAAGAGGTCCGTGTGCAGTTTATAAACAGGGCTGACACTAGTATTTTTTGTTTCTATTGCACTGGTATTATCCAAGTACGTTAAAAAAATCCCAGCCTTTTAAGAGGCTTACACGGGGACATATGTCCAACGTGCAAAGGCCCTTCGCGAGTTTTAGTTTAGAGTAAGATGGGACTCTTACCGACACACTAGCCGCGGCAGGTGTAGGAGAATATTGTACATATGGATTCTAATAAATCTGATTTGTGGAGATGGGTATTTATTAGTTTGCTATAATAAAAACTAACGTGTTATTTTATTATTACTATAAGAATTTCCATATCTATAAAAACCTTGTGCATTTCAGTTTCTTGAAATGGAATATGAAGGCAGTGAGACGTCCTTTGTAGTGGCACTTCCGAATGAAATTGAAGGCATTAACAATCTTATACAGAAAATGAAAGATCCATTAACTTTAAACAAGGCTCTTAATGATATGAGCTTAAGCGAAGTGCGTGTTTTCCTGCCTAAATTCAAAATCGAAACAACTACAGACCTCGTAGACGTTCTTGAAAAGGTAAGGTAAGCTTATTTTTATGCACATTTCGTTTTCGTGCATATGCTTGAGATTTTATCCAAATGTTTATGGCTTTATTATTATTCTGTTTATCAAGATTAAATAAACGTATTTATTATTTCTTCATTTAAAGTAAAAATAAATAATTGACTTTCTACTATACTATTCTATATTGTGCACAGTTAATTTTTAAATTACTTATAATGTTGAAAACAAATAGTCTCTGTGATTATTTTTCCAAATTACTAATTATTAAGCAATGTATTAATTGCAGATGAATATTAAAAAACTATTTCAACCACGAAATGCCAAATTAATCAATCTCTTGCAAAACGTAAAGGATTTTTCTATAAGTGGGGCTATTCAGAAAGCTTTCATTGAAGTGAAAGAGGAAGGTGCTGAGGCAGCAGCTGCCAACGGTAAGTTTGACACCATATTAGTTTATAACTGCCAGAGACTACCATGCAAATAATATTTTCATCTCAATTAATACATGCCCAGCAGAAAGACGGAACGTTATGTCCAGTTTCGTTAAATTAATATACGGACAATTTAAATTTCAAATTGTCCATTTTACTTATCTTATATATTTAATTATATACACTGCCAACTGTCTATCAAAATCTTATGTAAAGATGGTCTTTAACTACAATTTTATATGGATGAAGACTATAATATGCGTGAATGATGAACGTGAATGATGAACGTGATTATGTATTGCATGAGTTTTTAGGCGCATCAATAAAATTAAAACTAATCTTTATCTTATAACCTACTAACAACCCTAAATTAGAACAATATGTAATTATGCATCAAACTTTAATTGTTCCAGCTTTCATCGTAGGAATTACCGGTACGGCTCCAATTTATTATGGAGAAATACCAGTATTCAAAGCGGATCATCCTTTCCTGTTCTTTGTAATGGAGAGGAATAACATTCTGTTCAGTGGAGTCTACCGATCTTAAGTACCTACCTAGCTAAACGTTTGCCTGACTTAAGATAGAATACATTTATAACAACTAACTGATAACTTGATGTGTGGTCATATTTAAGTAAATATATATTGCAAAACACATTAAAATTAATGGTATTCCCATTAAACCCATTTTCTAACTTATATTAATGACTTTTTATTTAAAAGACACTTGCCTATAATAGCTACATGTGAAGCGCAAAACATGTTCCATCATAGTAATGGCGATATAGTATCACCACACTGACTACACTATTTTTGTAATAAAGAAATGTGCTGATAAGTGAATATTTTATAATTATTTTCTCTTAACTTCTCAAGAGCGCTATCCTTAGATATTCTTTTAAAGTTCAATATAGAAATGACTTCAAATTACTGCAAATAAATTTAAAAACATAAGAAGTCTAAATTTTCCCTTCCGATACGTGACAAACATACTTAATTATACAACAGATGTGTCAGGTCGCGTGCGAGCCACTGCCGCGCTATATCTTGATTGTATATTTAGTAATTAAGCGCCGATTATGAGGATTTAAAAGTAATAATTTATTTATCACCCCATATATATACCCTTTATGGTAACGATTTCAGTACGTCAACGACAAACTTTGAGGGTACCAATAGAAACAATACCTATCGATAGCAATTTCTTTATTTCATGCCTATTTAAGTTACCGACTATAAAATTTATAGTACGTTAAATATATGCCGAGCAGCAGCGACGTACCATTTTGTTGTATGGCACCCTCATTGTGCCAGTATGACACTTACATACTTTTCCTATAATAAAAGCAAGAATCAATAACAAACCCGAAACTGCAAAACATTTCTCAGAAATTGTTAGTACAAAGTAGACGGATGTACACTCAGTAATATAGCTAATAAAGAAAGCCATGACAGGACCGATCACCGTCCCGGCTAAAGAACAACTAGCCAGACTCAAACTCGTAATCTTCATTTCCATAAAATTGTGTATTCACAGGTGATACTAATTTATTAGACGTTCATCCTAGCAATAGTTACGACGTGTTTTTAAGTACTTTTTAGTAACAGCTTAAGCCTTATACACCGCCGTGCTTCGAAAAGCACGGAATGCTATCGGTCCTGATCTCTGCCCAGTCTTGTCGGATAGCCGTTCCAACAGATTATAAGATTTAGGTATTAGAGAGTGCACTTATGTTTGCGCACACACTTGTGCACTATAATATCTCCGACGTTATAATTATTTTGGTGTACCACAAGGGTACATTTTGGAAATTATAATTATTTGAGTCTATTATTATTATAGATATGCTACCTACTTAAACATATTTCTGATTTCTGATTTGTAAACTTTAATATTATGTAATATAATAATTATAAATATGCTAAATAATAATATAGCTTGCCATTTTTTTACTCGAGACGACTATGATGTGATCGTGACCACAATATTGGGCAATAATATGAAAAATTCTAATCGTTGAAACGCAATTCCTGAAATCATACAATATTTTGAAATGCTTTCTAATTTTCAAACTTTGTAGTGTTCTGAATTTTTTGTGTACCTTGCAATGAGTTGAACGTTTCACCATTTATATAATGCAAGAATGTTTAAGAATTCTAGAATATCAACATATTTGACTAGTGTCAACTATGTTGATTGAAGCTAGATACACAAGTTCAGAAGTTTTAATACTCTTCGAGGTAAAACTATTATTGATATTTTCAGCTTATTGTTTATAAATTTATTCAAACCTAGTAACGCGTTAAGTTGTTATATAATAAAGTGGACGATTGATAGCTGATCTTAGGGCCGATACACTGTATCTCCTTGGTACCACAGGCTATATGTAATTAGCTTATTGAGTAGCAGCGACACCCCGGCGACCAGACATAATATTTGGTTGTTTTTTATTATTATGTCTGGCATTCCAACAATTGATATGTTGATGTATTACTATATTATATTCAATTAAAATATAATCATTAGATAGTTATAATGTGATAAAGATAAGAATAACGTCTTAATGTGACGATAACAAAAGCGGGCGTTTATAAAAGCGCAGCGAAATTTTTGTTGATCAACTGGAGTTTTCCGATGTATGCTACGCTCTTTAGCAATTGAAGCTGAAGAGATTGACAGGGCTGGATGGCATTCCGCCTTATATTTTTACGGACTGTCGAAAGCGGCAAGGCTAATATTGCCACTTTTAGATCTATATAGTAAATGCCTGAAAGCAGGTGTGTTTCCAAAGGAATGGAAATTAACCAGTGTTCTGCCAGTTCCTAAAAGATGCTCAGGAGAGCTATTAAATAAGTACAGGCCGGTAGCAGTACTCTCGACTTCTACTAAGTTGTTTGAAGCTGCTATACATAAAAAAATATATCAGCAGGTGAGCGCACAACTTTCAGACGCCCAGCACGAATTCCGACCAGCTAGAAGCACCGCGATCTATGTTATATGACTCAGGTTGTATCGATGGTAGACAGTGAGGGACAGACTGACGTTGCCTACTTTGACTATAAAAACGCATTTGACGTGGTCGATAATGATGTCTTACTTAAAGAGTTGGTTTCATCCCACAGTTGCTAAATTTTTCTGCATGTTACAGTGATAGACAACAGTAGGTTGAATATGAGGGACATAAAGGTCAGAACCGTATTTTACGAGGTCTGGCCAAAAGCCAGAGCAATTATCTTGGGTCTCTGCAGTTTATAATAATGATAAATGACCTACCAAAAGTAGTAAAAGACGCCTAATGTTTACGGTTCGCTGATAACTTTAAGCAGCTTTTTGTTATTAAAAGCGTGGAGGACTGTATGAAGCTACAGAGGGATATAGACAGAGTAGTGGCCTGGAGCAAATCAAATATGTTGCAGTTCAACATCTCAAAGTGCGCCATTACCTGTTTATCTAGGGAGTATACTTCTATACTGACTAATTATAATATTGACGGATTACATGGATAGCTCGTGTTACAGATATGAAGGATTTGGGCATGATTCTTAACACGATTAACGTATCAGGACTTCATAGGTAAAATCTGTAGAAAAGCCTATAGGAACCTAGGTTTATCCTTCGTATGGCTCATGGGTTTATTAATCCAAAGACAATTGTAACATTATATAATGATTCAGTAAGGAGGCAACTTGAGTATAACGCAATCATCTGGTCCCCACATGAAACTAAATACAGGCTCATATTAGAGAGAGTACAGAACAAATTTGTTAGGAATCTTTATTTGCGTCAGTATGACCCCATACTCCCCATTACCCATAGTGCCCATTTTATGCGCTAAATTACCCAACCTTATTTATTTTAAGAATGGTGCGATATACTAAACTTCAGTTTAGGATAAGTCTAGCACGAACTAAATACTAATTTAAAGTGTTTAGAGGGAAAGTACACAACACAAATATACTAAGATTGCTGGGTTTGTGTGTACCAGATAGGTATGTGTGGCGACGCCGGTACCCGATCCAACTGGTCGAGCCGCGAGGGCGTACCAATTTTTTGGGAGAGGCGCCACTGACGCGCGCCTTTCACACTCTAAACCTTATAGCTAAGTAAACGGACATATTCTGTTATGCTATGAGTAAATTCACAAGGGTAGCATTGTTTGTAATTTGTTTCAATAGTTGTATCAGATAATGCAATATTCGAACAAAGATGCACGTAGTGTCGGGAAGGTATTTGTTTAGCCTCTCATAAAAAGTGTTTTATTTGGGATACAAATATGATTTTTATTTTGTTTAAGCTTATTAGATACCAATTAACGTCGATTAATAATAACTAGGGGCAATAAGGACGTTCTGTTGAGTATTTTAATGTTTAATAAAACATTGTACGGTAAACAATTTTGCTGTAAAATGTTCCTCATTTTAATATCACCGGCATTTTTTGAGTGTGAATAGTATTGCGTCTGTATTGCTTACACATTCACTATTATTATTGTTTTTGTTTCAACACGATTAACCTGGTTAAAAAGTTACAAGGCATTTTTTTTAACTTGTAGAATGCATTGACGCTTACCTCTCCGCGGGGGTGGGCGGAGGGGTTATGTCAGTCTCACCGGGGTAAGATGTTGAAACGATAAAAATGGACCTCCCGGAATACCGACTAAACCTACCATGGTGTTCCTCGACATAACCAGAGTCGGCGGAGTCGCGCCAATCACTTTCACATGCAGTCGCGACCCCACCGAGGGTTCGGCCCGCCGTATGAAACGGCAGGCCACTCACGAAAAGACACTTTGGTCACTTAACCCTATTATCCCTTGAAGAGGGGACGGACACACGACGCAAAGGCGCGCGTGGGAACGCTGCCTCTCGGACCTGGTGCTGAACGGGTAGTGGGCAGACCCACGAAGCCCAACACCCCCAGATAAAACCTCAGGATGGCTGGAGGTCGTCTCGCGCCCTCTGGCGCCCGGTTCTGCGGTTGGAAAGAGGGTTCAGGCGCACCCTCTCCCGCTCCGCCGCCTCCTTGACTGAAATAACTTCCTCACAGAAGGAGGTAACGGCGTTCCACGACCTCTCACTGCGGACCATAAACTGAACCAAGGCTGAGAGCGAGAGGGCAACAATTCCGACTGCCGCGACCAAGTCATGGCGCTGCGAAGCCCAGGCAGAGCAATCCGCCATCGTATGCAGCACCGTGTCTGCAACAACATCACGGCAATCGCCGCAGGTTTTCTTGGTTTTCTACTAAAAAAAATGTAAGTAGGTATGAATGGAAGAATATATCTATTAGTTTTGTTTTTTTTACCAATAAAATGTCTAGTTTCACTCATTTTTATATGGGCATTTTATGAAGACTCACACTGTATACTATAACGAATTAAAAGATATTCAATACCTAGTAATTCCTATCTAAATTACATTTTAAGTACTGTTTGACGTAATGGAACGTTTGTTCGACCGAGGTGGCTAATGAGCATATTTCGCCATATAGGAAGCGGTAACTACAGCCTATGAGTATTAGCATACCTTCAACAAAAAAGAGCTACTGTGTTCCCAGAGCAAGATCATGATGACCTTGCCGTTATCAGAATAATGGTCGCAATCTGACACCTTACTAAAGAAACACAACACATGGCAGTCTAACTGCGATCTTCTGTAGAGCATCCGGAGCATCCTGATTAAGCAAATAGGTTTAGAACTACGTAGATCGACGCATAGCACGTTTGAATTTAAACGTAACCCTAAGAATAACTACTATTTAGCAATATTTTTTTAGTTTTTGTTTTATATCTTACCATTAAAGTGTAATTTAACTCTGCCGTAGATTTTTAAGAAGACACATATATGTACTACGTTACGTTTGAAATGTTTACCTGTGATACTATAACGTATACATAAAAATATTTCCTTCAGAATATAAGGTTCCTCTCGCCTCTAGGTTTTCTCGCCTATCAAATGCAGAAAGACAGAATATTAATTATTTTCTACTACTTAGTAGCGAGAAGGCCATATAGCAAGCGGATCAACTACCCCTGTAGATAAAAACTCATGTTTTGAACATAAACGAAAAACATAAAAACAGTAGTTTTAAATAAAAACCACGGTCAAAATTTTGTACGAAAACTATGTGTCATTTAATATTACAATATGTTATTATATTTAACACTATCTCACTAAATGACCGGCCGTATTATTTAAATGAAGTTCGAATCAAAAGTCAATTAGTGTAAATGAAGTGTCCGACTGAGATACGAACATGAAGCGTCTTTTATGCAGTGAGTATTTATTTTTATTTATTTAATTAAGGTTTACTAGACCGTATTTCAAATTTTTCTTTAGGTTTTAATCTTACAAGGATGGAGCTGAAATAATGTTAGTGTCCATTCATTATAGTAATATGCCTACATATTATTAGCTGTATTCTTTTCCTGCCAGCATCGCGTCACTCTTTTCGCTGTTATTTTATTTCCTTCACAGATGGTGATGGTCTATTTTAGTGTAGCTCGTCTTTGGGTAATTGCTGTATATTTGGTTCTAAATTATTGAATAAATTATTAATATCAAGATGCTTGCTAGAAAAGAACTAATTTATTTTGTAGCAAGCATTTTGTACTGTCATATGAGAGTTAATTTCTAGTTTATGTTCCAGTTCAAGCCCATACTACCACTCCTAACATTTTCAAGTTATGAGTGGGTTATATTATTAATTTTATCATCTCGCCTTAATTGCAAAAGTTTGTGAGCATCATTGAAATATCACTATTTCATTTAATAGGTACATGCACATATTTTAGTATACAGGGTATGACACTAGAGAGTTATAATATATTATAATAATAATAAATAACAATAAATTTTTATTCAATAAATAAAAGTCTGTACAAAATTATATACACATTACAGGCTACTTATGGTATTAAATTCACACTAAAACTATATATAATCTGAAGGAAAACATTTACAATTTAAATATTGAACACAAGAGACTTGTTTATGAAGTCTGTTTTTACATTGTATTACCTGAACTAGGTCAGATACCTGTGTTTCAGGCTGTTTCTAATATTATATTTTAATTCTACTGTTAATAAAGTAAGGGTCTACAAAAAACATTTATAAATGTACTGCAAACATGTATAGTTAAGTATATAACTAAAATAGTTATAAACAATAACAATTATAATGAAAAACTGCTTAAACTGAAACTATTTAAATTCTCATTTTTTGTAATGTGTCCTTTAATGTGGTGATCAACACTATAAAACTATGAATATGCAAGATGCATACCTATACATATGCTATACTAATCATCGTATTAACTTAAAGCATAAGTCCTCGCAGCATGTCACATCATGTCATGTCATATCGTTGTGGTATTGCTTGGGTCTAGTAATTACTACTGATTGTTTATTTGTCTCCGTGTTTCACTTCTTACCACTAAACATGCCAGGAAACTCAGTAATTGGCTTAAGTATAACTTTTTGTTATAGGTAGTAGGTACTAGCAATGATTTCTACGATAATCCTAGTGTTTAAGGCATTGCTCAATATTGCTAGTGCTATCTACTCTCTTATTCATGTGCATAGAAAACAAGCTGTTGAGTTTCTAATAAATAAATAAATTACATAGCAGTATATAGTAGACGTATGTATGTATATGTAATTCTCCAGATAATCTTAGTAAGATTACTACAATATTTACTACAGTATTAAAAAGTAGCACAGCATTAGGTAAGCCATACACTAAATAGAATATTGCTAAATTGGAGAAGAAGCAAATATTTAGCATGCACTTTCTTTAGGTATAGCAATGTTGATGATATCTGTTTAATACATGTTGTTTGGTACGTTACTCAAGTTAATTTTACTGTGATTTTCTAGTATTTGCCCTAGTGGCAACGGTCATGGCGGACGCTGACTTAGAAGCAGTATTCAAGACAAGCAATGACCAGTTTTCTGCTAACATGCTCCAGGTATGTTTTAGTGTATTTCTTCTACATTATTTAGGTTCGCTATAGTATCTCTTAAGAGGAGAATAAAAACAGCTATCAAAGTAACAAGAAAACCATTGCAGCCTTCCTCAACCTCCTTTGCCTCCGTGGCGTAGCAGTACTAAATACGACTGCTGTGCTTGAGGTCTCGGGTTCAAAACCCGGGTCGGACCAAGAAAAAGTTATAATAAATATTAGCTTTTTCTGTTACGAAATATTAATACCAGCCTGGAGCTAGGAAGATGGCGGTGTAAGACACCTTCGTGCCTCGGTAAGCACGTAAAGCCGTTGTTTCTGGGCCTTATCTCTCCCCAGTCGTGTCAGAGTTAGAGAACAGACAGTGCAGTTGTGTTTGTGCACATACTTTACACTATAATATTTCCTACTCGAGTGGCCAGTCTAGATTAAGATTGGCCGCTGTGACCGAAATTAGGTCTGGAAGACATTATAAACGTGTAAATTTTATGAGACACTAGACATAATTGAAAACCTATATTATCCGACCACCGGTGTGCCACTGCGAATCAATAGGTTAAGAAATAGCGTATCATAAATCTGTCTGAGTGCATATTACATTTTTGATCACTTTGAATGTAAATATTACATAAATAGACATACGGCTCCTTCCGCTGCTCCGCCCTGAGCGAGAGGAATCAACTATGAATTACCACTCACTACAACCCCGGGATGCCTTCATTCGCCTCTTTCTTCCTGCATTTCGCATTCCTTATACCTGTGATGATGATGTTCCTGGTCTGGATTTTCAAAGAATAAGAGTTCAATAAACTTTACCAACCACACATGAATTATATTATGAATTATAGTCCCTTTGATTATATAAAAAACGCATACAAAACTAATACAAGGCAGACAAATATCAATAAATTTCTTTGAATTTCTAGGTTACTACTTATATAATAAGATAAACGAGAAGCTAACAGTCTACTCCCTTACAAAAGCTAATTGTAAACGGGTAATAACGTCCTGGCTAAAATCCCTGAATTATGAGGAGACCGAGAATCTACTTAAGGCACGCACGCACGCACGCACGAACGCACGCACGCACGCACGCACGCACGCACGCACTCACGCACGCACGCACGCACGCACGCACGCACGCACGCATGCACGCACGCACACACACGAGGCTGGTTATCTGTCATACAGGTCTACTAGTACAGAAACCAGTCTCTCACATAGATTTAATCTCATGTGTTGTACACAGTGTAGGGGGCACGTTTTGCAATCTCCAAATGGGTTTTGGGGACTAGATCGCTGGCTCTCTTTCCGTTCGCTTATACTGCAGACGTTGGGAGTGCATTGGGGTCGTTTACCGGGGGCCTGTTGGGGATTGTATAGCGGTCCCCAATTGTCTTATTACATATTTGCATCAACTGTTATATTTTTACCACTATATGGATCTTTTCATTGTGAGAGAAAAATAATAAACACTTTATTACTCTTATAATAAGGTTCACAACAAGGTGTAGACGGACATAAGAGTTTGGATTTATTTTATACTTATAAACTTAAATATAACATTCTAGGAAGAGTCAAGGAGATTTATTTGATTGATGGACTGAAAACTTAGGTACGGGTCTATGTTGTACTTATAAACTAAAACACAAAACATTTTTAGGAAGTGGTAAAGAATCAAGGAAATAAAAGTTGCGTGCTATCAGCATTCTCGGTTCTGTCGCCTCTAGCACAACTGGCTCTAGCCTCGGTGGGAAAATCACATGACGAAATCCTCAGAGGCATTGGTTTCCCCAATGATAACATTGTAAGTATTCGACACAAAATGTTAAGCACAAGTACCCTTAAAATTGAAGTATTATTTTTTTATTGAATTATTCTAATCCCCAGACGAAGCAGGTCTTTTCGGATATGAACCGTAGTCTTCGATCAGTGAAAGGGATTGATCTAGAACTCGCTAATAAAATATACGTTCGTGAAGGTTATACATTAAATGGTCAGTTTGCTGCCCTGTCAAAGCAGATTTTTAATTCAGAAGTTGGGAGCATTGACTTTCAAGAAAGTACCACGGCTGCCGCTGAAATCAACGCATGGGTAACTATTAAACTTATATTATTTCTTTGTGGAATGATATATGAAGATAGTTGGTAAAGCAACGACATGGCTTGTCACGTTTTAGGGCTAAAGCTGTGCTACATGGTTCATCTTTTTATATTATATTTATATTTTACAATCACATACTATATTTTATACAGGTTGAAAATCATACACATAAACATATCAAGAACTTGATAGACCCTAGCTCTATCCATGGAAGCACGCCTGCAATGCTTGTTAACGCCATTTATTTTCAGGTAAAAATAAATATTATATACACTGACGGACTCATAAACTGCATCAATGTTCAAAACGCCTTTGAAATAAACATTTTAACCAAGTATTGAAACATTTTATACAATTAAATTGAAACCTATAGTTTGGTTCGTTAACTTCATAACAGTGTAATATGATAGATATCCTTAAGTGTATGTCTGTATACTGGACAGAACCATTAATTTCTTTTAACAAAAACGATAAATGTAACTAACATTGGTTTTGGTTGATTTGTTGAAAAATAGAATTTTACAATAAAAAGAAGTTGAAGCTCAGGTTTTTTTATTTTAATAAGGTGTATTGCCTTCACGTGCCCTTATTACAGATTCTAATTGGTTCCGCATAGATCTGATTAGGGTTATTAAATGGTCTTGCGGAATATTGTTCCCTTCTTATGAAATCGCTGTTCTTAGTGCTGCCACTGTTGTGGGCACAGGATTTCTCGCATATACCTACAGCTTTTTTTAAACTGTCTCAAACATGCTTAATGGGATTAAGATCCGGGCTGCGTGCTGGCAAATTCATGGTACGTATCCCAACCTCTTCGCAATATTGTCGAACTTATGCAACGGCGTGGGATCGGGCATTATCTTGATTAGAGTAAAATTTTCGCCTATTAGTCCCATGTAAGGTACCACGTGAGCTTCTAAAACCTCTGTTATATAGCGTTGTACCGTCAAACCACCTCTTCTATCGTTTGGACGAACCATGTCGATGAACACAAGTTCCGTTCGCCCGATCATCAAAATGCCACCCCACACCATACACGAACCGCCTCCAAAAGGAACACGCTCCTCAATGCAACTTAGAGCATATCTCTCCCCACGTCGACGATAGACTGACCGTCTGCACTATTTAAACATGTCCTACACTCATCGGTGAACAATATGGAGCCCCATTGCTCTTCAGTCCAATTAAGATGTTCACGCGCAAATCTTAAACGAGCTTGTCTGTGAGCTGCAGACAGCTTAGAGACCATTTTCTGGTCTAAAAGGGGTGATTGCCGCTTTCTTAAGCCTCCTTCTTATTGTTCGTGCACTCACGTTTACTCCACGCACTTCATTCAGCTCTGTTTTGATGTTTACTGACGTGATGAAAAGATTTCGTAGGGAAGATGAAACAATAAATCGGTCGTCACGACGGGTGCTTGCTCGAGTTCTGCCGGTACTGGGTCTCCTTTTGTAAGATCCTATCTCTACAAACCTTCGGTATACTCTAGAAACCGTAGACTGGTTTAAATTTAAATTTCTAGCTATCGTTCGTTGATCCAAGCCTTCCCGCAGCAATGCCACAATTTGAGCGGCTTGTTCGTACGAAGTATGCATATTTATGGTTACGAAACTTTTGTTCAGTTTAAAAGACTAATAATTAATACTAATGGTAACAATAATTTAAATAGCAAATGAAAAAAAAACAAAAAGAATTAATTTCAGACTTTACTCTAATAACACACGAATTTGAGACTATGCATAAATTTTATTTTCCCGGCTATAATTTTATCTATTATTGCAGTTCTACTTTTAAATTTTGTTTCTTTTTTATGATTAATGGACAGTCACGACATTTTCATTTAGTTTAATCTAAGTAAAAGTTTGCATACTTATCAAAAATATTAATTCGAATATAATCCTGAACTTTCATGCAGTTTATGAGTCCATTAGTGTATATTTATTGACATGCAATTTATGTTTGTTTGTCTATATTTATATTTTAATAATGCCTATTCAGGGAAATTGGAGAATACCTTTCAATAAGTTTTTAACTGCAAACCGTGCTTTTCATGTTACCAAAGACCTGACAAGCCCTATACCGATGATGTACCAAATTGATCATTTCAAATACGCCCAGAATGATACTTTGGATGCCAAGGTAATACTAATATAACACTATCTCAAACTATTGTATATCGCGTTTTTTATAAAAAAACGTTGAACTATTAAATAAGCAACAAAATTTGAATATTTCAGTTTCTAGAAATGGAATATGAAGGAGGTAATGCCTCTTTTGTAGTGGCACTCCCGAATGAAATTGATGGCGTTAACAGCCTCATAGAAAAAATGAAAGATCCATCAAGATTAAACGAAGTTCTTAAACAAATGTACGAAGTAAAAGTCCAGGTACTGCTGCCTAAAATCAAAATTGAAACTACAACAAACCTCATTAATGTCCTTGAGAAGGTAAACATGTGTTATTTTCTACGATAAAAGTATGTAATATCTATATTCTATAGTGGAAGCTCTATATTTGTGTGTAAAATCATAAAATTTAAGACAATTCATTAATTTAAATTAAACTACTATATACGGATTTTATCGCGGTGTTTATTAATCACTGTATTACATAATTTTGAAACTGTTACACTACTACTACTATTGAATTTTACTAATTTATAATCTAATACAATTATTTAAACTATTAAACAATTTATATTTAGGTTCTCCTTAGGTTTAGAGTCTCCCCGTGACCATGGCTGCTGAAAAGCAACCGAAACGTCGGGGAAAAAGTAAACCTAAATATAAATAGTTTTAATACTTTAAATAATTTTATTAGATTATAAATTAATAAAATTCAATAGTATTAGTAGTGTAACAGTTTCAAAATTATGTAATACAGTGATTAATAAACATCGTGATAAAATCCATATATAGTAGTTTAATTTCAATGAATAACATTCACGTAAACAGAAGACAATATTACTATTCATTAATTTCAGATGAATATTAAAAAAATATTCGAAGAAGCAAACGCCAATATAAGCAATCTTTTAAAAGTTAAAAAAAAAGATTTTTACGTAAGTGATGCTACTCAAAAAGCTTCTATCGAAGTGAACGAGGCAGGTGCGGAGGCAGAAGCTGCTAATAGTAAGTATCATATAGAAGCCATTGAAATGTGAAATAGTTAATCTCTAGCTGAAATTAGTTCAGTGTAGATATTTCATGAGAATTTAGTTACAGTGATTAGAATAGCTTCGCATGTCTGCGCACTTGTTACATTTTAAACGCACCTCCACCTTTACTTAGTATAAAGGTAGGTAAAACCTTTAATTAAATTAGATGTTACTGACTATTTCTGAACTCATACAATGATGTGTTACGGTCTTAGATACCGGAGCAAATGTTGCCGTCATTGTTGTTGGATGGTACAATAATGTCTGGTGAAATAATTTACTATTATTATAAAAAGTAATATTTCTTAATGTCGACGCACGTTCAGTTTATAAAACCTATAAATGCTATCCTGTACAGCTTAGACAATTATTATCCTTGAATTATTGTTTTATAACGACGGATCATTAAAATTATTTTGCTATTACTGATTACGATAATCAACATTATAAATACTTCAAATTGAAATCTTAATAATAATCGTACGAATATTACCAGTAGGTACCTATTGGCTTATAAGATTAATAATTGAGTATAATTTTCTTTTCCAGCGTTTCGCATAACTGACAGAAGTGCTCTACCTTTCTATGAACCTGTACTAGACTTCAAAGCGGATCACCCTTTCCTATTTTTCGTTATGAAAAATAATATCATTCTGTTTAGTGGAGTCTACAGATCTTAAGTACACAGGGTCACAGATTTTTCTGACGTGTATTTACTAATTACCTATATTTAAAAATATAATAAATAATATGTTGTGCTATACGTATATATATTTAACATTTAAGATATATTGTTAACATATCTATAATCTTTTATAAAATTATAAATACTTTTATATACGGTATATTTCGTATAAATAATACGTTTATAAACTTTATCTGTACTTAATTTATAGATGCATTTAGGCTTATTTATTTATCTATAATTTGGATATAACATACAACAACCACAAAGGCTACCTGGTAAAAGGCCTGAACTTTAGATGGTTCAAGACGTTAGTCTCAAAGACCAGCTACGATTGTTCTCAGTATACAAATATCGTTTATTTTCTACACACAGATTCTTAAGGTAGGTACAGGGTATGCATTATTTGTTCAAACACATAGGTAAGCATTATGTGTTGTGGAGACTGGAGTCTGTATTAGGTTTAACCTGTTTTACAATTGATTTGGAGCACTAGGGCTCTTCAAATCATATTTGTAATACGAGTACTTATCGCGAACAACTGCTTTTAAACTCTATAATTTGACTTGACTACGACACGGAAAAACGTTTGACGGGAAACATTTGTTAATTTTCAATTGTAAATACAAAATAATATTTTTATATTATTTAGTAAGTATATAGCGTAAATATTAGTAAGTAAAAAATTATTTATCCGTATTCAGATAATTATGTATATTGTTTAATACTCATGCTTTACTATTTTAATTGTCATCTTGTCATGCTTTTATTTTTGCCGATGTATTTGAATTCCAAAATAAAATCATTAAAGAGAAACAATCCTTATCATTTGAAGTTAAAAATAAATTATTTTCAATCAAATATATTGTTTCTGTTTCTGCACCATGTGTACTGCTGCACTATGTTAATATAAAATAATATATACAGTAAAATCTCCGTGTAGGTCTCGGGTTCGAATCTCGGGTCGGGCCAACAAAAAGTTATTGGGTTTTACTATTAAGAAATCTCAATAAGAGCCCGGAGTTAGGAAATTGGCGGTGTTAGACTCTTCCATGCCTCGCAAAGCACGTAAAGCCGTTGGTCCTGAGCCTGATCTCTCTCTGGTCGTTTCAGATCATTCGTCCCATTGGATCATGAGGGTTAGGGAACAGAAAGTGCATTTGTGTTTGCGCACATACTTGTGCACTATAATGTCTCCTGCACAGATGGTCAGTCTGCGTTTACATTGGCCGCCGTGACCGAAATTCGGTCTGGAGGACTTAATTATAAATATATTGTAAACAAATTTTGGAAATGTACCATGATAATTATGCCAATATAACCTTAAATTTTATAAGTTGTCAACCAGCAGATGGTTAGATACAAAAACGTGAAATTAAACTACTTCATAAAAATTTTGTTGCATAGTAAACTTTAAAATTTATTACATAATTTTGAACTATAACACTACTATTATTGAACTTTACTACAATTTAAATTTAATTAAAATCTATTTATATTTAAGCTTACACTTTCCCCGACATTTCGGTTGCTCTTCAGCAGCCATGTTCACGGGATGCCTCTATAATAGTATCGTAGTTCAAAATTATGTAATACAAGTGTTTTAAAATAAACAACGCGACAAAACCCGTATAAAGTGGCTTAATTTCAATGTATAACATTTGCGTAAACGTAAGACAATATTATACATACCTAAACGTGGTTATTCTTTAACCAAATAAAAAGTAAATAGGAGAATCGCGGTAGCGTAGCCTCTTAGAATCTCTTAGAATCTATAATAATAATAATATTCTACCACATACTCACAACACCATCTAGCCCAAACTAAGCAGAGCTTGTACTATGGGTACTAGATATTGGATAAACATACATATATACCTACTTTTTTTTTGTAAATACGTACATATTATACATAGAAACACCAAGACCATGACAAACTTTCATATTCATGCACCCAAATGTTTGACTTGTGCGGGAATCGAACCCGCGACCTCAGGCGTGGCAGTCGGTTACACTAACCACTACGCCATCGAGGCCGACGATAAATGAATACGTAAAGAAACATCTTAGTACATCTTTTTGCGCGCACTGTCTTAACGACGATGTGATTTAGCATCCTTATTTCTCTGTTCATTATAAAATTCAAATGGAGAATAGCGAAGAATACTAACATTCATAAAGTATTAATTAATTTAAAAAATGAATGTTATTTTTTTATTCTGAAATACTTTAGAATTTTGTGATAATAATAAATAATATAATCGTCAATATTTTGACAAATTATGCTATCGTGGGATATAGACATTAAGCGCTTACAAAATAAAGAAATTTCCAGCTGCAACATAATTATATGGTTTAGTTATAGCCATCATAGATTATTGCGTGAGGCACCATAATAAGCTGTGCTAATTTCATATGAACAATTTATGTAATACAATTAGCTGATACTGAATAATCTACTATTTCTGTTAAATTATAAAAAAATAAATAAGCATTTGGGCATACAATTCTGAGAATAATTTTCATTTCAATATAACAATTTTCGTTCACAATCACGTCCATTGTTTAAAGAAGCGATTAAAATCAATCACATTAAGCACATCTGTTACAACACAAGTAGGTAGCACCAAAAGATGAATATTTTTATTCTTTGAAATGTTGATTATATATCTATCTAGTCTAGTCTATACTAATATTATAAGGCTGATAAGTTTGTTTATTTGGTTGAACGCGCTAATCTAAGGAACTACAGGTTCGAATAGAAAAAATATTTTAGTGTTGGATAGCCCATTTATCGAGGAAGTCTATAAGCTATATAACAACACGCTACGACTCATAGGAGCGGCGCGTCAATGGAAAATATTGCATATACGGGGAAAATTCTCTTATGTGACACAGACGAAGTTACGTGGGTCGCGTACAAGCAAAGAAACAAGCAACTGAAATTAATCACAATTTTACAGCTACATAGATATAATTAAACAGAGGTCCCCAATGACCAAAGTAAATAAATATTGATATTACTATTGTCCGAGCTACCTACATGGCTCTAATAACTTGTAAAATAAAAACGCGAAGGCGGTACCTATCAAATAAACGTTACCAGCAAACTGATGCGGACCACTTCCCACTCTTAATGTCTTGACAGCTTTAATTGTTGTTTATATTGAACAAAGTCTATCTACTCAATGAAGAAATCTTATTATTCCCTGACGATATATATATGAGTATAGGTCCTGTAACGAGGCTCTACCGAACTGACCTTAGCCAAGTTTACATATTAAGTCGAACCGCACTTAAAATTGAATTAATAATGGTAATCCTAACTTAATATTATAAATGCGAATGTGTGTTTGTTTGTTACGCTTTTAGGCCTTAACTATTCGACCGATCATCATGAAAATTCGCATACACGTTTTCAAAAGTACGAAAAAGGACATAAGGTACCTGTCATCCCGAAAAAAATATCATGCCTGAGGAATAGTGGTTTATTAACAAGAATACAAGATCTACAATAACGCGAGCGGTGTCGCGATCTAAATCTAGTTATATAAATAGCTAAGATTGAAATAATTATATAATTATTTTTCATGTAATTAACAAAATCTTACCTAGGTAATAAAATAGCATTGTTTACTAACAAAATGTAGATACTACAATGAGTTAAACGAAAACAAACAGCTGCAGCTCAAGCGAGTTAAATTAAGAAGCAATGCATAACATTCTAAATTCGTATTCATGTTCCTAGCGCGATGAATAAGAATCAATTAACTCGTAAATTGAGTGCCTAAGAGACAATAGCAACTGCAATATTTGAAATGTTGGGTTTCACACCTCAATGTTTCAAATAGATTCACTTTGCGCCAATAGTATGGAAAGGATTTTAATAATAGGAAGCGTCTCACCATTAATATTATATTTGACGAATATTTTTTAACATTTTGATTCATTTAAAATTACGTTACCTAAAATTAAAAATACAAAAATAATGTAGATAGAAATTTGGAAATCAATTTGTTATGACTATCTGCTTAAAAATAACTTTTCTAAAAGATTTTCCTTTCTTATAGTGGGATTTATGATAGAAAACCATACGTGATACAACCTTTTTACGGAACTGATATCAAAGTACAAGTATTCGAGGGAAATAGTGGGATATCCTGCTACTGCACTGTATCCTACCCTAATTTAAAATATTAATTACCCTCTCACTTCCAACCAACTTTGGTGCTGTTTACAAACAAAATTTTTATTAAATACTTTTTACTGTGTCGTATAAAATTGATAAATAGAAAATATGTATCTATATTCATTACTCTAATTTAAATTTGAATTAATGTAGACTATATTCCTATATTCCACAACTAACAAACACGCTGTACTATACCCATGGTGATATAAATATTTTGGGAGATTGTACATTAATCCAAAATATGTGCTTCAAAGCACGATTGGCTGTGCATATAGGAAATAGGTGCCTCAATATTATATGTTCGTGAAATAGTCCTCTATTTCACCCCATAACACACAAAAAGACATGCTCACATTATTGACTTATTGCCAGTCCACCGAGTGTTAAAAAATATAAACATTGAAACAAAGAAAAATTGATGTATTACTTATTATTATTTAAAAACGTCGAATTAAGGATATCGTGTGTGTATATGGAGCAACATATTAAACAAATTACTAACAAAATTAAAAGGGAATGTGGACAGCATTAATTCCATACAGGTGTAGGAGTATTCATTCAGGAACTCTAGGTCTGTTCTCTGTTTTCTACCTGAATAATGACACTATCTTTCTTAGTTTAATTATTATAGGAACCAAGCATCATAAAAAAAACTAAGTAAGACCCATGGTTATATTGTTATTATCAGACGTCCAGCAAAAAAATTAACCAATCTAATCCATTAAATAAAGCCCTGCAACAGTTAAAATTTTTCTCATATTGTTCACGAAAGGTATTAAAATCGGATTAGTTTTGGAGGAGGAAGCAGAGGAATACGAGATGATGATTGCAAAGTAAAAATCAGTGAATTATAGATCTCTTTCGCACATTGATATTTCGTTAGTTTGAGTGCGACGCAATAGATCTAGGTTAAAACCTTTTCCTAATGTGTTGATACCCGTATTTCCTCTTCAATACTCTTAAAAGAAAACATAATACAATACCTAGCCCGAACCTCACAAAAATAATTAAGAATATCCTTAATTCAATAGAAAAAGAACTGAAGCAGACCTAGGCTCCAGCTAGACCTACATCTTTCTATTCCAAGTAGTGTGTTGTCTACGTATCCAATCTAAATAAAAATTAACTAAAACTTTAGGATTAGATGTTCACACGTGCCGTACCTACCGTAGGGTAGGTACTCAGCGACATGAGTGTATGGAAACGACTACTGCAGCACCAGGAATCTATGCACTGCAAGATGAAAATAAAAAAGCAGTCGGATACATCGACGAACATTGCTGCTACGACTGAGTGAGCAAAATAGGTTTTTGCCGTACTTCATTCTCCTATTTGGTACTTGTTGTTTGGAGTCGTTTCTTTTGAAAGTGCTTTTTGTTTCCTTAAAAACGAGTCCTCTAACCGTTTGTTTATGACGTTAACGTGACAGTAAACGTTTTTGTTACACGCTGTCGTGCGTATTATACTACTGTGTTTATTTGTACGGATGTAAAAGAAAATTTAATCTTGTTTATATTAAGTTGTCAAATAATATTGCGGTGCATGGGACAAAATTGGCACATAGGTTTGGCACGACCTATGTGTCTAGGTGATTTTTGAATGGCAAGCTAATTTAACCAACACTTGATTTTAATTAGTGTGATATTTCTTAATAAAATTCAACATAAATATCGTGTCGTAGGTTATTATAATTTCACAAGTATTCTAAGAAAGCAAAAATATATACAATTATCAAGACTACGTCGTTTTGCCGACGCCGCGCAGGATCCTTAAAGAAGAGGCTTAGGTTAAGTACGTAATTACGTGTATCGGTCGGACATACCCTAGCAAAGCTATGGATGCGTAGTATGTAAAGATTTTATATGTAAAGTTACCTAGTTCATTATTATTATAGTCATTGTCATTCCCTCTTCTGAGCTGCGTTGCCTCTGTAAAGAACATGAAGCACATGGTAAAGAAACAGTCATACCATGGCCGTTACCATTTGCCATCTCATGGGCCTCTAAATTATTGTCACCCATGGCAATACAAGCATGTTGGTATTAGTATATAAATGTGAGAAAATAATAAATCAGAGATGAGAAATTACAGATATTTATACTATAAATACATGTATTTTTTTCATATATTTAAATATATAAATATCGTTTTATGAAAAATTCTTTACATTCAAATTAAACAAACTTGTTTGTTTGTTTCATTTCAATGTATAACATTCGCGTAAACATAAGACAATATTATGCTTTACTTTCACCAGAACCATGGATTACAATATCCACTTAATTAAAATAGTAACGTTCAAATATAATAGATGATTAACCTATTGAGTTTCAGCGGCACTCTGGTGGCCAGTCACAATAGACTATTAATTATGTCTCGTTTTCTTAGACTTGGAAAATTAAACAACATATCATTATTACAATATAAAAGCTCAGCAGACATAAAAATATAACGAGGGCCGCGTCCCACGCATCACATTACCGCTGGGGTGCGGGCACGTCTGAAACAAAACCGCACGAAGATTATGTACTCGACGTAAACTTCCATACCGCGGCATTGACTATTAATTCAGTACATAGAAAATGCAGTGCGCTCACTCGCTATCCGGCGCGGAAGCCGAGCAAGCAATATAAATATACCTTCATATGTACAGGGTGCCGAACATTGACACAGAGTAACGAGAGGCCCGTAGCATTAAATTTTCAGTTTCCACCGCATCGCCACACGACATGGGCTCAAATTGAAGTAAATCGGACCACGTCTACTCGCCGACCCCGGATCTACATTATGTATGTCTGTGCAGATAAATGTCATTATTCATGCTTTTTGATACTGCAATCAATCTGGTAACGGGGACCAATTGAATAACGCCAGTGTGCACAATAAAAGATTTACAGTAATTGAAAGCAAGACAAATCGTTTATTAGTAGGTTATCTTGCTTGTTAAACTTAAAAGCCGTCATGCTCTCGCAAGGTTTAGCAGGGGATCATGTGTGAAATTGCGGTTCTACGTGGTAGTAAGTATGCAATTCAAAGAGTGCATAAACATGCATGCATGTATGCATTTTATTTAAATAAAGTGGTACTACTTTCAATAGTTATGTATATACATATATAGTATGTACATATATGGTATGTACGTATCTACAGAAAATTCTACAACAAAACGTTATTGGGTTTTTCTGTTAAGAAATCTCAATACGAGCCCGGAGTTAGGAAGTTGGCGGTGTTAGACACCCCCGTGCCTCGGAAAGCACGTAAAGCCGTTGGTCCTGCGCCTGATCTCTCTCCGGTCGTGTCGGATTATTCGTCCCATCGGATCATGAGAGTTAGGGAACAGAGAGTGCACTTGTGTTTGCGCACACACTTGTGCACTATAATGTCTCCTGCACAGATGGTCAGTCTGCGTTTACATTGGCCGCCGTGACCGAAATTCGGTCAGGAGGGCATTATTATTATATTACAGCTACATTTTGTTCATTATATTTTTAGGCTCCAGGTAATAGGCGCTAGCCTATTGGCATTAACTGGGCACAGTTCCATTATGCGTACTGCTACTGTGAAATTGTTACAGAAATACCTAATAACACTGACCGAACCGGGAATTAAATCCGAGACATATTATTCTGCTGCTACACCAACACAGTCTATTCTTTCTTGCATACTTTTAATCTAAAATCGATATAATAAAATTACCTGATTTGATAGCTCTTTTTTATGCATGTTTGTTTGGTCATATTTCCAAAGAATATATTGGATCATAATCTAACTATTGTCTTGGAAAGTTCGCTTGGCATATCTTAGCGACAAGTTGCTGTTTGTCGAACTATTGGTTCGCAGACTGCATTAGAGTAAATCTAATATGACGTTAGTGTTAGCGTAGTCGTTTAAGTTGTCGCCTCGCCAATGCCAATGCACCGAGTATTGTGGGTTGGATCTTTACACAGGACAATAATTTGTGTGATTCACAAATATAGGTGGAAATTAAACTACTATATACGGATTTTATCGCGTTGTTTATTTAGCACTGTATTACAAAATTTTGAAAATATTACACTACTACTACTATTGATATTATTTTACTAATTTATAAGCTAATAAAATTATTTAAACTATTAAATCTATTTATTTTTGGTTTACACTTTCCCCGACGTTTCTGTTGCTTTCCAGCAGCCATGGTCACGGGGAGACTGAGACAATATTAAATATAGGTGGTTTTTATAACCATTGTTTAAAAGGTTGTAGTTGTAAGTCTCCCGCGATACAAGAATTATTCCTAGTGCGGGAGATATCTCTATAAAAGAAAATAAAGCTTATTAATAAAAGCTGGTTAGAGGTCCTTTGAATGATAAAATACGTTTAAGTTTATATAATCAAATTTATGAATTATACAACAATCCAAAGAAAACAGTCATGTAACATTTATACGACAACATTATGACAAAATTGTAATACTGGTATTCAATTTACACAAAGTGCGCTATAGAATTTAAATTACAGGATTAAAGCGTCCTCTACGATGTAGCACACATCGCACGTATCTATCGAGTCCAATCGTGAACTTATTGCCTTCAATCGACTATTATCTTACATCAAAGACATCATCTTGCTTTATATTTATGTGATTAACGTTAAAATAATGCTAATAATGACAATGCAATGGTAGAGCATTTTAGTTCTTTACCGCACAAACGAATGTTGACACAACCTTTATAATTCAAAATATTCAAATACCTACAGCAATAATGAGGCTTGAGGCGGCGGTAGCCCAATGGGCATGGCATTGGACTGGTGATCGAGAGGTCGCGGGTTCGAATCCCACCCATTGCTCTACCGACATTAAGCTACAGCCACAAGCATTCTAGCTTAGCTGGTGAAGTTGACAAGAGTGCTAATAATCCGCAGCCTAAATTGCAGATATTTTTTTAACTCTTAAGAAAGAAAAAAATATGTGTCACAATAGAAACAGTCTTTGTAATATCTTACCCCTCTGGTACAATAAAATCCAATTTAATTCTTATTTCGTGTCATTCTCAAAAACTAGACACCAAGCTTTACTTGACCCGCAAAAAATTAGACGAGGCGTCATAGTATTTTTAAAAGACTAGCAGATATGCTAGTCTTTTAAAAATACTCCACATTTATAAATAAACTGTCGTGGGTTCAAGGCATCCTGCCTTAAACAATTTTTTTACTTCTTCAGTATTTTAACTGGATCACTATTTTGTCAAAGTTTATTCCATCAAGACATTCTGCCTCGGTGGTGCCGCGCCATAAGTTTGCGTGATGTTTGTTTGCGATCGTGAGGGTTAGATTTCCGATGCAGGCAGTTTAGATATGATCTACTGCTCGAAAATTACAAAAACCTAAAAACATACATGCTAAAAGTTGGTGTAATACACAGCTGCCTTCCCACCGACGATATAAAGGCGTGAGTCTATACATAACACCAGAATTTACACTTGCAATTCGCATGTACATAATCGAGACAGCCATTGATTCAGTTGACTAGAAACTAATACATCCATAAGCTCGCGTTAGTGACAAATTGAGCGCATGAATTAAACAGTCGTTCCAATATAATAAACGGGTGTTAATTCCGGTTAATATGCGAAGTGTAATTTTGAATACAGCGGCGGTGCAGTGGTCTCATGAATAAAGAATCCGATTAAACTGACCTATCGCAGCGCGGCAGCTAGCGGACCGCACCGACACGGGTGCTGTGAAAATTTTACTAGTGCCAATCATAACCTGGATTACCATTTTATAGCTTGCATCGCAATACTACTTGACTTCTTTGTCTGTATTCTGACGTTGGTTTGTTTTTTGCTGCGAGTTCACCGTTTGTTTATTTATTTATTTTGAACTTTATAATTAATCTGAATATATAGTATACGTATACAATTTCAGATTCAACTTTTAGTGAACCTTGCTGCTAAGATAAATGAAAGTAGATACATATATTAGGAGAGAACTACTAGAGACCAATACTCATTATTCTACAGGCATACCTACATGGTCCCACACCTACATATGTATATCCTCGAAGAAGGCAGAGATATATAACACCAACATTTGTTAGTTATGATGTTAAATTCTAAAATAATAATGGCCAGCCTATTGCAGACAATCGGACTTATTTTTAATTTTACTTATCTGGAACGCCGAACGTGAACATAAATTGCATTTCAGTTCACATTTGACGTTTACTAATATTTTTGTAAACGTCAAATGTTCAAAATAATGTTCCGATCACTAAAAAGGATCACTATTTTGAACATTTGAAATTTTTTAACAGTTCTTTCCCGATAATTGTTCCTTAAGATTCAAGACTGATAAAAAGAAAACAGATTAAAATAATTTTAAGTTTATGATTACATTGATCACGTATTAAACAGACAATTCTATTGCCGAATTTATAATATTAGTGTAGATGGAAAATGACGTTACAGAATATTCATATTTCTTAAAGAGGTTATTCTGAAAGTAGTATTAGTATAGATTTATTAAACAGTTACGTATATTCGTTAACAGTTAGCCCACACGATATACGCACTTAGCCTTCGCTTAACACATTTTAGTTTGCTCACATAGGTAGAGTCTTCCGGCCGCCGGCCGTAATAGACCGCGCCCAAAGTACACAACGATAGCCGACCATTAATGTTCGAGCTGATTTTGTACTTTATCGTTGGCTATCTTTTATGTGATCTGGTTCTTTTTTATAACAACGGGTATTTTTTTTAATTAAACTTATTTATATGGATTTTATCGCGTTGTTTATTTAACATTTATTTTATTTATTTAATCATTTTGAAACTGTTACTACTATTATTGAATTTTACTAATTTTAAACTAATAAAATTATTAAAACTATTTATATTTAGGTTTACACATTCCCCGACGTTTCGGTTGCTTTTCAGCAGCCATGGTCACGGGGAGACTAAGATGGTAGTTGTCTCAATGTTCCAGTGTAGTTATTTCAAAGTACCCGAACATAATTTAATCTTTAGTGTTTCTATTTACGTAGGATGAGCTCAAAGTATCATGAGGTCTAGCTGTGGTTTGTTTCTTCTTGGGTTTGACTATTTGAATTACTGGATCCCGAATAACGGAACTTAACTTAACTTAACGGAACTTGGAACGAGCGTTGGTGTTTTACATCAGCTATGTGTTCTTCTATGCGGGTGCCTATGCTTCTCTTGGTTTGACCAATGTATGAGAGTCCGCAGTAACAATCAATTTTATAGACCCCTGCATTTTGTAAGGGTAATTGGCACCTGACCGGTGGTAAAAATTTACTTATCTTCGTTGGCGGCTTGAAGTATGTGTTGATTGAAGCTCCCTTCAAGATATAGCCAATATTGTCAGTGGCACCCCTTACATAAGGCAGTATAGCAGGCTGGCGCTCGACTGTGGCTGGCTTTTCTCGGGATCTGTGACAGCGGCGCGGCTGTTGGAGCTTGTTGTCTTGCAGTACTTGCTTGACATGTTGAAGCTCGGCATCCAAGTGTTTATTGTCACAGATCCCGTAGACTCTCTGAAACAAAGACATTCCCACAGTAGCTAACTGTTTAGGATGGTAGTGAGATTCACCGTTTAAGTACCTATTTATATGGGTCTTTCTCCTATACACAGTGTGGCTCAAAGTATGATCAGGATTCCTGATGACAAGTACTTCTGAGAACGCTAATGAATTATTTGCCTCTAATTCCATTGTAAATTGGATGTTATTATTAATGTAATTAAGATGTTCTAGGAATACACTAATACTATCTGTTGGTAATATTGTAAAAGTATCATCTACAAACCTCTTAAAATTCTGGGTGTGATGGGGGTAGTCTGTAACGCTCGAGCCTCTAAGTTTAATTTCAATTAATTAATAACATTTGGGTAAACAGAAGGCAATATTATACTAACGGTTGCAAATGCAGTTTTCACTAAAAATAATATTGTTCCGGACTCCTACTGCTCATCCTTGAACGGATACACACTGAGGGATATATATTATACGCACATTTCACCAGCAATATTTTAAATTACAGGTACATTTTATATCTCCGTGCTGCTATTATGATTTTCCTTAGAGTAAACCCTATTTGTCTCACACGGGAAAGACTCGACATCATTAACATCGGCCGCATACTAAGACCGGACGCTAGACCGGGCCGCGGGACCAACGGGGTAGTCTAATAACTATATCATTATGTAGCTGTGTAAACAATTTATAAAGTACTGTTCAACATTTTTAATAATTATTTGAAATAAATTAACATATTTATTGTCAGAATATGTAAATTAATTTTAATCACATTTTATGAATTAATTTATACTGACAAAAACAATCCTGAGAGCAGTGAGTAAAGTCTTTTCAAAAACCAGGTTTTGCAAAGAAACTTTTAGCAATTCAATTGGATCTTAAGTTACAGCAAAAGCAAAAGTGTGCGGTGCCTAATACCCCGAGCCTTAGGGGTGAAAGCTACCTGAAACTTACCTGACATTATGGCTTTTGACATCACTTTCTCAAGGAATCGAGTCTAAAATCTTAGATAATACAAGAAGATACACGCTTACCCAGTATTTAATATAAAAAGTTAGAAATGCGACTCAGAAAATATAGTGAAAATTGAAATATGGTTTTTTGGATTCCATAAGTCAAGCCTCTAAACAAACAGCAAAAAGTGTGGAGATATTAATTCTTTTTCTCTGGTTATATTTTTATTATCTTATTAAACTGTCAGAAAGTTAAAGATTGTACCATTTTCGTTCCCTATTCTATTCGTTTGTTAGAAAGATTTATGAGAGAGGGAAAGAAACTTTATTTTATTATCCGGCTCTTTGTGGCGACTGTACATTTCATTTCTCTAAAAAAATTAGTCTCTTTCGTAGTTTCCTTACTATCGTTGTCCAGGCGTACAGGAAATTCCTTTACAAATTTTATAAGTCACGGCCAGACTTATTGTAAAGTTCAACAATACTGGAGTGCCTTACAAAACACTTTTCCAGGATTTATTTATTTGTGAAGACATTTAGTTGTTCTACGGGAATGTAGCAGAGCGACAGGACTCGAAGTATTGAAAGACCTTTTAAATGCTGTAAAACTTAAAAGCTGCTTACAAATGTTTATTTCTTGAACATAGAGACAAGTTAGCGGCGTTTAAAGTGTGACATCTCAGTCATACTGAAATAAACATATAAAAATACTTGTTGTAAATCCTATTAATATTTAAACTGTGAGGTTTAGTGAAGATGTTTAGTGAATTTAATGTTCGTTACTCAATCGCCTTTCGTTGTAAGAAATTTAGCAAACCAAAGAAGTTGCCTAAAATGAACAACAAACCGTTTGTTATATTGTATGTCATATTCAAAACCAACAACTTCTCTGGGTTAGAGGCAAGATAAAATTTTTGAGTAATCGGCGTATTAGAATTATTTGAACTTGTGCAAAAACTATTTTATGCACGTGATCTTCTGTTTAAAGTGATTGTATTATAGCTTGAGGATAGCACAGACTAGCGAGTAATGATTGCAACCTAAACAATATTGATTTATTTAAATTCTTTGATTCAGCCTATGACTATGTCTTAGAAATAGAGCATCTCTCTATTAGTAAATAATTTAATATTGTCTTACATTAACGCTCATTTTATTCATTGAAATCAAACTACTTTATACAGATTTTATCGCGTCATTACTTTAAGACACTTTTATTACATAATTTTGAAGCTATTAATATAATACTTTGTTACTATTTAAGCTATTTAAATGATTAAAACTATTTAGATTTAAGTTAACACTTTCCCTGACGTTTCGGTTCACGGCGAGACTAAGGCATTAACACAACCACCATAATATATTTTTAAAAGAATTATAAACTTTTATCACAAAATTACCTATAAGTAGGAAAACACCAACATTTTATAAGTAAACATTTATATAGTATATTGTACATTAATGTTCATATTACTAATAGAAGTAATATCAAGCAATAATAAATGTAACCCGAATAAAAGACTAATATTATTTCGAATACGTTTATATTATTTGAATAATTTGAAATAGACTAAACATACCCATTAGTGCACTTCAGTCTGCTAACTACTCAAATTTACTCCTCAAACAGAATTGTATAAATTATTACCAAAAATGAGTGAATATTCATGGTTGGCTGAACATCATGCTAACACCAGAGCTACTGCAATCTATATCTATAATATAGATAGATATAGATTGCAGATTGCCTTAATAGGCTCAAGTGTTGTTTTTTTTTTGTTTAAATGCGCTAATCTCTAGAACTACCAATCGGGCGTGCGTTATATTTAAAAGCCCTGTTCTTGTTAAAGCATTTACTTAAATACCATAGTTAAAAAACAGCAAATATTAATATATTTATTAGGCGTACGAATAGCATACATAAAATATAGGTTTAATAAAAAAGAAAATGAGACATGATGACACGACATAGCATTCGTAAATTAAATAAGGCAATTTTATTTAAATATTATTACTTTTAATGTGATATTTAAAATACAAAGGCAAATTACAATTTAAACGAAATACTTATCGTAATACATATTTTAAAAAATATCGTATATTTATATCGATTATAAATAAATTAAATAATTAAGCGGTAATAATTAAGGTAATTAAGCGGTGCGAATCGATGAATTAAATAAAGTATCTATATGTCTTATTCTAATATACGGAACCTTTGGCGTGCGAGTTCGATGTGTGCTTCGCTCGCGTTAATGAAGGTTTTGTCAATAAATTTCTATCCCTCGGGAACAGGACTTTTTTCTGCATGAAATGTACCCGTGTATACGAAAATTCATGATCATTAGTCGAGTTGTTAAGGCGTCAAACACACGTCACACAAAAAACTCACATAATAACTATAAAAAGTCTTATGATTCAACGGTCATGATTTTACCTTTGTTTATAAGAAACGTCCAGCATTTTTATCGAATGCAGTTATGTGGCCATGGACGTTGAGATATTTTCTCTAGAAGGAACTAAATTATGAAAACGTCCGGCGTAGCGGATGTGGGTACAATTTTATTGTATTTTCCTTACGTTTAGTATAAAATTCATGAGACAGGGGTAGAGCTGGAAATGCCTGCACTTGCCTGTCTATTAGTTATGATATCATATCGATGAAAAACATGAACTAAATAATTTAAAAATTAATAAAAGTAAAATGTAACGTTAGGGCAAAAACAATATTTATTTTAAGGTTTTTGTCATTGATACTTGTATTATTGGTAGCAAACCAATATTACTGTGTTAGGAATAGGTTTGCATCAGCAATGAAATGAGTAGTATTCGAATAGAATTTATAGATCCATACTTAATAACTGCAAATAAATAAACATAATCTGAACGATATTTGAATAGATTAAGTACGTACATGGAGGAGAAATCGTTAATGTACCGTATCTCTATACGAGATAATAAAGCAAGACATACATACATTTTAGGTCCTTAGCAAGCGGAAGTTCGAGCACTATCACTCCAGGAAACAGAATCAACATGAGTCTACATAGTTATATATATATGAACGTGAAAATATATTAGCAATTGTACTTATTTATATGTCGAATCGTCAAGAAAATAATCATTGAATGTAATTTATTTCTGTAATTGGAGTTGAATAAAGCGCCATCTATTGGTTTGTTTCGGAACGTCAAGCGTAAGCTTGAGTGAGGTCGTCACAGAGCCAATGTGTCAGTTGGAGTGACAGTTATAACTGTCAGTGTCATATTGACGTTATTTAGGCGCCAAAGACTCGTGCGCGGATACCAGTGGTATCACAGTTAGAATATCTACCTACATTTGACAGGCGATTGCAGAGCAAAAGCGGACAAATTAAGAACTATTCTTGTATGGTTCCTTAGTATTATGCAATTTAACACGATAGATGTCACTGGTCAAACATGGATTGTAGAATTTTTTTTGTTAATTAATAAAAATTACAATTATAATACTAACAAAAATAAATTACAATTATACTACTAATACTTTTGTTTCATAATTATACTTATTGATTCATTAGTATCATGTGACTTCGATATATTAATTTAAAAGTTGGATGTTTGCTTATTTTCTACTTATTTTCCTAGTGTCCAAAACGGATTTAGACATTTCTGACTTAACATAACAATACAATAAACAATTCATAAATTTCACAAAACGCGCGTACGCCGCGCGTGTGATAATGGAATTTTGTGATTTTAGTGCCTTTCGCTGTCATTAACCTGGTGATTTCAAAAGAATACAATACCAACAAGAAATGGCTATGCTACCCATCTAAAGAATGTTTAGGTACCTTCAAATATATACAAATGCTACCTGTGCGTTTTTAAAGAGAGACGTTTCAAAATACAACATAAGATCAAAAATAAAGTTATTACGCGATACAATGATAACATAATATTATGAATTTACATGCCAACGACATAATATAAAAGATTATTTTGTGAACGTCTCAATAAATTTATTAATTTGTAGCTGGTGTCGCTCAATAAACAGAATTTTGTCTGGAAAAATTACCTATGATCGTGAGGATGAAATAAAAATAGCAGCTCAATCGTACTACCGTAAGCAAAAATTTATTAAATTAAAATATCGCCTTATTGCAAGTCCCTCTTTATGTTTTATTTGTGAACCATTAATTTCTGTAATCAATAAAGAATTGGTATGAATAATAGCAGTTTATATTTTTAACCTAAAGTAAACACAATTTATGCATACCTATATATATATATATATGTATATATATATATATATATATATGTGTATATATATATACACACACAGCTATCTCTTATTAGGTACTTGCATATAATTCTTAGAACCAAATAAAAGATGGCACTAGCGGGCGTTGAAAAAGAGGTGGCATATATATTTTTGCTTGAGTGGGCTCTCTATTCCTATTATACTTATACTACTCTATGGCGGATACATTCGGGTGACGAACTCGTTGCGTTAAGGATTAAATCAGAGATTATCACAGTCAACCTTTATTGTTTTATTTATCGTGTATCTATCATTAGTATATGTACGAAGTATTATACCAAGCCTATATTTTGTTGCTTCATCATATCAAAAGCGAGTTGCCGTCCTATTCTCCGACATATACAGGTTGTCCGGTAATTAATGGATAATCTTGTAATGTCTTATAGTAGAACTGAAGGAAGTTCAGAAACAAAAAAAAAATATATACAGGGTGTCCAAGAACCTGGCGTCCAACTGGATTTCCACGATGCCCCAAGTTCTAACAGTACTCAGAAAAATATTTTAAAAAATCCACCCCATGTACTTACAGAATTATACTGATTTCAAAAAAAAAGGGGAAATGAGCACCCTGTGACATACTTTTGAATGCTGTGACTGCTAATGCTGATAATTTCGATATTTCTTGGAGGTTTTGTAATCTAGGGTATTGCTGTGTCTAAATAGAATGTAAAAATAAAGTACTTATTGTACCATTTTAAAATAAAATATTATTTTAACTAAAGGTGATATGGAAAACTATTGAATTTCGCAACTTTGACCGACTGTAGTGTAAAAAAAATGTACCAAAATAGTATGGCAAGTGACGTCAAATTTTGACGCGTTTATTCCTCTTTTTAAAAAGGTATAATACTTACACATTAATTTGAAAAAAAAAAATTTTGATAATATTTTTACTCAACAACCCAATTTTTACGATGTCTTACAGAATTCTTAGAAAGAAAAATTTACGACGAATTGAATCTAACCTCTAAAGAATTACTGTTGTATGCTCATAAAAATAACAACAGGCCTCTCAAAAAACAGGTTAGACCGTAAGGGACGGTATGTGCATGCATCTCACCATAGTGATTCGTTATTACAACAGGAGGGAGCAAGACAGAAACTATCTTTGCGATTTGCTGGTTCTTCTTTATGGTACCCCATTATTCAGGTAAGAGTGAGGGAGAAAAAGGTTAGAGGTGCGAGTGAGATAGATAGTGACGCTATCTGGGATCGTGCTATTTAGGATAACAGTACGGTCAGTACGCGTCACTGCCTCCTGCCGTTACTACGCACCTCTCTCTTATTGTTACCATTGATCACGTACTACGATTTAAAGCTTTGTTTATTGGACTCGATTACTCTTTGTGCTCTGGACTTTGAAACGAACTCTTTACGACGACCTTTGCCTGTGTTTGGACAGTTTGTGTTTTGTGTGTGCTACCATGGCGACCTACACTCCGCAAGAATACGCAAATATGCACTACATTTATGGAGAATGTAGAGGTAATGGAAGAGCTGCAGCGAGACTTTACAGAGAAAGGTATCCGAGGGCTACGCGATATCCCGACCATCGAGTTTTCATTAATGTGCACAGATCACTATGTGACGGGCGGTTCCCCAATCAAGTAGCTGGTGAAGGACGACCCGTAAATGACTTCATACGCGATGAAGTTTTAGAGGCGGTGTCGGCAAATCCAAGCATCTCTGTGCGAGGAATAGAAGCTGATACGGGGATACCGAAGAGCACAGCACACAGTATTCTCCAAAAAGAAGAATATCATCCGTACCACGTACAGCGAGTGCAAAGTCTTTTACCTCGAGACTATCCGAGCCGAGTCGCGTTTTGTGAAACAATCCTGCAAAAACATCGAGAAGACGAAAACTTTATCGACAAAATTTTGTGGTCAGATGAATCTACATTTAAGAAGGATGGCTACATGAACCTACACAACTTGCACGAGTGGCATGTGGAAAATCCGCACTTGATGCGAGAAGATAGATCCCAGTACCGGTTCAAAGTGAACATGTGGACCGGTATTCTCTGTGGGAATATTATTGGTCCATTTGAGATGCCCGAGAATTTGACTGGCGAATCATATTTAAATTTTCTTCAAAATGATTTGCCAAACTTACTAGAAGAGACCCCACCAGATATGTGGTTCCAACACGACGGCTGTCCAGCACATTTTCGCGTATCCGTTAGAGAGTTTTTGGACGAGCAATACCCGAACAGGTGGATTGGGCGATCAGGAACAATCCCGTGGCCAGCCCGCTCACCTGACTTAAATCCGCTGGATTTTTTTTTCTGGGGAACTATGAAGGAGCTCGTTTATGCGAAGCCCATTAATGACATCGCTGACCTTCGTGAGAAGATAACACAAGCAGTGCAGGTGATACGTCAAAAAAGTTACTCGCGATACATAAAGCGGTCCTTTTTAAGGAGAGTGAGAGCTTGTATTGCCGCGGGTGGTCAACATTTTGAACATTTATTGTAATAAAATATCTTTAAACTAACATTCTTTGCTTTTATTCTACTGGGAACCCATCTACCTGTGTGTATTTCCTTCTTGCTCACTCTTGGAACCGAAGTAAATAATAGTAGTAACATAACAGTTTCTAAGATAAGAAAGGGTCCGACAGTTACCGTTAGTAGGTAGGCACTTCGTAAAAATTGGGTTGTTGAGTAAAAATATTATCAAAATTTTTTTTTTCAAATTAATGTGTAAGTATTATACCTTTTTAAAAAGAGGAATAAACGCGTCAAAATTTGACGTCACTTGCCATACTATTTTGGTACATTTTTTTTACACTACAGTCGGTCAAAGTTGCGAAATTCAATAGTTTTCCATATCACCTTTAGTTAAAATAATATTTTATTTTAAAATGGTACAATAAGTACTTTATTTTTACATTCTATTTAGACACAGCAATACCCTAGATTACAAAACCTCCAAGAAATATCGAAATTATCAGCATTAGCAGTCACAGCATTCAAAAGTATGTCACAGGGTGCTCATTTCCCCTTTTTTTTTGAAATCAGTATAATTCTGTAAGTACATGGGGTGGATTTTTTAAAATATTTTTCTGAGTACTGTTAGAACTTGGGGCATCGTGGGAATCCAGTTGGACGCCAGGTTCTTGGACAGCCTGTATATATATATTAAAAATTGCAAGCTATATTAGCATAGCATACTTTTGACTGTCTATCTATTAGCATAATTAGTGTTTATTAATAAAACAACAAAAAACCGATTGATTTCATTCATTTATGTTCGTAGTATACAAGAAAGTTATACATGGTAATTTAAAAAAAACACATCTCAGGTAGTAGTTGGGATAGATTTTTTTCATATTTTTTTCTGAAAGGCCATTGGTTCCACTATAAGACATCTCCAGGTTATCCATTAATTACCGGACACCCTTTATAACAAAGAATCAAGCATAATTACTATGGTTGTCTATACTAAATTGATATTGATATTATTCTTAATTTGAATATACAGGCAAATTCCTATAACTATGCGTCAAAGTTGGCAGTCGCAAAAGTAACAAATTCAAGTTATTTCCGTTTTATTCAAATAAGTGTCGGCCGATCCATGTATCCGAGCGAGTCTTGAGTAAAAGCATCATTTGTAAACGTGAGCTCGCGGCCCTGCGCCATTTAGCGTTCAGTTTCATTTTAAAGAGTTCCCATTTTAATCTTCAGGTCATCAAGCTGTTTTTATTGCGGCACGAATTTCCAATTAAATGCTAGAGGTAGTCGTAAATTTAGAAACGCAAACCTACGGGACCCTTCGATTCCCCTTTCATTAAATCGATTATTGCTCCAATGTTTGCACCGCCTTTTATAGAGGTGAGGACTTTGATCGCAAAATTGCTTTAAAAACAAGAGCTTGACCTCGTTTGACGTGTCGACGAACTCTCTTAGGATCCTTCCATTATCGCCGCTTATCGACACATTTTAACGTTTAACAAGTCCATCTATTTATCCGGTAGAAACCTTGTCGAACGTTTTGCAGAAATTAACTTAAGTTAATGTTTATTTTACGTAAGTTTATGCACATATTAGCGAGCTAATTAAAGAAACGCGACACAAAGTATTTACAGGAATAATGAATGAGGCTACAATCTCACAGCACATTAAGATTACCTGTAATTCCGTGGAAGCTCTAATAAATTTCCACTCGTTAATTAATATAAATAAAGCTCATAACTCACACGGGCGCGTCACAAGGGAAAGGGTCGGGCAAGGTGGCAGGTAAGCCTGTCTTATTGAAATAAACGACTTGTGACCTCCCCCGGCGTGCTCCGTCTCGCCAATATAACCCCACCTCGACAATGTGTCCCTATAATCATTCATATTTACATAACACGCCTAACTTACACGATTTTCATTGTTGTACACACATAAAAGTAGTTTGCATTGGGCGTGTTCTTGAACTGTAGTGGTTTAACTTACTCGCGTTAAGTCATTCCTTCGTAGGGCACTTTATTTCTGTCTTACTATTGTGTCGTAAACACTTTATAATTCAACCGTGATTGAACATTTTCGAGACGTACAATACGTTTTGTAGTAACTTAGTGCTAACTCACTTTATTAAAAATACTTCATCGTACCGAAATAAATATTTTATTTCACCGGTCAGTGTAAGTCTATAAAATTGAAAATACCCATCTAACGAAACCAATAAATTTTATACGCTCGTAAAACAAAGTGAGATGTAAATATCCTACGTCATCACGGACCTAAAACATTCAAATCGTTCTCCATTCGGGCGAATATCAAAAGGAGAAATTCTCAACGCTTAAAACATGCAAGTAGATATTTCGCGGGAGTTACATTATTCGTGGTACATTATTCATGAAGCCGGTGTCTTGGTAACGAGCCCGATTGAGAGCGAAACCTACTGTCGATAATGAACTAACGTTTTTATTACGAAACCAATTCATTGCATTGCTTTCAAATTACGTAGACAATTCATTATTCAATCATCATTACTAAGGATAAGGGCTTGTTTGAGATTCTGCGATCATTATTCGTCTTTACCACATCGATGACGCTTATGCTATATCAGCAACGTTTTGAAAGCTATGACTTTCGTTTTTGAAGGAAAGTGGCATTAACTAATTCCAGCTCAGCAATGTCGGCTCGAATGACACTCTATACCACCTTAGATAAAACATACAGACCCTCATCAACAATAACTTACATAAATAACAGTTCTGCACATTACTCTGAAGTATTGAGTCTCACAAGGCCCTACCAGTTATCTCAACCAGTCGAAGATTTCAAGAAATCGCCACTTTCTGCAACAATGCACCTGCATATGACTTCAAAGCAACCGCTGACTCTTTGAAGCCTGTAAAGCTATAACTAAAATTTGTTGAATATCTGCCGAGAGAAACCCGCTCTACGTGCTCTTTGTATCGCTTCAATTTTGTGCCCATTATTATGCAAACGAACCGCACTGTGACGTGCTAACCCCTTCATAAAATGTTACTTTTTCAACTTATGCCTCATTTATAACTAAAATTACAAAATCGATTAAACTTTTTATAACTGCACTCTTACATAGTATTTTAAATTGTCTGGATTAAAACATGGAATAGGGAAGACGAACGAACTGGTATACAGTAGTTGTGCGCGTGCTACATTTATGCACAGATGAGCTTAATTCATAGGTATCAAGCAATTGCATGTAAGTACATATGATGTACATATAACATGAACAATATTTTTATCAGAAACCATCTAGAAGACATCTATGAAACATTTCTTTAATGAAGAATACAATTGACGATATGGGGCTACTTGAAAATTATATATCTATTTCTAATAATATTAAGTGCATTTTCGATTTACAACATTAACAATACCTTTCGCGGCTATCTCGAAAGAACAATAATTTACAGAACAGGATTTAAAATAATATAATACGATTAAGAGATATTATATATTATATATCAGACTGATCGTCAATACAATACAACCGACATTAAAATAGATCTAATAACATTTCTATACTTGACCTTTCCAAACTTTATTTTTAAGAGAGAGTTCAATGATAGCGTCTATATACTCTGAAAACCATGAACGTTTTACCATTAGGTAGGCTGCTTATTCTGTCCGCAGCGAGAGACATAAAATAATAGACTGATGTTTTTCGCAGCATTTCAATCAGGCACTTTGGATTAATACTTAGTTTTAAATAAACGTTACTTACAATCAATATCGATCGAATGAGCCTCCTGTGCTTGAAGTCTCTCGGTTCGAACCCTGGAGTGTGCAAAGTGTTAATGAGCTTTTAAGTAATTCTGAGTAGCAACACGGAGTCTGAAAATGTGCCCAGTAATAGGCTGGCCTTCTATTACGTGAGTCCTAAAACTGTACTCGGTGAATTATAAATGTACTAGGTTTTTCCCGCGGCTTCGCTCGCGTAGTTGTAGATTACGTTATAACAGTACTCTTTCTGCATAAAAGGTGCCTTTTGTCCTTTTCTGTATCACTGACAACGTGTATGCGAAATTTTATAATGATCGGAGGAAAAGTTAAGGCGTAAAAACGTACCTAACAAATAAACAAACAAACTCACTTTGGCATTTATAATATTCGTTATAATTACACTTTTGGCTACCCTTTCAGAAATGTATAAACGTATGATTAATCAGGTCATTACAAAGCCTGTATCCTGTCCTTATTTCTATTTTAGAAAAAGAACCTATTTCGGCAAGCTGTTCAGTAAAAAGGCGAGTATTCTGAACAATATTTGCTCTGGACGGGCGGACTTTGTGAACAGTACACTGCAACTTAAGTCTCCCTACTTGTTTTAGTTGTCAATGCTATGAGGGTACTGCATTAGATTGAACGAATAGTGGAGAGCTTCACTACACCTCGTAAAAATTTACTGTATGTTCATTATTTCCAATAAACACAAATTTTGATTATAATTACAACTTTCCTCTTAATTAGAAGTTAATAAGTAGTTTGGAATTTCACCGCTGTGATTAGAATGTACCTATACAATATAATAGTCATAAAATATATAATTAATACCGCTATATATATTTATGACATAATCGTGTTACATCCACATTTTGCTAGCGATGTTTAAAGTTCTTTACAATGCGAGTCGTACTTTTTACAGGACACATATTAAATTTCATGCTGTTATAGAGAATATCCTTAAGACAAAACTACAGTCGGCCGAGTACGATAGCAGAAACTGGCTGCCTGACCAAAGAAGCAAAAGATTGCTTTTTATAGTATAACTAGCTGATCCGCGTAACTTCGTCTGATTCTTATAAGAGAATTTTCTCCGGTTTGTGCAACATTTTTCATTGCTGCTTCGCTCCTATTGGTCGTAGCGTGATGTTATATAGCCTATAGCCTGCCTCGATAAATGAGCTATGCAACACTAAAATAATTTTTCTATTCGAACCCGTAGTTCCTGAGATTAGCGCGTTCAAGCAAACAAACAAACAAACTCTTCAGCTTTATAATATTAGTAGGTATAGATAATAGTTTTGACATAACAATCAAGTGAAAGTCATTCAAGAATTTAACATAGTTCAAATACTTTACTCTTAGTTTACTTGTTTGGGCTAAAACCCCTCACGTAAATATAAATTGCAAAGAGCCAGACATTTAACAGGCTGCCTGCAGCTTCACTCAGAGTATATCGAAAATGAGATGTAAAATACATGCAACGCCATCTAGGTCATCGTTATTAATTTTCGTATCTTTATGGCATATTTTCCCGAAGTGAAAATTGCAAATTTTACTTTATTTTCCTTTAACAATTATTATTACGATGTTGTACTGCCCAGTTTCATTGTAAATGATACAAGAAAAGATATATCAGCACATTTATTACATTATTAGTTATAGAGCTACGTTTATTGTCAGTGGGTACCATAATTATGATTTATTTTTAGCCATGGGCAACGCCCGCATTTATGTCGCAAGAGTTCATACAAACATTTAAACAACGGACACAAAGATCATCCAGACTCGAAACAAGAATTTGCGGAACACACAAATTTTTATCCTATATGTGGATAACCAACAATAACAAAATATACGTGGAATCATAATTATGATACATGGCGACAACATACAAATAAACCAACAGTTGTTTTTATGTGCGGTCACAGTAAACATATTTCTGTAATAAATTGTACAATAAAGTAAGGGCAAGTATACAGACAATCTTAAACATGGCCGTTAAGAAGATTTGCGCCGTTTATATGGGAATAATTCAAAGGGTTTGTGCGTAGGGTCTAATTAATCAGCTCCTCAAGCTCCCTCGCGGCTCCGCGGTGGCGCATGCACCTGCGACGAACCATCTTTAACTAAGTACGTCGATTATACCTGCCTATTTATTATATCAGAATAATATCTATCAGTCCTATACTTACACTGTCCCACTGTTCGGCATGGACTTTCTCTAGATGGGAAAAGGGCTGTCGTTCACTATGCTGGCCCAGTGCGGGCTGGTAGAGGTCATATATCTTCGAGAACATTATAGAGAACTCTCAGACAGGTTTCTTCACTTCATCGCGATATTTAACTATTTCATTTGCATATAGCTTTGAAAAGTCAGAGGTGAGAGCCGCGGATTGGAACTCGAGGTCTTTGCTTGACGGTCCAACAGTCTGTCACTAGGCTATTGCTGATTATATTATATTACTTTGTTCATTAGAACAAAGTAATATAATATGTAGGTATATTAATACCTACATATTCTTACGATGCAGTTAAGATAGAAACGTTGTACTTATGTCGTATCTCTTTGATCATAACATCATACCTGAGTCAAGCCTGAGTATTAGTTAATGCGATTTATATTCTTAATTGCTATTCTATAATGGCTAATTATTCTATAAAATCTTAGAGCTTATTGCTACATTGTGATACAAGGATTTAAATATGGCGTGACAGTGGTGTTTGATAATATAAAATGTTTAATAAAAAATTATTATGAACTCGAATTATTATTTAGTTTAGTATTAGTTTAGTTTGTTTGACTTGCTAGCTCAAAAGCACGATCTCTTTGTTAATGTGATGATTTTAAATCAAATATATACAGCGTGGGACAAGAAGATGTGGATATTTTAGGGTATTAGTTGTAAATAGCATAGTGTGCTAAATAAATACAGTAAACATCAGAATGTGAATTTAAAAAATATACCCGTGAAAGAATGAAACCTTATAAACGCAATTCAAAACACGAAAGTAAAGTCATATAAAATGATTGCATGTAATCAGTATCAGTAATATCCTTTATAACAAACAAATATGTCATCTGCACTCTTGAGACAGATAATGATATCTACATGTAAATTAAATCAGCTTATCCATCTGATGCGAAGTTCGCTCCATTCGGCGTTTTAGTCCATATTCCTATATTTAAAATATAGTATTTCACATCATTTGGAAAGATTCACGATAGTAACTGAGCCCACTGTACGCTCTTAATATATGACCACGCCTAACCGTTACATGCTATATTCGTCGATTAATTTAGGCAATAACTTTTGATATAACGTTCAGCAAACGTCAGTAAATTATTACGTAAGCGGCTCATTTGACTTGGCAAAACGCCACGTGGCCCACTTTTTGATAATTAGATGTATTTTGTCATGTGATAATAATGCTACATTATTGATACAGATCGGTACTAAATTACACTCGCTAATCAACGATAATTGCAATCACAAAGGTTTTGTTTAAATGTGTTTTACTGTCAACGGGTCGCTTGGACTGTGTGGTATCGATCAAAATTTATCAAACCAGGCTGTTTTGTAACATATTTAATCAAATAATGTAAACACTACTTCTTCCTATGTACCTATTTGAGTAGAACAACTAAGGCCTAATTCTCGTAAAAATCTATTCAAAATAAACGTCGATCATAAACTGAATGAAAATTATGTTTACATTTCACGTTTATTTTAATTAAAGTGAATACCATTTGTGATATTTATGACACTAAGACTAGATTGGAACTCTATTTTGAACAGTTTTTATTACGAGAATTGATCCTTCAATTCAGTTACTTATACTTCCATTTACTTCTTTATAACTGAAGAAATAATAAACAAGACATTTCTCTTTATAATATGACGTCATATAGATATAGTAAATAAAACCTTTATCATCATTTGATTTTTTCGCTATTAGTCTGCACTAATGTTGTAAGGTAAAATCAATTTTAATAATCTAGTTTAAAACAAAAGTAAAGTTAAACGGGCGGCCACTTTGCCAGATAGTTTCAATTTAAATTTAATCCCGACTAAGCGTCTCTTGCTAACTTAATAGAGTTTCCTGGTGCATTCTTTTACGCTACATTCTCCCCGGCTGCCTGCCCCGGTCCTCTTCGCTCACACTAATCTAACGTTACGGATATCCGTTACTTGCTCACAGATTGCATTAATATGTATACACAAAGTACAATATACATGTCCTTTATGTTTATAAAAGCTTTGCCCGTAGGGTTCTCACGTTGCACTGCGAGTATGTTGGGGTGTGTGTATTTTATGTGGTCACCTTGTTCGTGTTAATGTTCAGGTGATAGAGTTGATTCATCTACGAAATTGTATGATCTACATTAAGTTTTAAGTTTGAATTTTCTTAGAGCCGAATTTCATTATCAATCTTATTCAAACTCTTTAAGTTTAAAAATAAGAAATACTAAGATGCCAAGATATTTTCTCTATCTAAAGATTTTGGGCTTTGATTATTAATTTCGCTCTAGTAAAAAAAGGTATTCAAAATATATTACCGATCTATTCTAATAAATGTCAAATATAAACAGAAATGTAATTTATTTTAGTTAAGGAGAAATACCATTTGTGGTGTTTACGACATTGGGACTAGATACTAGGAACTCTGTTTCAAACCGTTTTTATTGCGAGAATTAGTCTACTGATCAAATTTTTATCTATTGTTAGAAAATTATATTATTTATAGTCTGTTTCTTTTTATCAAATATAAGGGTTATTTATGTTCATGAAAATCTTTATTTTACTAACCGTGGCCAAATAACGACTACCTCTTTATTTTGTTGTAGTATCTATGTTACAAACTTATCTCTATGAACATTTTCAAGAACCCGAAGCGTATTAGGGGTCTGAGGTCTAAGTTTCTTAGTGTAAACAATTAGGCATGAATATCAGCTTTACAACGGAGTAACTACCGTCTAATCTCTGTGATCAAGTGATAATAGCTAGAAAGTAAAAGTAAAAAAAAATTAAGTACATTGATTTCTCATATTGATTCTGATGATTATCTATGATTACCGTCATCAACGGTTGTATGTACACACGGCGGAGTTCTACATCTTTTATTAACGGTTACTTATTTAAGACTTGCCATAGAAACGTAGATTCATTCCAAGGATCATTCGATTCGTGCAATAACTAACAGTTTACTAGGGCACACTATCACACACTACGAGTATTACTATTCATGTAATACTTATAAATTTTATTAATTTATAATATAGAGACATACCACAATGTGTCCACATTCTTATACGCCGCCATATATACCTACAATGTAAGTACAATCCGTGCCCGCATATGAAAACGAACAAACACTGCCTAACCAGGCTCGTTGCGAGACACTTTTAATTAACCGTCAGCAAAGTAGTTAAAAGTTTTTAAAAACGAATTAGACTTGCGCTAGATAGATGACAAAGAAACTCTAACCGTTTAAAAACTATCCCCGGTCCGAGGGACCATGAAGCCGACAAGATTAAATTGTCTCACCCGACTCGTGTCTCTTAGTCCACTTAAACTTACAATAGAAAACTTCGGGCGCGATTATCTTGTTATCTTTGTACTTTATTCTCTTTGCTCCACCTAAGGCTTACACGTGGCCTCGTCTGTTTATCGTCACAACACGCCCGAGAAAAAATAACAGACGACACTCGCCAAAAGGCGACGTTACTTAATAAACCATCAATGTTACACGCTCACAATAATAGATTCACTAATAAAAAAACTATATCAACTACAACATAAAACAACCTTCTCTTACTTTGTTAATACACAGTACAATTACTCCATTAGTGCCATTATTCGTAAAATCAAACTATACTGTATTTACATACAGTTAATATTATGTTACGTTAATAGCTGTATTTTGTAAAAGCTATGTCCTCTTATAGCAAGCTACAGAGATCTATATTCAACAATATAAATCATCAGCTTTTTAACTAAGCTCTCGCACCGTATCTTGTATACGTTGATTCTATTGATCAAGAATTCAATTAAATGTCGGTGAATACAGTTTGGCTGTGGAAAAACTACCAATGGCCCACTTTGTACGTTGCAAAACTTGGCTGCAGTTATTTATTAGGGATCGAGGCACTCGACGCGATCACTCTGTGTCCCCGGCTACCAGGCCAGGCCATAAATCGTACCGAGGCCCGACTGCACTGCAGTCTACTTCCGGCCTCATGCACCTCCCGACATAAATACACGATGACTTTGAAAGGAGTAACAGAAGTGTCGATGTTTATATTAGATCACTTATCTGTGTAATTACAGCGATAGCACGTGATAAATATTTACATAGATCATACTTATGTATATTATTAGGTGCTAAATTAATAGGTAAATATAATAATAAAATATGATGTTCGTAATATCCATATCGGTTCTAAACCGTTCTGTGTACATTCTGTGTAATATTAAATAATTTCTAATAAATCACTGATTTGACTCATCATAACGGACATATAAATATGTATATTAAATTAACTTATTAAATATTATTATGTAATGTAATGTTAAGTAATTAATTATAAATCATATTGTGATAGCCATTTCAGTTATAAAATCATTTTGTGCAATATTAAATTGTTTCTAAAGGAAGTGCTGTTATGATTCGTCCGGTCGTTCTAACAAATTTAAATGAAACGTAAAATAAACTAAATTGTATGTTTAAATCAATATTAAAATTATATACAATATTTTGTAATAGTAATTACAGTTCTAACACTATTTTGTATACAATTAAATGGCTTTTAATGAAACACTGATTTGACTCGTTATCACAACTGTGAATCGTCCGTTGTTTGTGAGTTGTTATAAAAGCAGAGAGCCGATGTACTATAGTGCAGTTGCTCCTTGGCGATCAAGCGTAACACATAAGGTATGATACCATTCTGATTATATTATGGCTGGTGTTTTGTAATTAGTTGTTATTATGTTGTTTGATTATAATATATAGTAAAATGTGTTATAATATAGGAAATAGCTGATAATGTTGTTGGTAATTAAAATAATATAAATAAATATTTGATATTGAATTATTGCTTTTATTAATTAGTTTAAGGATCTAAGGAAATCATATTCCTGTCATTAATATTAAATTTAAATAAAATGCCTAAACCAAATTGCTTATTTACTTCACTTACTCTTTAAACCTAACACACGCATCACTTGGTTATATAACACCGAGTAAAATACTTTAAAATTCACTACGTCTGTCGCTTTTACCTCTAATTTTTTAACATAGTTATCGGCGACATGGAGCGCTATGTTTCAATATTCTTTTTTCGTCATGTTTATTGGCAACGAATATTCACTATATTCTATTATATGTACTTATATGCGAATTTATTTTTATCTGGTTAAGACACTTGATAAAAGTTAGAATGAATGTTTGTCCGAGTAAAAATTGTTGCTTGAGTGGAATCTTCAATCGATATCTATGTCTAGCAGTAATTCAGGTCAGCACTGCTCAATCTTTATATAGCTTCCTGGATCTATATTAAACTTAATAGACCTAGGGTCAGATGCTAGGAAACACTCAATTTAAACATATCGATGATCTCGGCTTGGGAAAACGTAAACAATGTAAATATAAAAGCTGTAATACCCACATATAAAAATATACAATAAAGTTTAGCGATTGTTTAAACTATATAAATACGGTAATTCAATATTATACGCTGAGTTTATTTCATCGTTAAAATTATCGGCATTCCCGTTTGAAAATACTCTTAATATAAACAGGTGCTTCATTTAATGAATTACGGTCACTTCAACCCTGTTCGCAATCAATCAAGCATGAGCCTTGTATTTTTTTAACGTTATTCATAACAAATGATACATTTATATTCAATCCATCAATATGTGTACGGTTTAAATATACATATTTAGATCAGAAAAAGAACAAAACTAAATGTTAGTAAGATATAATATAACCTATAGACTATGTTAGAAGGATAAAATATAATTTTCATTTTTTATAATAGTAGTTGAAGATCCAACGCCTTTTTCATTTCAGAGTCGACCTTTTCTATTGATGATTCAAATCTTGCTTGATATAGTCAAATATTCTAGTACTACTATGCCCGTGTTCATCTTTAATAGCATTGTATAAACATGTGTATACTAATGTCCCTTGCTGATCGCATACTTCTATAACTTAACGTTACCTTAGATTGATTGAATTATACTGGTTGGCCGTGAATTGCTTATTTGGTACATATAGCTAACTGCGGCACGGCTTCACAAGTTTATAGGTTCAAATCTTACTTTATGGTTGATATTCTATATATCCATATAATAATCTTGAAATTCACAGGTCATTATTTTGCCTATCGCCGAGACGAACGTTCCTGGTGGTCAGGATACTAGTTCTACTACCCCATGCCGAGCTTCATTTATATTAACATAATATACACTGCTGGGCACGGGCCTCTTCTCAGTGTGAGAAGGGTTAAGTCATAGTCCACCAAGCTGGCCCAGTGCGGGTTGACAGACTTTACATATCTTCGAGAATATTATGGACAACTCTTATTATGCAGGTTTCCTCTCAATGTTTTCCTTCACCGTTAAAGCGAGCGATAATTACCTATTTAATACGCACATAACTTCGAAAAGGATGCGTGCCTTGGGATGGAACTCGAGACCTCCGCGTGGCAGTCCAACGGTTTCCCACTAGGCAATCGTTGCTTATAACATATTGAAAATTTAAACAAAACAATCGCATAGCAGCTTAAACAAACACATCATTTTTTAAATTGCCATGCCATCCATGGTGCCGCATGCCGGTCGCATCGTATCAGAGTCATTTATCAACGGGTCCTGTTCTTGATCGTATATTACGTGCGCTTACACCTGCTCATAAACGATAAAATATGACATCAAAGACGTGTACCTTCTGTATTATACTCGTAATATAGTAAAGATGACACTACAGTACATAATGAAGGCTGTAAACAGATATTATAGGTAAATGTTGGGTCATATATTGTGTGCCCCTGTTTTACGAGTTAAGCAAATCTTTAAACACCCACTTCAGAATTGTTTCTATATGTTGATATTTGTAAACGATATTTTATAATAAGTTAACACCTATGACAACAATCTAGGTACAGTAATGACTGAATTGCAGGCAGTTGACTTGTAATAGAAGATTCTTAATCTAATCAATAAAAAATCTGCCTATAAATTGTAATAATAATACCCTCCAGACCAAATATCGGCCACGGTGGCCAGTCTTAACGGAGATGGCCAACTACGCAGGAGATATGATAGTGCACAAGTGTGTGCACAGACACAAGTATTCTCTCTGTTCCATAACTCTCATAATCCGACGGGACGGTAATCCGACACGACCGGAGAGAGATCAGGCATAGGACTAACGGCTTTACGTGCTTTTCGAGGCACGGGGATGTGTTAAACCGCCAATTTCCTACCTCCGGGCTGATATTGAGATTTCTTAACTGAAAAACCCAATAACTGATTGTTGGCCCGATCCGGGATTCGAACCCGAGACCTCAGGCACAGCAGTAGCATTGACTACCGCTGCGCCACGGAGGCAGCCTGCCTATATTATATACATACAATAATGCTGTATGCAAATCCTAACTATAATAATTTTAATGCGAAAGTTAGTTTGTTTATTTTTTACGTTTTCATAATAAAATTTCGCATACCTACACAAACTGTCAGGGAAACGGGAAAAACACATGGTACCTTTCATCCAGAAAAAAAGTTCTGTTCCCGACTGACAGAAACTTTTAACAAAATGTAAATTAACGCAAGCAAAGCCGTAGGCAATATCTGTTCTGTCTAGTTGAATATAAAACAAAGTGAACTAACAACGTACATATGTCTTCTTATGTGTTCACTTTGTTGTTTACAATTTCAAGTTTGAACGCAACCCTCGTTCCACCTCGGCCACTTTTCATGGTTAGTTGTGTAAAAATCGATCACTTAAATATAAAAAAACATTATATAATTAAAGTACAATCTTGAGGCGACATATATACCATTTTATATACCAAAGTTTCAAACACATACATATAATGTGTTATATATAGGTAAGCAAAATGTGTATTTTTGCTAATTTAAAATTGTAACAGCTTTATTTAGGTATTGTTGTTTTTATCTTGGTGCTGATGCACTCTTAAGATCAGTTTAACCATTTACCTTTAAAACAACGACAAAGTTGTAAAAACTTACTTATATGAACCTTACATAATTATTTTTGTGCTCAGTTTTTTTTTAACTGTTACGTCGGAGCCGTAATTCGCGATCTATGTGAAAAAGCCCTAACCTAAGGTTGGCTAGTTACTGAAATATATAATAATAGCAGCCCTGTATTAAACCGTCCCACTGCTAGGCACGGGCCTCTTCCCTAGTGAGAAGGGTTAGGCCATAATCCACCACGCTGGCCTAGTGCGGGGTGGCAGACTTCACATGTCTTCGAGAATTTTATGGAGAACTCCCAGACATGCAGGTTTCCTCACGATGTTTTCCTTCACCGTTAAAGCGAGCAATTATGAGCTATTTAATGCGCACATAACTTCAAAAAGTCAAAATGTGCGCCATGAGATCGAACTCGAGACCTCTGCGTGGCAGTCCAATGGTCTCCTATTAGGCTATCGCTGCTACTCGTTACTGAAACACTAATGTTTAATGCAAATGTGCATTATAAAATATAAATTGTTAATCAATTTATCAACTGAACACATGTTTTCACAAATAAACGAATTTTATTTTATCTTATCTTAAGATACCTACTTACATTTTTTTTAGAAAATCGCACTAAATCTACTGCTTGTTGATTTTTTTGATGTGACATGATCTTTATTGTCTTTAGGTCCAAATTGTTATTATTGCTTTTATACAATAATTTACTTTAACAATATATCATTATAAAAATATATTAGTTTTATAGGAATGATAAAAGGTGCCTTTATTTTACGCTTTTACAAATTTCTGGGACTATCTTGTTAATACATGCATTCTTTTATGTATTGAAATCTGAAAGTTAAAACATAACTATTGATTTTTAGCACTGTTTTCTTCATGACGCTGAAGATAAGACGTCCACTATTTGATCGTTGCGGCTTTATTTCGATACAATAATGGGACAGCCACTCACACCCCTGAAATAAGCTGACGACCCGACCAGCTGCACTGCTGCAATTTTAATCCCTCTTTATAGCACAAGACGGGTCGAGACGGGCAAAGCGCCGGGCACAATACCGTCGATGGCGGTATTGTATCTATACCATAGAAATAATAATATCCAAGACGCAACCTATTCGAACCCATAAGTTTCTCCTCTAACATTTTTGTTTATAGGCAATAAAAATTATACAAGCCTTGCAGGTGGCTTAGGTATGCTTTATTTTTCTCTGGTCTGATCTCTTCGTAAATGTAATTAAATATTAATCGTTTAGTTTGTAAGTACGAATGCTATATTTTTTAGTAGGTAACTCAGTTGCGACTTTATGTTTTCCTTATTAACCTGTCATTGTTGGAATACCAGACATAATTGAAAACCTGTTGTGTCTGACCACCGACGTGCCACTGCTAATCTAATCTGTAACCGGTCTCACTAGCTGGTGGGAGTCATTCTAAAATAGTCCATTTCCTAAGCGCGTGATCCAAGCTATCTCATAGAAATCGTTTTAGCTATTTAAATATAATAAACAGACAGAGGAGCCGAAGTGCTAACATTTTTCTCGTAGAGTTTATATTATTAGTATGGATAGACTTGATATAATATGCGCACAGTATAAGCATCCGTAGAACAGAAAAAAGTTCATCTTCGATGTAAAAATATTAACTTACTTGGTGGTTAAGATGTTAAAAATACTACTGAAAACCTTAATTAAGCAATAACCACTTAATGTTAAAGGTATACTAACTCAAAACATCAGATCTGTCTATAAAACACAAATTATACTCGCAGTGCAATTATATTATTATTGTTGCGAGTTTAATTCCCGCTGATTATTAAACCTACAATATACTACAACTTACATATTATTATCTTTGTTAATTTTGCTCTATTTCACTGTGAAGATAAGGTACGGTTGTAAAAGCAATCATTATAAAATAATCTGTAGACAGTTAATCCAAAAGTAATGTGTTACAATGCAATAGAGAAATTGCGGCGCTAGTTTTAACAGTTTCTTGTTTATAATAATACTAGATTTTGGCCGCAGCTTGGCTCGCTTAAATATAGTTTAGGTGAAATTAAGTTAGTAACATTACTTTTTCTAGATGAAAGGTACCCTATGTCCTATTCTGCACCCCTGACAATGTGCATATGAAATTTCATGATGATCGGTCTAGTCGTTAAGGCGTGAAAGCGTAACAAACAAACAAACTCACTTTCGTATTTATAATAAGTATTAGTAAGGATTATTATTATATTATTTTCACATATTACATACATACCTAATCTTGTGTCAAAATTATACTCGATGGGGTAGAGAGAGGTGTTTTACACCCAGGTTTTGCCTGCTCAGGTTTTAGGTCACGTTCGTCATCTATTTATCCACTATACATAGCCCTTAAATTGTCGATCGTGAAGTAATAGTGAATGCTACTACTGTCTCGAGTCTCGGGTACGATCCCCAGATAACTACAGTAGCAGCACGAAATCTAGAACAACGTCCGGGAGAAGACAATTGGCTCGCCTCCTATCACGTAAGACGTAAAATAATGTCTGTCAAAATGTGGATGCCATCCTATGCTTATTTATGCCGAAATATAGACATAAGACTATGTATGTATCATTATTATTATAAGCTAGCTGTGCCCGCGGTTTCACCCGCGTTTATGATTACTGCGCCGCCCCCGTGGGTCGTTGCGTGATGTTATATAGCGTATAGCCTTCCTCAATAAATAGGCTATCCGCAGCACACATAACAGTAAAATAATTTTCAATTCGAACTAGTATTTTCTGATCGTTCAACCAAACAAATAAACTCTTCAGCTTTATAATATTAATATAGATTATAATTAACAAAATGAATGTAGATATTTGCCTCAACTGTGACTTGGACTCTATAATATCGACTTTAACTATAAATAAATCTGAAAGCTGGTCGCAGCATCGTAAATATTCTTCCGAGTAAAGAAATAAAGATGGCTGCAGGTATATACGAGTTGTATTATGGGCTTAAAGCGGAAACATATTTAGTTTATGTTACGGCATTCGCAACCGGCCGGTAACTTACACGGTCCGTTCGACTTCGGAATATTTTAAAATAATTTATCTTAGCCTGTGTACGAGACGTACACATAATGTCACGTTTCTATTATATAGCCTTCCACAATTGAGTTAAATTATTTGCTTTGCATTATTGTGTGTGGCCCTTTAATTCTGTTAAATCTCTCGAATGTTTGTTTGATAGCCCTTTATTTTATGGATTAATTATTTCAATTTGTGCGTTTATTATCTTAATATTCGTTGAACTGGACGATAAAAGATTAACCATCAAACATGTATAATATTGTCTTCCGTTTACGCGAATGTTATTCATTGAAATTAAACTCATTTATACGGACTTTATCGCGTTGTTTATTTAACACTGTATTACATAATTTTGAAACTGTTACACTACTACTACTATTGAATTTTACTAATTTTTAAGCTAATAAGATTATTGAAATTAAACTACTATATACGGATTTTATCGCGTTGTTTATTTAGCACTGTATTACAAAATTTTGAAAATATCACACTACTACGTCGGGGAAAGTTTAAACCAAAAATAAATAGATTTAATAGTTTAAATAATTTTATTAGCTTATAAATTAGTAAAATAAAATCAATAGTAGTAGTAGTGTAGTATTTTCAAAATTTTGTAATACAGTAATATTGTCTTATGTTTACGCGAATGTTATACATTGAAATTAAACACTTTATACGGATTTTATCGCGTTGTTTATTTTACTTTAAACACTGTTATTACATAATTTTGAAAACTCTAACACTACTATTATTGAATTTTACTACTATTTAAGCTATATATTTTTTCTAATTAAAACTATGTGTATTTAAGTTTACACTTTGCCCCGACGTTTCGGTTGCTTTACAGCAGCCATGGTCACGGGGAGACTATGATGGTAGTTGTCTCAATGTTCCAGTGTAGTTATTTCAAAGTATCCGAACATAATTTAATCATTGGTGTTTCTATTTACGCAGAATGAGCACTTTCAGAGAGCCCTTTCTTTGTTTCAGAGAGCCAACGGGATCTGTGACAAGAAACACCTGGACGCCGAGCTTCAACATGTCAAGCAAGTACTGCAAGACAACAAGCTCCAACAGCTACGCCGCTGTCACAGATCCCGAATAAAGCCAGCCACAGTCGAGCGCCAGCCTGCTATACTGCCTTATGTAAGGAGTGTCACTGACAAGATTGGCTACATCTTGCAGCGAGCTTCAATCAACATATACTTCAAGCCGCCAACGAAGATAAGTAAATTTTTACCATCCGTCAAGTGCCAATTACCTTTACAAGATGCAGGGGTCTATAAAATAGATTGTGACTGCGGACTCTCATGCATTGGTCAAACCAAGAAAAGCATAAGCACCCGCATAGAAGAACACATAGCTGATGTAAAACACCAACGCTCGTTCCAAGCTGATATTGTCTTCTGGTTACGCGAATGTTATTCATTGAAATTAAACTACTATATACGGATGTTATCGCGTTGTTTGTTAATCACTGTATTACATAATTTTGAAACTATTACACTACTACTATTGAATTTTACTAACTTTTTAAGCTAATATATTTACGCAGAAGGAGCTCAAATAAAAAAAAATCTGTGGTTTGTCAAATCTCAGGTAGTGGTTGGTCCCCTGTTGAACATGTTCACATCTCAGGTAGAAGGTCGTTGAAGTCTACTGTGTGTGAACATGTACAACAGGGGAGCAACCACTACCTGAGATATGACAAACCACAGATTCTCGCTAAAGAAAACCGATTCCTACCAAGGATGCTTCGCGAGGCTATTGAAATCAAAAAGCATCCCAATTTCAATAGAGAAGATGGTTGGAATGTACCACTAGCTTGGGATCCAGTACTTCAAATAGTCAAACCCAAGAAGAAACAAACCACAGCTAGACTTCATGATACTTTGAGCTCATTCTGCGTAAATAGAAACACCCATGATTAAATTATGTTCGGGTACTTTGAAATAACTACACTGGAACATTGAGACAACTACCATCTTAGTCTCCCCGTGACCATGGCTGCTGAAAAGCAACCGAAACGTCGGGGAAAGTGTAATCCTAAATATAAATAGAATTAATAGTTTCAATAATTTTATTAGCTTAAAAGTTAGTAAAATTATGTAATACAGTGTTAAATAAACAACGCGATAAAATCCGTATAAATGATTATAATTTCATCAAAAATGTAAAAATGGTCGCGAACGGTCTTTGACGAGGTCAGCGTCGTTCTGCAGCAAGGCTCTGTTAAGAAAAGTACCCTAAACTGACACGCGGGCATAAATAATGTGGCGGCAATAAATAAATCATACTAACTTCATAAGAAGTAGAAATAATACCTCTTAAGGAAACAGATTTAGATTTAAGAATTAGAACAATGTAAACCACTTTTATCGCCAAAAAACTGCTTAAAATATTTTATTTACGTTTTGCTTATTAGCATTTTGATTTACCACTGTAGCTAATATTTTTAATCATTTTGAGAATACAACATGTAAAAAACGTCACTGATATTTGCAGAAAATCCTCGCCGCGCGTCGTAACGTAAGCTAACTACAATACCTAACAGACTAGACCGCAGAGAGTATTGGTCCTTATCATCCTATCTATTGGACGATACTGAGTGAGGGAGCTATCTCCGACTCACTAAGCTTTTTATCGGGATTTTACCGACACAAAACCTGTGATGTATAAACAGCTTTACAACTACTACATTTGCAAATATCTAAAAATTTTGCGACATCCAATTGCCATTGAGTATACTGGTTGTTCGAATATTTGAATTCATAGATTTTCGATTGTCCATGATTAGGCTCAGATTTAGGTGATTGGTCTAGTAACATGTTAAATAAGGATTTATATCAATCTCTGAAGGAATAAGTAGAGCAGTATTACACCCTGCTAGCTTACCTATTAACCTCATCCACAATAATCGCATAGACCAGGAGTTCCTTAACTTTTAAGATAACGGAACACTCACCAAATACCGTTTATTTTATGGAACCCCATATCAAATTATTACAAATCAAAGACACTTTATTGTAAATAAGAACAAAAACTTTACTTCTCATCACATATTCTGCGGTATTTCAAAATAATATTTGTACTTAACTATGGTATTAGGTATATAACAGTCAAAAATTTTGGGGAACCCTGGTGACTTTTCTGTGGAACCCCTAGGTTCCACGTAACCCACTTTAGGAATCACTGGCATAGATTATAGAATTTAATAAAAATTTAAATGGTGTATTGTTTGTATTCTAGATAATAAACGTTATATTATTTAAATTTCAACTTATTTGACCTCTTTGGCATTGACCACTAGGCTCTTAAAAACGTCTAATATATATTTTATTTCAAAAGCCTTTATTGTGAGATGTGAATTATGGTGTATATTATTCGCTGTTAAATAGAACGATCAGCTACTTTTATAGTGAATCTTAGTACAAGCAATCTAGAAAAGACATTATGAAAATACGTTACCGTGACGCAAGATATCTTTTAAATATAACTACATGCAAATGTACATACGTAGAATTTACCTGATATGTGAAACCTGAATGTTATTCGCGTTAAGAACTGTACAACATATGTATTTACATGCCTATTGCCCGAGAATAACCAGAAGTGTATTACGTCCACATTTCACCAATTATGGTTTTTGGTTCCACATAAAAGGGGCCTTTTTTATTATACTGCACGAATGGAGGAATTGTTTAATAGTCACCTCGTTCGCCACTACACCACGCCGAATATTAGGGGTTCGATTTTCGTATGGAACTAATATTTGGTGTTCCACAATTAGTTTGTTTGAGCCTGGTTGTTGTTGTTCTCTGTGCCCATTGACACAGGTACTATTTGAATATAAATATTGTTAAACATAAATTTATTTAACAATATTCTTCGAATGACTAGGTATACCTACATAATTCGTAAGTATTGACAATGAACCAGCACTTGTAAAATTAGCCAGCCATTTTAACAAGAGCGAATACTTATTTTACAAAGGCTGTTATTAAACATCTACTCTCAGCCCTTTAATACCTCTTTCCGGATAACCTTATACTCAGTATACAACGAACTCATTATTAACGAAGGAGGCCATATTTCCAAAACAAAGTAAGTACCTTTCATAAGATTTCTTTAATGAGAATTAATTTATGCCTGCTTACCAAGTTCGTACAGGTACATAAATAGTATACATGTGTAGGAAAATAATTTATTCATCGGCCGGTATCTCGAACCGAGGCTGCGCGTTCCAAGCGAATTTACTGCAAGGACCGCTTTTAAATTTTCAAGAACAGCCAAGAGAACAAAGGACTGTCGGACTTTATCAGACGATAAAGAGAGTAAAATGTGTCCATTGCAGAAGCGCATAGAACAGAGTTTATAGCTAGCAAAGACACCGCAGCCACCTGTTTCAATGCAACAAGATTCCGTGTGTGAGCTTTTATGTGATATTATCCATTTTTTATTTACACTTAACACCAAAACCGATACATTTATAACACTTGTTTGGAATAATATCGACTAGAATACACTTGTGTAGAGCGTTTTGTTTGGCACAAGTTCGCTGCGAGCTGTCGTACGATATAATAATACGCCCACAGTACTGGTTTAACGATCGACTGAAACGAGCTAAAGTTGGAAAGAAAAATCGAATGAATGCCCATTCGCCCAACTTTACACACAAAAAGAGCAACAAAATTAATTTTGCTCATAAAAGACAAACGTTTTAACAAAATAATTGAGCATAAAATATATATCTAATATTGTAACGATAAACAAAATAATTCAAATAGAATTAGTTCAAAGTTGCGTTGGTATACATTGAATTTTGAAGTGGGCGTAGACACAAATCCTTTTTGTCCCGTTTACTCATCATTCCAGCTAACATTGAATCAACTAAAAATAACAAATTGAAAGTTGTGTAACATTTTGGTACAACGAGATGCGAAGCTAAACTCTGAAAGTGTATTGTTAAAACTTGTTACGTACTATCTGCGGAGCGTAGAGCCGGCTGCCCAAACAAATAATGAAGACCGGTGTAGTCCTTCAAACTGCAATTACAAAAACCTTTTTATAATTTTAGAACTCTACTTGAATGTTACGTACGTTACGAAGTTTCAAGATTTTATTATTTGTTTTCTATTTTGTTGGATAACAATGAAACCTTATTGTGTCGCCATGTCCCCGCGTCTATCTATCTGTACGTCACAGTCGTTCGTTTTATAACTATAGAAAAAGAAGATGTTGACGTTTTTAAAAACTGTACTTGTTTGCGTTTCGTCAAATGGGGTCTTGTGATAAAAATACCTTTAAAATTTTAGTAAGTATTTAAAATTAAATAAATTAAATTTTCAGGAATGTTCTGTTTGCCTTATAACTCTAGCAGTTTGGCTGCATTTTTTCGTAAGTTGGTGGTGGTACTTTCACAGCCCGGCTGTGACTTTATATACGCCTGTGTATCCTATACAGCATATGGGTGTATTACCTATTAAAATCTGTATTTTATAGCTATGTTTATAGTCCCACATAGTAACCTAATAACACTTTGCGTACACTAAACTCGAACATAGAATCTCACGAACAGCCACTAACATAAACACAAACTTATGCGACAGGACCAACAAGATAGTAACAAAAACATGTTTTAAAAATACACAAAGAAATACTTTTTTAGTAGAACCGTATAATTGGAAAAGCCCGGGTATAAGGGTAAAGACTTTTTTGTAATTTCAATGAATTTCGCGAACAGAAACGTCCTTCGACTTATTGAATTTGGTTGAAAACTTTTTAAAGGATTTTGCTTGTTAACTCTTGACGCGCACTTCCTAAAATAAACGCTCATTGATGTTCCACCGCTATAAATGTTTACTAACTGAACTGTAACTACAATCAATAGGGTTGTGAGGAAAGTTGTAATGTACCGAACGATAGTTACGTTGTAAGAAAGTGCTTGTTGCAAACTACTTTCGTTAGGCTATCTAAGTTTTGTGAAGTCTCGGCATTCTTTGAAGGTGAGCCATCGGGTTAAGTTGAAGGCTTCGAATGTGCGGCACGGACTTCCCGCTTATAAAATCAATGCGGGCTTAACAGCTTTGTGCTAGTTAAAATGTCGGAAGTTCGCGTGCCACTGGCAACTCTAGACGTGCTGCTTACCCGTAAGACGCATTTATAAATGACTTGTTCGTGGGAAAACTCGATGTGTTGGGCTGTTATATTATGGTAATACGAAGTTCTTTTTTCTGTTACATAGATATGCTGATTAGGCAAGATTATATATGTATACTATATTAGGAACTACACTTTGATCCTTTGGTGTAAGATTACGTCTAGGGACCATTATTTTTTATTTCTTGTTTAATCGGGCCCGACAGTGTGTCATATTAGCAGCACAGCGTCTGGAACGGTGTCCAATAAGGAAATAGGCTCGACACGTTACATGAAACCTAAACACATTCGACGTAATGAGAATGCACTACTCCTCTGCTTTCCTTTTGGGGATATTAACATTATTACACTCTCCGTACGTAGCAGAATACTGCAGGCTAACACTATATATTTTTGACTACGTATATTGGTTTGTTTTACCATGCGTTCTATAAATAAGCCAAAATGCTTTTATAATAATGACAAATATGTTTAAAATGAGTTTGAAATGCGTCATGTGTCTTATTTCCAGTAAGTTTAACAGAACATTTTTCTTTTTATTATTTATAATATTAAATTCAGAACCTTGTGTTCTTATTTATTATTATAAAGCTTTTTTTTTATTTAGCTTTTGCCCACAAGCATGTTGACTGCGCGCTTTTAATCAGCTATACAACTAACACATCATATTTTGCAGCGTGCGCAATTTAATTGATGTGTTATTCGAATTATTTTAAAGTTAATTTACTGGATGCATGGTGCGTCAGAAATAACGATCTAGTGAAAGCATTATTTTTTAATACAGCTACATATATTTGTGTACCTGTGGCAGAGAACAACGGGCACAAATGAAGACCCAGACACGGAACTATCTGTGGATCACTAGAACCGTTTTCAAGTGGGGTTTGAATCCACAGTACTAGACGCACTAGCAAGGCCATCACTTAAAGCATCATCCGTGTGTCTGCTGTTTAGCTCTGAAGTGAAACTATTTTGATATTATTTATTTCCCGCGACTTCGTTAGCGTGGACTTTAGTTGAACTGCCACATGTGGATCGCGGGATCGCGCTATGCACCACACCTTTTGTTCTACAGAAAGAAATTTAATAATACGTGGCTCAGACTTTGAATCTAGCTTTAAACTTATCATATGTGAAAACTGCGTCAAATTTCATAACGTAGTTAGAAGTATATCATTTACATCAATAATAAAAATAGACCATGTGCGGATTTCTTAAAACAAAACCATCGATCGAATTAACTGTTACACCGAAGATAGGGGGAAAACATAGATTGCTTTTACCATAAATAAATAAGTAGTTATGATGACTCTCAATTTTCTACGCAGACAAATACGCTAATAAAACTAATGCTGTTAAAACGATTGTCTAAGTATTTTAACATTTCTTCAGGTTCGGACCTTTTTGCCTAAAAGTTGGCCTAACACCTGGCTCAAGAGCCAAAATGAAAATTTAGGAGTTCAAGACACAAGTGTCTTGAACTCCTAAATTTTCATTTTGGCACCCATCCCAAAGACATTTTGTAAGTGCTGGATTGCTTATTTTTCTGTTTTTTTTGTGTTCATGACTGTTCTATTTTTTGTACGAAAAGAAAGGAGAAATGTTGTTTGCTATACTATTTTACTATAATGAATATACTATTTCACAATAATTACGTTTTAATTAATGCTAATTAATGCGGATTATCCACTTTAACCAAATGCCTATTCAAAGAATACATATATGGTTATCTAAGTAGATATTCAAAGAGCCAATTCTCATAATAAAATTAGTTCAAAATAGAATGCTGGTCTAGTCTAATAAAGATGCTCAGGATTGAATCAAAATCAATACGTGATAAACAGCCTAAAATCACGATATGATTTTTCCGTTATTTCTGTACCTTATTGTTTTGTTTTTCCTGTTCATAAAGATATACAAGAATGTGTGCTTCTTCCTAGATAAAATACACAAATCCTTACAATATATTGCAAATAATAATATCAGTTATAGAGACATTTTTAAACACATCCCAACCGGCTGATTTGGACTTATTCAACTTTCTACGATTGTTACATAATTATTATTAGACGTTGTTTTTAACATGCGCAGAAGGATCTCCATAGAACAGTGAGGACCTTGACATGACTCAGTTTTGACAGGGGCTCAAAACAATATCGATACATACATTTTATATGAATTTGTTCATACATATCATTGTCAGTCACTGTGCGCAACGCCCAGGGCGCAACGTGACGTGTCCGTCTGTCGATATTTGCATAGGTATCATAGTTTTAGTAACACCGAAAGCAGCTGACATGACAGGGTTTTCAGTAGATGGTTTGGCCGTAGTATCGGTGTTATTTTGCGCATGTCAAAATATCATCTTCAGTCGTATATGGTGAGGTGAAAGATAAATAAAAAGTTATACTTTTGTTTGTAATTGTAATTGCTGCCGTCAGTCGTAGGGACGGATTTTAATTCTAACCGGACCAATTAATACCATCGAATGTAAAATCAAGGTGATTTTAATAAATCACTGATAATTACGTTTAAATTTTAGTATTGTTTAGCGCAGGTTACACAGTACAAATATTACCAAGCTTAATGATGTAATTTCCCTTAAAAAGTTCATTATCTCGATCCAGAAAAATATGAAACATGTTCATTGCTTACGACTTTTCTTGCATAATCAATCTATCTTCATACCAAATTTTACCTAATTGTTACTGCAATTTAGTCGTGAAACTTATCTATCAATGTTCCTTACTCGGTCGATTCACTTTTATAAAATAAATAAATAATGGCAGCAAAGATAAAAAAGGAAAATTAAACCTTATTAATTAGTAATAACAAATTACATACCATACTCTTTTTGTGAATTAGTCCAAAGAACAACAATAATTATACATAGGTTACGTTACAACCAAAGTATTGTGTATTTTTAAAGGATTGTCAAAGAGTATTATCCACTTCAAAAGCGTCGCTAGAATATCTTATGAGGAATAACATAGTGCAATGTAATCGTGCTTTAATATTTATAGTGGCATATGTAACATGACGCATGAACGGTAAGTAAATCTCGTGATCATGACCCGCCACAGACAGTATAGGGCTATGCATATTTAATCATAATCCGTTTACGAACTTCATTGTTATACCTAATGATTACTTAATCATTGCCATTGGGTGTCTTCCCCGGAATCACAAATTAACTTGAAACGATTTGTAATGGAATCGCCGGCCAATCTATTTAAGAGGCCAGTGAATAATTTATTTTAATTAACCACGAAAGTCAGAGTTCCATTTTTCGCTTCCATCTTATTTTGCGAGCTTCATGATGTCGCCGTTCTTAAACTGCGACATTCATTCAAAAAGTTTGAAATCGAATTAAATTCGCCCCTTTAACTAAACTCAATTTTCTTTCACGACTTCATTAAGCGAAGCCATTCCGGTGAGCCTCAGTAATGACCTCAAAGGACGTTAAATCAAGATCGAAAGGGAAAGATAAAAAGTAACTGAAATTTAATACTTTTATCAAATCGCTATTGACGTCAACCTTTGTAGTCTTTTTGTCTTTTTTTCTTAGGAACACAAAACCTTTTACGCTTTTAATTAGATCTCTCGTCGACGACATAATTTTCCCTTAACGTTTAATTTAAGTCTTTTCAATCGAAATTCTGATCTCATCGTCGTCTACAGAATTGAAAACCTAAATTCATTTAGATTTGTCCTTTTAACAAGTCCCAGATTTGACTTTTAATTTTGTAACACGCAACAATTTTGTCGCACAGTTTGTCGTAATAGGCAACATATTAACAGACGTAAGATTTCTTCCATTCACTTAAAAAGAAACGAGTAGGTACGTATAAAAGTTGACAATCCTTTTAGCTGCGAGTCCGTTGTGTCATGCCTCCCGACATTCGCTTTCAATTGGACAAGATACGACTGTACCGAAACGAAATATCCAGCTCGAAGGTTCCGGAATACGACAAAGAATGGAAGGAAAAACTTTACTTCATTAAAGCCGACGCGTAACCGTGAAACCTTCAATTTGGGAATTATCCTAAAACGACTACTGAATTATTCAAACCTTGAATTATCGACGGGGATCTTCAGGATACAGAATCTCCAAAGAGAATTATTTATGTTAATGCGACTGACTGGTTATCTCTAATATTTATACCTGTCTGAAATTTTAATTCTTCATTTAAATCCTAGATTGAAGTACACATGCTACACTTCTAGCGTGAAATCAGTTAAATTCATCAACGGATCGTTGATGAAGAAGCAATCCTCAATTTTTAATTATAAATATTGACACTGAAGGTAGTTATTAACCAATCACTTTTTGAGAAAACATCGAATTTTAAATGCTTAGTCATGATATAATACTTACAAGAACACTAGGAATAATATTTTGATATAAATTTTATTTCATTAGTCACAAGTCATAAAAGTTTCTAATATGACTCTTCGCGACGCTTCAACATAAAAGGTAAAATTTTCTTCTACAGTAAGTAGCTACAAAATACTTTGATTCGAGTATTGAAAAGCTTTTATCTCGAAACTCTTTAACATCTTATTAAGTCAGTTTATAAATTAAACAGAAGGTAAGGTATGATTTAATCAAAATATCATATTAATAGAATACATTACAAATCATGAAATAACCTACGAAAAGCAATCAAAGTAATTAGTCTTTACATGAAAAACTTGTATAATGGTTATTTATTAAACATGTAACTTACCTAATACTATAAATAACTTTAGAAAGATCAGCCTTCGTGATGCTTTATATAATACACAATGAGAGGGATGATGAAATAGATAGCTTTTTATAAATAAATAATCATAGGTAGGTACTATTATTTAACTTTTAATGCTAATGAGATTAGCCTTAAAAGTTAAATAATAGTACCTAGCATATTTCCTTTAAATAACGCAACCATACATTCAAATTATACAAGAATATTAAAAGTGAACAACAAAACAAGATTGAATATAAAACCAATTTCTATAAATTGGATTATTTTCTTTTTTCTCTTTCATACAGACATTACCCGCACTAGCAAATAATTCCTGTATTCCATGAGACTTTACAAACATTCAAACAATGGACACAAATAACACCCAGACTCGGAACAACTACTTGTAAATCCAATAATTTATTGGACCGTGTCGGGTTCTAATTCATAACACTCAGCGTAATGACAGTAGCGGAGCAGCGATAGCTCAGTGGGGAGACCACAGACTGCAATACAGAGAGTCTCGTGTTCGAACCCACGTCGCGCACCTCTGACTTACGAAAGTTATATGACTTTTCGAAATTATGTGCATATTAACTGACAATTAATGATGACAATCGCCTGCTCCATGCCACGGAGAGCACGTTAAGCCATCGGTCCCGGCTGCCATGAACATCTATGGCAGTCATTATTGGGGAAGTCGACACAAAAGATCCCACTGGGTTGAAGTGTCGCCGCGCGCGCCGGTCTGTACTGATTAGAGTGCGCGGTGCCTAACATTGGTGTTGGACTCGCAGGGGTATGCGGTTAGCCGCTGAGGACGACATGTTCGTTGCTCGGCAAGCACGTGGCGTTCGAGCGTCGGACTCAGGCGCAGCAAGTGCGAACTAGTCGGTCGCGCGAGGCACGGAGTTGTCTTTAGCGAAGTGGCAGTGTGGTTTCACTGCCGCAACGCATCTCGGGCGCTTGCCTGCTCGGCAAGTAAGAGTCATAGCTGGAGTGACTCGGGCCACACCCGGCTTGTAGGCCTATTTGGGTAGGCGTATGCATGTACGTTGGGAAGTGAACGTGCCTTACACAGCACCGGTACCATACTGGAGATATGGGAGGCAGCTTCTCCGTCGGCTTCAGCGAGGTTTTCGTTAGCAACTCTCAGAGTAGCGGGTGGTGAGCGGCTTTATTGCTCCGGTACTTATCTGGAGAATAGGTAGTGTCACTTGGGCACGAGGTAGCTCGCTTACGAGAACCGAATCTCTGAGGTTAGGGTGGAGAAAGTCGAGATTTGGGGACAAGGCATGTCTATAACTGGTCCCGGAAGGTGCTCTCGGGCACTAGAAGGTACAGCGGCTCCACCTAATATAACCTTGACGGTTGATGTAGGGAAACGCTATATCATAAACTGGACTAGTCGTAGAGAGAGGGGATGGCCCCCCACATAAGATAAGATGACAGTAGCGAACCGACCACTACGCCGTCCTTGCACACTACTTTACCTTCATATTTCTATAAATATTATATATAATGCATTATACAGGGTGATTTTGAAATCGTGTAATTCCTTTTAACCACGCATTCTACTGGTGATATAGAATAACCCTGACCATATTTTTATTTAATTAGATTTATTTTTTTTGAAAAAATTTTATTCCGTTTTTTTCGTGAAATGGTGTCAGATAGTCATATGTTAACCAACCGAGGCAATTTTAATTTTTTACTAATTAAAATAAAAAATCATATTAATAATTAATGTCGTAAATAATAACGGGCGGTCATTTTTATTGCCCCTTATTATTTACGACTTCAGTTATTGTTATGTTATTATTTTTAAATTAAAAAAATATTAAGATTGTGTCAGGTGGTTAAAATATGACTATATGAAATCATTTCATGAAAAATATCTGTACTCTAATTTTGCCGAAACCATTATTCTAATTAAGAAAAAATATGGTCAGGGTTATTCTATATCACCAGTAGAATGCGTGGTTAAAAGGAATTACACGATTTCAAAATCACCCTGTATAATGCACAAACGTCATGGCTGAGTCGAAAATGCATTACATATAAAGCACGGACAGTCAACGTGTTAAATATAAAAATATAAATATATTTTTACAACGTTTATACGGGACATGCTTTTGAAAATTTGAAATACGAGCTCGCACCGATGCACCATGTGAAGAAGGTCGTCTGGAATAGCGCTAATGCAACTGTGGCTGTTCGTCGCATCTGTCAAAATTATGCAGGTTGGATCCTTTTTCATTAGTTACTAGCTTTTGCTCGCGGCTTTGCTCGCATAAAATATAGCCTGTGTTACTCAGTGATAATATAGCTTTCTAATGGCGAAATATTTTTTTAAATCGGTTGTATAGTTTTTGAGTTAAACCCTTATAAATAAACAAATAGATATAAATATAACCTTCTTAAAAGTACTTATATATAACAACGTCATGTGAAGCGCTATATTTTATTATCATATGCACTTTTGTTCGACAGTTCAAATGCTGAATTAGCAGAGCAAACAAAATAAAAACAAGCATCAAAGCATTTCGCCCCCATACGTGTCACATCGTAACGAGCATGAAACAAAGGTGGCCTTTGAGTTGCGACATTATAACGCAACAAATCTGACTCCTTTGTTGTTAAACTATAGGGATAAATGTCACTGGCATATTTCACCCCGCGGCGGGCGAATCCACAACGTGTCACAAGTACCAAACGATGTAATGTAAGATAGAATAGCTACACTCCAAGTGTAATATTATGTTGACGCGTGTATGTTTTCCTTTGAAACAATTCAATAACGATTGGTAATTAATTAGATGGTAGTTAATTAATTATCTTATCGCGATTCACGAACGTAATATCTTGGGCAGACAAGGTTCATTGTCCTAGATATGCCAATATAAAGACCGTGTACTAAAATTATTTTTCTAGAGCTGTGTATGCCATATACATATAGTATAGCTCAAGCCTATGGACACAAAAATTTTCGATTATCAATGTCATTTATTATCATTTATTACGTCTTGGTGACGATTGAGGATTTTGTTATTCTAACTAATATTATAAATATGTGTTTTTTTTAATTTGCTTTCTAGCTGTCACCTTTTACCCAGAAGTACTATTCCAGATTGATTGGGCAAAAGCTAGTACAACTATAAACCCTGTTTACCTACGATGAGAAAACTTAAATATAAACAAGTGAGAAACGGCAATGAATTGTCGTAAATCTAAGAGTTCGAAAAAATGGTTCAAGTAATGGTCAAAGGTCAAAGGTTATAGTCATTTCGGCAGTATATCGACTATGTTGAGTCGAATGGCGTTGACCGCGAGTCTCTAACTCTTACGGTTCTTGAGTTGAAAGTTGTATAACAGACAGACGGACGGACAAAGCTGTTGTATTTTTTGAGTTTTTCGAACTCTAAAATGTATATACATATATACCTATGTATATACATTTTAGAGTTCGAATATTCTTACAATACTACCCAGCTGATATCCAAGACAGTAGTTTGCTGCCGATATATATCAGATCAAAGGACTAATGCTCCATGCCTAATGCCTTATCTGCTAGAGCAGACAATGCTAGTAGATGGGCCGTGGCCAAAATTTTTGAAAAGCCAGCAATATTACTCGGATATAAGTGCTCTTAGACATGAATTAGGGGTTATCTAGTAGTCTGCCAGTTGACATGGAATCGAAATTATGACCCATCTCCAAAATTGGTCATGCTTAGGAACTTAGGAAGTCTAAAGTCATACTATTTAAGTTTTAGCTTCTTCTAACCCAGTACTATCGAACTGTTTTCGTTGTACGATAGATATTTGAGTTTCATTCCAAAATGCCTAATTAACTACGTAGGTATCTATTATATACTATATATGATTATGTATATTAGAAAATTAGGTGCGAGATTGTAGTTGGTTTGGGCTTTGGCAATAATAATTATACAGTCAAAAGTGATCACGCTTAAAGTAAACTCATAACAAATACAAAGTTAGGAAATGTCAAATTAATTATTATTATCGTGTTGTTTAGTTCGTATATCGTAAATCGTATATATGCTGGGCACCTCTATATTGTTATCAAAGTTGTGTGAAGTCCGCTAAGCTTACTTGCCAAAGTGTACAGCCTGGTAAACTTTAGCCTTACGCTTCTGAGAAAACGACCATGCTTTACTTGAGTTACAAATTGATTAAAGCAGTAGATTAGTTGAATTCAAAACAAACTTTTATTATAATCATATACAGCCAGTTTTAAAATATTGCCTAACAAAAAATCCTATTGCTGTTGACATCGATTTCATTTCACCCGGTCCTGTGTGTGTATCGCTATGAACGATCATGTTAGAGATCTAACGAAAACATTTGTAAATAAACGTATACGTATGCAAAAGTAACAAAATCCATTCCACGTTCGCGAGATTCTCACGGTGGAATGTTTTTGCAAGTCAACAAAACAAGCTGTTTGGCATTCGATTCCATGCCTCATTCGGAACGCAAAAAGGACAATTTCGGTCTTTTATGGAACCGCTACATCTGTGATGTAGACGTGTGGTGACGACTGAGGATTTTGTTATACAACTATAAACCCTGTTTATCTCCGTTGAAAGATCTCAAACATATAAATTTACTGTGTTATTAAATAAATCCATTCGCTGAATACATATCCAACATTCGTATATTCAACATCTCTTTTATCTACACTAATCGATTATTAATCTCACAGTAACATACAACATTCTATAACACTGAATTTCTTATAGGAAATACGTGACTGATGTCCGCACTATTTTTTCTAGATAAAAGCGATTAATATGTATGCCTCAATGCGGCCACAAAGGCGCTTATGGTGCGCAGTCTTTTTATAAAACCTTCGTAGCGACTATGTATGTACAAATTGTACAATGTACCGTGTATCTATTGTAGTGTGATTTCGACCGTGACGGTAAACTGATGTAGAAAATTAGATCATATAAAATTGTACGTAGATACTTTCGAATGGAATGAGAGATTTAATCCAGATCATAAAATCTAAAGGTGGTAGATCTGCTTACTTTCTTTAGATATTTCTCCCTATTCCTTACTAAGTATCTTATTATGTTAACATCCGATTTGTGATATGTATCGTCCATCTCACTAGATGTGCGATACACTTAACGTACTCAAAGTAGGTACTCCAATTCTGAACTTTTAAGTAGAAAATATACTTACCTTTTAACTTAACAAAACATAATAACCTAAAGCGTTCATGTACGCAGTATCTATATACATTTTTCGCAATCTCCAAAAGGCATTACTTTCGGTGTTTTGTTTAAAAAATTACTTTTCTCTGAAGGACAAACAGTGTGAAGACGGAAGATTAAAGATGGTATCGCGCTAAAGTACCCAAACAACGCACGCAACCAACGCGACGCGTAACTCAGCTACACTTTTTGTGTTCGGATACAAAGGATGAGGTACTAGCTGCCTGTCTACGCTACTCTATAAATCTTTTCAGGTCTTTTAACTGGCTACAGTTAGGTTACTGTGCGAACTGTGCACCTACTCGTATTTCACAGTACGCGTATCTATCTATTACTCGACACCCACAATGCGAATGTACCGCAGGCGGCAACTGCCAATATTTTTTATCCGACTACGCCGCGCCGCGCCGTAGCCAATGAAAGATACTGAATTGAACAGTTAGTATTTCTGCTACGTATGACTGTTCGAACAGAGCTTATCAACTATCTTATCAAATTCCACAAACAGCACATCAGTTATTTCGTTTAAGCTTTGACGTAGAATGCATTTACACAAAATTTATATTGCTAAGTGGTCAAAAAATTTTTATAATTGTAATATTATATTAGTTTAAAAGATCACCTTTTACGCTAACAAAAAATATTATTAAAATTAAACCACTTTATACGGATTTTATAGCGTTGTTTATTTGAAAACACCACTTTTACATAATTTGGAAACTACTAGTACTTACCTACTATTAAACTATTCTTGGTTCTGCCCTCGACTTTACCCCCGTGAATTCCTCAAATACCTAGATCCGTTCAACTGTTTATATGTGATTGAGTTACAATCTTTCTCATTCATGTAATTAATAGGAAGTAAATTTTACTAGTACTATAAGCCTTCTATGATTATCATTATGTTATATACATTAATAATAACCATAATAACTGCGGCCATTTCCTATTTAACACACGTCTTATATTATAATAAGTTTATTCCAACTTTATACCTAATGTTTGATATTAATTGAATATCAAATATACTTTAATAATAATAATATAATAATATTAATTTGCGAGAAACATGATAAGAAAATACAGATGGTACATAAGTTTGTCACTTAGAACAGCATGTTTCACCTTAATATCGGCATGCAATTTTTTATGATTTTACACTATTGGCAAAAAAATATGCAATACAATCATAATCTTTTTATATTTATACGTAATCATAACCGAACTACAATTATAATATAAATTACAAATACACCACACTGAATTGGAACGTTATCAGAATAAAATAGATACTTTTCAAAAATAACTTACCTTAATTACAATAAAAAGCTGTCTACATAGAACTTTAACAGAATAAAAGTATGTAGTTAAATTGCCAGCGCTAGGCTTTCTTTTCCATAGATACTCCTGCACTAGATGATAAACAATGCCGGTGTCGCGGTAAGGTTTTATTGACACAAACACCGCGACACGGCGCCTCGCATAGCTATCTGTAAATACACGCAAATATTGGCTGCGTTCATGCGTTCGTTTATTTAAAGTGGTGTCGTACATACTCTGCATTATGTAACAGACAGACATTGATCCCAGTAGATCGTAATTTATATTAAATACTTGAAGGAGCCTTATTGGTTCTATGACTTATGTTAGCGCTTGTTTGCATGGTAGAGTTAAAGTTTGTTACTCTCAGTCGGGCAGTGATATTAGATTTTCCTGACAAAATTATATTTGTGGTAACAGTGTGAAAATACACACACTATTACACACTAAGGCTTGAAAACATTGGTAGAGTAATTTGGTTGCGAGTTTGGAGGTAATTTTATAATTTAATTATGTATTTGAGGGGTAAAAGTCATACATATGTCTCATACAATAACATATGTAGTACATGCCTATAAACATAATAAAATTATTAAATCAATTACCATGTTCACCGATGACATTTTCCCTCGCGATAAACCTGACGCATTTCAATTGTTTTATTGTCCCTTATCACACTGTTGTATGTACTGTCGTAGTTTTAAGATACACGCCGACCCATTCTTGAACAGACTTTACAACAGAATTTTCTTAATTTGTTCTGAGACTATTCACATTCTGATATATTTTCTTTTTCAATCTATTTTAATACAACATTTGTACAAAACCGCTCATAACCCCGAGAGAGCACACGTAAATTATTCCTTCATCTTAAAGCACTACGAAGGAAACGTTTACTCAGAGGTCGGTTTCACATCTGCATAAAGTGGACGCAACGAGGAAGTCCTCATACACGAGAGCTCATCTCAACTCACTCATCGCAGACAGCGAGCAAGACACACAGAATTTGTCCCGCCATTACAAAGTATTAAAGGAGCTCGGGGAGGTTTTAGAAAACAAAGGACTAAGCCCCGGGAGAAACAACAAAGTGTTGTGATGCTTCTGCGGATTGTAGTCTTCACGGATGACATTTTAGTTTAGAGAGAAATCTTCTTTACTGAGAAACGCTTACATAAATGTAATGGCATATAATGGGGTCGTATTGCTTTTGAAGTTGTTTGTCTTAATATTAAAGTAACTACCTACTAAGTGTTACAAACTTATATGAAATATTGCATTTAATAAATAAAATGTGATTACTATAGGTTACATGTCTTCATCTTACGAAACTTATAATAAATATACCGAATATAAAGACAAGTATTAAATACGGATCTTTGATAAAAGAAACAGATTTTCACACAAACATAACAGGTCCATATTATTGTTTTTTCATTGAATCAAGCATACGTAGCTCGAAGGGTAGGTAGAGATGTGTGTCACCTACATTTTGTGGGTTATGTTTTAGGTCCTGTTATGCGAGGTTACCGGCTCTATTTTGGGACTCCCTGCATGATATTTCTTGAAAATTGCCTGAAGGAAAACCTATACTTTACTTGTCTGACACGGAACTCAAAGCCGTGACCTCATGATCACACGCAAGTAGGTATATGCGAACAACAAAGTTTTGATCTCAGTAGAGTGCTTACTTATGAATGCTTTCTGAAAATCTTTACGTAATATAAATGTACGCTGCATTCTTAGCAAATCAAATGCATATTATTATTTTATATAAACAGTGCAAGATTTAGTACCGTCTCCCTTCTACAGGCCGAATAGAGCAGCTACTATAGGCGCCAAATGCCAGGAGGCGTCTTTCTCTCTCAGTGGCTAAGGAAAAATAATTAAATGGTTTTTAATCTTGAATGACATAGTCTTAAACTTGTATGTTTAAAAACCACAATAGCGAAAATGGTTATCCAGAATAGGTTTTCGAATAGAAATACTTTTAATAATCTAAATTGTATTATTTACTACTTTTTAAGCTACGTATTTAGTTTATTAAAACTCAATAGTAGTAGTATAACAATATCAAAATCATGTAATACAGTATTAATAAACAACGCGATAAAATCCGTATAAAGAAGTTTAATTTCAATACAGAAATACCCTTGAAAATTATACTTCCACCCCAGGCATTTAGCTCTGGCGGCCAAGCATTACAGAATTAAAAGTCCGACGGTTGCCATTTTACTTCAACCCAAGCTAGTCAAGAAGGCAAACCAGTAACGTAACACCGAATGATTCTCTGAAGTATTTGGGACCGCGGTATTGCCACTCACTATTGGCACTTAACGGTTATAGTAAAACTAGTAATAGCTGCTTAGATCCATCACAGTCGTCCAACATGCGCGTCGATGTTGAAAGGGGCATCAGAGCAAATCTTTCCTTTTGTGACGTTACAGTTGTTACTAGATTTACTGACTTTAGTGACATCTAAACTTGCAACGTTTGACATCCGTGTTAGTAGTGGTAACCGAGTAGTCCATCACATTCATGAGTTTAAGGTAGAACTAATTGTTTAGATCCATGCATTTTCGTCCAACATTGTGCAATACTAATAGTGGCATCGGAGCATATGTGTATTATGTGAGGTTCAGTAAAACTCCCCAGATCAAATGACTGCAATCGAGAGGTGGGCCGATGCGGTGAGACTCAATCTCGTCAACAGTAGCGCTACCAACACGTGCATGCTACAGTATGATCCATAATATTGTTATTCGCTATCTCTGCCCTCCCCGCACAAGTAAGAGACTGCGAATCCTGGAGAAGGTACAGAGACCTTGCCGGACCATGTTTATATTCAACTGTATTTTCCCTTCCCAGGGCTTCAGTAGGAGTAACACCTCAACGGAGGGCAGTTCATCCCAGTTGGCACGATGGGCTACGCGGTGGCTGTATCGGGACTTACTAACAGAGGCAGCCATCGCCCAAGCCTGGCTGTGCTCACCGCCCCGTCGGAGGAGGCAAACGCCGTTTCTGTCCGATTTCGTGACACATAAGTTAAGGTGTGCGATGCGGCCATGTGTTGAGTGCGACGTCAGTTGATAAGAAAGGGGGTCTGCTGGTGACCCTGAGAGACTGTATTTGTGCACAGAGGCCACACGAACACACGAAACAGTTCATGGCATCATCGCGACGAAGAGAGGGCATGGCCAACTTTATGATCCCTATGGCGAAACGAAGTCAACACCGAAGCCGGCGAGAGAACTATTCGTCGTACGCCTAGCTTCCGAACAGGTCCCTAAGTGTTGTAAATATGGAAAACTGATGCTTCTAGAGCAAAGTAGCGAGTTGGCACACCGTAATAAGTTTAGTCGGTATTACCTTGGTCTTACCCGGATGAGACCGATATCTATACTAATATTATAAAGCTGAAGAGTTTGTTTGTTTGTTTGCTTGCTTGAACGCGCTAATCTCAGGAAGTACTGGTTCGAATTGAAAAATTATTTTAGTGTTGGATAGCCTATTTAACGACGAAGGCTATAGGCTATATAACATCACGCTACGACCCACGGGGGCGGCGCAGTAACGATAAACGTGGGTGAAACCGCGGGAACATCTAGTAACCAATATACATATGTGAACGTAAACATTTAACAGGTAAAAAGACGTTCCTCTAAAACTATTACCAGTTATTTAGGTTCAAGATTTGTGGTCCAACATGCGCACCGAGTGACATTAGAACCAATCGTTCAATCGTCAAGATACAGTAAAACTACTTAGTAACTCTGGTTACTTTGATTGGATTATTAAAACAAAAATTAATAACGGCGGGGTGTTATAATAAGTGCAGCTGGTATCTACAGAGCCATAAACTCACTCAGTATCACGTGGCGCTTTGTATATGTGTTAGCAGTGTCAGACATATCTGTTGTGTTACTGCGATGAATAGGGTTTCCAGAGTTCTAAATAAACGTGTGTATGATGTTTGCTCTTTACACTGGTAGGACAGACCGTTCTTGAACAGGAGGCTACGCGCGAATGATACTCACTTGAGATATGCGCCCATAGTCTACGGTAATCGCTTATCATCAAATGGGCCGCATGATACCTTGCCAAAATTATGGTATAAAAAAATATAATATCAGCCCTGTTTATAAACTGTCCCACTGCTGGGTACGGGCCTCTTTACTGTATGAGAAAAAGCATAGCCCACCACGGTAGCCCAGTTCAGATTGGCAGATTAATATAAAACGATGTATGTATATAAATATTTAGAAAAAGGTCAATAGTATTAAACAATACCTATAAATCTAAACTCAAAGTAAAAGAAAAAGGTCTAAATTATTCTTTTCTCGTAAACCACTCAATGTACCTACTAGGCATTCAAGCGTCAGGACTATCGCCCCATCTATCTAAAAAAAAAGAATGTCGTACAATACGCAGCGTTTATTCAAACGAGCGCGAGTCTTTGAAGTGTTGATCGCGTGACATGTAAAACGCACTTGTGAGCGATACCATCTTTAATCTTCGCACCTTTTCGTGTGGTCCGCGCGCCTCGACGCTAGCCAAGCAGTTTATAAATAGAGAGCAGAGAGCGCTTTGTGAGCAGAAATGAGACTAGCGACAGATAACAATCTTGAAAGTGCTCCAAGAGTGCGGTGGGCTGCGCGTCAGCTCGCGCCTCGCTCCCGTCAAGGGCACATAGATCACATCTATTGCGCTTTTCTTTATACTTGTTTGCTTATATAGACATTATAAGTGGCTCTGATTCGTTTACATTACTATTTTGTAATATAAGGGTAGTCTATGACCATTTCATAATTTATTACCTAATTTCGTATATACATTTATTGGTGATAAATCGAACAGATAAACAAAACAGACTTTTTGTGAAGACTCCAACACTAGGTATAATCCTCGGTTCTCTGTTCTGTTACCTAACTTTTTTATCCATAATCTTAAGTGCCATAACTTTTTTTGTACTAATATTCATTTGCCCGAATGATAACTTGCCCGAACTTAATGTCACATAATATCACATGATCATAAAATTAAAATCCCTAAACACAACATGCCCTAAATTTATTTGTCATAAATATTACAATCAATAATATACAAAAGACTTAAAACCGTTTTCAATAAAAAATGTAAGACTTGAATTCAAATTATTTAATGCTTATTTACCATAATAATGATTTTAAAACTAATTTGTATTACAAAGCTTGGTTTTTGTCACGGCTCCGGCTCCGGCGCGCGGCGCTGCGAGTGTCCGGCGCACTGTGGGCTGAAAATCGACCTCCATAGACATAGAAATGAAAGTTGCTAGATGTTCGTTTTGTTAACGGATATGGCTTCTATTAGCTATTATACACATAACAATGTCATCTGAGCTAACTCCGCACAAAAATGAATTTATTATAAGGTTTTTTCAAAAAAAAATGTATGGAGCTAGCATGAAAAATCTGAATATCTCTGAACTTGCAAGGAAAACCGTAATATCCTCAGAGATGGTTATAGGACTAATTATTTGTGATTTTTTGACATACTTCATATAACGGTAGGTACCTGCTGCAGAATTTTTTTAAAAAATCATCTTATTTTTAATTAATTTTTTTTAACATTAAACGATTTGTTTTGGTGTATAAGTAAAGAAACAACACGTTATATGCATATAATACTAAATCTTCGCCAGTTATTTGTTAAAATATCAAGAAAATTATTTTTGCCTAACATAGTATATATGTTTTAAAACAGTTAATTGGATACCATTACTGAACTTTGCATACAGGTAAACTACTGAATAATAAATTAGCCTTCTAATGAGTTCTGAATAAGAGATTAAGTGATTTGCAATGTCGCACAATGGTAACTACGGATTACACTAATTAAAATCTTACAGGTAAGTACATAAGTAACTTAAATAGTTAATTAGATATGTTACGAGTTCTAAGAAATATTTTCGACAACTGTCTAATGAGGTCGTTAACTAATGTTGGACTGAAATATAAAATGGTTAACATTTTGCATCATAATTTAGTTTATTCTAAGCTTTGTTACCCCTAACTTATCACTGTGAAATTTTATAATGGAAAGTTTAAATACCAATTTAGACCTATTCGTTCTTCTAAAATGTAAGAGTACTTCATTTGATCATGAGGTATTGTTTAGTGAAGTTATATCCCGCCTAGACGTTTGTCTTTCCGTTGAAGATCAAGTGACTCTAAAAGAATTTTGTCGGAGATTTGTACGAGCTGCATCACAAAGGTGGCAAAAATCTCACCGAATTCTTGATACTTTTAGAAAACGATACGAAATTTGGCTGCAAGCAACTATCGATTGGCCAAGTTGTATAAATTTAGTCGCTCAAGAACCAACTGTTGCTGAGGGATCAAGATCAATCTCTCCAGAACCCTCAACATCATACTCTGTTGGTACAATGACAAAGAGGTCACGAAAACCATTCGAAGATCTGGAAAGCAAACAGAAGAAGAGAAGATCTGATGAGCATAAAACTGACAATCCCAGTGAATTGGCATATACAGCAGCAGCGCGTTTTAAGAAAGAAGGTTGTGAGGATATCGCATCTGTAATCGAATATATGCTGAAACATCCTGAAGCAGCCTCTAAAATTAAGGAAACGCTTAAGCAACCGGTGAAAACTATCTTATTTACACCAGAAAAAGCACTTGGATTACTCCTTTCATTAAAATTATCAAAGTGGCAATACATCACTTTACGAGAGTCAGCTATTCGGGAAGGTAGAAAGGATATTTATCCATCCTACTATAAAGTGCAACAAACCAAGCTGGCATGCTATCCTCCGAAGCAATCAGTGTTAGTGACCGATTCATCGGCAAGAATAACCCTTCAAGCTTTACTCGACATTACGGTCAAAAGAATCCTCCAAAGTTTTCCTAACGATGATGTGCAAAATAAGGATTTAAAATTGATATCTAAATGGGGTTTCGATGGTGCGTCAAACCAAAGCCGATACAAGCAGAAAATGGATAGCGATCAAGACGATTCAAGTATTTTCATGACTTCCTTGGTGCCACTAAAACTGACTGATGGAGACAATACTTTGTGGATGAACCCAAAACCATGCTCAGCAATGTATTGTCGTCCAGTTCAATTTACTTTTGTGAAGGAAAGCGAAGCAGTAGTCATCGAACACAAACGACGAATGGATGAAGAAATTAAGGTTCTCATTCCTACAGAGTGCAATAATAGAAACAGGGTGAATCATCATCTAATGATGACAATGATCGATGGTAAAGTCTGCACGTATTTGTCTCAAGCCAGATCAAGTTCATCATGCTATTTGTGTCTGGCAAAACCGACAGAAATGAACCGTTTGAGTGTAGTAACAGCAAAGACCGTATCTTCTGATATATACGAGTTTGGATTGTCATCTCTACACGCCCGTATAAATTGTATGGAATGTTTACTACATATTTCGTATAGACTAGATTTTAAAGAGTGGGCTGCGAGAGGTAACGAGCACAAAGAAATGCTAAGTAAGAGAAAAAAGATTATTCAAGACAAATTTAAAGACGAATTAAATCTATTGATTGACATTGTTAAACAAGGTTCCGGAACTACTAATGACGGCAACACTGCAAGAAAGTTTTTCAAATTTCCCCATAAAACTGCAGCCATTACTGGGTTGGACGAAGAACTAATAAGAAGATTTGCTGTGATTTTACAGGCAATAACTTCCGGGGAAAAAGTAGATATAATTAAATTTAAAGATTATGCCTTCAAAACAGCAGAGAGGTACGTGGAATTATATGACTGGTACTATATGTCATCAACCGTCCACAAATTACTTATACACGGGGCAGACATAATCGAGAAGAATGATGTTGTACCCATAGGAAGTCTCTCGGAAGAAGCATCCGAGTCTCGCAATAAAGATTTTAGGAGGTTTCGGGAACATCATTCGCAGAAAAAGAGCAGGCAAGATTCGAATCATGATATCCTTAATATGTTAGTTGTTTCTTCGGATCCTTTTATAAATGTACAAAGGCCCAAGTTAGATGCCAAGAAAAAGGAGGATTTATTTCCTGAAACCCTCAATTTAATTCAGTTTCAAGAAACTGACTTTGAGTTTCTAGGCAATCTAGATTCTGATTCAGAAATCGACGAGAGTGATAAGGAAAACTAGAAACTTTTTGTGCTTTTAATTATAATTCTATTTAATGTAATTTTTTCATGATCTTTCGTTATTTAGCTTTGGTACGTAACTATGTTTTGCAATTGATTTATTTTTAAATATTTTATATTACTATTCTTGTACCTATTTATATTTTTGCATACTTTTGTACCTATGTTTTGTTTTATATAAATTTTATCAACTATTAAAAAATACCTTTTTAATTTATTTTTCTTTTTATTTAATGCCTATTATTAGCGTTAATAAAATAACTAACTTATCGATTGATCTTTACTTTGACATTAGTAGAATTTAATGATTTAAAAAAATACCTTCATTTAGACATAATAATAAAATAATTACACAGTTGTCGAAAATATTTCTTAGAACTCGTAACATGTCTAATTAACTAATTAGTTTACTTATGTACTTACCTGTAAGAATTTAATTAGTGTACTCCGTAGTTACCATTGTGCGATATTGCAAATCACTTAATCTCTTATTCAGAACTCATTGGAAGGCTAATTTAATATTCAGTGGTTTACCTGTATGCAAAGTTTAGTAATGGTATCCAATTACCTGTTTTAAAACATATATACTATGTAAGGCAAAAATAATTTTCTTGATATTTTAACAAATAACTGGCGAAGATTTAGTATTATATGCATATAACGTGTTGTTTCTTTACTTTTACAATAAAACAAATCGTTTAATGTTAAAAAAAATTAATTAAAAATTAGATGATTTTTAAAAAAAAATCTGCAGCAGGTACCGTTATATGAAGTACTTATGTCAAAAAATCACAAATAATTAGTCCTATAACCATCTCTGAGGATATTACGGTTTTCCTTGCAAGTTCAGAGATATTCAGATTTTTCATGCTAGCTCCATACATTTTTTTCGAAAAAACCTTATAATTAATTCATTTCTGTGCGGAGTTAGCTCAGACGACATTGTTATGTGTATAATAGCTAATAGAAGCCATATCTGTCAACAAAACGAACATCTAGCAACTTTCATTTCTATGTCTATGGAGGTCGATTTTCAGCCCACAGTGCGGAGCCGCGGCGCCGCGGCGGTCCCGCGAGCTGTCGCCGCCGCCGCGCCGGCTCGCTCGCAGCCCGCGGCCCGCCTCGCCCCTACACGTCCACGCGATTCTACATTACACTCTAGGGGTAGGGCAGACAAGACTGAGTAGAGTCGGCTTCAGAACGATTCGTTTGTCACTACAACCTACTTTTTAGCAAATGTTTTAGGACTAACAATTTTATTATAAATGAACATTCGGAATTATATTCATTATATAATACAATACTTAGGACATATGACTTTATTTCAAGCAAAATTAGGAGATTTAATTATTATAGTACCCAACATTATGACAGAATAGTTTTAAAAGTAAAAATAATTATGTGAAACAAAATTTGGAATTTTTGCACATTATGGTTACCTACTGAAGTTTATAGCAAACGTGTTATGGATAATGATTTTCGGACAAACAATTTTAGGAGAAGAAAGGGAGTACCATAATCCTCTTTAAATCAATTCATTCAGAAAGCTTTATAAAAATGAAATTATGGCTACCGGTAACACAAACTATTAACGAACGTTTTTGATTTTTCATTGAGTGAAAATCGAATCTAGAGCCTCGTCACTAGTCATGTAGGTGAGGTGTGTGTGTGTGACCACTGCGCTTTTTGTGCTGTCACCAGACTATCGTACATTTATTTGTATAGTTCTTATCTAGAAATATTCTAGTATCCCTTAAGGTTTTTTTATCAAAAGATAACTCACCATCCAATGTTTTACTCAATATCATAGTATCCACAACAAGACATAAAACATACACGCGTGGTGGGTAAACGGGAACATCAATAAAACCAATATATTTAAATTATGATATATTTATTTGTAAATTAACTATTTAGTTCAAACTAACACATAGCAATAAATAGGCTCAGTAGTATCTGCCAAACGAATACCTATCATACAATCTTTGACATGCCATTCCCCAGCCGCCCTGAGCCTATATCGAAAATACGTAAACTTCAAAATCATTAAAATAACAGTAAAACAGTGCATCTATACATGCAAACAGTGTTAGAAAGGTACAGAGACATTAAACATTATGATCATTGTCAATACTAGAATTTCGAACAAAACTTAGTTTTATCTGTCACAGATAAAACTGCCGAGTATTCCATTCTACGTACAGATTAGGTGAAGACATACATTCGAAGATTTCATAGAGTCAAGATAATAGTAGCGTTGGTTTATACAAAGCATTGGATGTTGGTGTTACTCCTTACATTTTGCCGTTTAGAACGACGGTAACTATGAGCGAACTAAATCTATGCGTAGGGGCCAGAAGGTTGCAAAGCAAAACGACCTCTGTGACGCTTACTATTTATTACATACATTTTATGTACTAAGGTGCAGTTTACTTTAAAACTGGTGTCCAGTTATAAGTTATATCTCTAACTAATAATATCTCATGTACAATATCGTTTAACGAGTCATTGAAAGCTACTGTTATGGTAACATCCGTACTTGCAAGCCGACTATGTAGCAGTTACGTAGACAATTACATACCGAGAAGCTGTTGCTCGGTCAAATACTACTACTGTTCGCTTTGAAATAGGACTTACGAAGTGCAATTACTGCGCCAAGATAATCACGAATTTATAGATACGTATCCTCAGACTAGTAGAAGGAACGTATCAATTTATAAACCGTTAACGACAAACCTAATAGTATAATAAAAAAATAAACATATTTTATGTACACAAAAATAATACAACCAGCGTATTGACGCTAATTTGCAATAATGTACGATCTTTACTGAAATAATTATTACTTCCTAATACGTAACACCTTATCAAGTGGAGACTACGTGAGACTACGTTATATTGCTTTAACAATAAAATAAATAATGTAGGTACTATACTACAGGACACGTATTCTACATTCAATAAATAAATAAGAATTTATCTAACTAGTCTACCTAATGTTGAAGAGAATTACAACAAAATACTGAGAGTAAGGACAAAAGGGACAAATTAATAATAATTACAAAATTATAATTTCGTTCGACAGTTAATGTTAATGATCAATGATAAATTTCGTTTCGTGATTAGCGACGTAATTATTTAAGATTCAATTACAAGTGTTTTAATATGGCATAAATCTTATATACTTTTCAATTTGAATTGAACGATCGTGATCGGTGTGTGTTCTCTCAGCGAGTTTATAACACGCAGAACTCTTCCAGCAGGTTCCGCAGCTCCTTGTTGTGCGCTGCCTTGGAGCCGGTGGCGGGGGACGCGGCGGTCGCGCGCCCGTTGTAGCTGCAACAAACATATACTTTAATAATTATGCATTATGTACATTTGAAAATATGCATATCGTATATACCAGTATTATAAGGCGCAGGCATTTTTTTAAATATGTCATATACCTGTATATATAGCCTGTGTATATAGCCTGTGACGATTACAACATTTAAGAAAGCGCTGTTTCTCTATTGCCACACATGTCACACGCTGACATGCGTGAACTCTCAATCTGTTCTCAGTCGTTACCTGCGCATTAAAAGCCACATCCAGAAGCACATAGAAACAGTCAGCGTCGCAGCAATTCTTCTGCTATCAACATTAGCACTGACCTTTGCAAAATACGTCTACTACACAATAATGTACTTGTTTTCTTATGTACCTAAATAAATTACTTAAATGAAACATATAAATTAGAAATAATGTTGCCATATAATGTACATACTATAAATTCTTGCGATAAAGGCAAATTGCCGCTTGAGTTTGATTATAAGCCTGCTCCCATTAATAAGGCGTGAATCGACACAAAATGCAAGTGAGAAAAGCCCGACGAGTACGACGTGAACAGGTGATATAGAAATAAGACTAGAAGTTATAATATAATATTAAATTTAATGCAAAGCGGACCGAAGAGTTAGTATAGTTGTAAGCCAGTATCAAACCTAATTCAAGTCTGTATTTAGAGCCAATATTTCATGAGCAATGCAAATTTTTATATTAAAATTTACATATATATTTAAAAATATGAAATGTCTTTTAATTATGTTACATAGTTTGTTTATATGTTTGTATTGCCAATTGGTATGGACTTGCATCAATAAGAGTTGAGTGATTATTCTAGAACTTCATCAAATGCCAGCTGTCTGCCAATCAACCACAGTAAACAACATGCCGGAGTATGATAAACAAGTAGGCTATAAATACTTATGTATTAATTTTTCAGACTTGAGATCGGTTTGTATACATTATCTTATACTATTGTTTCTCAACCGAAGCATAATTGGCAAGGGGCTATCCCTATAACCACTTTATTAGTTCTTGGTTGTCAACTGATTAGAGTTGGCTATCTAAACACTTAATCACATATCTGTTATTATATTTACACAAAAATTCTGCTGTTTTGCCATTGCCATTCTTATTAAAGGTACGTTGTTCATTATTTTGATTGATTCTTGGTTTCATCTCAAGGGGGACTAAACATTTAAAACGTTGAGAAACAAAGTTTAACGAGGCGGTTAAGCCGTGACGTTGGAAGGAAGGATAGTGAGGTTGGAGACAGAGGGAGGGTAACGCCATATGCCGTAGTCTCACCTAATGGTGCGCGGCACAGTCTCAGAGTCATCGACAGATTGCGGGGCGGGCTTCTCGTCCCGGCCGAAAAGTTGGCTAAACCAACTACCCCCTTGAGATTGGGACTTTGCCCTGCAACCAATAGCCAGTTATGTTATGGCGTGACGTTTGTTAGTACACCGCAAAAATAAGTTATGTCTTTTGATATACACGCTGGGAGTAGGATAGGTTACTGCAAGCATGCAAATTTTGTGAATATCATGCAAAATCCAATGGAAGTCTCCTAATCAAAACTCAAGCAGCATATTGTGAATGGTTTCAAAAGTTTATGTCTAGAAATCTCCTACATTTAACCATCTGAAATAGAACGAATGCACATATATGTGCTTCAACATGCGTCTTTTGTCTTGTGTATGTCAAATGAGTTATTATAATACTGTTATTATAATACTATTATTCTACATAAAACTTGAAACACCACGCAGCAGACATTATAGAAAATCTATCCTTAGCGGACATCTGGTGACTGTGGCAACATCTTAGAGCTTAAGAGTACCTTAATATTAGACAGAACTTAGTTTTATTATCCTTCTGTAAAACCTAACTAATATTTGTCTATATTTTACTCAAACACATTAACAATATTAGAATGTTTGAAGACAATGTATGTAATTATAGTTGCGACATACTGTATCTGTTTCTGGTTCTGCAACAAAGTCCTGAAGCGAGGCTCGATGTAGCTCCACGAACCGTTGTTCTTGTGCTCCTCTTGGCTCCATACCAGCTGGGCGTTGGGGTACTTGGCCACCTCAGCCTTGATCAGATCATAGGGGAACGGAGAGATCTGTTCCACTCTGTTGTATCAAAATATCATATTAATATATGTGAACATAATAACAAACACAATAATAATGTATGATTGATAAAGTATATCACATAATAATATATGTCACTTCAAGGTAAATAATATGCATGGTCAAGGTGATATTCGTTACGAATTATATATAAAAATATATCATCCAAAACGTTAATAAATTCAAGCGTAACATAAATTACCGAGAAACGGTAAAAATGACAATAGATATAAAATGAAACTATGCCTAGTTTTATAGCTGGACTACTTGGAGCATTATGCTGAGTCTCGCACCAACCTAGCAATAGCGATGTCCTTCTCCAGTCCCTTGTCGCGCCTGTGCTTGAGCAGGTCGTAGTACACGCGGCCGGAGCAGAACACCAACTTGCGCACGCTCTGCGCGCTCGCTGACGCGGGGCCTTCGAGCATTATAATGGCTCACCTCGCAATAGCGATGTCCTTCTCCAGTCCCTTGTCGCGCCTGTGCTTGAGCAGGTCGTAGTACACGCGGCCGGAGCAGAACACCAACTTGCGCACGCTCTGCGCGCTCGCTGACGCGGGGCCTTCGAGCATTATAATGGCTCACCTCGCAATAGCGATGTCCTTCTCCAGTCCCTTGTCGCGCCTGTGCTTGAGCAGGTCGTAGTACACGCGGCCGGAGCAGAACACCAACTTGCGCACGCTCTGCGCGCTCGCTGACGCGGGGCCTTCGAGCATTATAATGGCTCACCTCGCAATAGCGATGTCCTTCTCCAGTCCCTTGTCGCGCCTGTGCTTGAGCAGGTCGTAGTACACGCGGCCGGAGCAGAACACCAACTTGCGCACGCTCTGCGCGCTCGCTGACGCGGGGCCTTCGAGCATTATAATGGCTCACCTCGCAATAGCGATGTCCTTCTCCAGTCCCTTGTCGCGCCTGTGCTTGAGCAGGTCGTAGTACACGCGGCCGGAGCAGAACACCAACTTGCGCACGCTCTGCGCGCTCGCTGACGCGGGGCCTTCGAGCATTATAATGGCTCACCTCGCAATAGCGATGTCCTTCTCCAGTCCCTTGTCGCGCCTGTGCTTGAGCAGGTCGTAGTACACGCGGCCGGAGCAGAACACCAACTTGCGCACGCTCTGCGCGCTCGCTGACGCGGGGCCTTCGAGCATTATAATGGCTCACCTCGCAATAGCGATGTCCTTCTCCAGTCCCTTGTCGCGCCTGTGCTTGAGCAGGTCGTAGTACACGCGGCCGGAGCAGAACACCAACTTGCGCACGCTCTGCGCGCTCGCTGACGCGGGGCCTTCGAGCATTATAATGGCTCACCTCGCAATAGCGATGTCCTTCTCCAGTCCCTTGTCGCGCCTGTGCTTGAGCAGGTCGTAGTACACGCGGCCGGAGCAGAACACCAACTTGCGCACGCTCTGCGCGCTCGCTGACGCGGGGCCTTCGAGCATTATAATGGCTCACCTCGCAATAGCGATGTCCTTCTCCAGTCCCTTGTCGCGCCTGTGCTTGAGCAGGTCGTAGTACACGCGGCCGGAGCAGAACACCAACTTGCGCACGCTCTGCGCGCTCGCTGACGCGGGGCCTTCGAGCATTATAATGGCTCACCTCGCAATAGCGATGTCCTTCTCCAGTCCCTTGTCGCGCCTGTGCTTGAGCAGGTCGTAGTACACGCGGCCGGAGCAGAACACCAACTTGCGCACGCTCTGCGCGCTCGCTGACGCGGGGCCTTCGAGCATTATAATGGCTCACCTCGCAATAGCGATGTCCTTCTCCAGTCCCTTGTCGCGCCTGTGCTTGAGCAGGTCGTAGTACACGCGGCCGGAGCAGAACACCAACTTGCGCACGCTCTGCGCGCTCGCTGACGCGGGGCCTTCGAGCATTATAATGGCTCACCTCGCAATAGCGATGTCCTTCTCCAGTCCCTTGTCGCGCCTGTGCTTGAGCAGGTCGTAGTACACGCGGCCGGAGCAGAACACCAACTTGCGCACGCTCTGCGCGCTCGCTGACGCGGGGCCTTCGAGCATTATAATGGCTCACCTCGCAATAGCGATGTCCTTCTCCAGTCCCTTGTCGCGCCTGTGCTTGAGCAGGTCGTAGTACACGCGGCCGGAGCAGAACACCAACTTGCGCACGCTCTGCGCGCTCGCTGACGCGGGGCCTTCGAGCATTATAATGGCTCACCTCGCAATAGCGATGTCCTTCTCCAGTCCCTTGTCGCGCCTGTGCTTGAGCAGGTCGTAGTACACGCGGCCGGAGCAGAACACCAACTTGCGCACGCTCTGCGCGCTCGCTGACGCGGGGCCTTCGAGCATTATAATGGCTCACCTCGCAATAGCGATGTCCTTCTCCAGTCCCTTGTCGCGCCTGTGCTTGAGCAGGTCGTAGTACACGCGGCCGGAGCAGAACACCAACTTGCGCACGCTCTGCGCGCTCGCTGACGCGGGGCCTTCGAGCATTATAATGGCTCACCTCGCAATAGCGATGTCCTTCTCCAGTCCCTTGTCGCGCCTGTGCTTGAGCAGGTCGTAGTACACGCGGCCGGAGCAGAACACCAACTTGCGCACGCTCTGCGCGCTCGCTGACGCGGGGCCTTCGAGCATTATAATGGCTCACCTCGCAATAGCGATGTCCTTCTCCAGTCCCTTGTCGCGCCTGTGCTTGAGCAGGTCGTAGTACACGCGGCCGGAGCAGAACACCAACTTGCGCACGCTCTGCGCGCTCGCTGACGCGGGGCCTTCGAGCATTATAATGGCTCACCTCGCAATAGCGATGTCCTTCTCCAGTCCCTTGTCGCGCCTGTGCTTGAGCAGGTCGTAGTACACGCGGCCGGAGCAGAACACCAACTTGCGAACGTTCTGCGCGCTCGCAGAAGCGGGGCCTTCGTCGGGGATCACCCTGAATATTAACGAATTATACCTTAATATATATCCTGGGCTTAATATATGTCGGCCTCGATGGCGTAGTGGTTAGTGTAACCGACTGCCACGCCCGAGGTCGCGGGTTCGATTCCCGCACAAGACAAATATTTGTGTGCATGAACATGGATGTTTGTCTTGGTCTGGGTGTTTCTATGTATAATATGTATGTATTAACAAAAAAAAAGGTATATATGTATGTTTATCCATTGTCTAGTACCCATAGTACAAGCTCTGCTTAGTTTGGGCTAGATGGTGTTGTGTGTATGTGGTAGAATATTATTATTATTATTATTTCAAATTAATATACCCTTATTATAGTGATATCATACTTAACCTGCTGTGTTAAGACTGTAATCTGTTTGTGTACAATTATAAATAAATAAATAAATTGAATCTGTGTGCAGCGTATTCAATACGACTGCTGTGTATAATTATCAGATTTGATTTCCAGGTCGAGCAAACTGTCATTAAATTTATCTGTTTAGTAATTCTCAGTTTGGAACTGTGACCAGAGGCGACGATAGGCTTGCTCCCTATTACGTTGAACCTAAAAACTTTTGCTGGCGGAATGTGGCTGTAATAGACCACAGCACACCACACTATTATCTGTAGTATATTTTAGTATACCTACATAATAAATCTATTTATAAACACCTCAAGCAGTCATCATAAAAATTCTTATAATAGTGCAGTAGTAGGTAGGCTAGGAACTCCTAACAATGATAATATTTTTTTCTTTTATTGTAATTCACAAAACTGATGTACAATCTCACATGCAGTAATTTATAGTAATAATTTACAAGATCTGATTGACATCTACTAGATGTGAATCCAGCATGCGATTAAAGTAAGATGACTTACAAATTAAATTTAAATTTTGACAATATTAGAATTATAACTAATGATAACAATATTTCTTCATAAAAACAAATCTTTAAGTTTAGACCTTATTGAGGCTACGGAACCAGCAAAAACATCTATATCATCCTGAACGGAGTTGGCCAAAGAAATCATACAAGAAAGAGGCGAAAATTAACCTATATTGGTTCGGCTATGTGGTGTAAAAAAAGTTTTACGATTTACTAAGCGACTGTTGTGACGCGGAATACACATGTACACTTTCTGTAATAGTTCGGGCCAATCAATAAAACTGTTAATTAATTTATACAGAAAAATGACATCTAAGGATTTCCTACGCGAGCTTAACGACTTCATTTTGTAGTGAGACAGTCTAGTCATAGGAAGTCAAACTACGGCATTTGTTATCCGAGTAACACAAATTATATAAAAATCTTTTTTGTACCCGCTCTATCCTGTCGGAGTACACCTGATATGACAGGCTCCAAACCGTACTACCATATTCTAGAATACTAAGTATAGTACTCTTATATATAGAGAGGGTTAGAGACGGTTCTTTTAAAATATTCATTTCTCTTATATTCTTCGGTCGTGGTAATTTCGAAAACTTAAACTACTGTCTAATGTAACACCCAGGTCCCTTATAGTTTTCACCTCTTGCAATGGATGACTATTAATTAAGTAACAAGACTGGCATTTCGTCCTTTTTCTGCTAAATTTGGTAGAATAGCATTTGTTTTGGTTTAGTGACATATTATTTTGTTGTTGTTGTTGTTGTTTGTACCAATTGTACACATTGTTTATATCCAATTGTAGTTGATTAGTGTCAGATTCATCACATATAGTTCGATATATCTTTAGATCATCAGCAAAAATTTTGTAATCCGACCGAATTGTGCTACCCAGATAATTAATAAAAACTAGGAAAACAAGAGGACCGATGTGTGAGCCCTGAGGAACTGCTGAAGGTATGAAATGTTGTTTGGATTTAAAACCTTTCAAGTACACCAATTGTGATCGATTTCTCAAGTAGGATTCACTCCAGCGCAACAAAGACCCGTGTATACCCATACTCTCTAATTTCGCAATTAATAAGTCGTGATCTACCATATCAAAGGCCTTTTTAAAATCAGTGTATACCGCATGAACTTCTCTACCGCTACCAGATTAGACAGTGCCGATATTTTGGGACGGAAACCATGTTAGTTATCATCTAGCACGCTTTTGAAGTGAGAAAACATTTTTTTCTGTACCAGGCTTTCAATGATTTTGCCACACGCTGAAAGAATGGACACTGGTCTATAATTAACAACGTCTTTCACATTACCTGATTTAAAGATTGGCGTGATATGCGCAATTTTCCACAGGTTAGGGAAGACACCTTGTGTCAATGAACAATTAAATAATTCAGTCAGAGGTCTAGCTAGGTTTGCTGCACATTTCCTTAGAGTGATAGTGACTTATAATGTGTGTCATAAAATCAGTTACCTCCTGAAGGTGGTGCCCTCCTTCATCTCATCGAAGGAGGACCTGCACTCGGGGTGTCGCAGCAGGGACTTGGGCGTCATGATGATGAGCGGCTTGCGGAAGGGCAGCGCGATCTGACGCCGCAGGATGTGGAACAGGGACGCCGGCGTCGAACAGTTCGCCACGATCCAGTTGGCGTCGTGCAGCTGGCGGACTGGACACAATAGTTTCAAAGTTAAATAGATATTCGAGTATTATCTTACAAGATTGAAATTTATAATACGCAATACATTTCGAACATTTGCTGGCACACGCATATTTTATGACTATGATATGCGTGATTAAATACATTGATCATGGCTAGTATAACATTTTATCTGAATCATGTTTCTTATAGACTAGTATACTTGTCACGGACCGCTCACAGCCCAATCCATGGAGCGTCTTTTTTCTAAATATAAGATTAAATTCTAGACAAGCGAAATATGTGGTTTATTGGTTCAACGGCAAATCTCGCTCCCATTCAAATGTAACAGAACCATAACGGGGATATGTTTCATTATGTTCACAACATTAAATCAATATAGAAAAGCACGGCAAATTAAAATCGACTTTCACCTAAATAATAAATTTACTGAATAGGAAAGTCACCTTCGTAGTCGGGGCTCTCAGGTGGCATGTAGTCGGGGTCGTCGGCGCTCATCTGCAGGAACCTCTCCAGGCGCGCGGAGGAGTGCTCGGGGCCCATGCCCTCCATGCCGTGCGGCTGCAGCAGCACGATGCCGGACTGGCGCACCCACTTGGACTGTCCGCTGGAGATGAACTGGTCGATGATGCACTGCGCCACGTTGTTGAAGTCGCCGAACTGGGCCTCCCACAGCACGAGCGCGTTCGGGTTGGTGACTGAGTAGCCCACCTCGAAACCGAGCACACCTGCATCGAAAGAAACTCGTCATTATTTGTTGCAATCAGTAAAACAAAAAAGCATCAATTTCTTTATCTGACTTTTGTGTTATTAAACAAGCAACAACATTTATTCTTTTTTAAATCTTTGTCACTATGCTTCATACAACAGCCAGTAGCTTATTCAATGTTGTGGTAACCTTCACTCAAACGTTACTTAGATCTTGTTTGCTTTTCTATACTTAGTCTATTAACACTATTGGAATGACTTACCATATTCAGACAGTGAGCTGTTGCATACGGTGTAGGGAGCCTGGTCGGGGTAGAGGTGTGCCAGCGGGCAGTATGTCGCCTTGTCTACCTTCTGGTGATGCAGCACGTGATGCCTGGTCAAATAGATATATCATACAATCAGTTATATATTTGAGTAATAGATATTGCTTTAGCTCATCGATAATTTCCTAAGTAGTAAACTCTATACGATATATCATATATATTTTTCACCTACTTATTTGGGTTGAGCTGCGTCTAAACAAGTAAATATTTTACAGCAATATTTTCAACTATAATCCAGACGTGTAAAATTTTTTAGTCGAGACGCTAAGTATAATTATTTGGCAATATACACAAAAAAAATCCGTGTATGCGCAGTATTTAATTATATTTTGACAACATACACACAGATGATTTTAACAAATATGGGCGTCGTTGCTGTCTAGTTTACCGGCCACTAATGCACGGTGTGCACATATTTCACAGTTAAAATAACGCTCCTTTAGACGAGCCTTTAGTAATCAACTGTCGCTTTTTGTTTCATTCATATATGAGGGCGGTGGCGACGTCTGACCTGTGCGAGAAGGTGCCGCGCTCGACGTCCTCGCCGGAGAGGCGCACGTGTATGCCCTCCTTGAGCAGCGAGCCGAAGGCCATGGCCTCCGCCAGCGCCCAGTCCACGGTGCGGTTGTCCACCATCTCCATGCGCGCCTTCAGGATGCGCAGCAGGCCCTTGTGGATCTCGAACTCGGCCGCGTTCGGCGGCGGCGACGAGAAGCGCTTGCCGATGTGGACCAGCGTCTCCTCCACCACGCCCGTCGTCGACATCTGCGCACCAATATCGTTACATACTCGTATAACTCACTAAACTGACACACTGCTACTTGTTACATTTAAAACTAGCGACCCGCCCCGGCTCCGCACGAGTAGCAAAGCATCAGTGTCACATCAAGGGAGTACCGTTATCGATGTGAGATACGCTCTTGAATTTGTTTTTGCGCGCGTTTAATTTTTATTTTGCGATATCTCCTAAGATATTATTTTTAATTGTATAGTGTAAGCGCTATCATAATGTGCATGAAATACTTAAGGTAACTGACATATTTAAGTTGATCAGGATTAATACTTTATCCATCGAAATAGTTTCCTAATTACCGCATTATACATGACCATTTTCTTTAGAAGTTAAAATGGGTATAGTATGCTATCCTTAAAGATAGATAGATACATGCCATCGCGGACTTTTCTGTAGACCTATAAAAGAGGAACAATTGCTCCATACATTGTTTTATATTTATATCTCAAAAGGATAAGGCAGCGTTTTCGATTAAAGCTCCCAGACGGCTTGATTTTTGCCGACATCTTCAACAATTATCGACATATTTCAACCAATTATTCACCTAAACTTTCCTCTTTAATCATTCTGTCTATGGGTAAAAACGCATGAAAATCCGTTCAGTAGTTATTGAGTTTATCGCGAACAGACTGACAAACAGACGCGGCGGGAGACTTTGTTTTATAATATGTAGTGATACATAGTACTTTTATTTGTACATATTTATATATCCTAACTTAATAATTTCATTATAAATGCGAATGCGAGTATTTGTTTTTTTGCAACCCTTTCACGCTTTAATTACTCGATCGATCGTCATGACGCACGTTGTCAGGGGTACGGAAAAGGAATAGATTACCTTTCATCCAGAAAAGGTGCTATCGCCGAGGAATAAAAAATTTCATAACTTACATTTACAGCGGAGTCGGGGGCAAAATCTAGTGTACCAATAAAATAGGCGTTTCAAGATACCTTAAGAAGATATGCTATCTACGTTACGATATAACTATAGCGATAACAGAATGCTAATCATTATGACCGCCGGCCATTAAAATTCGCATACCGTCTACCCAAATATGAAAAACACCACAATAGTTTGCAGCGTCAATAAAAAAAAATGCTGCCATATTACCTTAAGCGGGTCCTTGCCCTCGAAGAAGCCGGACCAGGGCGAGTCGAGCCAGTCCTTGTACTTGATGTGAGTCTCCTGCTTGGCCTGGTTGTACGCATCCTCGCAGATTTTGTCGTACTTGTCCTTAACGTCCTTCACCTCCTCAGCGGTGACGACGCCCTCAGCGATGAGCTGATCGGCGTATTTCTCAAGGACTGTAAATAAACATTAAATATTATTACAAAAATATACAAATAGCTAATATAATACTACCGTCCGCTAACTAAAACGACGTTAAACCATATGCGTTTCATATCACTTAACGTATATTTAGTTATCTTGACTGCACGGATGGCATACTGCCACTGCGCCGAGTGTTGTAGGTTCGAATTCCACACGGGACAAAATGGTTGTGCCAATTCTGGATGTTCCTTGTATCCGTGTATTTGAATGTTTGTAAAGTCCCCAGCGATACAGGATTTTTTCCTAGTGTGGAAGTTGTCTTTAAAAAAAGGGAGTGAACAGCAGAATAGTCCTTTTTACACATACTGTGACGACACGCTAAAATATAAAATACGTTTGAACATCCCTTTCCTAGAAAGCTATTAGTGTATCACTTAATTGTAAGCTTTAAAGCTCGCCACATACAAACAGCTGAGGTGAAGCGGAACTGTAGTGTTTTTATCGTATTGTTCGATTTAGTTTGATTACACACACGATACGAAACTATCATATGTGTAATTTTTCTCCGTTGTCTAGATGACTTTAGACGTTGCTCCTTCGATATTTATCGTTAATTTATATGGTAGGTACTTACCGGGTTTGGTGTTACGAATCTTCTGGTACATGAGGGGCTGCGTGAACATAGGCTCATCGACCTCGTTGTGTCCGTTGCGGCGGTAGCTCACGATGTCGATGACCACGTCCTTGTGGAAGGTGGCCCTCCACTCAGCCGCCACGTTGCACACGTGCATCACGGCCTCGGGGTTGTCACCGTTCACGTGGAAGATTGGGGCGTTCACTACGCGAGCAACGTCTAGACGGACATACAATATACTTTAGAAACAACGAACGTTCTTTTGCTATTTCTACAATGTTGTATTTTACCTGTGTATGCTGTTACGGTTGTTTCCTAAGTTTAGACTACGAATAATAATCGCCTGAGAATATACGGGGTTGATACTAAATTTTATCTATCTATTCTATAAGATATAAGATAATAATGTCTAAAAAGACATCCAATGAAATTAGAACTTAGTATTAATTAAAATTCACAATACATTTAAAAGCCCCTAGGCTTGTTTAAGATCTTCAGTGCCTTTTTCATCTTCACTTTAATTGAGAAGATTTTATAGTGAGTCATCTAAATTAATAATAATAAAGAGAAAGTAAATAATAAGGACTCATCACCCAGTGACCGTGATTCAGATTTTATATATTTTACTTTTGAGTTATGCGCTCATTCTCCATATAAACTTCTAACTATGCCAAATTTCACACTCTTCTGTGCACGCAATATGCCTAAAAAGGCTTTATACTACATTTTCTGTTCACGTATTTATTTATTTAGGTTTATCCACAGCAAACGCTTTAAAAATCGATATATATAAACATGTTTGATGAGCAATATTAATATAGATATCAAAACAAACCTGTGCAGTAAGCCGAGGAGCGCGAGTGCCTAGGGTCGGTGGTGAAACCGATCTGGTTGTTGACGACGATGTGGATGGTGCCGTGCGTGGTGTAGGCGGGCAGGTCGGACAGGTGCATGGTCTCGAACACCACGCCCTGCCCCGCGAACGCCGCGTCTCCGTGCAGCAGGATCGACATCACCTGCACACACACACACACACACACACAATACTTAGTTTTAACACGGGTAAGTCGTTTTATTATGCGTTCAATATCCAGTAACCCTACCATGAAATGCCGAAGTTTCGGGCCGACGCGACTGTTCGTACCGTGAATCTCATTTATTCCAAAATTTAGTCCTGAAGTTCGGTACGTAACCTCTTGATTGCCCTAAACCCTTTTATGAAGTAGACCGGATAAGGCAGTAATGTTATTCTGGAAGAAAGAAATCCAAAGAAAATTCATTATAAGTTTGTTTTGTTCGGCCCGAAATTTCGGATAGACATTTTCACGGTAGAGCTACACGTTACAGCGATGGATAAGAATTTGCTATCGCGATGTCGCAGTAATCTTAGTAGTTAGCAATCCATATTGCTCATTGCTAGTATTATTTCCAACATAAAAAATATATTAATAGAAGTATGTTACCAGTATCACTTGCCAGCTTTAATAAAAGCACAATTTAATGGCAATCCGTATGCTATTAAATGTGATCATGACGTACCTTCTTGCCTTCGTTGTCACCCCTGTAGAACTGCTCGGCCCGAGTCTTGCCCTGCACGACGGGGTCAACGGCCTCCAAGTGAGAAGGATTGGCGCAGACAGCCAAACGAATGTTCTTGTTCGTAACACGGTTCAAACGCTCAATGTATGTACCCAAGTGGTATTTCACATCACCAGAGCCCTGTAATATAAGAAAGTCATTTTATTAATAATTTTGTACAAAAGAAAAATGTTACATTGATAATTTACATTTAAATCTTAGACCTAGACCACATCATGTCTGCTCGATTAGAAATCGTTCAAATCAATGTTTCTGTCCACCTTGCTGTAGTTTCATGATTTATGGTGTGTAATAGTTTAGTAAATTTGTAGATATAAACTTATATTTCGCTCTGAGATTAGTTATATAAATATAGCAAAAGTTGTAGCTGGAACAATCTACTATTTAATTAAAAATATACTTGATTTGATATTTGTACCTAAAAGTATTGATCATTATGAGCTTTTTTTATGTTTCCACAAGACAAGCATGCAATTAAAATGTGTTTCTATAACCACTATTTTCTATTATCAAGATGTTAATCGTGGCAGCTAGCTATAATCTTAAATATTATGTAAGAAGTTGTTTACTAGGATAAAACTCAAATTGTTTGATTTTCATCTCAAAGCGTGCTATAGTGGTGTGACCTTGGCCATCAATCATAGCAAACCTAAACATCATTCACCATAAAAACGCTGTACGACAATGAATCGTTTAACTGTTTATATCCTTCTGTTATCATATTAACTCATTAAATGGGTTTTTTACAAGACGTCAGAAATACACATCGAAATCTAATTTGATATTATTCATGATCGTAATTACCACATCCAATTTTTAGACATAGAAATAAAATTAGCATAACTGTATTAAAATGTCAAATTTATTGAATTTAATTGAAATATGTATTTAAAACAGCAGTTTACTAATATTGCTTAGAACACGTTTTTGGTATGCACTAGATATAATACGGTAATTTTTTATTTGAGTATTGGTAAATAGTAATTATAAGTATTTCTATGTACTTACATCGTCCTCAGCTTCGAGACCAGCGAACTGAGTGAACAGCTGGTGAAGAGGCTTGCGGCATACATTAGCCAACACGTTCAGACGACCTGTGAAGCAATACATTGTTTAGCCACAAATCACCTGTAAATAGTGCAATCACGGTAGAAAGAAAATTGAATAGGCAGTTATACCTATGATTTACATAAAACTTAATTAAAACAAACAAAGAATAATAAAATGCTCAATGGCACAGATTTTCTATTCAAACCGTGCAGCGTTGTACGAACGCTAGCTGATACCTTACTTTTTAAATTTCCAGCCAGCAGCAATTTTACAAAGGTTATGAAATTAAAGATTTCGTGTACAGTGTCAAATGCTGAGTTTTAAAAAGAGAAGACCATGCATAATTTATAGTGTAAATCCAGTGTTATATACTACTATTGTATATAAGTTATCTTTATTTATGCCTTACCTCTGTGGGGCATGCCCATGATGATAGACTCGACGCCGAGTTTTGTAGACACGTCAATGACTTGCTTCATTGCCGGGATCAAAATTTCGCAACCTTCCAAACCGAAACGTTTCTCCGAAGACCATTTCTTAGCCAGGAAGTTCTCAAACCTATAATTAATGTATAAATAGACAATATTAGTGTGATTTTAGTTCAGTCATCTGGAGCAATTGAAACTATCAAAGATTGAGATTTATCTTAAACATAATCGACACGAGGTTAAAAATAAGATACATTTCGCATGTCTTTTAAATTTACACAATGCACGCAGGTAGCAGTGGGTGGTAACAGCTATAATAAATAAATTCGCAGGTACAAAGACAGTTTATTATATTTGACTTGTCCATTCATTGTCAACGTCCTGCACCTTGACACGGTACATGAAGGTCCAGGACAAACAAAATGTCAGGGATGACTCACTATTATCTTAACTCGAAATCAACTTTCTTTTTAAAAATAATCACTAGCATAAAGAGCAATTTTGCTATTGTAATTAAGGTTTTAATTAATAGCTCAGTTAAAATGGAGGAAATTTTATTTATGATAAGCATCATTATTGATATGAACCTCCTATAAAGACAAACATCATAACTTTTATTTATGATTAGATTGATTAGGTAATAATTTAATAGACAGATGACGTCTACCAAATACAATCTTGTAGATATTCTTTGGTACCGTGTGATTGTCATTATTACAAGGTACGAAACGTTTATTGATTGTTTGCTTGGTTAATTATCAATATAAGTGATATTTAACTAAGTTCATGACTGCGTATATGCGTTTATGAGCTAACACCTACAATACTTGACTTCTCGCCTACACTGTTCTATCAGTTGTTTGATTGGGATAAGGAAGAAATATACTAGCGATGTTTTTGAAAAAAATGCTACGTCCGTAGGTACTTATCCTCCTTCACGCTTTACAGACAAGTAACCTGTTTTCTTTTAATTGATTATGTCTAGAAAGACTTTGTGAATCTTAAATATATACTTAAAATTAATAGCCTACATGTCCTAGGAACATATAAATCTTTGGAAAGAGATTCAACTTGACAGACTAAAAGAGCATGAATAACACATTCAATATTTGTAATCGCAGTATGCGTTGCTGTGGGATTCACGTGGGCAGAAATTAGTTCTATACAAGTAAAAATAAAAGACGAAAGAAAATCCACGGATTATGCAACTATTCATCAAAGTCAACAGAGTAATGTTGACAAGGAGGAAAAGTGATCTTTAGTAGGTATACATATCGATACTGGCACATGCGTGCTGTGAGTACCGCGTACTTTTATGGCCTCTCTTATCTGTTTAGCGAGTGCATTGCCGTCAGGTAAAACATGCGTTCTGTATTATGCTATTTTAACACGCTTTTATTAGCTTGGTATGAATATCTATGAATCTATGTAACGGAATCTTTGAACGTCATTTTCACCCCTTTCAAACCGACGGGTTGATTTGAAACTATGCACACTTATCGAGGACCGATGACAATACAACAATTTAGAAAAATATAAAATAAAAATATAAATGGTTTAAAAATAGAAGAATAATAGTTAAAGTAAACTAAAAACCCGCTTTTTAATAAAGCGTGTCTTTTAGTTTTTAAACTATTATTTTACTAGACAACACTGAAGAAATTAATGACGCAATTATATGTTATTAGTGTTTGTATAAAAATCATCGATTATTGACCGTGTAATTATCCATTTGCGAGGTGATAACCGCTTAACATTATTATTTTAAGTGTACAAATAAAACAAGAGGGAGATATAATCATAATTGTCATTATATTGTTGGTGGTTGGTGCAATTTCGTACAGATTATACACGATACAAATGGGAGCACTGCTGGTAAGATAATACAAGATACTATAACATGAGCATTGACGTATTATACTAGAGCCCACTTGCACCCATCTCAAATATATATATGTTTAAGCCGTGTCTACCATAGAATTGCCTGGTGCCGACCCCAGGGTGTAAGATTTTAACTCATATATATACAAGATGTCCCAAAATTCAACGATAAGCGGGCCCCAAAAGGTGGACCGAACCTACTTATAAGACCTCGAGAAAAAAAAGGAAAAATTATATATTGATTTTTATTTTCAATAAGAAAAATGCGAATTTATTAAAAAATGGATAAACTATAATTTTTTGTGTTTTTTTTTATATTGGCTACATAAGTAGCACTACCATCTATCACAGTTATTAAAAATTCCAGAATGCCTGTAGCTTTTACACAAAAATCAACCAAAATGATGTTGTTTTCTTAAATTATGTAAGATTTTGACTTTCAGTTCACTTCCACTCATCGTGGTGAAAAAAAATGTATAGACACTAGGACGGCAAATATTTTAAAAAATTGGCGTAGCTATTTATGATTCCATAATGGTATAATATTCTAGGCAAACTAGCCACAAAAATATGCATATGTACATTTTCCGAACAACAATCATATTTCGCAAATTGTTAGTGGTGATGGTAATCACTTTTACTATGTATCCAAAAGGTTTTTTGTTGCAAGTTCTTAGAATTTGAATGAGACATGTCCGTAGTCCATAAAATAAGTTAGAGAGAGAGATAGATAGAGAAAGATTATGCGTTAGAGGGAGAGAGATTATGCATTAGAGGGAGATAGATAGATAGATGCTCATTGTTTAATAACATTAGGGCAGGTAAAGTAGTAGCACTCAGCAAGTCAGTACGCTCTTTTTAAAAATTGGCGCAACAAACTACATCAGGTCCCACCTTTTGGTGCCCGCTTATCGTTGAATTTTGGGATTACATCCTGTCCCTGTAGTCGACGTCTAGCCGGAATCAGGTAACAGGCTAAGTTATATTAGCTATCAGAAAAATTAAGAGCAGGTTCAAGGAGTTATACGCCAAAGAACAGAAAGGACCCGTGACTGCATTCACTCAAGTGCTCGGCTTTCTCATATCCGCCGTTGGACAAAAGGTAACTAACTAATTATTGGATACTAGATTTTGCTCACGGCTTCGCTCGCGTAAATGGAAGTTATGTCAAAAATCATTAAATGTTTTAAAAATTATAGGCATTTAAAAAAAGATACATATATCTGTCACGGTATTTTCACTCCTGTTACTACAGATATTTCTTTCTTTTTTTCTACTTTCTGAATTATTATTTTTGTTATGTAATCTCGAATAATCGAAAACAATCAAAAGCTTAAAGAAGCATTCTTCGAGATTTAGAATTTAGAGAAAAGCATTATTGACCGTCACTCACAGGGCGTAGATTTTTTTTTAAATGTCTGTATTAAGAGCACTTACCCGGTGGATCTGGTGAGACGAGCGAGGATCAATCTCTTCTGGTCGGGGCTCACTTTGGTCACATTGGGCGGCTCCATACGCTGCCTAATCCAGTTGCATTGTTCCAATGAGTTGATGAACATGAACTCGATACCAATGTTGTTACAATAAGCCTCTTCCAAACGGTTCAAGATCTCCCTGAAATAACACATTAGTTAGTCATTTGAATCAAGTAATGTTATCGGAATACTTGTAGTATTATTAGCTAGAAGTCACTAGATTTTTAGCATTTCTGTAAAAGAGTCAATGCTGTTGGTTCCTACACTCAAATTTTAATGAAAACCTCTTTGACAGTTCAAGTCATCCAAAACTGAACGGTAAAGATGTGCTTTCGCATGTAATACTTGTATGAGTCACATATTTAAGTAGGTATATATTACATTTATCGTAATGCCCGCCATAGACCCAGGCAGCACCCACAATTCGTCATATATATCCGTCCGGTAATACATAACAACGGTGTGCTTTTTTGTACGTATGAATTAAAATTACAAAGGCCCCTGCTGGGCAGAAAAAATTTCTTGCTGAATTTCTCCTGTTTTGTTAAAGATCCCTGGGGAGCTAATACATGAATCGAGAGGTACATTGGCACAAGTTACGATTAGTATTATTTTTATGTATTCCGAGCGTAATACAACCGCGGGCCCCGCTGGATGGATGAGGCGATTTATTGTAATTTCTATCATAATAATTGAAGTACATTGGATCTTGTTAATAAATTCGTGAGGTACCTTGAACAAACAAAGCATTGCCACTAGTTTTTTCGGTCTAGCTCGAGTGGCCCCGTTAGATCGATACACATATACACTAATACACGGTCTAATCAAAAATAATTATAAATAACATAAGACCCCCAGCGAAATTTTAATATAGATTTTTGTTATATCCGTCTTAATATTGATAAGTACATATGATTGAAGGACTGACGAACGGTTCAGTGTCAGAACTGTGAGCGTTTACCATCCCGGGTGCGATCGTTAAGGTTATTCTGTCAAGAAATTCTGAATAACCGTAACCTTCTGACTGGGAGTGATCGAAAAATGTATATACCCGCCAGTCATAAATATTCGCTATAAGCTTTAAAATATCCTGTTAATTAGTTAAACCGTAGAACCAAATTGAAAATCTAAACACTTAAAATTACCACAAAATAAAAGAATATAATATTACCTTAGCGGTAGCGCTTTCTCTTTCTCGCCAATAAATGTGGTAGATGGTAATTTGAATACTCTGTCCATATCAGCTTCATCTAAAAACATTGTCATACAATCAGAGTAGGAACGTATGAGCAAACCCAGGTTCAAATGCCATGATGCAATATTATATTATAATTAAGATGTGTTGCAAGATATTTGAAATAGATATTTTACGTAAAAGCACACAAATAAGCATATTTAAAGTCATATCATATCCCTTTACTAGTATCATTAGATAATGTTTTTCTATAGGTATTATTTCCCACATATATATTTTATACCAAAATGGAAATGACCACTTCACAGATACATACAGACATTTCATATACAATAAAAAACACGTCAATTGTGCATCCATTAGCGAGTTGTAAGGTTATTGTGGTACTTGAGAATGATCTCGAGTTTTAACATAGTTATACTATTGTCGATAGAACATTTCACTGGCTACTGTCCAATACCGACATTATGAAGTAAACTACAGCGCACTACGCAAGTTTGTGTTAAACGAAAATGTTTATTTTTTAATAAATCGATGGTCAATGATAAAGTCTATTAATACAATTTAAATGAGCTAGTATACATAGCTAATTATTATAAGCACTCCCGTGCATGTTCATGCTATATATGTCAAACAAACTATAAATACTGTGCATGCAAAAATAATAAGTAAACTGTGTGAGGAAACGTGCAATCCATGAATACACCAATACTGAGATGGGTTAAATCGTGCGAGCCGAGGACCTTGTGCATTACAATCACATTTCTTATGATCTTGTAGTTATGGCTACCAGCTTCCACGGTGATTTACGAACAGATCAATCCTCAGAAACAAAACAAAAATTGCAAATTAAAATGAAATAAAAATATTTAACTGACGTTATATTTTGTGCTCTTGAAATTCTGTTCATAAATAGTCCAAACATCCGACTGCAACAACACGATAAATTATATTTAACTGACGTTATATTTTGTGCTCTTGAAATTCTGTTCATAAATAGTCCAAACATCCGACTGCAACAACACGATAAATTTATTAAGTGGTTTTTGTGCATATCAGGATATCACGGAGCAGTCAGACTACGAAGATAGCGATTGTAAAATCCTCTGGAAAGGACAAGCCAGGTAGTAAATAGACAATAGAGAATTTTGTGTTTGAAAATCGTGTTGCAGATGGAAAATTGATAAGGAAAGTGCTTCGCCGCCATAACTACTAATACGATACAACGAGCGGCCATAGTGCTTTCTGTATTTCAGGTTCTCGTGTCTCCTTACCAAACCTGTAGCTGTTGTGAATCACCTCCCGTGGGTTTTTACCGGACAATGGGTAGTTTGCTATTTCCAACGGGTCGAGATTCGCTATGTGGTGTCCTCGGATCTGTTTTTTAGTGCACAACATACTCGTTTAGCGTGTAATAATGCAATTGCCGATCCTTCGGTTAGTAGTTTCAAATCAATGAACAAGCGAAAAACAATAAATAACTTTGTCATGTAATATAAAGCTTGATTTGCATTATCATTGGAAATAAATATATAGCTGTATAGATGTTTTTGATTACAAAATAGAAGGTATTAGGGGCTGGAAGTGTTATATAAGATTAGGGTTTATGTAGCAGCCGGTTAGGATATATAACATTACATGATATATAAATAGTGCTGCTTTGAGGAACAAACGTAATGCTCGCAACCAAGCTTGTTGTAAAATTGAAACAAAGCAAATGTTATGTTGTTTATTTACGCAAACCTACCTACAACCTAATTATATCTCACAATCAAACAACTTAATTACGCTAGTCTTATCTTATACGAGATGCAGTTGACTCATACGACTTCAAATAAAATTTCTGTAAATTCATATTTACGTAAGTTGTTACGATATAACCTGTTTTTAACATTAATACGTACCCATTAAAATTAAATTACCTTTTGCAGATTGTACCTATACCTACCTACTAACAATTAAGTTTTTTATAGTCTGCTTTTACCTTAGTTGCTATAAAGTATCTCAAACGTTCTTAGGCATAAGATAAGCGCCTAAGTAAAAGATGTTATAAATCCTTACAAATGATTTATTAGTAATTTAATTTCAATGCGTTACATTTCTGTAATTGTCAGACAGTACAAACACATACCTACCTATATAATATAGATTACACGAGTTCACACAGCTAACGAATATAATGGTTAAATCAACAGGGAAACTGTAGTTAATTGTAATACAATCACATTAACAATATTCGTGCATAATTATGAATAGTACTAATTATACGGGCATGTTACCTGTAACACATGACAGCTTCAACTGTGACGTAACAATACAATGTTCTTGTTCATGTGTATACAAAGGAATATGTTTATGCATGTAGGTCAAGGTAAAATGGCCGAAATGCCAACGCTCTCCTAAAGTATTCTATAGTCGCTAACCTCTTAAAATTCTAAATTATACTTATATATACCGTCTATTTCCTAAAAATAACAAGTTTATACTAGAATTATTATACCTATTGCCTACCTAATAGAACTATGTAGTATTGTGATTTATTTCTATTAACATAAAGGGTTTCTATACATCTAGTAAAGGAATATGATCATATCAAGCGATTAGTCTTATGCATTTCATACCCATCTCCGCTGATTATAAGTTTTGAACGCTACCTAACACATACAATTGCTTGACATAACATATATACATTAGATTCAACAATATATTTGATGAATTAGTTGAATTTTAGTATCTCTGACCGAAAATTACAAAAAGCTAGTCTCAATCAGGTATTCAATAATAGCCAATTAACATCTGTAATAACTATCCTGTGAAAATATAGAATATGTACAATACAAATCCTTTACCTCATAGATGTCGTAGTATCTACTTATGCAAGTATCTACAAACCAAGCACCAGAAAGCGTCTAACTACATACGATACAGAAAAAGGGTAAGTGTGATAACGCGTGTATCGCAAAAAACAACCGCCAACAGCCGGTGCGAGGAGTGACACCGAAAGTAACCCCTTACAGAACCGCTTACAAACTTAACAGCAACGTATTGCTTAGTCATTTTGCATGATATCAACTGGCATACACTATATATATAATGTATAAAAATATATTTTATATTAACTTATCGGTATTCAAGAAGCTTAAAGTAAATCAGGGTGTTGTCCAGTTGACATCAGTGTTATCCAATAGCAATACGAGATAGATTTTGGCAGCTCATACCGAATCTGACGTGTTCTCTAATGACAGCTTCGCTAGCGAAGGCGCGTAAACCGCCGTGCCATTCGCCGCTGGACGCTGGGTCCCCGGTAGAGATCCCCAGCGGGTCTAAGTGCGCCACTAGGTGACCACGCGACTACATCGAATGTAAAAAACAATCATAGTAACAAAGATTTTTATAACAGCCCCATTCATCCCATATGTGTATAGTAAGCGTTAATAAATACATCCGATGCGATATTTTTTAAAACATACCAAAGTATATGCGATATATAATTATTACACATATAATTATAGATATTAAAGAAACTTATAGTTAATGCAATTGAGATTATTGTGAATTGAATGCAGCATACGGAGAGGTAAAATAAATTATAATAGAGATATTGTAATATAAACCGTAGAGCGCCCATCACGTGCATATTATACTAAGTTTATATTTTAATGATATTTAAAATAACAGAAGTGTTAAACATAGAAAGATTATAACACTATTATTGTTACTATTATTTATATTATTTAGCATTTTTGTTTCATTTTGAGACTAGCATTTTAGGTCGGTCCGGTTAGTGATCGTCAATTTAACGTTACAAATATAATTATGTGTTGATGAATAACGATATAACATTTCATTAAATTGTCATTAATTACGTCATAACGCAGGTGAATTACACAGGATGTACATAATGATGTGGTTATGTTAGATTGTTTAGGGTTTCTAAATCTGCTTAAATCAAATACTACAGCAACAAAAACTTTGATATCAATCGACAGCGAGTATTTATCACACACATGCATATGCCAGGAACTAGTCCGTAATGTACTCTTGACTATTTCACAAGCAGTGAACACGGATAATATGTGTTATCTACAGTAAGACACGCAAGTTATATACACAATTGGTAAAACATCTCGATCGTAAATGACTAGGTATGATTGTGAACCAAAAGGTGATGCATAGATATAACTAGGTATTCAAGTGTCTTGCAAGGTGTGAAAGCTACGTTGAACCTCAGCTACATAAGGTATCTTCTGAACACTTGGCCACTCTCTCATAGAAGCATTACTTTGTAAATATGTATGTGTGTTATAAAATCGCTGATTACGAAACACAACAATCAGTGACACGCAATGCAATGTTGAAATAAATAACGAAACGATATACGATTGTGATTGCCTCCAAATACGACAACGACATTTCTCATTTGTCTCCTGCGTACCGAAATTGAAATATTTCCTCATGATGAGCTCGGAGCGCGGCGCGCGCATGCCTAGTTGGGGCAGCTTGGCTGTCGTGATGCCGAGCGGGTCCACATCGGCCGCCAGGTGACCGCGAGCCTGTCACGCACCCGCCACCACGTCACATTTTAGCCCAAATTGCAGCCATCCACCATCTAGCGACTCATTCTAACTTTGGATCTTAACATTAACATCTCTACTGCCAACACAGGGCACAACATATTTGCAATTCTGACAAGTTGTCACTAGATCGTGTGCTCAGTATAATTTGGACTCGTTCAAATAATTCTGAAGTCTTGAAACCGCTATGCCAATTCGTTCACATGCAGTTACAATGACATGTCTCTGGTATAATCTTAATAGGTATTTTTATCAAATGTACAAAACAAAATTAACATAACTATGTATTGTATGGAAAACAAAAATAAAATCAAAGTTGTAAATATTTGTAATCCAACCGTTTTACGTTGTCTAAAGTCGAGATACGAGGAAAGGTTGTAAGTCCATTGTGCCTATCTACATTAATAATGTTAGCGCGACCTACAATCGTAATTGCTAGAAAGCTGCTAAGTTTTGTTCAATATACTTGAAGCAAGTGTAGAATAACAATGTGTTTTAGATATCTACCTAGCCTTATCATATTTATTTTTTAATGTCTCGAATGGGAAATCAAACAAGGAGTAACACGTTAGCAAGTCACGTGTGGGGGACAAAATGTGCAAACAATAATAACAAATTACAATAACATAAAAAGGTAAATGGAACATTCTTCACCTGGTAACTCCTGATGATGGCCTGAACGGCTAGATGGTCATCAATGATCTTCTCGTTGATGGGAGAACCTGCGGCAATGACTCATACATTTTACACTCATATTAAAATAAGGTAGTCCATTACCCTCAAAGGAAGACTCAAAAAACACTTAGATAAATACGGATTCAAAAATATCACCTTGTATGCTGCTAAGGAATATAAAAAAACATAAAATTAAATTTTAAATACTTTATACTGTTTCGGGTTTTTCACATCATTATGCTCACGAATTGTAAATTTATATTAATGCATACATTTGTTAAAATACATCTTGACATTTACATCATGAGTCTTGGTCAAACTTTAAACTTATACAAGATAGCTAGAAAGATCTTTTATACTGAAATATATTTAGTTTTTTACTGTTATCCACTAACATAACATATTGCTTAACGTCTTTCTAGTTAACGGACGGCAGTTTAGTTGTAGCTAAGTATATCTAAGTATGCAAATGCGTCGTCTACTTGGCTGGGTAATAAAATCGATCCGTCATATAACTGAGCGTTGTATGAACGAACCTGCAGCAATGGAAGGCATACCGCCGCCGGCCGGCACAAGCGATGTAAGGGGCACCTCGTTTCTGGAGTACGGAGCGAGGTTTGGTGGTGAGGTGTAAGCCGCGCCGGGCTGGGCACCGTTCGTCGCATTGCGGAAGAAAGCATCCCACGACTGCAACAACATTCACATATCAATAACTTGTAGCTCACATAACGTTGCATTAGACATTGACTACATCGATCATACTGTACATTTCGTAATCTTGCTATCAATGCATCAGATTTTGCGAGCTGCACGGTATAAAAATGCATGCTCCACAAGAACTCGTTCCAAGAAAACTCAATGTTCTGTATTTATTACAGTAGTATCTCCAACAAAAGGTTAGCTTTAGTGTATAAATAGACATCAAAAATTAAAAGTAAATTGTTTATACTATAAGCTAAATATAAAATAAATAATTTTATTTAACTGCATTATATATATTTAATGTTAAGAATGCAATAGTTACTACAGTTACTACTGTTGCATTCATAACATTAAATATACAGGGTGATTTTGAAATCGTGTAATTCCTTTTAACCACGCATTCTACTGGTGATATAGAATAACCCTGACCATATTTTTATTTAATTAGATTTATTTTTTTTGAAAAATTATTATTCCGTTTTTTTCGTGAAATGGTGTCAGATAGTCATATGTTAACCAACGGAGGCAATTTTAATTTTTTACTAATTAAAATAAAAAAACATATTAATGATTAATGTCGTAAATAATAACGGGCGGTCCTTTTTATTGCCCCTTATTATTTACGACATCAGTTATTGTTATGTTATTATTTTTAAATTAGTAAAATATTAAGATTGTGTCAGGTGGTTAAAATATGACTATTTGAAATCATTTCATGAAAAAAATCTGTACTCTAATTTTGCCGAAACCATTATTCTAATAAAGAAAAAATATGGTCAGGGTTATTCTATATCACCAGTAGAATGCGTGGTTAAAAGGAATTACACGATTTCAAAATCACCCTGTATAGGTATAATGCAGATAAATAAAATTATATATTTTATATTTAGCTCGTAGTATAAACTATTTTCTTTTTTTCATTTTTAAAGACTATTTATATACAAAGCTAACCTTATTATTACCATATATGTACATACATTTATGATCACTGATTATCAAACGACTGCGTCAACACACAGATAAAAAGCATGTTTTCCCACTGTGCCATAGTGGGCTAACATGATTCATCTCAATTATACATACTTACATTTTAAAGCGTAATATATTAAGATAAGACAGCATTTTCAAATACCAGCAATAAAGTTCAGAGATATACAGCAGACAGGTTTGGAAATTCCCAGAAAATCGATAACGCTCTGCATACGTGGCTCTACTACAAAACACTATTAAGTAGTAATATGATGACATGTTATTTTCCTGTTTTTCTAAAAATTTGCTGTCAAACTAACCTCAAATCAAATAAGATTAAGTTAAAGATTCAACTAGGCTGAGTGATGAGTCAGGTACCAAGAGTACAAACCAGATACGATAAAGTTACTAGGTAGTAGTAGCAAATGTTAATTCCAGCTACAAGTTATGAGGTTAAAAGTTTCGTATACGAGTATTCTATAAGTCACTAAAGGAAACCCAATAATCGCCGCCGCAACTCAGATGTAAGCTTTTAAGATTTGATCGCTCCATAAAAAGCGAAATTATTTTTTGTCTTTTAAAAGATAGCTCCTGCACTAGGAATCTATCTTGCTTCGCGAAGAACTTAACAAACATTCCAACAACGGATACGAAGAACATCTAGACTCGGGACAACTGTTCGTATATCACACAATGTTTTATCTCGTGTGGGAATCGAACCCACAATTCTAGGCGCAATGGCAGAGGCAAAGCGACCACTTCAATCACTACCCACGTTACCGGTACAGTCGCAAATTATTTTTGAATGCTTACTAGAAGTGTGGTGATCGCAGAAATAAACGACAACTTCAAAAATAAATCCTAATAGTATACGTTTTTTATAAACCTTGAAGTAAGTATAATTATTGTACCTATTATTTCAATAACTAATAAACAGGCCTTTCATTATGGTGATAATAATATCATTTAATAATAATAATATCATTTATTTCTCACCATACAAATTACAGATACATAATAAAATGCAACATAAGAAAATGAGATTATGGTGGATTGATACCTGAACTAGGATGATTCCTGTATCTCAGGTTATCAACCCTCCACCCCTTAAAGTGTTCTAATATCTGCTAACAATTTCTTTTTGTCTAATTAGAGTTTAAAATACAATATAAAGTAAGGGAGGGTACATGCATAATTACAATTATAATTGTGCCGGCGACTGCGCAGTCAACTCCTTTAAAGTTGTATTCAAAACATGTGGTGTGTGGTACAAGTTATGAGTTGTTGACTGTTTATTAACAATTATAAACTGTGTAAGGTGTTTTGTGTTGTGTAGTGAGTGGGTTTGTTGTGAAGATTTGTTTTATGGTGGGTGATGTGTGTATGCGTGAGTGTGTTTGAGTGTGTGCACGTGCGTGCGTGCGTGCGTGCGAGCGTGCGTGCGTGCGTGCGTGCGTGTGTGTGTGTGTGTGTGTGTGTGTGTGTGTGTGTGAGTGTTTCTGTGTGTGCGTGAAATATTTGTGTGAGATTTATTGAGCCGATTTAAATATTAATTTTAAGCATATTTTCTGTGGCATGGTAACCAAGAGCTTTTAACTTATTATTCAATGTAGTTTTTAAGGTCGATCTATTCGTATTGAAAATTTGATTTAGGTCGTTGAAGTGTCTATAAAGAAATGGTGCGGTATGCGACAATTGCCGCCGCGCGAAAATGGAGTTGAAGGAAGGCACATAAGTGCGTACTCTTCTTTTATGTTGTGGTAATTGGGAGGGAATAATTGTTTTATGATGGCGAAGAACTGTGTGCAGAATAAATGATTGTCTGACCGTCAGTAAGTTGGCTTCCTCATACAATATATCCGTTGGGTGTCTTCTGGGTTTGCGGAGCATAACTTTTATGACTGCCCTTTGCGCTCTCTCTAGTTCTAGGAGGTGTGTTGCAGCGCCTCCACCCCACACGGGTATACAGTAGGTTATGATGGATTGAGCAAGAGCAAGGTAAATCTTAGTAATGAGGTTAATGTCAGCCGATTCCCTGAGGTTCTTAAAGATATGTAGAAGCTTGCGAACCCGTTTACTGAGCGCTGCAATATGAGGTTTCCAGTTTAGGTTTTTATCTATTATAATTCCTAGGTAGTTGTGGGTTTCTGTTTGAATAAGATTAGGGCAGTCGCAAGAGGTGCACAAAACACCATCCTTCGCACATTGGACACCGCAGGCTTTAATATTGAAATCAATGGGTGGTTTCCTGGCTTCAGAGATTCTAAAACAAATATATTTAGTTTTTAAGACATTAATAGTTAAGAGATTTTGATCAAGCCATTTCATAATTTTTGTAAGGCCCGTTTCAGCTGATTTCTTAACCTGCGACCACGTTTTACCCCAGAAAATGAGTGCCGTATCGTCCGCGAAAGCTAGTGTAATGCCGTTGTCAGTTTCAAGTTTGCACATACTGTTGACATAGGCCAGGAACAGTGTAGGACCTAGTGTGCTTCCTTGCGGAATGCCATACGTAACAGGGAGGCTTGAGCTAACTACGCCAGAAACTTTCACGACTTGGCTTCTATTTGACAGGTAGTCTCGGAACCAATCAAGTCCTTTACCCCGTATCCCTAGGTCTTCCAATTTGTGCAAGAGTAATGGAATGGACACAGTGTCGAACGCTTTTTTGAGATCTAGAAAGACAGCTATACATCTCTCTCCTCTGTCTAGGACCTTTGTGACTGACTGCGAAAGATTGGCCACAGCGTCTTCTGAGTTTCGGCCCGAGCGAAAACCATATTGATTATCGGCTAAGAGTTGCTTATTTTCCAAGAAGCTAGTTAGCCGGATGTTCACAATCTTTTCAATAATCTTGCCGACAATACTTAATAATGAAATCGGTCGGTAGTTCGACACCGCGTCCCCATCTCCACCCTTAAATATAGGAACGACAACAGCTTTCTTAAAAATTGTTGGATAAATTCCAGCAGAGATACTAAGGTTGCACAGGTGGGCTATCATTGTACATAGAATGGCGTGGGAATTTTTTAGAATAGTGCTAGTAATGCAATCTACTCCTGGTGCGCTTTTAGTTTTGAGGTTGAGAATAATTTTATCTATTTCGATGAAGTCTGTAGGGTACAGCCACAATGAATCGACATTTCTATTAGAAGGCATATTTTTTAATAGCTGGGACTCATTGGTATTTAATTTTGTCAGTATATCCGTCGCAAGTTCTTTACCAATTGACGTGAAAAAAGAGTTTACTTGATCAAGGGATTGTTTCGAAGATGGTAACAAACTTAGCAATGTAGTTGCTTGTGGGTGTTTACTTTTAATATTACACAATTCCTTAACTGTGTCCCATGTGCCTTTGCTATTTTTATAATTTTGAGTGAACTTATTCATATAATAGTTAATTTTCAGGGATTTTGCTGTCTGGTTACAGGTGTTACGATATTTAATATATGTTTCTTTTATAATAGCATCATCAGGGTTCTTTTTCACAAGTCGGTGTAATCGGTTTCTCTTTTGAAAAGATTTAACAATACCTATAGTAATCCAAGGTTTAATGGGTCTTTTCCTTTTGGTAAAGGTAGTAGTGTTCGTGTGTGTAGCTATTAGGTGTTGGAGTGTTTCAATGAGTAGTTTTGCGGCTTGTTCTGGATCTTCTGTTTCAAGATATGGATTCCAATCATATGTTTGGATTGCGTTTTGAAGGGATTCATAGTTTACTTTGGTTCTTGTCAGTGAAGAGGTGACAGCAGACTTTTGTACAAGAGAGGTGGAAATCGATAGAAATAATGGATAGTGGTCTGTGATATCAGATAGCAAAACGTAGGTTTTAAATTGTCCTACGAGTTTGCACATAAAGTGGTCTAAACAGGTATTTCCGTGTGTTGGGATATCGATGACATTTTGTAAACCGTGAGAGCCAACAATTTCGAGGTAATCTCTTACATATGTGTTGTTAGTGTCTAATGTATTGATATTTATGTCGCCTGTAAGCACAATATTTCGAGATCTGGTATTGAGCAAAACTGTATCTAAAGAATCTAGAAAAGTACTTGGGTTTTTAAATGAGTAAGGGCGGTAGATACCAAAGATTGTCAGATTACCTATTTTAGCCGTAAGGCAGTTTGCTTCGTTCAGATCAATTTCTTGAACAGAAGCTGGGATGGCGTCGCTTATATACATTATTACACCATCATTTTGGTTGTAGCTACTTTTACTATAATGGAGAGAATATCCATCAAGTATCGGAGGAACAGAGTTTCCGTCACACCAGCATTCGGATAGAACCATTATGTGGATGTTCGTTTTTAAACTTGTGAGGTATACTAAAAATTTGTCAAGATTCCTGTTAACACTTCTGACGTTCATAGAAATAATATTGAGCTTATTTTTACTTCTCGTCGCGAAATTTTCAAGATCAGCTGCAAGCTTGTTGGGATTTTCAATGAATGTACAGGAGGAAGAACAAGCTGTGTCTATTTCCTCAAATAAGTCTGGACAATTCATTTTTTGAGACTACTTGTAAGAATTGTCTCTAGGTGGCAGGGTTCCGAAAAATTCAATATAGCGGGTGTGATTACGTGGATGCTTTGTATTCGTTTTGTATTGTGATATTTGTAATGTGATTTAGAGCTTGAAGTAATTTTTGTGTAAAAGTTGGTGTATAATAGCAGTGATTGTTTTGTGGTAGTGTAAATAGTTTGTGAGTTGATGTATTTTATTTTGTTTCCGTTACTATAAATAAATCGTAAAACATTATAAAATTTAGAAAACCCGAAATTCTGTGGGATAGTTACTATACAATTGAGCTGTATCAAATCAGTTAGACATTTGACTAGTCATTTCGACCGTAAAAGTTCAAATTGGGCTTCATTTTTAATCAATATATATGGCTCACCTTGCCTTTTGCGCAAGTAGACTAATCCGTTTGAGATCCAACAATAGTCGTACCCCATAGTTTTGCGGAATTCTCGGGCAAGAAAAAACAGGCGTGCTGCGCGCGGCGTGAGATGCTCAGAAAGGTATACTTCTGTTTTGGGCTCTTCCAGACCCAGATGCGATGAATTCAGTTGCTCTGTCTTAAAACGGATTGAATTGAGTCTGTGATTCTTTGCTGCGGTAAGAATTTTACCTTTCAGAATGTTCGAGGAGAACTCAGCTACTATCACCGTGTTATCTTGTCCTGGTTTGGATGGCATACGATAAACGTCACGCATATCATACTCCTCCATCTTAATTCCAAGGGTAGTGGATAGGTTTTTTACCATATTAAAAAGTTTATCTTTTGTTTCAGCTTTTTGTTTTGGTATGTTTCGAATTTGGATGCTAGTTTTACGAGATAGCCTTTCTAGTGTTTCGCATTTCTCCTCAATGGCTGTCATTTGGGATGCAATTTCCTTCCGCCGCTCCTCCAAGTTATTAATTGTGAGTTGAACATCGTCTAATTTTGCAGTTACGAACTCAATGGATTTTTCAATATCCAAGTGTATTTTATGCGTGGTATCATTTTGAGTTTTGATGTCTGTTATATATTTCTCTAGCATATCCAATCGCGAATTTTGCTGTGATTGTAGGGCACATAACATTTCGCGCAGTTCTTCTCGTATAATCGTTCTTAAGTCGTTAGGTTCAGCGCAGGCGCCGGTAGCTTCATCTGTAACTCGTCGGCGTTTGTGGTCTCTTTGGGTAATGTGCACTATTTCTTCTAAGGAAGCTGAATAATGTGCTACCTTGTCAACATCTGTTTCCGACATACTACAGGATTTGTTCAAGGGTGGAGAGCGTGCTAAATTAGGCATTGTATTTATGGTTGGTGTATTATATTAATAAATATAATAATATATAAATGCCGTCAAAATTTGTATTCGATCCGAGTGCTCTTTTTATATAGTTTCCGCCACCGCTTGTGGATTCGACCACACACCAAGTGTGACGCACGTACTTGACGCGGCTGACTGTTATCGCTGAGTAGCTCGCAAGTCTATTGCTGTCTCTTTCTGTAGTGCGGTGTACACTTGCTTGCGCGTTATGGTCGCCTGGTACTTTGGCAACTTAAAAGATTTAAATACATATTTTATTTATTTTTTAGCAGAAAGTAACACAGTATCACACGTCTAAACGCTTTCGCGGTCCGAGGGGAGAGGGATAATATATAATAAAATTATCTCGCTTGGTACTATTTAATCGTCACCATTTAGACAACTAGCCAAATATGTACTGACGTCCGACTGATTTGTGGCATTACACTATTATGACGTCAGAGTACGGCTGGAATGTCGGATACTACGTTCATACATGTGATACGTATTTTAAAGGTTACGCCATTCGAATCGGCTCGAAGACCACGACCTCTTAGTATGTGTTTCGACTGTCGCACGATAACGTGTCTACAATTATAATTAATGGATACTCTAGGTGGCTAGCGGAAACAAAACAAATATAGTTACAGAAAGACAAGTCGACATACTATATTTTTTCATACTATATTGAAATTATTTATTTAATTATTTACAAAAATAATTAAATAATTGCCCTATTTTTTAGTTACAATATTACTTCTTGTGCACATGAATTTATACAAGGATACTGAAAGAATGGCAAGATCAATCAAACATAAATTATCGTATCTACAATTTTATGACAGAAATAATAGTAATAAAATTGTAATATGCGGTTACGACTAATTATTATGTCCAATTTTATTACATTTTAGTAATATTAAAGATAAGACATTTATTTTTGTTTTGTAAGTAAATTATAGTTTTTGAACGACATTGGTTTACGTATTGATTATATTTTATTCAGTACTAAATTCTTAGGTACAGCATTAATTCATATATAACGGTAAATATAACATATCGTCCCCTTTCACGCAAGCTTAGCCAGTCTGTATAACGTTTGGAATGCGTAAAAACCACTTAGGTCGCCGTTTCAATGTACACACAGCGACACATCAACCTAGACTGTTTGGACTTTGAACTATTAGAAGTTGAACGCTGCGAATCGTGCGAGAAAGTGCGTTATATTTTTGTTACTCTCTATCCTTACCTTTACATCGACACCACTATGCACTGTCCTTTTCCGACAATTCTCTATTTTATATGTAGCCTAGTAACGCGTATATGGGGTGTGTAACTTGATGTGTAGCCGTGTGTACTTCAGCATAAATCTCTTTGCATCCTGGTGATTAATTCATTAAATTTTAAGTGCATTTATCTAGTGGCTATACGATCCATGAAAATAAACGACCGTGGCTCGTAATTGATTTCAATGCTATTAACTAATGGAAATAGTGAAATATCACACATACTATTTAATGTTATAGATATATATTTGCTGTAATATAATAATATCCATAGAAATTATGCAAACAGGTAGATATGTTAAATTTAGCGTTATAAATAGTGAATCAAATTTAGCTAAAGCAGGTTTAATAAAATATCTAATATTAGACTTTTTCACTGTAACGTGCTCTTCACTGTCTATGAGACGATATTATGCAAGCAAAATTATTTTAGATAGATATCTAAGGCAGATGTCATAAGATAACCTAAATATAATTTCGTCAATATAATTAAATAATTGTCTGATTAATTGAACTTGTCTATTCCAAGTAATATCGCTGGTTTAATCATGAACTACTTATAGAGAAATACAGTCAATAGATTAGTATTGTAACGCCAGCCGTTTCACAAAATCAATTACCGTTACAATAACGTCATTTTTGCACTACCGTCGGCATTGAATATGAAATAAGGCAGTAGGCGTAATACGTCCATTGTCACAGATCCCCTCTCTGCGCAGGAGTCGTTTTTGATGAAGCACACAGCTTTAAATAAGTTACAACTGGTTCGAGTTAGTGACCACTCGCAAATTAGTCATGCACGAATTGTCTGTTTAAACTCGTGATCATCTGCTTTCATTTAATTTATACAACGCAGCCTTTTCGCCGCTAACCTTGACTTCTACGGTGAGGTAAAGTGACTCACGTGACACCATGTGAACGTGACGTAGATTGTAGTGGACATGTATGGAAATAAATAATATTATTGGAAATAAAATATATACACAAGTCATTCTTCATTAAATATCAGTATATATGTATGTGAAAAATTAAGAAAGTGGCTTTCTTTTTCTACACTATAAAAATGTACCTACATATGTATATAGGTATTAGATTGCTTATGTCTCTAAATTTATTTTAAATTGAAAATCGCTTTAGAAACTAATTTTAAGGCAGTTAATTATAACGCGAACTAGGATACTTTAATGTTTTAAAACTGCTACTTTAAAAGCAAATAGATATCAATAAATACGATAGATGTTATACATACTTAACTTTCATATCCAAGTATGAATATCTAACAACTACCTAGTAACATGACTGTTATGTACTCTTTCATAATTTTAATGCCAATGTTAATAATCTAAAATAATATAATGCCAGACGCCTACATGACGCAATACCAATGGAGGAACGTCTAGACCTCTCGTAGACACAACAAAACAATTTGCCTATAGGCACGTGTTATCAGTTAAGTAGACGTGTCAATAGTTTCGTTTGTCTGATGGACGCAGTAATTAGCTGCGAATATTTTAGATATTAGAATTTATATCAGCAGTAGTAAGTTTAAATTAACTATTCGTTGAATTGCTATTACCATCGTTTTGCTGGAGTATCAAATTACATTTGATGTTGATTACATGACTTGTACTGTACACTAAATTACTTTTTAATCAACATACTAAAATATAGATATTGTAGTAAATAAAAAAATACAACACTTTTATTTTCATCAGCTTTTTATATGTCCCACTGCTGGGCAAAGCCTCTTCCTTGGACTAAAAATATAAATATTTGAATAATTGAAATTAAACACTTTATACGGATTTTGTCGCGTTGTTTATTTTACTTTATAACACTGTTATTACATAATTTTGAAAACTCTAGCACTACTATTATTGAATTTTACTTTGAAATAACTAGGTACACTTGAGAACGTTGGGACAACTACCATCTTAGTCTCCCCGTGAACATGGCTGCTGTAAAGCAATCGAAACGTCGCGTCGGGGTAAAGTGTAAACTTAAATATAAATAGTTATAATTAAAAATATATAGCTTAAATAGTGGTAAAGTTCAATAATAGTAGTGTTAGAGTTTTTCAAAATTATGTAATAACAGTGTTATAAAGTAAAATAAACAACGCGACAAAATCCGTATAAAGTGTTTAATTTCAATGTATAACATTCGCGTAAACATAAGACAATATTATATTTGAATAATTGTAAGAAATATAGGTATTTCGTTTGTTAATTGGCTATACATTTTGAAATGTAATTACAAAATGTGCGGTAAAACCCCTTGTCCAAGAGATACGTTCCAAGATATTGCGAAATGTGAAAATAATGTTATCATAGTTGTAAATAAGGCTTGAGTTAAGTTATCATAAACAGCTATTGTTTGATACAAAACAATATTTTTGAGCGTATCTTTATACAGTAATCCTTCCTTTATGTTTATAAATAGTCAACATTGTATAAATGGTACTACAAATGTAGCCATAGTCAACCTCCGATTTTACAGAATAAAAAATGTATCAGCTAGATGAAACGTTTTTTTCAATATGACGAGTTCTAAATGTCCAACACTTTCTTTTAAAAAAGTAGTTAGTATTATATATATACTTATCTTAGCTTAGCTTAGAACACAGCTTGTATCAGCAATGACTTTATTTCAGTTATGCAACAGTTGGGGATTGAATCCACTATCTCCACCAACCAGACCAAATATTATGGTATATGAGATCGAAATAGATTCTCGATGTTATTTATATACCTACTGTAATCTTAGATCTACCATACCTTATATGACTTTATACCATTGTTTTTAAGCGTTACATTTTTAATTATATTTTGAGTCAATAACTTGCAATGCGACATTGAATGAAAAGCGACAGCACTCAAGTGCGTCTACGTCCGATGCCAAAGCACTCGATAAATATTAGAATAAAGTATGTTAACGCCGCGCTGCGACGCAGCGATGTATGTTATCGATTGGAAAATAGTATGCGCTGCGCTTGTAAAATAGCACAACTGGTATGGTACATACGTCAGCTGTTTAAACTTGACCCTACTGTGATGTTATGGACATGGATATGAAATTATTGAAGGAAAAATGATCATGATCATCATTTTATATAATCAGTTCATCCATTTCGATGTAATCATCGCCTATAATGGCCGTACAGATTAATTAAAAATGCCATTAATCTGGATGTTACAGATATTTTGCTTTTATTTATTTATTTTGGAAATTAGCTGAAACCGGCGACTTCGTCCGCATGGAATTTAACAAAAAGTTCTAATTATTTTTTTCGCGGTACCCTAATTTTGTTCTATAATAAAAGTAGCCTAAGGTACTCCTTATAACATCAGCTAATTGCCAGTAAAAGTCCCGTCAAAATCGGTCCAGTTGTTTCAGATATTAGACAGGGATAAAAAATTATTTTTATATAAGTACCGTATATACTTTCATATGCATTTAGTAAAAAGCTGGTATTATGGCATTACAAACACACTTAAATTTTTACAAATAAGGATTTACATATGCCTCTTGACCTTTTGTATCCAACACGGTACCTCCAGATGAGAGATGACAAAATAAACAAAACCCCCAATTCCGTTAATTACTAGTATTCTTTAGTAAAGTGCCTACTGCCCAATCACATGACAGTTCAGCATAGTGATTTAGCCGTTCAATGATTTATGTCAAGGCACTTTAAAAAACAGTAGACACCATTCAACTACCGAGCATTGTCAATGGTAGCTAATAAATATACATTTGAATAGATATTCGTTTACTACATATTGAATAAAAACCTTTATAGTATATACAATAAAAAATTACCAATGCAACAGAAATAAAACAAATCCGTGGTATAAAATGAAATCTCCTTAAAGTGACCACCACTATACTATGTAACCACGCTTATAAATTGTCCGATTGCTTTATAATTAAAACCTCAATGGTGATTTATTACAAACTGAAAAATGTGTCAATAAAAGACATATGCCAAGTATAGTCAGTTGTTGTAATGGTGGCCTTTGTTCTTGGGCATGGAAATTATTTTGAAAGCCAACCATAAAAAATTGCCTGTAAAGCAGACAGCAGCGGTAATCTAGTGAGAAAACCGTTGGTCTACTACGAAAACGTCTCAAGTTCGTTCCCCAGCACGCACCTCATCCATTTTTAAGCTGTGCGTTTTGTACAATCATCGCTTGCCTCAATGATGAAGTCATCGAAAATCGCTGGAAAACTTGCATGTCTGATAGTTCTCTTTATATCAAAGATATGCCTGAAACTAACTAAAGCCTAGCTATAAATGAATGGCTCCTGGTTACCCAATAAGTATTTTGCAAATAGCAGACTTTCTAATACATTAAAACAGTATTCACTTACGCTTATTAACTCTTTACGAATATAGAAGTAGGGCGTATTTGTTCCTTGATATATAAATAGGCTTAGTTAGTTAGTTAGTTGGACGTGCGTTATCCGCACTTAGCCCCACAATTGGGACATTGTGCGGAAGTGACCGACGCGATAAATAGGATCTCGTGATACTAGATCAGTAAAGAATCCTGCATCTAATCCGATAAAGGTGTGGGAGTAAGCCGGCTTGTAGCAGCTCTAATTTATGATGCATGCAAACTATAGTGTACGCATCATCGTTGATAATACAACAGTTTACGGTACTATACCGATTGATCTAGTTTTGGCTATCATACTATTAGATCGCGAAGGACGTTGCTCTCATCCACAAACAATAACACCACTGATTATTTATAAAATTTAATGTTGTTTAGAACTTACCGCATGCACGGAGTTAGGGTCTGTGAGCCATGCATTGTACATGGTCTCCACGTAAGCCGAGCTGGAGCCATTGAGGAACGGTTCAGCCGCTGTCGAACTTTTCAGCCTATTGGCATTTACTGTCACAGCGGCAGCCTATGTAAAAAACAAAAACAATTTTTTAATATATACCTTTACCTTTACAAACGCCTTATATAATGTTATTCTCCAACCTTTAAGTAAGGCTTTACAACGATACGTCATTTTACGTTTATTACGTCATAGGACTTCAACAAAGTAGAATACAAGTTTGTTTAAAACACGTCTCATTGAAATTTAAAATAAATCTCCTTCCTGGCGGTCAGCGAACACATTTCGTTTGGCGAATTTCCAATTATCTTTGAACCAAGCCAGTGTACCTGTTCTAGATGTATTGAATCAAGACTTATATTCTTAATTATACATTGTAATTACATTCAAAAGGTAATTGCTGTCTGTTGTCGCTTTAATAGATACCTATTTAAGTGGATATTGGTAAACATTTGTAATTAAACGTGTTGTAATAAAAATAGCTTTAGTTGTAGATAACAATATGGAGCAGAGTTTATCGCTGTAACAAAGGGGCTCGCCTACGTCGTCATGAACAAGATGTAGCCATCTACTCGTCGCTACCATAACTGATAAGTGAATGAAATACCTATTATATATATACCTACATATACATACATGTTATAAATGTAGGTATGGGGTATGTGGTCAGTTGATCAAACGCATGTTTGCTTAAGAATCTTTTAATAAAATATTACCCAATCGATTCGTCGTTCGGGTTCCAGTGTGAAATGTGCATTGGCCAGAGGTGGGTTTTTCTAGACATGTAATTGTTTCTAATCCAATATAAATTATAAATTAATACCACGATATTATTTTTTATATTATATTACTTCTAATTATGCTGTAGTATACTGTGATTAGTATCAATTGTTGTTCTTTTGATAGTAATTACCTTGTACCTTTAACTCGTAATATGTATAATTTCAACCTCATAATCTTAGGCATAGATAAACTAAATCTATCTCCGGCGGGGGTAGGCAGACACTAGGCATTTTTATTGCCCACCCACCTACGTTTTTTGTGCATTTGGTTCCATGATTCAGTAGAAACATGTACAACATTTCGATTTGTCTTTTTATTGGAAACAATACGCTGATTATTGCTTGTGTAAAATATCTCCATACATCTTATAAATATAGAAAATAATGACGTCTGATAATAATCTACGAGTATTATCAGACGGCTAACATGACATCGATTCCTAAGATTAAATATGAAAGACGGATGTAAATCAAAAAATTTACTTCAATTTGGACTGGTTGGTACCTAATGGTGTTAAGGCAAAATAAATTTAACTTATTAATGAGATGTGATATGACGATGTAATGATTATAAAAATTTATTTCATTTATACAATATTCTATAAATAAGGGACATTAATACCGTGCCACTTATACAAATAACAGGAACTGATACGATGTCAAGACAATCACAATAACGATTTTTATATAGCACATTAATTTTATGAACATTTTAAATATTTTTGTACATTCATACACACACACATTTTACGAATAAGAATCTTATTTAGGTCTTGTAGGGGTCTGTCTGTACTCAAAAAAAGGCACCCAAATACTTATAGGCTTGTCTTAAAGCTCGTTTTATTTCGCATGTTTTCCTTTTAAGAGTACATACCTATCTTATAGGTATTTTTTATATTTCTACCTACAACCTTAACACATATTAATTTTATTATATTTGTGCACAATTTTCGTGATCTTCCTTTTAAGAGAAGGTCAGCTTAAAAGGATATTGATAACTACAGCATGTCACCTTGATACAGAGAAATTACTTTTAAAAATGTTAAGGTACGCGAAAATGCGTGTGATAATTTAAAACAAGAGTCATAAACCCTTTAGTACTTCCGGTCATAAACTATAAAACCCATACGCAATGTATACTATAATTATAGATATATGTACACGCGTAGGTATACACTATACAGTATAACTATTCTCAATACAATCATTTAGTACAGTTTCAGGGCTGCTACTGTTATGTTGAAAGAAGATAATAACATATCATTCGTTCAAAAGTATGTAGCTACCTACATGAAATAGCTGGCTTCCTTCTTTAATATTCAGCTTGCCCTTTTACCGGTGCAAACGGGTAAACACTAAGCGCGGAGACATGTGACTCACACAACTCATGATAACGCGTCAACGCGACGTGTCTACAATATATCTCAATTTATCTGACCAAATCTTTAACGATTTCTTGATCTCTTATCGCCAGTAGGAAATATTTATTAAGACAGCATTCAAAGCTGTCATTTTTAAGACAAGGTTGAGGAGAGTGATCATGGCCCAGTCAACGAACCTTGAACCTATTGCTCATTGCCCACACATTTTTTTGGACACTGTTCATTATATTCAGTCGTTATTTTGTACTATTACATGATCTTTTAATATACACTGGTTTCCAACTAACCACAGTACCACAACAAGTAGTGGTTATGTAACTACTTCACAGATAATAATCAGTGAGTAGCTAACAGGAAATAAGGCAATTATGTTATCATAGAAAATTATTTTACTTCAAGGTTAAATACTATAGCTTCATTTCGCAAATACACAATAAATTGCAACAATAATTAAAAAAAATTACAGTAACTTATATAAGTAAAAGTCAGTTATGTAATACTAGAAATGACCTTTCTAACTGATCTCATTTACAAATGCAGTTATTTATCTATTGATAATCTGCTTCCACATTATGAAGGAACAACATAATTATGTGCTCCACAGCATTTTATCCATATATCACACATATTTAATTTTCTTCACTTCTTAAATTATGGAGTTTAAACTATAACTTACCTGTGGTTTGTTAAGTAGCCATGATGCAAATCGTTCACCATGCCCAGCTTTATTTGGTATTTGGAAAACTGCCCTCGCACGGTGCATGATTGTTGTTTATGTGTTTTCAGTCCCTAATTATGTAGTGTCAGATCTATAAACAAAAAAATATAATTAGTACACAGACAGCTATTGTATGTGTAAGCCAAATTATTTATTCCTCCTATCCAAACTTGTTTAGTTATATTCGAGAATGTGTTTGATAATTTCTAAAGACACAAAATATATTTCTTAATAATTTTGTAACTTCATATACAGATTTTATTAAATAAATATGTTTCACTATAACTTACATACCATGGATTAGAAATGACAGTCAATTTTAAGCACCATTGAACTGGTTTTACATTATTATTTCAATTACAAGCTATTTTTGACAGATGATATAGAACTTAACATATTACAATGTATTGAAATTAGCTATATTCACATGCAAGTACACTAAGAACATCACATGACTACAAAGTCCAATAACATGTATCCACAAAACACTTCCAAACAACATTGTTCTAGTTAACATGAAAATAAATAAACATTAATTTAGGACACTGCTTTGGTGACAATGTCAGATTAAATGTAAACTGATAACATTGAATGTGTAATACACACATTCAATGCTATCAGTTTACATTTAAAAATAAAGATTAGGCAACTTTAATATCAAAACAATTGGGCAGAGATAGCATTCACCAATGTTTCCTTTTCTATACTATTTAAAAATTTTGGCAGGCTGTCAAGCATGTTGTACTGATGCACTAATATACATGCTATTACATTATTTATAGTCTTATATATAGTTCAAGGCCATCAGAGAAATTACTTGTTTACATGCACCATGCTTACAATATTTTCCAAGAGTTACATAAGCACTGAATAGGGTAATACATTACATATGTAGTTTAAATGAATGAATTGCAGTTGTTTTAGGAAAAGGGTAATTACTGATAACCGATTCAAAGATGCTGTATGCAGCTTTACTGATTGGTTTGGGCAAGGCTAGTTTTGTTTTAACACTATTGTGACATTATTATACCAATACCCAGAGCCTTAGGTAAAGAACCGATTATCACTAATAAACTGTAATATAAATAAAATGTTTTTATAGAAGCCTCTACAATAGTTATTATGAATAGACACTTGAACTAAACTTTGTGAGCACAGCTGTTATACATCAGCATAACAGCTGTGCATGTGTCATATTGTTTAATACCTGTCTTATTTTCTATCAAAAGTTTGGTTTTGTACAGGACAGTTACAGTAGCTGTTAAAAAATAACTATACTATTATTATATAGTTACTAGCATATTGTAATTTAAAACTTGCTATTAGAAATTATAATGACATGATTAAGATAAATTCATTGAAACATTTGGACATTTTCTAAAATCGGAATACGTTTTATTGGGAATAGTATTTATGTGGCAAAGCCTGCAATAAGGTTACTTTCTAATAATTATCATGGTTTTGATGATTTTCTATAGAAAATATCTACACACCGTGAACCACGGAAACAGAATATGGATATAAATTAAGCATTGAAATACAATTTGATACAATAAAAAATTTAAATAATGGAAATGATCAATAAAATACTCCCATTATCCTAACCTCTACGGAACTCGTTGCGTCATATTACGCGCATTCAAGTAGGTTAAAGTTAAATCCATACGTATTACATACCTGATAACTATCACCCCAAGAAAATTATTTAACATAAAAATAAATGATCAATACTCTAGTCCCGTGATTCAAGGTTATATAACGCACTCCTTTCTAGCAAAGTACCAAGTAGTGATTTGGTACAACGACTAGGCACAGAGACGCTCACTGCGAAAATATATTTACATGCGAAAGTCACTACGTTATGACCATATTTTCAGATTTTATTTTATCTTGAAAAGTATTTACCTTTGACACTACTCGAATGTGTAATCTCTGGCAAGCGCACTCAATTTTGATAGATAATTCAAAGAAAATTCATGCTTTTCGCTGATTCGTCCGCTCTCGATGGTCGTAGGACTGTCAAAAAAAACCACAGATTAAAAATATACCCCATTACTAGAGATGGATATCGATTTAGTAATAAAGTGGATAGCATTCAAATGGGTTACAATGACTTCAACGAAAATTCGCCTGTTAAGATAAACTCAAACTTATGTCACGAAATCAATGACTAAGTCGATGGGATATGGTATGATATATATATCCTCACAATTGTTATATCCCCGGAGAGCTAGCAGTTAGAGGTGTCTTACAGTTACATTTTTTCAATTTACTATGCATTTAACTACGTACAGTTATTTGGGCTATAACAACTAAACTAGCTATCTTGCTAATAGCTCACTCAGTTCTTTCGCGCGCTCGTTTATTTCAATAGATGATTTAGTAAATATTTTTAATATGTCCGTTTCACATCCTAAATGTGTTAGTACCCAAATGTACAAATATAACCACCAATACACCGAAAAAGTTGTTTTACTCCTTCCAGTTCGATCTATTTGCAAAGCAAAGGTATACTTTGCTTTTAGCTCCAAATGGATCCGACCTATTTATAGCTTTCAGCCATTTCTCTTATTCTTGTTATGAAAATATTTTTTCCTGGCATGGGAGAAATAAAACTTCACTACATATCTACATATTATAAAACAAAATTCCGCGCCACGTCTGTCTGTCTGTTCGCGTAAAACTACTAAACGGACCTATCCTACATTTACGCGAGTGAAACCGCGAGCAAAAGCTAGTTTATTATGAGTAGAGATGTATATACTCGTAGATAGCTATTTAAAATAATAACTAATTGAGGCAGGTAAATTATGATAGGTGTCTTGTCTTATGCCGAAACCGCAGAGAGTCATAGCTCCGTATAGGTATTATATTTTAGACTTTGGTCACAGCGGTCTTTGGTCAGGCTCATACGTGGCTATCGCACGGTGTCGGCCGACGCAGCATGCGCGTTGGCTGGAACACCCCCGTGAGATTTAGAGGCTGAAGAGCTCGTCGAAGTCATCACAGTGATTAAGGAAGAGCGGCAGGAGACGGGTTGTCGTCCCCTCCCGGCAGTCATAACACGCGCGCGTGATCGAGCACATCAGGGCATGATTTTAAAATGAAAGGCACCGCTGAAGGCGCCATTGGCCGGTTTGAAAACCGTTGGGGCCCTCCAGTTTGAGTTAGAGCGATGGCCAGGCGCCTGCCTGGCCATCGCAGTCGAAAGGTAAGGGACCCACCCTTTCCTTTCGACTAGTGCAGGTATTGTCAGGGCTCGGTTGCTTTGGCAAGTACCTGCACAAGGTCGCTAGGAGGGAACCGAGTCCCATCGCCACCACTGCGAGTGTGAGGAGGACACGGCGCAGCACACGCTTGAGCAATGTCCTGCTTGGGCGGTGCAGCGTGAACTCCAGGAAGTTGTGGGAGAAGACCTCTCGCTGCCAGCCGCGATCAAAGCCATGGTAGACAGCGAGAGGAAGTGGGTAGTGGTCGCATCCTTCTGCGAGGACGTCATTTCGCAGAAGGAGAGGAAGTATCCTCGCGGATCCAAGCCACCGCCGGCGAACCGGGCAGCGAAGGCGTGCTTATGCGCGCTTTATGCCACCGTAGTGAAGGCCGCGGTTGGGAGAACGGGGATCTCCCACCCGCCGGACGTTGAGTCAAAGCAACGCTCTCTCTTGTGTCAGGGCGTTGTCCAGGAGACGTCGCCCGTAGACACTATATTTCTGCATCGGGTACCTTTCTCTAAGACGGATGTGGCAAAACCGATTATTGTAGAATTTACCTCAGTAATTACCAAGGACAGCTTACTCAAAAATCTCAAAAAGCTTTCGCAAGATAAAATCGATAAGATAAATACTCGCTTATTTACTACAATTACACCGCAAAAACCTATCTACATCTCGGAATGCCTAACACAAAAGGGAAGGAGATTGTTCTATCTTGTAAGAGACTACGTAAACACAAATGGCTATAGTTATTGCTGGACATCGTACGGCAAGGTCTACTTAGGCAGGAAAGAAGGTATGTCACACGTCCGCATAGATGAAGAGGCCGACCTCGCTAAGTTGAATGTTACCCTTGTATGACTATGCCACCCCACACTAACTTCAACAACAATTACTTCTATTTGGCCATGTTATGAAGCATGTTATTTTAATAAGTTTATCAATTTAAAACATTATAGTTTTAGTTAGACCATACAATTTATACATTATACATAATACTCACTTAAATCTAGGTTTGTAAAGCCTTCATTCGAGATCGAATACATAACTATAATCAAAAGTCCTATTACTTTAATAAAGCAGACGAAATTGTATCACTTTATAACATTCTTGCATAATCAATTGCTTAATGCATGTTGCGCACAGAGGTTTCACTCCCGGATAATAAATAAACTACATGTTTTAACTATATATAGGCTGTCTCTATCCCTAACTGCACTCGCTATCGTTGAGTTGCTTAAGTGTGAAGTAATGATAATCATACACACTCAGCCACTAATATACTTTCGCATTTGTTCCACTGTTTATATGATTACCGTATATATTATTGTACTCTTCTTACATAATAAAATCTTTTATTCTAACTTCGTTTTTTTTTTAAATGTGAGCGGGGCTTGAGACTGCATTTTGGTAAAGTTCATAAAAACCAAAATGTACCCTCTAGTCCCAGCGCAATATTATTAAGTAATCCCTTATCTTTAACACCCCAAATTCCCTTTCGGCAATATTTAGGACGCATGAAAAATTCCATTCCGATTTTAAAAAGAGTTCCTCGAGGTGCGAGACCTTCAGTGGCTCAAAACTTGGCTCACTGCATAGGTCTTGTCGTTCGAGAGAACTGTAAAACAGCTTGGGAACAATTACTTACCTTTCCTTATAGGATTCTACATGTTAAAAAAGTTGAGAATACACAAAAATCATTAACAGCACAAATTAAAGATAATTGCAGTTTTAGTTATAACTATTTAGAACCAAAAGACACTACCTCCTACAATAGCAAATCATTGTACCAATAAGTAGAATCCAAATTAAGGGAAGGTGACATAAGAGGTGCATCTAGGTTATTGTTCAGTAGCGATGTGGTGGCGCCTTACTCTGCAGAGCAAGCATCCAGCGCCCACTGATGGTCTCTCCTTCCCAGACGCACCTGATGCTGACATGGATTGTCTCAAGGTGACAGCCAAGGATGTATTTACAGCCGTTTGCTCCTTTCGAAGTGGATCTGCTGGTCGCCTCGACGGCTTGGCACCGCAACATTTAAAAGATCTTTTGTGTTACAGCGCCGGGGAAGCTGGTAATGCACTTTTGAAGGAGCTGACGGCTTTAATCAACTTAATGCTCTCCGGCGGTGTGGTGGATGACATCATCGATATTTTGTACAGGGCAAATTTATGCGCCCTACGTAAGAAAGATGGTGGCATTCGTCCCATTGCCGTGGGGTGTACCTATCGTCGTTTGGCAGCCAAGCTTTGTTGCAAATACTACAGTGCCCCCCTCGCAGAAAAATTTCAACCAGTCCAGCTTGGTTTTGGTTCGAAGGGAGGCTGTGAGGCTGCCATCCACGCTCTCTCCACGTACCTTGGCTGTGGCGAAGGTGAGGTCATCTTAAAGGTTGACTTGAAGAACGCCTTCAATTCTGTGAATAGGGACACCTTGCTGACGCAAGCTAAATTGGAAACACCCAAAATTTTTAATTTTTTGTGGCAGTGTTATAGACACCCATCAAAATTAATTTATAAAGACAACCATTTAGAATCTGCAGTTGGGTGTCAACAAGGTGACCCTCTTGGATAGTAGTTTAGTTTAGCCATTCACCCAATTATTGAAAAATTAAATTCGAAATTTAACATCTGGTACCTGGATGATGGGACCCTAGGAGGCGACATAGAAACGGTTTTACAAGACTTGAAACTTTAAAAAAATAAATTTACTTCAATTGGTTTAGAACTAAATTCCAATATTCTAAATTGAAATTTTTATTAACGATAAAGTTGATAAATCTTTGGCTTTATCAAAATTCAATTCTTTGGCTCCAAACATAAAAATTATTGAAAAAGTTTCTTTTCACCTTCTCGGGTCTTCCGTATTAGAGGAGGCATTCGAGTCGTTCATAGATGAGAAGATCCAAAATTTTTGTGAAATTTCAGACCAACTACTCAAAATTAATATTCATTCGGCTTATACAATCATTCGTTATTGCCTCTTCGTTCCTAAATTCACACATGCCCTCCGATCCTCTCAATTTTGGAAGCATTTAATACTTTTGGATAAAATTGACAATACTATTCGGCATACACTTGGCAAAATTTTAAATTTGGCCATGAACGACCGAGTGTGGCTCCAGGCAACCCTACCAGTTCGCTTGGGTGGCCTCGGCGTTCGCAAAATTAATGATGTCAGTTTACCGGCGTTCCTGTCTTCGGTCCACTGCACTGAAGAATTAACCAGGAAAATTTTTGCTCCCACACTGGTTAATTCTGAAGTGTCGTGCAAGTCCGACGCAGTGAACGCTTGGAAAATGATCTGTCCAAGCTCTGATTTGCCATCCGATCTATTCTCTCAGAGTCGGTGGGACGGGCCGCTCTGCAACATGGTGAGAGAACATCTCATGATCACATCTCCTAATGTTGCTGAGCGTGCCCGTTTATTGGCTGTGGGGGAATGGGAATCGGGTCTTTGGCTCCAAGCTCTCCCATTGTCCAACATAGGCACTATGTTGGACGACACAACGTTCCGCATCGCTTCTTGCCTTCGTTTAGGTGCTCCATGTGTTTCTCCGCATCGATGTCACTGTGGTGAAGCCGTCGATGGCCTTGGCCACCATGGCCTATCATGTAGCAGGAGTGCCGGTCGTTTTTCGCGGCACGCCAACCTTAATGACATTATCCGTCGTGCTTTTGTCACCGCCGGCGTGCCAGCTCATCTTGAACCTAATGGTTTGGCACGTGACGATGGAAAGAAGTCGGACGGTATGTCATTGATGTCTTGGAAGATGGGTAGGCCCTCGGTGTGGGACGCAACGTGTGTAAACACCCTTGCGCCATCACATCTACCCAGTACGGCGGGTTGTGCTGGTGCTGCTGCTGCATCCGCGGAGACTCTCAAACGGCGCAAATACAAAAACCTGGCAGGGGATTATGTTTTTGAGCCGTTTGGGGTCGAAACGCTAGGGTCATGGGGTCCCAGTGCTCGTGCTTTTTATAGAGAGATAGCGAAAAGGTTAATCGACGCTTCCCGTGACCAGAGGGCTGGCCTTTATTTCGCGGAAAGGATAAGCATTGCCATTCAACATGGCAATGCTGCCAGTCTTCTGGGCACACTACCAGTCGACTGTGATGCGGAGGAATTCTATGACGCCTATTAGAGGGTTTTAGTTTTCTTTTTTATTTCTCTGTTTTATAATATTTTAGGTATAAGTTAGTTTTAAAGAATTGTATATATTATGTATATAATTAATCATTTGTATTGTTATTAGTTAATAACATCTGAATAAATATCTAAAATGTATTAAAATCTTTTATTTGTTTTTAAGTGGTCATGGGCAACTAATATATAATAAATGGATGATATAGCTACAGATATAGATAGGCTATCGGTTTCAGAATCCTCGTCATGTGATATTGAAGAATGTCGAAATCTTATAGCTGATATATAGTCTTAACCCAGAATATACGCAGTATATCTCGGAACTTTGACAGCTTTCTTACTATGTTATGTAGACTTCGTATCGAATGTGACATAATTATTTTGACGGAGTGCTGGTTATCACGTTGTCCTTTAATACCCGACATTGATGGTTATAATTCATACGCATCAAAAAAATGGTTTAATCAAAACGACGAATTAACGATGTATACTAAAAACAGTCTTGGTGTTGCGATAGATGAACCTTCCTGTGAAGACTGTAACTTACTGATCATTAAAATTGGCACCGAAACGGCGATATTAGCAGTGCATTTACAAACATAGACAACTTCCTCGAATCACTAAATAATATTTTAACGAAGCTATCTACCTTTAAAACCATCTCCATAATAGGAGATATTAATATAGATATTTGTCCCGATCAAGTGTCTAAGTCCCAGTCGGAATATCTGAATTTATGTTCTTATCATGGTCTTTTACCAGCACATAGCTGGCCTACAAGGCATAGTAAGACTAGCCTTGATCATGTGATATTAAAAACAAAAATACCGGCCTTAAACGTTAATCCTCCAATCCATTATTACGGATCACCATGTTGCAGCTATCAAATTAGTAATTTTAATAAATCAATATTAGGCAGAGAAATTGATATTTAAATAGCTTTAAGGCCGTCATAGACGTAGCTATAATATATATTAATATGAATCATAGCAAGGTTAACATTACGACATATTTTCTATATAAATTTTCGAGTGACCGCACACGCAGCTATAATATATATTTCTATGACGTCACCAAAATATGTCGACATATATATCTCGGTATATTTTGGCATATTAATATATATTTCGGTATATTAATATATATTTTGATATATTTTGAGGATAGGGGTGTTCCATTTGAACGCCTGCTCGACGTCCGTGCTCGATGCGCACGAGCTTAAATTACGTACTTTATTTAATTAAAATACAAGTGTTGCAATTATAATAAATGATTGAAATATGATTTGTTTTTACTTCTTTACTCAAGCATACTGCAAGACGTTCTTCAGAACTAATGCTTTTGCACATAACCGTATCATCATCGCATTTTATTAAATTATTTTTTATCAATTCATGAAGCTCGATAAATGCCGATTTTGAACTTTTAAAATACTGTGCAAAGGATAATGGCAGCTATGTATGGGACTTTTGTTCCGCCATGAATAATTCTCAGACTGCTTGTCAGGTATTATTTTTGTATTTACTTGGCAGGTAATATCATCAACAATTCTAGTTTAAATTATCAGATTTTTAGAACTTTGCATTCAAAAGTTATTTCAGTTTGTAGTTTACATAAAAGGTTGTACATAAGTCGATACTCATGACAGTCATGACAGCTGGTTGTCACAGTCAGTTGTCATTATTGTCAACAAGCTATTCTAAATGAATAGCTTGTTGACAATAAATCTTAGTCATAAAATATTACTTAACTAAACGATGGGTAGTGATATTATCGCTCAGGTCTTGTCATTCATTACTTCATTACAATTATATGCCTAAAGGTTTGCATACTGATAACATTGCCAGATAAATCCGCTCGTAGTTTTCTCTAACTTCAATCGTTCTGCTAATAAACAATGGTACCTAGGTTATACTTAAGCCTCTGTTGTAAATTGTAATCATAAAACGCCAGCCCTGTAAATAAACTGCCCCACCGCTGGGCACGGGCCTCTTCTCAATATGAGAAGGTAAATCAAAATCATCAAATCTTCGAGAACATTATATAAAACTCTCAGATATGCAGGTTTCCTCACGATGTTTGCCTTTACCGTTCAAAGCAGCCCAAGTGGTTAGAGAACTTATATAATAGCAGCTGTACTATCTAAACTTATGCAACTTGCATTTATAGGGGAAATAAAATAATACTTGATATTTTTATTAAAAAGTATTTATTTTTAAACACACAATTACACATTTAAGTTGTCCTTAGTATGACATCATCTAAGAAGGGAGCAGGTCGGGTCAAGCCTTCGTGGCGAGCATATCCTAAATACCACACTATACTCATTACATGCGAGCAACATCCCACAGTTCTTAAACCAATAATACAATTGCAGTAATAACTTATAATTGCATCCCGACCATTCATATTTTTTTCTGTTACTATAAACACAAAATATGTTTTACTTGATGAATGGCGGGACTTTATTTTAGCACGAAGCAACATAGGATTAATGCCTTCTAGACCATTTATTTGGTCACGTGATACTTCCAATGTATAAATTCCATGAAAGCGAAAATGCTCACCCACATATGATCGTGCCTGTCGTATTTGATAAACGCCACATGCGAATAACGTTAAATCTTCCATGGATAGCCGCGGAAATAACATGGTTGTCCCATCAATGGGTACAAATAGAGAACCGCGCCTGTTTAAATTATATTGTTCTACAAAATTAGCTATTGTATTTGTTAAAAATAACCGTTCAAAAATAATATTAACAAATTGTTCTGCATTAACATTGTCCCTAAACGGTGGTGTAAACGCATTTAACAAAGCAGCTGCTATTTTAAAATCAGTCATTAAGTGGGGGCAGGCGCGGTTAAAATATTCATGCCGGAATATTTTAAAATCTCTTTTAAACCGGCCATTCACAGCTTCCACTACCCATCTATTGATAGTAACACAACGCGATCTGTTACCTTCAAGGGTAGTTAGCTGTGATTGGCCGTCTTCTTTTGTTTCCGGCATATGCCCTATGTAACCCTTGTCATGCAGGCTATCCATGCAGTCGCGAAAACCACGATCCAGTATAAAAACGTCATTCTCATGGTAAAAATTATTGAAATCTGCCTCATTCAATAATTCTCGCATTATGGTAGCATCATTTGTCGTAGCACTATATGGTCCGCGTACATCTATAATATATCCATTAGATGTACACATTATAAATGGTTTCACCAAATTCCTATACTTATGTAGGGAATATGTATCCTTTTGAAATAAATAATTACTACTTTTCTGTGTATATATATATGTTGCATCGGCTAAGGTAATTGCTGGTTTTAGTGCGAGAGGTGCATCAGGTTCACCAAAAATATGCTCAGCAATAAATGAGGTTTGCATTATCACTTGCTCCCTTGTTAAATGTGTAAACCCTATGTACTGAGGTACATAATCATTTAATAATATGCTTCTGGCCATATTGATGAGTTTCCAAAGTCCTTCTTGGAACTTGGAATAAACAAGATAGTCTATCCCCTGAGTCGCCTGTTCTCAACTTGCACAGTAGAGCGGTTAATGCAAAGCTACCACGATGCATATTCCTTAGCCTTGGTGTAGCTTCCAATATTTGTTGATGTTGCTGTTTACTAATGCCTATAAAATATTGCACATGATTTTCAGGATAGTTTTGTATGTTTTCATAATTAATATTACTGTGGCCTTCCATTAATATAAATATAATCTCTTCTATATAAGTTGATGTGAAATTATCTAAACTGTACCCTGCAGTATACAAGTTGTCAAATCGTGCCTCTTGTAAATGGTGAGTACAGATGCGTGCACCTTGGGGGATAAAATATTGGTATTGTCTTAGTACTTGACGCCTTGTTTCTTGGGGAATAGAATGACGCTCATGAGCCAAACATTCTTGAAAAATACAGTGCCTTGATGTTTCAGCTGCTCTTCTTATATTTGGCAGTGTTATGAACTGAGGCCTATGTTGACGCCTTAAAGTTTCTGGTGAGCCCACAATATGTTGCACCTGTTCCCAGCAGGCACCACAAACTTCATTCATGGATGTTGTCTGTAAATATTAAAATACATTGAAGTGGGTCATAAGAGTTAAAAACAGAATCAAAAACAATTTAAATGGGATAAAAGAAATAAAAATAGTAATGTAATATGCATTTTAAAACTACCCTAACCCTTGCCCTAATATAATAATAATGGCATGATATAATAATAGGCTATGCAAGGCAAAACTATTTTATAAATCAGACATGTAGCTGTGAGATATGCATATTTAACTTGTTACAGAGCCGGAGGACCCCGGTGTCCACATAAGAATAGACAATCTATTGGGTCTCGTTTTCATTACATGACAAATTAAAAATATGTTAATTTCATGCAAACTAATTCTTCAGCGTTATAATACTAGTATTAGATTGGACATCAACAGAATTGACCTAAGTCATTTCAGTCAGTTTATCTGTAGCTCTGTGACAACTATTTCCATTTACATACTAAATATATATAACTTACAAATACCACATACCTGCTGGTGTTGCAACAATAGAGCAATATTTTCTTGATTCAGCTGTTCACCAGAAGCTATCATAGATGATACACTATGTCCACATACAGCACACATCAAGCCAACATCATGTTCATCAACTTCAGGTGAATTTCGGAGTTGGATGTCTGGCTGTGGGGGTGAATTTGAAAGTTGTATGTCTGGCTGTGGGGGTAAAGTCGGAAGTCTTGTTCTTCTAGCTCTAAGCCAACATGGAACACAAACTTCATCTTCAGAAGTAAGCTAAAATGAGATTTTCAATTAAATAATAATAAATTATTACTATCCCTCTGGGAAACTAGTGTATGTATGTTAATATGCTTGCATTATTACCTCCTGTGGTTGAATCCAACTAGCAATCACAGCAGACAGTCGTAGTTGTTCTTCGTTTGTCCCTTCAATCAAAACTCTGCGTCGGCTTATCCTTAATATAGAACACCCACATACAATACAGACACGCCGATGCCCAATTTGTCTTCTTGGCATATTTTCAGACACAGCCTGATGAGTAGCTAGTTGCCAGCAAGCATGGCAAATATAGTCAGTAGGTGTTATCTGGAAGTAATAAAAGGACTTTAATGTTAACTATATCTACATTTGACTACCAGTTCTGATGGTTCTTCTTTCACTGTATAAATACTTACATCTCTAGGATATGTCCACAGTCGAATAGTGTTGACTAGGTTTTCACTCTCATCTGTTAGAGAGTGTCGCCTCATGTAGGACAAACGAACGTGGCAATTAATGCATTGTAGATCCGACATTGTGTCGAAAATACGTACGCGTTCGATCTTGCAACACTAAACACAACAAGCGTCCTTTCGCAAATAGCCAGAACGATATCACAAGCGTCCTTGCACAAAATAACACTAGCAATATAGATACCGAGTACGGAGGAACGGAAGCTCGACTCAACGTAACAACGGACTATAAAGTCAGCATGAAATGCTTAGACGTAGTCACACACCACAACTCAAAGCAACAGCAAAGACGCCATTGTTTATTTATTAAAGATTGTCTTGCTATGTCAATAAAATTGCCATATCATCAGTCAATAATGCCGAATATTTTTTAACGTAATCGATTTTTTACACAGTCTATTAGTTTAATTAGTTAAATAACGTGTAAATCGTAAATACTCTCGACCTTTTGTTACCAACTGTTCATTCCTGATTCTCAATTAAATAAATTAATAATTGTGTTTCTATATGGGAATAAAATTAAAAAAAATCGGTTAGTAAGCAAATGATTTAGCAATATTTTATTTTACGCATGGCAAGATTTAATGTATACTAGCGTTTTGTTATCAATTTACTAACGTTTAGTTATTTACTATGTTTTAAATAGTTATTTTTATAGTTTCCCATGTATTAAAAATATGATATTTACATAAAAATAATCAGTTTGATTACTTCTATAAATCCTATAAATCTTGTACCAAAACATTACAAAAAAGAAAAAAAAATTACGGTACACAAACTGCCTATCTCCTTTATTCGATGATAAATTTTAATCATGATACAAATTAAATTCGCCGCGAGTTCTCTTTTGTTTTATATGCGACTCAACCCAGATGGTATTTTTTGTTTCTGACCAGGCAACATGCATATCAAATTCAGCATCGGAATCATCATCTGAGGTATTTTCAATTAGATCTAAAAGAAGTGCTCTTGTCGAATTCATTTAGGTACCTAGATTGATTACAGTGTTATTTCAATATTTGAACATCCTGTTCAGAAATTAAGCTTTAAAATCGTGCGCTTGCAAGGACGACCGCAGACCGAGTGAGAGCAAAATATATATTATAGTATAGCTCCCGTGTGTGATAGCTTGCTATACTATAATATATATTTCGATATATTAATATATATTATAGCTACGTCTGTGACGGGCTTTATCAGGCATACAACTTACTTTTTCATTTTTACTTTAAGCGTTTCGGTGGCAACGATAACTTAAATTATCCCATTACCTCTTTTCAAATCGTTCATCCATAGTACTGCACTTAATACACACTATGCACTTAACATTGGAATAACGCATGGATCATGGATTAAATATAACAAAATACTATTTAATTATAGTGCAAGATACCTACTAACACCGCTCGCGCTGGCGACTAATGGAAAGGAGTAGAACGTTGGAATATGATGTCACACTGTGGCGAGCACTTGCTATTACTCGATTTCAATGTCCATTTCAATGTCTGTAAAATCATAATTACTTGGTCTTTTTAAGGGAAACAAACACGAACTTATGTTTTTGTGTAGGTACATACGCGTTCTCCTGGGAAATATTAACATTCTTCATTCCGATAAATATTAATAGTATATAATCATTTATTAGATGGGCCCAGCTTAATTAATGGTCAAGTCTAGGAATGAGTTGAAACAGTTAAACGCACAGATATATGTTGAAATAAAAATCCCCACCAGTTATTTCTGTGTAGTTGACTGCAGTTGAGTAACTTGAGCATCTTAGTTGAGCCGTAAGTTAGCAGCGGATACCTATAACCAAGAGAATCAGTGGTCATTTACACTAAAAAAGCTATCCCAGATCTTCGACTTGAACAACAATGCTTAAATATATTATGCATATAAAATATTTTAGAATCGAGATATTTGGTACATTAACATTGAGATTTTGTTATAGACATATTTTCATCTCTATTTTTGACATTTACATTCCTGTCAAAGCATAGTTGTCAATGTCAAATGTTATATTTGTGCATCTAAGTTATTTTTAATATCAGTAACTGATCTTGTGAGAATTTGTCTATATAAGTATTAATTAATAGATTAAAAATGTATAGCGTACACACGCGACTTTTAAAAATATCTACCGATGTTGCTGCACTACGAAAATTTACATCAATTGGGTTGACATCTAAGATAATTGCTGTAACAAACAAACCTTTTAAATTACAGCGATATCACAGTACTGATAGTAGTCATAACGACAGTAATGCGCACCAATATTCGTATAAATATTTATGCTATTCTCTATTATTTGGTGCTGCTGCCTATAGTTCCTATAAATTCTGGTAAGAAGCTGTTTATACCTTTATGACTCGTAAAGACAAGACAATGTTAGTGTTTATTTTACATTTTAGGATTAAACAGCACTTATTGCCTTCTATAAATGCTGCTGAAGAAATAGCTGAATCTGATTCTGATTGTGAAGTTGATACCAAAAAGAAAAGGTATAGAAGAGAGAAAATAGGATTTAGAGACAGGAAGGTGTGTGTTCAAGCTTTTTATTACTAAATGTATAAGGTTACACACTATTTAGATATCTTAATATTTTTGTTTATTTTGGTTACCACAGATTATTGAATATGAAAACCGTATGAGGTCCTATTCAACACCAGACAAAATATTTAGATATTTTGCCACAGTTAAATTAACATTTGGTGAAAACACAGAGATTTATATGACCCCAGATGATTTTTTGCGAGCTATTACTCCTGGCATGAAACAGCCTGATGGTATATATAATTTTTTTTTATTTCTTTTTTATTTTATCTGTTTTTTTATAGAATTGTTTATGGATTTTTATTTAGCATCTAGTTATATGAAGATTGCTCATCATATAAGCTATGTTCATAAAACAAGAACTTTCTAGGCAACATAGGTTTGTTTAAATAATAATGTTAATGATGATTGGTCTTGATCAATTTTGATTATAGCACTAGTCTGTCTTAAATCAATGTGATTGCTTTCTCAAGAAACTGCTTGACTTAAATATTTACTTTGAACAATTTAAATAGTATTCAAAAAGTGCTAAATATGTGTTTTAATGGGTTGCTTTTCATACCAGAAATGTGGGTGTATCTTAGTAATTACGAAACAACAGGGTAAGGATTATCTTTCACAAATAGGGAAATAGTAGAATTACCGTCTCTTTCCTCAGTCCTGCATAAACTTTGATTGTATGTGTAAACTTATATTTTTGTTCATAACTACAATATAATAAGCAATTTTTTGTTATCATTGGCAATAATAATAACTCATTAAAACATCTTAAATTTTGGACGCTGCTGGATAGATTATAGAGTATGAGAACCGCATGCGTCAGTACTCTACACCAGATAAGGTATTTCGTTACTTTGCCACTCTGCAAGCTCAACATCATGACCAGCATGAGATATTTATGACACCTGATGACTTTCTGCGGTCCATGACACCGGGTGTCAAACAACCTGATGGTAATGTCCAATGCTTGTGTTTTAGTCAGTCAATCCTAATATAAACATTTTATGTTTTCATAGTATTATTATGGTATGTTAGTGTGTTATCATAGGTTGGAATTAGGTGAAGTCTGTTGTATAGTTTGTTTGTCGGTTGTTATATAGGATATCCCTAAAGTAAATATCATATAAATAAATTAGTTGTTCTTGATAAAAGCTATATATTTTAAATTAAATGTATCCTTCCATGTTTTGTAAGGATTTTCATTTCTACTAATATTCTGTAAAAATAGCTGAGAGGTAGATCCATATTAACATTACATTTAGTAAATTGGCCTAATTATAGCTTACATAATTCCAATAATTGATGTTGATTTCCTTTTAAAATGTTAATCTAATTCAATGTTGTTCAACTTTTTGTGAAGGTATATACATTTTCGTAATAAACTATTTTCAACAGGTTTGGGATTGGACCAATACAGAAGATATGACCCGAAGGTAAGGTTTAACTTGAAAATTTTATATGGTTAATAACATGTTTTAATATCAATATAATGTTTTAATAGGTGTTATACTTGTAAGTTGCTTTGGTAATTTTCTTAAACATAGGTTCTATATAATTGATGATCAGCTCATAAACACTTGTGATTAAAATAAAATTGTCTTAAAGATACATTAAATTGTAATATCTTTTGAAGCTTCACTTACCAAAAGATTATTATTTTATGATCTTGCACTCACACAAATTTAATCCAACGCCATTACAATATGTCGCTATGCTTAAAAAATAAATGTTCAATGAATCTGTACCTTTATGACAGTACAACGACGTTAAAACACTGAGTAAACTGCACGATAACGTGACGTTTCTTTACTTTATAGAGGGAGGAGATTATCTTCAAGAAGAATAAAGAAAGTTTACAAAAAGTATTTCACTTATTGTTTTCTTCAGTTATGTCTTACACATTCAACCTTTAGGAACACTATCTACCCAATCATAGAAGTCTTTTATTAGAACTATACCTCTTGCTTTATAGCAACCTAAATTGTCATTGGACACTTGCACTGTCAGCACCATCTTCTCGGCCACTCACATCACTTTCTTGTCTTTTCAGAACGTCGATGAGGTACTGTCTTTCTCCTCTTCTTATCTCTTCTGCTCTCGACTTTGTAATATTTTTTTTATTTCATGTGCACTTAATTGACTTGGTTATTTCCCTGTCGATGTTCATGCCATCGCCGTTGGCCACTTCAAGCAACAATCTAGATTAGATCACCTCTATAGATTTGGGTCCACATTTTTTTCTACAAATATTAATTAGTAGTTCTGCTACAGACCTAAGCTCGCTAGATAAAGCTGACTACTTCAAGCATAATGGGTCTTAGATCCGGCAGAAATTTTGCGTATCCAAGCGTTTTATTTTTCAATAGCATGCTGAGTTTTCTCTATTTTCTTTACCGCATTATTATAGTTCCTTCTGTTTAGCGGTAGCACATAGCTATTTTAACAATATTTTTTTTGTTTTGGTAGAGTACCCTATTTGACTTACACATCCTTAGAGATCATAGCCTTTTTTGAAAATGAAATTTATCCGAATAGAATAAACTCAATGAATTATTATATTATATTCGGTACTAACCACTTTGCTATTAGTTTACACGTTTACGTCATTAGTTTTATGTTTGGGTGCCTAGAGATATTCTGCTTCTATATTACGACCAGATGAAGACCACATTGCTAACTATTGTCTTTTTACACAGAGTATCAGTCAACGTCTCAACCTAGACCTTGATGAAGACTCCATTTTCTACAAACTCGGTTCATCAGGGCTTATCACGTTCAGTGACTACATCTTCCTTTTGACCGTATTATCAAGTAAGTTCATGTTTTTCTAACAGTAATTCATAGGATACAATAACTAAAACTGCCACTAAATTTAATAAACTCTTTATTTTCTTACATAACGTTTATAAACTTTCGCATCATATCCGAACATTTCAAAATCTATACCATATATTTGTAATAATCCATTAAGCATATTTTCATCAAGTTGGCTAAAATAATATCGCAATAAGGCCGTAGTATTCTTTCCATCTCGAGACTTGTTCATTACAGTGCGAAGTCTCATCCTCCGATCGCGCACTTTCCTGTCTAGCACATGACCGAGTCCCAGCTGTTGTATTACGTATGCTGAATCTCTCGTCAATGTTTCCACCTTAGCTATCACTGTAAAATTAACCGCACAAGGAGAACAAAACCTATAGTAAGGTGCCCAATGCTCATCAAAAGTTAAATCCTGATCTTTAGCCTTATATTTTTCAATTAAATACGCGACAAATTCATAGAATGTTGGTCCAAAACTTTTAATAGGCCCAAATATTTTTATCGCCTTTTCCCTATGTTCCGCTACAATCGATCGTGCTAATTTTCTATAATACGGTGGTGTGATGTTTTCGAGCTTGTCACGATAAGCCGATAGTAGCCTCACGAAGGGTTCTCGTACCACCAAGAGCGATATGACTCCTGGTGTGTTTACAGCGTCCTTTAGTTCCTCTTCACTGGGGCGAAGGAACTTTTTCCTCGCTAACATCAAAGGTGTTTGCCTAGTTCGCGCCAAAAATTTTTTGTCATATCCACCTGAAAATGCAAATATGCATGTGAGATAAAGAATAAATTCAAAAGTCATGAATAAATTGTTATACAGTAATTGTCGAGATATCAGTTTACACCAGTTTGACTCTTTTAACCTAATTCGACGACGCGCGACGTTTCAAATGACATAATATTCTACTGCGTTATAATTTTTTTTAATTTCCCTCACTTTTGTTACAGCATGTAAATCCGCATAAATTCTTGTTTCACGTGTATTCTGGAAATGATACAATAATAAAATAATATAATAAAGTATTGAATTCCTTTTTGAAATTAAATACTTTAAATACTTGCATATTAGCTTTGGCTATCTGAAATATTTTTAATTAACATCGTAGTAAACACACACATTTCACATGAAATAAACGTCGGCCTTACCTAGTATATTGAAATTATACAGCCAAGAAGAACTAGCAGCTTTAAATATATTGCACCACACGATGTTGTGGGCATGATCAACAAAGAACTCTTTGTTGTTGATGGGACCAGTCGAAACCGTTCTTTTACGACATACGTCTCGAACGTTTGCAGCACGCTTCTCCAACTCAAATATCGTTACATTATCCGGATCTGCCCACTCCACTATGTTGTTACTCGTCTCTGGCTCATCGTCGCCTATCACAGGGCCCTGCAACTGTTTACATTATCACTTTAATCAACTAACATTCGCATCAAAACACTTGTTTGTATCACGGTACAACACTCGCTATCTATGCATAATATTACCAGCCACTTGGTGTAATTGTCAGGTACTATCGACCAATCCTTCACCGGGGTGCTCACATTGCTTTTGAGTATTGTCATTTTCATAACCACCATGTATAGTGTCGCCCAAAACAGAAATGTAGCTGTTTTCGCACCACATCTTAGATATTGAAACGCTTTTAATTTTAATCTCGACCGAAATCGTTTCACTGAGAATAACATTGTGCCGCGTCATGTGGTATGAAGTGAAGTGAAAGGTTAGGTATCGGGAAAAATAATACTTTTTGATTATTTGATGTCGATAATATTATCACTTGAACATGGTTCAGATAGCTGTATTATTTGTATGTATATGTGCTCGGAGTTGCCGCTGGATACTCACGCAGCCTCCGCGGGGGTGTGGGAGCGTACGGGGCATGAGCGAATCTAATGATTTTCTGGTCCCAAACGCGCGAGATTTATCTTAATACTGTAACTCCCTTCATATCGCTCTACAAAAATAGTTTGTTTTATTTAGATTCTGCGTCCATAGTGGAATGATTTATCTCAAATCAGAAGAGTGGTTTGCGTATATACAAAGAGCTTTAATAGAAAAGACACGATTGGATGATATTAAACAAATAATTTAGATCGGCAGAAAAAGCCATAAACACTGATTGTTTATCCATATATAAGCTAAATTGAGTAGCTTTTATTAACAATCTTAATTTAACAGAAATTAACGAGAAGGCGTATATATATAGCTTATGGAACTTTATTACTAGCGCGCTGCCGACTTTTCAGAAATCATTGTATCTTTGCCTTTATACACCTTTAAAGAACCCCATGCTGACTCCTTTGGGTATATCATCATTCCATCTAAGCGTTCATAGAAGATAATGTCTTTGAAACTGCTTGAACTATTGCCTATGCGGTTGTAGAATGATGGTTTAATTAAACATTTACGAGTATACCATCACACCGCTCACCATACATTATTAGAATAAGTTGATATCAGTCATCTTGATTAAATTTGATAGGATGTTTTGTACCCTAGAAGAGTATATGTTTGGAGTTTGTCGGTTTTTTCGACAAACTGCCACTTTCATGTTTTGTATACCGTCGACTAGCTAGTTTGCATTTTATGTTTATCAACAGGAAAAACTTATCGTAGGTAGGTACTATGTTTATCGTTACCGTAAATAATTTATCATTTACCTACATTAAATATATTATGTTGATGTCCACTAACATATTTTTACGTTTTAGCAACATAACGGTAATGATCCCAACACTACTATGTAATTCAAAGTATTCTATGTAATTCCTTGGCTACTTATGAATATTTAAAGAGTTAAATTAACGCGATTGAAATGCGACCCATAAGTCACGCTAGCTAACCGCGTATAAAACTATGAGTTAATATTGCAATAATGTTCGTTAAAGCATGAAACTGAAAATTAGATAGGAAATAAACAATTTGTATTAAAAAGGCCGACCCCAAGTGATTTGGGAATAATAAAGGCTAGGGAGAAGATTAAAACTTGACGAGTTTATCTATATTTTGATTGTAGTAAGTTCAAATGATTTTCGACGACGAACGCATAGTTCGTAACCGGAAATCATTTGAAGTGTCTCTTTGTAGGCTGTATAACGCTGATCCCAATATTTTTAACTAATGTATCAGCGTTATAGCCTAAATCTTAAATACAGGTAGTTTTATAAATATTTCAGATACAAATGTTCTTTTTGTAATAAAGGCGCAAAAGTCATGTATTTCAGTATTAAATGGTACTTGTTTAAGTAAATAATCTTATTATTGTTATGACAAAGAAGTAGAAGTAATTTATATGTCCGTACATTTGCTACTATGTTAAAAGTAGGTAGGTAACTCGTCAAGATTGGATTGTCCAGAAAGATATATCGTGTCTAGAAAATGTTCAGCTATCTAATTATATAATTACTAGCTGACCTGGCAAACGTTGTTCTGCCATATACATTATTTCTTCACCTAGCTGTATAAAATATACTTACTTTACGACTTACGTACCAAATATACATAAAAGTTTCATAAAAATCGTTCGCGCTGTTTTGGAGGAGTGCGATCAGAAACACCGTGACACGTGATTTTTATATATTTATATGGATATCATTAGTTAATCATGTCTCTTTATTTCTTGGGAATAGTATCGTAGTCTAAATTATAATCAAATTTGTGTACGAACACAGTTACTAATTATTTGGACACGATAAGAATAAGCTTAGGGTAAATAGGGACAATCGCCGTAAACTTGTTACTGAGCTCCACCAGACAAGTAAGAACTCCGAAGTCTCTCTCTAAAACATACCTATCTACTTACCTTACCTATTTCTTTCGTTCTATCTTCAACTTCTCTTCCCTAGAGTCGGTAACGCGCGCATGATCCCGCTTTTACAAGCGATCGTAATGTAGATAGTAGAGTCGATCATTCGCCACTATTGCTATATGTAAAAAATGTGGAAAGAAGAAACATGAACGTAATATAAGTACTATAAGCAGTAATAGCAGTAGGTACCTATATCTTAAAGGACTTAATGGGAAATAGGATAATCTAAAAGGCTTTAGAAGTGAATGGGAAAGCGCAGACATACAGACAGTATCATACAGCTTACTTTTGAAATTGTCCAGATTAAGAGATCTTATTTGTTCGCGTAATTTGTTGAATATTTTTTGGGCCATACAAAAGAAGCTTTTCCTCATTAAAGCTGTTTCTGCTCTCGGTATTTCAAGTTCTCCTTTATTTTTATCCCTTAATTGTCTATAATAACTTTTAAAAGCAGCTTTGTATAAGTTTATATTACTTTTAACGAAAATATTTACTTCGTAAATGTATAACGACAGTAAAGTTAATATTTTTAAACTCTCAAATAGTGGTTGACCACTGTCTGTGCTAGATAAACCATAAATAGCTCTACCCAATTTTTTCTGTGCTTTGAAAACATGTTCCCTCTCTAGGAACATAGGAAAAATCTATAAAATGATTTTGTTAATTTACCATGATGTTTGTAATGATACAGACATCATTTTAGAAAACCTAACTTAATGGCGACGTTAATATACCGAATAATTGTCATATAAGAAGTAATACGTTAGGCAAGTATGGTCAACGATAAATTTAGTTTATAGGCCAGACATTGTTTTGAGAACGACCATGGCCAAACAAGTATTGTGCCACAAGCAAGTCAAGGCTAAAGTAAGATTGTTAATAATTATAAACAAATTCAAGAATTAAAAACGACTCGATATGTGAAACGTAACGTAGATAAAATAAATTGCTTTTTATTTTCCCAAAAGCTTTATGTGTTTTGGTGAGGAAGAGGGTCCAAACTCTAAAGGCATGGATGCGTAATAGTTTAAGTAGTGCCCTCGCCACTCATACAACATTAGCTACCACTGCGAGTGTTGTGGGTCCGGTACCCACACCGTACAAAATTCATGTGATTAACAAATAATTGTTTCGAATCTGAGTGTTCTTTGTATGCCTGTACAGTTCCCTGCGGCACATAAAAGATAAGTGCGAGATTTGTCTTGTAAAAAAGTATATAAAACACTTTTATTTAGATTAAAGATAAATTCGTTAATCAAAAGAAATCCTTACAATTGTTTTTAGCGGTGTTTATCAATTTGAGCTACAAATTACTCGTATTCCTGTTAACCCTTCCAACTAGGCTAGAACGCTTGTTTTAGGAGTAGATTCAACGTCGGCAGTGCAATAGGTGCGATTCGAACTCGCGACCTCGTAATCGCAAGTCAAGTACCTTATCCATTGGGCTACCCTCGCTATATGGAAATGACGATAATAATGATAAGATGCGATTAATTTGAATATAATAATTACATTCAAATTAATTTTAGTGCATCTCCGAGCTTTAATTTAGTTCACAAGAGACTGAATCTTGTCAATGCTTAAAGCAGTTGTATCTAAAATACGATCTGCATTTTCTTAACACGCACTTGTTACACCTATGCCCATTATGTTTTAATTATGCGTCATACCTTCTTATCATTCTGATACCATAATATCATTGGAGCTAGCGATATTTTAGCTGCTTAGCCTCCTATTACTATATCATGCCTATACCCACTACATAGTTGCAGGAGCTGACGAGTTAACCCAGTTCATCATACTATATATTAGGTATATCTATATAAAAATGTTCGAGAAAATGATTGGTCCTTTGTTTTTTTATCACACGTAAACCGCTAAACAGGTTTAGATAAAACTCGGCACATGTCCTGGTTTAACACATAGGATATTTTTTATACCGAGCGAAGCCGCGGGCAGGTTTTAAATAAAGACAATTGCGCCCAAGTGCATGTCTTTGATCTGACTCTACTATTATAATATATATATATATATATATATATATATAGTTTCACGTTTATATCCCACAGGGATAACCGAAGGTGTATTACACCTAGTGTGTGCGAGCCTTTACTTACACTGAGCTACATATAATTTCAGCATCGCGTCGCCACTTCGAGATCGCATTCCGCATGTTCGACCTCAACGGTGATGGTGACGTGGATTGCGAGGAATTCGAGAAGGTCGCAGCGCTCATTCGCCAGCAGAGCAGCATCGGCTCCAGACACAGAGACCATGCTAATACGGGCAACACCTTCAAGGTAGATAATTTGTGAATATTAAATAATACATCCGTTTTTTTATTTATAGCCGCTTATAAATTATAGCTTCTGAATTCTGAGTATGGATTTTTCGAGCTATCGATTACTCAGCATACATGTCAGCGCCTGCATACATTACTTCGGCTATGGTACCGCTAAAAGCTCTAAATAAAAGCTCTAAAACTAAATATGAACTAATGTATGTCTATCTTCAAAAAAAGTATTACAGCCACATTTCACAGTTTGGTTTAGTGCCAAGTAAATAAAATTATTATTATAAAAACAAAAAACCCGACTGCTTAAAAGTAATGAACTGAAAAGAGAAAAATAAAATCTTTACTCCCGAAAGAACATAGCAAAGAATCTTCTGTTGGGCCTCCACCCAACTAATCCTATCTACTCTCTAACCTCACCAAGCTGCTCTTGCTAGTTTGAGCGCAATATCTGGTTTATTTAAGAATCACGTACGCTATGTCCGATCTCTGTGTTTTGAGTCATTATTATTATATATATTATTATTCAATTTTATTTAAATTTTATAGGGTATCAACTCTGCGTTAACCACTTACTTCTTCGGACCAAAGCTCAACGAGAAGTTGACTATCGAAAAGTTCTTGGACTTCCAGCAGCAACTTCAAAGAGAAATTTTATCTCTCGAGTTCCAAAGGAAACAACCAGGTGCGTATATTTTATATATGATCATTTTCTATTGTCAACTTTGTCATATTTAATGTACATGTTGATGATGCTTTTATTGTCTGGAGAATGTACGGTACAAGTTGTTGGCATGCCCTTGCCACTGCGTCGAGTGACGCGAGTTCAATCCCGATAACGAACAAAAAAATTTGTAAACCACTAATAGTTTTTCCGGGTCTAGGTGATCTATCCGTTGTTTGAATTTTTGGAAAGCCTTTCGCGACACAGGATTTATTAACCTCTGAGTCTTCTTCGAAGAGGTTAATGAAAGCACTATGTGGGTCTGTGCGTCTGTCTGTTAGTAATAGGCATAGCTCCGGAACCACTGGACCGATTGACTTGTAACTTGGTGTACAGACACCTTGGGATCATCCCTCGGTCGAGTTTAAATATGGGCCCTGTGGATCAAAGGACCCCGAGATATAGGGGTCACAATGTCATAAGGTCAGAGGATATCCACCAACAGAGTGATTTGGAAGTCCAAGGGAGCGACATTTGTCACTACAATAAAAAGGTCATATGAAGACGACAAGGTTGAATTCTGGGATTTTACACCCATCTCGTTCCTAGTGCAGACATTGTCTTTTTAAGGACGAAGGATGAAATGTACCCAGAGCACTCGGCAATGGCAGTGGTGACCATTTAAGTTGTACCATTCGTGCAGTTATTTATTTGTCTTGAAGTTCGAAATTATATGTTATTCTAGTACCTTCTTTAGATCCAATATTCAAGAATTTGGTTGTAAAATCTTAGGTTATAGCGTCTACTAAGTTCAGAAATGCACAGAACTGTCTTTTAAGTTACCTGTCATAATCTGGAGGCAAATTAGATAACGTGTCTATAAATACTTTATTATACAACTTTTCCTTTGTGAAGGTATTACTTAAAACCTATTAAAAAAAGAAATAAGTTTATAATGAATAATTAAATGGTGTTGCAGATGAAACTGGTCGCATTACCGAGGCGGACTTCGCTGAGCTTCTGTTGGCTTACGCCGGTTATCCTGCTAAGAAGAAGGCTAGGATGCTCAAACGCGTTAAGAAAACGTAAGTTTATTTTAAGTCAATTTTTTTTTATTATGTTTTAAAAAATAATAATGTACACACAGCCACGCATCAACTTAGACTGTTTGGACTTTGAACTATTAGAAGTTGAACGCTGCGAATCGTGCGAGAGAGTGCATTATATTTTTGTTACGCTCTATCCTTACCGACAGTGCATAGAAGCGTCGATGTACATATGTGTACGTCACACATATGTACATCGACGCTTCTATGCACTATCCCTTTCCGACAATTATCTATTCTGTATGTAGCGTAGTTATGCGTATGTAGCCGTGTGTACAGTATGTGTGTGTATACAGGTTGAATTTGACGAAATCAGAAAGTGCAGCAAATAGCGAATATAGTCAAAAGTATCTGAGTTTTTTAAAATAAATCTAAAACGCTTACATTTGATGTAAATTATAAATAGTCAAAATCAAAAAAATATTTATTTATTTAGGTCACACAGTCACTTATGAACGTCAAATGATATAGGTTAGTGAGTTTACTAAGGTATTGAAGCTACATTCAGGTTAGTTGATAGGTTCAGGCAAAGGGTTGAGCCAAAGAGAAGAAACCTGCACGAAACTCACGGCCACTCTTTTAAATCGCCACGTAAACATAATTTTAGTATTTTACAACTTAGCAACAAGGTGTTGCAGACATACCATATAGGAAGTACAGACTATATTTTATTTTTTTACCTGGGGTAATGCTTTAACGCATATGTCTTCGCGGGGCGACGGAGAGGTTATGTCGGACTCGCCGGGGAAAGATGGTGAGTGACATCTCAGTAATACCGACTAAACCTACCACGGTGTTCCTCGACATAACCGCAATTGGCGAGGCCGCGCAAATCGCTGTCACTAGCAATCGCGACCCCGCCGTTTGAAACGGCAGGCCACTACACAAATAGACAACCACTAATTTTACTGTCCCCCTGAGGGCGGGACGGACACACGATACAGAGACGCGCGTGGGAACACGCACGCCGCCTCTCGGACCTGGTGCTGATCGGGCAGACCCACGAAGCCCACCACCCCCAGGTCAAACCTCAGGGTGGCTGGAGGTCGTCTCGCACTCTCCGGCGCCCGGCTCTGCGGTTGGGGAGAGGGTTTAAGCGTTCCCTCTCCCGCTCCGCCGCCTCCTTGATGGAAATCACTTCCTTACAGAAGGAGGCGACGGCGTTCCACGACCTCTCACATATAGGAATTACCAACTATAAAAAAACTAAAAATAATAACAATAATTACTTTTACATAAGCAAGTAAAATAATTAGGTCTGGTAGAATTATTTAATACTAGCTTTTGCTCGCGACTTCGTCCGTGTGAAATAGTAACTTTGGACAGCATTTTTGTTTATTAACCTCTGAGTCTTCTTCGAAGAGGTTAATGAATACACTTTGTGGGTCTGTGTGTCTGTCTGTTAGTGACGGTTTGTTAGTGACAGGCATAACTCCGAAACCGATTGACTTGTAACTTGTTGTACAGACACCTTGGGGTCATCCGTCGGTTGAGTTTGAATATGGGCCCTGTGGGTGAAAAGACCCTTGAGATATAGGGGTCCAAGTGTGAGGCTTTTGCAGTGGGACATTACAAAAAGCTAATGAAAAACTTAAAAAAGGAAAGACGAAGAAGTTGAATCCTGGGTTTTTTCACTTATCTCGTTAGGATAGGTACTTACTTTGCAAATAATACACATACAAACTGCTGGCGGCATTTTTACTAATCGTACACATGTTCCCAATAAATATACATACGTATAGTAAACATATACATATTTGTTTGGACTTCCATACGAACTTTCATCTCCTATTTCATCCTCATGTCGGTCGAAATTTAAAAAACGCTGGTACAAATGTTTATTTTCTTCTTATCAAGAACTTAAATACAAAGTTTCATCTTCGCTAATGACGAACTCCCATGCAAACTTTCAACCTCTTCATGCCCTTTTTTACAACAAGAGGTAACTTATATCCTTTCCCAAAGTCTAGTCTATCTCTGTACTAAATTTCATCAAAATCAGTTCAGTGGTTTAGGCGTGCAAGCGTAACGGACAGACAGAGTTACTTTTGCATTTATAATATTAGTTGGGATTAATCTATAATAGACAGTAGGATGGCATGAGAGCGCATACATTTACACTTTGTGACAATGCAGTCCGTGACTAAATGCGGTTGTGCTTACCTATATATTTTTATTTTCATAAATTATTATCGAAATGGAAAGCAAAATACTAGATAACATCACAAATAATCACGAGATACCTCTACATTACTAAATTGACTTATAAATAATACAGAAATCTTGTATTGAATAAGCAACCAGTGCCACGAGTTATTGTCATTTAAGTAGTCGTTGACTGAATATGATCTGAAATAACGCTTCCGACATATGTAGCTGTATCTGTACGGAACTTTTAAATTTGAGTAATGGTGAATTAATTATAGTAATGGGTAGCCATCCAGAATGTTTGGTATCGCTTTCAAGACACTGAGAGAACTACTAGAAGACATGGATCAGACAGGGTTCAGGGAACTACAGCATCGGAAGACCCATACATATGCTTGAGTGCACGTAGAGAGCATACCCTCACTGCCCGCACTTTGCAATCCCGCCTGCGCCAAACAACAAGGACACGTAATAGTGACCAAACTATCAGAAACCGATTGCATGAAGACCAGTAGTTCTTCAGAACACGAATAGTGCGGATTCCATTAACAAGTGCTCATCGCGCAAACCGGTTAACATTTGTAAGGCAACATTTGGATTGGGACATGAATGATTGGAGTTTGTTACTGTTTGTAAATGAGCGTAAAGTAAAGTTTTTTAGTCATGATCATCGCATCGAAGTGTAGAGAAAAGAAGGTGAGCGATTTTCCGAAGCATTCATTCACGGAAGAGGCCGATTTTGAGGGCATATGTATGGGGTGGCATAAATCTAATGGGTAGAATCGAGCTAGTACTCCTAAATGTAGGCACAATAACAGCTCAACGATACATCGGAGAAGTCATTAGACCTCATATAGTGCTATTTGCACAACGAATAGGTAAAGGATTCAAGTCAATGCACGACAATGCTCGTGCAAATACCGCTAGAGCCATCAGAGAGGCTCCTCAATAGAGCTACTCCCACTTTTAATTGAAGATTCCTGTGCCTTTCTTTAATAAAAATAAACAACTCCCGCACTAGGAATCATTCTTGTGTCTGTGAGACTTTACAAACATTTAAACAACGGACACAAAGAACATCCAGACTTAGAACAACTATTTGTCGATCACACAAAGTTTTTGTCCCGTGTACGGATTAATCCCACAACACTCGACGCAATGTCAGTAGCGAGGTGAACATTTAAACCACTATGCCATCGTGCAGTCATGCCTTGTCAGTCAGTCAATGCGTTTTCTAATTTGACATAAGTGTAAGTCATAAACGCGTGTGTGTATGTTAAGTTTTCGCGACCACGGCGTGGGCATCACGAAGGACGACTACCTGAAGTTCTTCCACTTCCTGAACAACATCAACGACGTGGACACGGCGCTGACGTTCTACCACATCGCGGGCGCGTCCATCGACCAGCCCACCCTGCGGCACGTGGCGCGGACCGTGGCGCACGTCGACCTCCACCCGCACGTCATCAACGTCGTCTTCACCATCTTCGACGAGAACAGTACGTACTCACCTACATACTCATTATCTACATATGTATTATATAAAAATCTCGTGTCACAGTGTTTGTGGTGGCAATCCTCCGAAACGGCTCGACCGATATTTATGATTTTTAGAGTTCGAAATACATCAGCTTTGTCCGTCTGTCTGTTATACAACTATCAACTCAAGAACGTAAGAGCTAGAGACTCGCGGTCAACGCCATTCGACTCAGCATAGTCGATATACCCCGACACGACTATGACCTTTGACCTCTGACCTCAAAGTCACGTGATAAAATTTTTTGACTCTAAGATTTACGGCAATTCATTGCCGTTTCTCACTTGTATACAATATTTAAAGATAACTAGTTTTATGTTTATTTGGTAGGTATAAGGATAGGTTGTAAAGTATATTTCATACCACTAAGAAATAATTTATATGGCAGAACAACGTTAGTCGAGTCAGCTAGTAACATATTATATTTATTACTATACTATCATGTTTTGCAGTAGAATATAATAATAAGAAATGTTTACATAATTTTCAATATTAGTATAATACAAATTCATACATTATTACAGTACTTGACATAGAGTGTTGGACCTCCACACTAGAAAGCCCTATGTCGAAGGTTCCAGTTTCTTTCCAAAACATCCCTGCTTTTGTGTATGGAATTTTATCATATTTTACTACATAAAGCTTATTAACGTTATAACATTTCTTTTTACTCAACATCTTTTTTAATCAGTTTTATATCCGTCGAACGTTAGCCTGCGATTTTATCTGCGTTTAGGACTTTAATTACTGCTCGTCTAATACAACATCCCTTTACGCCGCCCGTGTCCTATATTAAGAAACGAGTCGCTTTAGCTTCGAACTGTTAAATTTTAACATATTTTCATAAAAAATGTGCCAATAAATAACTGTGTCTTATACAGAAACCGAGCCTTAGTTAACTGGCTATCTAATAAAAACTAATTTTGTTAATCCGATTAATTTGCAAAATTAGTAACTACTGCGATTACCACATTCAAACTCTTGAGCTTTATAAATTATTATTAGTAGAGTTTCAGAAAATATTTGTATTATATTTAGATATCTTTGTAAAAACCTTTCTATTTATATATATGGAAATTATTAGAAATATCTATATAACCAAATCTTGAGGCACATGTATTTTTGTAAATGAAATGGAAGTTCGTATTTTGTGAAATATCCTTAAAAATTTAAGTAAACGATATTAAACATGTTGCTAATACAGTATTTTCCTTCTACAGTGGACGGACAACTAAGCAACCGCGAATTTGTAGCAGTGATGAAGAACAGGCTTCTGCGAGGCCTCGAGAAACCAAAAGACACAGGTTTTGTCAAACTTATGTACTCCCTGATCAAGTGCGCGAGAGACACTAAACCAGCCATATTAGATTTCTAGAACTATCTACCCAAGTTGATGCCCCTATTTAACTAATGTTTGAAATCCATAAAAGTCGGGTACGTTTTTACGGGTAATCCTTTACTGCCTTTTCTACGTATATTACTGTCAGGTACCTATTGTCATTATGTACTTTTAACTGTTATATAATGAGTTAATGAGTATACTCGTCGTATTGCCAATATACAAAGTAACTACTGATAAAAATATATATTTTACTTATAATTGTGCACACGTATTTTGCGTCCGCATCGGACGTATAAACGTGCACACAAGTACACGCACTACAATATCGATCAACACCCAACAACGTGAGCTCAGCAGAAGTGTATTAAGCGTGGAGCGTCTATTATTCTGGTACAATTTCATGACAAAGTAAAAATATATGTAAAGATCAATTTCAGAACTAACCTCATTTTGAAATAAGTTTAACGTTAATCTTTTGGAGTAATTGAACATTATATATTATGCCTTTATGATTACTATTCACAAAATAGTGAGAATATAGATCAACAAATTGTACGATAACGTTATAAATTAATGTGAACGTAACTTTTACAATGAAATGAATATGTGTGTTGGATTGTGTCTTATATATCTTAAAATTGATAGATTATTAAGAGTAGAATAATAATCATTACTCAGTAGCGTATAAAAATTCAAAGAGGCCGACATCGAACTAATTCGCATCCGATTACTCTATTAATAGAAACATTATAAAACGTCTAGCTTATTAGAAACGCTTAAAAAGAAGACTATTTGTGTGCTGAATGATGTTTGCCTAAAAAAGTTATTTCATCTGCTTAAAATAAAAAAAAATTGTGGCTTTGTAAAGATACTACTAGATATATTCTATGGGGCATCAACTTCGGTTGTTATATAAAAAAAATCACGTAATAAATACTATTCAGTTGAGGATAAATAGATTTAATCGGCTTGTATCACAATCTCTATTGCTGAATATAATACGTATATATTGCTTTGTATAAATTCAAAAATGTATACAATTTGTAACATAATTAACCCAATCCACCAAAATTATTTAATATTGTAGGCATGAAATAAAAGTGAACTAATTATTTCCTACATTACAAAGAAATCCAGTCTAGTCAATGTGTGAGTTTGTAAGACTTGAATGAAAATGCGCTTTATTCCGATAGGCGCAAAGAATATTTTTAAACGTATCGATCAGAGGGACAATTTTATTATATGTCATAAATATAAGACGTTAAAAATAGTTCGAATACGATGAGAATGAATGAATCAATAGAACTATGTAGAAATATCGTTAGGTAATGGACGAGAGATAGGATTCTAAATTTTTTAACAATTGTGCTCTAGTTTCTGGTTACTAATAATGTTACAGTTTGTATGTTTAATGTCCATAATGTGGATATCCGGGCACCTTTTAATGAGATGTCTATGTTAAATGTCTGGCGTCAGTTTATAGCCGCGATGTTTAGCATCGGTCAGTCGCCCCTTTGATCAGACGACGATAAAATCTTGCCGAGATACAGACACACTTTGCACCGCTATTTATTAGCGTGTGGAACTATAAAACGAATTAAGGGACTGTTCTACCACTGAAAAATAAACACGCATATTAACATGCTGTCTCGTTCCTATAAAGAATGAAGAGAGAGGCAGCGATATCGAATCGATATCATATATTATGTCAGTAGTAACACGGGTCCTTTTTAATAGAATTAGTTATATTGTTCTACGTTCTCTATTCTGGTCATATGTTTAGTTCTCTTTAAGATTTTTTGACTGAAATTTATACCAATGTGAAAATTAATATATGTTTATTCTTGTCAATAATAAATGCGTTATGCTGTGATTATGTCATCGGTTCATAGTTGGTTGGTATGACTTCGACGCAACATACGCTCGGCATACCGATACCATAGTTAATAATAGAGACCGTTTTATACAAAGTGCCGAATAATTTCCCTTGCAAAATTCATAGAGGTGAAAATAAAAAGGGAAGTAGCGAAAAATAAATATTTTTTTTATCAAAATGTCCACCGCGCAGTCTTACCGCAGGTCACGTACGGTCAAATTACACGGGTACGATGCGTCGGTTCATTGTACAATTAATTGCGTATATTACTTGCGTCTGTTTGAGATGAATAGGTACTAACCATTTAATCACCTGTTTTTTGGTGATGAAAATACACTCTCAATATAACAGAGACCTATTTGAGTATTTTGGATTAAACAATTTTAAATTCTGTTGCAATTACTTAACACATACCTAATTAATTTTAGAGTTATTTCCTAATTAGAGTTCAAATTGCCGTACGTCAAAATTTCGTTAAGTCGTTGTTTTAAGCGTGCGGTACAGATTAAAATCTATATAACACGACATAGCAACAGTACGTCATTTACATATTTATGTAGATAATAATATTTTCTGTCGCTTCGTCACTTGACGACACTGTTACAAGAGAAAAAATTGACGTCTGTCGCACGTAAGCTCATCAACGAACCAGTACGAGTATGTGGGCGGTGGCAATGTCGGACAGACCGCGTGACGTAGCACTGACAGACCGACTAACCTCAAAAAACTTGCATCGTGTAAAAAAAGTTATGGTCATATTAAATGTTCGAGTAGTCCTAATGTTTTATGTCATGTCTGTCAATGATTGATTGTATTGGACGTCAGATCCATATATTTTTATTACTTACTTATTTATAAAATTTTATAAATATTTAAGTACAAAACAAATGTATGGTTCAGTAACAGTAGCGCAATATATAACAAAAGAATTTACGTAAAGGACATAGCTGAAAGAATTGTGCTTTGACTATTTTATAAGGGATTTTGTTGAACCGATTGTGTTTGTGTCAATAGAAAAACAACCCAATATTTGCTTCTTTTCTGCATAATTATATTATCATGCTCGTACCTTTAAAACAGAAATTATTGTAATTTAAAGAAATGCTTATTTATTTTTTTATTATATTACTAGTACTTTTAAAGTACCTACCGCCAGCGGGCCAAGCTTGGCTTGCAGTTGCAGTAGTAAAGAGCTCTATCGGACTCGTATGTGACTGCGCGCGAGAATATCATATTCTTTAGATATATATGCTTATATTCATAACGCATTTTTATTGAATCAAGACATCTTTTACTGACATAATTAAGTCACTGTGTTCTGTTTAAAATACATATATTATTATTGTTTAATAAAGCTGTGTGTTACATATAAAAATTAATAAATATTTATAATGATTTTTATGTACAAGATTATAATAATAATTTGTTAGATAATGTGTTATATAATATACTTCAGTGTTTAATGTAATATTATAAGTATTTCACATTTTCAAATAAATAAGAGTAAATCAAATTTTAAAGTTTAAGGTCATCTATCTATCTTTACGTCAACTCAATTCATTAAATATAGATTCGAAATAATATAAGCAAATATTATGAGCCCATTAATATCATATACATTTAAATCTCTTTTATATTGTATTCTCTCAATTTTTATATTGCCTTTGTATATAAACGAAAAGTTATCTGCAACTTATGTAAACGAGAAACTTAAAATGTTAACAGTTATATAGTATCTAAGAATAATAAATGTTTCTCCATAACCTAATGTTCTAAAGATGATGTATGTATATAAAAGATCTGCTAGCCGTAATCCTGTACTGTATGCGTTAATGGCCCCCATTCAATTATTGTTATTGATAGACGGCATCCTGTTTTGTAAGGCATATTGGTATTCTAATTCTGTGTACATTCTTCAATTCAGTTTTTGTGTCACCCTATTATTAAATTATTATAAACGAACATCAATAAACTTTTCTTCTGATACCATTATATTTTTTTCGTCTGGACATAAATACTGGCTAGTTCAACGGCCGTAAACACATTACTGACTGTTCTAGAGATCGGTAATAATCGGCACATACGGGAGGTGAAATTCGGGAGCATTGAACGGGTGGGTAAGTATTCACGAGTAACAGTGGAGCGAGTCGCGGATCTGTGTATTGGCCCAGAAACAGCTCGTGTAGTCCGGCTCCCCTTGTAAATCATTCGAAGCACGTTCCGTGGTACTGACGGCCGCCGCTCTCCCCGACGCGACGCGAAAAATAGAATATAGTTGATGTTGCGAGAGAATAATTCGAGATAATAGAATTCGGCACTGGTCGAGCGACGCTGACCAAGTAACGACGCGGCGCGCCCTCTGGTGAGTGAGCCCTAATATTCCAGCCGTCCCCCCACTACATACGATTTCCACGTGGCGTCTAACGTGGAATTTTTACCGTGCTCGGCCGTCCTTGTCCATAGAACAGGTGATTTATAACATGCAGATGTTGCCAAACACCTACGTGGATGCATTATGATATTAAATTGACGGCCGATTATAAAGGGATTGTAATAGTATGCACTATAACTGCAGCTGCATTCTACTTTCGTTCGAGATATGAAATAGTTTGATTATCGTTTTAATAAGGACGTTTTTGTGTTAGTTTTACCTGGAAAAGTAATACGAAGTAGTGAAGATGCCGATGTACGAGAGGCCACCCTTCTGGCGAGTGCCCCACCAGCGAGTAGTCGATCCTGGAAGCGAGCCCAGGGACTTCGGACAGAGGAGAAAAGTAAGAATATTGTAGACTTGCGAACTGTAGTTAGTACAATATGTAGACTTGGAATGTGCCTATTGATTGTGTAACAACCAACTGCTAAAGTATATGATTTATTTATGTATAGCCAGCTGTTCCATCATTGAAAACTGAGTTAGTTCAATAGATTACAGTTTTAAGTAAATGTATTCCTTCTAGTTATGTACCTACTGTCAATGACTACGAAGGTAAGGTTTTAGTGGGTAAAATGGATGAAATTGGTAGTGTAGCAATTTCATTTCTCTGGGTGGGTAACTTTGTAAATTGCTTCAGCATTACCACTAAAGACGTAATTAATGTATAATTAAATCTTTAGTGATATGCGCTCCATAATAACACTGAAGGAGAAAAATAAATAGTTTATGAAACAATATACTTACTTTAAGAATGAGATAAGGGTGATCGTATAGACAGGTGTTACTCACGAAGTTGTATCGTCAAATACATTTTATATTGACACGCCATGTCAATTCCGATGCGCCATGCCAATTCCTTATGTATTCGTTATTACTAATACATGATCATTATTCTAAATATACATCAATAACATTATATCACGCCAATTAATACATGTAGTGCATTATAAAAAGAAACGATAATTGATCGGTAATGAACTCTAACCCTGAGTTTTAAAAAGCTCTTGATTACTGGTACTGAATTATATCGAATCTCGTAAATTTACAAATTTGCTTTTTTATCAATTTATTATACAACATTCACTCTTCTTATTTTATTATTATGGCGCCTAAAATATAAAAGCTCTTAGATCAATTTAAAATTTAAATGCCCAGTATGTATGATGGCATTATTTTAAAAAAAACTAGCTTCCTAGAAATTATTATAAAAGTTTTAATAGTACCAGTTGCTTACAGCTCTTCGATACATCCATCATGTGAAACCTCTCGGAAATTTATGTAGGTCATGTCTAATGTGTCCAAACATTATAATTTGGAGTATAATAAACATGGAGTGGCCGTGGTGCGGGAGCGGCTATATAATAAGGCATCAATATACAGCAGTTTCCGTAAATCGAAGTAGGTCGATTGCGAAGGCAGGGTTACATGCAGTGCCCAAGGGGGGCAGGGGACGGCGCGGATTTGCGGTGAAGCTAATTTAGAGCGCACACAACGTCGCGTATTGCCGGCGCGCTCGCACTCCGCGCTTCGAACACGCGCCTCGCGCCGTGCACTTTACACGCGCCATGGGCCGCCTGCACACGTTCGTGGTCACCCTCCGCCGCGAGAGCCGCGAGGTCAACTGGGGCCTGCGCCTGGTGGGCGGCGCGGACCTCGCCACCCCGCTCATCGTCACCAGGGTACGCAGCCCTTGCACTTGTCGCCTCTAGCTCCTCCGCCCCGGCACCGCGACGTGCCGGTGTAAACACACCGCCGCCGCTCCAGTTGCACCGGTCTGTTTGTAAATAAAACGCTAACTAGGTTGACGATCAATGTACCCTTCCTGCATCTCGCGCAATACCTTTCACGTTACCCGCTATTATCGCTCCCTACCGGACTTAAGACAACAGTTGCCTGCCATGCACGATTAAGATGAACCTACTTGTATTATTTTATATCTACATATTATCCCGGATACGAAAATATATATAGCGTTGTCACTCAGTCTGGGACTTTACCAGCTAGCCGACAATGTGAAACACTAGCTATTTTTGTATTTCAAGTATCGGGTGAGCTGTTTTAAAATATCGGGAAACGACCGTTGTGTAAAGATTGTCTAGAACATCATTAAAATATATGTAGAGCGTCGACAAACTCTCTTTATAACTGATATATTCTTGGATGTATCGGCCACCAGTCATTCGACAGCTGCCGACGCCGATGCGACATGACCCCGATATGTTAATCTCTTACATTTTTCAGTTCCTAACCACCGTGGTTATCGGTTCAAATTAATACGCAGTATATTCGCTTACCTAGTACATGACACACTATTAAAAGTTATGTTCATGATGCTCTTAATAAAACTTATAGATCACATCATCTCTATGACCTTGTCTGTATCACAGAATGCGCGAAAGCGAACTTTGTAAACCTAAAGCAGAAACTCAATCACGTTTGATTCGTGTTTACAGTATATGTATAAACAAAGTAAACACCGGCTTCTGTGCTTTCAATACAACAACCTTAGCCCCAAAAGTTAACTTAGCGTAGAACATGTTGGTACCTATATCAAATACAAATCTTAGATTATAGTTAATCTATATTTTCCTCGAATTGCCGTTGCGTGTGTGATGACCTAAACCCCAAACAACATCAGCACTAATTACTTTGGCAACACCGAAAGCAGGCTAATGAATACCATTTATTTATTTTACAACGTGCTTCCGTCGAAAAGATTCGATATAAAATGCAGATACAAGTGACGTAGAACTTTATATTGTTTTTGTAGAACTTGTGTGTAGCTCAGCTGCAAATAGAGCACTTAATCGCACGTGGGTGTCTTAGAAAGCGAATATAAGATTATATTTGAAAATCACCTGTATAATATCATACTGCTCAAGTTTCTGACAAACATAACATTTTCCTTGTTTCGATACGTGAATTATAAATTATCTTCATAACTAAAGTCGAATATGTGGCACCCCGTGCATGAAGTAAATTTGCTGTTTTACATTTTTCTCATCATGATAAAGCTATAGCTGAGTGAGAATAATCTGCCTCGAAGAGGTCTCGATTTCGATCCCAGGCACCTAATTTTCTTTACTAACTCATGTGCATCCATAGTTATTTATCACTAAAGGAAAACAATCTGAGAAAACGTTCATGTCCAAGATATATCCATCATTTTTAAATTGCTACTCTTTAGTATTTTTTGTTACTACAACGTAGGTACCTAAACATGATAAAACCGGCTTATAAAATGTCAATTGATGTCTGCTTCCGTGTTTAAATCGGAGTTTTGAAATAAGATCAGTCTTTTAATAATTGATCTTCTATATAAATCAATCGTCCATGACCCTTACTCTATAATCAAAAAATGCTTGAACGATATTAGCTGAGATTTCGAGTTCTTGAACCCTCTAGAATAGTTTGAAAAATATCAGTCGCTGTGTGAGTAACTTCAATGATCTTGTGCCAAGTTTTTTGGCCGTTTGGACATTCACGAATATTTCAGCCACAATTAACCTAAATACTAATATGGCTATTTTTTGTTGCCATAACAACTCTTCGTGCCAACTGTGATATAATTACTATATATGTATTACTAGTCGTTACCCCGGACTTTGTTCACATATTTTAAAAGTAGTCCTTATCCTCTTACAGCTACCACCATTACCGTTCTTTTCAAAATATATCAAAATTGATTAAGCTGTAAAAACGTAAAAAGACTTTTATAATTGACTCAATTTTATACTAATTTTGTCAAAAGGTTACCTAACCTGAAATTCTAGTAATAGAAGTTATGCTCAAATGACAGGATAAGCAACATTTATGCGCAGGTATGCTAGGGGAAAGTCAGATAGATATTCCTAATAATCTAATAAAATTCTTACTAGCACGGAGTCTGTGCATTTGACTGATGGAAAACAATAGGTTCGCCGTTCATTACATGAGACCTAAAACCACTTTTTCACATAATAAAATTAAAAATAATTATTTGCTCGTATTTATCCAACCAATTTTAATGCTTCTTTCTCAAGAAAATGTCTCTTGGAAACAATATACGGTCTTGTATAAATATAAGTTACTATATTGTAGCTTCATACACTGCGCGCGATGGATTCGATTTCAAAATATTTATAGTTGCTTGCTTTTTACGTTATTTAGTTAAATATAAGCAATAAAAAAACAATAAATTGTAACCAGTTAAACTACAAAATATATGCGTATTACGTTTTCCATAAAATTTGTTATTATTATGTACAATATAAAAGTTGGATAATTAATGTCGTGAGCTTTTTGAACTATTTAGATCTTAGTCATATATGATTGCCATAATCAGCTACCATTTCTAGTAAAGCAGCACCAGCACAGCAGCAAACCAGTTGGAGAAGGTTACTGGTCCCATGTCATCGTAGTAGCACAATAGAGTTGTTTAGACGCGATCTTTTGTAGGGTGGATGTACTTTGTCATAAATGCTGCTTTAGTTTGAGCGAAATCCCAAATTTCACATTGGATTTTGCTGTACCCGCCGTTGCTATTACCTCTTAGAAATTGTCATTTCCGTCAATAAATAGATTTACCTAGGGCATTATTAAGGTACTTATCTTCCGTCCAATAATTCCTAAAACCGTGGCTTATGTTGAAGAAAGTAAAAATTGCTGTGGATACAGTAGTTCTTTCTCTAAACGTTGCATCACATAATTTAATGGTCATACACCATTAAATTATACGATGCAACGTTTAGTGGAAAGTTTCTTAATTGCGACAATTCGTTCTTCTTTTTATCTTAAGTTGATAATTCAGATGCAAGCACCCAGAACCAATAATATTTTTTACTTAGATTGTAATTCAACCATGTTGTCTTATAGCAAAATAATATATCGTACCGTAGGTCAGGAAATCTTTTTGTGTTCCCTCATAGCGAAATTTGGTCGTGCCTTTTACAAAATATCCACAAATCCGTTTTAGGCGTCGTTGTCGTCTTTGTCACTCCTCCAGCTGTTTATATCACACCTCAGTCATTTTCCATTTTAACGGATTTACTCCCAAAAAATTTGGCCGTTTCATTTTATATTTATCCGAAAAACAACTTGCCTGGACGTCAGTCAGCCGTAAATAAAATAGTGTTGTTTTAAGATGCATGAATCACTATGCATTTCGGGAGCGAGACGCTTTCAACGTCAGCATAGGGTAACGGCAAAACATCATTAAACTATAAGGTCGATAAACATAGGTATATGTAGTTTGTTTTTATGCTGACTACACTGATGGCGTAGTGGTTTAGTGGTCGCCTCGCTACTGCTACTAAGCGAAGTGTTGAGGGTTCGAATCCCACCCGGGACAAACATACGTGAACCACACATAGTTGTTTGTTTGAATGTGTGTAAAGTCCTCCGCTACACAGGATTTATTCCTAGTGCAGGTCTGGTTAAGAATTGATGAAAAGAATTGAATGTATAAACATATTGTATTTATTTTACAACACAATATTTCACAGCAAATAAAAGTTCTGCATTTTAGAAACATACATATGTTTAGGTAAGACTTTGCTTTAAGTGCTCGTTGAAAAGAATAGCTTAGAATAGGTAAAGCAATCATGTTTCATCGCGTAAATCTTTCAGACTCGCATAAAATGCGGTGCATTTTGTATAAACAAATAGAACATCATATTTTCAAGATCGCATGAATCATGTTCATGCATACCCACGTAGATGTTTTGATGACGTGACGGGCGCTTGCATATATTTACGGTTATTTATAAAAGCCCTCTCTATAATTTTAAATTTAACCGTCATCTGTTTCCAGGCTGTAAACATAGAAAAAATTCAAAAGATTACGGAGTTAACCTATTGAGTCGCAGCGCCACACCGGTAGCCAGACAATAGATTTTAGTTCTGTTATCTTAAGACATGTCAGATTAATGTGATAACCTTTTTAAAAAATGTGTCTATATCTTTACACGTTATCGTCTCTACTTATTATACATTGTAAAAATGTCTTAATATGTTTCACATAAACAACCTGACAAAGAGAACTTGTTCACCATCATTGAACAATCTGTGAGTGTAATTAGATTATCTGCCTACCATTTATTAGAATAGAATGTAAATCAAAACATTTATGAACATCATCACCAAAACGTCAAAATAATCAGAATTAAGAAGCACAGAAACCTAATCATCAATAATTTATTTATTTATTTTCATCGGATAGTTAATAGTGTTGAAATCACATGAACGTAGATAGTTATATAATATGTTAGTGGATATAAATACCACCCACAAGCTTTTTCTTTCATATTATGTTTGTTTTTTGTTCTAATTTATTGTCCTTTTGTTTATATAAGCTAGTTTTGTAAAGTTAATAAAATAAAATAATACAAGTCAATTAAAATAACATAATGTCGACCGATCAATGTAAATGGTAATCGACACGGTATCCACAGGACATGCTTGCCTAGTGTGGGGCCACTGTATATGTTTACATTGTTGTAATCTTCTTGGCAATAAACAATTTTTATTTTATTATCTAAGAACGTTCTCGTTCACCTTAGCAATCAGTTCGTTTGTTTTTTGGCCGAAGTGCACAGTGAGACGAAAAGAAATAAATTCATAAGAAATACTATAAAAAACACTTCAGATAGTATTTTAAGAACTGACTCAGCGGTTCTTCAGCATACGTTTGCCCTAATGTTTAGGACCGATCGAACGGCGGCAAGATGCTGGTTTCGTTGCCAGATAGGGCAAAACAATCATAATTTTTGTAAAGAAATTTACAGTAAAAACACATTTGCCGGTTTAGGCGTTTTAGGATCGGAACGATCCTAGCACTAAACAGGCTACTATTTGGTAACTAAAACGTACATAGTTGCCGAAATAATAACATCTGTGCTTACTCATTAAAGATATACCGGCGCAAGTATGTATCAAGGGACTTAAAAAAAAATTATTGTCTTTATTGTTACAAGTTATAATATAGTATTTACCCTTATAAACTGTCCCGCTTCAGCAAGTAAGAGTCATAGCTAGAGTGACTCGGGCCACACCCGGCTTGAAGGTCTATTTGGGCAGGTAGGCGTATGGATATATGTAGGTACGTCGGGAAGTGAGCGTGCCTTATACAGTTCCGGTACCATACTGGAGATATGGGAGGCGGCTTCTCCGTCGTCGTTAGCAACTTCCAGAGTTGCGAGTGGTGAGCGGCTTTATTGCTCCGGTATCTATCTGGAGAATAGGTAGTGTCACTTGGGCACGAAGTAGCTTGTTTACGAGAACCGGATCTCTGAGGTTAGGATGGAGAAATCGAGATTTGAGGACAAGACCAGTCTATAACTGGTCCCGGTACAGCGGCTCCACCTTATATAACCTGACGGTTGGTGTAGGGGAACGCTATATCATAAACTGGAATAGTCGTAGAGAGAGTGGATGTCCCGCTTCTGTAACGGGGCTCTGCTCAGTATGAATGATTTAGCCCATAGTCCACCACTCCTGCCCAGTACGGTTTGGCAAATTTCGCACACCTTTGATCGATAACTATCAAAAGCTCTCAATTGTGGAAGATTCATCACAATATTATTCTTTACCATCAAAGCGAATGATAATAAACTGTGCATTTTATACCGCATGTAACAAAAAAGTCACTAATGACAGGTGCTTGACATGAGATCGAAGTCGAGACAGCCGTGCGTGGCATTCGGACGATAGGTCTTCTCAATAGGCTATCATTGCTTATAGCTTTTGGCATCATATAGTACAGTTTGTTCTCAGTACAACGTCAATTTTAGTCTGGGTATTTTCGGGATTCTTGTTCCATATCTGTTTTGCTTTAGGCCGCCGATCGAATACTGCACTTAGCAAATAATCGTGCCGATGGCCTTGGCTGTCATAAATCTTTCAATCGGATACACAGCCTTGAGCTGATTTTCTTTTTATGTTGCTATTAAAATGCCTTCATTACTTCCTCTCCATATGGCTACAATGAGTCAATCAGTTCTGCACATCTTAATAGAAAACCAAATGTTAATAAACAACATTTTCTCGAAGTCTATGCTATTTCTAGCTTTTGATGTATAAATCTCACGGAGACGCATTACCGTATAGCATAAAATCTTTTACGTTAACCCAGGACATCGTCTATCGATATACGAAGTTACATCCAAATCCATTCGATAGTTTACGTGGTTTTGAATAACAAATATCCAAACTATGCCAGCTTGTATCGAGCAGGCGTGGTGGACTATTGCCTATATTACTAATACCCGTAACAGAAGCTAGGCAGTTATAAGGGTAGAAAGTCTCATATATATAATTTAAGATGGATACAATATTTAATAAAAAAATATTTCGTTGTTCAACATGCATGATTCATTTTTAAAGACGTTGTAACTATCGTAGGAACGTTTTAATAAAACAGTGGTGACTATAGATTGCCATAGGTCATATAGTTTGCCTCTCAGAAAGAATTTATTACCTACAGTAGAAATAGGTTATTACGTTAAAATATTTATCTTTTAAATCAATACAAATTGTGCATGTTCTCTATAAAATACTAATTAAAAATGTAAACAAATATTATATTTTTATTGTAAGTCTTACGAATACTTTTTTTGTAAAAGTAACAATAAAAAAGTAGTTTAACTGAGTTTCAGTTCCATGAATAGAAAGAGGTAAAGTCGTAAATCGTATCACATCCATGGGGTATATCTAGGGGTTATATCTGACCACCCTCTCTCACTCTTTCTCTCTTTCTTCTCCTACGTTTACATTTAGGAAAATTAAAAAGAATTAAGAGATTTATAAATAGAATGAGCTAGTATCTTTTCTCTAGATCTGTCTCACTCCATTTGTTTTTAAGGAAATGGGAGAACCCACAGATCTACAAATAGACAGCTAAAATCAGCGAAAGTTGTCAACTGTATAGGTACCTACATATCTGGGGGCTATATCTCGCTTCTACCTCGCTATCTCTGCATTTCTCTGTTTTGATGTACCTACATGCGTATACTCACTTTCATCTTTTCTCATTTCAATCAGATATGTATTTACCTAATCGTCAAATAAAATAATTAGTTTTGCTCGTGTGCTATGAGAAAAGATCGTCATACTAATTTAAAGAACTACTACTTTTGTAGTAAGCACTGTTCTCTATGTAAATTAATTAAGAAACGTAATTGACTCTAGTGTTAGTACGTTTATCATAACGTCATATAGAGGCGCCATATGTATATCAGATTAATAAAAAGAAAACTTGAAGGCACTTTCTTTTCCATCTTCGATTTGTGACGGACATCTGTGTAATTAGTAAATTCATAACTCATGTCACTTCTTGGCAACCACTCCAAGCACCTGCGGCTCTGTGTCATTTCAAGATTATGTAATCATAAAACGAGTGGCCATCAACCGAACCGAAGGGAATTCCCTAAGTGCTGTGGTGCTCAACCGCAATAGGTACCATACGAATTTATTTAATAAATAACGAATTGCAACTCCAATTACTTTGAGCTCAGAATAATTTTAAAGGATTAAAGTAAATTCAAATCATCTATAAACCGATTTTACGTGTGGAAATCTACTGCTACTAATATAATATAAATCTCTAAAATATCTACCAGAACAGCCACATCAAATACATCATGTTAGTGTTAATCTTAAATTAATCGCTCGCCCGTAGACTAAATCCAAACAAATTGACAGATATAGATAGAAAAATCTTACTACTTCTATTAATATATTATTATATATTATACACAGCCATCTCAATTACAACAGTTTGACATCTTTATATTCTGACTGATGATAGAAAAGCAGAAATGGTCCAAACATTTATTATTTCATAATATCCTTCTAATACACTAACTAGATGTTTAATATAAATACACACAGGTAATAAATTTGCACTGCATACTTTCAATTTATAAAGATAACAAGAAATAACTGACATATGTTTAAATTTTCTTCGTATCTGGTTATCACACAGGTAGGTACAATATTAGAATGCTACAAAACATGTTTATTACCGAAAATCAGGATTCATATGGCATAAATAAAACCCACAGAACAATTCTGATGTAAATAAGTATGTTTATATTTAACAACGCTTTCGAAATAAATGTATTTAAAAATTGGCTCTTTCTGTTCACATTAGATTTCTTTTAATTGGTAGATACTCCAGACAATAATAATAAATAACGCCTTAGCTAATATTTTATATCTGTTTTATTTTACTCTATAAAACGAACAACACAATTTAATATCAGTTAAAGCTCATTTTAACTTTCAACCTATCGTTTATATAATATTGTCTGGTATGTCGCCACATACCAGACAATATTATATAAACAATAGCCAAAATTGGCGCATCGATCTACGGCGCTGGAAAGGTGCTATATTTAAATAAGGTACTACATGTTAATTTACTACCTAGCTAATCCTAACAGAAAACAGTTTTTAAAGTTTTTAGTAACGTGATGCACTTAGATCACTTTGGAATGCATCGCATGCAACGCATCACTTGCGTATGAATGTAATGCGGATGGACGATCGCCAGCTGTAACACCTCAAAAAAAGTTATTAAACACAACATATTAGTACTGACGTCTCAAAATTTTGCCACAAGCCGCGGTGATGGATAAGCGTAAATATAGCTGTATGTCCTCGCCATTGACTCGAGGAAGTGTGTGATGGATTTGCGCAGGTCGAGCCATCGATGCGACGCGGCCTCCATCTGATCCGTCGGTTGTTTTGAATAAAAAATGTCAGGTTGGCGCGACGTCGCCGACGGACGCATTTAGCCTGGCCACTGGCCAAATTCATTGCAAGCGCCCCGCGTCCCCCTCGTCTACCCTAATAACAAGGTCGTCCTAGTAAATGCAATTCGTTACACCCTTCGGTAAGCTCTCCCGAATTATACTCCATCTGCTTCAGTTTTAGAGCAAAACAAATAATTTACCTATATGCCACCTTCAAAAACTGTCAAAGCATAGTCTGTATGAAATTTGAATGATTACAAATCATTATACTGCATTTTCTACAAAATATATCTAAGTAGTTAATTGGTAACTACTAACAAATAAATTGTTTATGAAACTTGAAAAATAAATTGTTTACCTACCCTTGAAGGAGACCAGTCGATTGAACGCTTATTTCGTACTTCAGAATGTCATGGCCCGTCTTTTAGCTTTATCTATGTGCCACATTCATACAATGTGTTTATTGTGCGTATTTATATTATAACACGTGCAATTCTGAAAACTAGGCCGTTTACTAAGTGCCCAACCTCATTGTTCGTCATTTTAAACGAATTGTTTGTACATGCACTCATAAATTTAAAGTTTCGCACAAACTCCAGGCGAAATAAAACATGCCTTTGAAGAATTCTAATAAAGAACGAGGATCATTCGTCTTCTGAACTTTAGCGGTTGGACTTCAAACATATCCATATTTCCAGCTTAAATAAATATTCATATGTTAAGATTGGCACAGCCAGCGTCTCCGAATTTTGCATTTGTAATATTCAGCATTTAATTTTAGAATTTATTCAACTTCTTGAGTAATATGACCGTTTTATCGTATTCAAACAGGATACATTTCGGCAAACCAGCAAATCATCAACTAACACTATTCACTTTTAGATCTATAGCTATAACATACAGATAATTGATAGACACAAACATAGTAATATTGGGTTAGCGTCGAGAATTACATGATAATTTAATGTAGTATTTAGATACTGCAAATATAGAGGCAGTCTCAAACTACAAATCTAAAAAAGAAAATGAAAACAATACTAAGAGCAATTAATCAATTCCAGGTGACACCGGGCTCTCCCGCTGGCCGGGAACTCGTCCGCGGTGACATCATCGCGAAAATCGACGACTACGACGCACGCGACCTGCGACATGAGGACGCACAGAATCTCTTCAGGAATGCGCAGAAGCAGATCAAGATTGTTGTGCAGAGGTAATGTCACCAAACATTTGTTACTCGCTACGCTCACGAAAATAAAATATGAGCAGACATGTAGTCAATGTTTTCGGCCTACGACATTTGTTATTTGAAGAAGAATTTCGACACTGTTAACAAAGAGTAAATCCATTGATATCATAAACCTTGTGAGGTTGGTCATGGTCAGACTAACGAATATCAGGAGTACCTAAATTGTAATAGAATTGGCAGATATACTGAAAGAGGACGTTGACAACATTACGTCGCAGATATTTTTAATTCGTCTTTGTTTAGGTCTGACAATTTTGAAAAGTTTTATTATAGAGATAAAGGTAAATACATTGAGTGTGTGCACAGGGGCGGGTCGAGTGCTCACCTGTACTCGGTGCCACGCACCCCGGGCAGCTTTGTAGGGCGCGTGCCCACGCCTACCTTCTATCACGAGTTCGCTGAGTAAGACTGCACTAGGTGTCATCTCTGTTGCCCTTCACCTAGCTCGCGGTTTATTTATGTTGCCTGTGATACTGAATTTACTGGAAATTCTAAATTTAATTTCACAACCTTTGTCATCAAGCTATCAGATTATCATATTGCCAGATTATTATAATTATAAATTCTATAATGTCAGGCGCCTGTCCTTGATCTGACGTTACATTTTGAAGTGTCTTTTGAAGCCATCAATGTAGTAATGGTAATAGTATCTTAAATTATGAATAGAATTTTAGGATTCAGTATCACACTGCATTTTGAAATATGTAGTGCGTTGCGTCATGTGATAGCGCATATATATGATTGCCTGTTAAATTAATCTCCTTATATCTATAATAACATTCTAAAATTAACCATGTATAAGTTATTGATATTGTAAGCATACGAATAATATTTAATCGGATAAGATATATTATAATGATAATATTTGCACACTTAAAAATATTTGTTGTTAAAAACAAACACATAACAGACGTTTGAAAGTCAACAAGAAGAGCAAAGACATTATATTGTTTGCTATCGTTACTATTTCATGCATGTATTATATCCGATACACTATTTATGATGTTAACAAGTTATTTTCTAGTTAGTTTCGATGTTTCTGTGTAAAAAGCAGATCGTGTATGCATATCCTATATGTTTTGTTCGTAAATATATGTCTAGATTACTATAATAGCATTGCATCTATCCTTTAAATGTCTATAAACATTCTTGGACGAATTAAATTTCCCTAGTACCAGTCGGCATAACTATGATTTAAACTATAAGTTTCGATTATATTACTTTTAAAATGGTTTTTAATTCGTCCAAAATTAAATGTGATTTATTTGTATATCTACATTTATAACATAATTGCAATTTCTCTACTACACCTACAACTGGTCGAAAACATATCTAATAAAGATACGTGTAAAAACATGTCGTAGTAAAATTATTACGCCGCTTGCACAAGTTTACTGCCAAATATGTGGCCTTACCCCTTATTTCAAATTATGATTTACTTATGCCATTTCTCGAAATAATTTAAATCTATAGCTATCAAATGATGTAAAATGATAGATAATGCGATTTTTTTACCGGTTGTAGAGCATTGTATTAACAGCACTGTTGAACTCCCTACATGTCATACTCATATCGTACCATGTGTAGGGACGTGGACCGCGAAGGACCGCGTGGATCTGGCACGCCACTAGCGCCACGATCGCCCGTGCCAAATGCCGCTGCAGCACCATACAGGTATCATTGCCATTATCATTAATTTTTTAGGTTTTTTTAATTTATTAGGTTCAAACTAAGCGAGGGATATTACTTAGCAATCTTTTTACTTTTAATGTAATAACCTTCTTCTCGTATGCAGAGAAACTATAACTTGGAATTTAAACATACTTATCTATTGCATGGATAATCATTCATAGTCAAGTGCCGTTCAATTGTGAGTGTCTTATATTTTCCCTTTCAAAACCAACATATTCAGTTCAAAAAGAAGTAATTTCTTATATGGTGGCGAAATCTGCATACATTACCGGGAACTACAAAATAAGCCCAGTGTTGATCCATATCAAGATAGCAATATTACGTGAAAATTATACAGATAAAAAGTATTTAAAGTTATTTGCTAGTACAACACTTACTGACAACATATAAAAAAACGATTTCTCCTATATAGAGGCTCCATACAAAGCTGAATTGCCAATGTAAAAAATATAGCATTTGTATAAAGAATGTAATTAAAACCAAAACTAAAAATATCAGCGCAAGAATTTTTATACCACGTGTTAGTTCTTTTACAATGTTAAAGTCTAAAAATAATTGTCCAATTTTAAGAAAGATAAAAGAGAACAAATAGCTTCTGACAGAATGTCCCAATGACTGAATAATTTAAGCGCAGTAACGACAGCTGAGAGATTGAGCCAAAGGTCGACAGTCTCATTGATGCTATTATAAGAAAAGTACCTACCTATACAAAACATTGGAGTCAAATCTATAATACAACTCAAAGTTTAAATACTTATATGAAAGCGAAAAGCGATTTTGCTCAATGTATGATATTTTGGACAAATCCTTACCTTACAATTTTAGACTTAGTTACCAAATTTTACTAGACTTCACTTTTTCATGGCAGCAAGTGAAGTCCAAGTAACAGTCCTGCTATAAAGTCAAAAGTACCTTCCCAATACTTTACTCTAGTCCAAAAGTAGGCTTGTTTTGACACATTATTTTCTCCGTATGAAAGTCTTTATTGTTTTTAGGACACCAAGCCCACTGCCCGCCACTGCGTGGCGCGGCCCGGAATCTCTGCCACGCACGCCTGTACGCGACCATGGCCCGCCTCCAGCGCCCGTCTACACCTACCCCTTGCAAATGGAGGGAGAGTACAGGACTCTTATGCTGTCGCCATCGTCTACACGCACCGATGAAACTATCGACGAGTCCATTGGAAGTCAGGTTAGTACTTTTTTATATTGTTTTTGGATTTCGAGCAATGTCGGGATAATTACAGTATAATCAAATAAAAATCAACATAGATAATAGAACTAATGCGCTGTTATATTAATTTTTTTCCGACGAGAATGATGACCTATCTAAGAATTGCTTTTATCGAACTGAACGACGGGCCAGTTAATAAATGGCCGCGATCAACCCTTATATTATAGAAAAGCTATATAGATTTTATAAGATTTGTGACCAAAACCTTCTAAATCACAAATTGTTTTGTTGACAAGAAGAACTGTTCGCCATATTTATAAATATCAGCAATATTTTCAGAGCTATTTGAGATTTTAGAAGACATAGAAAGTCCTCTAAAATCTATGAATGAATTAATAAATTCTCATAGTTAAATTTTCTCAGTAGCTGTGTGTCCTGTGACTAGACATTGTTGCTTATGCAATAGTCAATTGCGTTTAAGTAAAGAAGAATGTTTTATTAAATGGATTTTAAGTCGACTCTCTCTTGCCCTGTCTAGAGTTCTAGCTTATCTTTTATAATAGCGTGTTTCTAATCTAACGAAAAGCAAACTATCCTTACATTTAGAAATGTTTATTAAGGAATCTTAAGAGTACTTATATATTACAAAATGTACAAAAGACACGCGGGTTGTCTTCCAAACTAAATGATCACTATCAAAAGCAGCATTTATAGACACTTGATGTAAATGTAGGACCTCTTTGTATGATGGTTATATACAAAGGGAGCCTACATTATTTGTAAGTCCTATGAAAGGCTAAATATTTTGCAGTTTATAATTGACACCAATAAAATGAAGTAGGTGGAGTACATTCATTTGCGTTTTAGAGTTGCAAGTCCTAATTACACAATTATTATAAAATAAAGTCACCCGCCGCGGCTGTTAGCGGTAAACTCAAAAACCACTAAACGGATTTGCATGCGGTTTTCACCAATAGTCGAAGTGATTCATGAGAAAGGTTTAGGTGTATAATTTGTTACGTTCTACCCGTGCTACGCTGGGGCGAGTCGCTAGTTGACAATAATTATTTTGTGTAGAACTAGTGTTCTGATAACTTTTCTATAAAATTGTATTCTTCTTTGAGCTTTTACGAAGTCGCTCTTTCTCTACATAAAAAGAAAACTCCTGGATAACGAACATAGACTCACCTTTGTCCTCCTTCTTGCTATGTACCTACAGAAAAATCTTACACTACTTCTTGCTTTCTTCACCAAAGTTGTTATTTTCTTATTTTTAACATATGTTTTGATGTTGTAAACATCACAACATTTACAACATATACTTCAACGAAGATTAAATTATTATATATCATAACTCCATTGGTGATCATGTGTAATTACTTACATAATTTGGTTCTTTGACAAAGCAGTGCTTGCTATTAATTACAGTATTCCACGTTTAATCTGATTAGATATAAGTACTTACCCGCTAAAATGAGCATTTAATTTTTTTAGATTAACAAGGCCTTATATGTGTTTATATTTAAACTTAAATGTTGCCAAATTCAGGACAATTTAGAAATATAGTCAATAATTTTACCTGAGCGGAGATACATGACCGGTTTTTTGTCTGAGAGATATTCATGATAATAGATAAATATCAAGTTGTCTATTGTAGCTGTAGCTCATCACATGGAAACAACAACGGAATTTCATAATAATCGATTTTACATTAGCATATGTAATAATATCGCGCTTTATAATGATATAAATATAGATCTTTCCCAAGTTATAAGATTTGCTGTGTGATTAGGCGTTAATGTCATACATTTTACCGGAATTAGGTATACCTCACAATTAGGTCCCTAAATATTTCTGGTATTTACAAATATTCTTTATTTTGTGTCTCACTCCTAGTGAGACTCATTCTCTAACTCCGCCTATGTACCTACTTCTGATTAATTTTGTTACGAATTCCACAATTCAATTTCCACTGTTAAACTTTTCCCGGTGACACGAGTCACGAGCGACAGCCTTCGGTGTTATCTATGGACATCACTGCTAAACCTGGCAACACAGTGTGACAATAGTGTAAATGCGGGTGCAATTTAAATATCATACTTAGGTACACCTCATCGGTAGGCATAGGTCTATTATACCTGCATTTCAGCAGCTACGACTTCATGTAGCACGGTATCTGGACTCCGTACCTACTAACATTTCTTGACAGAAGAATCCAGTAACTCTCTCTCGAAACATGGCAGTCGAATTCACTACAACTACCGCTGCGCCACCAAAGTAAATTTATTTGAACTTCTTAAAAATGGTTGATTCAGAAAAATATTCGCTTACCTAACCGAACCTACCTCCAGGTTACTATTTCCAAGATATTCTGGATATGTCATTTAAGTTCTAGCTGGTACCTAATTATAATTCCGCTAAATCATATTTTATTTTATTAGAAGTAATAAAAATAATGTTAGTTCAAAAATTCCTGTAATTGATATAACTGTTTAGTAACTTAATGACATTTTAATATTTTATAGTGTCGTAAAACATTTTATACGCTTCTTGTTGTTCATAAAGAACAGTTCCCCGCGGTTGCAGAAAGAATTTTTCAGAGCGGTCTCTAGTAGTTCCACAGATTAGCGCGTTCGATCAAAAATACAAACAAGTTCTTCAGACTTATATTAGTATAGATAAATAATATAAAGTTCCCATACGACTTCTAAGTTACGGCCAAAGGCCAAACAGGTTCTACGTCAGTAATAAACAGCGAACAATGAGAAAATACCTATACCACACTAAGTGCATCGTTATTTTGTTTAGAAATAAATAGTTGGAGACAGTGCTTTATGAGCCTCACGAACTGAATGGGTCAATAGATTTGCGATTTATCAAAGAAAAGTAAAATATCACGTTTTATGCTAATTTTAATTTTAGTTTGCAAAGCTAGTAAAGTTATGTTTACCGATTGAAAGCTTTTTCAGAAGAATTTTAGAAAAGATTTTTGAAAACCAGCAAGATAATTAAGTATCTATACTTACCTAAAGTTTAATGCCAAATCGCCAATGTACTCACAAGATTCGAAAAACAACTGGGTATACTTATTGTTCATTAGCAGATTTAATGATCAGGAATTAGTAATTACTAACTAAACAGGACCGTTAGGAGCAAAGCCAACCAACCATTCCATTCCAAGTTTTGGAGAGATAGATTACCTCTCACATGAATTGAAAAATAATAGTCTAGGGATTGACGTACACATTTTTAGTCTGAGACACCTGACTACATCACATTTACATAATTATGCGTTTTTATACCAAATGGTGTGTACGCATCAAACAACATTTGACTTGATTCAAGTTGTTACATTTCTTTTTAATTGGCACCAATTCTACTCTCTGTCAATATAAATCTGTTGGCAAGCAGACTATAAAACCAGATCTTACGTTATTCCTATATTATAAAAAAAAAAAACACTTGAATTCACTAAAAGATATGGAAATAAAATTGGTGGATGCATCGGGGAATGGCGACGGAGTGAAGTTAGAGTGACCCCGGCGCGGTCTGATACTGATTTATGAAATTGGATTGGAATGCCTAGTTTATATTTAGATCATCAAGGTTTCCAGTGTTACTTTTTACTTCGAAACATATTGTATGCTTACATAGTACCTACGTAACTAATGTTACATGCGCTGATGACTTCACACTTATCCTTGATTTAAGATATAGGTTAACTATGTTATGCTAATTTAAAATCGTGACGTATTTTGGATAACTGCCAATTTTATAATATCGTCTAATAACGTCGAATAATTAATTAGAACCTCTCGACGACGAGACTAGAGCACCCGACAACAGAATCTATAATACCCTAACTACTCCAGGCCAAATAAAACACAAATGTAGTAATAATTCATCGAAGTTTTAGAACGTTCCAGAGCCAGGCTAAATTCGTTTTCTGAATCATGAGCCTCAATAATAGATGATCGCTGCGGTCGCGACTCTAATACCTACAATTTGCAATGAATGTAGATACTCATTAATTCCACCGGTCTTTAACATTTCTGATACCCAAATCAAATTCATACCGTCCAACGTTGTCAATTTAATGATGCAGTCAATAGACACCTCTTTTTTGATTTTGTGTTTATGTACTGAACAGTAATTTATAAATCACTTGATTTATTCTCTATGTAAGATATGACTTACAAATGTTAATTTATATTATCTTTGCTTATGAAAAATATTTGGAAAACATAAATTTTATATGTTTTATGTGGCGCAAGGCTCTGCGGGCGCGCGGTGGGTTTTCGCCCACGCTGACGCCTATTTTCCCGCCATATTTCCAAAATAGAATGCATTGAAATCGCGTTGTTTACGCGGGAGAGGACGGCTGGAACGGCAGTTCGCGATCATACGCTGCACGGCACACGTCCGCGCAACTGAGTGCTACTACCATGGCCGTCAACCCTAATTTCTTCCCCAACGGATACCAGGATCCCATGCATCCTGAGGACGAGGTCGTCACCAACTGGGTGCGTGCGACAATTACATATAACACTAGAGTATATTCTCACCTACCTAACTCCTCGTAAACAGAAGCATGTGTAGTGGTTCCAATATTGGTATTAAATTGCAAATGATGTGGAACGTCATTGATTCAAGCGTTAACGGTATATATTATGTTGGAGCACAATCTAAATTTGGAGCACTTGAGAGCCGCGCGTAGTGTTACAAAATATGTGATGTAATAACTCAACCGCGGACTTAACCATGTAAATTTTCCGGCAAAAATCGTAAGTGTCTTTCCAAGAGGATGTACTTTTTAAAAGACTTTGCTATAACCGCCATCTATGTTCTTTTCAAGAGCGTTTATTGTGAGAACGCATTTGTCGTGAACACGCAATTTATTAAAAAAATATGAGCTGAGATTTCCTCATTTTTATGTAGCATACGAATTTTCAATTTTAATATTACCATTACACGCAAGTATAAGTAAAATATACTGATGTTTATTAGCGCCAAGGAAAATCATTATGCTGATAGCTAAGTAAGCTTTTTATACATTCTATGTATAAAAAGCCACTAATATGCAAATAATAAACCTGCCAATTTTCTCGTTTGTCTAATTCGACGTATACTTATACCTTCCACCTTCAAACTACGATGTCAAAAGAAATAAGATATTTGTTACGTGCTAATTTTTAGAGTTGCTTATCTTGCTGAATCCATCACTATCAGAAGATTAATTCATTATCAGATCAATAATTCAGGGTATACTAATGAATTAAAAATTTAAATATTAAATTATATTAGTTGTAAAGATGAATTTGAATGAATTACTATCAGCTAAGTAGCAGTAATTTTAAAATTGTCTATATATAATAAACGGAACTATAATATAGGTAATGTATATTTGATTTATTTGTTACGAGTATGAAAAGTTGAATTCTTACTAATATTATAAAAGCGAAAGTTTGTATGGATGTATAGGTGTTTGTTACTCTTTCACGCAAAAACTACTGGACCGATTGCGATGAAACTTGGTATGTAGATAGCTAGAGATCTGAATTCACACATAGGCTACTTTTTATCCCGATATTTCCACGAGAACGGGACTTACGCGGGAGAATCCGCATGGAAAAACTAGTCCAGATTATTTCAAACTATAAAGACATTCAAAAGACAAATTGCCAATATTTTAACATATGAAATTTTGACTCTGCGCATACTGGATTATTTGTTAATTATTTTATGGGTAACCATACAAATATAGAGAATCCTCTTTGGTAAACCTTTAAAGTCACAATAAGCTATAGCCAGCAAGCTGAGCTTGCCACATAACGTAAGGAAAACGATGTAGTATCTACACATATATCAACACCGCTTTAATTAAAAAAATCACTTAGATTCGGGCAGAGAGCACACATTTTAACTAGGTAGGTTGACTGTTTCTTGTCCTTTGACTAAATAATTAAACAATAATTGCTTTTACAAGTCTTATATGAAAGCTATGTTTCTATATGCATGGAACGTGTATCCTACGCCCTCCTTTTGATATTAAATTGCCAGCTGTAAAGTTATTTTGGCATCAATGTCACATCACTAAAATTTTTACACCCACTTAATCTTTCAACACGAATGTGTGACACGAACGTAGGTACACATATGTAATGCTAATGATGATTAGTCTCCATACCAACATTAGGATCATTACTAAAATTGAATGCAAAATTATACAGTTTAATTACATTTGTTCGGTAATGCCTATTCGAAATTAATAGCAGCAATAATAATATTTGCTTTAATTTGGTAACCGTTTGCTGACTATGTTCTGTGTAGGCATGTGGTTACCTACCATTCCAGTCGGTTTACAGCTTCGTGTGCAAAACAGTCGAAATAGAAAGGCGTAATTAGTGATACTGGATAAGCCTAAGCTGAAGATTCAGTAATTCATAGTTTTACTTGACTCTGTTAAATATGTTTAAGTAGCTTTGCTGATAAATCGAAAACAATAGCATCGCAATCGCAATATCGCATTCATAGTTTAGTTCTAGTACATTCAAACCAATTTTATTACGAGTGATCTTTTCTTATTATATTATTGCCAGCTATTGATGATTTGCCCGACTATAAACTTTGGCAGAGCCAATATCATATTTTGGCACCATTGAAACTTGAATACTTGTAGAATGAATGGGCAAATGATAAATTTGCAGTCAATGGAGGCATTACTAAAATTATTTGCACTTTACTCAAACCAAGCTAAACGTATTATAAATTTGACTAACATAGAACATTGCGTCAGTGTCGAAAGCTCCACGCTTTTGTAAACATCGACGCAAATAAACGATCTGTGTAGTTTGCACATTGGCACATATACCTACCTACGATTCTAAACGAACATTGCTAGAAGTGCCATTTATTTTACTAAGACAAATTGAAGCCTATACTCGCAATATCAATCTCTATGCAACAATTTGCTTCTATGAAAATCGCCCACGACCTGAATATTATACAACTGTATAAATATAACGAAATCGTGTCAGAAGTCATATCATAACCCACATGAAATAGCCTCGCGTTATTATTAGATGCGACGCGAAGTACGAACCGTGAAGTTTATCCGCTAAACTTTGCGTGAACAGCCGAGATTTTTTTAAAGAAGACGGCGCCTGATTGGTTTTAGCCTCGGACTGATATATATTATATGTACCGCGTGAAGGAAATCGCTGGCATTTTAATTGCTTCGACAGGAACCTTCGAAAAGGTCACCTAATGCAACAAGCGTCAACTGGATTACATATCTAAATGTACCTAGGTACATAACAACAGTAACTGAGAACTATAAAACAAAACAAAACTTTATGTGCTTCATCGTTCGTTTTACGTTCATGTGTCAGTTTATGTGCCTAACTCGTACGCTATATTTAGCCTGCGATGTGAGCCAACTATTCTAGATCATGGTTGTATATTTGATACAAACAACATTGGCTTTTTCATCTACAATATCATATCAAGAGCATATCTAAATTGACCTTCAAATGCTTTGCAAAATATATGTACCTATATTTTGTTTTTACAATATCTATAACAAAGGTAAAATATGAAAAACATAGGAAGATAAATTAAATATTAGAAGTAATACTTGATGTATTTTCCTATGTATTCCATTGTTATTATGACAAATTGATAAAATATAAGTAGGTAAGTAATTTACCACGAAAAGATTAGTTCAGTTTCGAATTCAAAGTAAGAAATAAAGATTCCAAACAATTTGAATTATGAGAAAATACAATCAAAACATTATTTTGTTTTACTGTTATACTCGCTGCTAAAGATAGACTACCGTTCGAAAGCGCAACGTGCAAAAAGCTCTCGTATCACGTATCTCTACGTGATAGTTAAAATGCTAATAGGCAGAACTTTTATTATATATTTATTCGCTGAAAAGCCAGCTCTCTGAACAAAATCAAAATTAATTGATGTGTAGGTAAACACTTCAGGACATCGAAATTACAGTTACTAAGCACTTTATGTAGATTCAGCAAAGCATAGGCGTATAGTTGCTATGAGAACAAGATCCGTATAATCGACTAGAAGAAATGTTCGCAGAATCGTCGATCGTTTTAACGTGACGTGGGTGACGTTTTGCAGCCGTACCGCACGACGCCGCTGGTGCTGCCGGGCGCGAAGGTGCGGCGCGAGCCCGGCCCCACGGAGAGCTACCTGCGCCACCACCCCAACCCCGCCATGCGCGCGCCGCCCAGCCACGACTACCGCGACACCCTCATGCGCCAGAAGGTAACGACTAACGCTACACCACTTCGCTACACAACGTCTTGTCGACCATACGACTCGCTCGTTTGGTCTTACACTTTGTTTTATCATAGGTACCGTGTCTAAATTATAAGTTATAACGCTACTTTCAAATTCAGAATTGTCTTAAGATGCAAATATAGTAGCCAAAGATTCAATGATTACAAGAAAATGCTATGTATATTAGGTATATTTTCTATACAGCGATAGTTTTCAAAGATCTGTATCTAATTAATTGATCAGATAGAAATTGCGTATGAGCTATCTAACATTGCCTTCTTCTCCATTAAATATGCATGTGGATTAGTAGACACAAATAATAAACAAGGGTTCCACTAAAACATTTTACGTGATGCATATTTTTCAAATAAAATAAATCCAATATTTGAACTTGGTTATAAAAATGTTTATATCTGAAAACGCAAAATAAAAATGGGAGTCGAATTTTACACTTACAATAATCCCTGTGTTAAAGCAGTGTAGATATTTTGATGACGTTTATAGCTATAATCCCACTTAAAAGTATTTAGACTGGCTGAATCAAAGATTTATTTTTACACGAGGCATTGCTACAAATATTACATTCTCGCTATTTATATCCTTTATCTAAGAGGCGTAGTGTAACTGTACCTACTTTATAATTTAGCGTAGGTAGGTACTTATATTCAAACATTCTAGGTCCATTTAAATGTCTTCTTCAATGTTCGATTCCTCAGTGCTGAGGACTTGATTCTTTTGTAATATAATTTCAATGAATCTCTAGCTTATGACTTCTCCTTTAAATGTAGATGTTGCACGATACTCAACGTACACGCACGTACTTTGCACGCACACATACACATTACATTTTCACACACTAAAACTGTACAAAAATATGCTCACATTGAAGTACAATCGTAAATGTAAAATAGTTTTTGACTCTTTTATCATTGATAGTTAGAAAATAAGAAGGAGAAATAAAAATGTAAAGTTCATTATCTAGAAACTCTTTTTATGACGTCATTGATTGTTCGTTTAGTGTAATTAGTCCTTCTTGTTTCTCTTGTATGTTTACATCGCATTAATGGTACTGACGTAGCGCACGGAATGACTAGTACAATAGTGTTTTTGATACAAATCAGGTGGCCGAGTCGGTGTTGCAGCGAGTGGTCGGCGATGAGGCGAATAAGGTGGTGCAAACTGTGTGGCAATATCAGCTTCAAGCATGAGCGACAAACTTCTGTTACGAAGCCGGTCGTCTTGATACGATACATTGCAATAGTACTTTGATCTAACATACTTGGAACTTTAGACACTTTAACAAGATATTTGACTTGTGTACATAGTAGGTGGTTGCATCTTGCTTATGTAAAAACCCTAAGTAGCTTGATCAGACAAGGACCCGTTGACTTGTCCTTTCAAGTCTACAAAATATTGAATGTTACACACAGAGTAAAATGCAACTATAACCTATGTGTTATTAATTCCCTTAATATAAAAAAATTGTTTTAAATATCCTTCGATTCATTTTTGTATCCACTTTTGCAATATATCGTAAATCTCATTCTCATATGTCTATACGCCATCTTGTTTGAGCTTTTTATGCCTTGAAACTGATTATTTATCGTCGAACATACCTATTAATATAGTTATTAAAGAGAGTAACTACTTATAATTCAATATCAATATCTGTAGACCAAAATCAATCATAAGTAAATAGGATATTAAAAGTCATTCATTTCAAAATTTGTATGCATTTTACAATTTGGTTTTGGTGTGCACTTGGTTAAATTTAAAAATATTGCTGTTTTCCGTGAAATTGTTTGTTATTGACATACATAAAATTGGTGTTTTAACATTTAGAAATACATTTGTAGCTGCTCTCCCACGTTTTAAATGTTCAGTTGCAGTGAAAGTTGGTGATGACGTCACTATATATTCTTCGTATCGCTTCAGATGGTGCACAAGCAGTTCAACTCGCCGATCAATCTCTACTCGGAACAAAACATCGCAAACTCTATCAGGCAACAGACCTCGCCGTTGCCGTGAGTATCACGATAGTCATATATAAAACAAATTAGGAAAATATCACAGTATTACCTTAGTTACCAGTATTATACTAGTAAATATTTGAGAACGTTAGCAGTACACACAAAAGTTCGCCGCCGTCAAGTAAATGTAGTGTCAGTCATCCTGACTACGCATATCTTGGCAATGAATTTGAACAACATGGACGAATGCCAAACACCGTTACATAAGAACATCCACTTCTGTAATATACAAATTCTGTAAATAATTTTTCTTTAATTAATGTGTTGAACAATATTTTCCCATGCTTATTCGCCACACGATGCACATGGACCTGCGTCTTCAAAAACCTGATTTCAAAATTATTTAGTAGGTATAAGTGGTATATATGTACATAGAAGGAATACATCGGAGGAATAGCATATAAGTAATGATTCACATAATAATTAAGTATTTCTCTACTTACTTAGCTCTAACGGCTATTACGGGCGGCCGCACGTTGTCAAGAGGCAAGTGTTTTACTAGACCGCCGCCAAACAACAGTCGACGCCCATCCTCATGATGCATTAATGCTTTATTTTATTTTTATTTTGCTATTTTTCGATTCTTGCGTACTTGGTCTGTTTCACTCCACGCTCAGTTCTTATCGTCAAGCATGGTGACGACGTCGACATGTTGACAGCAGTACTGGAGTTCGAACATTATATACACGACTCCTCATGCGCTCCACAGTCACGCGACTACATTGTGTGATCACGTGTGGCGGACACTATACACGACGTAGCTCTTAAGTAATTTATATTTATCTATGTAATTGAACTAAATAATATAATTAAGGTAGAGAACTTATTCTACATAATTAATGTTAGTATTTTTATCGACCTATCCTTCCTGAAACACAAACATAACTAAAACTCGTACACGTACTAACCGCTTCCGCGATCCTTTAACGTTCCTATCGGGTCGTATCTAATGTGTTTTCTCTCTATTATTTTGTTGCGCCCGCTAACCGACTAAAAACTAACGCCCCGCCCGCGCCCGCGCCCGCGCTCGTCCCGCGCTCGCCCCGCGCTCGCCCCGCGCCGCAGCCACAAGCCCACGCTGCTGTACGACCCCGCCAAGTCCGAGACCTTCCGCGCGCTGCAGGAGGAAGGGCTGGGCGGCGCGCTGCAGGAGGTGCCCACGCCCGTGCAGACCAAGGTCTTCACGGCGCCGCCGACCAAGGTACGCCATGCTGACCTCTTACTCACACCCCCGCGCCCTCGGCAATCTTCTTTCACCTAATATATAAGTACCTACGAGCGATTGGTAATGTAAACAACACAATTATTTGTTCTATATTTAAACACGTTGTTTACGACTTCAACTACTTGCGACATCCATAGTTCTAAATACGTCTTAGCGCCAATTATCATAGATCCGTAATTCGATTACTAGTCATTTTGTTTGGTGAACGAGGACTGCCGAGTTATATAAACCCGTAGACGTAATTGCAGTTATTAAGTACCTACCTGATACTTAAGATATAGAAGACATTCTAACTATTAGCCTTATTACGAACTACATATTATGATGTGACCACTGAATCCATTACGTCATTATTGTAGACTAGCTTCTAGTGTTATTCAACGATAGCCTTTGTTAATGATAGCGTATATTTCTATTAGGGAGGTATAAAGGAATAATTAGTATCTGTTTAATCGTTCCACAGATTATATTTACCCCCACAAATAAAAACGTTTACTTTTTTATAATATTAAAAGATATAATACCAAAATTCGAATCTCGAATTGTGCATAAATAGTATTGTCGTTCCAAAGGTATGTTCAAAAATCAGTGTCATTTATGAAATGTTTACAAGACTTGCTAGCCTAAACAATATCCAATTAGCGTTTTGTAAATTTTGTTTTGTCAATTGTTATTTTGACTTAAAAGTCAAAATAACAATTGTTGATAAAAACGTCAAACAGAGTTACTGGACATTTCACATAGGATATTCACTTGGCAAACGAATAGTTAATATCATTTAGCTATTATAAGTATTATATTGACAATACTTAATGGGGGCTATCGTTTTCGTGCTCAACAGTCGGCAGCAATAGCGAGTAAGGTCCTGTCAATCTTGTCGAAGCTGCCATCAAAAGCCGTATGGGTAGTAATACGACGGTTTCTATGGTTACTTTTAAAGTGACTATAGAATATGATTTCTTGAGACCTTACTATCCACTGGCACCTCTAGCGGTGAAACGAAACGCGATAGCCTTCATTTCGTGAGTGCCATTTCAGTTTCTATCGTGTATCACAATATCTAGGTGCTGTAGATACAATTTTATTTGTAATAATTTAGCAATTTAAAATAGCTGAACAGACAATAAGAATATGTAAATATTTGCCTACCTTAGGTTAGATGTGGGCGATGGCTTCGCCACTGTCGCCGCGCCGAGTGTTTGTGGGTTCAATCTCTGCACAGGACAAAAGTTTGTGTGGTCCACAAATGGTTGTTCTGGTCTGAGTGTTCCTTGTCTCCGATGTTTGAATGTTTGTAAAGTAACCTGCGACACAGGAATTATTCCCAGTGCTGGCGTAGCCCTTTTTAATAAAATATTTATAAAAAAGCTTACACGATTCAACCATTTTTATGAATAGGTATGTTTATGCTTTGTCGATGTAAGTATAGTCACTATGATTACGACTACGTAAAGCCTATGTTTATGTTAGCTAGTTTGAACTAAAAGCTATTATCATTTTCTTCTAAATGGTGTTAGTATTATTTTATTCTATTATACCTTAGTGTCATGGTCATTACCATAAAATAAATTTCATGGCAATGACCATCAAACCAAGGTTAACGATGACACAAATACAACGCAGCCTTGATACACATTATTTTGTCTTTTAAACTGTTCAATTTAAATTTACAAATGTGCTATCTGCAAACTGTTTTAACTCAATAAATGTTTTATACAATTGAGAATAGACACACCGAACTTCACTTCCTTGTTTTAAAGACATTGTTCTATTTATTTAAAAACAGCGTATTCGAATAGCAGTTATTTTTCTTTTCCCCGACACTTTAATTTATTCGTTAAAATTATGATTTTAAAATAGGCTATCATTCCTGTTACCTATTATTATGCTCCATCCATTATCCATCAACCATTTATCAAATTCTAATACTATTATATCTACCTTCTTAGGTGTAGTAAATTTTGCCATTTTCCTGTACCGCACCTGTTATTATAATTTAAACTTATCACAAATGTAATACAAGTATTGTTTACAGAAACATGCGCCAGTGCCGAGACCAACGAAACCTGAAGAAAAACCGAAAGGAAAACAAACGACCTTCGTAAGTATTGCAATTTAGTTTTTTATTTTCTAACCAAGGATTTATTATTTGTACTTACTTCCAAGTCCAACAATATAGTTTTAACATGATGAGGTTGGAATTAGATATTAAGAAAATAAGTACCTACCTATATATTTTTTATTTCAGCAACAGCTATTTTGTCTAATCTTTTAAATAATGACATATGTGTTTTTAAAAGGGATACTTTATGCTCAAAATCACTCCCATAGATTCATAATAATCGGTTAGAAAGCTAAGTTGCTTGCGACTTTTAGATCTACCCTCTGACAATCACACCATAAATGTTTCACCACAGCATAACACAAAACTTTGTGTAAATGCCGAGTAAGTAGGAAAAACGCAACGCTCACTAAAATCTTCCTCATATCAGTCTATTTAGTCAGCCGAGAGACGCAAATAGTAGGTACCTACCAAAAAAATCCAGACAGTTTTATTTGCTAAGGTCTTTATTAAAACAATTGGTACGTATGTTTCGTTGCAGGTGAATTCGCTACACGAGGAGCACATCCAACAGTCGAACTCGTTCAAGCGCCTCATGTACAACGTGCTGGGCGACACCGAGTTCTAGTCAAACCGCTCACCACAGTGTTCTGCCGTCACAGTGCAGGTTCCTACTCGTTATGGCACAGCGGACAGCACCCCGCTCACGTTCACACGTTCACATGACATCTCTACATCAAGTCACGCAACGCTTCTAGTTCCTAGCGTTGCATGTTGACTCACTATTTACTGTATTGCCATAATAACACAATGGACTGATTTTTTAGAATGGTTTTACGGCGGTTAGTTGCAGGCGCCAATCTTAGACGTAATCACTTGTTGGGTTAGCAACGAATAAGACTAACAAAAATAATTTTAGGAAGCTATTATTATAATGCTCCTGGCAGTGTGTAATATTATTTTTCGGTGGATTTAATTATTCTAATACTCGAGTATTAGTGCTATAATTTATATTTACATTAAGTAGAAAAGTAACGTTTATTTACTAAGTGTTGATTTTCTGTTTGTACAGAAATATATTGTTTATGAATACATATGAGAAATGTTGAGTGTACAGTCTAGTCACTGCGGCCAGAGCTCCGGTCGTACCCACGAGTATGAAATTCGATCAACCTTAAATAAATTATTTATTTTTATTTAATTATTTGTTTTATTTTTTACTTACCCCCACGAAGGTAGAATAAAAACTATGGCTAATTTCAAAATAACTATATTCATAACCCGAAGTTTACTAACGATGTTACACAAAGAAATAAAATACAGTCTTACAAATTTCATGAACGATAAGTACACAGATCGAAAAGAGAAATAATTTTGAGCAAACAAAAGAAACTAATAACTTATATCACAAATCACATTATATACGTACAGACAGGGGTGACGTCACGTGCTCAGCCCATTATTTACATCTAATTTATAATAATTTGTCTTCACTCACGTCATCAGCGTCATGTAATGTCCACAGCACACGCTATCGTACACCAAGGCGTCGTAGGATTCAAATGTTAACGGTGTAAACAATTTTTCAAATAGCCAATAAATTATTATATAAATAAATGTTAAACATAATACATTTTTAAATTACCAAATAAGGCACTACAATATTTTAATTTTGAAACGAACTCTTTGGATAAACATACATAGCACGTGAGACTCATGGAGATGGATACATGTTACAAGCACTCGAGATCGTATATTTATAAATTCAAAGCGATTATTTACATTCAGCGTTAGTTCTTAAACTTCGATTTTATAATTTGTGATATGTAAACACAATGTAAGTACACAAAATTAAGTTGATAATATGCATGTAACATCAGAAAACATCTCCAAGCACCCTAATAACCTCGCTTATTATAACTTATACCACAGACTGACCGGTCATCGTCGTATTACTAATATCCATATACAATAAATTTACAACATTCAACATGAAGAAGTAATGTAATTAGCTAATCAAAATTGAGTTAAAAGAGAACATCGTAACGTTAACAGAAAACTTAGATTGAACGCCAGCGATAGGTACATATTTGTATAAATTGAAACGACTAGTTTTATCTATTTATACAGAACATATTAATATTATTATAACAGAACAAGGGTGGTACCAGTTTTATCGACATATTGTTCACTTTTGGTATTATCAATTCATTACATAGTATAGTTAGTTATGGCACATTGGTATGCCGCTCAACTGTCTATAACGCGAGTATTATATAAAAATAATTAGGTAGATGCACGTAATAGCTTTGATAGAAATGAGAAAATCCATGTGTCACGGCTAACGACGTAACATAAAATAGCGTTATGATACTTCACCAACTATTTCCGGCGTACTAAAATATATGTTACCTAATTTTGGACTGATATTCACTTTTTATTTAGCACCAAAGTCCGAACTATTTTATTTAAACACTATCTATCTAAAATTCAATTAGCAATGTATACTTTTAAATAATGGATTCACTAAAGAGCTCAATTTAATTTAATGAAATTAACATAATTATTGTTGGATACTCGGCTAAATATAACATTATTATTAAATACCTAACTGCAACAACATTAAATAACAAAAAAACGACAAATGTTGCGAATTAATTACATTATACACTATGATTTGTAAAGGACGCCTAGTCAAACAGTTTTGCTAACCACCATTCCACGGTTCCTCTTACCTATGTCTTCCCACAGTTATAACTGCCTGAATTAGGGGCGGTATGCCTAGTTATGTCAGGTTATTGTATCCTAAGCATAAAACCAACATATCGCTCAAAAATGCAACAACAGTCGCCAATCTGATTTAACACAGGTGCTAGGTGAAGTATTTAAAGAAAAGTGATGCGTTCTATACACCTTTAATAAGATCTATAATATGAATAAGGTTCTGTTCATGTTTTGGCGCACGACATTTCAAATTGGGAAAGAACGAAGTTTTAATAATATTTCTCGTATTCATTAACTGATTTTATTAATATATTGCTACTTCCCTGTAAAATCTAAAATCGCTTACCATATTGATGTAAATGAAAGCGGAATTATTTTCCAATAGAATTAATATGGGCCAGTATATACGACGCGAAATCCAGATTCCACATTATTAGAATATAATAATTAATTATATTTGGCATAATTGATTGATTTGTAAACGATAGATTTTACGACAGTCTTATTTAACCTGTTGATTGTTGGAATGCCAAACGTAATTAAAAACCTATTGTGTCTCGCCGGTGTGCCGCTGCGACTCAATAGGTTATTGTAATATGCACTAAAAAACTTTTCACCACAAAGACCTTTCACATAATAAAGTCAAATTAGAGGCGAAGGCTCAACTAGATCAATTTCTAATATTGTGCGAGAAGATTGAAGAAGAATTATACAGGATGTCCGGTAATTAATGGATAACCTTGAAATGTCTTTTAGTAAAACCGAAGGCCGTTCAGAAAAAAGAAAGGAAAAAAAAATTTAAAAGTGCAACCGATATAAGCATAGCATACTTTTGACTGTCTATCTATTAGCATAATTAGTGTTTAATAATAAAACAACAAAAAACCAATGGATTTCATTCATTTATGGTCGTAGTATACAAGAAAGTTATACATGGTAATTAAAAAAAACACATATCTCAGGTAGTAGTTAGGATAGACTTTTTCCATATTTTTTTCTGAACATCCATCAGTTCCACTATAAGACATTTCCAGGTTATCCATTAATTACCGGACACCCTGTATATTAAAGAGCAATAAGTTCAAATACATATTTTCATATACTATAGAATGACGTAGTTCATTATGCATGTTTTACAAAAAGCTAAAAACAATTTGGGTCGGTTATCCTTTGTGTTAATACTATAACTATAGTTCGTTGAGGCAAATAACTCATTGAGAAACGTTGACGATTAGGATAACTCTACTATATGCCTACCCACTAGGAACCGATCTAAATCAAAGGACTAGAGTTGGGATAAAAAAAATGTTGACGACGTACAGTTTGCTTTCTGAAGCACGCTCGGTCAACCATTCAATAATAGAATAGTTGTGCTGCAAGGGACTAATATTACTAGACCACTACTGATAACACAGCGCCTATTTGAAAGCCTGGAAACCTTACTAAGACTCTTTGGCAGAAACGCAACACAAGGTTTTTGGATTCGGTCCTCTGCAGGCTAAAGGTACGTATTTCTCCAACTGCGATACTCCATTTGAGTAAAAAAATAGCTTAAAGCGAGGATGATACCGTGCCCATATTAATAATAATGGAAATAAATAGATGAAACTAACTGACTACCTAGGCAACTACTGAAATACACGAAATACAAGATCAGTAAAAGTAGGTAGAATAATGGCCACTTTCAAATAATTTTGGACTATAATTAAATAATTTTTAATTGTCCTCAATTATAATGTATTTACCTGTATCGAAACTAGTGAGACATATGCCGCATTTTCTTAAAATCTATTTATAGGTAAGTCAATAATTAATTAAATGCTATACGAACTGGCCAAGACTATTGATATAATGATCGGATTCTAAAATAAATCGAGACATTTTATAAGATATTCCAAATTTTATGGAACTTGATGGCATTCATGCAACTTTTGGTTGAAAGAAAAAAGAAACTAAGGTCAGCGTAGTACGCCTATGCCTATGCCCATCATGAAATATAAGCGCGAAGTTAGATAAACAACATTATGACAAGACTTTCGAATGCACAGTCCGAGATATGGCGTAATAACTCGTTCGTAGACATGCATGGCGATTAATATTGCACTTTTAGTTTATATGATTATATCGTAGTAAGAAATATATTATATAGTCAAGAAGTCACTTGATCAGGTGTTTTTATTGTAGGGCTTTTAACAATTCACTTACATATTAAAAAAAGAATTTCCTTTTTTGCCAATTAACAAAATACGCCCTTTAATGCGAGTAGTTGGCGAGAAATAGGCGGATTACTGTAATTGAAAGCCTTGCATCCATATGTGATGTCCAAAAAATATCAATAAGACCTCAGCAAATATGTAGGGATTGTTATGTCAACTACAAATTTACCGAACGAGTGCATCAGAACAGTTCCTTACGAGAGAGCCGACGGAAATGTTTGTATCGTTGAGATTCCAGAAAATATAAAACTTCACAATACATATAACGTAATTTAAACATACAGACGCATTGAACGTATTTGTGCTAATCGTGAATATCAATGTTGTCAGGAAGGTACATCACGACTACTTGAATCATTCAGTACGAATAAATACATATGAATTATTCCTCGACCATCTATATACATGAATATAATATATACTTAATAGTGTCGGCAACACACTCAAATCATAACATTACTCTTCATCCAACGGTAATATAAACATTGAAATTCTTGAAGCATGCCGTCTAAAAGTGGAAGAACGCACAAGAGCACACTCTAGTCTAAAATTGAATCTTAAGTCAAGGTGACTAAATAGTGGACTCACATTCTAAAGAAAACGCATCAAATGTACCTTCACGAATATGTGAAATGAAATAAAACTATTCTAGATGGTAATGAACCGTAGCGGGCTATACGTATACCTATAGCATGAACCGTATAATATGTAAACAACTTTTATAGGTAGTTTGGCCACTAAAATATAAAAGCACTGTAAATAAAATATGCAAATATTACACATTATTCGCATGGTGGATGCACCTTAACAAATATTATTTATGATTATCAAAGTAGAGGAATAATTTTCTACTTTAGGTACGATTATTACATCTGGCAGTTATTATTCCTATTAATTACGTTTTATATTCTGCAAGCGGCCTACAATCAAATCTTAGTTTATCATATCCATAAACGAAAGAAAAACAAGGAGGTAATCTGTATTTACACATAATATTCATGGACGTCAGGGTACAAGATGCAAGGAAAGGCGATCGGCGGTCACCGGGCGCCGGGCGGACCTGGACTATTATTATGATAATCACTATTTACACAATCCATCCCACTATGTACACTCGTCAGTCGTGATCGTCGGCGGTCGGCCGGCCGCGGCGCTAGTAGATCGTGTCGTCGGGGTACAGCAGCAGCGGCGGGTCGGCGCGGCCTCAGGAGGCGGGCGGCGGCGCGGGCGCGGCCGCGGTCCCGCCGGGCGCCGCGCCCGCGCCCCCGCCCCCGCCCCCGACCCCGACCCCGCCCCCGCCCCCGCCCCCGCCGCCGCCCGCCGGCAGCAGCGACTCGCGCGACGCGCGCAGGTTGGGCAGGGAGCGCGCCGCGCGCGCCACGCGCCGCGCCTCCATGGCCAGCAGCTCGCGGATGTCCGCCTCCAGCGGATCCACGCTGATGTGGTATACGCCACTCTGCACACCACATCAATTCATCAGATCTATTCATCATTTAATGTTCCAACGGGAATACCGAAGACATGCACTGGTAAATTTCAATGCCTACACTGCGATCGTGCAGTGTGCGTACGACCATGAGCATTGATTGAGATAACTTGTATCCCGGCACACCCCTGAGGTAATAGATTAGCTTGTAGGTAACACTCTATAAAAATAAATATCACGGAAGAAATAATAAAAAAATTGACACTAAGATCTTTTACAAATCTTTAATAATCTTTAATAATGACCTTTGTAAGCGGTTTAGAATTAATTGCTTTTGTGCTAGATCAATTACTTTATTTTCTATAAAGAAGATAATCTAATCTTTTTAACATCCTTTCCTACTTAATTCATTCTAATTTCAGTCTAATTCAATCAGGCCGTCATTCCGAATTAGCTATATGCGACCGACTGACCCCAGCCCCAAGTTTCTATAACCCTTGATGCCGTACATTTTCGTATTCACGGTATTCCTATACCATCTCCTCCCATTTCTCTACGGCTGAAACTGCGTCAAAGAGGATGGCTTGCTTACACCACCATTCTGTCTGTTTCAATCATCAAACGGTAATAGGCATTCGGACTGAAGCCTATTACGGTTCCCTTATTTTAGCTTGTTACTGTTCTTAGTATTGCATTTGCAGCGTCAGAGGAAACACAATCATGTCTATGAGCAACAGTTACCGTCCATCAGATACAATCAGATGGGTTCGCTGGACGGCCTGCCACCAAGAGCAACGAGAACGTAAATCTTATACGTTTCCTTCCTCACGACTTACACATTACATTGGTACCGATTTTGAATGCAAACAAGCTAATTTCAGTTTAAATCTCATCTAGTAACAGATGAGGTTATAACCGTTTACGTATCTTTACTAGTTATTGGCACTGTTACTGAGACTTCCTAACAGAAAACTTAATAACATTTTGTCGAGAATCGAAAGCCGTAATGACGCAGTCATCACAATCGCATTAGCTCAAGCACTCACATTTTTACAAATGCTGCCCTGATGCATGTGAAAAGAAAATTAACAAAAAATGACAAATTATTGACAGCTCCAGTACCAACATTATAATGGTAATCGGTAATGGTACCTTAATTACTGTTAATTATCATTATCGCTAACACAAATAAGAACGCACGGTACTCCATTGTTTATTTCCTTAAAATCTTTGTTCAGTTCAAGGTTTTAATGTTCTCTATTAACTAACTTAATTTTTGAAAATGAAGAATTTTTTAAGAAATCTGTTTGCAATATTAAAGACGACCCGACGAACCGAGCTTGGTTAAGCTTTAATAAAATGACCGAGAGACAGTGAATGCACTGCAATTGCATCAATGTTAATTTCTCTTATCATAGATAATTTTCTAACATATGATAATACATTACATATTGCATCAGAAAAATACCCAGTCTGGGAGGCTTACACGGTGACATAGGTTCAACATAAAGAGGCCTTTTGAGAGTTTAAAACACATTTCACATAATAAAAATTATTTTTTAATATTACGAAACTGAATGAGGGAGTGTGGCCCATGACATATAAAATGCAATACAATCTATAGTATAGTGAATTATTGAAAAATAAAATAACCAATTATTTAATAGTATAGAATAGCATATTTCAAACAAAACCAAATAATAAAACCAAAAAAAGTTGGTAAAACACCGATGCGACGTCGACTGACTTGACACACGAGTTCAATCTAGACGAGTTGTTTGAACCGATTTGTTAATCTGAAGCACAATTATTATTAAATATATCATCAACAATCTAATGCTGCAAACAGGTTTGTTCTTACAAAACCTGTTATCTTTGCTTTGCATCGCAAAACTATACTACTACTATATATTGACACTATACTAGTCCGGTCAATTTAGACATGCAAAGGTACAAAAATTCGCATAGAGCTAAAAATTGGTAGGAATTTTCGGAACATCATTATAGGTAAAATCTGAAAAGTCTCCATCGATCCCGTACCTGGCAAAATGTATTCAAGGTCAAAGGTCACAAAAACGGGATATTTCGCATTTTTCAGCAAAATGGTAAGTTTTATTAAAAACTACTTCAGACAAAAACTGTAAATCATAAAATTATCCATAAAAAATATCTCAATACTTTTTCCCTAAGAGTCACCGTTTCTGAGATACAACGGTTCAAACAGTTGAAAACGTTGTACATACATACATGCATAGATTCACGCCTGTTTCCCAGAGGGGTAGGCAGAGAGTCCATTTGCTACGATCCTGACACACTTCTCTGGCTTCATGAAAACGTTGTATTTTTCATAATATACGCTCAAGTTTCCACGCCACTTTTGAGGTAGTGTACGTAGCGCGTTTTTTAATGTGGTTTCCCCAGATGGCTTATTCCACGGTCTATTGTGATTATGTTTAATTGAAAATATTGAAGAATAAAAAAAGTAGTATTAAAAATTTTGAAAGCGGTGTAGCTTTTAAAAAACTGTGGCAAATTATTCGTCAGAATCGTAATCGTCTAATACTTCTGCTACCTATTCTTATTATTCTTCATCTCGTTCATCCGGTTCCTGTTCCTGTTCTTCTCCTTCTTCTTCTTCTTCTTCTTGCTGGTTGCAAGTAAATTGCCTCAATAGTGATGCATCACATGTTTCCTGTTGATAGCATTTGAAGCCTGTGCCGTTGGTGATTCAACATTGGAGCACGACTGGCCTTGACATCTAGTACATGCTAGAGAACAAAAAGCTGATTCACTTACACGTGCTCTAGTACGAGGAGTACTTACTTTAGATGTACTGGCTTCTTATTCTTCGCGTTGTCTTTTATTAGCTGAAGTAATAGAACTCTTTCGAGAGTAGTTTTTACGACACTGCACATGTATTTTTACAGATTTCAGATTTTTCAGATTTTCAGAAAATTCATCAGCTCTGTCAGTACTTGCATTGATTAATATCTTCATGCCACGATCAACAGTAACAGTTTCACCTTTACTTGAAAGTTTACTATAAATAAAACAAAATTCCGAAATTATTTTTATTAAATTCACAACAGCACGAAATACGTTAGAAAATATTCAGAATAAACACGTGTTTTCTACGAAGTAACGCTCAAAACATATCGTATTTCATTTTTTGGGCATTTTATTTTAAGAGGAAGCAGGTATGCTACCCTTGCCATGCAGACAGTTGAATAGGAGACAGATGTTGCTCAAGGTTACACTGGCGTATATAGTATATAGTGAGGGACTTAGTTTCTTTTGACCTAATATTCTCATAACTATACTATTTTGTATACACATATACGAGGGGAGTTCAATGTATTCTTGGTATAGTCATGAGAGAATAAGAACAAAAATCTGAAAAAATATATTTGTCTATGTAGTCCATCATCACCTCAATACACTTATTAGAGCGGGAAAGTAACTTTCAATACCCCCTAAAAATATTTTCTTCCTTGTGTTCATCAATTGCCACCTTCAACTCTTCATCGTTGGAAAAACATTTACCTGGAACATCTTTCTTAAGGTTTGGGAACAGAAAGTAATCACTGGGAGCCAGGTCTGGGCTGTAGAGTGAATGATTGAATTCTCCAAATCCGCATTCCCGCACAGCAGCCTTAGCAACGCGCCCTGTGTGAACCGCCGCGTTGTCGTGAAGAAGCAAGACACGTGCCGACAATTTACCACGTCTTTTTTCTTTTATTGCCTCCTTTAAATTACGTAGGGTGTTTACGTAAGATGCGGCAGTAATACTTTGACCCTTTTTTATGTACTCAACCAGTAAGATACTCTCTCTACCCCGTCTAAATTCACTAGACCACTTTTGAATAGTAGATAATGAAGGAGCAAAATCTTGGTAAACAGTCACCATTTCTTCGTGAATAACATTTTGAGTGTTTCTTTGTTTTGGAAGGTATTTTATCACAGCGCGATGCTCGATTTTTTAACATTTTTGCATCGATCATCGTAGTCGCATTTTCGTAATGATATCTTGAATACTAATGGTGACAATTAAATAAAATTTTATATTTATACCCTCAAAGAGTGTCTTTAACTAATGAGATAATTTAATTACCCTCGTCATTAGTATATCACCATGATACCGAGAATACATTGAACGCTCCTCGTAATATTGTCTTCTGTTTACGCGAATGTTATTCATTGAAATTAAACTACTATATACGGATTTTATCGCGTTGTTTATTTATCACTGTATTACAAAATTTTGAAAATATTACTCTACTACTACTATTGATTTTATTTGACTAATTTATAAGCTAATAAAATTATTTAAACTATTAAATCTATTTATTTTTGGTTTACACTTTCCCCGACGTTTCGGGTGCTTTTCAGCAGCCATGGTCACGGGGACCCTCCCCGTGACCCCCCGCGATAAAATCCGTATATAGTAGTTTAATTTCAACGCTCCTCGTAAGTTACACTGACCGATAGAAATATATTTTTCCTTGTATTACCTACCGCTTCAGTGATGTATATGCTTATGCATGTTATGAAAAATACAACATTTCCATCTGTTTAAACCATATATCTCAGAATCGATGGCTCTTAGGAAAAAATTATTGAGATATTTTTTATAGATAATTTTATGATCTACAATTTTTGTCTGATCTAATTTTTTTATTAAAACTTGCCATTTGCTGGAAGACGCTATAAACCTATTTTTGTGACCTTTGACGGAATCGATGGGGACTTTTCAGGTTTCACATATAATGGTGCTCCGAACATTCCTACCAATTTTTAGCTCCATGCGAATTTTTTTAGATTCACTACTACTTTTAGATCTAAGTTGACTTGACTACACCTATATGTTATACTAATGGTCTATGCTTATGAAATTGCCGCTTTGTATGAAGAAAATCGATAACGTTGTTTTTCTACTATTTCATTAATATTTTTAATGGCCATTCCGATTCCGTTGTTTTTTTTTTTTCACATGTATAATTGCATCTATTTAGGCCAGCTATTAGTTTGGCTCACATTAACAGAAATATCAACCATCATGTACCTAATTATGGCGCAACGAATTAGAGCCACGATTAGAAGATTAGTATCTTTCCGGATTAATTGCTTTTGATTTAGATTATTATTAATATTACATGATATTAATATTATAATAAAAGACTAAACTAAAAAAATAAATGTTAAAATTTAAAATCTAATACCTTATTTACAGAAACCACGAAATAAGACGTATGAAAAATAAGCCAATTTTATAGGCAATGACTTAATATCAAGGTAGGTTAGCCAGACGGTAAACGGTAACCTGATGCATGTATACAATGGCAGGAGAATAAGTCGTGCTTTATCGACCCTAGGTAAAAGTTATAACAGAAAGGCGGCAAGACATGGTAAAGGTAAGTATGTGAGCCTCTGGGACTATAGTCCCAGTTAAGTAATAACTTACCAGACGTAACGCACCTACTTATACCACGGGTTCCAGTAAGAGGTTGGTATTTCGCCGATAGAACCGGCTCATTTACCAAACGATAGGCAACGTGGCACGTCCCTTTAAAAAAATCTAATGTCAGGCGATTGTAACGAGATGGGTGTAAAAACCCAGGATTCAACCTCTTCGTCTTCATGTGACCTTTTTTTATTGCCATCAGCTTTTTGTAATGTCCCACTGCTGGGCAAAAGCCTTTCCCTTGGACTTCCAAATCACTCTGTTGGTGGATATCCTCTGACCTTAAAACATTGTGACTCCTAATCTCGGGGGTCTTTTGACCCACAGGGCCCATATTCAAACTCGACCGAGGGATGACCCCAAGGTGTCTGCACACCAAGTTACAAGTCAATCGGTCCAGTGGTTTCGGAGCTATGCCTGTCACTAACAAACCGCCACTAACAGACAGACACACAGACCCACATAGTGTTTTCATTAACCTCTTCGAAGAAGACTCAGATGTTAATAAGATTCACTGTAACTCCACCCACCTCAGACCCGAGCTGCGAGGCTTCCTCCACGGCGACGTTGACGGGATGCACGAGGCGCGTGTCTGAGAACCTTCGCGTGTCGTCGTGCGAGTCGACACGAAGCCGGTCGTCCGCGAGCGAAGACAGGCGGCGGTGCGGGTTCCCACGGTATGTCTCGAACCCACCACTCTCGTCCTCCTCGTGGTACACCGCCGGCGGCGGAGGCGGCTCAATGTTCGCGATCACCTGCCCACGGGCACTCCGCTCGCGTCTTTTAACACGAATCGGTGGAGAACCACCGCCAATTGGTATCTTCTCAGGCGCGTTTTGTATTAACAATATTCTGAAAGTAAAAATAATTTTAATGCCAGTCTAAGACACAGGTTTATAACGACGCGACTTCGCTCAGTCTTATTATTTTATTACAGCTGGTGGCAGACTAGGCTTCAGTCCACCTAATTGTAAGTGCTAACAGCCGCTCAAGGACTTAGTTTTAGGAATCGCAGACGCAATGCCAAGAAACCAAAAACCAAGCTGCCACCTGCCATTAATCACTTAGGTAGGACAAATAGGGCCTGCCTAATTGTAAACCATAGCCCACGTGCGCAAAACCGAGAGCATCACTTGAGCATTGCGATGACAATAAGAAGTAGAAAAAGCGGGGATGGAAAAGGAAGGGTAAAGGAGTCATGATTGGGCCTCTCTCTCGCAGCAAAGGAAGCGGAACAATACAGATACTGCATCTTTACGCTAATATTGTGTAAGGAAGTAGTACCTTCCCGATCGCACATCCATGCTAAAATTAATTCAGGCTCTTTTTATCAAAGAGCAAGGCTCTACTACTTCTATTAACAAACTATAATATCGGTTTAGTAGCACAAAAATACTCCTGACATGCAAACAAATGGTAACTATTTATAATATTAGTTCAGAAAGATTCTATGTTATTACCTGTTGTGCGCTCGCCAACGATTACAAAGGTGCAGGTATTGCCGACACTGTATGTACATAAAAACTGCGCCACCTGTGAAGCCCACCGCTACAACCACCAGCTTCGTCCAGAAAGGCCACGCTGTAAACACATATACAAATAGGTACTTGAACGGTGAATCTCACCACCATCCTAAACAGTTAGCTACCGTGGGAATGTCTTTGTTTCAGAGAGCCCACGGGATCTGTGACAAGAAACACCTGGACGCCGAGCTTCAACATGTCAAGCAAGTACTGCAAGACAACAAGCTCCAACAGCCGCGCCGCTGTCACAGATCCCGAGAAAAGCCAGCCACAGTCGAGCGCCAGCCTGCTATACTGCCTTATGTAAGGGGTGTCACTGACAAGATTGGCTACATCTTGAAGCGAGCTTCAATCAACACATACTTCAAGCCGCCAACGAAGATAAGTCAATTTTTACCATCCGTCAAGTGCCAATTACCTTTACAAGATGCAGGGGTCTATAAAATAGATTGTGACTGCGGACTCTCATACATTGGTCAAACCAAGAGAAGCATAGGCACCCGCATAAAAGAACACATAGCTGACGTAAAACACAAACGCTCGTTGAAGTCTGCTGTGTGTGAACACGTACAACAGGGGACCAACCACTACCTGAGATTTGACAAACCACAGATTCTCGCTAAAGAACACCGATTCCTGCCAAGGATGCTTCGCGAGGCTATTGAAATTAAAAAACATCCCAATTTCAATAGAGAAGATGGTTGGAATGTACCACCAACTTGGGATCCAGTACTTCAAATAGTCAAACCCAAGAAGAAACAAACCACAGCTAGACTTCATGATACTTTGAGCTCATTCTGCGTAAATAGAAACACCAATAATTAAATTATGTTCAGGTACTTTGAAATAACTACACTGGAACATTGAGACAACTACCATCTTAGTCTCCCCGTGACCATGGCTGCTGAAAAGCACCCGAAACGTCGGGGAAAGTGTAAACCAAAAATAAATAGATTTAATAGTTTAAATAATTTTATTAGCTTATAAATTAGTCAAATAAAATCAATAGTAGTAGTAGAGTAATATTTTCAAAATTTTGTAATACAGTGATAAATAAACAACGCGATAAAATCCGTATATAGTAGTTTAATTTCAAAAAAAAGCACTATAGTGAATTGGTGAAGGAGCATGAGGCATTTTTATTTAATTTAAAGAGAAGTAATGATCAAATAGTTGCCAGTAGGTTACAGTATGAAGCACATACAGCTGAATTAAATAATCAAATAATTAGTTTGGAAAATCGTTTAACCAGGATCAACTTGGAACATCAAAAAGAAACTTCTGAATACATTCTGAAATATGATAAAATTGTCAGAGTTGGTAGGGGGAACATGAAACGTGTTTTCTAGCTAACTAATGATACTATATGCGGTAAGTGCTTACAGACTAAACCTAATAACAACCTGTCAGCTGTTTGTGATTTGAAGTCAGTTAACAGTCATCCCCCCTCCTCTTCCTATCATGAAGATATGTATCTGTCTTATTTGGTTAAGTTTAACAAGAATAAAAATTTAGTCATGTTATCTGACCAAATCGGTGTAGCTTTTAGTAGACTCATAAATTCTTATAAAGAGTCTCCCTGTGTAAATATTTTTTCCCCTGGGGCTAGGTTAAGTACTTTACCTGATAAGTTAAAATTGACGACTTTAAATTCTGAATTAACCATAGTAATTCTATGTGGTGACAGCTTATCTGTCACAAAAAACGAGGCTTAACATTAGACTGAGGTAATTGAATAATTACATAGTAAAGTAGGGTGTAACTTTATTCTTTGCGCTTTACCTTATTCCTATTCATTAACACAGGCACAGAATAGATATATTCAAAATCTGAATTTATTATTTTATAATATATCATGTAGCAGGAGTGCCGGTCGTTTTTCGCGGCACGCCAACCTTAATGACATTATCCGTCGTGCTCTTGTCACCGCCGGCGTGCCAGCTCATCTTGAACCTAATGGTTTGGCGCGTGACGATGGAAAGAGACCGGACGGTATGTCATTGATGCCTTGGAAGATGGGTAGGCCCTTGGTGTGGGACGCAACGTGTGTAGACACCCTTGCGCCATCACATCTTCCCAGTACGGCGGGTTGTGCTGGTGCTGCTGCTGCATCCGCGGAGACTCTCAAGCGGCGCAAATACAAAAACCTGGCAGGGGATTATGTTTTTGAGCCGTTTGGGGTCGAAACGCTAGGGTCATGGGGTCCCAGTGCTCGTGCTCTTTATAGAGACATAGCGAAAAGGTTAATCGACGCTTCCCGTGACCAGAGGGCTGGCCTTTATTTCGCGGAAAGGATAAGCATTGCCATTCAACGTGGCAATGCTGCCAGTCTTCTGGGCACACTACCAGTTGACTGTGATGCGGAGGAATTCTATGACGCCTATTAGAGGGTTTTAGTTTTCTTTTTTATTTCTCTGTTTTATAATATTTTAGGTATAAGTTAGTTTTAAAGAATTGTTTATATTATGTATATAATTAATAATTTATTTTTTTATAGTAAAAATATATCAAGTACATGTTACATTCTTTGACACTAATAAGTTTATTAGTAGATTTTTATTGACTAAAGATACAATGTATCTTTCATATTTCTATAAAAAACAATTTGCTAAGTTATTTACATTTAATATATTATTATTTAGAGACACAGGTACCAGTACGCTAGCGAAGATTTTAGAACATAGTAGTAATATTACTACAAATTCCTGTATTGATACTTCTATTAGTTTAAACTATTAGATGAGACAAAGGATAGGCAGACATATAGTAGACTTATTCACCAGAATATTCAGGGTCTATCCGCCAAGTTAGAATTAGATTTATTTTTTAAAGAACATGACATTCAAATATGTTGCTTAACAGAACATTAGTTAAGAAGTAGTCAACTAATATTTAATAATGAACATTATACAGTTGTAAGTGCGTTTGTAAGAAAGAATTCTATACATGTTGGCTCGCTAATTTATGTATGTAATCATCTTAAATGTAAGGAAAGAAATGATAAATCTTAAATAATCTTAATAAAACTTTCCATCGAGCGCACTGTTGAATTATCCTGTGTGGAGCTGGAGCAACATGTCATAGTTTGCGTGTACCGATCACCGCAGAGTGACTTTAGTGTATTCGAAACAGTAATGGAGGATATTTTAAAACGCTTAAGTTATGGTAATAGGCATATAGTAGTGTGTGGTAATTTTAATATTAATTTACTTCAGCAATCAGTTCTTTCTGTAAGACTTATTAGTTTATTTAGATAATTTAATTTAAAACATTTATTTTTGGAACCTATCAGAATTACATCACATTCTGCTACCTGCTTAGACAATATATTTTGCGAACGCCAATTTCTAAGTATTGGCCATTTTGAGTGATTTGACATGCGACCACTGTGGGCAAAAGGTCGTATTTCCTATAAATACAATTAAAAAAGAAACTATGATCACATATAGACCAATGACATCTAATCGCTTATAGCAATTTAATAATAACATTAATGCCAAGGTTGTCAATATGGACCTAGATTGCAATAGTCCAGACGAACTATATGAGTCTTTGCTTAACGTTATTACACTGGAATATAACAAAATCTTTAAAGTAAAGACATTTTACTAAAAATTAAATGTTAAGTTTTGTGATTGGGCAAATTTTTTTTTTTCTTTTTTTACGTGGGGGAATGCAATGACGCATATCCCTTCGCGGGGGCGGGCGGAGGGATTATGTCGGACTCGCCGGGGTAAAATAAAGATGTTAAAAAAATTGATAATGTACCTCCCGGAATACCGACTAAACCTACCACGGTGTTCCTCGACACAACCACTATTGACGGGGCCGCGCGAATCGCTTTCGCATGCGGTCGCGACCCCGCCGAGGTTACGGCCCGCCGTATGAAACGGCAGGCCACTACACGAAAGACCTACCCAAAATAGGCACTACTGCACATAAAACCCTACTGTCTCCCCCATAGAGGGGAGACGGACTCGACACAGAGGCGCGCGTGGGAACACGCACGCCGCCTCTCGGACCTGGTGCTGAACGGATGGCGGGCAGGCCCACAAAGCCCGCCACCCCAGGTCAAACCTCAGGGTGGCTGGAGGTCATCTCGCGCCCTCCGGCGCCCGGCTCTGCGGTTGGGGAGAGGGTTTAAACGCTCCCTCTCCCGCTCCGCCGCCTCCTTGATGGAAATCACTTCCTCGCAAAAGGAGGCGACGGCGTTCCACGACCTCTCACTCCGGACCATAGACTGAACTACGGCCGGGAGCGAGAGGGCAACCGATCCGACTGCCGCGATCAAATCACGACGCTGCGATGCCCAGGCGGGGCAAATCGCCAAAGTGTGCAGCGCCGTGTCCTCAATAACGTCGCGGCAGTCGCCGCAGTGGTGACAACCGGGCGACTCTTGCCGGCATATACGACACAGGAACCGGCCAAGACATCCGTGGCCAGTCAGAACCTGTGTCAGCCGGAAGGTGAGGGCGCCATGCCGCCTCTCCAGCCACTCCTCAAACACGGGACTTACCGCCACGATCGTGGCGTGGTGATTGGGCAACCTGGGATATATACAAGTAGAGCTAAGTTATATGAATTACATAAAATGAAAAATATAATTTTGATCTAAATTTTGTTGAATATGTTAGAAATTATTCAAAATTATTTAAAAAGACTTGTTCTACAGCCAAGTCCCATTATTTAAAAACCAAAATTCGAAATGCCGACGATAAAATAAAGGTACTTGGAACATTATTAATAATGAAACTGGACACACCAAGCTGCGTGATAATACTATTCAACATAATATAAATAATAAGATAATTTCAAATAACTTGCAAGTAGCTGAAACATTTAATAACTAGTTCCTTAAGATCTTGCCCAGTAAAAGCAGAGTTCTTTGTTAGGGATAGCGTGGTGGAGTGTAAAGTCCTGTATAGTTTTAAATATGTACATCCGCATTAAATAACTATAAAAAAAATCAGCTGACTTGTGGGGTATTTCTGTGAAATTAGTTACAAGTATTATTGATAACATAGCGCCACACTTAGCCGCAATATTCAACGGATGCATTGATGTGGGCATTTTTCCAAATTTAATGAAATGTAGCAATATAATACCATTATTTAAAAATGGATGCAAAAGTGATCCATGTAATTTCAGACCGATTTCTATATTACCTGCTATAAGTAAAATGTTTGAGAAAATTATATTACAGCAATTAGAGAGCCACTTTAACGTAAACAATTTATTTCATACACAACCATATGGTTTTAGAAAGGGTCGATCTACAATAGATGCGGGTGTTACACTTTAAAAACATATTTTTGCTGCTTGGGAAAATTCGCTAGATGCCATTGGCGTATTCTGTGATCTCTCAAAAGCCTTTGACTGCGTTGAACATCAAACGTTATTGCGAAAGCTCAGGCATTATGGTATTCGAAATGCTGCACTCGACCTCGTTGGTTCTTACCTAAGCGATACACTACAACACGTTGAAATCAACGGAAGTAGATCTTCTGGATTACCAGTCGCAATGGGCGAGCCACACGGTTCAATTTTAGGACCCTTTCTGTTTCTAGCGTATGTGAATGATTTGCCGTTCTTCGTACAGAAGTTTTGCGACATTGTATTATTTGCTGATGACACATCACTTATTTTTAAAGTGGACCGTAAGGCACCAAATTTACAGGGTGTTAATTCTTCACTCGCGCAAATCCTGGACTGGTTCACGGCGAATAATTTACTACTCAATTCGAAAAAAAAAACAAAATGTATTAAGTTTACATTCCCTAATGTAAAGAGTCCTAGCATAAACGTTAATTTAAATAATTAAACAGTAACATTTGTACAATCCAGTTTTCTTAGGCATTACTTTAGATGATAAAGTTCAGTGGGGCGCTCAAATATCGTGTCTTGCAGGGAGACTTAGTTCAGCCGCATTCGCGGTTAGGAAAGTATTTAGTTAGCTTACTGATGTAGATACTGCGAGACTAGTATATTTTAGTTATTTTCACAGCGTTATGTCCTATGGCATACTGTTGTAGTGTAAGGCAGCTGATATTGAAACAATTTTAATTCTCCAAAAGCGTGCAGTACGTAGCATTTATAATTTAGGTTGAGTTTCCCTGAAAGAGCGTTTTAAAGAAATTGGTATACTTACCGTTGCGTCGCAATATATATTTACGAATATTATGTTTATAAAACATAATATTCACTTACATAATAAGAATAGTGATATTCACAACTTAAACACTAGAAGCATAAGTTACTAGGTCCGTATCATCGTTTACATGAATGCAAATGAATTGTGAACTTTAGTTCACAATTCATTTGCGGGACCTAGTATACGCTTTTTAATAAACTACCGATTGATATTATAAATTTACCTTTACTTAAATTTAAAAGTGCTGTTAAAAGTCAGCTTATCCATATTAAGGGATATTATTCAATCAATGATTACTAAAATGATAAAAACTCATGGAACTAGTTGCTTGTTTCATACAGGATTTAAACAATGTACGTATTATATAAGTCAATTTAGTTATGTGAATGTACTTCGTGTTTATTTTGTGATGTTAAAGTATCTTTCTTTTCTTTTAAACAAACGTTATAAGTATTCACGTAAATTTTGTTTTAACTACATTTAGTCACGAACTACCTTTTCATGTCACAAAGTGTAAGTGTATGCGTCCTCATGCCATACTACTGTCTATTACATACGGCTACCTACTGATAAATATTATTTCAAACCTCAAATGCTTCTTACATAATATTATTAACATTTTCTTTATTTTTAGAATTTAGTTTTATATGAACAGTGACATTTGGCATAATGACTGCAACACCTGGTACATAAATGAGTTGTAAAATACTGAATTTTATAAGTTGATGGCGATTCAAAAAAGTGTCGTTGAGTTTCTTGCAGGTATCTTCTCATAGGGTCAACCTTGTGCCTGAACCTTGCAACTAACATAAATGTAAATTCAGTTAATGTAATAAACTCACTAACCCCTTTGACGTTCATAAGTGTTACTTTGTGACCTAATGAATAAATGATTTTTGACTTTGACTACCTCTGTAAAAAACATCAGACATTGACTCATCATCCTTTTAGATTCTTATAGAGCTATAAATTACATAAATTATGATTTAACCGTTCAATAAAAATATGTAGAAAGTGCTGAAACATGCACAAATCATTTAAATTAAATTTTATGCCACTAAACAAATCTTTTTCTTTATTGTTAATTGTTAGAATGAAAGTCATTACATAATTGAAAATCGATTTTCTCTGGCTGCCGGTGTGCCGCAGCCGCTCAATAGGTTAAACCGTAAAATTGCTTGAACGAATACCTAGTCTACACAGAAAGACAGTATCCCAAATGGAACCCGATTGTGAACATGCAATTCGAGTTAGAGGCTAGACAGGGCAAGTGTTGTAACAAGTTTTTGGAATAGGTTGTTGTCCGCAAAAATCCAGTTCCGTGTCAACAACAAGCACGTAAGCGAGTTACGGATAAAAAGGAAACACCGTAGTTCCAGAAATATAAAAGCTTAAAATGTAGGGAAAGACTTTCACACCTTTTGCGAACGGACGTAGGCGCTTTTAGTCCGAGTTCTCATCTATCTAGTAAGAGATGCAGACATAAAACTAATATACGTGTCTGTACACTATCAACTTAAGTATTAACACTTTTACTCTAGACAATTTCTTTTTCTTCTTAGCCCCACCCTTATAATCACCAAGTGTATTAAGATTGACTTGCCAGTCTAACTAGATACGACTGAAATTAATCTTGACCCAAAGGGACAACGATATTCTAAGGTTGGAATAGATGTCAGAGTACTGAAGGAGACTCTCGTGCTTATAAAAGGCGGTAGCCTCGTTTTTACGTACTTTATGATGCAAGGATATATCTAACTTTTTGTAAATGCTTTCTCGCGGGTCAATGGATTTGTGTGGTCGCCACTGAGTAACTAAATTTAATTTATATTCTTTATTGATGTGTATTCTGATATTTGCATTTTATAATGTCATAAGATACAGTAAATATGTTCCTTTCTTAATGATACGACATTCACGATATTCATCGTAATAAAACTATTCGCCTTCGATCGATGACTACAAACATATTTAACTTTAAATATGCGTTCTATCGGACACAGCTAGAAAAAAATTGTTTATTTTTCAACATATACATTTAAATATATGTTTTTACACTTCAACTTCTCAGGTTTAGGTTTCCTCTAGTAGAAAAACCAGATCTCTCCTCGAGAAGAAACGTCAGATGTCAATTTCTATTCTTAGCTTTCTTTTTCTTTACATGTATGTACATATACATAGTCTCATGCCTATATACCCAGGTCGGCAGACGTGCATTACTCACATTTCGCCTGCTAAATTGTCCCACCTAATAGAGGACGAGCCAGAAATCAGTTCCAGAAGCGTCTGGAACTGATTTCTGGCTCGTCCTCTATTAGGTACTAATTCTCAATAGTAACACGGCGGTGTTACTATTGAGAATTTCCTGAATAATAAACTTAATAACTCTTGACCCGGGAATGGAATCCAAGACCCCATGCATGCCCATGCAGTCGCATACAAGCACACTCCCGCTGCGCTGAGGCAATCCCTCAATATCTAAAATGCTGTATTTTTTTTACACCTACAGCCTTCCAGGGTTTAAGAATACCAGAGATAGGAGACATGACGCAAAAGTCGTTTACATGTTTGTTAAGGAACAAGTCATCTCGTTTTTGGCTTGATTCTATTTATTTATTTATTTATTTTAAAAAAAGTACTGCCACATCACAAACATTTATCATTGAAAATAACTTATACTATTTAATTTATGGTCTGATGCATGTGACAATAATGGCGTACATAACATTGGCAATTCATCGGCTCGAAGATGGAATAATTAATTAAAAAAGAAAAAAAAGAAAAAGAACAACAGTTTCAACAGTAACAACAAGTCAGTTATAAAACAACAAATGATTAACGATTAGAATTAAAATTAAAATTAAGGTGCATTTTTTATTTTGTTCTTAAATATACGCAACTTATCGTGGAACACATCAAGATCGGGTATTACTGTGATACGGGAATGATACTCATCAATTATTCTACGGAGAGGTGCTTGCCGTCCCAAATTAGATTTTACAGGTGGGGTGTAGAAAATATATTTGAGTTTCCCGCGAGGATAGGTACGGGGAACCTTTAAAGGCATGTTCTCCAGGAAGTAGCTACACTGATATTGACCGCTCACGATTTTGTGAAAGAAGGACATGTCTAATAAAAGTCTCCGTTCACGAAGAGAACGCATTCGAAACCTAATTAGGCGCTCGTTGTAAGGTTTTCTGTGGAAAAAACCGCTAGAATTATAAGCTAGATGCCTAGTGAACGCTCTTTGTATGCTCTCAACGCGCTGCGAATGCACGGCATAATATGGGTTCCAAACAACGCTGGCGAACTCAAGATGACTGCGCACCAAGGTTTGGTATAGCAAGATTTTGGTGCGCTGATGCTTAAATTCGCCCGAGTTACGTTTAAAAATCCGAGCATTTGACCTGCTTTTGTGACAGACTTGTTAATGTGCGAGGTGAATTTAAGTTGACTGTCAACTATCACGCCAAGATCTCGGATGTCGTTAACTTCTGCCAGTGCTGTACCGTCAAGCTTATATTCCGTAGCAAGTTGCTTTCTTTTTCTAGTGAATTTAATGTGAAAGCATTTACTTGCGTTGAGTGTCATACTGTTGCAGTGACACCATTGTAGAATCGCATCTAGGTCACTTTGCAATTGGCGAGAGTCGACAACAGAATTTATGGTTTTGTATATCTTGAGGTCATCGGCAAATAGTGACACCTTACAGTGTCTTATTTTATCGACTATATCGTTAATAAAGATTATGAAAAGAAGGGGTCCCAAATGCGATCCCTGGGGCACACCGGTATTTGCAAAATAAGTTTTCGAGTTAAATCCATTTACAGACACCAACTGAGGTCTCTGTTGCAAATAAGACTCGAACCATTTCAAAAGTGGGCCATCCACCCCGATTCCATATAATTTCTTCAAAAGAATTGAATGGTTAACTCGATCAAAAGCACTGCTAAAGTCTGTGTAGATGGCGTCAACCTGCCTACCTGAGTCAACTTCATTAGATACATTGGAAATGTAAGGGACCAAGTTGGTGACGATTGAGCGACCACGTCTAAAACCGTGCTGTGAATCCGAGATGCTACTGTCCACAAGCCGAGAGATCGCAGGATAGACAATCGATTCAAATAGTTTAGAGAAGCAAGACAGAATGGAAATAGAGCGATAGTTTTTAACGTCAGAATTTTCCCCTTTCTTAAAGACTGGTACAATGCGCGCTTTTTTCCACTCGGACGGAAATGTCCCTTCTGCTAATGATCGGTTAAATATTAAGGACAGAGGCAGAGCTATCGCAGAGTCGAATCTCTTCACAAATACCATACCAATCACCATGGTGGCAACGGTAGTTCTACACATGTGTATTCTAATAATCCTTATTAAAATTCAGATAATTCGCATTATAAAACAATAGGTCCCTACAGAAGTAAAACACAACCCAAATTAGCATGGAAATGTATGTTATTAAGTGATTATAATTATATTCTCACCAATCATGCCTCGATTGACCTCTTCTACGGCCCGTTCGATAAGTACAAATAGAGACCACATGACGCATAGGGCGGCGACACAGTGAAACAACACGGCACAGCATAGCCTCCGACGCTCCACGCCTGACATCTCCAGTAACCGCCACTGCAAATAACATAATTTACTGTATATTCCCAATGATGGAAAGGGACGGAATCTGTGCACATGTTTGCTTTAAAAGCTTAAGTAGCTATAACATAGATTCACATATTACAAGCACATTTCGCCAACTTTTTTTAGAACACGCTCGCACGCAATCATCAGTTAGGTTACCGATGTATCTATTAAACATTCGATCGATCTAATGTTCGAATCAATTAATCGTGGTTTAATATGATTAACCATAGGTAAACGAATATACAGAATATACATACATAACAATAGACACAAATGAAAAATAATAGGTCAGAAGAAAAATAGGTAGTTTGAAATGGCGACTAGAGAATAGTGTCTTCGGCCTCAACAATCATAATGTGCTGTACTTGCACTAAAGTTGATCGAATAGTAGATCATCGTTCGAATACTAATCAGTGGCAACGAATACATCAACATTCGACTCTCGCGATAGTCTGCGAGAGGGATTCTTCAGACCCGGACAGCGAACCCGATAACCTTGCAATCGGGAAAGCCTGTTCTCATCCTTACGCTACGAACGATGCAATCACTATAAATAACACTACTCTATACTTACATATTCAAAACAAAACAACGTAAACGATTTTATGTCATGAACAGGTTTCCCGACCAAATCAACTAGAAATTGATAACAACCAACCGGCTAAATAAGCAATAAAATACATAACAGGTTTGGGAGAAGTTTATAAGAGTTGTTATATAACATTATGTTAATTAATACTTGCCGGTCAGTTTGTGGTAAATAATTATTACAAAAATAAAATCTTCAGGTACGATATACGAATTGACTGCACGGACAGCGCAGCCGGCAAGCGGTCGCCTCGCCGCTGTCTTCTTGTTTTGTGTTGTAGGTTCGAATTAAATTGACTATTATATAACTAGATATTTTTTGTGATTGTTGTATGTATGTTAAGTCTCTTGAGGAAAAAGACTCTCATTTGGGATCAAACACTATGTGTGCTTGATCGCAAGCGAAAGTCTTTTTTATAAAATTGAAATCTAAAGCTCAGCACATTAAATAGTTATTTATGGCCATATCCAAATGAAGGAGAAAATTAGAAGGATGAAGTTGGGGAAGGTTACAAGTTTTGAGAGTTCTCATAACTAATTCAATATACTGGATTATGTAGGGATACAGCATACATATGCATGTTTACCTATGATCTAATACTTCTTATACTAATGATGGTACCTAAGAAACAATCAATCTGTGGTTTTCCTTACTAACAATAGGTATTTGACATAATTCATATAAAGCTTATGTAACAATATAGTAAAGCAAACCGGTAACCAATCAATAGGGAACCATATTGAACTGCAGGACTGTCTATATATAGACAAGATTTAATGCTATGCTTACCTCATTAAAAGGCTTTATTTTGGTGTGCATTATAAAATTAAATTTGCAAAGTTCACATGATCTTGTCTCTGATGCCGTTAACCACTGCTGTAAACAGCTCTGATGGACATATTTTAAACTTCCTGTAACAAACCAATTATTCTGTATTAATTAACAGTTTGAAAATGTTATGTATATTCTTTAGACATATCTATAGTATTTTATGTAAAAAGCAAACTTTGTAAGCCTTTTTAAGAATATTTTGCAAAGAGAGATTTGGCATAGTTAATGTTTATATGGAAAAGGAGTGCAGAATGAAAATTATAAATTAATCATTCAATGGATTTCAATTGTATTCCGCCTACTGGGTTAAGTAGAGATGTATTTCAAATACAAGTCCACTTAGTGTTTCCATGGCAATTTAAGGTTAGCCAGACACATATAATTTTTAAGCTTCCGCAGTAGGAAGCTTAAAAATGATATGTGAATAACATTGAAATATTCTCTTAGAATAATCTATTTACACTTGTCCAATGTGAGAATCAAACTCAGAACTCTACAGTTGGTGGCACTGCATGCTTACTCTAACCCACTGGACCAGCAAAGTAAAGTAAACATTTGTAATACATAATGATATACAACTAAATAAAAGTATAGGTCATCCTAGTCAGCAATTAACAAATATTAAGCAAAAGTCATGTATTGTAATTATGTATTTAGCTACATTCCATGTTATGATATTATTATGCAAACAGTTCACAATTTCGCAAGATACGCAAGATAAAGCTAAAAAGAGACTGTGTCAATGCCAAACACAACTAACTTCAAAATGTTTTAATAACAAATTAATGTATATATAATGTATAATCAATTTAGATGTGATATGATAAATGTTTATCCTAACTGGTTATTGGTACATTAGGATTAAGAATTTCATTGGGAAAATAGAATAGCTTTATATACAAATATTATGGTATTATGTTAAACATAGTAATGGTTGATTAGCTGCCATATAGAATAGGTACAATCATAAATACAATGTTATATATTCGTAAATAAGGAGTACTGACACATACTCTATAACTTTGTAGTTAATGTCTGAGTAAGTGTTGTAACTATTTTTATTTATTTAATTTGAATCATAAAAAGTGTGGAAACATTTGTAATGTTTTCATGGCTAGATCTACAAATTAAAGTTTGTATGTAGATGGTTTGACCTGTGGAGATAAACACAGGCAAGTGTTTATATGAATTAGCCTGCTGGAGGAGTTTACTAGATGCCAGTTTCATACTGGTACAAGTGAGAATAAAAATATATATATAAAAATATACATAAAAGAATCTAATCTAAACTGAATAAAGAGATTTGTTAACATAAACTTTAAACATATTATACTAAAAAAATTAATCAATAAAAATGCAAATATGAATCTTTAACGATTTAATTTCTATAATTTATTCAAATTGTTTAATATTAATTAGGATTCAACATCACTATATTATATAAATATGACTATTAAAGTTGTATATATTTTCCTCTACAAATGGAACATTACAATATTTAGGTATTGCATTGTATAGTCAGAATTCAGTCTAATGATATTAAGTCATATAATGCAGATAATTTTTATCTAAATATGACAAAACCTTAGTGCTGACAACAATTGCACTACAGTAACAGATAAAAGGCATGCAAATAAGAGGAAGAACCTATTTATATGGACGGGAAAATGATAACATATGTAGAAAAACACTGGGTAATATCAAACAAAGCTGCAATGCCTATTTTTATCTTTCACTAAAATAGTTGTACATTTATATAGGTTATAGATAGGATGTTCATATTAAATCATCTACTTTGCAAATCATACTACTTATATATATATATATGCATATAGTATTTTTTATTGCAAAGTAAAGATTAAATTAAATGTTGATCTTCTAAGCACAAAAGAAGAGGTTCGTGGCCATAATACCTTATTGTAATATTTTTGAGATACCACTTTTTGTGTTACTTCTATAACATATTAGTGTACATATTAATGTTTTTATTCAAATTATAAATGGCTTTTATTTACAGCATTTCTGCATTAATCATATTACAAACACACACTAATTATCTGACCATGTTTACAAATTATAGCAAAATACAAATGATTTATATTATCTTGTTGCAAGAGTCTGCTGATAGATACAAGACATTATTATGATGAGGAGACTGTGAACCAATACTGATGAATGATATAACATAATAAAGGCAGATAGTAACATTATCAGAGTGTATTAAATAAACACATGTTTACAGTGCTTTATTAATAGCACTCAACACATATAATTTAAATAAAAATGTTAAATTAAAATAGATCCAATTTGTAATTTTATAATAGATATGTATTTTAGATGTTTTAATACAACAGTTTAATTTCAAACTCCTTAAGATAATATCAGTATTTGTTAGCAATGTTTGAATAAATACAGTATGAGGCAATAATTTTATTTATTCAATTGACTTATACTACTACTACCATAATTCAATATTATTAATTTTGCCTGTTGCAACAGGCAAAATTAATAATATTGAATTATATCACAAATGTTTGGCAATAATTGAATATTTGATTTAGAGGATTTGATTATATTCTTGGCTTTAGTTTTATCAAAGAATATGATATAAACAGAAAACAGCTGTGTTAAGTCGTATTGTCGACACAACAAATAGGGATCTTTGGTATCCTGATGTGCACGTAAATAGTATTCAATAATGTTTTAACTGACCTGAACAATAGCAAGGTGCGAGTAAAGGGTTGTGCGGTTCGCTCTCGCAATGGCAAATACGACAAATATCTCCGCTCGAGTTGCTACATGATGTTCGGCTGCTTCCAGACCCCGTCCGTATCACCTCTCTACCACATCCACCACCCCATTCCCAACTTTCAATATCAGACGAGTTTTTCACATTAATTTGCTGAACGGGCATTGTGATTCGTTACAATTTCAGAGCTCAAACGAGCCTACATAACATTTACTAATTTTCTTCTCGATCACATTGGACATCGACAAAGCAAACATCTAAAACATGTCACCTCACATCGCTATGTACTAAGTAACTTGTGTTAAGTACAATTTGAATTAATATTTACACACTTGATGACAACTTTTTATTCACATTCCATCGCCACTGTATAGCACTACCATGGAATAACTGTACGAGTAGAAACAAAATTTATGAATTTTATTATATCAGCCAAAGTTATCGGTGCTGCTAATGTCATCACATAAATATATAAAGTACAGATTAAATAAAAAAGACCTAAATTGCTCGAACGAATAACACCTCATGACGTCATACAACACACAACCGTAGTGGACTCATTCTATTTATTTAGCAGCTTATCTGTGACTAGTTTTGACCCAAAATATCATACACATAATATAATATTATTATACATGACTGAGTTGCAGAGTCTAAGTCTATTTAGAATAGTATCAAACTATTGAAATACATTTATTTTCACTTTGTCACTGTCACTAATATACTAAATACTAATATACTATAATAAAATTAATATAATAGCCAGTTAGTATTTTATGCAATATGCAGTTTCGTCAGTAATTCGCTGCCTCACACCTGTATATTGTTTTTACGGGATATGTAGATGTGAAATACACATTACATTTCACTGTCTATGTGCTTGTATAATGGGCAAGTATCAGTAATACTAAAATATTCGTTACTAAAATAATATTAAAATTTTATTCGACCTAAGTTTTTTTTTGTTTCTTCGTTTTTAGCCTCAGATGGCTTTGACAACTTTACGTAGACTGTGTGGGTGAGCGCAGAAGGCTCCCAACCCGTTTCGATCTAAGAATTGAACTTATGCTATTTATACTAAGTAACCAACGAAGCACCGTATGGGTCTACTTTATGTCGCTGAATGAGCATTCTTGACTGGATTCTTACCGTACCCTTGAGAGTTATTTATTTTCTATTTTAATATGCCTTATATTGCTATAAGCTATGATAAATAAAGCTTTGTGAAGGTGCCAAAAGACGCAACCAAATCATAGTGCATAAAGTAATTTATGATCTTTATACATTTTGCGCAACAGCATAACATATCGATAGATTTCTTTAGTAATGGCGCCAACACTAGTTATCCATATGTTTTTATCATTCACTCATTCAGTCTTTACTAAATAGAGAAATCCTTTTTATTCATAATCTGTGGTGTGTGACAAGCGGTGGCGTTACGTCGCGTGCCGTGCTTTTCATCTGATAATAAAAATTATTATATTAAAAAAATGGGGGACTCAGATCTTAAAGCACTAACTATATCGTTAGTTCATCAGTTTTTACAAAATATTGATAAACCACTAGCGCAAAAGTTTTTAGAGAAAACGAAAGCGGTAAGTACCTTCCACCATAGTCAAAAAACCACGTGTGACCGGTTGCCCACCACACGTGTTAGACTAAGTTTCATGTAGCAGTTATTCTATTATGTTAGATATAAATATTAAACTACTTACTAGTAATTCCTGAACTATACATACACTTAATTATAATATTCTTACATCCACTTTAGTAAAATATGATAAAGTACTCCGCTCATTGTTCCCATACTTGTTTGTTTTATCATTGATTTTCATTTTCATAATTCATATGAGTTTTCTTACTTATTTCTCACTTTCTTTTCGTACTTACTATTGTCAAATACAGGTTAAAATCTATATCGTTTTGAGCAATAACCTTATATATCAAATTGTTAATACATATTTATATGAAGGCCATGTGTTATTTTGTTAATTATAATAACCTATTATCACGTTTAGAAACCTCGTGTCAAAGGCCTGCCGACACTTACAGATATTTTACAAGAGCATGTTAAACAGAAAAAGGCTCAGAAAACAGCACAAGAAAGGTAAATATAGAATTTTATATCATTTAATAATTTATACATTTACACATTAGTAATTTATCTCAAATGTTGTACCTGGACATAGAATAAGTACAGTAATAATATTATTTTAATTCCTTTATAATACAATTTAATATTGTTATTTCAGTTCTGACGATGATTCCAGTGAAGAAGAAACAAAAACTAAAAAGCCTGTTGCACAAGTAAATGGCAAGGTTCCTGCATCAAAGAAAGCACAAGATTCATCAGACTCTGATAGTTCAGAAGATGAAAAACCACAGGCACCTGTAATTATATTTTGTATTATTTTGATACTCTGCTAGTGTTGAGTAGGACATGAATTTGAAATGAGTTTGTAAGAGTTGCCTCTTTTTTGTACTGAGCCAGTACAATGTCCCACTTCAAATGAGGCGAGGCGTCTTGAAGCACAGCAGTACATTTGAAGTTATGAGTAATTTTGTCATCTAGTGTTGCTGTGTTGATTGTACCTTACAAAATGAGGCGAGGCACGTCTTGAAGCACAGCAGTACATTTGAAGTTATGAGTAATTTTGTCATCTAGTGTTGCTGTGTTGATTGTACCTTACAAAATGAGGCGAGGCACGTCTTGAAGCACAGCGGTACATTTGAAGTTATGAGTAATTTTGTCATCTAGTGTTGCTGTGTTGATTGTATCTTACAAAATGAGGCGAGGCGCGTCTTGAAGCACAGCGGTACATTTGAAGTTATGAGTATTTATATCATCTACAATCTTACAAAGTGTGATTAACGTAAAACTAACCACAAAGTATAAGAAGCGAATGTCTTAGGACAATAATGATAATATTTTCGTAACATTTTAAACAACGTAACGAATGTAACTTGTTTGTGCAAAGCAAATAAAAGCACCTGTCATTTTGATTATTCGATTAAATATTTTATTTTACTAAATAGGCAATAACACAAGTTGATTTTTAAAAAAGTACGATTTATTTAAAAAATAATGAATGTTAAATTGTATAAGTAATATTTGCGAACCTTCGAAGGCATAAAAGTAGCTACTATGCATACCTAGCTATAAAAATTAATAAACAACTGTAACAAAACTCTAATAATACAAATTAAATGCTTTAAAACCATAAAATATATGTAATCAAATAAACTTTTCTAAGCGTAACAAAGTCGAAGAAAATGAACAAAAGCGTTAGGTATATCGTTGTCTCACTCGGTGACGTATAAGGAAGATAAAAGATACACTATTAAAGTGAAGCATGTGACGTGTTCTCTCTCACTCACTCTACGCTCATGTCATACACGTCGAACGCGACATAAAATTTGAAGTGGTACATGAAAATATTTTGAGCCACTCTTACATTAGTACGTCTTGTACGGGACAAATGTCGTGCCTCTTGTAAGTCCTACTCAACACTATACTCTGCCAATTAATTCATCATGATGAAAAATTTGTATTGAACCACTGTGAAATTATTTAATTATTCGTCACTACCTCTGAATATTTTTGCCCAGGATTAAAATAAATATTTGCTGTGAACACTTTCAAACAAATGTATATAATTTCAGACTAAAGCAAAACCTGCGGCACCACCAGTTAAGAAAGCAGAATCTTCAGATGATAGTGACAGCAGTGAAGATAATGCAACATCAAAACCACAAAAACAGCCAGTGAAACCAAGTAATGCAGCACCTAAGGTTGTCAAAAAACAAGAATCTTCATCAGAGGACAGCAGTGATGAAGAAGAAACAAAAACAGTTAAAAAGCCACAGAAACCAGTGGCAAAACCCACACCTGCCAAAAAACCTGACTCATCTGATGATAGTGACAGCAGTGAAGATGAAAAAGCAAAGAAACCAGCAGCTAAGGCTGCAACACCAGCAAAAGTAGCTACAAAACCTGCTCCGGTTAAAAAGCAAGAATCTTCAGATGATAGTGATGATAGCGAAGATGAAAAGCCCAAGCCTGCCACAAATCCTGCAGCTACACCAGCAAAATCACAGCCAAAAGCTGCTCCAGCTAAAAAACAAGAATCATCTTCTGATGATAGCGATGATAGTGAAGATGAAAAGCCAGCACAAAAGAAACCTGCACCAACACCAGCTAAAACTCCAGCTAAAGCTGCGCTAGTTAAAAAACAAGAGTCATCATCTGATGACAGTGATGATAGTGAAGATGAGAAACCAAAAGCACCTGCAAAAGCCACACCATCTAAGGCGCAACCAGTAAAACCAGTGGCTAAAGCTACACTTGCTAAAAAGAAAGAATCATCCTCATCTGAAGAAAGTAGTGATGAGGATTCAAAACCAAAAACCAAAGTTGCATCAAAACCTCAGGCCACACCTGCCAAACCTAAAGCAACACCAGCTAAGAAGCAGGCATCTTCAGAAGATAGTGATGACAGTAGTGATGATGAAAACCAAAAGGTACCACAGAAGGCTTTCCAAAAACCACAACCAACTCCTGCTAAACCAGCCACTAAAGCTGCAGCTAAGAAAGACTCCTCATCAGATAGTGATGATAGCAGTGAAGATGAAAATCCAAAAACTGTACAGAAAACACCAGTTAAAGCTGCTGCTAAGGCACCAGTTAAGAAAGCTTCATCTTCAGAGGATAGTGATGACAGCAATGATGAGGCAGCTAAACCTGCCCCAAAGACACCTGTAAGTGCAGTTAAACCCAAACCTACAGCTAAGAAACAAGAGTCATCTGATGATGATGATTCAAGTGAAGAAGATGCACCCAAGAAGACTGCTCAGAAATCTACTCCAGCCAAGAAAGCTGAATCGTCCGATGATGATGATGATGATAATGATGATGATGCTCCACCTGCTAAAGTGGCCAAGAAAGAAGTCAGTGAGGTAATTTAAATGTCCTTAAATCTTTGCTCTGACTCTTAGAATATAAAGCAGACTTTAAAAAAGTTATCTTTTAAAATTAATCTTGTGAATAATTATGTCAAATTATATTTTTATAGAATTAAAACTACAATTCTAATATTTTGAACCAAACTTAACATAACACACAAATATTCTGCACATTTTATGAATTTTTAGGCGCAGAAATAATAAATATATCAAATAATAATAAAATATTATACTATATTTTGTAGTTGGTAATAGCTGCTGTGAAAATCTCAATAATTTAACAAATAAATTTTAATATAACATTGCCACCAATATAACCTAACCTAACTCACAATACAGATATTGACATTGAACTTGCTGGTTAAATAGATTATTTTAAGCTAGGTAATAACTTAAATAATATGTATGTTATATTCATATTTAATATTTTAGGAAAATGGATTCCAAACTGGCAAGAAAAGGAAAGCATCTGGTGGAGATTCAGGTGCACCAGCCAAAAAACCATACAGTAATTTTGTAAAGGTATGTATGTATAACTTAACATTTTATGTGGAGTATCCAAGAATAATAATTAATTTCTATGTATACAATTTACTTCACTAATTGGGTGACATTAGTCATCTTTGTTATTTATATTCTGTTATTATGCAATTTGTAATATTGGTATATCTACATAAAGTAAATTCGTAAGTCAACCAAACACTGTTAGACTTACAGCTGACATAAGAAAGTACCAAAACTATTATGTTAACTAATTATATAAGACAAATATTACTGTGTACTTTTAAACACTAATCATTTGTGTATAAAAAAGGACTATAACTGAAAGATACTAGAGGCCTTTTTTAATAATTATAAGTTCATAATATTATCCCCAATATACATATTTATGTGTGTTGCATTCTTATAACAATAGTTTAGATAAATTTTGTAGTATTCTCAGAGATTAACTTCTGAACTCACTCAAGGTTATTTTGTTGGTGATGTTAGTTTAATAATTATATATACACAGATATATTAACTTAGTAATAAATTTTAGGGCACAAATAGTGTTTCAACTCCCAACGAAAAAGTCGATGGTAAGCCAGCTCCGTTCCGTCGAGTAGCATCACAGACTGTAGAAGTGGATCCTAGACTTAAGGATAACTCATTTGACGCTAAGGTAAATGCCCCAAAGTTTGAGAAGCCAAGGCAACTCTATGTAATGCCAAAGTTGGGATATTTTGCCCATGGCTTCATCGCCCAGTGGCTTGCTGTAAAATTTAGGGCATTTACTTTTAGGAGATTATGTGGTGATCACATAGGGTTGTCTTGGTATTTATAATATAGCGCTTCTCTCTCTATCAGGAGGGTGAAAGCCAAGATGGTGAAGAAAACGATGAAGGTGAAGGCAACAGATCTGGCAATTGGAACAATCGTGGTGGACGGGGCGGATTCAATCGCGGCAGGGGTTTCAATGATAGAGGTAGAGGAGGCTTTAGAGGACGGGGAGGTTTCGGGGATAGGGGAGGCCGGGGAGGTTTCAATGACAGGGGAGGACGCGGCGGCAGAGGTGGCCGAGGTGGATTTGACAGGGGAGGACGGGGTGGTTTTGATCGAGGAGGCCGCGGCGGTGACCGTAGAGGCCGCGGCGGTGGTGGCCGCGGTGACCGCCACTCTTGGGGTGGTGATAGGGGAGGATTTAACAAAGGAGGTTTCAATGACAGGAAAAGTTTTGAAGGAGGAGATAATTCTCAAAACAAGAAAATAGTATTTGATTAATTAGGTGAGATTTTACTGTATACCTATCTAACGATTAATACTTATAAATTATAATTCACAATCTATTGTTAAAAAAACTATAGAGCTTATTGATAATTAAGTGCATGATTGGATCTAGTTGACAAGAACTGCGAAAAGCAAAGACCATTTATTTATGTGCAATTATTATCAGTGACAACATTTAAAATATTGTGTTGAATGCCCCAATAAGTTTGTTATTATAAAGCACAGCCCTTCCAATCTCATTTTCAGCATTAATATTTACACATTAATATAATTTTGTACTATAATTAATTACGCCCAAGTGTTTCGCGAAATAATCATTGCAAGCCCTATTGAAGGTTTTAGTTTGCAGTCAATATTTTAATTATATTTGTTAAATAATATATGTTTCATTTCGTAGAGTGGTGCACGTGGTTCATGGGGTGAGCGTGCTAATCAAGACTTAAGACACACACGTGGCAAGTCTTTCAAGCATGAGAAAACGAAGAAGAAGCGTGGTTCATACCGCGGCGGGGCGATCGACATGGGTGTTCACTCCATTAAATTTGAAGATTAAAGAGTTGTAAACCACAGCTAAAAAGCTTAAATAACAGTTGCCAATATTGGTTTTGTTAAAATTTTAATAGAAAAGTCTGACTTACAATAGGTTTGCTTGTTGCATAGCATTCCTCTTCCGGTTGCCGTAACTACAGGTACCTCTATATTTTGTTTTATTTACGCAAAGTGTATTATTTCGTGGCAGATAGTAGTCTAAATTGTTCGTATGTTAATGTATATTTTAAAACATATTAATTGAGTTATTTTATATGGAATTTCTCATGTTCTATGAAACAAACTTGATTTGGTATAGCAAAATTTTACTATATTTTCTCAGTTAGTTGACTGTATCAGATATTTTAGTCTTGAATATGCACTGCAAAATCTTTGCAATTAACATATTTGTTATATTTTTATAAAATTTCTAGTGAGGGAATGTTAACATAAAGTAATTTTATTTAACTGAAGATACAGTTTATTTAGAATGGAATTACTAATGGCAACAGTGGCACTTGAAGAGAGTTTAAATATTAAGAGTCTAATTTTAGTTCCTTGACGCATTTTATTAAAATAATCCATTTTCTAATATTGTGGGATTATATTTTATTTATAATACAAATACATAAATATAGTAAAGGACATGATAAAGTTGACATATATTCATTCCATTATTCACTTGTTTCACTTATACTAGATATCAGTTTATCTTTTAACTAAAATCAAAGTAATCTTATAAAAAAGCCTTGCCTTAACAATGCTAGGCTTTTCTAATATTACTTTGTTCAAGTATTAACTCTTCTTATAATGAAATGCTATATTATTTAGTTTGAGAATTCTGTTTGGTACTCAGTTTTTCAATTGAAATCCAGCCACTGATGACTTAGTATTCAGAAAAATTGTAAATAAAGTTATATTTAGCATACTTCACTATGTATATAGGTTAGATTATAAGTTTATAATTAATAATTAAATATAGATTTAATACAATTAGTAAGAAACTTTACTGATGATACAATATTGACTTAGATATAAGTACACTTGTTTGTTTTCTATACTTGATTATGCCCGCCTTTTAATATAAAGTTGGAGTAATTTAGTTTCCGTCTTTCATTTTCAAATATCCAATAATATGTATTACATAATTATGATTTTATTCTAGAAACATATTCAGGTACTTAAACCTTTGTATTTATTTCGACCTAAGGAAATCTTTAATTTTATGTTGTCAAGACAAGTGTGATAGAATTTAAGACATAGGTAAGTACTAAAACAGAATGTAATTTAATACTTTAAGGGGCCTTAGTTAGTTAGTTGGACGTGTGCTATCTGCACCTAGCCCCGCAATTGGGCCATTGTGCGTAAGTAAACGACGCGAAATATTGTTCGGTTACCTACTCATACCACTTCAGCTTCAACTAGAAAGATAATAGGGGACTGATGTTGCGCAGTACCTCCTTCATCGTTTCTGGACTGTTTAGAAGTTTCGCCCGTTGATTGCTCACGCTTTTACAATGTAGGAGCACGTGAGCCGGTGTCTACTCTGTTTCCATACAGCCTCTACATATGGGACTGTCAGTGATGCCGATGTTGAATAGGTGTTTGTTGAGTGAGCAGTGGCCTGTTATATTATACCCACTAGGTGGCGTAGGTTTTCCCTTATGGAACGTAGCAGTTTGCGTGACAGATGTTTGTCTAAGCATGGAAGGGCTTCCTTCGTCTGTCTACATAACATTTTTCTTTCCACCGTTTTTCGTATAGTTTCGTGGTTCTATCTCATAACCATGTTTTGGGTAGGCAGAAGGGTATCGGGACAATTGGTTCAGATCCTACCATTTTGGTGTTTCGATCATCTCTTTGTCAGTTGATCTGCAGCATCATTGCTAGAAGGCTTGCTGTGGCCGCGTATCCACTGCAACATTATCCGATTTTTTGTTGCAATACTTTGCAGTTCACGGTGACACTCCAGGATGAGTCACTGTTGAAGCAGTAATTGCTCTTAAGAGCTTGTAGTACCGCGGCACTATCTGAGATAATGCGTATTGACTTATCGCTTATACACCTTATGGGGTCTTAGGGTCGATACCCTGAGTCGGGCAGCCTAGTAAGTACCAGCACGGGACTTGAACTGTGCCCGGTAAACGGTAATAGAACCATTACGTGGGACCTATTTTCCTTATCCGTAAAAGATAACTTCATACTAAGTAAATACCATACTCCTACAAGCACGCAATATACAAGCAATATGCCACAAAAGTGGCATGGGGCATGTTTATATGATCCAAGACAAAACTTTGTAAGTTTTTCTTGGATCATATAAATACAGGGTCCTTCATTAAGCGCTTCCTATCTTTAAATTTAAGTAAATCAAAGTGTGTGCGAGATATTATCGAAATTTTTATTCGTTTGGAAGACCTATTGATGCCATTATGTGTGGAATATAACATCGTTCAAATGTCCGCCACGGCTTCTCTGGGTGGAGCGCATCCGAAATGTCTAATTTTCTCTGGCGCATAAATCAGGCTGAATTTGACTAATGGCATGGGTTACGTTGGCTTTGAGGACAGCTGTGGTTTGTGGCTTATTCGCATACACCTGCGACTTAAGAAAACCCCACAAGAAAAAGTCTAACGGGGTCAAATCGCACGATCTCGGTGGCCAGTTCACATCACCTCCACGGTGTCAAATCGCACGATCTCGGTGGTCAGTTCACATCGCCTCCACGTGAGATGACCATGTCATCAAATAGCTCATGCAGAATATCCAATGTGGCATGAGCTGTGTGGCACGTAGCGCCGTCCTGTTGAAACCACATGTCGTTGGTGTCCAGATCATCCAATTCAGAAAAAATCCAAAGGAAGTTGGTAAACATCGACCTATAGCGCTCGCCGATGGCCTGGCCAAAGTTGTTGTTCTCAAAGAAATATAGCCCGAATACGCCGCCAGCCCAAAATCCACACCGAACAGTGACTTTTTCGGGATGCATTGGACGCTCTTGCATCTCATGCGGATTGGTATGGTCCCAAATTCGACAATTTTGTTTGTTCACGTACCCATTCATCTGATCTGATTTTTCAATGAAAATTAGGGTCAGTTGCCAACTGGTCCAGAGCCCATTCAGCGAACACACGTCGTTGTCTATGGTTGTTTACCTTCAGTTCCTGGGTCAGTTGAATTTTGTACGGGTGCAGGCCCAAGTCACGACGCAAAATTCGCCAAGTTGTGGTCTGCGAAAGGCAGAGTTCTTGTGAGCGACGCGAAATCGACTGCCTCGGATTCTCCTGCGCACTCTCACGGACAGCGGTGATGTTTTCGGCAGATCTTGCGTTTCGTCAACGTACGAGTGTTGGTCGATCGTTTACTGAACCAATGGACTCAAATTTATCCACCACATTGCGTAGACCGTAAAATGGGCGAAGCGCGCGGTACGTTGCCCGAACAAAACACACATTTTGATAAAACAATTTTATTATTCGCACGTGTTGTTGAATGCTATATCCGTCCATGGTGATTTGGTAAAACAGACTGAATAAATGACAACAAATTTTACAGATGTACCTTCAACAATATGGCCGATATCAACTGTCAAAGTTCGGAAGTCCCTCTTGGAAGACCCTTTAATGCAATACGCACACACAGTCAAACATTTATCTCTATTGTATCATTACCAGTAGATATATAGTATCTTATCTATGATCATTACTCTGGAGGCAATCAACCGGGTTTAAACCCAATTTAGGGTTTAATCTCAGTAGAAACCTATTTATTTCCTCCCACAAGGTTTTTATTCGAGTGTTTATTTATCTGTGTAAACATGGTATAAATGCATATTTATGATTCATATTACAGTTCCTTTTGGACAGTATTCTTCAGTTTAGCACAAATAGCGCATATTAACAATTTTTTTTAAATATGGAATCGAATCTCGAATTTGTACTTCTAACCTATAACAATATTAAATCAGGAAAAGAACTGTGATATCCGTGGATTTAAGGACAAGTATGTCTGTAAAACCTATACATGTGGCCGCATATATGCTTGATCCCAGAGAGCAAGGTGTAGAACTTAACCAAGAACAATAATTGCAAGCCATGGAGTTTATTTATAACGAAGGACAAAGGCTTAATTGAGATGTAGGTATTACCCGATCTCGCTAATTACAAGGCTAAAGAATGTTTCTGGGACAAACAATCTGTATAGCAGGCTTTAGACCGAGCCGCCAAAATAAATTTTGTTGCCTATAATTGGATCATTTTACATCAAAAAACACTAAGTTTAGTGGGGAAACTCCACATGGATGTTCGCCGACTGAAACCAATCAAATCGAGGACGAAGTCAGTTACTCTATGGACGAAGTGTTCGTTCCACCTCAATCGGGAGAGACAAACTTGAAATTCGAATGAGTTAGAATTCATCAACTGTGGACAGTCTGATCATGATGACACTGATTCTGAATCATCGTAAATTTACTTTATAATTGTATATGTTAATTATTAAATTTTAATATAAACATTCAATCACTTATTTGTTTTATTACAGTGAAAATATTTCCAGAGTTATCACAAACATAAGCTATTTTAAATTGGTGACTTTTGTTTATTTGAATACTTAATTTTAAATTTCTATTATGTACTATTCAAAGAACCAAGAATATTCTTGAAAGAGAGCATCCAGCCTTGGACTGTATGGCAGCTATGGTTATTGCTTAAATCTGCATCGTAAGATGAGTTGCGTACGGTTTACGGTCATCGCATGTCTTGGATAAATATCATTAATTAAACAAAAATAATCAAATTTATAATAATTATTTGTATACATTATTTTTTTAAAGCGCAATTGTAATATTTGATGGGCTGTTTACTGTATATGTGTGATCGCGTTATTACATAATATTAGTATCGGTAATTTAGACCCGCTGTTTGGGTTTTTACTTAGGTTAAAACCCGATTCCTCACAATTAGCCCGGTTTAAACCCATTTACACCCAGCGGATTTAAACCCTCTGCCCATCACCTGCACAAACTATCATCTATGGTACTAATAGTACGCTGGATTGACTATTGTCACCAAAAAGATGACTCCATTAAACTTCTGCCATTTTGGAGCTGAGAGTGTAATTGAAAGTTGAAACAATTAGTGAAGAACATCGATTGGCTTATCAAAATGATATTAACTTTAAAGACATTTGTCGACCAATATGATAGATTAATATCCATTGCTATCTCTATACAGGATTCTCATAAAAGCAGACTAGGTAGGCACGGTCAAAATCAGTCACTTAGGGTGATGTCTCATTAGTGCGTTGCGTTGCGACGTCGCAGCATCGACGCTGCGTATTTTTCCATATATTTTTTGTGACATGCCACATTAATGCGTTGCGTCGTCGCACATGACGTTTTAAGGGATCGACGGACAAGAAACGAAGCGGGGTCAGGGTGGTGCGCTGCGCTGTCGGAGTTCAGGTGCGACGACGGACAGTGTTCCATTGTGGAAGAAAACTGAAATCAGTGCGTGCGTCGCCCTTTTGCACTGCGACGTCATGCGTCTTAGCAGCGCAGATGTGGCATACAATGCGTTGATCCGTTGCGACGACGCAACGTAACGCACTAATGAGGCACCTCCCTTATCTGACTACCAGGAATTAAAAAAGTCCAGTATAAGAAATCATCACCATTTGTATTAAACAACTTAGTCCGATACGTGGGATTGGATTGGTACTGAAATAAATATGGACGTATAAGTATATTGTAATACTCAGTACCTATGTTTGTGTCATTGATAAATACTAGCGAAGGCGTGTTAAAGTTAAAATAATATTATTTAATAAAATTTTGGTTTTTTTCAAATCGAATGCAACAAATGAAGAATCAATGCTCGATTTAATCGCGAATTCATAAATAGATATCGATTCAAATTCGATAATAAAAATGTATGAACTATAGAATTAAAAAGTACTTACGTAATTTATGTAGATACTTATTTATCTATATAAGATTAAGCATCGATGCGTCTTGGTTAAAAACTGCACAACTAACATTGTTCTGCCACATGATAGTGCGAATATAATATCTCAATATTATTCACGCTACCAAACTTGAATATTTATACAGAATATTTCATTTATTTGTAAGACCAAGTAGGAGGCATTAACTTATTTTTTTTATATTTGCTGCTAATGGCCGATTCATGTCTTTTTAGACGCGCAAAGGGAGTCAATTGAGCTAAAGTTCGGCTATTCAACAATTTGCATTCATACAATTTCTTTACTTTTAGGTATATTTTGTTGATACCAGTACTTACTTAATCTTTAAGTTAGCCATTTTGTAATTTGTTTGTAAGTAAATTTACTTATATAATTATGTATATTATGTTTATAGGAAATAAAAAACCGTTAAAAACGCAGTATATAATTATTATGTGTAATATCTGTACATACTAAATATTTAGCTAAAATACTTGCAGTTGTTTGACTTTATTTCGTCGTTATACATCGCGAATTTTATAAGAGGCGTAATTCCAGTTTCTAAATAGATTACTTTCGATAGGTATGATATTGTCAATGTCAATTATTTGTCATTGTCACGCCTCCTGTCAAACCTTTGAAAATGAAATCGTTTGTTGACAATTTTCTGTAAAAGACCTCGTTTGATATTTTGTAACGAAAACTATTTACGATAACTTAGCATTCGTCAATATGTTTAGGAATTTGAGAACAGCGACCTTGACCAGTCAAAGAACAATAAAAAATTTTGGCCATAAGCGAGAACCAGTTCCTTTAGTGACAACTCTTTGGCATGGCTTCTTAACATTTACTTTTATTGGTTTCGCAATTGAATGGAATAGGTAATTAGGTATTTTGTAAGAATAACAATTGCTGTTTTTTACATAAGACTAAGAATATATTTTACTTGTTTTTCAAAATGTACAAGGCTTATCTGGGAACTTTGGAATTGTTATTAGTATGTTACTAGGTTCTACGGTTTTGCATGTTTCACATTAGTTTATACATTATTATTATTTCAGGATCAAAAAATACTTATTTGGAGAAAATGAAAATATAGTGCAAGATACAACTGACCCAATAGGCAGAATGTGATTTAAGCTTGTGAGTTATAGTTTTCTAAATTGATGTAGACTAGTAGGTATGTAATTATAGTAGACTTTCTTATAAACATGAATAATGTGAATTCAATAGCAATTTTTAATTTAAACAAAATTATGTATAGTGAGTGAGGATTCTGATAGGCACACCAAATTATTCTTTGGGTACCAAAGATACATAATTAATGTATTTAATTATTTTCTGTTACTGTAGTACTTTATTTACCCTATCAGCATAACTATATTGAGACAAAATTTTAAAAGCATTGTCTATATGCTGAAATCCAGGAGATGATTAATATTGTTATTCAATAACATGCCTACCTTTGTGAAGTGTATTCTTTGTAACTGTTTCTCTATAGTGTGTAGAATTATGATTCCATAATCTAACCGGTTGTATATAGATCTATGTATGTAAATAACTTAGCTAGTTAAATATAATAAACTTTGAATAATATATTTTGTGTATCATTTCTGAAATGCATTATTATTTAGTTATCATTTTTATTTATTTATACCAGCATGCACTATACTTGTCATGTAATATTAATTTGAGTGAGTGTATGAAATTTGGCACGCTCTACAGCCCAAACGGCTGGATGGTTTTTGACATATGAGGTGTCATTGAATTCATCAGAATTGTGGTAGCAACATAGGCTATATAAATTTAAAATGTAGCTCTCAAGTGAAAAATATGTGTGTTCACGTTTGTTTTTTTTGTCTTACCTTAGCAATATGGGTATTAAATGAAAGATCGTGAAAAGACTATTTCAAAAATATATGTATCATATCACGTTTTTATTACTGTTTTAACCCAAATTGTCAAAAAGCGTACCAATTATATATAGGGACGCCCGAAGTATTATTTTCTAGCAAGAATGTATTCAAGTCAGGAATGACATTGCCTGTACTTTGTTATACAATACAACAATACTTTGTTACCTATGGTACTAGTATAGTATTATATTATCTGTGACCTAGTTTAAGAGTCTGATGTGACTGACCGGTATTTGCGACCATATTAAAACTTAGACTCTTAATATTGTTTATGTATAATATATTATATGCCTAAGTTTAATGTTAATTGTCAGTTTAGAAATAAATAAATTTATCAAAATTAAATTAATTAAATTTAAAAAAAATTACCATTACATAATAAGTTAACATAGTCAAAAGTCAAAGTCAAAGTCAAAAATCTTTATTCCCATAAAAATGTGCAAACAATTCTTGGACACTTCAATTCACTATTATATTAATAAAAAATAATAATAAAAATAAATAGAAGGAAATAAAAATTTAGCATTGAAAAAGCCTGTTCGAGGAGTAGAGCTTTCATGAGAAGAAGCAGGCAAGAAACTCATGGCCACTCTTTTCAATCGCCAAATGTTTAGATATCAATACAATTCAATGTTATATTATTTTCCTTATATGAGCTGCTGTGTGTAGTTATTAGTTATTTATTTCAATAAGATTTAAAAGTAAAACTTCGTTAATCTAAGATACATTTGCATTGTTGTTACATTCAGTCGTATTTTAATCAAGAAGAATGTGCAATGAAGACAACTCGTGATTATGGACAGTTCCGTTAAGCTTTCTTTTGAGTCTTATTCTGCCTTCGTAAATGAGAACACAGTAACTTGACTTACTGTGTTTTTGCTTTGGATAAAGATTAGTAATCTACGGCGCGAGCTCTATCTGGGGAAATTTTCGGTTTATCTGTAGCCCCTACCGTTGCCGAGATCCTTCACAGTAACTATACGAAATTTTAAAAAAATCAAGATATTTTAGTGTTAAACACAGTAAATTTCCATGTACTGTGTTTTAACGTAAAAAAGTGACTTTACTGTTTTTAAATTTATGATACATATTTTTAGGTTTATACTATATTATGCTTATAACACAGTAACTTTGAATACTGTATAAACTAAAATAAATAGGTACTTAATTATTTTACATGTAACATGATACATGAATTAAACACAGTATATTACATACTGTGTTTTAATGCCTGCAGTTTTGATATTATAGTTTGAATTACTTGGTTAGAACACAGTAACCGTTGAGTTACTGTGTTATAAACTAACCTTTCACCCGAGAGGGGCTGGGGGGCGCGGCAGTCTTTGGTGAGGTGCGGAGTGCGGGCTTTGTCAGTCTCTCAGTTGATGTCGTCCGTGCGTCCGTGTGTGTTGTTGTGTTGCCGCGGATATTCATTCAGCTACAACTTCATTCGTCTGGTACATACTACACTATTGAATATTTTATTTAGCTAAGTTTATCCGAATCGTGTACAAAATTGTGATTTCTAAATTAATAGACAGTAAAACTAAATCAGACCGGCAGATTGAATTAAAAAGAGCACTTGTATATCGCTATTTAACTTTTTTTGCTGCCTAACTAATATTTATTTGCTTATAATTAGATATCTTACCAATCTATTAGGTACAAAATATGTATGAAGTATAAATATTTGTGAAACGTTCGTTTATGTGATGAGATCGTTAGTAAGTAAGAGATTTATATACCTACCTCTATTTCTTTGGCCACCAAATGGATTTGTAATATACCTAATGCACATTGTAATTTTTTTTCATTTTTTGCCTCCAAATTTTAAAACTTCATTTTATCAGGCTCATTAAGCTTTCCCCCCTAAAATCTTTAAGTAATAAATACCTACACATTCAAGCGGGGAATGTTTCGAATCGAACATAAAAGTGAAGCCACGAGTCGCTGTCAATGTGTGAAACTATTCATTTAAATTACATGGCGTAAAGGGCAATATTGATCTATATTAAACGCACAATATATTAAAGGTACTTAATTGGATAAAGCTTAATGCTATATTGCTTGAAATTGAAAATTGGACAAAGCTTAATGCTATATTGCTTGAAAAAAAAAAAGCTATTATTTCTCGTAAAAAGTAAAGGTTAAAAAATTGTTATTGTGGGTTATCCCTAAGAGATAGACATATACCATCGTGGAATTTTGTAGACCTTTTTAAGGTGTACAATACTGTAGTACATCATTTAGATCTATCTCGTAGGTTTCAGCCAGGGTTGACAATGTAAGCGCAAAAAAAATGTGTTCATTTGCTCAACACACATCACATTAGAATCCTGTAAAATTATCAGTGTTTCTCCACTATATTAAGCATATATTATATAAATAAACCTTCCTCTTGAATCATTCTGTCTATTAAAAAAAAACGCATCAAAACCCGATGCGTAGTTTTGAAGATCTAAGCGTAATACAGACGGACAGAAAAAGAAGCGACTTTGTTTTATAATAAGTAGTGATTTCTTTAATTGCAGACAAATATGCGGAAATCTCGGATCAACAAAATAATGCAGCGAGCCACTGACACTTCTGGTACAAAACAAGATACGTCAGAAGAAGTGAGTGATATAAGTTTTGAGCCCTCAAATGAAGGGCCAAGTAAATTACAAGAATATGATAAAGTTATTGATGCAATGGTTTTAAATATAGAATCTCGGGTAGATAATGATGATTGGCTTCTGTGTAAGGAAACAATTCTTGATTTTATGGATTCGGATGATTCGGTGAAAGACAAAGATTACGTTCACGAAGGACTTGATGAAAGTTTATATGCAACTTCATCAGAAGAAGATATTCCACTATCGAAAAAAACCAATAAGAAGAAAAGTAAAAAAGAAGTATGTAAGCAAACGAAGTTTCCAGCAACACAAAGTGTTATTACTACTGTGGCAGAAATACATTTGGTTTCAGAAGATAATACAGGTAATCAGCAAGCGATTCCGCTACGAGAAAAAGTTAACCAAGATCAAAACATTATAACTTTACAAGAAGAACATATTGAAACGGAAGCGAATAAATTAGACGAAAATTTATTAGAGAATCGTGAAGAAAATCAAGATGTCATAAAGCAGAAGATTTTTGTTGTTGATCCTGAAGGAGTGATAAGAGTACAAGAAATCGATAAAATAATATGTGACACCGCCATTACTAATAACGACTATGAAATGTCACTAACTAAGAAAGGGACAGCTAGAAAACGGAAAAGATACATTACGAGTCTAAAAGATAGAAACAAATCAAAAGTAAACCAAAAAAATCTGCAATTTAATGTGAAGCCGCCATGTTCTGACAAATGTTTTAAAAAGTGTAAATATCTGTTATCAGAAGAAAGAAGACAAGAAATAAATACGTTTTATTGGAATTTAAATAGACAATCTCAAATAATGTTTTTGGTGGGATCGACACAAAAATCTTTACCTAAACAGAGAACTAAAGATGTATCACAGCGAAGATTTACTTATAAGTATTTTATTAAATTAACTGCCGAAGAAGACTCCGAAGACATTGAAGTATGCAAGCATTTTTATCTTACTACGCTAGGGTATCATCCAAAAAATGATTACGCCGTTTTAAAAGCTATCGGTGACCCAAAAACGGCGATTGTTGACAAAAGAGGTAAACATTCAAAAAATGAGAAACATGATCGCAAAGATATTATTGAGCACATAATGTCATTTGGTCCAGCCGTGTCGCATTATCGGCGTGAGCACGCTCCAAACAAAAAGTATTTGCCATCTGACTTAAGTGTTAATCAGATGTACAATCATTTTAAAAACAAGTTTCCTGATTCAAAATGCTCCTACGAATAGATATATCCTTAAAATGAATTGAATATTTCACTAGCCAAATTAGGAAATGAAGAGTGTGAAACTTGTGAAATATTTGAAAAGCATAATGACGATCACAAGAAAAATCCAGAAGATGATTGCACCATTTGTAAGAGTTACAAAGATCATAAAATACGCGTTCGTGAAACTAGAGAAGAGTATCAAAATGATGCAAAAAAAGTTCAAGATTTGAGAAACATATATTATTCAGCGAATCTGCAGAAAGTTATAATGCTGCCAAGAATGGAAACTTTTAAATGTGTAATTTTCTGTCCACGTCTAATTATTTTTAATGAGAGTTTCGTACCGATTGGAACTCCTGCATCCAATATACAAACAATGGCTGTTATATGGCATGAGGCTATATCTGGACGTAGAAAAGAAGATATAACAAGCACCTTTTATCAGTTTTTTAAGAATAAGAGAGACATAGAAAATATCACGTTGTGGGCCGATAACTGTGCATCCCAAAATAAATGTTGGTCACTTTTTAGTTTTCTAACTTACATAATCAACAGTAATGAAATAGTCGCGAATACAATAACATTTAAATATTTGAACCGGGGCATACTTTCATGTCAGCAGATAGTTTTCACCATCAGGTTGAACTGGCCATGAAACGTAATCCAAAAATTTACGATTTTGATGATTTCCATAAAACTGTGCAATCTGTACGATCTGGCAAAGTTGTAGTAAAACCAATGTCTTTTGAAGATTTTTACGATTTTGAAGACTGTTCATCGGCTCATAGACTTAAAAATACCCAAAACAGAATTTACTTGCGTGATATCGTGGTGGTGCAAGTTAAGCGCGGCTCTACTAAGTTATATAAGAAAATCTTTTGCGGAGTCAGATCATACTGAGCTACAGTTTTTGAAAACAAAACTTGAAAAATCTGGCTTGCCGTACCTGTTAAAAAGACTACACCGCGAGGTATTAGTAACCAAAGAAAGATGGATATTATTACAAAATTGGGACCTTTAATGCCTTCGAATCGGCTTGCATTTTGGCAAACATTGCCTGAAAATGATTTGTCCGTTGATTTGACTATCGTTAATGATAATGGTTGTGATTAAATTTATGTGTTTGAAGCGAATAATGCTCAATTACTAGATTTTTCTGATTATAGATTTTATAGTTAAATTTGTCCTAAGCAAAGCTTAGCACGAGTTTGTTTTGTTTTCTTTAATTCATATTTTTTAACATTAGGTGGATACAGTACTGAGAGTACAAATATTTTATGAGACATTTTGATCTCATGTCATGTCATCAATCAGCCAAAGAGCAATTTGTGTGTATTTTTAAATTACAAAGTAAAATTTATGCTTAACTTGACCGATTGATGATATTGTGATTTAACAGACTGATTAAATAATTAAAATAACATAAAACCATTATAGTTTAATTTGATATCCCTAATATATACATATTTAATATCCCTTATATCTTTATATATAATATCCTAATCATTATATAATACAAAAATAAAAATTTAACACTAATGACAAAGGGTTAGCTTATAACACAGTATATCTAAATACTTACTACATCTTAAAGTAAAATAGGTTTCTACCCAGCTTAAATCACAGCGTATCACTTACTAGATTAATATTCTAAATTATTGAGGATGTGATAAATAGCTTAAAACACAGTATCATTAAAGTTACTGTTTGGCATTATTAAGAGACTAGTATCTTTACATACTTTAAACACAGTAATAAATAAAAGTAGACTAAAACACAGTAACCACTTAGATACTGTGATTAAGCTTACATTTTACGAAATATATTAAAATAATTCATTAATTATAACACATTATCTCATTTTATTACTTATTTAATTGTTATTCAGCAATTTTAAATATATAAATATCAAGTTCAGTCACTTGTATTTCATAGAAAAAAAACCACTCTTATGTAACCATAATAGTTTCTTCACAACGTCATGTTTTAGTTATCAAACTTTAACCGCCATTTATCTCAAAATGACATTTCTTGAGATACTGTGTTTTCATTTACGAGGGCAGTATTCTGAATTCTGGTTTTGTGGCATTCGATAATTTACTTACTACATTTTATTTAAACAATTAGATTAAACTACGGACTACAATCATGTCTTGTCTTGATTATTTCTGTACATGTATGTGGATGCTCCTATTTACCATACTGCTGCTTTAGAGGCTACCATCAAATTTTATCAAATGCTTGAGTATGTTGAGTAGTAGTTCATGGAGAAATGGTTGCAGTACCTTACAGTTGTGATTTGTAAACGAAATATTATTGTACACTTGGCGATTAAAAAGAGTGGCTATGAGTTTCTTGCCCGTTCTTCTCATGAGCCCTACACCCTTGCTTTGCTGAACGTGGCAGTAAATGTAAATTCACAGAAAAAAAATTACATGTAACTTTGACATTCATCATAAGTGTTACCTTGTAACCTAATTTGAATAAATTTATTTTGATTTTGATTTTGATTTTACATATTAATAACACATGAAATAATAGTCACAGCAGCTCATATTACAGTTAGCTTATTAATAGATATGATTAGAAATAACCTGTGAGTGGAAGCAACTCAATCCCAAGCATTTTTATCTTCTATACAGGGTGATTTTGAAATCGTGTAATTCCTTTTAACCACGCATTCTACTGGTGATATAGAATAACCCTGACCATATTTTTTCTTAATTAGAATAATGGTTTCGGCAAAATTAGAGTACAGATTTTTTTCATGAAATAATTTCAAATAGTCATATTTTAACCACCTGACACAATTTTAATATTTTACTAATTTAAAAATAATAACATAACAATAACTGATGTCGTAAATAATAAGGGGCAATAAAAAGGACCGCCCGTTATTATTTACGACATTAATTATTAATATGTTTTTTTATTTTAATTAGTAAAAAATTAAAATTGCCTCGGTTGGTTAACATATGACTATCTGACACCATTTCACGAAAAAAACGGTACAATAATTTTTCAAAAAAAAATAATTCTAATTAAATAAAAATATGGTCAGGGTTATTCTATATCACCAGTAGAATGCGTGGTTAAAAGGAATTACACGATTTCAAAATCACCCTGTATATTCAGTGAGAGAGACCTTTCGAATATAATTTACGTATTACAACTGTTTTAAATTTATTAAAACTTAGATTTTGAATGTCACTTGGGATTTTATTGTAAAAGCGAACACATTGACCTATAAACGACTTATTAATTTTTTGAAGCCTGTTTTTGTTTCTTGTATTTATATTATGTAAGTATATCGCTTTTCTTATAATATAAATCAATGTTCTTAAATACATAAATAAAATTTTCATAAATGTATTGGCAGGTGTTGGCGCGCCTAAGCAAAATCACATAGCAGCAATCCATTTAGTTGATTATTGTTTGTTTTTAATTTGTAACGTGTTTTACGTACCGACCGTGGGATTGCTTTAGAAACGGGCCGATTTAATTAAGGGTTGTGGGTGTTTGAGGGGGAAGGGGGGGAGCCTTCTGAACTCCCCCCAATTACCCCCTTTGCGCGCAAATGTTTAGTTTCCAAGAAAATAAAATTTTAAATTGTTCATACTTAACCTCAAAATTATGACATTTTATATTAGTGTCTTGCATAAAACCAGTTGTTTTGGAAGCAACTTACAACTGGGACGTCTCCGGCGCTGTGGGAAGTGCAGCCTCTTCGCCATTGCGTAACAAAGCGCAAACATCCGCACTCGCCTACGCAGCTTCGGCTTGCTGGTCGCCTTCGGCGACTAGCCTCAGCCGCTACGGCTCGTACGGCGCTTGCGCTTTGTTACAGCTGGCGGAGGCTGCCCTCCCTCCGCGCCTCCGGCTTTTTATAACCACTCTAGGGGTAGGGCATAAAGTACTGGGGAGAGTCGGGGTAGGCTAAGGAGCGGGTCAATTCAGTGATCAATTTTTAAGAGCACTTTAAACTTTGTAAAGAAAGTGAAAAGTAGGTATTTAAAATAGTATTTTTTTCTGGCGCGACAAAAGTTACGTTTCATTTCACGTAAAAATAATATCTTTTACCAAATTTGGTGAAATAAAATGATCATTTTACAATAAATGTTTTGTTACATATATAAATAATTAAAATAGATCTTTGTATCACATTTTATCAAAAAAAGACGAAACAAATTACGTTGGTGTCATCAAAAAGCCGTTCCATTTCACGTGTTTATAAAAACGCATAATAAAAAAACTACGCGAGTGCGCGGGGTGGGAATGGTTCCGGGGGGTTGGAAAACCCACCCCCAACATATTTCAACCAGCACCAACCCCTGTTTCGATCGGCCCGTTTCTAAAGCCAACCCCCGACCGTTCTATGTCGGTCACTTGCTGTGCTGAACTCGTGTAGTTAACACCGAATTAAAAGTTATCTTTTATACTGAGCATTCCCGCAGTTATTCTTTCAGCAAACCCCTTGGCTCCCATACATTGGTCCATAACGAGCTGGATAAAGCTATATTTGAAGATAATCGTGGAATCCAGGATAATACTTACTGAAGGTTGCTTGAAGGTTATTCGCCGGAGGATTCAACTGAGCTCAAGAAAATTTAGCGGTGTATAGCATTTTATTTAATAACTAATATCGTCACCCAACACTCAGGTAATATAAGCAAATAATCTAATTATAAAAGGTCAGTATTTGCATTGTATTGTATTAGATTTATATCATTAGGTGCTTGTTGCAGTATGATTAGTATTTTATCCAACAGTTTACGTTTAGTTTAAATCATACTTGTTATAGTATAGTTAGCTTGTCCATTGCTACATCATTGAAACTTAATTTATATAAAGCTGTAACTAATCTACGTATTAAAGTGGTTATTTAATTGTTAGCAGGTATCTTAACATACATATTATGTACTGTTATATTTGAGTGTTTGATATTAGTGCAAGTCATTGTTAAGAATCAGTAACGTTATTAATTAATGCATATTTAGAATCTTTCTGCTTTTAAGATTAGTGTTAATTTGTTGTGTAATAAATTAGTTAAATAGCGATAAAGCTTACAACATACATAGATTGTAGGTAATTGAACAATAGTCTGTACTTGTGTTTTAAATTTAGGCATTTAATTAGATTACGTTGTGTATTGCTTTGCAAATTGTAATAAATCAGGGCATGATATAAATATAAAACTCAGTTCCACGTCTATCAAAATTATATTGTTCTCTTTTAAATTGTATTCCTGTATCGATTTCAGGTGGACTACACTCGTATCCCAGTATGTCCTACGAAAGGGAATTAGTTAAAAAACATGGCAGCTTCAAGGGCCGTCTGACTTCTTTCGTTAACTACCTGGACTCACTCAAGGATAAACAGCTGACTAGTTGTGACGTTTCTGAATTGCAGTAACGCATGGGAAAAATCGAGTCGTTGTACGAACAGTATGATGAGGTATAGTTACGTCTTGAATGCATTGTGGATGATCTCAAATTATAATACAGTGAGCGTTCTGATTTTGTGTCTCTTTATTATAAATCCTTGTCGACAGCCCAAAATATTCTGTCTGATTTTAATAGGGATAATAGATCGATAGACAGTTCTAAAAGTACTGTTCCTAGCATGCTCAAGCCAGTTAAATTGCCTACGATACAGCTACCAAAGTTTAGCGGATTATATTGTAATTGGTTAGAGTTTCGCGACACCTTTGCCAGCCTAATTCATGCTAACAATGATATTGACGAAATCAACAAGTTTCATTACTTGAGGGCATCACTTGAGGGAACTGCGGCCTTAGTAATTAAATCAGTTGAGTTTTCTTCGAGTAATTATTTTGTAGCATGGAAGCTATTACTTGATCGATTTGACAACAAAAGATTACTAGTAAACAATCATATTTCTTCGTTGTTTAACATTGAGTCTATCTCAAAGGAATCTTCGGTTGCATTAAAGAGTTTAATCGATCAATTAAATAAAGACTTGCGAGCATTAGAGTCGTTAGGGGAGCATGTTAAGTATTGGGATACACTTTTGATTTATATTGTTACGCGTAGGCTTGATCAAAAGACCTATCGTGAGTGGGAAAAGTATAAAGGTAAGATTGATAAGGACAGTGTGATTACGTTTGACGCATTCATGACATTCCTACGTCATCGAGCCGATCTAATCAAGACGTTAGAACTAGCTCGAAATAATAATAATTCCCAAACGGCAGGCAAATCAGTCCCTAAGATCAAGGCTATGGTAGCTACACAATCTCCTAGTACTAGCTCTGAATTAGCGTCTAAGATATGTCCTAAATGTAACAGCAATGATCACGCATTATATAATTGTCCACAGTTTCTTGCATTAAATGCAATGACGCTCGTCTCAAGTTACTACCCACTTATAAGATTTGTTTTAAATGTTTTCGTTCGGGTCATTGCGCTAACAAATGTAAGAAACCAGGTTGTAAACTATGTAAACGTAGGCATAACACACTAATTCACACAGATTCCAAAGTCGCCGTTGCGAATACACTGAATAATAACTCAACTTCTATGTCGACTAATAATAATCAGTCTGCATCGTTTTCTTTGCCCTCTGCGACCACTGACACAAATAACGTTGCGTTGTCCGCGAACATAGCACCGTGCCGTAGTTATAAGCAGCGAGATGTTTTACTATCGACCGCTCTCATCAAAGTGCGGGACCATAATGGTTATGTGCATCTCATTCGCGCGGTTCTTGATAGTGGTAGCACTTCGTCATTCATAACGGACGAGTTGTGTAGACGCCTAAATTTGTTAACGAGTCAGGTAAATAAATCTATACTTGGCATAAACAACGTCACTTCGCACGTAGGTAAAAGATGTAATGTTAAAATAGCATCTTTATATGATAGTTTTGTTTTCGTACTTCATTGTTTTGTTTTACCATATATAACGAGTAACGTGCCGCAGTGGGCTGAAATTCGTGTTTCATAGACATTCAAATCCTTTTTTGAAAGCGACGCTTTTTTGGCTTGGATACGATCGGGAAAACCTTCTATATACCTGTTATGATAAACTTTTGGGTTTATAATCGAAAACAGCGCACTTAGAATTTTTTTCGAAAATATTTGTATGGAGTCGACACAATAAATGATGATATCTCCGTTATCGCACAATTGCGCCTAATATCCTCTTAGGTTATTAATATATGAATCATTTTTGATTTTTTGACATACTCCATGACAAGGTTAATTTCACTTTTTGTTTTGTTTATTTTTTCGTTTTAACTAATATCAAGCTTAACTTGGATGTATATAGACTAGATATTTACGCAAATTTGTTGTGTGCAATATTAGAAAGTGAAACTCATTAAAAACCATACAAAATTAACTTGATTTCTTTAAGCTTATATTTCTAACATAGAAACATTTACACATAATGACTTAAATACAAATCGTGATCTGACATTGGCGCTGAGTCCTGCAGACACCTTCACCCAAAATTAGCAGATGTCTGCAGGAATCAGCACCACTATCTACTACTACTACTACTTTAATATCTATTGGATAATTAGGCTACAAAATTAGTTGTAATTAAATATTTTTAAACATCATATTCTGTGGTTAGTTTAGTAGCACTAGAAATACACTTAAAAGTAAATTTTAGTAGTTGTGCAATACATATAATCATACAAATAACATCTCATTAAAATTAAAATATGGTAAAAAAATTACAATAAATATATATATGACAAAATTAAATAAAACAATTTATATATTATTTAAAAATATTGCCTATTCTGAATCACTATCTTCAGAATCGAACTCGGAGTCAGAATTTATTTGATCAATATCCATAAACTCGAATTCAGGTGTTTGAAGATTCAGCAGATCCAATGTTTCATCAAACAAAGGTTTCTTTTTCTTGATATCCAACGTTGGTCTTACTGCTGAAATAAGCGGATTGGACGAAAGTAGAAGAAAATTAAAGATATCTTCATTGGAACTCACTCTGCTCTTCTTCCGTGAGTGATGTTCACTACATCTTCTGAAGTCCTTGTTTCTCGCTTCTGAAGCTTCTTCAGATAAACACCCAATCGAAACAATTGCGTTAGCAGCAATAATTTCGGCTCCGTGAAGCAGTATCGTGTGCACTGTTGATGACATGTAGTACCAACTGTACAATTCCACATATTTCTCAGCAGTATTGGACGCATATTCTTTAAATTTTGAAACATTGATGGGTTCACCTGAGGTTATGGCTTGCAACAATATAGCAAATCTTCGGACCAGATCTTCATCTAGACCAGTGATAGCCGCAGTCTTATCAGGAAATTCAAAGAATCGTCGTGCAGTGTTGCCATCGTTAGTTGTGCCATAATCTTGTTTTACGACATCGATTAATAGGTTGAGCTCCGTTTTGAACCTGGCTTGGATAGTTTTCTTTCTTGCATCCACTGCGGCTTTCTCACTTTCCCCTCTAGCAGACCACTTCTTAATATCTAATTTATAAGCGATATGTAAAAGACATTTCATTGTGTTAATACGTGCATGTAGTGAAGAAAGTCCGAGCTCCATCAAATCATCTTCAGTTGATTTATTTTTAAATACTTCTAAGTTGTTCATCTCTGATGGTTTTGCCAAACAAAGGTAGCACGCTGCATTCGATCTCACGTTAGGTGAAAGATAAGTTTTTATTTTAGCATCAATCATGGTGAGTATTAGCTTATGACTCACCATATTGCTATCACATTGAGATGGTTGGAGAGCCGATATCTCAGCTTTCACTCTTTCATTTTCATCCTTCACCACTGTTTCACTTTCTTTAATAAAGGTGAACTGTACTGGACGACAATACGCTGCTGAGCAAGGTCTCCCAAACTGTGATGTCTTCACATGTCATCTTCAGTGGCGATAACGAAGTCATGAAGATGCAAGAGTCATCTTGTGCAGAATCCATCTTCTGTTTGTATTTGCTTTGGCTGGATGCTCCGTCGAAACCGTATTTACATATTAAGATCAGTTCTTTATTTTGTATAACTTCTGGCAAAGATTTTATTATTCTCTTTGCTGTCAGATCTAGCAAAGCTTAGAGTGAAATTTTTGCTGAAGAATCTATCACCGTAATTGAATTTTTCGGCTCAGGTGGAAAGCACACGTTCTTTTCTTTTTGCACGCAGTAATACGAAGGGTACAATTGCTTAAGGCCTTCTCTAATTGCTGATTCTCGAAGAGTTATGTATTGCCACTTTGATAATTTTAGAGATATCAGTAAACCGAGTGCTTTTTGGGGTGAAAAAGTTTCTTTACTAAGTACTTGGTTTTTTAATTAAATCTTGAAATTGTTCGATTGATTCTGAGTGCTTCACCATATATTCGATCACTGCAGCAATGTTGTTTTGGCCTTCGTCTCCGCCTCTTTTTCTGTTTCATTCCCAAGTCTTCAAAAGGTTTACGGCTTGATATTTTTCGTTTTGTCATAGTTCCCGTTGATGATGTAGATGGCTCCAAATGCGAACTAGTAGCGCTTGAAGATGATTCCAAAACAGTTACATGAGAACGTGGTGATGGCTCCAAAAGTGGAACTATAAGGTTTCCCTCCTGCTGAGTAATTGACTTTATATTTTCTTTTAAGCAACTCGGCCAATCAACATCAGCCTCGAGCCAACTTTCGTAGTCAGTTCGGAACCTCTCATATTTCCGTTGTGTTGATTCATACCGTTTATGCGCAGCCCTAGTGAATCTTCGGCAAAATTCTTTTAAATTCACACAATCTTCTTCATACACACTGTTTTTTTTTTTTTTTTTTATTTCTTTATTTAAGGTCGCTCAAACATCTTAGGTCATTAGCGACCTCTGTAGGTTTACAATATTAGATTAAATTATAGTAATTAATTAGTTTTAGGAAACTTACAGTCTTTTCTACATTGTTCAAACAATCTTTTAAATTATTAGGTAGCTTAACTTCTAATCTTTCTGTAATAAACATGTGACAATCAATTAGTAAGTGCTTGATAGTTAACTCACTATCACATCTTGAACATTTCTTTTTAGCTTCCTTAGTAATAAGATGTATATGAGTTACATTACAATGTCCTATTCTTAGTCTATTTAAAACTACTTGATCTTTTCTGCCGTTTATCAGCAAATTGCGTTTATCAAAAACTGATTTTCTTATCTCATACAGAGCACTATTGTTATCTTTTACCCAATAGCTATTCCACAGCATTTTTACTTTCAGTTTAAGGTACTTTTTTAGATCTTGGATATTAGAACTAATGTTATTGCAATGATCATACTTTGTGGCTTCCTTAGCTTCTATATCTACCTTTTCGTTTCCGGGAATACCTTTATGGCTAGGTATCCAGATCAATTCTATAACAAAATCATTATCGATTAGATTATGTAGGTTCTCTCTTATTAGGTTTATTAAAGGTTCTTTATTTCTTATATTTATTAAAGCCATGAGAGACGACATGGAATCAGAAAATATTATACTTTTATTGATGCTCATTTTGTTCTTAATTATTTCTAGACATTTCAGGATAGCAACTGCTTCACATGTAAAGATAGATGAATAATCTGGTAATCTGTACTTGTAGCTCTCATTTCCCGAAACTATCGCACAACCTGATCTTCCTTTAAAAACCGAGCCGTCGGTATAATAATGTATATAATCCGGGTAGCTATCTTTAATTTGGTTAAACAGATTTTTATAGATATGATTAGGGGTGTTATCTCGTGGGTATTTGTTGGCTATATCTAAGTTAACTGCAATATCAATTTGTTCCCATGGCGGTTTTTTAGGATGCTCGCGAGGAAAAGTAGGAGGAAGTTCAAATTCAATTTCGTTTACATATTTTTTAACTCTTAATCTTAATGGGAGAGGAAGAGACGGACGAAGATTGTATTCAATATCAGATTGTAAGTTGGTTTTTGAAAGAAACGAACCCTTGTTACTAGTTATATGATTGACTGCATATGTAAGGCACAACTCCTTTCTTCTAAACATTAATGGCATTTCGTCTGCCTCAACTAGGATACTATTAATTGGGCTGGTTCTGAAGGCTCCTAAGCTTAATCTTAGGCAGGTGTTGTGTGTGCTTTCTAAAAGTTTTAAAATATTAGGAGAAGCAGAGTCGTATATAATAGAACCATAATCAATTTTTTGCCTAATCAATGCTTTATACGTGTTCTTGATGCATATACTGTCGGAACCCAATTTAACAGATGATAAGATTTTAATAACATTCATCCTACTATAACACTCTGATTTTAATTTTTTTATGTGAGTAACCCAGTTCATTTTCTGATCAAATGTTAGACCTAATATTTTTAGATTTTGTACTTCTCTAATTTTATGATTATTTATAGTTAAATATATTGTATCTTTGCATTTTCTGTTCGAAATAATCATAAATTCAGTCTTTGTTTCGGAAAATTTAAAGCCAGTATGTTTGCACCAGTCATTCAATTTATCCAAGGTGTATTGTAAGAGTCTCTGTGTTGGTTTAAGAGAATTGCCGCTACATAATATTGTCAAATCATCTGCAAATAAACAACCTTTCACAGGTCTCTCTATAACTTCTAAAACATTATTTATAGCTATCAAAAACAGGATGACACTCAAAACCGATCCCTGAGGTAGTCCATTTTCCGTGTGAAGCGAATCAGAAAGAATACCATCAACATTAACCTTTATGGTTCTATTAGTCAAAAAGTTTATAATAAACGCAAGAATGTTACCTTTCACATTTAACTGTTCTAGGATTAAAATAACTCTATGCTTCCATACCATTTCATAGGCTTTTTCCAAATCCAGGGCAACCGCTACTACTTTATTTTTATTTGCAAGGGATGTGAGTATATTATGTTCTAAGTAAGTTAAATGGTCTAAAGTTGATCTAAATTGCCTAAATCCGAATTGTAAGTTGGATATTAGTTGATTATGTTCCAAATACCATCTCAATCTATTACTAACGACTTTTTCAAACAATTTACATAAATTACAAGTAAGAGATATAGGTCTATAGCTTGTGGTCAATGTAGCAATTTTCCCTGGTTTTGGTATAGGTATGACAATGGCCTCCCTCCACTGGTCAGGAAAGACTTGAGTAATCCAGATATAGTTGTAAATGTCTAGGAGACGTTCAAGAGCTAAGCTAGGGAGATTTTTGATCAATGTATTTGATATATTATCAGGACCCGGACTAGAATCGCCTAACTGGTGTATAATTAAGCGAAGTTCATGTAGTGTAAGTCTTTCATTAATTGAATTACTATTATCCTGTAAGCTGAATACATTGCTGTCCCCTTCTATTTGTTTCTTATATTGTAAAAAGTCTTGATTATAATTACTGGAGCTAGAGTTTGCGGCAAAAGCTCTCACTAGTAGATCAGAGTTTATTTTTGGATCAGTACTTAATTCTCCTTGATTATTTTTTAAGACAATCGTATGCTTTTTCCTTCTGTGTCCATTAATTGAATTAATTTTTTGCCATATTATTCCTATCGGAGTATGACTATTTATCGATGATACGAACTTTTCCCAGCTTGCCTTCCTACTTTCTTTAAATATTCTTCTAGTTCTCGCTCTATTTTTGCGATATTCTATCTTTAGTAATTCCAAATTATGTTGGTTTTCTTCGTTAATATATTGGTTGTCTTGGATTTTTCTCTTTTCCCTTGTATATACTCTGTAAGCTTTTTTGGTTTCTTTTAGTGATTTAGAACATTCTTCATTCCACCATGGAACTTGCTTCTTTTTTAATTTTCCTGTAGTTTTAGGTATGTATTTTTCGGCAGAGCTGATAATTATTTGATTATATTCGTGAACTAAATTATTTATACATATATGAGAGGACAGGTTTAGTTTATCTAACTGTTTAATCTTATGTTCGATTTCTGAACGAAAGTTAGGCCAATCTGCACTTTGATACTTCCAATGTTGGAAAGAGTTTTGAATATTAGGAGCTAAATCTATTCTTGATATAATGGTGATGGGAAAATGGTCACTGTCGTAGAGATCGTCCAATGCATTCCAGTCGAAATAAGTTGATATACTTCGTGAAGCAAAAGCTAAATCAATACAACTGGTATGACCATTACTACTACTGAAATGAGTAGGTTGATGAGAATTAAGGAGGATTAAATTATCACGTAAATCCAACCAATCAGCTATAATTTTTCCTCTCTGATCGCAGTGATTGGAACCCCAATGAAAGTGGTGACTATTAAAATCTCCTAGTAACACGAAGGGTGTAGGAAGCTGGTTAACTAAGTCATTCAAATCATTTACACTAAAGGAATAGCTATTAGGCAAATATATATTACAGATGGTTAAAGCTAGTGGGTATTTAATTCTTACAGCTATTACTTCTAAGGAGCTATTGATATTAATAAGTTCTGGAAGTGTGTGTAGTTTTACATAAGTAGCTACACCACCACTAGCTATACAGCTGTGTGTGCGGTTCTTATAAAAACAATCGTAATTTTTTAACGTAGCACAATAGTTATTTTTAAAGTTTGTTTCTTGTATACAAAAACATAATGGTTCCACATCATTTAGTATTAGTTTAATGTTTTCAAATCTGGCTCGGAAACCATTAACATTCCACTGCAAAATGTTCATTAGGAATCTAACCACTTCAAAGGAATATACAATAATTAACCAAGAAAAAATAAAAAGGATACTGTACCAAAAAAAAATAAACGATAAGGTTAAGGATTGTTACTTGTTAACGTTTCCTTTGAATAAATGTCTTGAAGTTTTCTGGCAAATCTTGAACATCTGTTTTTAAGATTCTTACTCATTTTGGGGTGAAGAAGTAAACACATGTTGATTAATTCAGGAATATTTTCTGTGTAGTCCTTGATGACTTCTTGAATATGTTGCTTATTTCGTGATGTATCCAAAAGGCTTATGAATTGATCTAATGTTAGAGGTAAGTGAGGTTGGGATTCTTTGAGTTCAATTTTAATATCATTCCAAACTTGTTCTTCTGTCCTATTGTCGAGAGTTTTCTTTTTCTTTTTAATAGATTTGTTAACTGGTATTTCTTCTTCAAGAGAGTAGCTACTGTCAGTATCATCTGTGACGTCATTTAGTAGTGAGGGCTCTTCGATAGGAGTATTAATTTGATTAGGTTCTGATTGCGATGGTTCTGTTGTGGTATTTGAATGAATCCGTTTAATACCTTTATTATTCTCTTGGGCGTTGACTGGTAATGTAGTTTTATATATCTGCGGTTTGATAAACTCAATAGGAGGGTAGTCTGAATCTCCGATAGTTTCTTGAGTAGAATTATTTAGGTATTGAGTAGACTCCTGTTGTTGGATAGCTTGAGGACAGTATTTTGCCAAATGACCATTACCATTGCACACAAAACACTTCATGGATTCATTTGTTAGGTAAATCCAGTAGTTGGTATCTTCATAATTAATTTGCATTGACTCCGGGAGCCTTTTTTCATCCTCCGGTGAAACGTACAATTGACGTCGGAAACTCATAATATGAGAAAAGCCTGGGTCTGGAACGCCTACCCTCATGTACGTAATGGACGACAGTATTTTTACATTTATTTGTTTGAATTTTTCTTCTATAACTTCATGCGGAATGACAGGGCAAACATTCGATAAAACTATTCGTTTGTTTCTAGTTATTAGTGGTCTGATTTCCAATAATTTATCTTTTACTTTGAGTTTTTTAACAACATCAACCAGTTCGTCAGCGCATTGTTTGGAGTCTAAGTACACACATATTCTTGAGTTGGCTATACGTGAGATAAAACGGATAGATGATGGCTTAATGACAGTAGAAAGTGATAATAGGTAATCTCGTAGCATAATTCCGTCAATAGAATCGATTACAATTGCTTGGTCTTTCTTTGGGTGAATAGTTTTAGAGGTAACGTTGGCATAACTTGCGGTGGGGGTACTTGTAAAATTGTCCATTGTGGTTTAAGGGGCCCCTGATGCCAGGAGCACCCTTATAATAATAACTTTATTATTAATCCGTACGTTTGAACACTTAAAATAATGATTCATTAATAAATTACTCGCGGCGAGTCTGCGCATTTATCGGAATGCGATAAAACGCGTGAACCGAACGGCGGTCGCTGGGTAACTGATACACACTGTTGTTTAAACGAGATAGCACGGTTTGAAACAAAAAATTATAGTCACTGAGTTTAGGAGCGCTTTTCAAAATAACGAACAAATCCATGTTTGTTACGATACTTGCCATGGTGTTTGTACTTTCAATGATTGAAGAATACTAAACGATTTCCTTTTAGTATGCTCCTATTTATTGCGATCGACTTTAATCTATTTTCCCGAACAACTAATTTGCTAAATACCCTCTTAATTATTTATTAACGAGAACTTATTATTCAATATATCATCATAATATCTATATTCAAAAAGTCAGTAGATAGTTAACATGTCATTAACAAACAATAATTTCCTTAATTTTATTGGGGATTTTGAGAATCATTAGATATTAAACTACTATATACGGATTTTATCGCGTTGTTTATTTATCACTGTATTACAAAATTTTGAAAATATTACACTACTACTACTATTGATTTTATTTTACTAATTTATAAGCTAATAAAATTATTTAAACTATTAAAAAAAAAGTCTCCCCGTGACCATGGCTGCTGAAAAGCAACCGAAACGTCGGGGAAAGTGTAAACCAAAAATAAATAGATTTAATAGTTACCCACCAAGCGTGATTTGTTGTCCGTGATTGCGCGAATGTTCGATCCCCGAGGTCTCTTAGGTCCAATAGTTATCACCATGAAAGTAATATTACAGAAAATGTGGTTGGATAAATTGTCGTGGGATCAGCCATTACCATGTGAGATTAGAGAACATTGGAATAATATAATAAAATCATTACCACTTTTAAATTATTTACACATTCCGCGAATTGTAGTCTGCAATTCATATAGGGAGTTAGAGCTCCACATTTTCACAGATGCGTCTGAATCTGCATATGGTGCTTGCGTGTACATACGCAGTATTAACGATAAGAGGGAGTATTTCGTTTGTTTATTAATGGCCAAAAGTCGAGTGGCACCCATAAAACCTACAACAATTCCTCGGCTGGAATTGTGTGGTGCAGTAGTTGGTTCTCGTCTTTTTGAGAAGGTAAAGAGCTCACTTCAAGTGGCGATTAGTCGGGTCTATTGCTGGACTGATTCAACCATCATCGTGTTGGGATGGTTACAGATGATGCCTAACAAACTTCAGCCGTTTGTACGCAACCGCGTTGCTGAAGTTTTAGATAAGGCGGATGACTGCACCTGGAGACACGTTCCAACCGACAAAAACCCAGCAGACCTAATATCTCGGGGTGTGGATATTAGTGTTCTGCAGGGTTCTGATCTTTGGTGGTCTGGACCAGAATTTTTGAGACAGGAGCCGTCTGAATGGCCCTCGCAAGTCAAGTATTCAGAAGCAGAGACGTTACCGGAATCTCGACCTAATGTAGTGTTAAACACTTTAACGTGTTACCAGCCGGCGGGCAGAAGCCAGGTCCGTAGCTGGTAACCGTTAGGGTTATAATGAAACACGCAGACTGATTCAACTGAGAATATATTTACAATTTTTCACCTATCTTATATCCCATTTATTAGTCATGCAAGTAATACTAACACTAATGTGTACAATAAACATTTTCACCAATCAGCGACAAGTAAACAAAAATCTAACATTTTCGAATGATTTCTTGGAAATCTGTTCGCGAGTATAAAAGTAGTGCCACGTATAAAAAGCAGAGGGAAGCTTCGCGCGTCAACAGTTTGAATGTTGATATCGTTGCGGCTAGACGTATGATGCTCCGTTCGATCGCCTTCGCGCGTCGCTTGGTTTCGGCGCGGCTAGTTGTACGATGCTCCGTTCGATTCCAGGTTTCTCGTAAAGCTATATGTTGCCTGTGCGTATATACATACGCCACAACACTATTGTAAGCGATTGCAAAGATAAGGCCTTGATTGAGATAAGTCGTTTTTCTAATTATTCACGGCTTGTGCGTTCTGTAGCTTACATGTTGAGATTTATTAAGTCATGTAGGAAACATTTTCCAAAAACTATTTATTTGTCACTGGATATATAATAATATAGCTTCTAGGTTTTTATAAAGTGCTTGCCTGAACTAGGTTTAGACCTGTGTTTCAGGCTATTTCTCTACTTACAAAAATAAAATATATGCCAAATAATATTAGAGTTGAGGTCAATGTGCATAAACTTAAAATAAAATATGTATATTGATACAATAAAAATAACTTAGATTACATAATATTATTACAAATTACTGATGACTTAAGGCTATTTTACGACTGTAAGCAAATTCTCCGTATCTGAGTAGGTCAGTGTTTGCAGGTGTTTGGTAACAATAACATTACATTGTTTATAACTTAGACTATATATATCTAAAATTCTATTTAATCTATTATATAAAAATGGTCCTAGGAATAAGAAGAATTTATTTGCAAAGGCATGTTTGGCATGAAGCTTAGTACATACTAAATCTTTTCGTCTCTTGTCTGGAGGAAGTGGTCTGAATGGAAGTAGTGCATGTTGTTTAAGCACGGTGTGCAGAATAAGCAATTGGCGAACAGTTAGGACATTAGTGGATTGGTACAACTCATAGGTAGGAAACATGAAAAGTCGAAACGTCGCCACTTTTAGAATAGCTCGTTGAGCTCGTTCCAGTGGCAATAAAATCGTTTTCGATGTTCCGCCCCATGAGGTAATGCAGTAAGATATGATTGACTGACATAGTGACAGGTATACTTGTCTTAGTAATTTCAAGTTAGCAGCTCCACGAATGGTTTTAAAAATAAATATTAACTTTCGTACTCTCTTACATAATAAATCAATGTGATTGCGAAAATTTAGATTAGCGTCAAGCGTTAGGCCGAGGTATTTTATAAAGTGTGTTGATTCTAAAGTAGGACAAGTGCATGCGGCGTCAGCGTGTAAATGACATTTATTATTGTGAGCAAATAATATGTCGTTTGGTGAATCATGTGTGTTGTTGCGCATTGAGAAGTGAATATATTTTGTTTTCTGGGTATTTAGGGTTAGTACATTATCAAAAAGCCATTTACTAACTGTATTGAAGCCATGCTGAGCGTGTGTAGTCGCTTCAGTCCGAGTTTTGCCCGTGAATAATAGTGCTGTATCTATCATCTGCATAAGACACTATGATACCATTTTGGAGTTTTAGGTTGCATAGGTCATTTATGTAGATCAGGAACAGCGTAACTCCAAGTATGCTGCCTTGAGGAACCCCATAAGGAGCATTGAGGATATCTGAACTAAGGCATTTACCAATTTTAACGCATTGATATCTGTCCCTAAGATAATCTGTAAATAATTCTAATTGTGTACCTCTTATTCCAACATATTCAAGCTTTTTTAGTAGTATAGGAACTGAAACAGAGTCAAAAGCTTTGGCAAGGTCTACAAAGATCCCAACAGCATGCATCCCGTTGTCCATGTAAGCCACTATGTGATCAGTCAACATGTGAACTGCTTGACTTGTTGATCTTTGGGGTCTAAAACCGAACTGCCTGTCTGAAAGTATATTGTTAGACTCTAAATATTTTACTAACCTGTGATTTATTATTTTTTCTAAAACTTTAGACAACGTTGGCAAAATTGAAATTGGCCTGTAATTATTTACACATTTTTTGTCGCCAGATTTGTGCACTGGGATAACAATAGCTTTTTTCAAATACTTAGGAAATATCCCTTAAGACAAACAGATATGAAAAATATGCGTTAAAGGAGGCGCAAGGAAGTGCTTAAACCTTTTGATTATGTTCGTAGGTATATTATCCCATCCTACCGCATAAGTGTCCTTCAGACCCGTTATTACTTGGACCACTTCGTCAACATCAGTGTCTAATAAAACAAAAGATTTAAGGCTTGAGGTAGGCGATCTGATGGGGGTATGATGTGATGAAATGTTGCTCTGAGATGTAATTTTTTCGCTTAGTACGTTACTGACATTAGCGAAAAAATTATTAACTTTATTCAACGCTAGAGTTGGATTTGATTCTGATTGAAGCAGATCTATAGCTGGTTCTTGAGGTTTTGTGATAAAAGAGCAGGATTTTATAAATTTCCAAACAAGCTTATTATTAGTGCTCGCCTTTTCCAGTTCTGCCTTGTTATATTGAAGTTTTAATTTCTTAAGAAGTTTGTTACAAAAATTTCTGTACCTTTTGTAAGTCACAGTGATAATCTCATTATCAGGTGAGTTTTTTGCTAACAAATGTAGTTTATCTCTATGCCTAATGCATCGCAAAAGACCTTGTGTAATCCAAGGCTTTGTTATTTTATGTTTGTTAGATAATTTTATAATTGTTGTATTTTTGTTAATAACATGTTGTAATGCATTTATGAGGTAATCGAGTGAAATGTTGGGGTCAGCACATGAGTAAACTGGGGCAAGATCTATGTTAGGTATATCAAATGCGAGGTTTTCTATGTTTAGTTTAGTAAAGCTATGTGTGCATTTATTTTTATAAAGTGATAGTTTTATTATTAGTAAGACAGCATGATGATCTGTGATTGCTGAGTTAGTAACAAAAGTACATGAAGGTTGGCTTGTTTTAATAATGAAGTGGTCTAAGCAAGATCCACTTTGATGAGTAGGAAAGGTATGGGCTGGCAAGAGACCGTGAAAAGAGCATATGTTAAGGTAATCATGTCCTCGGATGTCATTTCTCCCTGATATAATATTTATGTTTATGTCACTCGTTATAATAATATTTTTATATGATGATAGGTTGTTTAGTGCTAAGTCAAGGGAGTTCAGGAACTTATCTACATTTAGTGATGGCGGCCTGTATATTGACAAAATGGCAGTGTCATTATTAATTTTAAGGAGCAGACTGTTACAGTCGTGAATACTTGGTTTTTCTATGTATACATTTTTAATGTATACTACTAGGCCATCGTTTTGGGTAATTATATTTTCGCTACAAAACGATTTATATCCAGCTAGTATTGGTAGTCCGATGGATCTTTTAGATAACCAGCATTCAGATAACACTATTATGTCACAATTTATTGCTATAGTATGCAACAGTATTTCAAGTTCCTGAAAATTCTTATAAATACTACGAATATTTTGCGTCATAATCGTTAGACTTTTGTCATATGATGGAAATAAGCTTAGACAATCTTCAATTTTACAGACCTTAGAGTCTGAAATTGAAAGCTCGTCAAGATCATCAATTAGTTTATTAGCCATGATTAGGCGCGGTTAGAGGTGTTTCCTACCTGTAGATGTGCTTCTTTCTTATTATCGGCGCTCCTAGGCGCCTTCATAGTCAACTGAGTTTAAATACCTGTCTTCAGCATACTTTCGAGCGGGGCAGTTCTCGTGTCCGGTTTGGTGGTCATTGCACTTCTTAAATCTTTTGCAAGTTGCGCAGGCCGGTGGCGATGTCTTTTTGCATCCTTTAATTGTATGACCAGCTTCACCACAGTGTCCACAAGTCGGTGTTGTTTCGCGGCAGAATTTCGCAGCATGGCCATATTGTTGGCAATTGTAACACCTTGTCACGAGAGTAAAGTCTCTTACTGGGCATGATGTCCAGTTTATAAAACTCTCTCCTGGTTGACAAGGGCTTTTCTGATGGCAGATGGTACTTCTATGATGTAGTTACACGTAGAAGTATTTTTCTTTCCAGACTTGTGAGACAATTTAGTAGAGCCTAGAAATGACTCCCGTGTCTTATCTGGGTATTTTTGAGCCAGGTTTTGCTCAAAAATACACTCAAAGACCTCTTTTTCACTGAGTGCAGTAGGAACACTAATAACTACTATCCTAGGTCGTCGCTTAGCACGCTCTTCAACAGAAAGGCCTGAGGCAATGAGTCTACTTGAGCCTTTAAGCTTTTCAACATCATCTCTATTTTCTGTGCTGATGACAACACCGCCATTTTTGATTTTTCTGACGCCACGCACGTGTAATTTCATTTCCTCGGGTGAAATTATGGTCTGAATCAAAGCCTTTGTGTCGTCACTGCTTTTACTTTTGTCCGTCGGATAAATAGTAACAGCGCTAATGTTGTTAGGGCGGACAAAAGTATTGCTGCCTTTCTTGACCATGTCAGCAAACGAATTCTTATCGGTCTGGCTGCAGTTTCCTTTTACTACTTTTCTAATATCCTTGAGTGTGTTCGAGATATTTTGCGTTTCCTGTAGGTGCTGAATTGTGGTTTGTGCTTGTAGGGCTTTCTGTTTAAGCGACTGATAATGTACAGCCATTTCAGATGAGGCATTGTTTACTTTGCGGCACAGATTTGTAACTCGTAGTTTGATTTCCGAGTTTAACTTGCTCTCTGCAGCAATTGTAGAGACCTCACTCAAATAGGTATCTATAACCTTCATCCATCTCTGTATATCTGCTGTAGGGATTACCTCAAATGGCTCAGCAGCGGCAGCAGGCGGCTTTACGTCCTTACGAGGAGACGGTAAGGGCAATGGTGATGGCGGAGGGCTTCTTTCCATTAGTTGGCTGCGCCCAAATGGGCTGGAGCTTGCCATTCTTAAATATTTGATGTCAGACAAAACCAATAAACATTGCTTCGTTTATGCACGTAAAAAACTGCAATCACTCGATATAGTCGTGACACACTTAATTATTCACTAACACTAACATTTAATATTTATAACATTATAATATTTATATATTGCGCTACAATCCACAATAAACACGTCCGCATCGAGCGAGTAATGAAAGAGAGATGATGTATGATGAGCAGTGATCGGAGTAGGTAGATTGATTTTTGGTACTTGTATCATAAATGCACACAGAAAGAATAACATGGATAAGCCATTTTCCCGGAAAGTAATTCCGGTATTTCCGGATTCAATTAAATATTGTTAATGTTGGTAGTGATATTATTCCTACTCAATTCAAAATTTAAAGGAAGGTATCAAAACTAAATTCATTCATTATTTATCTGTTGAATAATAAAAACAATCGAATTCCGATCGAAGCTTTAATTTTTATTTTTAGCCTTTTATGGCTAGAACTTTTATAGATAGACATAAATTGTTGCACTTAAATTTAAATATTTTCATAGGGGTCATGGTAATTTGCATTAAGGGTAGAATAAATGACGGGGCCCCATAGAGGGCCAATGCCTGCTGGGGTCGTGAGACTGTTCTAAGGATGCACCACGACTCTGAAACGTAAAGGGCATACGAAGGAACAGGTTGATTTTAGTCAGATTTTAGGACCAAAAAAAAGGGGTAGAATAAAGAAAAAAGATAAAAATCAAGATTGTTTATTGTTAAATATGTACATTTTACATTTATTCACATTTTTAATCTTCATCGATTACAATGTCAGCATCCTGGTAATCCTGATCTTTACAATTAAAATATATAACTATGAGTTTCTCTATATTTTCTATTTTCAACCTATTTCTTTTAACATCTAAAGTCCATTTATAAATGGAAAAAGACCGTTCTACATCTGACGATGTCAAAGGAGCAAATTTTAAAAAAGGTATTAAATTATGTGCTTCATTTTTTTCAATGGCCTCACTATATTCTCTAAGTGTGTCTAAATCTGGGTTTCGTTCCATAACACGTTCTATTTTATTTTTTATATTTTCTGAATTGCACTGATTTATAGCATCTCTGACGTTGTCAAATGCTAAAAGTGAATCTGTCAACGATAAATTATGCTTTTGCAATTCTTTTAAAGACAAATGAATTATAAAATAATTGTCTTTAATGTAATTTAAATCTTCTTTTAAATTTTCTTTTTCTATAATATTTTTTGCCTCTCGAATAGATACCGCATCAGAGCTGCTTAAACAAGATAATACTTCTTTTATTTTTTCAAAGTTTTGAGCGTAATAAAATGCTGCCTCTAACCAAGTGCCCCATCTTGTAACAACTGGTTGGGGAGGAAGCGGCAAATCTGGATATTTTTCTTTTAAAATTTTGACTCTACTTGGGGCTTTCAAAAATACCTTTTTAACATTTGCTATTAAAATGTTAACATCGTGATATTCTAACCTAATTTGCTCAGATAGGCGATGAAGAGAGTGCGCCAAACATGTTACGTGCTTCATTTCAGGTAAGTATTGTTTTAAATTTCGTCCTGCAGACAGCATATATGCAACGCTATCAGTGCAGAGGACAAGAATGTTACCTACCTTCGATTCAAAAGAATCTTCCCAAAAGTTTTCCAAACATTCTAACACAAATTGCGTGATTGTTTGTCCATTAACTACAGTTAGCATTTTACATGCTACCAAATAAGGTCTAGTCAAATTGCTAGGATGTAATAGTTTTATTAAAAAATGGACTATATAGCGACCTAAAAAGTCTGTCGTTTCATCTAATGATATCCATAGTTTCTCATTTTTATAATTTTGCCGAATCGAATTGATTTTATTCTTAAAAAACTTGTCCAAGTAAACTTTCCGTAACTGTGATTCATCTGGCAGAGTACGATTAGTACACGTACAACAACAGGTACTACACATATATCTTTTAAAGAAATCTTGAAAAGTAGTATTTTTCATCTGAGACCACGGAATATTGCACAAAATGAGAAATTTTATAAGATCGAAATAAAATTCCTCTTCGGGCCGCTTAAACTTTCCCTGGTGTACTGTTCCTTCGATATGTCTTTTAACGTTTCCTTTATTTATGGTTTTCAAATGGCTTTCACATTTTGAACAGTATATTGTACCACTAGCGTGATCGTAAAGTAGTTCGGGATGACCGGATATCCATTTTTCTACAGTTTCAGCCTTGACGTTTGCCATATCTGAACTTTGTTTTAGAGATGGAACCTCGTATATATCACCTAAAACAAAGACATGAAAAAAATTACATTTTATTTAGTTTATTTAGCTTACTCCGTTTGTTTTATTTTTCGTGGATTTAATTTAGTCATTGAAATTTCACCCTCTTCCTGTCAATCCAAAATGGCTGCCGCTACAAGATGGCGGACAATTTTTTTTTTTTTACAATTCCATCAATATATATATATATCAAATGAAAGGGCTTGTTACGTAGAATATTTTGTAGAGAAGTAGATAAGGCCTATAGTAATTTATTTTACCAATACATTGCAAGAGGGCACAGGGCATTCAAATTATATACGGATTCCAGTAAAATGTCGGTTAATAGTGGAGTTAGCTGAATTGCGACTACATTACTAGAATATCATAATTTTGTTTCGCACTAAGCTCACTGGTTCATACTCTATTAAAGATTTAACAATATTAAGATTCATGGTATGTTCAGCAGGTTAAGCGAACAAACACAATACTAAAAATATTCTTATAGTACATCCAAACATGCTTTATACTCCTTGTAACTAGTAAAATATTACTTACCAAAGCTTGGTTTAAATATGTAGATCCAATTCAATAGTGAAAAATCTGAGTCCGTATATTCGAGCCAAATCGTGGTTTAGAGCAGATTCCAGAAGTCAGTATGTACACAAGCCAGGGTCAAGTAACGTTTTCACAACACAGTAACAAACAAAGATGCGCTCTCTACGAACCGAAGTAAACGAGTGAGCTACCTGGCATGTCGTCGGCGGGCGTACGCATTGTTCTGATAACCGGTTATTGTACCACCCATGATCCTTTGTTCTGATTGGTCGTTGGGTTTTGTCAAATCGTGACTGTGTGCCGTTAAAAAAAATATGAAGAATAATAAAGAATAATATTGCTCATTTTATTGCAACTCCTACCTTTTTTTGAGGATGGCAAATCATCAAATGACTCCTTCCACTCTGGCAGAATAAAATTCCTACATAAGTTCCGGTTTTTTTTTAATAATCCACCAATTCCGGAGGAATGTCCATATTAATATATACGTTTCGGATCAATGACCCCATTTCAATCTACCTACTCCGATCACTGATGATGAGTTACAAGACGCACTAAATGTTGTCATAATTCAAAGTCAGTCTGAATCATTCCCTGAGTATAAATTACTTTTAAATAAAAAGAGTATACCTAAGACGAGCGTCCTTCTAAAATTTAATGCTTACTTAGACGACAAAAATTTAATGCGAGTCGGCGGACGGCTCAACATTCTAATTTTCAATTTCTAAAAAACACCCTGTCATATTACAGTCCACTCATCATTTCACAAAGTTATTGTTTAATTACGAGCATAGGAGGCTGATGCATGCTGGTCCACAATTACTGTTGGCTTCAATAAGGGAGTCTTACTGGCCGATTGGAGGTCGCAATTTGGCAAAGGCTTGTTATCACAAGTGTGTTCTATGCCACCGTATAAAGGGAATGGTTATAGCTCCTATAATGGGTAATTTACCAAAAGAACGTCTTCGTCCAAGTTATCCCTTTGAGAGCACGGGTGTTGATTATGCTAGCCCTATTATGTGCGCCAGTCGTCAAGGACGTGGATGCAGGTTGGTAAAGGTGTACGTCGCAATTTTTATTTGTTTTACTACCAAGGCCATCCATTTGGAGACCGTAGGCGATTTAACTAGCAATAGTTACTTACTGGCTTTATATCGTTTTATTTCTCGACGAGGTAAACCTAATGATATTTTTTTCGATAACGGTACCTCATTTGTCGGTGCGTATAAAGACATATCAAAATTTTTAAAATTGAACATTTCATCCTTGGGTGAAAGTGCAGCTAACGACGGGATAAGGTTTCATTTTATACCCGCGTATAGACCTCATTTCGGTGGCCTCTGGGAGGCGGGTGTCAAGTCCACCAAGTACCACCTACAACGAGTGTTGGGTAATTGTAACTTGACTTTTGAGGAGCTTTACACCGCACTAACTAAAATTGAAGCCATTCTGAACTCTCATCCACTTACGCCGTTGTCTTCAGACCCTGACGATTATACGCCACTTACACCGGGCTATTTTCTCATTGGACGGCCCCTTGTTTCCTTGCCGCAACCTGACTACAAGGACTACTCTGTCAACCATCTGTCTCGCTTTCAAAGGATCGAGCAACTACGCCAACATTTCTGGAGCAGATGGAGCAAGGAGTATGTCGCAGAATTACAGCTGCGGACCAAATGGCGTTGCAGTAAGGATGGTTTGAAGCTGAACTCCTTAGTAGTCATTAAGGAGGACAACCTTCCTCCTCTGAAGTGGAGTCTGGGACGCATTGTGGCTGTTCATCCTGGAACAGATGGCATCGCTCGTGTGGCAGATATTCGAACATCCACTAGAGTCATCCGAAGAGCGTTCAACAGGATCTGTCCTTTACCAGTGTTTTCGGAGTCTGGTTAAAACCGTTGCTTTCAACGCCCGGGGGCATGTTGGCGCGCCTAAGCAAAATCACATAGCAGCAATCCATTTAATTGATTATTGTTTGTTTTTAATTTGTAACGTGTTTTACGTACCGACCGTTCTATGTCGGTCACTTGCTGTGCTGAACTCGTGTAGTTAACACCGAATTAAAAGTTATCTTTTATATTGAGCATTCCCGCAGTCATTCTTTAAGCAAACCCCTTAGCTCCCATACAGCTGGCTACTGTTAATATATTTATTTCCTTAAATTTATTTCTTAATGTATCCCTTGTTTTCGGACGGTATGTTGCGATTTTTTTTACCTAAAGTAAATACAAGTATAGCCTATTTAATACGACAAGTAGAATATATTGTGCATGAATTCCTCAATATTCGGGGAGATGGGCCTCGTTAGCATTGGTTTGCAACCTGTCTAGGAGAAGGAAAACTCCGAAATCATACCCGGGGAGATGGGCCTCGTTAGCATTGGCTTGCAACCTGTCTAGGAGAAGGAAAACTCCGAAGTCAAACCAAATTTCAGGGAGCAGACCCGAAAATAAACCCCGATCCAAGGTGTTAACCGAGCCGTGCTGATGGATTCGTGGCCAGAGGGAAAGCTGGTCTTGAACGGAGGGTGCCTGTGTTGGTGGTCACAGGGCACAGGATGGATCCACCTTACCTCCGTAAAGGGCTCTGCGGAGGTGGACAGTATTTTCCCTATCAATCGTCGGAACGCGTATGGATATTACTGATAATAATTATCCGCATGGCGGCGACGCGGTCCGCCACCCGTCACGTCTCGTTTCTCGCGAGGGCTAAAAGTGGCCTACGGAAAGCCGTTTTGCTACATTGAATGTCGGAGGAGGGATGGATGGAAAATTGAATGAAGTATGTCAGATGATGAATGAGAGAAAGATTGATGTCCTGTGCGTGAATAAGACGAAAAGGAAAGGCTGTAACACCACTAGGCATGGACCCTACACGGCGTATTGGTCCGGCGTGCCTACCAATACCAGAGCCTGTAAGGGAGTTGGTGTTATTTTGTCTGCTAGAATGAATGAGTGCGTAAAGGAATTTGAATATGTGAATGCTAGGTTACTGTGGATGAGAATGAAAGTGGGGATTACTCGTGTGTTCATGGTAGGGGTCTATGCACCCGTAAACATGGCAACGGGTATGTCTCAGAGCGCACAGGAAGAAAGAGAAGATTTTTGGGAGGGTTTAAGAGATGTCCTGAGGAAATGCAAGGAACACGAGAGGTTGATAATGTTAGGGGATTTCAATGGTTGGGTGGGAGTAAAGCGTGAGGAATACGAAAGGGTTTTAGGCAAGTATGGAGACGAAAGTGTGAATGAGAATGGAAAAAGGTTGCTTGAGCTGTGTTTGGAGTGGAGTCTTTGTGTGACAAACACTATGTTTGCCCACAAAAGAATCCACCAGTATACAAGGGAAGCAAAGAATGTGAGAAGTAGTATGATTGACTTTGTTGTAGTGGATGAAAGATTGAGAAAGAATGTCTTAGACACTCGGGTATATAGAGGTATTGGTGTCCATACCGACCATTTTTTGGTTATGAGCCGGATACGGGGCCTCTTCAAAGGATGGCGACACCATATACCTACCCGAACAAGTGCCCAAGAACGAATAAAAGTAGAAAATTTGCAAGATGAAGTATTGAAAGACGAGTATAACAATAAATTGAGGGAAAGATTTGAAAGATTTAGTGACATTGAGGATATAGAAGAATTATGGCAGTCATTTAGAAGTCGTTTTAGCGTCAGAAGTGTGCGGTGTGAGCAAGAGGAGGAAAATGATAAAATCTAAGAATGCGTGGTGGGATAAAGATGTGCAAGGGGTAGTACGTGAGAAGAAGCACGCATGGTTGGACTGGCTATCTGTCAGAGCCAATGAAAGAATACAAGAAGCAACGAATGAGGATGTAAATGAAGCTAGGAATAAGTTTATAAGAATGAAGAAGATAGTGAAAGATGTGATTAAAAGGAAAAAAGAGGAAATGAAAGACGAGTTTGACAGAAGATTATCTGAAGATTTCCGGACTAACGCAAAGTTTTTCTGGAAATCCATTCGCTCGGTTCGAGGTAAAACCCTAACCACAGAGCTGAAATCGATTAGAGACTAGAATGGAAGTTTACTGAATGAAGAAAAGAGCGTACTGAATCGATGGAAGGAATATTTTGAAAGTTTATTTGAAAGAGAGGAATGGCAAGGGCAAAGTTTCGAAATGAATGATAATGATAGGAATGATGAAAGCCCTATTAGTATATATGAAATAATGAAAGCATTGAAAAGCATGAAATTAGGAAAGACTGGTGGTTATGATAGGATTACAGTCGAAATTCTGACAGCTGGACAGGGTCTCATAGTAAATCAGTTGTGCCGCCTTTTTAACTTGTGCTGGAATACCGGCCGTGTATCTAATGATTGGTGCAAGGCCGTCATAGTACCTTTATACAAGGGAAAGGGCTCACAGCAAGATTGCAAAAGCTATAGAGGCATTAGCTTACTCAGCGTCGTCGGTAAATTGTATGCGAAATTGTTAATTGAAAGGATTGTGAAAGTAACCGATGAGAAAATATGGGATGCACAAACGGGATTTCGAAAAGGTATGGGATGTACGGATCAGGTCTTTTCCTTACGGAGCATAGCCGAGAAAGTTTTGGCCAAAGGTCAAAAAGTCTAACGCGCATTCGTGGATCTGGAAAAGGCTTAAGATAAAGTGGTGAGGAATGAACTTTGGTCGGTTTTATCCATGTATGGAGTGAATAGTAACCTCACACGAGCTCTGAAATCTCTTTATGACGATTCCAGAGCTTGTGTTAGGATAAATGGGACTTACACAGAATGGTTTAACAGCGAAAAAGGTGTTAGACAAGGATGTGTAGCGTCACCCTGGCTGTTTAACCTATACATGGACAATTGTTTGAAAGATTTAAAAGATTGTGAATGGGGATTAAGAATGAATGAGTTACTTGTCAAATGTCTACTTTATGCCGACGACCAAGTAATACTTGCGTCATCGGCAGAACAGTTGCAGGCGATGGTAACTATTATGCATGATGCTTGTGAGAGTAAAGGAATGAAAATAAATGTAAGCAAGACGAAAGTAATGGTATTTGAAAGGGAGGAGTGCATGACGATGTGCAATATTATGATTGATGGAGAACAAGTGGAGCAAGTGAAAGAGTTTGTATATCTAGGTACTTTGTTTACAAGGGATGATACACATGAGGGAGATATTGAAAGAAGAACGATTGCTGGCAATAAAGTGAATGGCGCTCTACGCACTTTTATGAACAGTCGAAATGTATCCGATACCTGGAAACTCCGAAAGGTAAGACTATAAAATTATTATACTTACTAGTAGGTAGGTACGTAATTTAAGTAATTTTAAAGGATTTTTACCCTCCCGAAAAGTACCGGGACTACAGTAAGATTAATTCGCAAACTTTTTTAATTGTACCCAGCGATGATTTCGTGGAATATATAGAAAAAAAATTTTTCCGAACTTCTTTTAAAACTAAACACATAAATTGTAAAGTAGCTGCAGGTATCTATAACCAAGTAAAAGATATTCCTTTTTCTCCTCCTTGTCCATGTTTCCCAAAACAATTTTTAATTAATCTTTTTATTCGAATGCGGATTTTTTATTTATACTTTAAAATATAATAATAAAGCATTCCGTACGTCTCAGTCGAGGCGCAAATATTTTTCAGTCGCAAATTTATAAGACCGATTTGTTATTAAGTCTTAAATCTAACATAAACATGTTTTTTTTTTAAATTAAATCTATCAATCAAAAAACAACATGCATTTTTATTGAACACTTCCTATTCCATTCACAAAGTATTTTATTTGTTTAAATAAAATAAAAAATATTTGCAATCACAAAAATAGATAGAAACTCAAAGTAGGCAGATTTAATTAAAATGCTGTAGGTGGGCAGCCCTATCGCATGTTTACGTACCGCACGACTGTAGGCATTTATTTCAAAGATACGGCCGAGTTACAATACTGTATATTTATGTACTGTGGCGATGTCGCCGGAGAAAAGTGATGCGTCCTGTCGCTTGGAGAACCCGGGCGGCCGGCGTGTAGGCTAATCGAGCGAAGATTGCGCGCGCAGTTCTATAGTGTTTTTAAAATAATTGTTTAGAAATACAAAAAATACTGAGTATTTAGCATTACATACTTCTTAAAAATATACATATTTTATAGTCAAATAATAGTGAAAAAAGATGTTGAAATTTGCCGATTTTGAGTTTATTTACCTATAACTGATTTAGACTAGTATTTTTTGTTATAATTAGGTATTTTTACACACTGTGCTGTACTTTAACACCATACATTATGTATATTAAAGGCTTAAAATAAGATATGTTTCCATAGCAAACTGGTGATATCCGACTTGAAACAAAGCTCTGACGCCAAATTTCGTAAGACGGTGTACAGAAAGTTAATTCCTTATAAAAAGCTATAAATAAAATTACTTTATTATAATTACCTTAATAGAATTGTTATTTATTTTACATTTTTTGAGCGTATGATTAAGTTATGAGCCCTGAAAAATCCGTAAACGATGCAGATTTCATCTAAATTTGAGTATGCGCTCTTAAGAGGCACATCTCTTGTTTAAACTTTGGTTTGCGAGGAAATTTACAAACATACAAGAAAAGGACAAAACTACACTTAGGATTAGGATCACACAAATAATTGTCACGTGAGGGATTCGAACCTACAAATCCTAGCGCACCGAAGCGACGCTAAGAGCGGGCTAGGCGGTTGCCTACCAGTTACCTCATCCGTGAAGTGAGCCTGAGCCCTTAGCCATTTACTCAACAAAGTTTAAAATCGTACTAATACACTACATTTTTTAAACAAACAATACAAATTATGAACAGAGAAAAAGACAAAGAAAAAGACAATCCATAAGGCAAAACAATATAAAAAATAAATCTGCGACCTCGACATATCGTATCACCGCTTTGCCAACTACACTATTCACAACACATAGGCTAATTTGAATCTCTGATATAGGACCTATATCAGAGATTCAAATTAGCCTAAGTGTTGTGTGTCTAAAGCGATGTTTTATGAAATATTAACGGGCTGTGCCCTTCATAAATTTTAATTATTAGCTGACAATGATACTGATGTCAATATATTGCATTCTTTTTTTCATTAAATAGCCACAGAAATAATAACAATTATTATTTACTATCTAACTACTGTAACATTGCTCTTGTTTTTGTTTGTCTTTAGTATAGATGATATACTACATATATAATATCGGTGAGACATACATAGAGGTGCATCAATCTATACTTATAATAAATTTGTAGGTAGTCAATTCAAATGTAATCAGTAATTTTTTTGTCTGTCTGTATGTGCACGCATGGATCAAAAACTACTGAAGAGATTTTAATTAAACTTGGTACAGTTTTAGTTATTAAACCTGGGCAGGTTATAGGATATCTTATATGCCAAAAAAATTGGGAATCGAGGTATTCGTTCAAAATGTATTAAAATATTTAAAAGTCGTATTATACATAACTGTATCTTCACAACATTCTCACGATCAATAAGTAGACTTTAATATCTAACTAATAAAAAAATAATCATTGAAATCGCTTTATAAATACACAAGACTTACATAAAATTAAATTTCAAGGGGTTAGTCCCCTTCGCCACCCCCAGCATTGCCACCTCCGGTGGCAAACGGGATTTTTGTTTTATTAAAAAGTTCCGAGTCGCCACTGGGGGTGGCGAACCGGTGTCAATTGGGACATTGTTACGTAGAAATGTCCAGTCACTGCTAGGAGTCAATAGTTACTTTATCATAATATTTTGAAAGGCTTGATGGTCTTTTTATTGTTATATTTTTTTGGTAAATGTTCCATTCGCCTCCGGAGAGGGCAATGCTGGGGGTGGCGAATGAGACTAACCCAATTTCAAGTAATTACGGTGTGGTAGCTAATTTGCTACTTGCGAATGTATCAACGTGCAATACGTATGCACACGGTTGATTTTTGTATAACGCACACAACGACATTTAGCGATCGTCAACAAACCGTGCTTATCAGCGCGACTTTTATTTTTTAGATATAAGTAGTTTTTAAATATTAGTACTTTAGTAGATAGTTTTTACGTATTAGCTATATATAGGTGTAGTTAGACTTATTTTCTTTAGTTGTAGTTTTATAAGATATAATTATTTTAACAGCTAGGTCGTTATTTTATGTGAAGCAAACGGAGTTGCGCGGGTTAACTAGTAATTATAATAAAACAATGAGCTGTATGTTGCAGTGACCGACACAGGTCCTATTTTACATCATCCATTCTACATTTCTTCAGCTATTGTAGGTCCCGCATTTTACGTAATAAGATGTAGTACTTTCATGTAACCCGTATGATTAACTCGAACACGTAGTCTGAACGAGTAGCATAGTATGTAGCACATGCCAGCTACTTATATCATGTGCACATCCTATCCTGGACCCACATACCTATCTACGCGTACACACATAAAAAAAGGCCGCGTTCACAGAAAAAGGGCTAATATTTTTTAATTGCTTAAAATAATTAAAAATTCATTATTATTTTTGTGTTTTTTATTTAAAAATACATCATTAAAATGTAGAATACATAAAATATTATTTTGTGATCATAATTTTATTCTTGTTTCTGCCTGAAAGCTGTAATAATAAAATTCACTATAATTGTTCATTTGAAAAATGCCAGGTCCAATGCCTGTCTGAAGTCTAGCGAGCAAGAATAGTGTTATTGCGTGAAATAGGATATACTACAAGGCAAATCGCAGCTTGAGTCTCCGTTTCTCAAACCTGCGTCGTTACTACCCTGCAGAGGTTCTGGAGCATGGGTAACCTGGCTGATCGACCTCGCAGTGGCCGCCCGGCTGTCCTTAGTGATGTTCAGAAACGCTACATCCGACTTCTTGCCGCCCGGCCCGTGATCCAATAATTAACGCTACCAAATTGAGATTAGAGCTGCGAGCTGCTATGGGACTGGGTATTAGCACTCAGATCATTCGTAATTGTTCATACCACTTTAGATTACGATTAAGGAGATCCTGGTGAGCACCTTTGAATACACGGGAACGATAGCGACGCAGATTTCAGAGGGCCAGGCAGCGTCAAAACGGTGAAGACGAAGAAAAAGATGTCTGGCGTAATTATCTTTTCGTTGACGAAACACGGATTAATACGCATCCTGATAACCGACGTGTCCGAGTTTGGAGACGGCCTGAGAATTCCGAAAGGCAAAAGACCGCCACTATTCAGCAAGGCGTCAAATCGGTATTTTTTGGGGAGGAATAATGATTGGAGCTCGAACGCCATTGATCTCGTACCAAAGCTCTATGACAGCTAATTTGAACAAGACAGCTCTTATTGATGGCATCATCAGACCATTCAGTATAAATTATAGTAACCAATTCGTGTTGGTCGACGACGATAATGCGCCGGGACATCGAGCTCAACGAGTGAGCGCTGCTCGCCGGGAGTACGAAATCACGTGGTTAGACTGACTCTCCGGACTTAAACCCAATCGAGCACGCATTGGATGCTCTCAAGCGAGCTGTTTGAAGTCGTCAGCCAAGAACTCTGTCAGAGATCAAGGAAGCCGCTATTCAAGAATGGGACAGGTTACCACAAGAACTATTGGACAACTTGATCTACAGCATGCCCAGGACGATTTCCGCATGCGTTCAAGCCAGGGGAGGAGTCATTTTGTATTTAATTTGTAAATAAAAGCATATAAAAATGAACAAAAATTTACTTTAATCAAATCTTCGCATTTTTTACAGAGATTTAATACACTATTATTTTAAAGAAAACAAAAATCATATAGATATTTTCATATTTAAATTGTGTGTTTTTTAAATGTTAAAGCAATAATAATGCATACATTGATTATATTTTGATACAAGAAAATTATCTCAACTTTTGCAAGTGAACGCAGACTTTTTTGATGTGTGTATATCGGCACTCTATCTATCTAAAAGGCGTCCTACGGCACGTTTGCTAAATCGTGGTCTACTCTCAACAACTATCACTATATATAACTTACACCCCCGAAAAACGAATTCAGCTTACTACGATTTCAATTTGCAATTGAACAACTTGGGCTATGTAAATTACTTTAGTTCTCTTTCGGATTACCTCACCTACGACTTTATATAGAAGCTCCATGCATAGCCCTTTCCATAACAGTGAACAACTTTAAGTAAGTTGACTAGTCGCTGACTCACGGTGACTAGTGAAAGTTATGACAACATAAAGGGCGTACCGATAAAATCTCTTTGTCTATAAAAACTGTGGCATTGGTGGTGTACTCAACTTATTCTTCCGTGAGCTTTTCTCTGTGGCAGGCTTTTTTCAATCGTTAACAACGTCTCGAAGTTGTTAAACTTATTCGTTGCACCGTTAACGGCTGTTGGTTTCAGCGCTGTATATTCATTGAAAATTATCTTAGTTAAATCTAAGTTCATCCGTGGATCGATTCGTTGGGCAAATCAACTAGGCCCTCAGCATGTGATATATGGCAATGTCGTCTGGATAGCTCAAGTATGCGATGTAATCGTTACCGCCAATGTCTTAAATATATCCTCAATGTAAATTAAGGATAATCCTCAATGTAAATTAAGGATAATTTCGGTGATATATTGAATCGAATTAGGCGTCACTTGACGAAAATCCATAGTAATAAAATTATTGGGAACAGAGGAACCCGCCACGCACCGTTAGATTATCCATCCCAACTATCGCAATAGAAAAAGTTTGACAATACCAAACTCCTTTGGATGGGGACATCCACGTCGTGGGTCACGGTCGTACTCCAACTTGCAGTATTTCCCTTCTAACAGAAAATATGCGTCGACACGAGTTTTAGCCTCAGCGCATTTTGAGGACATGCTCATTCGTCGCCAAACGGTCCTGTATTTTCGCCCATATTTTGTGTTTGAAGCGGTATATTGCAAGTATGCCCAGGTTCCACGACGTAGCTGGTCCCATCCAGAGGAGTTCGGTATTGCCAACCTTTTTCTATTGCAATAGTTGGGGTGGGCAATCCCAGGGGGCCTGGCGTGTTCCTCTTATAATAATTTTATTAATTTCGGGTCAATAACATCTGTCTTTATATGGCTTCTTTATATGTACATATTTATATTGTACACTAGCCTTGAACATATGCACTAACCTTTAAAATAATATACTTTATTTAAGCCCACATAATATTTGTGTTATGCTAACTGCAATAAAGTAAGTCTTACCTTTAAAATAAAACAACTTTTAAAATAATATACTTTATTTAAGCCCACATAATATTTATGTGTTATGCTAACTGCAATAAAGTAAGTCTAAATAAATAGTTCTTAAAATTAAGATTATTACCAACAGTAAATAAGAATTTAAAATTGCTCTTCCATCTACTTCATTTTATTATTATTACATATAGCAGGGTAAAAAAGTAATTAAATGAACAATCTAATGCATGATAACTAAAGTTTCGTAAAAACTTACGCGATTACACATAATTACGTTATATTAAATAATAATCTAATTACACTGTAATGTTGGTGCACCAATCTTTGTTCTATCGGATAATATCCGAGTTCTTTCACTTTGTTGACTTTTAATATTAAGGACTACTGTTAATGTTAGTAACAGTTTACTGCAACATTCCGGAAGCTGTATACAAAGCCTTATTTTAAATGTGAAATATCACAATACTGCCAGCAATTCAAAGTATAGTAGTGTAAAGCACCAAATTGTTAAATATAAAATATTATTGATTAATTATTGATACGCAACATACGAAAGAAGACTTTGTTACCTGTGACTATTTACAACTTATTTTATCAAATTGGTAGATATAGAAACAAAATGTCCCTGAACTCAATGACTAGTTTCATATGCATACAAATTCTAAAATTTCACTCCATTAAATTTATTTTTTATTTCCATAACAGTTTTGTTTTATGTACTGATAGATGAGATTGTATATAATTAATAAGAAACACAGGATCGCTGCATGATAATGTATGGGCATATTATAAATAGCACTTACGACTCCGTGACGTTTGTCACTCACACTGTTCAATTTAGACTTACTCTTATTCGTATCTATATCACATGACGCCGTTAGGGGCGTTAGTTCATGATTATTTGTTTTCTCAGTCAATAATGTATCATGTCCGAGTGATTTTCTGTCAATAAACTTATCATGAGCATGTGAGTTTTCCTTTATTAATGTTCCATTTATTTTCTCTTCATTGGTGTTTTGTAACACGGTCGTGATTTGTGTTATTTTTTCTTCATATGATTCTCCTCTCCAGGAATCACTATCTTCATTTATGATGTTGTTCATCATTATGTCGCTTTGGACGTTCACCGGCGTTGGAGTAAATCTATCTTTGACCCCTGAACAAACTTCTAGACTCTCTTGTAAATAGCTATCTATTTTTGACAACTGCTCTGAAATGAGTAGATTAGCCAATGGACTGCAAGCCCTTTGAACGGGCTCTGCAATATCAAGACTATCCAAAAGCTTGTCTTCTATGCTCAATTCGGGTACTGCATTATCTGTTCCAGATAACCTTTCCTTGCAAACTGAACTTACAATTTTGTAGCTCTGTAAATCTTCAAAATTGTCCTTTATATACTCCATAGGAGTAGGACTCTTTTGATGCATTCGATACATTTGAGATGGCGTCAGCAATCGCGGCGAATCTAGTTCTTGCAGCACTGGCGTAAATTTGACAGTTATAACATCTTCATTTGTTATTGTTTCTGTTTTAACGATATCATCCACATAGTTCTTTTCTTTAGAATCTATTTCGAAATTTACACTCGGCGAATCGGTGATATCGTGTCGTGTCGATCTTTGTACCCGATCCACGGTCACCTTGCTGAGTAATTTGCCATCTGTACTTCTTATATCGGAAAACAGTCCTCCATCGAAGTGGAGGGGCGTTTCCAACTTCCTTGTTCTTTGCGGTGAGGGCGTATTCAGGGGCGGTGTGATGGGAGACGGAGAAACTGGTCGAAAAGTAGTAGTCGTGTAAACAGTGTCGGAGTTATACATTATCTGCTGAGGACTTCTAGCGGGCGTGTGTCTTACAGAAAGGTCGACCTCCCTTTGCGAAGAAGCTCTGTCCTTCGAGGTTCTTTTTGCACACCTGTAATTAGAATAAGCAATAAAAATCATTATAGATAAACTACTAAATATGGTTATGTATTCGTTGATTCGTATTTTATGAAAATATCTAAGAATTTACATATTGTATTCATCTTCTTTAAGAATTGAATTAATAAAAACTTTACCAGCAAACAACAACACGTAAATATTATATAAAATTAAAAAAACATGATGAATGTATTATAATAAAATACATAAAATAGCCATAACTACTCAAACCGATTCATGGAAGCATTTCTACAAGCATTTATGACAAGTTGATAACTACGTGGATCAAACACTGTGATTCACTTCCTGAACTGTGGGAAGTTGGAAATATATATAAAGTATATACATTATCTGAGTTATTATAACATACAAATAACTATGATACACTTTAATGAATGCACACACACGATCACGGTTATTGGTAAGGGAGGAGCAAATTGGCAGCGTATGACGAGCTTTGTAAAAATACATGAGTAGATTGATAAAATCCGCTGATCTTAAACATTTATATTAAATCCTTTCATAATTTTATAAAAATGCGTTTAGTAATTATTGAAACTTATTCAGCGGTTTAAAATCTATCTTACTCTTAAATGTCAATGTAATTATATGTTATACAGGTACCTTTAAATGGATTTCGAAGTTATATTACAGCTCTGTGTATATTAAAATTAGTTATAGGGTAAATGCTAGAATATAATGTATTGGATAACGCGATTTAAAATGTGCAGGTCTATTTGAACAAGGGTCAATGGCATCAACTGCATTTTATTTAATTCGATTGTGAAACTTGATATTTAGCGTTTAAAATGGGCATTATTGATATGCTTAATGTAGTTTTAATGTGAGTATATACACTCAATAAGTACTTTCTGTTTTGAGACGTTCTGACTATTTTATGCGAGTAAATAGGTACTCTCATAATGTATAATCACCTACTCTTTTCAAAATGGAAATCATCGAACGATCTATCTGTCTGAATAATATTTCGCATTGAATATTGTGTGTATGTGTATGTGTATTTTAGTAGGAGTCTCATCATACGCACCGTGCAGTTGAAGCACTGACTGTGGTAGTTATTGTTGAGCGCCTCGACCCACCTGTCGCCTGCCTCCACCGGGAAGCCGCAAGCGAAACATTTTGTCGTAAACAGGTCATTCCAGTCTGTAATAGTTAAAATTTTTCTTTAAAAGCTGTTTCTTAATTACGTTATTAATTACTAGTATTCATCTAAAATATAATCTTTAATTAACAATTCAAGTTGGTATAGTTACCAGCTTCACAATATGGCAATCCATCTTCGAGGAAGAATGGATTATTGCCGAACAGTTTTCCACAGTAGACACAGTTGAAGCACTCGGGGTGGTAATGCTTGCCAATCGCGTTTAAGCAGTCCTATAAATACACAAACGTATAAGTTTCATTGATTTGGTAATAAATAAGTATAGAACGATTATCTAGATACTTACGCCCTTAATTTTGGCGTGGCATTTATCGCAAGCAGGCGCAATATACTGTTCGAAACAGTATTCACAGTAGAGTTGACCATTTTCCTCTACGAAACCGATGTCCTGCAGCGGGCGTCTACACGTAGCATTCACGCAAATGAAGTGCTCAGGACACCAGATGCGGCCCAAAGCCGTTATGAACGGACCTCTGTTTAAAATACATTATTGTTAAAATCTTGAGTTAATTTTACTAACTATGTATTTCAAAATGTACTTATGTTATCTCTTTGAAATAATATGTTAATTATGTTAAAAAAAAACAAACAACACTCGTGCGTTTAACATCTAAACCAGCATCACTTTAAACTTACTTGGAATATAATTTGTAGAATTCGATAAGTGATCTATCTATAGAAAAACCTCATTACCTGGTTATAGCTTTGTCACACTTGTGACATACTGGATAAAGTCCATCTGCGACGTCTGCACATTGAATTGTGCTTAGTGGTCGTGCAATAATATGAGAATCTCGTCTACCATCGTCGTCTCTTGAATTCTTTTTCTGCCTTCGTTTAACAACAACTTCTTTATCCACATTTGGTTGATAATGCTTTTCATCATTTTCGGCTAAAGTCTTTGTTTCATCTGCATGAATATTTGTAAACTCAATACTATTCTTACTTTCTTCCAGATCATTTAATTTTATGTCCTTGTTTATAGAATTCTTGAAGGTGTACAGGGAATTATTATATAAATTATTAGGCAATTCTTTCTTTTTTATAAATTCATCATCTTGACAGGACGTATTTTTTACACACTCGGACTTAGCCGCTTGATCGAGTACCCCTGTCTTGTTCCATACACTTGAGTCAGATAGATTAGTTTTGTCACTTAATTTATACCCGTTATTTACGGAAGTATTAGAAACTGTATCAGATTTTTCAAACATTTTTCTTTTGTTCAATGTATTAGAATAAGACCCATCAAATTTTAATTCTGATTTAGCATCGTGACTTCCATTAGATCCATTAGTACCATTCATGCTATTGAGAAATGAAGATTTATCCAATCCTGTCTTTTTTAATGTGCCAGTGTAGTTGTGATCTACTTTGTCTTTGCCAGAGTCTTCACTACTTGAATAACCACTTCCGTTATGAGATATTTCGACACTATGTACTATGCGTTCATCGGATACAATATTAGTGGTTAGGCTTTTAGAAGCTATGTCAAGTTTTTTTTTATCGCCATTAGTATTTATTGAAAGCCCAATTGCAGTACTGTGAGCATTAAATGTAGGTATTGGAGAGCTTGGCAATGGTGGTGGTATTAAGACATTCGTATTATTAAGATACTGCTTAGAAAGAGATTCATTTATTGTGTGATTATTTTTAAGAGTGTCCTTAATCTTATCACCCATGCTTTGAATGTTCTCATGAGTCTTATAACCTCTTTCCAAAGTTTTTGTTAACGTGCTTTCCCCAGGTGACGTATTATCAGAATTCAAGGGGTGTTTTGTTACAACAGTATCTTGTATCTTATCAGCCATTGACTGAATGTGATCAGCAGGTTTAATTTTCCTCTGTATTCCTATCTCATAGCCGTTCAAAGCCATTTTTGCCATTTTTCTAATAAGCCTTTCTTCAGCTGGACTTTTAAATTCCGTCTTATGTGGATGTGGAGAGCTTGTAGCCAGTGGTTCATTAACTGTTAGAAAATCAAAACAATCACATATACAAACATATTAAAAGCGGATTTCAAATACAAGTTAGTGCATAAAACTAAGTGTCAAATAAAATAATTATTATAAATACATACACAAAGACAAAAAGTAGGGTGCATAAATATTAAAATCCTAAACGATATTACAGTACACTTGTTTTCACACTGTTACTTCATGCAGCACGCTAAACAAACTATCTTTTTTACAGTTCAGTCACCTAATATTCCCATTACAGGAACCACATAGGGGCACGCGGGAGCCGGGCAGCGCAGCTTTATTCAAAACTCCCCGTCCTCTTTTTGGGGCAGATGATACACCGAAAGTTTTGCCACGACCGGCAGCTCCTACACTCGAACCTGTCGATGGGGTAGGATCACACACTGGACCTAGGTTAGCACCAGAAATCGAAGGCTTTGATGGTTCATAATTTTCTATTGTTCTACTGGCGGACGCAACATTTTGATTAGTTTGGTTAAAAGATGTACTCTGTTGTGCAGGTGGCATTGACATTAAAGGGGGTGGAAAGACTTGCTTAGGGTTAATATTCGAAGGTCGAAAGTTAGAGTCTTGCTCAAATGCTTCGGAGAATGATGAACCTCCTTTTCGAATTTCTATAACTTTAGCTGATTGTGTTCTTTCAAACTCTTCAAAAGTTTTTCTGGTTGTGTGTACTGTAGTATTGCCTTGTTCAACAACATTTTGAGACTGCATTTGTCTTTGCCCATAATTTTCTTGGATTAGAGAATCTTCTTTAAATCTCATATCGCCTTTTGTGTAGTTTTCGCTTTTATATCCAACATTTGTATGTCGCTGGTCTTTTACTACCGTAGGCTGATTTTGTTCCCAGTTCTTTATATCGTTGGTATTATATAACTCCGCAGCGCTGTGAAAACCGCTCTGTTCAACTTCATGTTGTTTTCTTAAATTTGTGGAATCATGTGGCATATATGAATTGGAGGAATAGCCTTTTGGGGTATATTCTTTTATACGTGGAGCCTGTGCTTTTAGTGGGTTTGGAGGTGGTCCCTGTGCCGGAGAACGGGATCGAGGTTTAGGGGTAGGTGACCTGCTAGCTTCTCGGCTCGACGGGTCATATAAGTGACTCTCCGGAGCCGTGTGTTCCACTGTCATTAGGTTCATTTGATAATGAGGAATAATAGGTGCCGGTTTATTTATTAAACTTGGTGTGGTTGGACGACTACGTGACGGTGAAACCCTTAAAAAGTTTTCATCGCATACTGGTTGAAATGTCATAGTTATTGGAGTATCTTTATGGAATTGAAGTGGTTGTGATTGTGGTACAGGTGTTTTAATTTGTGGAACTTTGGGGGGTGGGACCTCAGGAACTATATAAGTTTGCTTTGGTTCTAAAGATCTTTCTTTTGATTTACGAGGTGGATCTGTTGTAGGAGTAACTGGGCGTTGTAAAACCGCTGGTGCATTGTATAATTCTGGAGTTATTCCCCTTTGGGACGGAAGTTGTTCAAAGTTTCTCTGATATGGAGGAATACTGTCGGGTTTGTGTAATCCAGATTTTGATCGAGTTGCGGTTGAAGTTAACGCTTCTTTTTTGTCGAGTTGTTCAAAATAATTTTGAGCGTTCTTTACGGATGAATATCCTTGACTAGCCATGCTAGTCGTAATTGAAGAATGCTGCATCATCATTGATTCCGTAAAGGATGTTTCTTGTTTTGTTTTAGTAGCTTGTGTGAAACTAGTTTTTAGTTCATTGCTTATAGGTGGAAAGTTTGGTAGTTTACAAAATTCTTCTGGTTGCGGTGGTGGAAATACTTGTTTAGCTACTGGTCTAAATGCAGATATTTCAGATGATGACTGCAATTGACATGTATTTTGCATTGCTGAAAATTCAGAATGTATATTGTCAGTCATTTGAGTTGAGGTTTGGGTAGCTATTGGCTTAATGATATCAGATAAATTAGTTTCTGTGACATGTGACACAGAACTTGTCATGTATTGACTTGATTGAGTAGTACTGATAGCCCCAAAAGGACTATAAGGTCTATCTGGAGCAATAGTTAATGCATCTCTAAGCGATCCTCTTGGCATTGATTGATTTTGCACCACCATTGTGGGTGTAAAAGGCCTGTCAGGAACTGTAGTTAAAGCATCTATCAAAGGTGATGCAGTTTCGTCACGGGGCGCCTTAGGTTCGATATTTATTTTGAAATCAGGTGGAATATACGGTTTTGTTTCTTCCGGCATTGGTATAGGCGGAGCAACCTTTTCTGGCGGGTTATAGGTTTTTATAGGTTGTATAGGCGTTATAGCCCGCTTTTGTTCCTGTGTAAACATAGGAGAGGGTTGCGCTGGTAACTGCATATTATTTATTTCATTTACAGCATGTTGTTCAGATTTCTCCGATTCTTTTTTATTATAATTAACCACCTTTTCTGATTGTTCCATGGTAGGCTGTCCGATAGTACTAATCGGTTGTGGCGGAGTAGGTAAAGGTGAATATGGACGATCAGGAGCTACTGTAAGAGCGTCTACCAAAGATCCGACTACGCTACGATTTATTGTAATTGGATTAGCTCTGACATCTTCTAAATTATCTTGTCTTATAGTTTGAACATTCATATTAGATTCTTCATTATATTTATTTTCAATTTCAGTCTTGCTTTCTGTAGTAGACTGAATTTGTTGCGACAATGTATTAGCGTCAGATTGCACAGACAATTCTTTTCGCTTTACCGCCTCTGGTGTTTCAGTATCATTTGAGTATTTATTCTCATTAGTATCGCTATTTTCAAATTCAGTGTTTGTTTTAGATTGTTGAATCATTTGAGCTGTGTCCTCTTCTTTATGGTCTGATACGTTCTTATTTACAGATTCCACTTCTGTAGCAAATTGTGATTGCATGTTTTCTTTAGCGTCAACCATTTGTACTTTTTTAATGTTTTCTATGTTTTGAGGATGTGTTTGTTTTTGATATAAAGTTGAACTTTGACTTGCAGTCGATTCTTCGGAAATGGATTGAATGGTTCGACTAGATGATTCTTGCATTACTTGTTTACTTTGTACGACTGATTCAGATTTAGAAGTTGATGTCATAGATGACATAGCGGCTGAAGAATATGACATGCTTGACGAAATTTCTTCTCTTTGTTTTGTCGATGTTACAAATTGTTCCACTGATTGTTGTTGAACGCTAGCCATTTTACATTCAGAGTCTGAACTGATTTTGCTCACAGTTTTCAGTGCTGGCTCTTTGCCACACACTGGCCCGGCTGTCATCAGGCTCGGTTCGTATTTCGGCGGTTCATCATCAGACGGGTTCGCAGGTGGGGGCCACACAACGCTTTTTACATTTTGTGCTGTTAGTGAGTTATTATTAGAAAGGTTATTGAAAGGAAGAAAATAGATGAAAGTAATTATTAGTATAATTGAAGAAGCCACTTAACGTAGATAGATGTAAGCTAACTAACTAATTCAAACTGTTTAAAGAAAGCTAGAAAGAAGGTTAAAGATTGACTTGATAGTAATTATTATTTTATTAAGTGACGCATTACTCGACAGTGCCAGGGCAGTAGTTATTTTAATGCTGCGGCTGCTATTCATTCGGGCTGCCCGCGTAGCGCATTCACTCTACGACTGAATATTATGTACATTATTAATATAAACAAATATATAGCTACAAGAAGCTCCACTGCACCTATTTATAAATTACCTTTAAAAAGGGAAACTGGGGTCTCTGTCAAAATAAATAATATCCTTAAATCAATTAGTTCTAATTATTTTTTAGTAATAGTAGCCATTCTTAACATCATTATATTGTAAATTATTAAATAAACTAAAGGTACATCATCGTAGTTGACAAACTGTATACAGTACTAAACTATTTAGTAAAATGGCTGCGTATGATGAGATAATTATTACATTTATTAATAATATATGAAAATGGATACATAATTTTACATGTACAATATAAGCATAAGTATTTCTGGAATCTTCTAGTTATTATAATGCTGTATATAGGAATATTCCCATGGATGTATTAGTGTCCATTTTATCTATGAGCTATTTTGACATGTAAGGTTACGGTTACATACATCATGGGAAATGTAGATACACATGATTTTTATAAACTTATAATTCTATTATATTGTTCATCACATCCTTCATTTAGTAAAAGTACAATAGTAAAAATAATATAAAAACCTAGTAAAAAATATATTGTATATTATTTTATCGTAAAAAAATACTTCAAAATACTTGAATGCAGTTGCTTTCTGCATTTTTTGTACATTCTTATCTATGTACTAATTAAAATTAACCAGTTTACACATCTAAACCTTTCACCATTTCTTTCATTAAATATTTTATGAGACTTTTATAGAAAATGACTAGTTTTAAGCGTTTAGGTGAGTAATTGCACTGTGATAGCTTTAGATGTCCTATTCAAAAGATTATACAGCAAAAGTGACTCTCTTACTGGGGGCAAACGGTGCTGATGGAGGGTGCGCGACGATCGGCGCAGGAGCCATTGGAGCGGGAGGCGCAGGTGCCGTCACCGGCCTTGCTGGCGACAACGGGGCAGACCTCGGCGACAGCGATGGAGAATACGCCGACCCAATAGAGGAGCCGAAAGGCTTAGGCCCCGACAAGTTGCTTGAAGGCTATTTCGGAAATGATGATGATTAAACATAACTTCAATACTAAATTGGACCAAAGAAGAAAAATTTAGGTCAATAAATATAAACAATATTGAGATCAAGATAATATGAGTGGATATCACAGGGCAAAATTATCATATAAATAAATACAAAAATTATGTGATGACAAGGGATTACTTACGCTAAAGAGTGATGACGAGCCATTAGTGTAGTTGCTGGTCGCAAGCGGCGGCAGCGGAGTCGAGTATGTGTTGGTAGGGATGCGGCCACCACTATATATGAAAAAGTCAGGTAACGTTAAGGTCAAATTTTCAGCTATTCAATTGGTAACAAATGGATAAATCTGGATGAAATAAGATTTCAAGACTTTAAAGTTAAATTGCATTGTGTAACAAAAGATATATACCGTTAATAAATGTTGATCTATAAACCAGAATCAATGCAGTAAGATGCTCGATACAGAAAAGCCTGATTCAGAAAAGGAATTAGGTAGGTATAATAGAGATTGCGGCGAATCGGCATGATATCATAATTGGGAATTTGGGATTAGGGATTCTAGCTCAGGCAAATACATGCTCAAAGGTGTTGAGTACAAATATTTGCCAGACTCTCCCCTCAACTTATAACTTCGATAGTTAAAACAATGTCGGTTTAACAAAAATACTACCAAATCCGAAACTTATTTTAAAGTAAACATTGATGGCTAGAAGGAAAACAAAACAAAATTACAAGGTGAACTCACGGAGGCACGGTAACAGGATCGAGGTTGGGCGCAGGCGGGTTCTGACGCGCGACGAGTTTAGCGTGGATGTCACAGTAAAGCTTTCCGTTCAGGTTGTAGTAGCCCTGATTTTTGAGTGAACTGCCGCACGTCGAGCACTTGAAGCATTCCACGTGGAGGTTCTTGTCCTTGATGCGCACGAACACACCGCTATCACATACAAGCAATCGTCAGTGGACAGCGGCGCGCACACACCAATATCTATCTACGTAAGCATGAATTTGATCAAAATGTCATAAATATTTGGTCTGAAATTTGGATATAAAAAGGGAATATGTATCTACACTTGTAATAATATGTATGTATATGCGGTAGGTATACACAGTACGTTCATAACTGGAATATTTAATACGTTACTACTTGCTACAAACATGCTCACCGAGTTGCTCGTGCTACTCCACCAATTCTGCCACGCAACTAATAACACTGGTGCTTATCTAAATATGTATATGGACAGCGAAGTGAGAACATGCTGAGTGAAGATATACAGTGGCGTTGATACAAAATTATTATTCCATTCTGCCTAACTACAAAGTATGAAGGTAGAGATGAAGACGATTAATTAATGAGCAATGATTTCAACATTTTAGCACAAATATCGTGACGAAAACGCATCATAAATGAAATGAAATGGATCCGTCTCGCAAAGCACGATATGTGTACTAACTTACATGTCACGTCTCCCTGCGTCGCCGTTGCAATATTTACAACACAAATAACAATGAATACAAGAGGGAGGAGTCGCAACACGAAGGAATCACATCGAATTACTTTAATCTACACGATAGAACTAGTGCACAGGTCGACACGGTCGCAAACACGTCAAGACATTCCGTGGGGCGTCGCTTACATAATGTAGCGATTACAGTCGGAGCAATAGGGGGTGTCGTTGACGACGGGCAGCGCGTCGCGCGGCTGCGGCAGCGCGGGCGCGCCGAGCGCGACGCGCCCGTCGGGCAGCACCTCGTGGCAGCCCATGGGGATGCTGGGCCGGTGCGGCGGCGCCGGCGCCAGCTCGCGCGGCGTCTGCGTGCCGGCGCACGCGCGCGCCGCCGGCCGCGGCGTGGCGCTGGCCGCGCGCGGCGTGCGCGAGCGCGAGCGGTGCGTGCGGTGCAGGCTGCACGGGGTGCCCGCGCGCGCCACGCTCGCTCGTGAGTAAAAGTGAGAAGGCTCTGCTGGCCCGCAATATCTAGTTATTATTTACTCGTTTCTTTCTAACCTTCTACTCGTGGCTCGTTGCAACAAATTTACCATTCAGTCATAGGCAAACATATACAGTAGAACGCTTATTCGCGCGAAAACACAACCATCTGAATAAGTACCAAATAATTCGAGTAGCCTAGATCTTTCGTATCGTAATGGTGAAACCTACACAGAGGAATCCCGTAACCGATATAAAATTTTGCTTGCGATATGTGCTACCGTGTCGGCCCGCGCGTGTCGTCCGACTTACGTGATGAGTCTTTCGCACTCCTCGCAAATGTTCTGTCCTGGGGGCAAGCCTCCAGTATTGTTGACTGGGGCATCGGGCCTCGTGACGGGTGCTTGAACGGGCCGGAGTCCGGCCACCGGCGTCGTGGGCGCGGGTGTTCCACCCTGGTGAGGCTGGTAGACCGGGTGGGCCTCTACTATTGTGCCAATTTCAGCGTGATTAATTTTGATTTGTTTTATGCCACAATATAAAAGGTTTTATTTTATAATTACCTATATTAGGTAAATATATATATACAGGTTGATTTTGAAATCATGTAATTCCTTTTAACCACGCATTCTACTGGTGATATAGAATAACCCTGACCATATTTTTATTTAATTAGAATTATACTTTTTGAAAAATTATTGTTCCGTTTTTTTCGTGAAATGGTGTCAGATAGTCATATGTTAACCAACCGAGGCAATTTTAAATTTTTACTAATTAAAATAAAAAAACATATTAATAATTAATGTCGTAAATAATAACGGGCGGTCCTTTTTATTCCCCTTATTATTTACGACATCAGTTATTGTTATGTTATTATTTTTAAATTAGTAAAATATTAAGATTGTGTCAGGTGGTTAAAATATGACTATATGAAATCATTTCATGAAAAAAATCTGTACTCTAATTTTGCCGAAACCATTATTCTAATTAAGAAAAAATATTGTCAGGGTTATTCTATATCACCAGTAGAATGTGTGGTTAAAAGGAATTACACGATTTCAAAATCACCCTGTATATATACATATATTATATTATGCATTTTAATAAATTAATTTATCTTTAAACACCTATCTACTATCCAAAACACTTTTATTTTTGCCTTTGGTCAAATATTCTTATTTCTATGCCTATTAGTAGGAATACCTGATTCAAGTTGTTGGTACACTATAAACTATGTATCTGTCATGAGTAATGACATTAAAATTATTGTTCTCAATACCTGGCTCAGGATCGTTCTGTTCCTCTTGTAGAACTTTGAATACAGCACTTTTCTCAGCATCGTACGTCTTCTCATTTTTCTTAAAGTTTACTCTGTCAATCCCAAACAAATTTGATTAATTTTCAAGAACTATAAAAATAGTATAGATTTTGTCTGTGACAATATTTTAGGGTAATTATCATAGGTTGGTAATGCTTGCTTAACATAATGGATGCAGCATCCAATGACGGACATAACAAAGTTAGCAGTGTTATAAGATTCACATTGGTCAAGTTACAAATCATGGTAGTTTCAAAATATAGCATTAGTGAAATCTTACCCGAGTACGCCACCTGCGAGTACTTCGGTCTGGGCCGACAGTGTTTCCGCGATAGTTTTGTCGCTATACATGTTTACTGGAGTGTTGTATTGTTTGTTGACTATGCTCTTCACCGAGTCATTGCCGTTCATCTATAACACAATTAGGTACAATAAATTTATATTCGAAAATTAAAGAACACCCGTTTTAATTTTATATTATTCTGGTAGTAAAAATATCTACACAATTTATCCACATGGGCATCAAGTTCACAAAGTTGTTGTTAGTTAGCAAAGTTTTGTTGGTTCGAATACTGCACGGGTCAAACTATTATGTGGTCAATAAATGGTTGTTCAGAGTTTGGATGTTCTTTGTATTAGTTGTTTGAATTATTGTGAAGTCCCCAGGAAATAATCCTACTTCGGAAATGTTTGAAAAGATATAACGATCTTGACAGTGCCGAACATGCAACTTCTCTTATCACATAACAGATTAGAAAATGCGAAAACATACATCTATCGAAATTATAGGCATATGATTAAAGGAGAGCATAACGCTGGTTTGACAGTCTAGTATAATATGACGTTTGAATATGATACTTACGTAGCCGAAAGGTTTAGCGATATTGTTGTGTCCAGAGCCAAAAGCACGAGAGGGCTGGGGTGTCGCCTTCAGTGACGTGCTGGTTACAAGAGCGGGCGAGCCTCCGAGAGCCCTTGAGCCCGGCCTCGGCAGACTGCCGGTCGGAGTAACGGCAGGGCGCCAAGTTCCGCCGCCGCTGTATGGATCAACAAACATGTTGGCATTACTATAAGTAGACATACATATTACACGGCTTTATTTATCTTTAAGTTACAAGCCGCGAGTCACGTACGAGACGATGTCTGGCCAAGGATCTCATGTTTCATAAAATATGCTGCTTTCATTGCAACAAATCAGCATATTGATGGTAACTGAAGACATAACATAATATGGAACTATTATTAGGCCTTAGGAGTCGTGACAGGCAAATTAATTGCAATTCATAAAGGTCAGTGTTCAAATACAGCGTGTCTGATGTGCTTACCGTTGAACGGTGAGTTCAAGGTTGACTCCTGCGGCGCGGATGGCGTCCTGGGCCTCCTGGTGTCGTAGTGTGTACACGTCGGTGGTGTTGACGCGGATCAAGGCATCACCCGCTTGTAGACCAGCGCGCTCCGCCGCACTACCCCCGTTCACCTGCAGATACAAATTAATTCTCATTTTTTTATTTAGTGAGCTTAGGCGAGCTAGGTGATACATTGTGACAGCTTAAACTATCTTTGTCTCCGCCATAATGGGTGGCCATTAAAAAAGCTCCGTCTTTTCCGTATCTAGCGAGTATTTATGAAAAGCTGTCATCAGCATAAACACCAATGTCCATGGGAAAGACCATTTCCTCCAATATTATGACCTCTGATCAAGTTTAACGGTTGCGGAGGTCAGATCATCAGATGGCAGATGCTTACAGCCGTAAGAGGTTACACAAAAAGTAGTCAACTCTCAATAGAATTGGAAATAATAAGGCTAGGGCGAAAATTAAAAGTACCTACCATATAGTAGCAATAGAGATGATAACATAGATCGTAAGAACTTTACCGGACAGTATCTTTATATTAATTAACAGTTTTAATTTTTATCTAGCGTTTTTATACATATTTATATGTTTACACGGGTACCAAAACGTGTATAACTTATACATCGTATGTAATAAAAAAGGAATCTTGTGTCATAAACTTGTTACAGCCATTACTCATAATAAGTGAGAACATGGGATACAAACCCATATTCTTTCCGTTCAATAATTTAGACGACTCGTTTTCAAAGACATCACCCATATAAAACAATTCAATTAATATTTAATTTGTTATAATTTTAAACTACAGCATACATTAATCGATGTAGAATAGAGTGTATCGCATGGTAAGGGTGGGTGCGGAAGGAAACTGCGATGACGTTACGTCGAGATCACTGGCACAACTGGTCTGGATACCATCATAAATAAATGCCAACTTTTTGCTTTCGTTCAAAAACTTGTAATAGCGATCTGTTGAAAACTAAATGTAGGTGGAATTTTTGAATGACCTAAACAGCTGTGCGTAAATGAATGCCAAGTTGGCACTTGGTTTTTAAATGTCAGTGCAATTATGAACCCATAATAATGTCTGTCAACTGTCCAACAAGCTTTTATTACTTTCATTTTATTTAGGTATGAAACTTTAGAATTCACATTATCTTTAAAACTCATATTTATGTGTATACCTACCTACAACGTTTATAGTAAGCAATGATTTATGAGTTACATAGATTTATTAGTTTCGTTGTGTAACTCGAATACTCATGACACGGTTTGCCCAATGTTAAGTGCATATAAATAAATACAACTACGTTGAATTCCAGGCCAATATCTTTAAATACATGCCAGACTAGGTACCTACTAGAGGCAACCAGACGTAATGAATGACTAAAAAGTTTCCAATCATATATATTAGCTATTTTGACGAATGTTGTTAGTTTGCAATAGTTTCACTGAACCAAATGGAGATGTGTAGTATTCCGATAAATATGGTAATAATAGGTATGTATAATAACATATCTACTTGAACATTCGCCTTATATTCCTGAAGGATTAGGCATCAGTGTATTACACAGAGATTATGCCAGATATGTCTTTGGGTCTCCAGTAATATGGACGAGCCTATTGCTATTGCGATAGTAGGGACAATTCTAGATTCTCAGTTGCTATTGCGAATTTCCTAGTAGGAAAACTCAAACAAAATCCTTCGATCGCAAGTCCAGTGGATTATTCACCGACCTACCTACGCTTTAAAAGGAATTAAGCCTGTACGATGTTTTCACTTTGCGTTTTAACTATTACAATAAACATTAAAGTATTAATACGTAATTAACTACTTTTTAAATAACTAGGTATATCGAATAGATCCTATCAAAGAAAAGGTCTGCCGTCAATATAAACGGTGGAAGAAACTTTTATTCGGGGAATTGTGGATGGATTCTGGTCTTATTTGTCTTTTTAAGATTTGTTGAGGCATTTTATTTTATTCTATTCGGACTTATAGCGGGTGCAGGATAAGTGCCAAAACGCATGCCTGTACTTAGTTCAATGTGTTATTTTCATCGTACGAGTTTTGGCTGGCACTTTTACAACAACTGTCAGAAAAACCCGCGAAATTACTGTTATTTTAAAAAACATTGTATTCTTATTTATCTTTGATAACTGTAAGCAATTAAAAATACTATTAATTATTTGTATCTCGTAACAGCAACATGAGTAATGGACCATTACACCAATGGCAATCCTAAATGTACCTAAGTAATAATACACTTTACGGCTGTCAAGCGGTGACGTAAAAAAGTTTTGAAATAGTAAAACCACACTGACTCATGACATGCGACTCACAACACAAGCATTATTACATCAGGAATACTTAGAGATACGCCTAATCTTTACACAGAACGTGTGCTTTCCCAATTATGTCAACTGAATACCCACGGTAGTAAAATATCGTAAATAAATTATCTACATAGTACAAATAGATAAAGTTGAAAACATAATCATTACAATGGATATTTACCGCAATAAAACACTGATTAATCACACGAACAATATTAATAATGACTGATACAATATGCGGTTGATTGCACAAAAATCGTAGCCACAACTGGTAAAGTGACACAACAAAACGCGCACATCCATTAAAACTACCTTATATAGGTAACCCCTTCCCTTGCCATTGTCGTTATACGTCACAAGTTTTCCTTCCGGCTTGTGGTCTACTGACAATTTGAACCGAAAGAGTTATTATTATATATCAACACTACATAAACTTACTGAGCAAAAATTATATCGTGGCATAATTAGCGGGCGCAAAAACTTGCATTCCTTTACAAAGGGTCGCTAGCCAGGTGGAACTGCATCCACCTTGCCAATGTCCGGCCTGTAGCGTTTTTTGCAATACCATATCGTGTATTATCTTGATTGTGTCATCGGGATATAATTAATCGCATGTAAGCGTAACCGAACGAACTCGTTTTCGAATCTGTCTGCGACGTCTACCTTCATATATTATGAAGAATTAGACCAGATTAAACCTGATATACATAATATAATATTAGAAGTGTTGTTTTTAAATAGAAGCTGTAATTAGGTACAACTGCTTGCGAATTGCTTGACGTAGAATTACTTATTTGTTTAGGATTAGTGACTTAATTGGTCATTCTTACCCTAATAGATAAATTTTTCTGAATATGGTTTATATTCTCAGTTATTATGTTATGCTGTGGTTTTATATGGTACAATTGTATAAGTTATATGATGCCTACGATATACGTGTACATGCATGTATGTGTGTCCTCTGAGCGGCGCCGCACGCGCTGCGTCCTTATACGGACAGAGAAGTACAAGAACAAGAAATTAAATGCAAGTTCGCCGCGCCGCGCTGCGCGCGACCGCGAGCCGCGAGGCCAGGCCGTATTATGTTTTCTTTATTGTCTTCCATTCTTCTCTCGACGCAGCCGAACACCGAGACTGAACGATTATCATACTTAAATTTTTTGCACACATCTGCTTTTTAGTTATCTATATATTAAGCTATCCTATATAATACTATCATTGAATACAGGTGTAAGACGTTATTTGGACCAGAAAGACTAAATCGATGGATGTCTAATATTGGTATTTAGATATTTCTTGGCGGCAACATGCTTAACCATAAGCAATTTTCTATACCTAACTGTATCTATCTATAAGTCTATTCAAATTGAAATTCTTTTATTTGCATAAAACAGGTAGGTACATTAAGGTCTTATAAAATATATAAAGTGCGCTGAATTATAACCTTAAAGAGGTGTGCAAATTACAATTAGATAAAATTACAATCCAGAACCAAAATAAAAATTAATATCAATTATTACCAAAACAAAACAAAGATGTCATAATTACGATTAATGCAATTTAATAACAAAGTCAAATAACAAAAAATAAGTATACCAAATTACATGTCATAAATATGTTAAAGATTAATTAATTAATAAAAATATGATAACATGCGTATGTCTCATCGCATTGATGATGATGATGATGATGATGTATGTCTCATAATATTATTTATAAAATGTCCACAGTGTATATGTCACAGTAAAATTATAAGTAATCATTCAGAAAATCAGAGACATTATAATAACATTTCTCATTTAAAAGCTTTGTTAGTTTTTGTTTAAATATGGTCACATTTGATTCCCTTATACTTCTTGGCAATTTATTATAAATTTTAGGAGCCATGGCAAAAATACTTTTGTGCATAAATGTCGTATTTGTTTTGCATAGACAAAGCCGATGTTTATCTCTTTGTAAGCGTTTAGACGTATCTGAGGCAAGTACAAATAAACCTGAATTTCTTTTAACAAAAATAGCTACTTCTAGTATATAAATTGAAGGCAGAGTCAAAATATTGTAAGTTTTAAAGTAGGGCAGACAGCTTTCCATTGTTTTGAGAGAGAACATAGCCCTAATACAGCGTTTTTGGGCTTTAAATATTATGTCTTTGTCAACTGAGTTCCCCCAAAATATAACTCCATACCTAAGAACCGATGCCACTAAGCCATGGTATGCAGTAAGAAGACCGTTGACATCAATTATTTGTGATAATTCATGAAGTGCATACACTGACTTATTGATTCTCTTACATAATTGTTCTATGTATGGTTTCCATGTAATTTTCTTGTCGATTATTATGCCTAAAAATTTTGTAGCCTCTACTTCTTCTAACGATTGTCCATTAGCGCACACCGTAATGTTATTTATGGTAGATATACGCTGACTAAAGTGCATTAGTTAGTATTGTTTATTAGTTTCTATTGTTTATTTATCTAAATATAAGGTATTCCTTATCATATAATGAGACTTCTGAGGAGTTAAGCATTGTGACTAATGGCACTCGCCCAGATTTTAAATGAATCACCTTCATAGTACTTTGTCCATCACCTCTAATCATAAAGCTTGACACTTCAATTTTCTCATCACGGTGTCACGACTCGGACAGCTAATATAACACATTTGCTGTCATAAATGATGTTATTTTAACTCCCTTTATTGACCTTATTTGTTTGTGAATACACTTATCACAATAAGGAGAAGTGTTGTTTGAACAGTAACACGTCGTGTGTAGTATGCATTATCGGTAGAAACAGTGAGGTATGTATGTAATTAGAATAGACAAATAGCGATAATCCACAGAAGGCGTTGTTGTCGCAGCTCGCCGTTCTAATTTCAAAACAAATCCCTGCCAGTACGTGACTCAGATTGTGTTCCATATAAACGACAGAACCCGAATAGTTACGCAACAACCAATGCCCGGCAAGCTCTGCGCGATTCCGGTTAATAAGAGTGAAACTGGTACGTGGCCGTGGACATAAACACAACAGCAAAAAATCGGGACTACTGGTACAGAAATAGTATCGGAATAAACATATATTGCAGTAGGATCAGTACATAGAGTGGACGCTTCATACCAATTCAAATACATAGCTATCGTGGTCTGAATTTATATCCGCTCGCTCCTAATTAGGTTATGCATTTAAGATAACAATTTTACAATCTTTTGTTACATCCGTATTTGGCTAATTTATTGTGGGTACACCATAAATATCTGATGCCAAAATCAAGCGTAGAACGTGGCTACTCACGAGTCACAACGGTAATCGACCTGTATGATCAGTTTGCAATTTAATTTGAAACCTGTCTAAAAGTAGGATTATCTTTCACAATCCCTTCTTCACGAACTTAACGAAAGAAACCTTCAAAGTTGATTGCAAATACTCTAATACGTACATGCGGTGTATGTATACATACAATACAATTATTATGCAGGCGTTAATTTTAAATTAAAATATTGAAGGCCGAAATGGAGATACCCGTGTACAAAACCGTAAACAAATACAGGAAAACAAAAGTACTTACTCATAATGTTGTTTCATATTATAATTTATATAGGTTATATTTTAAAGGATCGAGGATACATTTTATTTTTAAACCGACATAAACTGCTGACCTACTGTATACGATAAGTCTGGAGGTAACTGAAAGTTGATAATTGTCTGCAGCCTGGAAGTGCATTGTGTGCGGCCATCAAAAAGTTGAAATGATGAGTCGTGAAACAATGTAGGCACATTTCTTTTGTTACAAGACTCGTAAAATACTTGAGGACACACGAAAATATTTTCACGATAACTCGTTTATAGGCTGTTTGTAAATCTTATAACAAAGTAATTTTCTACACAGTACTCAATAAATTCTTAGCACATTGGTATATGTTTGAATTTGCAGTATTACTTATACTCACTGAATTTATTGATTTAATCAATCGATTGGCGAGACCAAACAATGATATCGTGAAAAATTTCTTAGCTGGGTAAGCATTTACGAAAAATTTGACTCTTAGATATCTACAGAGCTCGTGAGATCTTGGATTGCGAATGTCTCAAATATCGGTAACAAAACACATTACAGAAATATTCTAAACACGACTCATTGCGGCGGATTACATATTTATTCACAACTTCCTCAATATGAGTATTAAATGAAAGGGCTTGACTAGTAGAATACTATATACTATATACACTATGATAAATTTCAAATCCAAGATGGCCGCCACCACAAAATGGCGAATTAAATTTTTATCACAATTCCTTCAATATGGGTATTAAATGAATTTTGTGAGGGTTTTTTAATTTTTAATTTATAGTTATATTACAATAATATAATTTTTTTATATATCCCTCCGCGGGGGCGGGCGGAGGGATTATGTCGGACTCGCCGGGGTAAAATAAGATGTTAAAAAGATAATGTACCTCCCGGAATACCGACTAAACCTACCACGGTGTTCCTCGACAAAACCACTATCGACGGGGCCGCGCGAATCACTTTCGCAAACGGTCGCGACCCCGCCGAGGTTCCGGCCTGCCGTATGAAACGGCAGGCCCCTACGCAATAAGACCTACCCAAGATAGATACTACACAAAATAAAAGCTCTACTGTCTCCCCCTTTAGGGGGAGACAGTAGGGCTTTTATTTTGAGAGGACACGACACAGAGGCGCGCGTGGGAACACGCACGCCGCCTCTCGGACCTGGTGCTGAACGGATGGCGGGCAGGCCCACAAAGCCCGCCACCCCCAGGTCAACAATAATATAATATGCAATATCCAATCCTTCAAGTCAATAAGCACATCCAACTCAATTCGTCATAAGAATTAAATTGACCCAGCCATTATATTTTATTTTCGGATCGTATATATTCGACTTGAATATAATTAATATTAATTTTGCCAGTTCAGTCATGAGTTCAATAAACTGACAATACATAATTCGCTTGACATCTATTTAGCCGAACACAATCACCGAAGATCATAAGTAACGCATCATTCAAGAAGTACCGTTACGTATGGCCGAGCTAATATACTTACCATCGAACGCTATCTTCTATTGACATTGCTAAACGTCATACCCGATATGTATTCGCCCAATCGGTTCATGACCGACATAAAAAAAAACATCCGCTGGCCACTTTTTGCAAGGTGCCGTATCTAACAATTTGCTTATTTTTCTGAACACCGTTTGACCTTTGATGTTCAAACGAATGTATGTTGTGACTGACATAAAATAATATAAACGCTCCTTTTTTGTAGATATTTACGGATTGTTCACAGCATATTAAATCAATAATATTTTTTAGCCTGAGATAACTTTAACTGAGTTTCAATATTCTTCATTGCGTGGTATTAGACTTAAAACCAATGTCTTAAAAGTTATACCAGGTATAATACAACTACCTAAGTACCTATATAATACTCATAAATACTTGGTAGAGACTACTTACTTCTGGTAAGTCGGATTGATTTAATTGGTCCAGTGCTCAATAGATGATCGTGCTCTATGTTTCGTGGGTCGGGTAAAGTGTTATTAGAACAAGAAACTCACTGATCAGGAACTGTACGGGGTAGAGTATATCTAGATGAGATGTGACCACAGCTGCCGAAATGTTATTGTGATACCACCTTTGCCTTTGTGCATTATGTGCGTTGTGTTACAAATAAAACCACTACCAAGTTTGCATCTTCAACTACATTCATCATAAAATTACATATACGGGCTATAGAATATTGTACGCACGGAACTCTAACAATATTTAAGTAATAATAATTTCACCACGTAGAAATTATTTCTACAGCGCATACACGAGTTCATTAACATCATATTTCCATGTAGGCTAGCCTAATTATTATCTCGATTCTTTAATCTAATGGTTGAATCATGCAACATTCTACACCGCTATTGTTCAATGAAACATCAAGTTTAAAATAGCACTTCAATTTTATACCACGGTAATGAATATTATGCACAATAGCTTTAAATATAGATACGTCTAGCAGTAAAGCTAACACAGTAAGTAATTTACAAAATAAATAGCTAATACATATGGCATTATTGAAGAAACTGTTATTTACACGCGTATGGTAACCTAAACCTTTCAATTATTTACAAATTGGAAGGCTTATTTAATGTTTCTAAAAACACTTTCAAATCTATGTAAGCAATTTGTGTCCACAAAAGTACCTATAGTATTACACATGTGTTTTCCCAATATTTTTTGTTACTTACAAGTGTCAAATCAAAAGCTTTAACGAGGTCAGGTAACAGTTAATGAGTTGGTAAAAGCTCCTTCGGATAACTAATCGTACACCGGCAATGTTTCTTGTACTAATACATACTCAAGTAGCCACTAGCCTCACTGCATCGTTACTAGTCACTTTATTTTTATGATAATATTCTAAAATTTGAATACGAATAATTACATCTTGCCTTTTATATCATAATATACAAAAAAGTGATTTTGTGTTTTAATTTATGGTCCACATCAACCGTAATTTTTAGTATACTTATCTACATCTGTAGCCCAGTTAGCACTTAACCAAAAATAGCCCACGAAATGGGTACACCAACAACCGAATTATAAAAATGTTTTATGTTCCTGTTTAGAACAAAGCTAATCCGTTGTAATTTTATGTGAATAAATCTATTAGCATTTGCTTTAAATTTAAAGTCTTTCACTTTTATATTTAAAAGAGTGCATGCTTTTATAAAAACCGTTCGGTGTCGGCTGATTATCGTCTTGTGTATGCCGCTGACGCGCGTGGGTGGACGAGAGCAAATATCTCCACTTACTTGTTTGTGGACTTTGTGGTTATATCTTATTGTTGCATTAAAACGAGATCACTGGTATTATCGCCTCGTCGGAACGCAAGTAGCGAGCAATTTATAAAATTGTTGCGTTTGCTACATATATGAGTAGGTACCTACCATTAATGTTACGTTTTGCCTCCTAATTAACGGATCTTAGGAAGAACTAAATTACAGTTTTCCTTATGATGATCCTGCATTTTTTACATTAATTTCGTATGTAATCTATTGTTGAATATACTCGTAGGAATCTCTCACAAATTAAATGAATCTTATGAAGGCTTTTCTGTGGTTACTAACTTGCTTGTTTTTCATTAATATGATACTGAATTTTACTTGATATAGTTACATATTAGGCATTGTTATGTATGTTTATCCATTGTCTAGTACCCATAGAACAAGCTCTGCTTAGTTTGCGCTAGATGGTGTTATGTGTATGTGGTAGAATATTATTATTATTATTATTGATTAGTGAATTTAGAAACAGGTGTTTGAACGATTTAATTATTAGCTGAATTTGGTTAAAGCAGAAATCCTGCAGAGAATGCGGTAAAACCGCCAATATTTGCTTATTATCAATAAAGCCAAAGTAGTATCATACACTTACTACTTTGCGTTTTGTCAGTTGCAAAAAAGAAAGTGGGTCGTATAAGGCTGGATGACAATAGTAAGAATTACAAGTGCATGTGATATACATCCACATAACATAATATTTTAGTATAAGTATCATGTACAAAATTCTTACTAAATTGGATTGCAATATTTTCTCGTTGTTCGTGCTCACAAGCTTGGAAATCAATTTAAAGCTACGTATAAAAAGGAACAAAAGGTAGGAGAATACTAAATATCCATATTTAACCTAAAGAAACGAATTTGTATACCTACTGTGGTAATAAATTTTCATCTCAATGTTTCGCGGTTACCAACTTATCCAATTATACCTACATACTCATTCCGCCATAATGTAAAGTATCGTCGCTGTGTACGAATGTACTATACATATTCATAACATCATATTCGATTCTTTTATAAATTCAACCGCTCTTAAATTCTTCTCCCTAGCCTTCATTATTCCCAAGTCACTTGGGGTCAGCTTTTCTAGTCTAACCGGATTTGACTGGATATCAGTTTTTACACGGACCGGCTGCCACCTGACCTCCGCAACCCGAAGGCTAACGATACCGTAAGGCTAGATTAGTCAGGATATTATAGGGCACTGACTTCCCAATAACGTCTGCCATAGATGTTCATGGCAGCCGGGACCGACGGCTTAACGTGCTCTCAGAGGCACGGAGCAGGCGATAATTGTATCAATACGGACATAATTTCGAAAAGTCATATAACTTCCGAAAGTCAGAGGTGCGCGACGTGAGTTCGAACCTGAGACCCTCTGCATTGCAGTCTGTTGGTCTCCCCATTGAGCTAGCGCTCTTAAATGCTGTACTTAATGTGTATGCGTTGTACTCTGTACGCGTTTTCTGTGACTTTGTCTTTACATCTATCGAGTCAAACCGCTGTAGTAAAATCCGTAATTTGTGATTTATTATGCCAGAGCTGATTCATATGGCAATTTTGCAATTTGATGAAATAACTTCTCCCAGTTGCGATACTTACAGGCTGTGATTACGTAGTCGTAAATTAAATAAGCGGATATTTATTGGACATGTTCCGTTTACTGACCTTTTGGACGACGAGAGGTGTGCCGAAGTCTTTGCCGCCCTGCAGACGGAAGCCCAGAGGCTGGTGGTCGGCTTTGTTTAACCGCACAGTTATTAACTGTGCCATCTGTTATCAAAAACATAAAACACGTTAGCTTAAAATTTACTTGAAATAAACAGGTATAATTACGCTACCACGCTTACGTCACTCCCACTAGCCATAACCTTAGGGAACACGTGATATGATTAACGTATTAAATTTCGAGCTGCCACGAGCTAAACCAAGTACCGAGTAAAACTAATCGCCTTAAAGCCAGTCACACTAATGAAAACGTTTTCTTGTCAAATTAATTTTCTTGGCAAACATCTGCTTCTATTTTAACATCGGATATCTTTGTACCTACTACGCCAGGTAAAAGTTCCAGAAAGAAAGAAATTGGAAAGGTTACTAAAATGATGATTAAGTAATACGCTGTACCATTAGGCTAGCATTTGATTGACCTAATTGAAAATTTATATTCTCTCAGGCCCAGCCTCACTGACCGCATACTGTAAGTACGCAGACATCTTGCGATCTATTTTATCTTCGATCAAGATCTAAGTGCAAACCAAAAGACATCAGTGAAAGGAGGCTGAGAGCGAAACTCGTTTATTTATACATGAAATAAACAATAATCAAATCATTTATCGGTTTTCAGAGGTCTTAGATTTCTCTCAGTGATATTTGAAATTTGATTAAAAATGGTGATAGCATCTTGTTTGGTACGCTACATTCCACGAACATATTTTGTGAATATTGCAGATGTTCATCAGAGATAAGAATGGAAGTTTAATGAATGAAGAAAAGAGCGTACTGAATCGATGGAAGGAATATTTTGAAAGTTTATTTGAAAGAGAGGAATGGCAAGAGCAAAGTTTCGAAATGAATGATAATGACAGGAATGATGAAAGCCCAATTAGTATAGATGAAATAATGAAAGCATTGAAAAGCATGATATTAGGAAAGGCTGGTGGTTATGATAGGATTACAGTCGAAATGCTGACAGCTGGACAGGGTCTCATAGTAAATCAGTTGTACCGCCTTTTTAACTTGTGCTGGAATACTGGTCGTGTACCTAGTGATTGGTGCAAGGCCATCATAGTATCTTTATACAAGGGAAAAGGCTCACAGCAAGATTGCATAAGCTATACAGGCATTAGCTTGCTCAGCGTCGTCGATAAATTGTATGCGAAAGTGTTAATTGAAAGGATTGTGAAAGTAACCGACGAGAAAATATGGGATGCACAAACGGGATTTCGGAAGGGTATGGGATGTATTGATCAGGTCTTTTCCTTATGGAGCATAGCCGAGAAAGTTTTGGCCAAAGGTCAAAAGGTCTATTGCGCATTCGTGGATCTGGAAAAGGCTTATGATAAAGTGGTGAGGAATGAACTTTTGTCGGTTTTGTCCATGTATGGAGTGAATAGCAACCTCACACGAGCTCTGAAATCTCTTTATGACGATTCCAGAGCTTGTGTGAGGACAAATGGGACTTACACAGAATGGTTTAATATCGAAAAAGGTGTTAGATAAGGATGTGTAGCGTCACCCTGGCTGTTTAACCTACACATGGACAATTGTTTGAAAGATTTAAGAAATTGTGAATGGGGATTACGAAAGAATGTGTTACTTGTCAAATGTCTACTTTATGCCGACGACCAAGTAATACATACATGCGTCATCGGCGGAAGAGTTGCACGCGATGGTAACTATTATGCATGGTGCTTTTGAGAGTAAATGAATGAAAATGAATGTAAGCAAGACGAAAGTAATGGTATTTGAAAAGGAGGAGTGCATGACGATGTGCAATATTATGATTGATGGAGAACAAGTGGAGCAAGTGAAAGTGTTTGTATATTTGGTACTTTGTTTACAAGGGATGGTACACATAAGGGAGATATTGAAAGGAGAACGATTGCTGGCAATTAAGTGAATGGCCCTCTACGCGCTCTCATTAACAGTCGAAATGGGATACATTTCGACTGTTCATAAAAGCGCGTAGAAAAGAAGAAAAGGCACGTTTGGCTGTTCATAAAGGACTATAAGGGCCTACACTTATGCATGGAAGTGAAAGTTGGGTATGGCAAAAGAAGCATGAGAGCAGAATAAATGCTGTAGAAATGAGAGCGCTGAGAAATATATGTGGTGTGAATCTGAAAGATAGGATAAGGAATAATGTGATTAGAGAGAGATGCGGCATAAAAGTGGATATAGTGACGAGAATAGAAGAGGGTATGTTAAGCTGGTTTGGGCATGTAGACAGAATGGACGAGAAAAGACTGACTAAAAAAGTTTAAAAGGATAGTGTGAATGGAACAGTCGCAAGGGGAAGACCTAGGCGAACGTTTCTTGATCAGATCGGAGACGTTCTGGATAAAGGCCAGGTTATGAGCACCTTACCGGCGAGCGTGTATGAGAAATGTTATGAAAGTGAATAAAGCCAGAGAAGTGTGTCAGGATCGTAGTAAATGGAAATCCGTAGTCTCTGCCTACATCTCTGGGAAACAGGCGTGAATCTATATATGTATGTATGTATGCAGATGTTTATCCACGTATTTACTCCTAACTTATAGGCGAATTGAATTACAAATAAAGATTACATGTTGATGAGATGACTCTTGGTATTATACAATAATAAATGCATGACACAACAAAAGTTATAATAGTTCAAACAATACCCAACGTTACCAAAAGAGTAAAAAAAAAAAAAAGTAAAAAGTTTATAATAAAAAAAGAATAATTAACGTACCTAAGTTCAATTATGTTTACTGACAAACGATAAGTAAATTGATACAATCATCTCAACATCGACATCTAATTACCTTTTGCCCTCGTCTTGTAATCTAACTTAATTAAAAGATAAATGGACGGCTTCTCTCTGAGGTTTTATCACTATTATTTATTAGCACGAAGATTCCGCAAATCACGTTGCACTTAAAAGTAAACAGTTTTATGTAAAGGCTAGCCCGCATCTCTGGTTTTATGAGGAAGTTTAACATCGGCCGAAACGAATCGCAGACAGTCACGTTTTAGCAAGACGTCCCGTCCTGACAAATATATGCTTTGAAAATGTTAATATTCTCGGTGTATTTAAAAATGTATGTATATGTACGTATAGACAAAACTAATTATCTGGCAAAGACATACAAAAACAACTTACGCGACAAGTGCAATAAAATGCACATGCAATTGATTTTTTGTTGTGGTTATTTAAGTTTGCTCTGGCATTCCACCGCCTTGCGTTGCATCGGCGCCAATCAAGAGGTCGCGACACTCTTCAGCTGACACTTTACGTCTTCATCAATTCACTTCAATATTAACAATAAAAAGGCAAGTTACGAACTATACAACTCGTTTGTTGCTAATGAGGGGACATTCAGCCCACGATTTCACAATCGATTGCGAAAAGAAACTACTTATCGTAAATGTTTTGCAAGATTATGTACTTTCGTTATTAGGGCGTATGTGCTGAGTTCCCATAGGTAGGTAGGTATTACGCCAAACAATACATACAAAAATAAACATACCTAACAGAGTGCGAAGAGAAACAAATAAAATAATTATGTTTAATCATAAACATAATAGATGCTAGCACAACAAAGATAAAAGAAATTTCCTGATTCAACGTGAATAAAAATTATTAAAACTGCATACATAATGCGATTCATATCTACAACAGATGACTAACTCACGAGGTTTATAGAAAGATTATGTCCAGTTAGATATTTTAATAAAGCTATAATGGCCGCTGTGCTCATTATAATTTCAAATAAGTTGTATTTTGTATTGATTTTCCTGCAATAATCTCCCATCCCTCGTACTATTGTCGTTGTGGCTACAATGTCATCTCGAAAGCCTTTGTTCGTGATTGAACGTAGTTTACAGGGGACTGCCTTATCTCAAGAATGCTGTGCATGATAATTATTATAGCTTCTTTACGACTCAGCCTTAATGTGTTTTCACATTTGATTTTTATTTAACATACTAATAGGCGTTCGAAATTTCGATGTTATTTGGCAATGTCACCTGGCTTTTTATGTAATCAAACAATGTCAAATTGCCCATCTTATACGTATCTAAAATAAAGTCACAATTAGTTGAATAACAAGAACACAACAATCCAAGACAATTTAATTATAAAGTCATTAAATGGATGTATGAATCAACATAATTAACTCGTATGTACTGATATGGTTATCACGTAGTTTATTTCAATATTAATAATGGGAATACATTTCTAAGCGCTTCATAGTACATGTTGAACATTTTCCATAAATTTTAACTACACTACGACTGTACACTGGATTTATATGATAATCATAATTATGGTAAATCTGTATGTGTAATTATATTTTATATACTTAGGTACTCTTAAATATTTTCGCATTTACATAACATGTAAGTAAACAGGTAATATTTACTTACTTGTATAATATTTAATATAGTAACGTAACAGACGACGCTGCGCTATTTGCAGTCTGTCAGAAACGATTTCTTCTAATTCCGTCGAATTTCTCGGAAGTATAATGGCCAGGCACATTGTTCAATATATTTATTTAACACATTTGATTTTTCACTAGGTTGTTAGTCACGCGTTAATCGATGACGTCACCGGTGAGTAACCACTAAACACCGCATACGTTGTCGGTCACAAAAGCGGTTTACCCGGTATTTAGGTGAAATGGAGTCTTTTATGATAATTATGAATGTATGTCTTCATCTCCAGTGGTCATAATCCGATACGTACATTGAATTTCTATATAAATATTTAATTTTATTTATACCATCAATTGATATTGAGAACACTTTAGATATCTATATCAATATTATAATCAAGCCCAAAAACATCATTGGTGAAAATATAGAAAGCAGGGTATCTGGTTATATTGTAAATCATTTTCTTCGGCGAATCGACAGAACCAGTTCTTCATTTATTTTTTACGAACCCGGCGAAGGTTTGAAACCGGTAACTTGGATTTATTAACATCTATTCGCTCGCGCACAAACAAATATACGTACTTGTTTGTTTAAGTGCATGTTTATGGCAAATCAATTATCATCAGAGTATTTACAAGTTTAAAGTTATACGTACATATAAGCAGGCTCTGTAGGAATTATGAATAGCATAGGTACTGTGAACAAGAGATAATAGGCTTTCTTATGCTGAGTATTAGGAACACGAACTATTTTGAAAAGTATTGCTCGATTGTTATATTAGTAAACATTAACAAGTAGTGTAAAACACAGAATGATTTAACGGCTAGGTGAAAACCAAACATACCTATATTACTTATGTGTTCACACACCTGCACTAGTAGGATAGCGGGAACTAATGCGGGATGCGTGGGAGTCTCATTCCACAATATAAATAGAGTAGGTATAAATCTACCGTTACTCCGAACAACCATGGATCATGGATGGATGGATTTAAAAGGAGCCTCTGTGGAGGTTATGTATATATATATAAATGTAATATAATTACTGATTAAAACTATTTACCTATGGATGCCGTTTTCTGTGTTGTAATTACAAATACATACGTGTGTTCAACATCGTTTACTCAGCTGTGGCCTTGTGAGGTCGTGCTGTCGACGATGCCTCAAAAGTCGATCGATACTCGGTAATAAGTACGCGAAGCGATAATATGAACCAATAGTGTGGTGTATAGGTGTGTGCGTCGTAAAGAGCCTGTTGCATTAGGTTGCGTATGAGACAAACGCATATTGCATGCCAGAGCAGAGTCCGGTCGGCGCAGTGAAGGTGTCGCAAGCATTGGCGTCTGCTGAACTATTCCAACCAGCTGACAGCGACGTGGCGCCGCCGCCGCGCCGCCGCCGCCGCGCCGCGCCGTCCGTGTCCGTCGTTTGTTTGCTGCTCGACTAATCGATCAATGATGTTGCACATTTCATACATTCACAATTACTATACATATTATTATATTCATTGTACTATTTTTACTTGTTTTGGCATTCAGCCGTCGCCTTCGCATTCACTTTGAACTGTCAACCTCTGTTAGGTAACAGTACCTACCTACTGTACTTTTTTATAAATGTGACGATATTAAACTTGAAAGTATAAAAGGAAGATGTATGTATGTATGTAATATTTTGGTGAAGGATTATTCTTCAAAACACACGTTAAACAAAACTAGTAATGTCCTACCCCTTCTCCTTGATTATTCTATTTATTGACAATGCGGGTTAAATCGATAACAAGGCAAGGATGTAAGATTAGAAATGAACTAAACGAGCAAAATTGTACACAAAGCGTGAACTTGCCATAACCGGAGTATATTTTATATGATTTTACTACGTTTTTATGTGATATTTTGTTAACATTTTGGCAGAAGATTTGCATTTGGGAAGGTTCTTAGCAAATATTGACGAGCTCACACAGGTCAAAGAGGTCGGTCACTAACTCTACCAATATAATACCGGCTCTAACACGAGCTTAAACATTTCGAAGAATTTTCTATACGTCAGAGATAATGTAGGAGATATTTTTCAAACAATTTATATTTATCGAGTTTAGCCTCGCGTTATTTCGGTAAGCATAGTGTCGGTAGTGTCTGCGCATTGGCGTAAACTTGGCACTAATACTGGACGTTTGCTGTCAACGTCTCTGCGCGCCCATCACACGCTAGGCTTTTACATTTTCCAGCTAAACATGAGGTAATGTGTTGTATAACCCTGTATTAATGTCAATAACCCCCAAACTGCAATGTAAGAACCTTGGTGTGTAAATATAGAGCTCTTGCGAAAGACTTGGCGACCAGCCATCGCGTCGCTCGAACGCCTCGGTGATAACGTAGTTCACAAACAACTTACTATTTTAACTTTTCTTTGATTATTCATAGATAATGGTTAAACTAATCTTTGAAGCTATTTGGAACTGCTTGTTAGACATTTCGATAAACACAGCTCAATTAGTAGTCTCAGCCAAACGCGACCTATTCCATTCAATCGAGACTCGTAGGTAGTAAATACTTAATATTTATGGCTAAAATTGCCACATTAACTAAAAGCATACCTAAGTATATATGTGTATAGAACATTTATTTTGTTACATTGAAAAGTCTAAAATTGTACTTGGCAGTCGTGTTCTGTGCTGAATAGTGGGCGGGCAACTAGTCTTATGAAAAATACTTTGATCTACTAATACTTATAACTTTCTTAACAATTATTTAATCTAATCAAATCAGATACTGGTGCCAATTCTGTTGTCACAAAATTCTCTTATCTTAGCTAACAATCTCTAAAATTTAGTTTAGTCCTGTTACTTTTAGCGATTTCAGAATACAAAATGTCGTTTGACAGGACTAAACTAAAATTTTAGAGATTTTTAGCTAAGCTAAGAGAATTTTGGGACAACAGCATTGGCACCACTGTCTTTTTATTTCACTTACGCCTAGAGATGTATTACAATCCGTTATTTTATTTGCCCATGTATTGGGCATAGCGCTATTTCGTTCTGTCATAAAGTAATATAAAACTACTTAGATACTATGTTGCAAACAAGCAAGCAAGTTTTTAATTAAAATATTTCATAACTAAGATTTGGGCACGTGGAAAGAACAGACGGCAGAAGATTGACCAAAGAAATGTAAAAGTTTTATGAATGGGACAATCGGAAAGGAAAGACATTATCTGGCCAAATCAAAAACGCTCTGGAGAAAGGCCAGGTTAAGAATATCCTTAGCCAATGAACGTGCATGAAGAATGTAATGTGACTGCATGAACAAGAGGGATACCTATGCTAGGATAGTAGCAAAGTATATCTGTAGTCTCGGTCGACCTCTTCGGTAAACTTGTACAAATATTCATGAATTACTTCGGGTCTCGTGCTGTTTTTGATTTAGGTAAGTACTGTTTTAAAAACAAATCCTCCGGTGATATAACAGCTACGGAATGCACAGTCAACCTTCAAAAAATCTCTTTCTTTACTAAGTGACGTATTTTCTTTGACTCAAAGATAAACATCACTTATTGAAAATATATCGTCGCTACTTGTGACGTCATTTGGCCACTTAAGTAACACGTATATATGTATATACACAAATAGGCAAAAATAACTTTCATTGATGCGAAAAGCAAGTTCAATGCTGTTGTGCTTAAAATACTTTACACACAACATTGCAACGAAATTATTCACTAAGTGTCATTGGGAATAGCTACTTAACGTAAAATCAAGATACCTATATATTTTGTAATACTTACCGGGTTTCTGAATAGCATAATACGTGTCACATAGAGCTAACTTTTGGCAGACAATCAATAAAATTAGACTATCTCCACCCAAGAACTACAAAATTAGATGGCATTGTAGCCATGAAATTATGTTTTAAATAATAAATAATGTTACAAAATAAAATCCATCATGCCTATCAATTCCATACTCACGTTTATATGATTGAATAGTAGTTTACGACGGCTCTTTAATGAAGCTCTACAACTTCCTATTTTTCCGGCTCACGGACACACGATCTTGACATGCCGTCAGAGATTCATTGCGTCGTGTATTTGCAGATATACTCGTATCTCCTTACATACAGTTTGTGGTCATTCTAAGAAGTTACGTACATGTATGGACCGATGTTGACGTCACCTTGTTCGAAGCTTATGAGTAATAACGAAATAAATAGCCACGTTATTGTTCTGGACTAATTCATATATCATCAAAGTATGTATGAGTTCAGAACAACGGATGTGCATGACTGATCCCGGTTCCATATTGACATCTTTATGAATGATACGATTCACTGTTTATGTCAATCTACTCGGCAACAATAATTTTATATCCCGTTTGGAGTCAAACATGAATACGCTTATAGCTTCTGGCATTAGTAGGTACCGAGAATAAACAATAGACATCTTCCTACATAAAAGCTAATTTTATCGCAAACCCATTTTAACATAGCAATAAAATATCATCATCATTCAATACATCATGCCTTTGCTAAAGCTACGATTGGAAGGACGATGCCTGTGTATTTAACATTTTACAATTATTCAAAACATTGACTTTGAAAGGCAATTCAACCCCTCCATTTCATAGATTTTACGATGGATACCTACCGGAACACAATATACCACATTAGCAGCATATTTTATCTATTATCTTGTCCAAACTAGTGAAAGTCCCATTAAATTTTATAGTGCAATAGAATCGCAAACGCACATACAAACAGCCTAATAAACGACGGAGATAGGAAAATATTTCTTTAGGTTCAAAGGTTAATAGAGGCTAATTATGAATCCATACATAAAACAAGTTTTCTTTTAACCTACTTACTTCGAAAGAAAGATGCATCTCGTAGCCACGCTTATAATCGACATTGACGCATCCAATCTGATATTTTATTGTCGTGTAGCTTCGCCCTCGCTGCAATTAACTTAACAATAATCGCACGTCTTTATTAACATAGCTAAACGGAATACTTAAAACTTAACTCAAAAATTACACAAACCACATAAAGAGATTTAATGTTTTGACGGCCAGGCGTGCTATTTTCTTTGTTTTTAAAAATTTAAGGCCTAAATAAACAAGCATAAAGGAAGAACGAGGAAAATTGTACTAATAAATGTACCTATCTAGGTGAAGTTTTAAATCAATACGCAAATGTCCAGAAATGTTTTGAACTAGGTATATTGTTTATCTTGTTTTAAAGATGTGGTAAGTTAGCGTCGACTTGAAAGAAATAAAGCGCGGTCAACTATGAGTAATCAAACCGTACCCAGAAGGACGACCCTTATATGATTCATCGCTTAAGACCCAAGGATTAAAGAAAATATAAAAATAAAAGTCGACGTCGGATGGAATGTCTGCCACATAAAAAGACTAAAGAATGCTAGCAGTTGCTGAAAAAATGTATCGTCATCATAACATTAATCCGGTTAAGACTAAACAAAAATTAATCTTAAGTTTCAACACTGCAAAAGTAGTTGGTAAGTAGGTCACTTATCTTCAATAAACAAATAGAAATCGTCTGTTAAGTTTTGTTCTATCCATGTCCTTGCATCAAAAATATGAGCCAGGTCTTACGATAACACCTAAATACGCGTTAGTTTAAATTGAAAACAAGTTTATTCTAACGATATAAGATGAACTTGACAAATGCATATAAATTAGCGCCAAACAGTAAATAGAAGGTGACAACAGTCATGAATACAATACAAAGACGAAACGTGAAGAGCGTACACATACCAATAGGCTATATCTCATTTAAGTGTAAATAAGTAAATATCTTTAAGTGGTTACACGTCCGTGCTTCCTCAAACGAACGTAAAGATGTTTAATATTAATTGAAACTATGACACTCCCACAGCTTTCACAAATCTGTGCAGTAGTAAATATATAATGACAGATTGTGCATTTTACGAGCTCTTCAATATACCACTTCCGCGGCTAAAGATTGCATACTTTGCTTTGTATGATAAGCTGCTGTTTACATTCCTTTCCTAACATGTAATGTAAATATTGACTACCAAAAATAGCAGGTTATTTTAAACAATTGGGCTATAGTGACACTTATTGTATAGGTATTTTATATGTTCGATAAATTTCTCCTTTCATTGATATAAGAGACCTCAAATGACACGGAACTTTATTATTTTAACAGAGGAACTTTTCATTATAATTTTTTATTTGTCAACTTCTTAATAAATCTGAATTGCGCATTTTCCTTCAAATCCATTAATGACTCAATGGTTAGCTACGCAAATTAACTGGAACTTGGCTAATTCGTAAAAGTTGGTCAAGTAAAACAGGTAACCAACTGCACTTACATGTGACAAAACTTAACCAATAATTTGTTAATTTTGTTACTTTAGTCAGTCTTTAATATTACTTTAATACTTGGATTGTTCATCGTTATTAATAGTGTCGATTGATGATTTCATTGCAATTTATAAAAGGAAAACATTTAGATTTATTTCAGCTTCATGTTTTCAACGGCCCGTTGTATACAAGGAAACATAGAGAGATTTTATAGAACAGGTGGACGCATTACTAAGTATTGATATAATACAAATAGGTATGTACCTCCATATAAATTACCGGCCTGTTCACAAACATGTTATTAAATTAATAAGAGTCATCTGTATTTACATATAGGCGTGAATAACAAACATTGCATGCAGATACTGACAATCTGATTAAAGAATGAATATTCCTTATCAATATGTAGTGTCGCTCATCGACATTGATAAGACGATACGTATCAAACGGTTCTCATATGAAATCAATAAACGAATATCCAATACTGACTAGACAGGTTGTTAGCTTTAAAAGGGGATGTATTATAAGTGCACAGACTTGCAGCATAAAATCAAAGGGCTTGCAAGTATGAACGTTTTAAAATTCCCTTCAGTTTGGGCCGTTGCACTCTGGCTGTGGGACTCGTCTAACCGGCCCGCTATCAGTCCGCGGTTCGATTCATCGCGCGCGCGCCCGTGGCCAATGTGCTGGGATATCACCAATCGTAACTGCAAGCCATATTCAAACTCACTACCATGAAAACTGCCCTCTTGGTACTTATTATATGCCCTCAGCCGATACCTAACGAGTAAAGTACAGAAATCGACCAAGCGAATAACTTTCAAGTAGAGAGCGCAATTTTAATGTATGGTTATGCGAAATTAATAATTGATCACCGCTAAAACTAATAGTATAATGGATGATTATTATATAGATTATTTACTTATTTAATTGTATTTAACTTTATGGACCATTATATCAAATTTGTTTTAGGGAATAGCCAAATTCTTTTATTATCATGTAAGGATCAAAGTAAATTAAATTTCAACAATCATATCCAAGTATATAGATAATCTTAAGTCATGTTAAGGCGCCCATAACTTTATGTGATGTTTTGTTATTCGATTGTTAGTGTAAATCTGAAGATAGCAGATGTCATTTACGTATGGCTAGAGCTTACGCAATCCTTTCAGATTCTCAGTGCGAACTACCCACATTTTTGTATCATAGAATAAACTAAAATATTCAAGGCTATCGTATTACGAGCGAAACTGGGTTCCTTTATAAATAGATCAATATTTATTTGCCTATTTTTGCAAGAGGATGTTTATCTTATAATGGTAAATCAATTTAAACCACCTGCTATATCCTCGATCGAAATGCATGTTAATGTTGAAAAACACCTACGTTTATATTATTAATATACTTACTTAGAGCATATTTGATCGTATTATATTAATTTTAAGATCTATCAAAACTAAATTGCACGACACGATTGTTGATAATAACAGGAAATCAAATCATGTTTTCCAGCAATATAAGTAGTTAATTACTCTGACAATGAAACATAAATGCGGTAATATTATAAGATTTATAAGGTCTAGTATCACATGCTTGTTGTAGGAATGATAACAATATTTTCACTTTAACTCTTCTGTATAATTGCCAATTAGTGCTGCAGCAGTTGCCAACAAGTGTTCAGTAAGTTTTTATCGACAATCACACGCAGAACAGAATTGACTCACTAGCCGCGACACCCGGGCAACAATTGGCGCTTATGCAATTGACCAGGTTCCAAGACTGGTACTTTACGTTGGATTAGATTTTAAACGTAACATTTGCGTGTTAACCATTGGCATGTCCACGCCCTTATAATTGTTAAATATTTACTTAATATTGGGTAAAACAAAATAAATAATAAGTTTAATATTACAGAATCAAATTGGCGCGCATAAACTCTTTAAAACTATAAAAATCTAATTATTTCTTTCGTCGCCGTCGTGTCCTTATACTCTAAATTCATTGAGTCAGCTTGTGCCAAGATTTTATCCTAAGTCCAGATTCCCATGTGACAGTTACCGATTAAGGTAAACCTTTTATTTACGATATCGCGCATTTTTATACGCATTTACTCGATGGCAAGAAAGACATCCCTCGTCTTCAGAACATTAGCAGAGTTATCCGACGGCGTCCGTCAATAATCGCAAACATCTCGAATTTCCCTAAACGTCCGCTGGAAGCTGCTCCCAATTTAGCACTGTTACCAGCGCTATAGGTTCCAAGAACAGCTGTTTATTTTAAAACCGCGATGCGGTAATACAATATAGACATATTCACTCGTGCTAGTCAACATCTCGAGGATACTTACATCGGCGGTCGATAGCTCGACGACTGGGGTAGTATTCTTCACTTAGCACTGTCAATCACTGGATCAAAACACGGCGCGCGAACGTTTCTAAATTGGCGATCGCGCTCGCAAGTTATATTTAGAGCGGTAATACGACACCGGGCGCGGACGTGAGTCGTTCGATCGTGGGGCTGAGGCGAGCTGTGGCGCGCGAGTGCGGGCGTCGGGCGAGCGGGCCGAGCGCGACTCGTCCCGCGCGCCGGCCCCGCGGCCCGCGCCCGGCCCGCGCGCGCCCGCCCCGCGCGCGCCCGTCCCGCGCGCGCCCGCCCCGCGCGCGCCCGCCCCGCGCGCGCCCGGCGCCGCGCGCGCAGCCTGCGAGGACGATACCCTCGCCCCAACATCCCTTTGTGTAACTTGCAGCTTCACACACTGTTACATGTTACACTGTACCATAAGCCGGCTAAGCCGACACTCGCATTACGTCCGATTTTCTACTTCAATTTTAAGACGTTTATCTTTCACCTTATTCTAGGAAACTATTTTCATTATTTCGCTCTGCTGCAGGATGAAGGCTACTGACCCTTTGTTCTCTTTCGTTAGCTTGTTGGAACCCTGATGGATGCTAGTAATAAAGAGTATTGGAATGGAGACGGAAGTAGGAAGGAGAGAAGGAAATAAGAAATGAAAATAAAATAATTGTCCGGATATAAAACGTTTATATTCACTCGCTCTCAGACCATACAACAAACTATCCGCGAACACCTCATAATAAACTCTATAAAAATAACTTAGTTAATTTTCGACTACTCCTCTTCAACCTCGTCGTCTGTTGTAAATTCGCTTTCATTGCCTCCCTGTGAACAAAAACATTAAATATATTTCTTGATAAAATTAAGTAAATTACAACGACATTTGTAAAATATATACAGGGTGATTTTGAAATCGTGTAATTCCTTTTAACCACGCATTCTACTGGTGATATAGAATAACCCTGACCATATGTTTTCTTAATTAGAATAATGGTTTCGGCAAAATTAGAGTACAGATTTTTTTCATGAAATGATTTCAAATAGTCATATTTTAACCACCTGACACAATCTTAATATTTTGCTAATTTAAAAATAATAACATAACAATAACTGATGACGTAAATAATAGGGAGCAATAAAAAGGACCGCCCGTTATTATTTACGACATTAATTATTAATATGTTTTTTTATTTTAATTAGTAAAAATTAACATTGCCTCGGTTGGTTAACATATGACTATCTGACACCATTTCACGAAAAAAACGGAACATAAATTTTTCAAAAAAAATAATTCTAATTAAATAAAAATATGGTCAGGGTTATTCTATATCACCAGTAGAATGCGTGGTTAAAAGGAATTACACGATTTCAATATCACCCTGTATAATTAATATTTCGATAGTTTATAATAACAATGGGGATGGTGTTACGTCCATTTAACTTTTCATAATTTCTCACAGGAGCCATCATAATATTTAAGTTTTTTATTTTTATTATTATTAATAATCCTTTTATATTATGGCCATATAACAAGTTTAGGTGTTAGACTTTTTATTTTTTTAAACAGGCTTACCGCCTAGCCTTATATGAATGCCTTGCCGGTCTAATATTGTCTGTTGACAGCGTTAAATAGACGATATTTTATCATTAAAATTTGGTAAAACGGAACAATAAGTAGGATGTAATTTATTCCCTTAACCGTAAACCGCAGGAAATCGACAGCCAACAAGGCAAGGCAATTTCAATTAAGCCGAGATACATAGAAAATTTAATATTAGTCTAGACACCATTCAACATGTTAAGTAAATCTTTCCATCTATGTCTATATTATAATAAAACTCTAACCAGTCTGCAATTCATTGAAGATATTTTTGAAAAATAATGCGTTTGACTATTTCTGGATCTGAACGCAAAACAATGGTTTTTGGAATTGCTGTTCGTTTTCCTGTCAATTTGTATGTGCCGGCGTAAAGAAAGAGCTACTGAACTAATTTTAAGGCAGTTTTCAGTGTGGTAGCAGTGTGTGAACACTATGAACCGTGTTAATGTGGTCGCGGGCAAAAGATAAACAGATTGTATAAGAATATTATTAAATTCTCATCGTATTTAATATGCTTATATGCAACCAACCTTACACGAGCTCTGAAATATCTTTATGACGTTCCCAGAGACCATTCTGTGTCGGTCCCATTCATCATAACACAAGGTGTTATGATAAATGGGACCGACACAGAATGGTTTAGTATCGAAAAAGGTGTTAGACAAGGATGTGTAGCGTCACACTAGCTGTTTAACCTATACATGGACAATAGTTTGAAAGATTTCAAAGATTGTGAATGAGTTACTTATCAAATGTCTTCTTTACGCCGACGACCAAGTAATACTTGCGTCATCGGCGGAAGAGTCACAGGCCATGGTAACTATTATGCATGATGCTTTTGAGAGGAGGTAAAGGAGTGAAAATGAAAGAAAGCAAGACGAAAGTAATGGTATTTAAAAAGGAGGAGTGCATGACGATGTGTAGTATTACGATTGATGGAGAACAAGTGAAGTAAGTGAAAGAATTTGTATATTTGGGTACTTTGTTTACAAGGGATGGTATACATGAGGAAGATATTCAAAAGAGAACGATTACAGGCAATAAAGTGAATGGCGCTCTACGCGCGTTTATGAACAGTCGAAATGTATCCGAGAAGGCACGTTTGGCTGTTCATATAGGACTACTAGTGCCAAAAGAAGCATGAGAGCAGAATATATGCTGTAGAAATGAGAGCGCTGAGAAACATATGTGGTGTGCCTCTGAACGATAGAATAAGAAATAGTGTGATTAGCGAGAGATTCAGCATGAAAGTGGATATAGTGACGAGAATAGAAAGGGTATGTTAATCTGGTTTGGGCATGTAGACAGAATGGACGAGAAAAGACTGACTAAGAAAGTTTATAAGCCTAGTGTGAATGGAACAGTCGCAAGGGGAAGACCTAGGCGAACGTTTCTTGATCAGATTGGAGACTTTCTGGATAAAGGCCAGGTTAAGAGCACCTTAACGCGCAAGCGTGCATAGGGAATGTTATGAAAGTGAATGAAGCCAGAGAAGTGTGTCAGGATCGTAGCAAATGGAAATCCGTAGTCTCTGCCTATCCCTCTGAGAAACAGGGGCGAATTTATGTATGTATAATCTCTTTAATAAGACACTCTTGTGACTAATAGAACATTCGGACTATTGGTATAATTTTAATTATTAAATTGATTATTACTTTATTGATAATATTTTTATGTAATAAAATTGATGATATGGAGATTATATGAGTGAAAATGTATGACTGAAAAATTAAAAATTATGGTTCTTTTTTTCAAATTAATCAGCAATAAGTAACCTTTTCCAGTACTTATTGCTTACAAGAGCAGAAATTTCGCAGTTTTCCAGTTCTCTAATCCAATTTCTTCTAGATTAATACTAAAATATCTTTAAGCAAAGACTTGCATTCAGCTATGATGCCACCTTTTGCCTGCTGCTGCCTGTCTTTGCTTGAATTTCCCAAGCAAAGTCATGATTATACTATTCGGCAATAGGCTTACGTATAAAAACTGACCTGATCATTGTTATCCGTGTCGGAGTCGCTGAGGTCCCACTGCGGGTGCTCGGCGGGCACGGCGGCCGCTTCCTTCACGTCCAACTTCATATCTTGCTGCTGGTCCATGCCGATGTACGAATCTAACACAAAACATTGTCATATCATTCTTATGAACTCCTGTAAACTGAGAAACATAAGTAGCTCAACATTTAATAAGTAGAAGAATGTATATATTGCCACGCGCCATGTTTTGTGGATTGGATCCCTACGGACAAAAGTGTGTGACCCACAAATACATGTTCCGAATCCGAGTGTTCTTTGTGTTTGTTCTTTAATTAAATCTTTGTAAAGTTTCCGCCACACAGGATTTAATCCCAGTGCGAAAGATGTCTCTTATAAAAAAATATATGTATTTATATTTTATTAATTTAAAATCCTAATTTATAATTATTACATATTTTTCTAATTGTATCGACTATCTTTGCTATAAAAGACTAGCATTTGGTATAATTTTGCAAATGTGTATCGATTTATGTTACTGACTGCACTTTGAACTCCCTATGTAAATCTCACAAAATAGATATCAACTAGAATTAAATTATGTTTAAGGCAAATACAAAGAACCAAAATGATAACCCAGATGACTACGATAACTTTAGAATAGAAACAGTAATAAAATTAAAATTTCTCTTTCATATTTTTATCTAGTTTAAGTTTACTCTTAATGTTGCCTATATAACGTGAATGCTGTGTATACTTTTAATAGGCAAACATATATACCCACGATTTTATCCACAGTGCTTATAATTGTAACATTTGTATGTATTGCTGTAAGTGTACCTTATAATAAATAAATAAATAAATAAAAATGAATCAAAATAACTTTATGTTCGTTTCATCAGCTTATGTTAGTTCTAAATAATAAGGTTTCTGTTATATTGCGATAGTATATTGTCAATATTACTAGATCGCTGGCTATCTTCGTGTCATCGCCTCATAATGTTGACTTTTACGACTGGACTAGCAAATGAATATTAACTGCTTGCAATTAATTTATACTTATTAAATATAATTGTATGGAGGGATTCATTGTTAAGTCGTTACTTGCAATTAGCAAATGCATTAAATAGTAACGCTAGTTATATTAGGAATAAATTAAAATATTGTTTGAAAATCGGCAAAGACATTAGAATTAAGTAAGTAGATAAAAATGTCTTCGTATCATCTCGTATAAATGTCAAGATATACATATGCTCATGCATATAGCGTGTCGACTTCTCAGTTACTTGTGTGGTTATGTGTGTCCTTTACGTAATTTTTATTTAAGGACTGTTTACTTTGTTAGTAATTCCGAAACAATGAATACCATACCCAACCCAAATTCGGCACAACAATCCGTCGGAAACACAAATTTTCATTCCGTTTAGGAAACAATCCGTACATTAGTCTCGTCGCATAGATGGCAAGATGCCCACTTAAACTATGGCGTTATCCTTGCAGTGAAAATGTAGTTGAAATTGTAGTATAACCTCCTCGTCACCGGGAGACGAGGAGGTTATATCGGGCTCTTCCGGAACTGTTCGGGCCTACCGACTAAAGGCACTACGGTACGCTTTCCCAGTGCTGTAAGTGCGGGTAGATGTAAGGAGCGGTGACGTCATCAGCGCTCAGGTTACCGTACCTGATCTGAGACAGCAGGCGAGCGTGTAGAGGCCGGGCCAGCGCGGCGCCGTGAACCTCAGCTGCAGCTCGTGCGAGTGCACGAGCGCCGTCACGTGCGCCGGCGCCGTGAGCAGCGTGTGCGACTTGCGGTCGCAGATGTAGCACCACCAATACTCTTGCTTTTCCTGCAAACAACGTTCACATAAATGTTCCGTTGCAAATGCACTTTTATGAACAGTCGAAATTTATCCGAAAAGACACGTTTGGCTGTCATAGAGAACTATTAGTGCTTACGCTTATGCACGGAAGTGAAAGTTGGGTATGGCAAAAGAAGCATGAGAGCAGAATAAATGCTGTAGAAATGAGAGCGCTGAGAAACATACGTGGTGTGACTCTGAAAGATAGAATAAGGAATAGTGTGATTAGAGAGAGATGCGGCATGAAAGTGGATATAGTAACAAGAATAGAAAAGGGTATGTTAAGCAGGTTTTGGCATGTAGAAAGAATGGACGAGAAAAACTGACTAAGAACGTTTGTAAGGCTAGTGTGAATGGAACAGTCGCCAGGGGAAGACCTAGGCAAACGTTTCTTGATCAGATCGGAAATGTTCTGGATAAAGGCCAGGTTAAGAGCACCTTAAACCGGCGATCGTATATGAGGAATGTTATGAAAGTGAATAAAGCCAGAAAAGTGCGTCAGGCTCGTGGAAATCCGTAGTCTCTGCCTACCCCTTTGGGAAACAGGCGTGAATCTATGTATATATGTATAAATACACTGATGATATTATTATGTGCCAAGTAGACATGGAAGAAACAAGAACAATAATTATTTATCGTAATAATTAATATTCTTGTCAGTATAGCTCATAGTACCTATGTATGTATGTAAAGGTATATACTTTACTTAGCAAAATGTAATTTATTTTATTTTTCCATTGTTAGGTAATTAGTTATTGAGACTTAGATAATTGGCTAATTAGATAATTTTGCATGTGTCAACATCTAACTCAGGGCTGCTGTTGTGAAGAATATTGTAAGGTAAGTTAGACAATTACAATCAATATGTATAAGTCTAAAAAAAAGAACGATATTCAATATCCATTTTTTTGGTAGGACTCTGACGTCTACATATTGTCATATTTTCTATCAGATATTACGAAATAGCATGTACGCTTTGTGTACTACACACACAATCTCCGCACCAGACTTACGTAATGTCAGTCCATAAATAATATTGTCATGTACGCTTTCGAATTACACAGTGTCTGGACCTAACCTTCGATGACAGTCAGCGAAAGGCAGAAGATGTTTCATTCAATGACTTTTAGCATACATCTCTTTCGATGACATTGACATTAAATATGGTAACGCATGCAACTAAAGATACATTTAATTAATAAATTTAAACATTTATTATCTTCCTGCTAGTACAATGGATATGTATATAATCGAATAGCAATATAAGCATTAGTCATTGTCCTAATTTAATATTCCTAGAAATGAAAAGGTGTCATTACCACGATTTATCACCTATGCTTTCATAAACACATCCCACCCCAGCTAGTATGCACTAATAAATATTCGTTTCTTTGGACAGAAGTATATAATTGGTAATGGTGGTTCTTAATGGATACCTTAATGCAAAACAAAAATAATAACATGGAGCTCGCTAAGAAGACGCTTTACTGTGAGGAAATCATTTCAATACGAAACCGAAACACCCCTTGTTTTGCAAGTGTTCAAAGGCCTAGCCGTTTGTAAGCAAGCAGTATGCTTGTTTACTATCTTAAACGAATAAATAAAACGAAACGGTAGACGTGATCGTAATTTCGTACATATGTAACATCGTTTATTAAGTGAGTCGAGCGATCGCGGATTTCAAAGCTGCGCGCGACCCTGACCGCCGTCAAAGACTCTCGCTTATGCGTCATCAAATTACATAAACTTTCGTCTACTTACACCTTGACGTAATTGCGGTCAACTAAAAAGCGGAAACGAAATACCAACTACTACACAAAGATCAGGACAAGGTCAAAGTCTCACGCGGCTCACACGCTACACATTGTCAAATTTTCTACGGGAAATGATATTTTCACGGACGTTTGCTTCACGTTGAGTGACGAAAATGATAAACAACTAAGTAACTATCAACAAATTGGTCGTTTGCCTTTGCCAATGCCAATGCATTATCTTTTTTATTAGAATAGATTACTTTTTTATTTAAAATATACATAAATGCGCCATTGGCACCTGATTATATCTGACTGTCTTATTGCGCCAGTGACATAAATATGAATGATGTAACTGTTGGTCCTGAAATCGATTGCATTGTTGCAGAAGCTTTTAGATTTTTTTATAGGAATAGACTGTAGCAAAGTGACTTGTATACGCGAAGGGATTCATTCCAGCACTAGGATTAGTTCCTGTGTCGCGGGGGACTCCACAAACATGCAAACAACGGACACAAAAAGAACATCCAGCCTCGAAACAACAATTTGTTGAATAAACAATTTTTCTCCCTTATGAGGATCGAACCCGACACTTGGCGGAACGGCAGGGACGAGGCAACCACTTAACCTAATGAATCGCAGCGGCACACCGGTGGCCAGTTACAATAGTTTTTTAATTATGTTAAGTATGTATTCTAAGACTTGACAGATCAAGGCATTACACTATCCATGCAGTCAATATAAACGTTATATCCCGACTTCATACTTCGGTAATACTATGAGAAGAAATACAGTGTTTGTTTTAAATGTACAAATTCTATTAAATATAATTATGTATTTCTATCCTATATTATATTCTTTCTCTTTCAGAAGGTATATAACGATTTTGAATGCGTCAGTCAGTGCCCAGTTTAAACCAAAAATAAAACTCGTTTTTTTTTGTGTCTCATCATACGAAAGATAAGATAAAAGCTTTCGTACGCGTGTTTTTTACATCAATACTAGATCAATTTAGCAACCGTATCCATATCACGTACATGATTACACAAAGTCCAGTCGTAGCACAAAGATCATGTCTATGCGATTGCATCGAAAAACATATTGTGCCGATTACTCAGCACATGTTATGCAACGATCTTAAGTTGTGTCCGCTTTTATTTAGCATTTAAAATGTATGACCGGACTACATAATTACCATTATCAGCGCTGCCATCAACGGTAGACGGAAAATTACACTTCGAATACTAATATATTGTAGTATTCTAGATTACGATAGCTTATGTTTCCGTACTTATTACATAGATCACTAGATTTTGCCTGCAGCTTTGCTCGCGTTAACATATAGATGTTATTAATAAATTTCTATCCCTCGGGCATAGTTATTTTCCTAAATGAAAGGATGGAATGGTACCCCTGACAACGTAAATGCGAAATTTCATGATGATCGGTCGAGTAGTTAAGGCGTGAAAGCGTAACAAACAACCGAACTTACATTCGCATTCATAATATGAGTAAGGATATCATTTGAAAATATGCTGTTTGTTATGGTCATGAAGTGATGTAACACAAAGAAAGAATCAATAGACAGTAGGTATACCTATTTCAGGCTACACCCCTACTCTCAGAGAAGATTATGTGTCATCGAATAGCGTTACAAAAATTGCAATAACACACAAGACTTGGCAAATACAGTGGATCATCTATCAGTTTCGCTGTAACACGGTCCACGGATACTTATCGAATCTTGATACTATTAACCTACTGATACCCTAATGTTGTAGATTCAATACCAGATAAATAATCTTGTAGTTATTTATAGCAAGGCGAGAGATAAAAATAAGCACGTTTCGAAATGACCACTTGATGCAAATATCGACACCAGACATATAAACAGTTTTGATGGCAGAAATTCTAATAAATTAAAGAAAAAGAATTGTTAAGTTCTATTTTAAACAAAATAACATTTGCAGTAATTTTGAAATAGTACGTATTTTTTTTTTCTCTTTATTTGTGAGGAACTTTGTATATACATTTTGTACATGTTTGTCCCATAACAGTCTTAATACTAGATCGGCTACTACCTTAATTAAACAACTTACTGACTACAATCTTCACTAAAGAGTTTATACAAAATACATGCATCCTCGGAATAAGGATTAGATAAAATTTGATTAAATAAACCCACATCTAGTCTATTTAAATTTATTACGGACTGATAACGTATGCACTCCGTTAGCCTATGTTGTATATCATCAACTACTCCACTATTCTGACAATTAGGTGAAGGAATTTTTCCCATTAAAAATCCAAATATGTTACACACTATATGACCGCTTCGAGAAATAGTACTTATCCTGTAACATTTTATTAAAAACATGTTATTTATTCATAAAATAGACAAATACAAATAAAATGTCGTGTAGGTACTTGTACGCGTCATAAACCAAAACTTGCATTAATTACTCTGTCGATATATTATATCATTAGCTCTAGCTCGCGGCTTCGCTCGTGTAAAAGTAAGTTAGGTTATGTTAGGTGTAACAGTACTTTTTAAGATATAGCCGATGTTACTCGGTGATAATATAGCTATCTAATGGTGAAAGAATTTTTAAAATAAGTTGAGAAGCTTTTGATTTAAAACCTTACAAACAAACAAACAAAAAATCAAAACTTTTGTCTTTGTAATATTAGTATAGATTAAAGTTCTAACATCCTCCCCTATCTTATCTGCTCATCCTATCTTGATATCCGTATGTAGGTAAGTGAGCTGTGAGGTAGGTCTGTCACACTTACACGTTATGTTTATAACCCACATTACTATAAAAAGAGTATAAAACGTTTAGATTCCGGTAGACGGCAAAACACTTAGGTTGCTGTCTTTTCTCTCTGTTTAGACTGAGGTCCTGATTTATTCCCCCAAGTTTCTGAATTGAGAGAAGTAGAAAATCTCAACTGAGTATTTTAAATATTTTTACAGCATCGACTTTCATCTAAGCATTTACAAATATATGGCATCCAAAAACCTACTCAAATTTTATTACAGTTTAAGGCAACTTGATATGGAATCAAAAATAAATATTTAAGCAATACTTAAGTACAGAAACCGGGGTTGTATCAAATAGAACAAAGTACATTACACAACGAGATGGGTGTAAAAACCCAGTATTCAACTTCTTCGTCTTTATGTGACTTTGTTTTTCGTCAGCGTTTTGTAATATCTCACTGCTGGGCAAAAGCCCTTGGACTTCCAAATCACTCTGTTGATGGATCCATATCAACAGAGTGATATATATGTCAGCCACTATGGTGTAGTGGTCAGTGTAACCGACTGCCACGCCTGAGGTCGCGGGTTCCCCCACAAGTCTAACATTTGTGTGCATGAACATGGATGTTTGTCTTGGTCTGGGTGTTTCTATGTATAATATGTACGTATTTACAAAAAAAATTATATATGTATGTTTATCCATCGTCTAGTAGCCATAGTACAAGCTCTGCTTAGTTTGGGCTAGATGGTGTTGTGTGTATGTGATAGAATATTATTATTATTATATCCCCTGACCTTTTGACCCCATATCTCGGGATCTTTTAACCCACAGGGCCCATATCCAAACTCGACCGAGGGATGACCCCAAGGTGTCTGCATACCAAGTTACAAGTCAATCGGTCCAGTGATTCCGGAGCTATGCCTGTCACTAACAAACTGTCACTAACAGACAGACCCACATAGTGTTTTCATTAACCTCTTCGAAGAAGACTCAGAGGTTAATAAGTACATGTTCAACTGTGACAATATTGATTGGTAAAGTCCTCCAACCATCGGCTGCGAAATGTCAAAAGTATTTTATGAAGAAGAAACATAAAACAATACCTACATATATGTAGAAACTAGATCACACGATTAATAAAAGATAAAAAAATAATAGGTACTAATATTATAAAGAGGAAAGATTTGATTTTTGTTTGTTGGTTTAAGGGCTTAACTCAAAAACTATTCAACCGATTTTAAAAATAGTTTCACCGTTAGGAATCTATATTAACACCGAGTAACATAGGCCATATTTTATTTAAAAAACAAGTACTGTTACTAACATAACCTAACCTACTTTTACGTGAGAGAAGCCGCGGGCAAAGCTATTTATATTAATATATAATAATAAATCTTAATAGTGGAATTTTAGCTCCCTTTGATACAATTAAGTGACGTTGGATAATTAATCGATATGTCAGTCGTTACTATTCGATCGGTGTAAAAGCATTTAATATGAATACTATGTATAATTGTATTTTGATGCCATCAGTAGAATAATAATTAATGCTATGGAGAACTGTATGTGTGTAGCAAATCGATCCATTGTTCTGCAACACTAGTACATCAGACTAAAATATAAAATACACATAGAGATGAATATTTTCACTTGAATATTACACGGTACTCAACTTTATTACATAGTATAAAAATATCTGTGCTGATCGTTATTCAATCAAGAAAAATGTTATACACATATTACAATAACATGTGCCCTGTGATTTCACCTGCGTCAAAAAACGTTTATTTTACTTTTAATGTAGTTTGTAGACTTGTTGCACACTATATTACGTAGTTTCCATCAAGGCATCCTAACTATTCTGCCACATTCATATGTAGATATATTAGGAATTTACTATAATATGTATTTATTACTAAGTAAAAATCACGTCGATCTATTCAACTGCTGCCAGACAGGACAAACCAACAAAAATATAATCGCGTTTATAAAATAAAAGGATGAAATAATATTAAAGTCAGGATGACATAATATTAAAGTAAGGATGACATAATATTAAAGTAAGAATGATATAATATTAAAGTAAGGATAGATGACACTATTTACCTGTGGGAAGTAAGGACAGTGTACAGGATGGGAACTTTTCGAGCGTCCTTCTAACCGTTCTCTCTTCTGTATTCTCTTTTGGAACTTCTCCCATTGGTCGTCATCGTCTTCTGCTGCGGATGACTTGTCTCTCGACTCGTCCTCGGACGCCGAACTATGTGACGCAGAGTCGTCTGAGCTACCCACTTCGGAATCTTCACCTAAATCAAAAATTAAGAATATCAGATTAGAATACCTTCAGTCTGTCACACACAGATCAATGACTATTATAGCGAAATATAACTTAAATATAAACAGTTTCTGATGCATTCTTTCTGGCGGAGTTATTTAATTGGTCTACTTTACTACACTACACTACTACAAGTATATATTCGTGTAATTATTAAAGTTCAAGCACGCAAAAAAAATCTTATGATACATTAATAGCTGTTCAGAGTTCGGGTGATTGTAAGATCGGCTATTCCTTTGCGATACAGATAGGTATATTTCACGCAAAGTCTCACATATGCAACAAACAAAGCTTTTGCGTTTGTGTATGTGCTATTGCAGAGCATTACACGTCATAATAATATTATAGGCTCATTGATTAATATTGTCGGTTCATAAATAAACCTCTGCCGGATATTATTTATTGCGCCTCCATTAAACGCCTTGATTCTTATTTATAGTGGTGTCTACGTTCATTTAATAATAATTTGAAAGAAGATAGAGCTGTGAACCATTTAATATGAGTTATGACATAATTACTTGTTACTTACTTAGTTTTCACGATTTATATCTCGTTTTAAATAATTATTGAGAGTGAACTAACATCATTACAATGATTCGCCACCCACGCGACGAGCGGATCAACGACCGACATCTAAATCTAGAAAGTTTACTATTCTTTCACAGAAGTCGCGTTCGCCAAAATATCTATTAATATTTTTGCACTCGTTTCTGTTTATGGCCTAAACAACTGTTTGAGACTATACAAAAGTGTGAACTTACTCATCGTTTTGCATAAATAGATATTGTCAGTAAAAGAAAGATTTTATTATAAAGTATGATTGGTATGTAGAGAAATAGTTTCTTGATTACTTATCCGGTTTTAGCATTTGCAACCGCACGTACACAGATTTTTACAGGTTAAGTTCTACTCAAGTTTATCTTATTTGCCAGGCATTATACCTAATACTCACAGTATCTACCTATAATAGCAAGCATGACTTCGGCACCCTAGGGCCGACAAATGTAAAGAAAATGATTCTATCCACGATTTCTGTAGCAATTGCGTACTTATTGTCGAGATACTGTAATCGTGGGGAAACAGTTGATTTATTAAACCAATATTTGACTACTTGAGTATTTTTAGAACCTACATAGGTAGCAATGCGATAGCGCAACGAGTACTCGTGTAAGTAAATATTTTGTATAGAAATTAAACTAATTTATAGAATCTTATAGTGCTCAAAAAGAAGTATACCTTTATTGTGCAACAATCATGTAAACGAATAAATATATTTAATTCAGTACTTTAACAATCTGTGCCTGCTGTTAATAAATAAATACATGTCTTTTAATATTAATTTCAACTAATAATAAATAAAAACATATTTATAGATAATTCATTATATTATATAAAGAAGAAACATGTATTATAGGTAGCAGCCCTGGTTTGCCGATCAAACGTAGCTGTTATAACCTGATTTAAATCTTTGATTATAGCGGCAGAACGACCGAGTTGACATACTGATTTTATATTTATTGTTTAAATATTTTGAACAAGTTCAAAATGACGCTGCATTGTAGACAATTTACTATATAATAATAATAATATTCTATCACATACACACAACATCATCCAGCCCAAACTAAGCAGAGTTTGTACTATGGGTACTAGACAATGGATAAACATACAATTTTCTTTTTTTTTTTTGTAAATACCTACATATTATACATAGAAACACCCAGACCAAGACAAATGTTCATGCACACAAATGTTTGACTTGTGCGGGAATCGAACCTGCGACCTCAGGCGTGGCAGTCGGTTACACTAACCACAACGCCATCGAGGCTGCCATATTTGGATTTACAGACGGTATCAAAATATTTGTGTACACCCACGTGTTATAATTAATTAATTAAGAATTTAAATAGTACTTTAGAAGGCCTCCTTAAAATTATAATGCTTTGTAGATAATATTAAAGTGGAGACTATGTTACCGTCAGCGGCCATAAGTAGTCAAATATTGAAAGAAAGTTGTTGTAGAGCTTCATATATTAATATTTTCTTATTATTACTAATATGTAGTTATAAATGCTGAATAAATCAACACAACTGCTGTCAAAAATAAGCATTATTATTATGTTGAATAACAGAACAATTCATATACTCGATAATTAATTTTATCGACTTATGTCACCGGCTGTATATTCACATTATAACATTTGATATTTATGTATAGCTGAAAGTACTATTATTAAGTAATGAAAAATATTTTAACACCGCATACTGCAATTTAACTAGCCTTCAAACAGTTAGATGTCTGGAGATTGCCTAGCCTCATAGGGCAGAGGTTTATTAGATCCACATTTTGCCAAGTATGGTTTTAGTCCCACGTTGTAGGTTGCGAGCCTATTACCATATAACCATAGTTACAGGCTCTAAACATTTCTTAAAATCAATTCCTATAATCGATCATGATCCGTACGCGAGTAGATCTCATGCACACCGACCATGTCATGATCAGTATGCAACTGCACTGTTCTTTATATGTGTATTTATAAAATCTACATTCATATATACATAGATTCTCGCCTGTTTCCCAGAGGGGTAGGCAGAGACTACATATTTCCATTTGCTACGATCCTGTCACACTTTTCTGGCTTCATTCACTTTCATAACATTCCACATACGCGCTCGCCGGTTTAAGGTGCTCTTAAGCTGGCCTTTACCCAGAATGTCTCCGATCTGATCAAGAATCGTTCGCCTAGGTCTTCCCATTGCGACTGTTCCATTCACACTAGCCTTATAAACTTTCTTAGTCAGTCTTTTCTCGTCCATTCTTTCTTCATGCCAAAACCAGCTTAACATATTTTCTATTATCGTCACTATATCCACTTTCATGCCGCATCTCTCTCTAATCACACTATTCCTTATTCTATCTTTCAGAGTCACACCACATATGTTTCTCACGCTCTTATTTCTACAGCATTTATTCTGCTCTCATGCTTCTTTTGCCATACCCAACTTTCATTTTCATGTGTTTCAAGTGTAAGCACTAATAGTTCTCTATGGACAGCCAAATGTGCCTTTTCGGATACATTTCGACTGTTCATAAAAGTGCGTAGAGCGCCATTCACTTTATTGCCAGGAATTGTTCTCCTTTCAATATCTCCCTAATGTGTGCCCTCCCTTGTAAACAAAGTACCCAAATATACAAACTATTTTACTTGCTCCACTTGTTCTCCATCAATCATAATATTACACATCGTCATGCACTCCTCCTTTTCAAATATCATTACTTTCGTCTAGCTTACATTCATTTTCATTCCTTTACTGTCAAAAGCACCATGGATAATAGTTACCATCGCCTGCAACTCTTCCGCCGATGACGCAAGTATTACTTAGACTTCGGCATAAAGTAGACATTTGACAAGTAACTCATTCATTCTAAATCCCCATTTACAATCTTTTAAATCTTTCAAACAATTGTCCATGTATAGGTTAAACAGCCAGGATGACGCTACACATCCTTGTCTAACACCTTTTTCGATACTAAACCATTCTGTGGTCAGGTCCCATTTATCCTAACACAAGCTCTGGAATCGTCATAAAGAGATTTCAGAGCTCGTGTGAGGTTGCTATTCACTCCATACATGGACAATACCTACCACAGTTCATTCCTCACCACTTTGTAAGCACATAAGCCTTTTCCAGATCCACGAATGTGCAATAGACCTTTTGACCTTTGGCCAAAACTTTCTCGGCTATGCTCCGTAAGGAAAAGACCTGATCCGTACATCCCATACCCTTTCGAAATCCCATTTGTGCGTACCATATTTTCTCAATTACTTTCACAATCCTTTCAATTAACACTTTCGCATACAATTTACCGGCGACGCTGAGCAAGCTAATGCCACTATAGCTTTTGCAATCTTGCTGTGAGCCTTTTCCCTTGTATAAAGGTACTATGATGGCCTTGCACCAATCACTAGGTACAGGGCCGGTATTCCAGCACAAGTTAAAAAGGCGGCACAACTGATTTACTATGAGACCTTGTCCAGCTGTCAGCATTTCGACTGTAATCCTATCATAACCACCAGCCTTTCCTAATTTCATGCTTTTATTATTTCATCCATTACTCATTTCGAAACTTTGCCTTTGCCATTCCTCTCTTTCGAATAAACTTTTAAAATATTCCTTCCATCGATTCAGTACGCTCTTTTCTTCATTCAGTAAACTTCCATTCTTGTCTCTGATCGATTTCAGCTCTGTAGTTAGGGTTTTACCTCGAACCAAGCGAATGGACTACCAGAAAAACTTTGCGTTAGTCCAGAAATCTTCAGATAATCTTCTATCAAACTCGTCTTTCGTTTACTCGTTTGTCCTTTTAATCACATCTTTCACTACCTTCTTCATTCTTATAAACTTATTCCTAGCTTTATTTACATCCTCATTCGTTGCTTTTTACATTATTTCAATGGCTCTGATAGATAGCCAGTCCAACCATGCGTGCTTCTTCTCACGTACTACCCCTTGCACATCTTTATCCCACCACGCATTCTTCGATTTTACCTTTTTTCCTCTTCTTGCTCACACTGCATACTTCTGACGCTACAACAACTACTTCATACTTAAACGACTGCCATAATTCTTCTATATCATCAATGTCACAAAATCTTAAAAATCTTTTCCTCTATATATTTTTATACTCGTCTTTCAATACTTGATCTTGCAAATTTTGTACTTTTATTCGTTCTTGGGCACTTGTTCGGGTAGGTATATGGTGTCGCCATCCTTTGAAGAGACCACGTATCCGGCTCATAACCAAAAAATGGTCGGTATTGACACCAATACCTCTATATACCCGAGTGTCTAAGACAATCTTTCATCCACTACAACAAAGTCAATCATACTACTTCCTACTTTCTTTGCTTCCCTTGTATACTGGTTGATTCTTTTGTTGGCAAACATAGTGCTTGTCACACAAAGATTCCACTCCAAACATAGCTCAAACAACCTTTTTCCATTCTCTTTCACACTTTCGTCTCCATACTCGCCTAAAACCCTTTCGTATTCTTCACGCTTTACTCCCACCCAGCCATTAAAATCCTCTACCATTATTAACCTCTCGTGGTCCTTACATTTCCTCAGGACATCTCTTAAATACTCCCAAAAATCTTCTCTTTCTTCCCGTACACTCTGAGACATACCCGTTGCCATGTTTACTGGTGCATATGCACCCCTACCATGAACACACGAGTAATCCTCACTTTCAATCTCATCCATAGTAACCTAGCATTCACATATTGAAATTCTTTTACGCACTCATTCATTGTAGCAGACAAAATAACACCAACTCCCTGACAGGCTCTGGTACTGGTAAGCACGCTGGACCAATACGCCGTTTAGGGTCCATGCCTAGTGGCGTTACAGCCTTTCCTTTTCGTCTCATTCACGCACAGAACATCAATCTTTCTCTCATTCATTATCTGACATATTTTGTTAAATTTTCCATCCATCCCTCCTTCAACATTCAATGTAGCAAAACGGCTGTCCGTAGGCCACTTTTCGCCCTCGCGAGAAACGAGACGTGACGGGTGGCGGACCGCGTCGCCGCCATGCGGATAATTAATATTAGTAAAATCCATAGGCGTTCCCACGATTGATAGAGAAAATACTGTCCACCCCCGCAGAGCCCTTTACGGAGGTAAGTTGGATCCTTTCTATGCCCTGTGACCACCAACACAGGCACCCTCCGTTTAAGACTAACTTTTCCCTCTGGCCACGAATCCATCAGCACGGGTCGGTTAACACCTTGGATAGGGGAATTATTCTCGGGTCTGCTCCCTGAAATTTGGTTTGACTTCGGAGTTTTTCTTTTCCTAGACAGGCTGCAAGCCAATGCTAACGAGGCCCATCTCCCTGGATGTGATTTCGGAGTTTTCCCTCTTTTAGACAGGTTGCAAACCAATGCTAACGAGGCCCATCTAACGCAAATATAGCCAGGTAATTAATATTGTATTTTGTATACTTAGGTACTCTTTAGGTCTTGCCAACTCGAGACCTTTGCTATCACTGCTATTATTATATAGATAATATAGATTATTGTTATTAAAGCATATAAACATATATTTACCGTCATCATCCTTCTTCTTTGGTTCTTTAGTTTTCTTGGTCTCATTACTGGGAGGCGGAGGCGTGGAGGTGGCGGGCGCGGGTTTCGCCTGAGCCTTAGCAGCCACAGGCTTCTTGGCCTTTTTAGATGCCGCATGCTTCTTAGTCTGTTGTTTCATCCAAACTGGTCGCTTGAACGTTTCTTTCTTGTCATTTTTGTCGTTCTCTGGTTTTTCGCTGTTTTCGCCTCCTGCGCCTTCATCGTCTTCCCTGATAAAGAAGGTGAAATGGTATCAAATTATTAGCAAATAATTAAATAATTAAAAGCCTTTAACATATTTTATAATTATAATTGTTCGAACTGTGTCTTCATTAACGCGGAAAGTTGCTTAAATGGCATAGCCAGTCCAAGTAAACATACCAGTTCCCAAAACCATTTGTTAACTCACCATATATTGGTGCCCAGTTAGTAAGGTATTCACATAATGCCACCATATATAAAATTAAATAAATAATATTTTATTAGAAAGCAGGGTTATCAGAATATAGTCTTCATAACAGGTAACTTGAAAAGAAGCTGAAACTCTTTACAAATACTCGCTGGAAGTAAGTCTGTACATTTACGCTCAATTATCATTTTCTCAAGTTAGTGTTTAGCCATGTGTTAATTTTATGATAAGAGTTGTTTCGTATAAATTAAATGAATGACCTTATACTTTTGTACTTAACAATCAAGAATTGTGATTTTATAAGAGATTAATATTATATGTTTTGTTCATATAACACAATATATTTGTCCTCTACATCGCATGTTTATTCATATCAGTAACATACTTTCTACTTATATGTATATAGTGCAACGAATTAAATTTACATCAACATACTTTAAATAAAACAATGTTTAAATAGATTATTTAACTTAAATTTTATTACTGGTTATGCCAACATAGAAAGGATATACAAGTTTATTAGCACCTATAAAATTTACGAAGCTCCTAAAATGTTCGTAACACGTCACTATTCGAAATTCATGTATTGGTGCCACTAATAAGCTAATTTGGAACCAAAGTGGTGGAATGTGTGCCAGTGTCATTCCAATGTCTATTATAATGTAATGTTGGTGATTACTCATCTGATAGGCTCTGAAACTACATGAAGAGTTAGACCCTGGCTAATGTATTACTCACATAGATGAGCGCGTCAGAGTGCGTGATACAGCGTACAATGCAACAAAAGTAATTGAATAATAATAATAATATGTTCATCAAAGAAAATAATAATGAGCAGTATCAACCAAGTAAGGTAAAAACACTGCAAAACACCATCACTATTGTGAAAATCATCAATAGGCAAATTAACATATTGATAACAAAACAGTGTTAGGTTAGGATAAAATGTGAGTTGATCGCGGCAGTCGGATCGGTTGCCCTCTCGCTCCCGGCCGTATTTCAGTCTATGGTCCGGAGTGAGAGGTCGTGGAACGCTGTCGCCTCCTTTTGCGAGGAAGTGATTTCCATCAAGGAGGCGGCGGAGCGGGAGAGGGAGCGTTTAAGCCCTCTCTCCAACCGCAAAGCCGGGCGCCGGAGGGCGCGCGATGACCTCCAGCCACCCTGAGGTTTGACCTGGGGGTGGCGGGCTTTGTGGGCCTGCCCGCCATCCGTTCAGCACCAGGTCCGAGAGGCGGCGTGCGTGTTCCCACGCGCGCCTCTGTGTCGAGTCCGTCTCCCCTCTAGGGGGGAGACAGTAGGGTTTTTTATAATGTTAGAAGTGCCTATTTTGGGTAGGTCTTTTGTGTAGTGGCCTGCCGTTTCATACGGCGGGCCGTAACCTTGGCGGGGTCGCGAACGCATGCGAAAGCGATTCGCGCGGCTCCGTCGATAGTGGTTGTGTCGAGGAACACCGTGGTAGGTTTAGTCGGTATTCCGGGAGGTACATTATTTCTTTTCCATCTTTCGTTTACCCCGGCGAGTCCGACATAATCCCTCCGCCCGCCCCCGCGGAGGGATATGCGTCATTGCATTCAACCATGTAAAAAAAAAAAAGAGATAAAATGATTTTCTGGAATTTTCGTATTATTATTGACTAGCTTTCGCCCGCGGCTCCGCTCGCGTAAAAGTAGGATAGGCTAGGTTATGTTAGTAACAGTACCTTTCTAAAAATAAAATATGTCCTATGTTACTCGGTGATAATATAGCTACAAATAACAAACAAACAAACAAAAAATCTAACTTTTTCTCTTTATAATATTCGTATAGATATGGTATTCAGTACCAACCAACTTAAAAAATATATAAATATTATTTGAATAATGTGTAAGTATAAACAAATCAAACTGTGACTGTATATAAAGAACAATTACACTTTAGTTAGTAGCCAAAACTGATGGTAATGTGAGGCTAATACTATTTCTATTGCTTTGATATGTAACTGTTCTATCAAAGCTGATAATAGAAGCTATAGTCAATTACAGCGATAGCAATACTATAAAAACTTACTTAATTTCCTTTTCTTTAATAGTAGTGTCTCCAAATAATTCTCTCATATTAGTTCGTCGCAAGAATACTGTAACGGTTACTATTGCGCCGGCTGTCACTACTGTTGAGTTCTCGTCGTCAATTACTACAAAATTAATAATATATTTAATACATGATATATGATAGGCACGCAGCATAGTGTCAGTCGCTCTAAAAATCTTCTATAATACCAGCGAGTGTCATGCTGCTAAAATGATGGTAGTTCATTCTGACAATGTCAATTGCACTCTATACATATATAAAGTTTATTACTGACAACAAAGACTTTCCCGAGACTCCCTTATTCAAATAGGTGTTCCTATGTGAATAAGGGAGTCTCGGGAATATGAAAAATATAGATTACAGTAATATACTGACATTAATGTGTGAAAAATAGACGTACCAGCCTTTACCTGCTTTGCTCCTTTTATTATTAAAATTAACATTTTAGGCCTTAAAAATAACTGATTAGGTCAGCACCCACTGGTCCTCTAAAATTCGTACCCTGGGCCCACTCGTCCCCTCAAATGTTTGAGGTTCTCACTCGTCCCCTGATCTATTATTTATTTTAAAATTATTTATATTTCCCATTCACTCTATTAATCAAGATATTTCCTTTCGGTTCCTGTGGTTGTGGTACAGTCGCGTACAATGAGTAAAAGAAAAATATAGTAAATAGGTAGGTATCATATGTATTTCAAATCACAGATAATTAGCTCAAAACATAAGTTTTAGTGACAATCAGTCTTCTATAAAACAAACAATTAGTTTTTTTTGTACTTTTGAAACTTATCTATAAAGATTATTAACAAATTAAAGAATGTGCACATCTATAGATTCACAGTCACTTAGAAATGCTGTATGTTGCAGCGGGTGAATAGGATTTTTATTTTCAACAATCTAATATCATTTTAATTGTATTAAATTAATTTAGTTAAAGTACTGTTCACAAATGTACTATTTCAACGCTTTTGTATGTAAAAATATGGCTGGTTTTCTAGTAGGGAACCAAAAGGCACCTGAGCAGGGTGCCGAATCTATAACTTTTATTCCAGGGGACGAGTTGGTACCTTAAAAATTAATTAATATTCACTGGTCTCCTACTGAAGGACCAACGGGCACCTATATAGAGGCCGAATCCACAACGTTTATTCCGGGTGACGAATATTATGGGACTAGTGGGTTCTGACCCAACTGTTCTCTGTATATGATACACAAATATTTGTGTTTAAATTAGATATGTTGTATTACCTTCTGTATTCACTTGGAAATGTATATAAGGCATATTGCCTAGTACTTTCATAAGATCGTCATATTGCTTGTCATTCAAAAATCTGAGCACTTGTCGTCTTTCTTCGCCCGGCAATTGTGCTAGTTGTAACAATGACTTGATGTGCTTCTTGCGGTTTGTGAAATACTTTAAATGATCCTCAGTAATGTATGGTAGTTGAAGAAGAGGTGATTTGTACTCCCATAGCCCTTGAACTATCATTGGCGACAGCTTCATACAATTTTCTATTGTTTCAATAGTTGGGAGACGAGGTACTGCAAAAAATATTGCATGTTTTATCTATACTAATATTATAAGGCTGAAGAGTTTGTTTGTTTGTTTGCTTGAACGCGCTAATCTCAGGAACTACTGGTTCAAATTGAAAAATTATTTCAGAGTTGGATAGCCCATTTATCGAGGAAGGCTTATAGGCTATATAACACGCTACGACCAATATGAGAGGAGCAGCAATTAAAAATGTTGCAAATACGGGGAAAATGATCTTATATGAAGCAGACGCAATTGCGCGGGTCAGCTAGTCATTATATAAAATCTGTTGTTTACGTAAAAGGCTAATAACTGTATAAATGATTTTCTTTTTAATTTTGGCACTTATGTTGATATATAAGTATAGAGTAAGTAGCTAATAGAATAATGTGTATAAAATAACATTTAAAAGTTTAAAGTAATTCTTTCTAAGATATATTCCTTACTTCTCCTAGCGTAAGCCAATGCAATCAGCTGGTTGACGCAGTTCACCATCTCAACAATGAGGTCAGGGCATCTGCCCACAATGTACCGCCTATCACATTCGAGGGTATCTTGCGGCAGACGCATACGCGACAGATGCGCATGAAGTAGCGCACGAGCCTTTATACTGTATGGCCGACACAATGGTTGCTCCTTGTTTTTTTCGCCCAAATTGGGAAGTTCACGGAGTAACTGCAAGGAGAAAATTGTATATAAATAAAATGTATAATCTACTCTAGTTACTTTCAGCATTTAATATTACGTTAAAAAGCCTATTTAAAAAAAAGGTTTACATGGTTGTACAAACTTCTAAACAGATTCATCAATAACAAAATTCATATTATTGCATTTCAACCTAATTATAATGTCCAGAAATGAATATACTGAAAACCAAACTCAATACAACTTCTCTTTAATAATAATTAAACTGCTGTTTAGTTTATATCTAAAAATAAAATAAACTATGGCATATTTTGTTACCTAATAAGTAATTGACCCATTACAATTAATACAATTATAAATAACAGTAAAACATACCATAGGCACTTCCTCATTATCAGTAATCCTCTCAATTATTTCAGAGTTATGTCTTTTGTCAAATTCGCAGGAAGCAGCAAGAATCATAAGTGCTCTTTTTAAAGGCATAGAAGGTGTTTTGTGACAGAAATAAAAGTACATCTGTGTTGTATCTAATAATACTTGCTCGCCTGAAAACCGTATGGAGCGATACCACCAGGTACCAACCTGAAAAATGTAAAGAAAATTAAACTCAAGTATGTGTAAGTAATAAGAAATGGAATAACCAATAACACTTTTTATTTGCTGATCTCGGTGCCTCGCAGATCAAAACATTTTTTGGGTTTCTTGCCACAAACTTTTTACTGACAGAGCAGACCATCTTAGTGCTAGCTCTTGCATAGCATGCACTGCATTTAACTTGCCTAAGCAGTAAACATAATATTACTCAGATGGAATATGATGGCAATTAAATTTAATACATTTTATTTATTTTAATATTAAACTGAATAAAAATCCTAACCTAACTAGAAACCCAACTTGTGATTAATATTTTGAATAATTTTTATTTTAATAAGGAGATGTCTGCTGTTTCTGTCAATTCCTGTGTTGAATGAGACTTTACAAACATGCAATTAAAGGACACTATACTCCATTTGGTTAGGTACTTAACTAAAGGTAAACAATCTTGATATGACTTTTTACACAAACACATATTAAACAAATAAACTACTGCTTAAACTAATAGTTCAATTGATTTAGTAATTGTTATTTTTGTATTTACATTGATCTTTAGCAGCATTTTAGTTTTAAACTGAGCTTTAAGATTAAAAGACACATCAAGATTGTTTACCTTTAGTTAAGTACCTAACCAAATGGAGTATAAGTATACCTAGACTCGGAACAATTATTTGTGGCCACAGCGGCAGGGTGACTAACCCACAATGCCAACAATTACCCTGTTAGGAAATTTACAGTAACAGCAGGGATTCAGGTTATATTCACAAAACATTACTCGCCATTCACAGTTAAATCAATATTTTTTTCATAGTATTACTTACAGCAGTTGGCAAAGCAACCATAAATACAAGAGCATAGAGGCCTAGCACCCATACACTGTTTTCCTTTTCCACAATCCAGCTAGGCAAAGCAATTCCAAAGCTCATTGCTCCAGGGCCATCTGGGTTGCCATACTTCTCCCAATTACGACGCGCCTCATCATCTGTTAGCGCCTGGATAATAAAAAAAACAGTAATTTTAATATGTAGCTAGTTTAAAATCACATACATAATACTTACATAATAATCCAAGTAGGAACATGACGAGTTAAACTTCAAAAATAGCACTCAATAGTGAAAACTCTTATTAAAATATGTGAAAATCTATTTTACAATAAATATTTATCTGTATAAATATATGAATCATACATAAGTTTACCTGGTAAGCTTTAGTTAGCTTCATAAAAGCTTTTTCATCTCCAGTTTCTTTATCAGGATGCAATATTAGTGATTGTTTGCGGTATGACTTTTTGATTTCAGCTTGGGTTGCACCCGGAGGTAGGCCCAGTATCTCATAAGGATCAAAATTGGACATCTCATAGTCAAACTGTGACACTTTGTAAGCCAGGAATCCAAGTAATACCCATCCCGATATTATTGCTAATTTTATGAAGAAATTCTTTACACCCTTGTAGGGTTGTGATTGCTCTATTATAATCTGTTTGTTTACACAGTTTGGACATTGACATAATTCCGCTCGTTTTGCCGGATCTAGAAATAATACCAAATTTAATTACGTATTCTTTCTACGATGTTTATGTAGGGTTTTACCGTTGTCACAGTATGCCGCATCGACATCCGACATATTTCTGACATAACTGTAATAAAGTTATATCACGTACTTTAAGTGTAACTTGAATTATCGAAATAGGACACAACAGAAATATATCTAGCCCTTTTATTAGATGTACAGGCCAACTAACAGAACTGTAAAACATAAGAGACACATACCTTCTTTCCTTTTTCTTGGCCAATAGTAAAATGTTGCAGGTACAAGTATTAAAGCAAGAAAAGACAGTACGAAATAAAAGAATGTAGATCCACTTTCATCATATTCAAATTTTTGTCCACCCATAATTATGGTTAATTTTTAATACATTGAGAATGAAAAATCATTACACGCTACACAAGTATGATTGGTAGGTAGGTAGAAGACGTGTCATTTAGTGATGTGCTGAGTGCTCAGGGCGTGATGCCTGATTGTGACAGTAACATTAGCACATGGTTCATTTAAATTATATGATTACATACCATTATGCAGAGTACTTTATTTAAAAAAAAATTAAAATTCAATAAAAAGTTTCTTTAATAGAAAATATAAGAACCTGTTGGCTTAATATTCTTATAACAAATGATTAATCTATTCTATCGATATAAAGTTCAAACACAAAATTACTCCTTGGCGACACTAGTGTCAAAGTCGTTTTCAAATTATGGTCAAACTCGAAGTCAGTTTCAGTGTTGTCAGCTTAGATTAACTACATCTATCCGGATTACCTACTTTATATTTTTGTAAGGGACTCCTATGATGTTGCCTTTATAAATAGAGAGTAGAGGGTCAAATGTACATACATACATAGATTCACGCCTGTTTACCAGAAGGGTAGGCAGACATTACAGATTTCCATTTACTACGATCCTAACACACCGTGTGTGTCAAGGGTCAAATGTGTCCGAACGAAATCAGTACCGGATAATAGTTGTAAAAACAGATTTACACAATAATACATATGGAGAAATCAAGTGGCCGTTTCATAAACAAACACTATTTGTTTATAATATTCGGTGTTCCAGAATCCCAATAAGATAATACTAAAAAGTTAAGCTTGATGTTGTAAGCTTGTACATACATACTTATTATTTATATTTTATATGGTAAGCAAAGGACAAAATGTCACAATATTGCCATTGACAGAATCTTATTTTGTTTCAGCGACTGACATTTGAAATCGACTTTGACAAAATTGACAATGACAATTGAAATTGGCAGCCAAAATCATAGTTATGAAATAGATATTTTAATGAAATTGAATAAAATAATAACTACGCCTAAGTGTACATACGGTAAAGTTTAAGTATACGACCCATTTCTGATTTGTGTAAAGTATTTTCACATATAATAATATCATTAATTTTCAGATGGCTACAAAAACGATTGCAAGTGCGACGGTAAGGGCTGTAAAAAAACGAGTGCTACCTTCAAGGGCTGCACTAGTTTTAACACCCTCTGCAGTGAAGAAAGTTAAAGAAATCATGTCTAAAGGTGAAGCAAAAGGCTTCGTCGGTTTAAAAGTAGGTGTTCGCCAACGAGGTTGTAATGGTTTATCATATACCCTGGACTATGCTAAAAGCAAAGAAAAATTAGACGAAGAAGTAAAACAGGATGGAGTCACTATAATTATAGATAAAAAAGCACAGTTGACGCTGCTAGGTATGTAGACATGTATCAGTTTTAGGTCAATATTTAAACTTTTCTTGCTGACGTCTTTATTGCAAACATGTTAATTTGTGCGTTTATAGAACAGATTCATATTTTAGATGAATTTTCATTGTTTCTTTTAGCATGATATGACCTCGGGTGTCGTAATTACACATTATATCAAAATAATCAGAAGTCATGATACTCATAGCTATAAAAATATTACTATTCAATTAAATATAGTTATTATTGAATAATATTTCCATACTAGTATTTTACTATTACATTTAAATCCTTGTAATATATATAACAGTAGTATTATCAATTTATTAATATATATATTTCAATTTCAGGGACAGAAATGGATTTTGTAGAAAATAAACTATCAGCGGAATTTGTATTCAACAATCCTAATATTAAAGGAACATGTGGCTGTGGAGAATCTTTTAGCATATAGTTATTGCAACTAGTCTATTTTCTATTAAAGTTATGCATAAACTTGTTTTAATTTGCTGCAAATCTATAAGCAATTAGTTTACTGTGTCTCTTGTTATTATAAATAATATTATCTTAATAAGCATATTCAGCTTACATCTGCTAATATTTCAATATTCCCAGTATAAAAATGCACCTGTTCAAATATAGGTGTCCATTATGCATACCTTATCACTTTCATAATTCATGTTTTAAAGAATTGATTTAGAACCTAGAATAATAGCAGCAATTTTTAATAATAATTCTTATTAGTATGTACCTACTTTTGTGATGTAAAGAATACTTATATTTACTGTATATTTGTTGACTTTTATTATGTTACAAAGAAAGTAAGAAAATAAATAAAAATAGTATATAGTGTGTAGAATTGTAAATTATTTATTATGTATGGTTATAAAAATGTAATTATGGTTACAATAAATTATTATTTTTAGAATATTTTAGCAATTATAGACAAAATGTATTATATACTGCAATATCAAAATTATTTTACATTTGGTTTTCTGTATTCAACTTATTAGGAAAGTTTTGCCAATGGCTCAAAATCTTGATGTCCAAGATCCTGTGGAACAGCAGGTTTACGGATTCTCAATTAGTGATCATGTAAATTTCTACAGTAGAATAGCTATTCTATTACAAATAAATTAAAATTATTACAAATAAATTAATTTAAATTTCTACAGTAGAATAGCTATTCTATTACAATTAAGTACACATATTTAAAGAATTTATTTCAGTTAGAGCACAAGCAGAAAATTTTACGTATGCATACAATTTGTTGCAAATCTGCCAACTCACGGGTGTTGGCACTGTAGTGATTCGGTAACTACAGCACCCATAGAGTAAATAGTGAATAGACATATGACATATAGGTTAAACTGATAAAAAATCAGCTTCGTTAGGAAATATATTTATTTGTCGGTATTGATATCAGTATATAATCGTACTCTGTGGTCGATATGCCCGTGTCAAAATAAAATATAAATTCTATACTTTCCAAAAGAAAGATAATTATAATAAGACACATGCGACGCAGAGTTGTCATCTGTCGGAGCTACACAGCAATATTGTTCTGTGGCTCTGTGGCTCTAGCATTTAGAGTTCTCGACCAAAGATATTGCATATGAGTCTCATCAGCCTACACATCTACATCTCGATCCCCCTGATTGCCGAGTCTGTACATAACTATGTGCCTCCTGTGAAAAGTGATACAAGTCAAAAATCAACACTTTACAGAACAAAAACAAGATTAAAAAAACCTAGTTCTCATTCTAAGTGGGCTAGGTCAACTTGAGTACTTTTTTGTAGATAAAAACATTCACTTTCACTCTTCATTTATTGAAAATATAAATATAATACTATACACTATTATATAATATAATTACAATTTTCATCTTATAAAAATAACTATTTATTCCTAAAATATAATAAAACAAATAAAAAAGAAAGCTAATACCCTATAATAGGCGTCATAGAATTCCTCCGCATCACAGTCCACTGGTAGTGTGCCCAGAAGATTGGCAGCATTACCACGTTGAATGGCAATGCTTTTTCTCTCCTCAAAATAAAAGCCAGCTCTCTGGTCACGGGAAGCGTCGATTAACCTTTTTGCTATGTCTCTATAGAGAACACGAACACTGCTGCACTGGGACCCCATGACCCTAGCGTTTCGATCCCAAACGGCTCAAAAATATAATCCCCTGCCAGATTTTTGTATTTGGGCCGTTTGAGTGTCTCCGCGGATGCAGCAGCAGCGCCAGCACAACCTGCCGTGCTAGGAAGATGTTATGGCGCAAGGGTGTCGACACACGTTGCGTCCCACACCAAGGGTCTACCCATCTTCCAAGGCATCAATAACATACCGTCCGGTCACTTCCCATCATCACGTGCCAAATCATTAGGTTCAATATGAGCTGGTACGCCGGCGGTGACAAGAGCACGACGTATAATGTCATTAAGGTTGGCGTGTCGCGAAAAACGACCGGCACTTCTGCTACACGATAGGCCATGGTGGCCAAAGCCATTGACGGCTTCACTACAGTGACATCGATGCGGAGAAACACATGGAACACCTAAACGAAGGCAAGAAGCGATGCGGAACGTTGTCATCCAACATAGTGTCTATGTTGGATTGAGTGCTTTCATTTACTTTTTGGTGGTGAATATTATAGATTTAAAGTAATTGTTAAAAAACCTGTAAGATGTACCTTTTTATTTCTAATACATACTCTAGGTAATGATGTGATAAATGATACAACTACAGTTAAATTATATAGCACTTATAAGTTGTCTTTATGTAAGATAAAAATTAAATGTACAAATTAATATACTTCACACTTATACCGTGAAACAGGAAAAATAATGTATACAGCAATTATAAGAGGTTACTACTTGAAATATATCTATATTCACGATATTTTTGCAAAAATCCTGTCTGTTATATCACTTTGCACAACATTATCACCAAAACTTTGGCAGATAGAAAAACGTGAGTCAGATCAATCCTAATTTTCCTTTGATCATTTTTATGTAAAAATTACAAACAGGGTACAAATTGACTTATATCACTCATCACAGGAGGCACAGAATCATATCTTAACTAGTTTATGCCCGCGTTTTTGTCCACATGGCCAACAGTTGGCTTCCGACATTGTTTTTGTGGATTTCGTTTAAGTATCTTTATATTATGTAAGTATTTAATGCCAACAAAAGGATAAAGCCCGTCACAGACGTAGCTATAATATATATTAATATATCGAGATATATATTATAGTATAGCAAGCTATCACACATGGGAGCTATACTATAATATATATTTTGCCCTCACTCGGTCTGCGGTCGTCCTTGCAAGCGCACGATTTTAGAGCTTAATTTCTGTACAGTATGTTCAAATATTGAAATAACACTGTAATCAATCTAGGTACCTAAATGAATTCGACAAGAGCACTTCTTTTAGATCTAATTGAAAATACCTCAGAGGATGATTCCGATGCTGAATTTGATATGCATGTTGCCTTGTCAGGAACGAAAAATAGAACCATCTGGGTTGAGTCGCATATAAAACAAAAGAGAACTAGTGGCGAATTTAATTTGTATCATGATTAAAATTTATCATCGAATAAATTTGCACAGTATTTTAAAAGTTCAAGATCGGCATTTATCGAGCTTCATGAATTGATAAAAAATGATTTAATAAAATGCGATACGGTTATGTGCAAAAGCATTAGTTCTGAAGAACGTCTTGCAGTATGCTTGAGGAAAGAAGTAAAAACAAATCATATTTCAATAATTTATTATAATTGCAACACTTGTATTTTAATTAAATAAAGTACGTAATTTAAGCTCGTGCGCATCGAGCACGGACGTCGGGCAGGCGTTCAAATGGAACACCCCTATTCTCAAAATATATCAAAATATATATTAATATACCAAAATATATATTAATGTGCCAAAATATAACGAGATATATATTATGTCGACATATTTTGGTGACGTCATAGAAATATATATTATAGCTGCGTGTGTGGTCACTCGAAAATTTATATAGAAAATATGCCGTAATCTGCCTTGCTATGATTCATATTAATATATATTATAGCTACGTCTGTGACGGGCTTAATAATATTAATTTATGCCATTAAGTACTACGTAGTAAATATTAACTCAATGACTTCTGCCTGGTTTTTGCTCATATCAGTAGCAAGAGACATCGCCTGACATTTATAAAATATAATAGACATTGTTTACGTAGCATTACTCATGATTATAAACACTCACATTTCGCCAGGGTATAGGTCCCAAATAAAAGGGGCGAGCATATTGCCATCTATTGAGCACAGTTCCAGACTCCGTGACAAACTTAGAAATTCTTGATAGGAAAATACTTTAGTCTGCCCGATCTGAAAATCGAACCCGAGCCTTTAGAAACAGCAGTCGCATTCATTGGCACCTATCGTAATAACCCTATGTTCTATAAATTTCTCAGACCATCCATTTGCACCAGAAACCAGTCCCAAGTTTCGAAGTTTTGTAACATTTTACTTGCGGAACAGAACACTTAGAAGGTAATGATATTGACCAAAATTACAGTCGTTAGAAGTAGACAATTTATCAGGAAATATTTTTAGGCCATTTACTTACTTTCTTTTTCATACGTCCGAAATGCGATCCAATGATCGGCTGAAATAGGTACAGAGCCCTCAAAACAGGTAGAACACACAGTTGAATCTTTTTATGTCAGATAATCAAATTCAGACTAAATGTTGCAAAATATTAGTGTAAAAATAATAACTGAGTTAAGTATTTAAAATAATAGATAGAAATAATTTGAAAAATTCAGAATATTAAGATCAAATCAATGCGGTAAGAGTTGCATAGTAGGGCAAATGAAAAATATATATCACTGTTATAAAGCGAAACTCAAAATGTTATAATTAAAAAGATACTTTTAAGATTTTATAGTACAATGTCATGATAACTGAAGAACTAATTAAGACGAAAGTAATTAGGAGTATTCTAATAATGATATTAAAAAGTATAATTAATAATAAATAATAAAAAAAACATTTATAAAAGATAAATACAAATTAAAATTGGTCTTATTATAACCAAAAAAAATAAAGAAATCCCCAAGCCCTCTTGATTTGTGATAAGTCCATAACCTTATTCATCAAATTAAAAGATTTAGAAAATCCTTTAGATAAAGTACGATCGATTCTTTAAGTAATTTTATTAGTAGGTTCTTGTTGTGGGTTGATGTATTAGAAAAAAATTATTACTTAAATTTTTTATATAGGGTATATCTTATATTGTGACAAAATATATTTTATTTTTTGCTACCTGTACATAACTAAAAAGTAGACATACGGATTTTTCAAACTAACTAAAAGTTATAATTATTCGTTAGAAACGCATAGCGACCACATCCCGCGACATTTTCCTTATAAATTTATTAAAAATTTATTGGGCATTAAATTCTGATATATTGGCGTGGCAAAATACCGTGACTTCTTCTAATTATTATGCCGTCCCCACGGTTCACAGTAAATACTATACACAATCAATTTTATATAAATATATTATTTATTATATTGAACACATGTGGTCGGGCTGAACAAGTTCAATACCTTTGCCTCGCAAAACTTTAAACGTATAAAAAACCTGTTTCTATCTCCTTCGTACAAATAACATGGTGGTTGTGCCGTGAAATTAGTAGCAAAGTGTAATTTTCTTTGTTTACGTGTCGAATTCGTCGAGCGAATTTAAAGAGTACGAGAATAAGAATAGTATTTTTTTATGATTTATGGATATTTTCCAGAGTATACAATATATAGAGACGTTATTGTGTAATAAGCGCTGAAATGAATAACGGTGAGATCGGTGGGCCAAGAGGCAGAGGCCGCGGATGGCAGCAATCCGATAATCAACCACGGGAGCTCCGCAAGCCGAAGATTGTTGCTGAGGAATCAAAAGGTAGTAAATATTGTTCGTTCACATTCATTTATTCCACACTTTCTCACATCGAACTTAATAGTGTGACGTCGTCATACTTCGCCAGCTAAACTGCGTTCTTCGTAATTATAATACTTCAGGTGAAAGTAAGGATTTTCATTTCTAATGACGTCGGTCTGGTTTGACAAACTCAGCCGGCCGTGTTGTGAATCGATTACGATGCAATAATTGTTTTTGGGTCAACTAGTGGTAAATTTTTTTTTCTGTTTAATTGAATAATCTCTAATATTGCTTTGTTTCAGTCGATCCTCCCAAATCCAAGCTGTCGGCTGAAGCCAAGGAATGGTATCCACCTAACTACACCCCGCATGTTGCGCCCTCATACAACCCAGATCCTGCACCATATAGACCTCCAAGGTTTTCTGTGCAAGATCGTCTTCGTCAAGCGCAAGATCAAGACCCTTACAGCCTAGACGAAATGTCATATTCTCTTGAAGAAGCTGAAAATATGGACTTACGGGTTTGTATAATATCATGTACTGTACTAGTTTATGTCAACCAAATGATGTCACAGTAAGATTTGTTTAATGAGTATAACATTCCACAGGAGAACATAGCAAACTTGATAGCAGTTATGTGCGAGATAACATTTGATCCTGGCAAATTTGACACCTTGTGTGGACCATTGGTAGATGCATTCGCATCAACATTGCATGATGTCAGCTACACTAGGCCTCTAATTGAAGCTATTGTAAATCAGGTAAAGAAACTACACTAATAAAACTTTATTATTACATTTTTTACCTGTTGAATTATACAGAACATCATCAATCTTACAGCCTTTTTTTAGCAGTATATGTCATGCCTTTTTGCTTGTAGACCCTGTACTTATAAATTGCCACTTGCTACAGCCAAACCTTTTACTCCCTGCCCTTCCTGACCTAACTCTCTTGCTTTCATTTGCTATTATTACATTCTTCATACACAGATGATGATACATGCAGAATGCCTTGAATTTGGTCAGAAAATAATTGCTGGTTATTGCTGTCCTTAGCACAGTCTTTTTTGTGATCACATAAATTTTATCATCAAATATTTACTTTAATAACAGACTTAGGTTTACTTAAACTAAATAGAATTATTGTAAAGAATGTAGTTAGTCAAGAATGTTAATCATTATAAATATAGCTTCTAATTCTAATAATTTTAACATGTTTTAGACAAATGTTATGAGATGTAGTGTTTTTGAGTATATGTTCTTGTAGATTTAAATTCATGATTTAAAATCAGTAACTTTTATTTTACTATGTAATGTTTTTCATTCTTTCACTTGAAATCTTTCTAATCACCTCTGATTAGTTCCTTATGGTTTGGATTACTGTAAACTGTTATGAATGTGTACTGCATACTTGCTTTTTGTTGTTCTTAAAGCTTGTTGTTGAATAATTACAATCATTCAACAACAAGCACACTTTACAATGTTCAAAGAGTAATTGGTGTCAGATAGTCTGGCTTCCAATGAACAACAAGCATTCAAGTAGCTTATATTACATAACACAAAGACAATATTTTCCATGTTTAGTCTGAACTTCCGAGAGTGATCAGTTAAGCATGTATTTAAAATTTTAAGCTGAATAGAAAATCCAAGTAAGTACAACATTCATTTCAGTCTAGCCATTATTACTTAATGCATAACTTGTTCATTACATTTAAGACTGGAATGTAAGTAGAAAATGATTTGATGCTACTTTCTGACACAGTTTTTATGAAATAATGTGTTATTGCAGAATTACACTCAATTCAATTAATAAGCACTTGTTGCATTTGACAAGTAGAAATCTATTGTTGGGTTTAGCAACAGATCTGTTCTTGGTCTAAGTGATATAAATATTATTTTGTCAATTGCTGGAATGTCAGACATAATGGATTTTAGGAAAGGTTTATTTAACTTTACTGAAAAAAAAACTTTACATCTATAACATTGTGATAATTTGACAATGTGGGGTATATTTACTTTTAAACATTTATTATGGTCTGCTTTTAGAAAATTTATGTATCAAGTAAGCTTTTAAAAAAATATATCATCTGAAATGTACAATTGTAATTTAAGATGTAATATAAGATGGTAATTGGATAAGTCAGAAAAAAGTTAATATTATCATAATTTGTCCAGTCAATAGGTGAGCCTAACTTCCGTTACAATGGTGCGCGACTGTGTTCAATGTACGACTCTGTGTCGCCACCCGAGGAGTCCACCTTCCGCGCATGTCTGTTGGAGCGTTGTTCCACTGAAGAGAATAAGATAATCAGCGGCCTCGAGACTTCTGAAGAAAACATGCGCGGATTTGCTATGTTCCTTGCAGAGATTTACACTCAACTGGAGGACAGCCAGGTAATAAAAATATCATATCTAGGTACTAGTTACAAATACAAACTTTATCTAAGATTTAAAGGATTTGCAGAACTTTTTACTACAAAATTATCATTATTTTTGTGCCATTTGCTAAGGGAAGCCGCCGCTGTGCCGCTGCGACTCATTGGGTTAAAAAATGTATTTTTAGACATGCTCCTTTTTATTTTATTTGTAACAATAAATTAACGCCTCATCTTCCCCTAAGGTTTAATTGAAACATATTAAAAGGTTTAGCTACAATACTATGACCAAGTACTACATATACTAATTTTGAGTTACTTTCGCATTTTCTTGCCACGTGTGCGGCGTTGGTGGCTCGAGAAGCCTGGTCGCATACCCAGTTAAACAGGTTTACAATCATGGTGCTCTGACTTATAATGCTAGTATGGTTTGGCTGTCTTCGTTTTGTCTAGCACTTCAATGTATAATTTTATTGTTTTAATATGCAGATACAATATTTTTTTATTTTTTATTAACGTTGTAAATTAAATAGTGTTCCTCAAAAGTACAAAGCGCACACATACAAATTATATTCATATTGCGTGGAGCGTGTTACACAGGACATTGGCATTACCAAATTTACTAACAATTGTATTGAAAAGTAAATAGCATGTATGCTTGCTAGGATATCCGTATATATATGCGGGTTTAAAGAGAAGAGTCTACGTCTGTTGTTACGTAAGAATGCGGGTTGCAAATATTTACAATTTTACTTGATGTTGTGAGAACAAGAAAGTATTGCGTGAACTTAGTGATGTAGTTTCTGTATTATAGTCATAATATAATATGTCTTTAAACACATTTTGTATTGTATTAGAGTGTCGCAACTAGTTATTGTTTGTGAATTCAATATCGGCCTTAGTATCTATGTAATAATGAGTGATGGAAAATTTCCTTTGTTCTAATATATAACCACTTTTTAATAACTTAATTTTACTTAAAGTGCTAACGGTTCGGTCGTGAAAATGTAATTAACTTTCTCTTTCTTCTTCAAAATGTTTATTGATTTAGTTTTACGCACGAATTATGAACCTAGTATATTATGTAATACCGGTTCTGTTGATTCCCTTCTAGGGAGGAAGAGTAAAGTCTTTGGGGGATAGTCTGTGCAAGGTGCTACTGCATTTACTCGACACCGATAAAGAAGTCAACATCAAAGCCGTCTGTCAACTTTTGAAGGTAAGGTCTTACGAGGATTGAACCACCATTTCGCTCTTACAAGATGCAATCGAAATTCAAACGCTTCATTCGAATTATAGCTATCAAAATCTTCTTTCTATGCCGTTTGAGAGGATGCGAGCGTTTTTGGCAGTGGAATTCCACCGTAAAATACAACAATGCCACCCAGGAGGACAAAAATCCGATTGTTTGATACTTGTTTACATTATTTGTCACGATGCTACCATGTAGTCCTTCACCATTGTAAAAGGACTCGCACACTTGGCAGACGTACACATATTTTAGTAGGTATAGTGTGATATAATGATACTATTTATCGGTTGTGTTGTATAACATGCAAATGAACGTGTCGATCGTGGTGTCCGGCAGCTGTCCGGTATCGCGCTGGACGCGGACTGCCCGTCGGGCATGCACGCGGCCTTCGAGCGCCTGAAGCGGCGCGCGGGGCTGGCGTGCGTGCGCGGCGTGGTGGCGCTGCGCGCCGCGCGCTGGGGGCTCGCCGAGCACGAGCCCGCCGCGCCGGCGCCGCCGCCCGCCGCCGCGCCGCCGCCCGCGCCCGCGCCCGCCGCGCACCCCGCGCACCCCGCGCACCCCGCGCACCCCGCGCACCCCGCCCCGCCGCACGACCCGCGCCGCCGCGCACCCTACGGTACGTGCCCTATAACGTTCTTCTGACTTCATTTTAGGACATGCGTCCCATGACTGACTATGAATCTGACTTCTTTTAGGACATGCAATCCATGACCGGCTTTAGGCTCTTTTATGAAACCCAAATGTTTGGATAAAATTAATATGTATTGTTGTAAATATTGATTGCCTAGGGATGTTTTACATTTTATTCTTTGTTGATCGCAGAGTGACAAACGATACCCGTAGTTATATCTCGTAGTTATGCTGTTTATTTTCTATTTAGCATCGATCTCGAGCATAGCATGGAGCATGAAATGATGACAAATGGCAACAAAACCTCTGTCATCTATTTAGTAAAATTAATTCTTATGCTTATGTGCCTAAAACACTCTTTTTTACATTAAACTTAGTATTTATACAGTTGAGCACATTTTGTTTGTTTTATTTTATGTTGGTAGCACTTAGACTAGGTCGCTATCGACCCTTAACTATGTTCACTTAAATCGTTTACCGTGACAGTGAACGGCGACATAGAGAGCGGTCCGAGTGACGGCGGGTACCTCGCGGACGGACACACGCTGACGGCCGAGGAGCGCGCCTTCCTGCAGAGCAACCTGCCGCCCGGCAAGAACGTCGCCCTGGACGAGGATATACTGTGAGCACTTCACTTATACCATCACACCTTAGCACGACAGTAAACCTGTTTCTCATTAGATCTCATGTACAATACGTCTACGGTGCAGTGGCGTAGCGTGGGCGTCAGCCCGGGGCGGAAGAAAATTTAGTCGCTCCCTTATAGATATTAAAATTTAAAAGAATATAGGTAATAAACAGTGATTCTAAAGAACTTTTCGGCAAGAACAGTTATCATTGTTGTGTATTGTACATCTACCCATTTCTCTCGCCCGCCATGAAATCCTCGTGGCGCCCAGACATTTTTTGGCTCTTCTTTAACTATGATCCGACTGTGCTTCTCATAGGACATATATTGTTACAGTAATATATCCGCCCAAGGTTTTGAGTTGAAAATTGTATGTGTTAAAGTTACCAGTTTTAAGTGAAAGTTTCAGGATATAGTTATGATTATATTAGCATGCAATTTTAATTTCAATTATTTGTCTATCTTTTGTTCTTTACAAAGGCTACTGGGCCACAATTACTTGACTAAAAGGAATTATTAAGTGATGTAAAATTATACATTGTTTTTAGGATTTATATGTTTATTTCAGTTCTTTTTCAATTAAATGACTCCCCTTAACTTTCTTCAATTACAAGGCTGTTTTTGAACATGTTCCATTTCCAGTAGGTGCCTGGCACCCTTACGTCTCATTCTTTCAGACAGAACTTGGACTAAAGTGGGACGTCCTCTGTCTCTTCTCTTGGTTTTCATCTTCTTCAGAGTATCTATCTGTGTTTATATCTGTAACTGTATATCCTAAAATCTAATGTGTATTGGTGTTCAAAGCAATTCTGAACCTCTTGCTAACAAAAATAGGTCAGAATACTACTAGATAAGTGTACCTACAGAGACTAGACACGAAAAGTTAGTAGTGTGTGTTAGTGAAATAAAGTAGAAAGAAAGTAGCATTTTTATATTAGTAATATTTCAAATAACATAATGCCACAAACAAAAAACATTGATATTTTAATACTAGCCTCACCCCAACCGACTTTACAAAGTGCATATTATTTCAAGCCAAGATTTTGCAGAATTTTAGCTCTAAAAAATGCAAACTAATTAATTCCACTTAAGTAATTAATATTTAATTAGCAACTTTTGAGTACGTGAGCAAGACATACCGCCGACCATTTTCATAAAAATGACGTCTGGCAATTGTGACATCCAATAGTAACAAACCGGAAACTATTCCCTAATATTTCGTTCAGAAATCGAACGACATGATTTCTTTAACACGCAAAATTTCAAAAATCTATATCTAGATCCTTTCAGAAACCCATATTAAAAAGATATATACCTAGATCTTTTTAATATGGGTTTCTGAAAGGCGCGTGAGCATTAATTGAAGGTTAGTTGAAAAATGTTCTGGGCTGGAGTCGCCAGGCACCACGAGGATATTGTGAAATTTTGCTGCCCTCTAAAAGTGCCGCACGGGGCGGGCCGCCCCTGCCACCCTCACTACGCTACGCCACTGGTACGGTAGTGTGATAATATCGAATAGTCATATGATGTAGCTAGTTAATATAAAATAATCACAATTTAGTCAAGAGTCGATGACCTTCCACTGCGATAACCTTATACAAATGTACTTATATAAAATCGAAAACAATGTAATTTCATATGTATAACAGAAACCACAAGTTAGTAAGAAGTAGCAAATGAATATTATAATCGTGACCACTTCTACAGAAGACCAAAAATTTAGCTTATATAGAATTTGCTAGACAGGTTTACATAACTGTACATTTTCTAAGCAAAGAAAGAGCTTATAATAATATCAGCCCTGTATACTTCGAAAAGTCGGAGATGCGCGCTTTGGGATCAAACTCGAGACCTCTGCGTGGCAGTCCAACGGTTTCCCACTAGGCTATCGCTGCTCATATCAAGAAAGAGCTTTATATTCTTTATATTCTAGTCTCCAGGCATCTTGCCGTTGTCAATACAGTGTCAGTAAGTGACGAATGGATTGTTGATTGTAGCGAGGAGCTGGAGAACGACGCGTGGGACACGGGCATGGACGCGGAGATGCAGGCTGGCTTCCTCGAGTTCCTGAAGATGTCGAATCAAATTAAGCGATAACCACGCCGCGACCGCCGCCCCTCCCCTCGCGGGGCACAGACCAAACTGCGTCTAATATGCTAGGACAATGGTGAAAAACTATAAAAAAAATATAAAATATTATAAAACTATAAAAAGATTTAATGGGAGCGATCGACCTCGTAGTCATCCTAAGAAGATTTAATCATGAGTTTGAGATAAGAAATATCGCGTATCATTTGCATCGAGTTGCTGTGACTAATTCATTAGTAAACTAGCGTCGTCGGTGTGTACACAACGGAAGCAATACGCTGACTGTTAACAATAGCATGCTACTAACAGTTTTACACCTACCTACTTTACTTTTAGGTGCTCCATCGTAGTGATCTAAGCAACAGAATATGTACGGACTTAAGCTTTTAATTTTAGTTTTCATATGCTTTTATGTATGACCAAAATAAGATATGTATGTATAAAAAAAAACCTTATAATTTTAATGACATTAATATTTTGGTCTGTTGTTCCGGGGGGTATCAATTGTGTTTACGTGTAAACAAATTACATTGCAAAATACCTTGTTTTAATGCTGTTTCGACCAAGTTTAAAATTATCCAGTTATATTATAATTTTATACGTAAACTATGGTTTATATATTATCACATGGACTAAATGTAAACAAGCCTAGGTTACTAAGTTGTTTATTTTTATTAAAAGTACTGTTGTGTTTTCGTATATTGTTAGCTGTATTACTATTAGTTCCCACCATTGAATTTGAAGGCCATAATTTAGAGCCATTTTCTTGTTTACATTTCGTCTATAATTTTTAATGTTTAGTGATCTCATAATTTCTCCATTTATTTTTTCTATTTCATGATATAGAAAAAACATTGCATTAATTTTGGGGTTTCTTCACATTTCCTCACAGAATACAGAAAATGTTGAAATAAACCTAAAAAATAAATAAACCTTCTGTATGCAAAGAATAAGGCTTACTTCCATTCCATTGTAAACAATGCCCACTGGAGAGAAAAATGTTACATAATATTATTGCATAAGTTAGAAGGCTGAAAACTTTTTTATTTACTTAAATGACATTTTGTCCATTTTACTGATAATTATAATTTTGTTGATTGACCCACATGCTGGGTGAAACAGGAATGAATTAAATCAAATGATATTTCGTAAATTGCGTATTAATAAATTACTTTGGCACAAATCTCTTTAGTTTAGAGCATTCGTTCACAACGCAATTGACACTAAGACTTCATCATTGGACGCCGCTTGCGTATTCATAATCATGAATGCAGTCTAAAAACTGATCTAAATATAAGTATATTACAAAAGGAACCAGTTTGCGAGGCAAATTGTTATCCAACAGAGACTTCCAGTTGCATTTCTCAGAACATTATACAATGGTTTTCTAGATTTGGAGTCGAACAATATATTTTGCCAAATTCGTTACACTTGTGTCGTGTATTGTTATGATTATATTTGCCTATTGATGAGTGAGACGGCGTGATAGTTGCCTTGTGTTTGAAATGGATTTTAGCCAATGACCTAATTGCTGATTGATTAGACTTTACATACAGTGTTATATAGTGCTACAACCGATACACAGAGCAATACATAAGCTATCTGCTAAACTAAGCCATTTGTGCTATTTATAAATGATAATAAATCCTTTTCGAATATATTTATGGAATAACACATTTATTTATTTGAAGCAATTAGGGAAATGTTTATAATATTCCATTGTATTTTTGTTGCAGTGATATTATGAATGTTATAAGAATAAATGGATATTTTAATAAAAGTCATTTAAATAAATATTTTTGTTTCATTTGTTAGGAGAATAATATATAAATGAAGTACATTTTGCTATCAGCTGGTGTCACAAATGTCTTATGGCGCGTGATGCAATCGTGTTATCTAGTGCCCTGTGATATAAAATAACTTATTTACATTATAATGACGTGACGTATGTACAGATATTATTAAACATAAACAACACTGCTGTACATGTTACTGTTGTATGTCGGGTAACACTTTGTAGGGATTAAGTATTCCATTAGGATCCATCAACTGCTTGAGGTCCCTCATTAGTCCCAGCGCCGACTGATCTTTGCTATAATGAATGTACTTTGGCTTCCTAAATCCTATGCCGTGTTCCGCACTGATGGACCCATTCACCTTGTTTACTTCTTCGAAAATATACGGCTCTAGGAGAGAGGCTACTTCCTTGTTATATTCTGGTACGATAACGTTTATGTGAATGTTGCCGTCCCCTGAAATACAAATGAACATTTTATATCATATTTAGCGATAATGCCGCCCTTTGTACTCACGATATTATATAGTTACAAATATATATTAAGTAAAATATACAGAAAATAAAGAATTTTAAGTAAGTAACATCAGATTTTATGTCTTTATTTCGTTGCCGGGAAAACAGTTTAATGCTTTTCTTTATAAAAGATTTTTAATCCAATTTGTAATAGAAAAGATTAACATTGGTTACCGAAGCACGCGTCAGCCTTTAAACATTTTGGAATGAAACTAACCACGCAGGACAAGTTTCCATGAGAATCACGCGGGCGAAGGCGCGTGCAGATACAGAGCCATATATAATGCCAGCACTGACAAACTCTTTTATACATACAACAGACTCGGCACGCAAACAATTTTTTTTATTCAAGCTTGTATTAAACTCCATATGAGTAGGTATATAAATGTATGTACACATTTTGACAGCCATGTATAAGATATCGCGTCAGAGAGAGCGGACCTGAAATAATATAATATACCTATTCAGTCTATGTGTGCATGTATGTCTACTGGGACGAAACCGAGCAAAAATTTCAAAGGAGCCCCGCTCCGACCGAGTACCCAAATCGGCCGCAAGAGTAAAAGAACTACGAGAATAGTCATTAGATATATCACTATACACCTGGGCTACGGTATTAAACTAGTTTACAGTCAAAATGCAAGCTTATTTTTGGCGACCAATCAGGCTTTCAGTTTCTGATTAATCGTTAAAGATTGCTTGCAATCATTTATTCCTTAAAATATTAGAGGTACTATACTAACCAACATGTCCATAGCCGTAAATTAGGCGTGCCTTGTCACCCATTCTCTGCCTTAACTTTGGCACGAGGTCGTAATAATTCTTTTGCGGGATAGAAACGTCGTACTTAAAAACGTAGCCCACGGTCATACCAGCTCCCGCTATGCTCTCACGGAGGTTCCAGATCATCTGTAAAATAACATTTACTTATTTAACCTGTCAATTGTTGATCACCATTCGTAGAATGATTAAGAGGAGCTTTACATAACATGATTAAATATCTAAGCGTAGATCTCAAATAGTTAATTTGCCTCCTAATGTAATCTTATTAACTCTTAGTGGTGAAAAATTGTTATTTTCTATAGTGATGGCTCCAATGGACCCACATGTAGGTATGTAGGAGTAGCGAGCGAAACCTCTGTCTTGTCGTACATACCTAGCCTTACTGCAGGGAGGTACTGCAAAACTGAGGAGGCTGCAGCGACTGTGGGTTTTTATAAATATTCAAAGATTGAATATGGGTCCAATCGACCTACGAGTACCTACAGGTAAGGGTTAAAAATATTACTTGTATTTATATACTAGTATAGTATGGATTATACTGGTAGTATAGGAAAAGTTGTGGATTGGATATTGAATTTGTATAAGTACCTACCTGCATTTTGGCAGGTTCTGATGTGACAGTGCCGTCCAATATAAGTCCGCTTTCCATTTCATTATTGAGGAACTTCATCAGCTTCTCATTGTCGTGTTCTTCAAAGCTGCCATGAGTCTCCACCAAAACGTAAAAGGGATAATCAGTGATTGGATTTCTGTAAATTCAATTGTTTCATGAGAATTAATGTTTTAGTGTGCAAATAACTATAAAATATTGATTGGTAATTTCTTAATTTCTGGTGTGCAGTGAAACAAATATATCTAAAAGAAACCCATTGGCTGATTTCAATTTATAATAATAATAATAAACTTTATTTCAAATTTGCATAGCTTACAAATTCATATACCTACATACTAATTCATCATAACAAATAATCAAAATATAAATAAAACTAATAAAGCAATAAACATTATAAAATATTGAATTATAATAGGTATGTTGAATTTTATTACAAAATAAGAAGAAAATAAACTAAAATAAATTAAATAACAATTGAAATCATAATTACTGATAGTTATTTTATTATAATTACTCAACTACGGCGAGTACACACATGATACACACATCATACTTTGCAGATAACACTTTTAGAAAACTGTTAGGACTCATCAGAGACGCAGCTCTTTTGCGCATAATAGCATAAAAGTCGTCAGTATTTGCTATCATGAACATACCTGACGCGCTGCAGTAACGGGATAAAAACCAAACCGCTTTTAAAGTACAAAAGCGTTATTATATTGAATACGTAGGGCCTCGTAGGCCCGACGCGTTTATTTCAACTATAGGCTATATGCGTAAAACGATGTGCAGAACGTTTTGAACGATGTGATTTTCATATGATCAATGCAACGCGAAAACCTACGAGCTAGCATATTGCATCGGACCGACAGCGCCCTACGTTCCCTTTCCATGTCAGCGTCATCTAGAAGATACTCTGATAGCACATGGCCTAAGTATTTGAAACGCGTTTAAGGGGCATATCATTCAAAATTACACTAGGCAAGTCTAAGGGTAAATTATTTATCCCTCCAAACACTATAAACTCACTCTCTTTTTCTTTTTTTTTTACATTAAATATATGTGAGTCCACGAGAAACAGCATAAGTCTCACATATTTTAATTAATTTTCGAACCGTGGTGATTGAGCGACCAAGCAGCACCATGTCATCTGCATAACTCAGTTTATTAACAAATACACCATTTATAGGGCATCCAACATTAGCACAGCTTAGCTCCTCAATCAGCTGGTTAATGTATATATTAAAAAGGGTGGGAAAAAAGGAACTGAGCTGAGCAAAGTACTCACGGCAGATTAAGACTTTTTGCAGTAGAGCTTATCGAATCGAAGTCTGCCATCTCAAAGGCTGAGAGAATTTCACCCAGACTTGATTTTGCGCTTTTATAAAGCTTCAGAATATTTTCGAAGCTTTTAACACCTGCAAATTTATCAATAGCTATTATTTCTGACCCGTTAGCTTGAACTCTTATCAAATTAGGGAGGAAATGAGTAAACATCGTTAGAGAGGTAGGTACCTAATCGGTATAATGCACTTACAGACAGAACCATAATGTTTAGGGAAGTGAGAATAGGAGATAATAAATAGTTTTTATACACATTTGATCTAACTAGCAATCGCCTAGTGCTCGAAATTCGACCAAAGTTTGCCTGTAAGATATTGCTGATATATGTAAAAATATTGATATATGTAACCATAGTTAAGCACTTCGACTGCGTGTGTCAAATGCATGGTTGTGTGCGTGCAGTGTTTTTCAGTATTTTAATGTATTTCTAATGCATATTTTATTTCCATATAAACATTAGGTATAAATACGCTTACCGAAAAAGCCTAAATTCACAGCATTGGGTAGTACAGGACAGTGGACAGCGACTTTCGTCACTAAACCCAATGTTCCTTCAGATCCGATGAATAGATGCTTTAAGTGATAGCCAGTATTATCTTTCTTCAAGGTTCTAAGACAATCTATGATTGTGCCGTCAGCTTTCACCTAGGACAATTAGAGACGGGCATGTATTATAAAAGCATCAATTATAAAATATAATTAAACCCAAAGTAAACTTACAGCTTCAATACCAAGTATGGACCCGTGTAAGTTTCCGTACCGTAACAGCCTCAGACCACCCGCGTTGGTGCTGACATTACCACCAATATGACATGTGCCCTTAGCACCCAAATCCAAGGGCATGATAAGGTTTCTCTCACGAGCATAGTTATCTAGGTTCTCTAATATACATCCAGCTTCACAAACCAGAGATCCTGTAAATAAAACGCTAAAATAAATAAGTAGAAAATCGTAGGTATATGTTCACTTTTTTGGCCATTGATAAGATCAGTTAGCGAAATAAGTCGATAAACATTTATAAGATTTTGAATTGCTTAATCGTTTGATAAATTAATCATTATTGAGTATACAATAACGATTATTGTGTGCAAATTGTGTATATATAATACCAGCCCTGTATTAAACTGTCCCACTGCTGGGCACGTGCCTCTTCTCACTGTGAGAAGGGTTAGGCCATAGTCCACCACGCTGGCCCAGTGCGGGTTGGCAGACTTCATATATCTTTAAGAACATTATGGAGAACTTGTTCTCACGATGTTTTCCTTCACCGTTAACGCGAGCGATAATTAATTATTTAATACAAACATAACTTCGAAAAGTCAGAGATGTGCGCCTTGAGATCGAACTCGAGACCACTGCGTCGCAGTCCAACGGTCTCCCACTAGGCTATCGCTGCTATAATGTAATATATTGTGTAGATATACAATAATGATAATTCCTACTCTTTTGCTGCAGTAATAGTTACAGGATTGTTATTTTAATTGACATTTATTACTAATGTACAATAATAATAATGGCCAGTCCCACAACTAACAAAATTATCCCAAAGATAAATCACATGCTGTCTCACTCTTGTTAGGTTAAAGAAGAAAGATGGCGAGACTTTTATCTTATAGATAAATGCTATTTGGAGGTGGTGGGACAAGCCCTTTTTCATTTTTCACTCATGGGACTACAGAATGCCACTTGCTCCTTGCTGATATACTTTCTTTGCTACCCCTACACAACCCACTTTATAAAACTTTTCACGTGGACGGAGAGGGATGAATCAGATGTCCTCGGTGGCAAGGAGTTAGATCCAATCTATTATTTAATTAAATAAATTAATAAATCTATTATGATTGCATAAACGTGAGCTATGAAGTAAACGAACCTTTTATAAAGCAAACAAATTAAAAAGAGAACAAATATATAGTATACAATATCTTTGGAGTTAAGACTACTAGGTACCACGGTAAACCGATAGGTACATTGTTAGCGTAAAGAACAAAGACTATAAAGCTAGCTTAAATGACTTTCTGGTAAATCGGCATATTACCCATAAGATGAAATGTCTACTAACTTCAGTAATTGCGGTCACATCAAAGTTAGGTTATAAGTAGGTACCTACCTCTCAACCTATTTATTTTGTTTCTTATTATAGCTATTTTTATCAAGGCATAAGTAAAAGTTTATAAAAACAAACCATTTATCTGCTTATTCAATGACTTGCTTATCGAGTTTTCTATATTTGTTTACATTATTTAAAGTAAGTAGTAAAGATAGAGCAAGATTATTATTATATAACATAAGAACACTTCACAGAGAATGTATATCCATCTCAGATAAGTAGGTACATACTTCATTTAAGTATGAAGGTCTATCCAAGCAACAAAAGCGTTATACATTAACTGAATAAATGCTTCCGTGGCACAGCGGCAGTCAATGCGCCCTACTGTGCATCATCTGTACCACATTATTATTATTACTGTGCATGAGGTAAAGGGTTCAAATGAGCGGTCGGGTCAACTATAATTTAAAACGTGAACCCTTTGATTAGGTTTGTAAATTCAGAACTGTTTTCTGTGATATAAGCAAACATTTATTAGGTTCTTTGCCAAGAAATCTTAATAGCAGCCTAGAATTAGGAATTTGTCGGTGCAATACACCGCCGTGCTTGGAAAAGCACATGGCTTTACGTTGGTCCTGCGCCTGTTCTCTGTCCAATTGCCTTCTCATCGGATTATGAGAGTCAGGGAACAGAGAGCGCACTTGAGTGTGCGCACGCACCGGTGTACTATAATGTCTTCATAAAAGATTGGCCGGCATGAACAAAATTCGGTCTGTACCACATTATTATTATTTTATCAGCTATTGCACCTTTCACAGTGCATGCTGTATAATATTGCTGAATAATAACATAGCGCATCCTCAGCAGGTATAACTCTGATTTGGGCACAAATCCTACCACAATGATCAGGAGGTCTACCATAAAAATTTCATTTCGATATTTCGGGTGAACGAAATATTAACTATATATCTATCGCGAAGAATCTTCGGATTTCTTTCTTTCAAAGTGACATTATATTTAAAGTGATACTGCGTTGTTCACTGTAGAGTTGAGGATGATTAATTCAAACGTTTGATTGTTCTAATAGTACCAACAATAGGTCGTAACTTGGACATTTACGTTACATAGTAGGTACTGATTACTAGCAGTCAACTGCTTCTTATTTATTAAGCATCAATAAGGGCAATAGTCATCACAAAACCAAGAAACATTAAAGTACGTTCTATGGTGATTGGCAAAATTGTAAATAATATTAACTAAATCATCTCTTTAACATCAGAAAATCTCTGTTGAGTTAATATTTTCGGTGTTACTGTATGCACACACAATATGTTGTACACACGGTTACACTTCAAGTTAGACACCTTATATACTTACGCATAACTACGCTACACACAAAATAGAGAATTGTCGGAAAGGGACAGTGCATAATGGTGTCGATGTAATGGTAAGGATAGAGCGTCGCGTCCCGTTCAGCGTGAATGAGACAAAATAACAAAAATATAACGCACTCTCTTGCACAATTCGCAGCGTTCAACTTCTAACAGTTCAAAGTCCAAATAGTCTAGGTTGATGTGACGCTGTGTGTACATAACCCAGAATTTTTGAAATTCCTTTATAGTAATAATGGTCGTGATACCACATTGGTAGATCTTGTGTCAAAAAAGCCCACCATCTGTTTAGGATTGGGTTTTCAGAATCCGCGGACACCCACTTTTAAGTAGGTAGTAAGTATATTATTTTTTATAATAATCTATCGCAATGATGGCTGCCATTAACTGGCATAAGTATAGCTAAGAAGCTGGCGAGTACTTTTTCAGTATGGATGTTATAATTTATCGCTATTAGTAAATGGCAATGCAAGTACAATACTTCTTAAAAGCATTTTTCCGAAATATAAATTTACCCGTAGTGTAGTAGTAGGTTTAATATCTAAGTGCTTTTTTAAGAAGTAGCGTGACCTGGATAACATTGTGAATGTTCTACTGTAGGTACACACCATTAAGTGGTATGTTATATTGTTAAATGACTTTACAGAATAACTAATAGCATTGCAGTTCACATGTTCTTTGCTAAAATGCAAATATTTAGGGGTTACGCATATAACCTTTTATTTTAAAAGTACCTACCTTAGTTCGAGTCCACAAAAATGAATCGTACTTGATAGTTACTGTTGTAAACATTACAATGGTGTCTTCGATATATTTAATAGAGACAATATAGGTACATACCTAATTTTATGGTCAAGCGTAATATTTAGCTTTTGCAGTAAGAGTGTACTTTAATAAGTCTTCACAAACGCTGAATTGTTACCAATGTGGACCTTATATGACATCTTTTAATGCAGATTTGTGTTACTTGGGTACCCACCGCAGTGGTTTAATTGGTTAGTCACGTGAATGGGAAAGTGGTTAAAGTTATAGTACTGCTTTGCTGCGCCATGGACAAACAATTGTGTGGTCTAAAATGGTTTTTCGAGTCTGGTTGGTACCTTGGTTTAATGTTCGTAAAACTGTAATTATTGATAATATTGCTAAACGTAATTAATAAAGAACCAACCTGATACATCATCCAGGCTGACGATTTTGTTCATCAACGCAAAGCTGACCACAACTTCGTCGAATACCGGCACAGAACCTCCAACGAGGCCTGTATTGCCGCCTTGTGGACATACTGCGAGCCGTCTCTCGTTACAATATTGTAATATTTTTGACACTTCTTCTGTACTTTTTGGCTTGAGTACGAGCTTGGATTGACCTGGAAATAGAAAGATGTACCTATTGCTTAACCTGACAAGTCTTAAAATACCAGATATCAATAAAAATCGATTGTGCCTGACCACCGGTGTCCCGCTGAGACTTAATAGGTTAAATAAGCATGTCTACAAATATTCTTGTGAATACTGTAGTTATTATGCACACAACCTATAGGCACAGATAATATAATACTATACCTATAGGTACAAGCAGTCGACAAATCATATACGTAATAGGTAAGTTAACACAATTAACTTTAGGTATGTTCAAAATGTACAAAATAGGTGAGTTTGAATATTTATTTGGCTTGTCATTTGGAATACGAATAACTAAATGTCGTTTCGTATGAAACGCGCTCAGAGTCTAACGATCGACAGTTATGCAAGCGCTCAACATTAATGCAACCGAGCCACCGAGATAGTTATCTAATAATAGTTAAACAACATCACGATAATAAGTAGAAAGTCTTATTTTTGTAGGTTTTACGTAAGTATATTACTTGCCTATTGATTGAGGGCATTAGAGGGCACGTAACTAACTACACAAGGGATTTCATCAAACACAAGATAGGACGGGACCAGTGACAGTAGGTTCATGTATGCCCCAAAGCTTGGCTTGCTTTACTAACGGGCATTCAGTGTACTTCGGTGATCTCATCCACGACACATAAATTATGTTTATGAATACAGAGGGAACAAGATGCGTTTAGTACAGACACTCTCATGGGCCAATTATATCCCCGAAAGTGTAAGTAAATGTATGAACACCCGGCTACACATCAAGTTAGACACCCTATTTGCGCATAACTACGCTACATACAAAATAGAGAATTGTCGGAAAGGGACAGTGCATAGTGGTGTAGACCCAACACGGTGCACCAGCGTGTGCCCGCGGCCCATTCAGCGTGAATAAGACAAAATAAAAATAATATAACGTACTCTCTCGCACGATTCGCAGCGTTCATCTTCTAATAGTTCAACGTCGAAACAGTCTAAGTTGATGAGTCGCTGTGTGTACCTAATACGCATATTTCGCCAACTACACCTATACTTTTACTTCCCCTTTTGCTAAAACCCATGCTACTATTGATAGTTCCCTGAGAGAACAACTCAATAACACTTTGCCCGACCCGGATCGAACTCGAGACCTCATGCTCATTAGTCACGTCCCCCTACAGCTGTGCCATTGACTACCTCAATCTTTGAGTTCATTTACTGATAAAATATCAGAATATTTTCAGACACCATGCCAGTGCACGGAACCTACATAGTAAGTTTAAAAAATCGTGTTGGTAGCGTCGGTACCACCTTTTCCTATATACCTAGTAAATACTCGTAAGATTACAATAGTAGGTACCTACATTGAAAGAAAGAAATAATTAGACTACGTAATTACCTCTACAGTTCTTTATCCAGTCAATGTTATATGGAAGTATGTCATTCTCGTCAGTTAACACTCGATCTTCACCAAGTATTGATTTAAAGTAGCCGACGTCTGAAGATTCTAGGATGCCGAAATTTTTTCGTTTAATGTTGTATTTGTCCTAGAATTAAGCAAAATGCAATGTCAATAGAAGTAGTAAAAAAATGCTATTCAAAATGGCCCTGTTACGAACCTTTGCTGGGTAAACACAATAAAAGCTTTGCTTTCTTTCTGAAAAACAAATTCAACGGCGGCGCCCGTTAGCTTACAAACGTCGGTTGACTTTTTCCAACCCTATGTCACAGATCGGAATATAAGGCACATGAATATAACGATCACAAAGAATATCAACACTCCTCCTCCTGGGTGTGAATATTACCTAGTACTAGTGCATAATATGTATTCGTCTATGCCATCAGGCAATTTTAGTTACATGTGGAAACAAGCCGGCAACTGTAGGTTTAATCGCAGTGGTCGGGTGGGTAAGAAAACATTCTTTTGTTGCAAAATGACATCAGTTCTATCGCATCTGACGTTATTTTGAATACACCATATTATACTACAAGTCTAATAAATGAACTGCAGCGTCGCGTACCTATTATGGTTTACATAAAGTCGTGCCTTAGGAACACCTGAATACATTTAGATGTAAATAAACGGTATACGTATATACACTTTTACAGTCATTATATTACATGTATACATAGCATAACATGTCGCCCGCCTATCACCAAGTTATGAAGATGTATTTTTGTATTAAAAAAGACAAGTCTCGCACTGGGAATCATTTCTGTGTCGCGGGACACAAAGAACACCCAGACTAGGAACAACCATTTGTGGATCACACAAATTTTTGTCCCGTGTGAGTATCGAACCCATAACAGTCGGCGCAGCGGCCGCGGCAGTGGCGAGGCGTCCACTTAAACCACTAAGTCATCCGTACAGTCAAGTATTCCATACCTACATTTCGCTAGATATGTTTTAGATCCCACGTAAGGTAAGCCGAGTACGTTGCCAGAACCCGGAACTTATGCCGCGAAACCAACGAGGGAGTCAAATAAAAAAAGTAGGTACCTACTTACTTTATAATTGCGAAAGCCTGCGTACATTTTCATTTCAAATCCCCTGCGGTAGCTGGTATGAGTAAATTCAAAACATAATCCCGTCCCGGATATAATGATCCCAACAACAACTACACCAAATGAAATTTCCTCATTTTATATTAATATACAAACTTAATTTATACTATACTTACTTATTTATTTAATAGGGCCTAAGATATAAATAGATTTACAAGTACTTTATGAAATATTAAAATCCAACAAGGTCTGGGCATTGATTATATCTATATTGTTCCTAACTAATATGAAACGTAATCTTACCGATGAAAACTGTGGAAGAGCTTGTGATGCATATCTTATTTGTTCTAAAACATTACGTTTACTAACTAATTGCACTAACGATGTAAACGATTTCATCATATCAAAATAATATAAATTTGACTACTTATAAACACACGATAACAAGAGCGTCTTGCTCTAATGTAAAATACATACTGACATTAAATTTATTTTATCGCTTTAAATTCAAGCGCTGCATATTGTGCTAGCTAGGAACTATGATTAGAATACCTAGCTATTTGTTTTTATGTATGTATTTAATGCCCTATGCGTTGTATACAAAAGAAAATAGTAAACAAAATTAACTTATTAATTTAATAAACTTTGCATGATGTGCTATGGTTTCTTAATATAAATTTACTCAAAGCTTAGCCTTTCTCATACTAGTTGCGACAACAATGATTGCGTAACGTTTATACAGCGATAAATACATATATTAACATCTGCTTAAAACGCTACAGATAACAAAACACGGCAGAAAATTTTCCTCCAAGCTATGATCCCTAAATTGTATATCTGTACTATTAGAAGGTTATTATACATTAACTATAATATATTACACTATCATATCAATAGTAAGAATTAAAAGATTATGCGGGCATCAAATGTTTAAAGTAAAAGTTTTTAACAAATGTATAGCTGTCGCACTGAGCCAAACAAGATATCAATGTGCGGATAAGAAAACTACAGTCCTGACTATGCATACCTACTAATTTGTCAAATTTTTATCTCGGATATTCGATATAATATTTTTTTTCTTTTGCCTCCCCGAAATATAACCTTTTTTTTTTAGATTCTTATAATTTCGAAGTGGCTCTCTCCGAACTTGAGCGCCCTAGCACCATCGTGAATGAGCTGAAAGTAATTCCTTCTAAATCTATGACATTTTTAATATGTTTGACCTAAGATAAAAAGTGTAGTAAATAGAAAACATATGTATAAACATGTTTCATTTTCACCGTAAATAAAAATATAATTTAGCGAAAATCATATTTTTACTTTTTACTCTGTAGTTTTACTTATTATGTATCAAAATCCACCATCTAAATCTGCCAAATTACAGACATTCGTAATTATCTTTCTTTTATTTGTAATATTTTACATCTAAAAGAAATACATACAAAAATACAAGTATTATCTTGGTAAAATGTTGTTACCTCAATAGTTAAGTTAAGTACTTAGTCATAAACTTATTTTAATTCCATGCTTTATTCATTGAGAACTAAATACAATCCTACGACATAATATACAGTGTGAGTCTTCATAATGTGCACATATTAAAATAATGGAAACAGTGCTTAATTTTTTTATTTTACTATGCTTAATATTTTGTCGGTAAAATTAAGCATAGTTTCCCTTATTTTAATATGTGCACATTAAAAAGTTATGAAGACTCAACTTTATTATTATCTCAAGGCCAATTTGATGTCAATGGTATGACTTCAGAATAATGTCGAGGCGTGAAAGGCTATTTGTTTGAAGCGACATTTTGGCCGATATTGAGTTAAGCGATATTTATCTTGGAACTCATAACTCCTTATTTATTAAAAATTATACCATAGTATTAAGGGATTGATTTTTGCAATAAAGATCCCTGATCTCCATTATAGTACAACCAGTAGTTTTTTAACAACGAATTTTTTCCCGCTCTCCTGTACATTTTACGAACTTTACTTAAGTTCGTAAAATGTTGCTTCAAACAAATAGCCTTTCACCTAGAACATCATTGCTTTCACCCCTCAATAATTGGTCTAAAATAGAGTTGATTCTCACACATTGTCATTTATGACATTAATATTTTTATCTATGGTAATCTTTGATTGCTGTTCACTGTTGCGTGTCAGAATCGGTAGGTAAAACATATTGAGTTTAGCACGTGGATGTAATTTTTGTAAAATGGTTAAAGTAAAGTCCAAAAACACGAAAAATAAAGAAAATGAAGCACGTCAAGCTAAAAAGGAAGAGGAAAATATCGTAACTTTGCCGCCAGTTCGTATGTCGGATGATCCGGCACCGAAACAGGTTAGAATACTGCTATTTTGTTTTATAGCAGTGTACTATGTATATTTTATGGTCCCATTATTTTATTAGGCCCTTTCGGCACTCTAAATATTTATAAATTAATAAAATTATGGCGTTACGTGAAAATAATAACCTGTAGTAAACCTTTCCAGGTGAGATGGATAAACAGGCAAAGAATTTTAGTTTTCGCAGCACGCGGTATAAATCACCGTCATCGTCATCTAATGGAAGACATAAAGAAATTAATGCCTCATCACAAAACAGAATCAAAAATGGAGAGAAGCAAAAACTTGTATGTTGTCAATGAAATCAGTGAAATGAAGAACTGTAACAAGTGCATACTATTTGAGGGCAGGAAGATGAGAGATCTTTATTTATGGATGGCCAACATACCAAATGGCCCAAGCGTGAAATTCCTAGTTGAGAACAGTTAGTAAAACAGTTTTATAAGGTTGGAGTGTAGCAAAGGGTGTACAAGTGAGTTGGGACTAAAATTCTCATAAAGTTGTTTTTTTTTATTCTATGACTACAACTAATAATAAGACAACTATCATCTGGCCACTTTTTGTCTACAACACATGGGTTACTGGTAAATTGCAGTTTGAGTGTGAAAGCTATGTACTACAAAAAGACTAAGAATTTTCAAACATTAGATCAAAAACTGTCTGAATCTCGTTATTTTGGTATTTTATTGTTTAGAGGGATGAAATCAATTAAATAAACAACTTTATGAGAATTTTATTGTAGTCCTAACTCACTTGCACACCCTCTGTTACACTCGACTGTTTTGTAAATTCTAAGGAACAAACTGCTGATTCTTAAATATTTTTTGACTTTTTGTTTTTAGTTTACACTATGGGTGAACTGAAAATGACTGGAAATTGTTTGAGAGGATCACGGCCACTTTTGTCTTTTGATCCACAGTTTACTAAAGATCCACACTATGGTATTCTAAAGGAATTGCTTGTTCAAATATTTGGTGTACCAAATCACCATCCCAAGAGTCAACCATTTTTTGATCATGTCTATACTTTTATGGTCCTTGACAACAGGATTTGGTTCAGAAACTACCAGATTCTGTCTGAAGATGGAGCCTTAGCTGAAATTGGGCCAAGATTTGTATTGAATCCAGTAAGTAATAATAATAATCATTAACTTCTGGCTGCATAGGCCCATAGATAAATACTTAGTGATGTTAAATATTTTACTCAGTCCTGTGAGTCTATTAGAAGTTTATATAACCCTTATTATACATTAATATTACACACAATGGCCCAATTGCAGCCTTAACTGACCTATTGTATGTAACACTGAGGTAAGTGTGCAAAACAAATGTACAAATAATTAATTATACATTGGCACATGTTTCCAGTTTCCATAATGAAATATTATTGTATTTATAATGTGTCAATAGGCATTGCCATCTATGAAAACTAATGTTTAGAGCCTTTAACATACATACAAAACTAAAAGATATAGTATATTGGTATATGTTTAGTATACCATTCATCAAGCACTGTCCCAGCTAATATAAATTGGATTGCTTAAAATGATATCTGCTGACTTCAGCATGCCTAAAGCATCTCAGTCAGTGTTGCTTACACAGGTGCCACCATCAGCTTCCAGGTTTTTATTGAAGCTAGTATTATTATTTATTTTCTTTGATATAGCTTCAGATAATTTATTTCCATAAACAATAGTAATAAATAAAAATAAAAATAGTAAATAAATTAAGGGAATAAATAATTATATTTCAGTAAATAATTTAACTTGTAAATTATTAACAATCTTCTAGTTTTAATATTGATAATCAAATTTCTTATGTATTTGTACAGGTAAAAATATTTTCTGGGTCATTTGGTGGTACTACCTTATGGGAGAATGCTAAATATATTAGTCCAGCAAAATTGAGGCAAGCAGCATCTAAAAAGGCCGGCAATAAGTATGAAAGAAGAATTGAAAAGAAGGCTGTTTATGAAGCAACTAAGCCAGAAACTGGTTACCCAGATATAGAAGGAGCAGACTTCTTTAAGGGAGATCCTATGGAGAAAGCTCAAGAAGTTCTTGTAAAAGGTAAACTGAAAAGCTGGTACCATCTTTTCTTTAATCAAAAATCTCATCATATAGCTGATTAATATAAATGTAAGATTTTATTATGTTTTAAGTAATGAAAATTACAAGAACTCCTTTAATTGGGAACCTAAACAGCCCTGCTTTGTCACTTAACTGTATCACTACTACAAATCATTAATAAGAAAAAAAGCCTCTGTATTTATAATTGTGTATGTCATTTACAGAAGAAGTAGAAGATGAGCAGTCTATGGAAGAAGAAGATGCAGATGAACCAAAACCCAAGAAACAAAAACCTGTGTTTAGTATGAAACTGAAAACTAATCCAGACAAAACCATCCGGCGTAAACAACTCAAAGCTAAAAGCAAGGCGATATCAGACCAAATAAAAAAGAGGAAACAATTCAAAAAGAAAAAGCCTGGTAAATGATAATAATAATAAAGTTTATTTTTCACACATTTGATTTTTCTTAATAAAACAATTTTATAATATGATGGACATCCCTAACTTGTAAGTTACACAATCTTTATTAAATAATGGAAGAATTATTTTGAGGTAAACATTTAACCATAGCAACATAGTTTTAAAATAATTATTGGGCACCATATAGTTAGGTACTAATATAGTGGACTGCATCACAATAGCAAATAAATTATAGTTACTACTAATTATAGGTAACGTTAGTAACGTTACCACAGCCAGACATTTTCTTTTTTATCGAAATATTGAAATAAATATTGGCTATATAATTAGTTGTCTAGACGTGGTAAATGTTGCAACTTATTTCTTATTTGTTCTTTCTTCGGCTGCGAAGTTATTCGACATCCTGATGGAGTAACGCTTGTGCGTTTGCTGGATCTCTGAAACGGTTAAGCGGATTCTAATCATCTTTTGTACATGATTTCGTAAGAATTAGTTATAATTAGTTGTACAATAAAAAACAAATATAATGCACCGTTTACAGATTATTTAATTAAATATAAAAACGCTTCAATACGTCCTAACACTTTGAATAACAGCTGCAAAGACTTATTTTAAACGTTATTTTGTAGCCTGTAACTGTCTTCAAATGTATATGAAGTTTCATTAGTATCCTGTAAGTAATTAACAAATTATGATGAAATTTTGTTCTCCACGTTCACAGTCACAATGCGCGCGGAATTATTAGGCCACAGATAACCCTGTACGTTGATATATAAACTGAATGTTGTACCATCAATTAGTTGATTAGTTCAGTTTTATACCTGTAAAATTTCAGCGTAGTATATGCTATAATTAACGAGATATTAAAATAAAAGTCATTAGGAAGTGTAAGACCGTGGTAACCCAACCATGTTTAGGTGGTTACAAAAAAACGACCGCGTAGTGTAGTACATTATGCCATCTTCTAAAATGTTTAGTATAAAACACCTTACAAGTTCGGTACAGACGCGTACACTGTTATATACACAACAATATTTATTTATTATTATTATTTATTTATGTGCACGATTGCACATACTTACTAAAGGTGACGTTATTAGTTGAATTTATTCAACCGTTAATCGATAAACGATATTTTAATAATAATAATGTTTATTTCAAATGAATAAAAACGATTACATGTAATTTTATTTTCTTTTTAATGTATTTACATGTTACGGGTATTTTTTACGGGGATCTTAAGCAGTCTCTTTACTTCAAACATTTTAAACTACCGGAGAAACAATAGAACATATGCACTGGCCCGTCAATCAAATATACCATAGATGCAAGATCGTCGCTTGAAAAACGGCGCCAACCAAACTCGGCATAAATCAGCCATATAAACAGTTTCGCTCGTAGCCGCTTTACGACCGCGCTAGCAGTGTGTAGTGAAAATGCAAAAATTATACTCTAAATGTGCAAAAAATGGATGGAGTGTAGTTTTTTATGATATTATGTATTATATTATTTTGATGAGTATGGCACTTTAAACAATATATTTGAAAACATTTTCGTTTATATTCAAATGCGTGTATTACGCACCTGTCTGACTCACTCTTGCGTGCATTGCCCGTAAGCGAGAACGACTGACACCACCACTACTTTGGAACTGTTGGAATTGTTGCGACGAGTTTATACTTAATTGTTTTTAATATAAGGTTCATTTCAGAATGTTTTGTTTACATGATATGATATTTTTACCGTAATAAGAGATTGAAGAAAATATTTATGATACTTTGCCATACGTATTACGACACTATAACTAAGTGTTAAGGTTAATATTATGTTGAATTGAATTTAAATTAACAAGGACTATTTTTAAATAGTCGAACGAGTAAACATAACTATAATTGTTCACTTCTATTCGTTGACATTATTTGGGTATGATTTAGTACGAGAACATGCATCTATGGTATATTTGATTTATTTAATAAATAAGTAAGAACATGAAGGTATGTACGAATCACCTGCCTGCAATGAATCAAAAAAATAAACCAATAAGAAACAGTTTCATTTGTGTACACATCTATACTAATCTTGTGTGTTATCCTATATATTTAAAAAGATAGTATAATGTACTACGCGGTCGCCTTTTTGTAACCATTTGTAAACATGATCGGGTTACCACGGTCTTACACTTCCTAATGACTTTTATTTTAATATCTCGTTAATTATTGCATGTACTACGCTAAAATTTTACAGGTATAAACTGAACTAACCAACTAATTATTGTTATAACATTTAGTTTATATATCCACATACAGGGTTATCTGTGGCCAAATAATTTCGCGCGCATTGTGACCGTGAACGTGGAGAACTAAATTTCATAATAATTTGTTAATTACTTACAGGATACTAATGAAACTTCTTATACATTTGAAGACAGTTACAAGCTAAACGTTTAAAATAAGTCTTTGCAGCTGTTATTCAAAATGTTAGGAAGTATTGAAGCGTTTTTATATTTAATTAAATAACCTGTAAACGGGGCATTATATATTTTTTTTTATTGTACAACTAATTCTTACGAAATCATGTACAAAAGATGATTAGAATCCGCTTAACCGTTTCAGGGATCCAGCAAACGCACAAGCGTTACTCCAGCAGGATCTCGAATAACTTCGCAGCCGAAGATAGAACAAATACGAAATAATTTGCAATATTTACCTAGTCAAGACAACTAATTATATAGCTAATATTTATTTTAATATACCCATTAAAAAAGAAAATGTCTGGCTGCGATAACTTTACTAACGTTATATACCCCAGCAGGAAATGTTTTTGTGAAATAACTAAAAAACTATACTGCAACAAATTTAAAAATATGCGCCTCAATTACAGAAGCTGGGCAACTAATTATCTATAACATTTAAATTACTATTTTCGACATTATTTTGCTGGGGCAACGCACACGGCAACAACAAACCAACTATCAATAGAACATGCATGATGTCTGTATATAGCTCAGAATTATGCAAGTGTTATATTTAGTAAAGCAAAGGTGTATGACAATCTTATTTAAAATATGGACGGTTACAACTTTATTAAAATATATAAAACCTTTTGATAATTAAAATACATGGATTTATATCAAAATTAATAAAAATCTCTCATTGACAGTGTTACTTATTATAATTATGAATAAATTATGACAAGGTTTGACTCCTGTTATAACATTTTAAAATACAATTTGAAATAAATTGAGCGACTATAAGAAAACTTAATTATTGAATAAAAATCTGTGCAATGAACAATTGTGTCAAATTGTATAAATGATTAAAATAAATAAACGTTAATCTACAAAAAATACTAAAATTAAGAAAATATAAAAATTGTACGTACTCTCAGATAGCTTTTATAACGTAGGGTCAACATGTAAATGAGATTTCTTACTTAACTAATAAGCAAATACTTAGTTTTAATCAACTTATTAAGATTCAAAGTGAACCATAGATTGAGATTGTATTAACTATAAAATCTGCTTTATTACACAGTGCTTTTGCTTCTTTATCCAGGGGATATAATGCTCACTTTTACTACGGTACGGACGCACTATTTTTATGTGTAGTCGGCAACATGAATGGAGTTGTTTGCGTTTCGTTAACTGTTCAGAAAATCATAGACGGCATGATGCCTTTCGCGCAGCTAGGCACTTTGTAATAAAGCTATACTAGCTAATCACTAGCAATGCGCAATTATCACCATAGAAAAGATAGAATCATTCGTAAACTATACGGTCCCGCATTCGAATGTCGATTTATACGTCATCACATCACAAATAATTTAGTCAGTCGAAACTTCTTCAGCATCATGTCATGTCTTACAATATCGTAGTTCTTTCCAATGTCTATCGAGAACTTGACTACCTTTTTGCTTGATATACCAGGACATTCGAATGTCCAATCGTTTACGTATTGCTTATACGTATCTAATAATTGGCACTGAACGTTATTTAAATAACGACCAACACTCCAAATTGAATATCACTACTGCCATATTAAAAAGGCATTTAATCGCACATCGCTATAAAACATAAATAATTATATTATTAAGAATACATCCAATAGCTGAAAATATATCGAAAAATACATGCTTTGACATGCCACATGTTGTCAGATCGAGAAGATAAATAAAATGTCGAGCTGAACGTATTTATCTCGAGAAATTACTCTGCGCGTGCAATGATTAGTTGATTTTTTATGTCGTTGTCACCACACTGGAGATTATCTGGTCTAAGTTTAATTATAAAATCGGATGTGCGTGTGGTGTGAGGGCCATTTTGTTAAAACTCTTTGAAAATGTGCTTAGGATTTAGTGAACATTCCCAAAGAATTGTGAAAGTTGGAATCAGATTTGTGAAACTTAAATAAGCGAGTTATGCACTGTAAAGTTGGGCCTTCAGTTCTCACATAGAGGATTGAGGGCCCACCTGTACCAGATAAACTATGGATACTACAGAAAGTCTTTATGTCAAAATCTAAGCTGATGCCTAACAAAATTTGTGAAAACAAGATATTATAGCAAAGCGCACTTCTTGTTGTTTAAAACTTATGACATGATAAAAATTCGGGACCTTAGTCCTCCATTTTCTTTTGTTTTCGTTTTATTACGCATAGCGTATAAAAGACGTATATAAGACAAACACAAAATTGTTACATTTTGTGAAAAAAATTGTGCATCAAATTCGATACCAGAAAGAAATTAAAAGACCCTTTATTGTTTAAGTAATTCGAGTTTAATTTTCATTCTCTGAATTAGGAAATAGGGAGACCACAATTTCTTTTAGATTGCAGCAAAGATTAGTAAATGTAGTATTATAGCATTTGAAATTACTATAAATTAATACATGCTAATTGTAATGATCAATACTATCTTATTCTAAGTGTGTGCGGTATATCCTGCAGGCAATACTGACCAGTACTGATTAAATCAAATGCAATGACAAAATGTAATTCGTAGTTGACTGCTACGTTAGGACCACAAGTAAGACAAGACTTAAATGATTCGTCAAAACAAATTGCGTCTTTCAAACACTCGATCCTAAAAACATTATTAAACGATAAACGGTCTTTTAATTTCTTTCTATTCTCGAATTTGTTGTACGATGTGTTTGTCTTATCTTTCATACGTTTTGTGTAATAAAACGAAAACAAAAGAAAATGGAGGACTGAGGCCCGAAGTTTATCATGGTCATAACTTTTAAACAACAAGAAGTGGTGATCTGCCAGGCAATACTCGATCACCTGTCACGTGACCACTGACTGGCTGGACTTAGCACGTTTATAATACGAAATTGCAAGGCAGTTTACTTTTCGCCGTATACTACCTGGAAATAAGAGTTTGTAATAAGGCCCATGTTCTTGCTTTCACAAATTTTCACAATTTATTTAGTAGCTTAACGGATTTTAAACAGCAGCTGTAAGTTATTAGTTTCATTTTATTTGCGTAATAAACTTTTACGTGTATGAGAATTGAGGGCCCATTGACCTGATTCCAACTTTCACAATTCTTTGGGAATGTTCACTAAATCCTAAGTACATTTTCAAAGAGTTTTAAGAGAGTAACTAAATTAAACCTGCTACGCTACCGAACGTCAATGCTTTCTTACTCAGCTCTAGGTCATTTATTTCCTTCTGATTGATTTGAGAGTAGATTGGGTATCATATTTTATTTTTGGGCTTCCTATAGTAAATCGAGTAATTCATATATAACTACATACCTATATCTTTGTTGCTTTCAAAGATTACAATAAGTTTTAAAAGTCGATATTTAACACTTTATTACAGTAAAACACACAATATGGAATTTCTTTAAAAATAACACACCTTAGGTGCTTATCGTAAACCTTTCTAAAATTCATGTAAAATTCATAAAACATACATATTATGCTAATTTAGTATTATAGAGAGAGATTTCTTGATTTCAAAAACATAAATTTATGTCTACACGGAAAACCATGACTATCTCTAAAATACAAATAGTAAAATACTACTATACCTACTATATAATTAAAATAGTCAAACGCTACAAAAGTAGTGACGTATTCACACCTAATGTGCATAATGATGGTTTAATTATTATGATTATATTAAATTAAAACATTAAATATGCATTAATGGATTAAGCGTTTCATATTATGCTTAATTAATAGGCCACCATCTCACCTGTAAAAAAAAATACAAATTAGTAAAAATATAACTAACTACATAACATTGACATTTTCTTGCTATCAGAGAACCCCTCTTCGATGGAACATATATTATTTAATATTTCTTAGGAATTCTATCACCATCGCATTTTTACAGTATGTAAGTTTTCCTCTATGTGTTACAATATTATAATGATCACAATTGTGTCTATTACAAAGGTTTGGCCATATTAGGAATCAGTTTATTGCACCTATTCAATGTGATTTCCAGGTTTAAACAGGCGCAAATCCTAGACTGAGCAGCCTAACTGGGTTTAAGCGCGAAGTGGAGCTACTTGTACAATACAGAAGATAGCGGCCTTAAAACCTTGTAGAGAAGGCATTAGTTATCCAATGTTATTATCTTGGCCCATACCCCGAATCTGCTTCATAAAGAACAACTGACATAAAGATACATTAGGCATTTCTTGTGACTCTTAAATACGCTCACTTCTTTGATGTTTTGTATAAAGTAACCGAGATACTTCGAGTTAACCACAATTAATGCACCCCTAATACGTACAGTCGGCCAAGAAAGTGGTTTACCAGTTTTGACAAAAGTTTCTGAGAGATTTAATTATCGCTAAGGTTGACTTTTCTAACTTAACATAATACATGGCATGATGAAAATACACTGACGGATTCATAAACTGCATCAAACTTCAGAATTACTTCCGAATTAATATTTTTGATAAGTATGCAAACTTTTTAGATTCAACTAAATGAAAATGTCGAGACAGTTTATTAATAAAAAAAACAAAATTTGAAAATAGAACTGCAGTAAAAGATAAAATTATAGCCGGGAAATAATATTTATGCATAGTCATAAATTCGTGTGTTATTAGAGTCAATAAAAGTTTCGTAACTATAAATATGGATACTTCGTCCGAAGAAGCCGTTCAAATTGGGCATTGGTGCGGGAAGGCTTGGATCAATGAACGATTGCTAGAAATTTAAATATAAACCAGTCTACGGTTTCTAGAGTTTGACCGAAAGTTTGTAGAGACAGGTTCTCACAAACGGATACCCGGTACCGGCAGAACTCAACCAACCTCCCGTCGTGACGACCGATTTATTGTTTCAACTTCCCTACGAAATCGTTTCCTCACGTCAGTAAACATCAAAACAGACGTAAATGAAGTGCGTGGAGTAAATGTGAGTGCACGAACAATTTTCCAGCAAAAGGTCCAAAGCTGTCTGCAGCTCACAGACAAGCTCGTTTAAGATTTGCGCGTGAATATCTTAATTGAACTGAAGAGCAATGGGCCTCCATATTGTTCACCGAAGCGTGTAGGACATGTTTAAATGGAGTAGACGGTCGCAGAAGAGTCTATCGTCGACGTAGGAAGAGATATGCTCAAAGTTGCATTGAGGAGCGTGTTCCTTTTGGAGGCGGTTCGTGTATATTGTGGGGTGGCATTTAGATGATTAGGCGCTTGGAACTTCTGTTCATCGACATGGCTCGACAAAACGGTAGAAGAGGTGGTTTGACGGCACAACGCTATATAACGGAGGTTTTGGAAGCTCACGTGGGATTAATAGGCGAAAATTTTACTCTAATGCAAGATAATACTCGACCCCACGCCGCTGCACAAGTTCGACAATATTGCGAAGAGGTTGGGATGCGTACCATGAATTGGCCAGCACGCAGCCAGGATCTTAATCCCATTGAGCACGTTAGCGACAGTTTAAAAAAAGTGTACAGGCGAGAAATCCTGTGCCCACAACAGTGGCAGCACTAAGAACAGCGATTTCACAAGAATGGAACAATATTCCGCAAGACCGTTTAATAACCCTAATCAGATCTATGCGGAACCGATTAGAATCTGTAATAAGAGCACGTGGAGGCAATACACCTTATTAAAAGAATAAAAAACCTGTGCTTTAACTTATTTTTTTAATGTAAAAACCAATTTTCAATAAACCAACCAAAACCTACTATTGTAACAGTTATAGCAATTTAAAAAAAAAAATTATGGTCCTATCCCGTCAGAACCAGTATACAAACATACACTTAAGGATATGATACTACGCTGTTATGAAGTTAACGAACCAAACTATAGGTTTCAATTTAAATTTGTATAAAAAGTTTGAATACTTGGTTAAAATGTTTATTTCAAAGGCGTCTTGAACATTGATGCAGTTTATGAGTCCGTCAGTGAATAATACCTATATGATAAAGAGAGCAATGGTCACTGTCATAATATTATTGCAAGGGGAAATCGATCTTGTTGTTTCATGACGTTGAAATGAAGCTCAACCGTAGGGTGGTAGACCACATTTTTGGCCGACTGTACATCATTACATTCATCACCAATACTTTTTAAGCATACATTAGCAAACCATTACACCAACACCGATATTTTCTATGCATATCATACTAGGAACAATTTGCCAAAGATTGCCAGATTGAAAAAGTAGGTATGTGTCCTCTAGACCGAATTTCGGTCACAGCGGCCAATCTTAACGGAGACGGCTATTTGCGCAGGAGATATTAGGTATAGTGCACAAGCGTGTGCGCAAACACAAGTGCACTCTCTGTTCCCTAACTCTCATAATCCGATGGGACGGTAATACGACACAACCCGAGACAGATCAGGCATAGGACCAACAGCTTTACGTGCTTTCCGAGGCACGGGGTGTCTAACACAGCCAACTTCCTAACTCCGGCCTGCTATTGAGAATTCTTAACAGAAAAACCCAATCACTTTTCGTTGGCCCGACCCAAGATTCGAACCCGAGACCTCAAGCACAACAGTAGCAGAGCATTCACTATAGCTGTGCCACGGAGGCAATCAATTGAAAGAAAGAAAAAGATTGAAAAATAATCTGAACATAACGTGACGATAGAATGTCTATGTAAATGTAAAACTATTAGAGTTGACAGCCTCGGTGGCAAATTTCTTTATATTGACTTTAAATCCCGGGGTTGGGCAAAGTAGCAGTACGGAGATGGGAACTGTGTAACTGTGAGCTTCTTGTCGTCGACAATAGGCTCGCTCCATATTACGCAGGACCAGTAGTAATAGTTGGCGAAACATGGGTGCTATAATCTTGGTCTCCTCTCTTTGAGGTAAAGGCGCAAGACTATGTACGTATAGTTAGACGTTGATTAAACTTTAACAAATACTCGATATTTTATTCAACAAAACTACAATGCAGTCTGTCTCAGTGATGCGTATAAATTGCATTTGATTGATAGTTGAATACAGTTGTGCCTATGAGACATCGACTTCGCTTGCACAACGAGCAACGGGCGTTTATGTATAGATTTGTCAACAAGTTCGAATTTCGAACGCAATTTTATTGGGCACATTGTTAACTAGGACAACATAAAATTTAAATGTAAATTTTCTTCAAAGATCTTTTTGAACATCTGGCAACCTGCATGCCTTACGCACATAAAGTTAAATACTTCCACCACATACATATTTCTACATCTATAAAGAAAGCAACAAGGATTTACATAGTCTGCAGCAGTCAACTTCAAGGCACTGAACGGTCATGCATAAGCACCGAGCTCGATAGATTCTCAATACTTGTCTTGCAGATCTTGCAACTCAGCGCCATCTTGTTCGTTCTCTCGCTTTTCTCCTTTATGGCCACCTAGTTCTGCCAAACGAGAGTTTTTCCACCTGCCGTCAGCACCATTCATGTTCCGATCCTCGCATACACAGAGGAACAATGAGTCAACTACCATCTGTGGAACAAGTGGAGTACATTATTACACACCATTTATTTTTTTACGTAGTGGAATGCATTGACGCATACCTCTCCGCGGAAAGGGGAGCGGAGAGGTTATGTCGGGCTCTCCCAGGATAAGTTGGAATGTCCCGGGTAATACCGATTAAACCTACAACGGTGTGCCAACTCACTGCCTTGAATGGTAGGTGGATCGCTGGAACTTGGACTACATCAGCGACCCACCCAGCAGTGCTCAATGCAGGCAACAAATGCCTGCAGACGACGACTCCTTGGTGAAGCCCCGGCACGACAGAGGGCGTTACTCGGATTCAATGGCTGGCGAACGGGAGATCCCCGTTCTTCCGCCCGCTGCCTTCACTATGGCGACATCAGGCGCACATGATTAGTAAGTGATTACAAACCACAGCTAACTAAAAAAATTGCGTTAACTGTTCGCGTATATACGAGTCAATGTATGATAATACGTATAGTAATCTACTTAGAATGAGAATACCTTTATAATTGTTCTTTATAATATCTATTAATTATGGGTAAATATAATTGTGTTGTTGAAGGTATCACCACCACAATTTATCATAACCAAATGAACATAAAAAGGAATTACGAAATATAAATGTTCAATATACCTTATCGATAAATAATGTTGTTGTTAAAGTCATAAAAAATACTTGTATACAAACCTCGTAAAGAGATAGAATACAGTGTGCAATGAAGAACGAGTAAATGCAGATCGCTAGTGTTGGAACAGCAAAGAAATGCAAATCTGTGTTGCGCTTGAGGAGTAGTAGACCGATGATGCCCGTCACTGCGGTCACTATACACTTGCCCAGGAATAGGATAAAGTCTCCTACACTGTTTATAGTCGCTACTTGGAGTGCATTGTTTACGATTGTGCTGAATGCCTGCAAATTATTTTATTAATTATTATTCTGTTGATACTTTGCAGCACTGACGGATTATAAAAGGTGGAAGGTGCAGACATCAAACACTATTATTGCTTAAATATAACGAAGACACCCACCCTAGCAGCTGCTTTGCAGAAATTGCATCTTTCAATAGTGATTATAGTATAAGCGTTATGATTGAGATATCGAATGAACTTTTCGAGACAATAAAAGCAACAGATACCACATTTGAGACCACATTTTGCGCAATCCGAACCTTTGTCTGCTCTGGCTGATAACCTGAAATATATATAATAATTATTTACAATCATTATAAAGGTATAAAAAATAGAAATGAATTGTGGGGAAATTTGTACATATTATATTAGAATCACCTACCACTCACAGGTTGGTCAAATTGACCCACAAAAGTCCACACCCTAAAACCATTATTAAAGTCGGTCAACGAAACGATGGCTGATATGTTCACTAAACGAGGTCGTCTTGAAAGGTACCTATATCTACGAAATAAAATAAACATGTTTCGTGACCGACTTCTTGGCTTAATGATAAAAATCTAACAATGTGCCCAATACTTACTTAGCGTGTAAATATGTCAGGATTAGACGTGGTATCTTGAATAATGTAATCAAGAACGATCCTTTTGCAACTGATCCTAAATGGTACTTCACGAGTTTGCCAATCGAGTAAAGAACGGGCGATGGATGAGCGTTAGGACCTCTGCAAATAGTTTATCAAATATTTAACACATGTATTATAAACAGTCAAAGGCATTTTTAAACGAGATGGATGTAAAACCCCAGGATTCAACCTCTTCGTCTTCATGTGACCTTTTCGTTAACAATTTTTATTTCATCTGCTTTTTGTAATGTCCCACTGGGACTTGGACTGGGACCCCTTGGACTTCCAAATCACTCTGTTGGTGGATATAACCCTGACCTTATGACCTTGTGACCATAAGATCATCAAATACTCTCGAGATACCTATATCTATTACCTACTTTGACCCACAGGGCCCATATTCAAACACGACCGAGCGATGACCCAAGCTGTCTGCACACCAAGTTACAATCAGTCTAGTGCTTCCGGATCTATGCCCGTCACTAACAGACAGACGCACAGACCCACATAGTGTTTTCATTAACCTCTTCGAAGAAGACTCAGACGTAATAAGGAAGTATAAGTAGTACCTAAAATACCAATGCGAAACTGCACCGGCGATTGTCATCTGTTGGCAGCCAAGTATAAACTCACTGCCCCATATCAAACAAACAAGACATATCCACCACATGCTCTTAACCCACATGGGGTCGAACTCTATTGGATCCAACGTGTATGCTGCAATACAAAAACGTTAAATATTAGTGTAAAGAAATATATTTCTAGAAAGGATAAGCCATTGAAAATTACGATTATTTTTTAACCCAATAAGTTTACATGATATAATTACATGTCTTGTACATTTCAATATTAACACAATGAATAGCTCAGTGTTTACTAGAATACTCTTTCAACAAAAGCATGATCGCTGAATTACAGACATTTGTAAAGTACACTATAAAATGTAAATCATCATCAATTACTTTTCAGGCTGGCACTTTTATTGATGTTTTGAGCTTCTATGGCAGCTTTATCAATTTGTTCTGGCGATGTAGATTCACTTAAAAATAAATTCGTTTTATATGGAATACCAGGATAGTTTGCTGTTGCCAGACACACCTGAAATAATTTATTTGACATTATCAAAATTGTCTTTTTTTTAATATTAGCTATTCACTTTTATGATACTTACTACAACTATGGACCAAAATGCTAGAAACAGTACAAGAAAGAAGAATGTTATTATAGGCTGCAAGAACAACGCTGGAATGGAGCCTAGGCAGTGAGCAGTCTCTTTAAACAATGCTGCCAGAAATGATACGCGGGAACGCATCACAAATACCAGTAAAAGTAAAATAACCTGAAATAAAATACATTTGTTATCGATTATGAAAAATAGGACTTATGACTATGAATTATTTACACAAACTACACTAATATTTCGAAAGGGATAGTAATATACAGGATAAGAAAATATATAAGATTTTCTATGTATTAAAATAATAGTTTTGACAGCAGAGAAATTAAGGATGCAATGTTGGCTGCACAGACGAACCACTATATAGATATTTTGTCATACATAACTCATAACTGTGATGTTTAGTGTTTGCGGGTTTGATACTGGCATAGTCAATAACATACATATTTTGAGCATTCTACACACAACCACAAATATGCCTGTCGTTTGTCCCCGCAATACAATTCACTTTCTAATAATAGCTATGGTTGATCTCTACTTCCCTAATATCCTTACTAATACTATAAATTCGAAAGTAACTCTGTCTGTTATCTATTCACGGCTAACGCACTCAACCTATTTAGATGAAAGTTGATACAGAGGTAGTTTAAAACCTGGGAAGGATAGTAATATTATAAATGCGAAAGTAACTGTCTGTCTGTCTGTTACGCTTTCACGCCTAATTTTAATGAAATTTGGTACAGAGATAGACTAGACCTTGGGAAATGGTAAAATACATAGGAATATGGGACAAATGTTACCTTTTGTTCTAAAAAAGGGCATGAAGGGGTTGAAATAACTTGAGATGAAAGTTCGTATTGAAGTCCAAATAAATCTGTCTATGTTTACTATATGTATATTTAATACGTATACTAAATAAAAGTATGAGTAAAAATGCCGTCAGCAGTTTGTATGTGTATTATTTGCATAATAAGTATCCAAAAACCATTTAAATGCTGCCCAAAGTAACTATTTCATGCGGACAAAGTCGCGGGCAAAAGCTAGCATTCAACTAACATGAGGTACAATTAGCATTAGCGACAGAAGTAGCAAAACAAGTATTTATGAATAAAAATCTACTTATTATTGTTCTATAGTAAGGAATATTGATTACAATAACTACCATAATACATAAAAAAATTACTTCAGTAAAAAATGTGGAATTAGGTACCATTAATTTTGTGTGATGAGATGATAAAGCAGTTGAATATCCCACGAATGTTTATCGACATATATTATGTCGCTGACTGTACCTTTATACTTAATAGTTTTGGCAATGGAAGGATTGTGTATAGTTTGTAAGACAACTATATTAATATTACAAAGCTGAAGAGTTTGTTTGTTTGTTTGAACGCGCTAATCTCAGGAGCTCGAATTGAAAAATTCTTTGTTGGATAGCCTATTTATCGAGTAAGTATATAACATCACGCTACGACCTACAGGGGCGGCGCAGTAACGATAAACGCGGGTGAAACCACAGGCACATCTAGTACCTAAGTCATAATACTCATAATAATATAGGATATTAGGTCATGACGTGGGGTAATTGTGTGTTATATTTAGTAGATACATTTAATTATTGTAATTGACATGAGTCATTCTACACTTTAGGGCATTATACACAAGTTTAAAAGGTTAGCAATATATATTCTTAGCAATATAGGTAACTTACAGTTATTATGGTTGCTATGATAGAATACCACAAAAATGCGCTTTCGTTCTTTAACGATTCCTGCAAAATAATTACAAGTTATAAACATTTCTGGTAGTCTCATGACAAAAAAAGATAGTGCCATGCAATTAACTTACAGATAAATATGTGTGGTCATTAAAATTCTTTTGCTTTGTCCTCAATTCATTGTATGTGTACCACAATAGTGCTGTGCCAGCTATACTGGCTATTGACACCAATATCATGAAAATCCATGACACAAGAGTAGCCAGCAAGTGGAGAATTGACACCATTATTAATGAGCAAACTGGAAATCAATATGATTATTACGATATTTATCATAAATTCATAATATATGTACAACAAACATATATATTTTACATAACTTACATATGTAGTAATACAATTAGTTTGAGTTTAGTTATCAGTAAACATAGGTAGGTACCTACTTACTACAAATAGAAGCAAATATTTGGTCTAGCCTAGAAATGTAAATATTGAACAGTTTGTATGAATAGTATTCATTCTACTAAAGAATCTAACCACATATTCTGACAGAAAACAATTTACTGCATATCTAGTGTTGAAGAAATTATAAATTTTTAATATGAGACTTTATGTACAGAAATCAAATCTGCTGCAATGATGCATTGGATGTAGCAAAGTGATCACTTCAACTACTTCACGATTTGTACAGGTAGATATACAATCACAACATTTCAAAGAAATAAAGAAATTGTTAGTAATGGCAAAATGTTAACACAACATTCAACAATTAGCCTCTAAAATAAGTCATTTATAAATATTTATATCATAATAAGTACTACATATTACAACAAAAATAACATAGTTTCTATACAACTACTAAAATAAAATAAATTGCTTACATTCAAGCTAAAGTTAGCCGTATTGATTTATATGAATTGCACCTAGAAAGCATCATAATTAAATTGAATAAACTGGAATCTAAGTTATAAAGTTGTATAAATCATTCCTATAAGTATTTTACAGGAACAATCTTTTGTCAAGAAAAGAAACATTTCAATTTTAAATAATCCTCATAAGCAAACCATGAGCCTTTATAATAAAAATAAAAGATCAATCAAATGTTAATTCAAAGATTATACCTATGAAATTTTTCCAGGGTAATAAAAGGCACAATATTATAAGGTAAGTAGCAGTAGATTGTTATGTACCAATTATAACAGGTTAAAAATATAAGTATCTAAACAATATTTTTATACATTTGTAGTAGAACTAGTGGGAAATACTTTAAACATTGTATCATGATAACAATAGATACTAAGATACAATGTACTATTTTTTAAATGAAGGTTGTAACCTTCCTAATAATTGTGATGACCTTATAATCAAACCTCTCTCTTGACTATTTGATTTTCATAACGAAGTAATAAGCCGTTTATTTTTAAAATGAAGGAAGCACTCATCAATTAAATTTTTTCAGTGGCTGAAAATGTAAATCAAGACATGTTTGTTCATGTTGCTGTGTAGTTGCAGGATTAAGTAATATATAGGTGACATCATCTGAACGTGTGAGTCAGTGTCTTTATAAACTTGTCGCCCACATAGATATTTTTATCTAGATGACAGTACTAGTGCAAATTGATGTATCAATTTGCATATCTAGTTAAAAGATGTACTATCTCACAACAACTCTAAGAAAATTTATTATAATTAATTGTTAACTCTGTGAGTCCAAATGTGATATGATAGTATCGCCTTTGTGCTATGAATATAATTATATGTACATGATGACAAATACTTACTAAATGCAACTATGACACATATAATCATCTCTTTCCAAGATGAATAAAGATCCGAAAGCATTTGTTCAATTGTATCCCAACTATTAAGTAGATCATAAAAATCTGTAAAAACCTTACTAGCCAACTCCTTTGCTTTAGTAGGAAAGCATCTATTTAGAAGTGGGAATGTTTCATAAACTGGTAAGGTTGGGCAGGGTCCAAAAAAGTTGTGTAATTCTTTTATATTTGTAACATTATTTGGATTTATATCATATCTGCACAAGTTGGATCCTGTATCTCTATAAAATTTTTGTATATCTGCTAGTGATTCCATCTTCTTATTGGGACATTCTTTAACACATATTTTAAGAGATCTCTGCAATTCTTTTACATCCATGAAAAACAAGTATTTCTTATCCAGTGTACTAATACCAGCTAATGGAAAGTTTATCAACTTCTGATTACTTTTTACTCCACATGTATTACCAAAGGAATCAAACCCATTGATTACTCTCAGAGGATTTCCATATACGAAAGATATAGCAGCAACGATTATCTAAAAATAAATATTGTAATAGTTGAATTAAATCTGTGTTCAGTAATAATATAGGCAATATAATAAATATCTCTTTGTAATAAACAATTATTAAAATAAGAGTAAACTTACCATTAATATCCAAAACAAAATATAAATAATAAGCCACAACACATCGGTACAGCCTTTCCTAGGCGTTTCATTTTGTGGAGATATTTCACTTTGGGCGCAACCCATGATGATAAATTTAAGGTGTCGTATAACACTAGATTTACAAAATATTTTTCATTTGTAATAAAGCCTAGAAAGTCATTTTAAACTTGGAGACCAACGCGACGCGGGTATGTACGCCTTCTGTTTATAAATTTACTAAAGATGCATCTTTCTCATTACATAGTGTTTATCTATGGTCTGTGGTTATTCAAGGGAGGCAAGCAGTGACTCACAGACTATATAATTTAGATAGACCCACTGACCTCTATAAAGCTAAGTTTAGACTACGACAGAAATTGCATCATTAATTTTTGTACTGTTCACACTTTTATGTAACTTATGAGTCTGAGTAGTGTCTCTATAATTATAAGTGTACGGAAATTGTGCCCGAGCTGTTCATACTTCATACGCATAATGCCAGTAAGTGATGCTCGGTCAGCGAGACAAGTTTCCAAGCCAATTCACGTATTTAAATGTGTTTACTTGCAGTGCAGTTGCAGCTAAGTTTCGATCAAAACAGATCTTGTTGTATTCACATAATTTTGACAGCTGATGTTTCAGATACAAAAACCGACATAAAACTTAACTGCGACTGCATACGAACTGCATCAAAACACGATCAAGTTCACGTCACGCGAGCGCTTTAGAGTATTCTACTGCTGCGCGTTTTATGTGCGTGATTCAGATCGCAACTTGATCGGTATTCACCTATTCATTTGACGTTTTAAATGACAGTTCAGTCCGATCAACGTGAAACGTTAAACGTGCGATTCCATGCGATTACTTAGTGAGTAAATTAATTTCTCTCATTTGGCCACACCGTGGGTAAATTTAACTGATGTAATGGCCCAAAAGCCTAAAGGCCATGTCAAAAGTATTACATACGACTGACGTACAGTTGACGCGCAGCACACGCGCAGTTTACGTGCAGCTCACGCGCAGCTAAACAATTACAAGAATACCATTTTGCATTAAGACGTAAACTTCATTGCAACTGCACCGCAACTTGATCGGCGCGTCACGAAATTACGTGAATTAGCCTACAGTGCGTCGAGATACTACGTGAATTGCCCTATATAACAAGTACTAGTACCATACAGGTCTGTATTTAAACCTCAGACCAGTTATTGTACTGAAGTTTAGCCGAAGAACAAATACGTAACTTACTTATAGTGCGACATACGACATAAAAGAGTAGACATTATTTATGAGAGAACTGAAAATTTCAACATCTTGCAACACTACACATTAGTTTACCAGGACAAACTGTATTTTCGTAACAACATTAAATTGTTTGACAATAATATTATACCATTCTACACATACAAGAATAAAGTAATACGTACTCGTTCTCGTGAAATCATTTATAATGTTTTCATGCCGTGTTTAGCAGAATTTCAAGCCAGCAAAATGTAATCCAGTTTGGACAATGTCTATAAACGTGCGGCGGATTTTACCGGTATGTAAGTATTATATCTTGTATTAAAAGTGAATTACTACCTAGTACTATATAAAACTAATGAGATTTTTTGCGAATTCCTAATTATTTTCTATGATTTTCCACATAGTTTAGGTTATGTTTACAAATAGAAAATGGACATTATTATTACTGATAACTAAACTTTAATTAATAATCTTGACACTTTTAACATGTTTTACAAGCACCTAAAGAGTCGCCCATCAAAAAACTTAGACAACTTTAAGAAATGTGCCATTAGGCAAAAAGTAAATTTTTATACAGTAAGGCAGCGGTTTCCAATTTTATTTGGCCATGGAACCCTAATTGATCATACTTGTTTTGGCGGAACTCTAGCTAATACAATCATTTGGTATTTTTACCTGAAAAGTTACCCGGGAGTTTTGAAAATTGGTAGTTTTATAGACTTTGATGTGCTCTTGCCGAATTTCAATTTTGCCACCTCCTACCTTTGCGGCTCGCGCCGCCGTATTGGGAAAATGGCACCTGATAGCAGTTTTTTGACAATATATCCTTTCCAACCCATTTTATGATAAAATATTTTATACAAAATTTAACTAGAGAAAAATTCCTACAATTTATGTATTAGCTATTTTTTTCTAGAATCTGTAGTTTTCGCGTACGAGCGCCGTAAACTTTTATATTTATCTACACCTACTCCACCACTCCTACACCTAGACATACATCTCCGCAGGCCAACTCTACTGCTACACGTGTAGTAAGACATTTAAGACCAAATTCGATCTAGCAAGCTATATTAGGGCTTAAAATACAAAAGATTCATAATTTCTGAGATGCTCGTCATCGAAATCTGCATGCGCCTTTTAAGAAATTGAAGAAAAAGCATTGTTCTCGCACAGTCTATAAAAGCCAAAATCTTTCGTATCTTCAATACAGGTTGAAGTAGTCGTATTTTTGTGTCTAAAGTTTGGATCTCAAACATAAATTATTATGTTTAGGATTTTGCTCTTCATGCACCGAAGCAATGCTGTTCGAAGTTTCAACTATTATGCACTCACCATTGCATATCGAAATCATAAATTTGTACTCACAATCTGGCGGCACTGGGCATAGTATAGTTATTTTACGTAAATAAACGAAAATCACCTGTCGGTGTAGATGAATGAAAGTTTACGGCGCTTTTACGCCAGAACTATAGATTTTTACAAAAATAATAACTCAGTTTTTTTAAATCTATTAATAGGTACATTGTATTTTATAGGAGGTATATCAATAATTATTATTATATTATTAGCTTTAACTTCTGTTAAAGTATTAAGCAGGTCCAGATAATTAATATTTCATAACAAAACTTCAGTTGACAATCAAGCTTCGACTCTATTGAAAATCGACGCGGCAGGCAGGCGCGCTACTCGACGCCGCGGCTACCGGCAGCGCTCAATACACGATATTATACACGAAAATTCACGAAACTGACCGGAATAAACCGAACGCCGCCGCCGCGCGCCGGGCGATACTCGCGCGTGCGTGTGATTTAATTTCAAGTATGGCGTAGTAGTTTAATCGCTTAAACCGGGTACTTATCGACGTGCGAATGTTATAGGTTCAATTCTCACACAGAAAATAAATTATGTTTAACAGATTTTTTGTGTTGAGTATGTTATACGGCAAAAGAGTAACCGTATGAGTCTTTTAAAAAAAAGTGCTGCTTATATTTATTTTTCGATAGTTAAATTCAAAATAATCTATGTGATGTATTTTATAAATGATCATAACTCAGTAAATTTCAACAGAGACTAAATACTAGGCATTGCACAGTTGTTTTCAAAAATCTGAACGCTAGATTTTATGTTATTTTATATTTACAATTATAGTGAAATATAGATAACTAACTGCCAAAGTAGAATTCTAAACGCCAATGAGTTATTTTCAAAGTACCCGAACATCAATCACAATCGCATACATAATGAAATATATTGTTTTATTAATACTTTTTAAAAGGCATTTATTAAAATTATATGAAAAAAATATATACAAGGTCAAATTTTGATAGCAACACGATATATTCACGAAAATCCGACCGAGTAAATGAGAATCACCAAAGTGTGATCACGCATTTCGGCACACAACACTATAGGTAGATAACTTTTATTTTCAAGGTTGCGCACATATTGCATCGGCTCGTTTAAATATGTTCTATCCGTGGTTAACAGTCGGGTACCTATTTTAATGTCACAACGCCATCTCTGATGAGCTGTTATCAAATAGCATAGAACTTGTGTACTTGTTATGGGTAGATGGCAGCAGTACCAAAATAGCAAGTAGAATAGCCAGAGTTAGGCTGTCCAAGATTTTTGTATGGGATTGAGTATCTGTACTAGTATAGTATTATATTATCTGTGCCCTAGGACCATTGACTTCAATTCGTAGATCTGTCTACGCCTCAATTAGAGGAATGACATATTTGACGTAATTAACGTCAAACTTTAGGATCACAACCGCAGCTTACAACTGTCAATTAAGAAGGTTCTGAAAAATATAATCATGAACACAAAAGTCTTGTTAAATTTAAAGTCTTCGTTACAGGCTTTTTGTGCAAAAAGATATTTGAACAATAGCCTTAGTAGCGTTACTAAGATACATAGAGATATCTACCCAAGAATGTATCCTACGACGGTAGTTTTGCCTGATGGAGCCTCAATAAACATTAGATATCATGAACCTAGAAAAATTATTAAGGTAAGGTTGATAATTAAAATATAGTTGTAAAAAGTTATTTGTAATAGCTAATCTTAATGATAGGCAATTAAAATAAAATTTAAGGTTATGTAGTGAATTCTATTCAACTCCGTAGTCTCTGCCTACCCCTCTGGGAAACAGGCGTGAATCTATGTATGTATGTATGTAGTAAATTCAATGCACTGTTTGGATGAGTGCTCAAGGCATATAATCATGTTTATTACAGGTATTCAATATCTTAAAATTCTTTTCTGTATCAAGATAAACATATTTCTATATACATCTGTTGATAGATACCAGTGTTTTGTAACACAATTCAGTATACATAGAATTTACTATTGATAAATTGTCTTTCTAAATAATTATTTGCATATAAATTGTGGTGACAATATTATATAAACAGTTAAAACAGCTGAGGGTCAATTCTTATAATAAAAACTGTTCAAAGTTGAGTTCTATTGTAGTATAATAAATTTCACAACAAAAATGTGACCTGAAATGTAATGTAAATGTTTATTATAATTAAGTTGTGTACTGTCTATGATATTGAGACCAGATCAAGTTAACTCTGTTTTGATTCGTTTTTATAGTTAGAAATTCTAAATCTTTTTAAGAGGTAAAATTAATCATCATCGATTATGTATTTTGGAGACAGAAATATAAATAAAATTTCTGGGTTACTTATTTGTTTACAGACTATGTTTTCCATTAGGCAATTATTTATTCAGCATACTATGTACTATCAACTTGAGTGACGGTTGACCACTCCTAAGGTTAAAATTGCATAGCAGGCCAAAACTTGTTTGAGTTTATTACAAGGGTTTTTTTAAGGGCGGAGTCACTTAAAGTCAACATGTGTAAGCGACAATTTTTCTGAAATGGTCAACCGTCGCTCAAGTCGTTAATACAGTAAAAACCGGTTATGTTTATGTTACAGTTACCACTAGATTTGTCACAGCTGACTGAGGAAGAAAAGAAAATGAGGTTAGAGAAAAGAAAACCAAAGAAGAAAGTTAAAATAACTGATGACATTGATGATGACTTCAATGCTAATAAATATTTGAAATATATGAAAAAGAAAAAATGATGATTTACTACTGTAGATCTATGTTGTTAGCTTTTATTAGAAATATAATTTCAGTTGTAATTATAAATAATGAGTAAACTGCTGCCTTTCATTAAAGTCTCTTTTCCCTTTTATATCATTCTTATTTAGTTAGATAATCAGGCTAGCTATTATTTTTAGAATTTTTATTGTCAAAGTCAAAGTCAAAAATCATTTATTCACAAGTCACAAGTAACACTTAAACGTCAAAGGAGTTGTGGCGTATGTATATACGCACAGGCAACATAATATAACTTTACGAGAAACCTGGAATCGAACGGAGCATCGTACAACTAGCTGCGCCGATACCAAGCGACGCGCGAAGGCGGTCGAACGGAGCATCATACGTCTAGCCGCGACGATATCAAGTTTCTAACTGGTGACGCGCGAAGCTTTCCTCTGCCTTTCCGTGTGTATTCTTCTCACCTCCCTGGTGTGGGGGGTGGGGAGCCTCTTGGAATGGGTTTCCTTGAGGCGGTCTTCGTCGCGGCCCATTGCTATGGGCCGGTCATTGGATTAATCCGCCCTCGAGGCTAGCCAGCCGGGTGAGTCTCCATTGGGAGAGGCCCAGCTAGCCGCCTGCGAGAGGGCGGCGGTTCGCCTTCTGTGTGGGGTAGAGGTGATGACGCTCCGCTCGAGGTGGCTGGTATCAGCTCCCGAGCGGAGCGTTTCAGCCTCCTCTTTAACCACTTGGTGGTGTCTGGATGGGGGAGGGGAGCGATGTTGGTCAGGTGGGTGTGAGCTGAGCAGTCCGCTCGCTCGAACATACCCCCGGCCAACCTGCTCACAAATCCCTCGATCGGTGCCCATTTGAGGTCCCGGTAGATGGTCGCGTTTCTGAGGTACCTGGGTGCGTCGACCGCCCAGCGAAGACAGGTGTTCTCCGCTGCTTGGAGGCGCTGCCGCGTCGACCTTGCTGTCAAGTTGTACCAGGCCAGCCCCGCGTACGTGAGGCGCGACCTGATATAGGTTTTGTATATTGCGAGTTTCGCTCGCAGTGGTAGTCTCGAGGACAGCAAGGGACGCAGCCTAGCCCGCGCTGCTTGAGCCTTCGCGGCGGCCGTCTGCACATGTTGTGCCATTGACAGGGTTCTGTCAATGGTGACGCCCAGGTACTTGACCGTCGGCGACCAAGGGATTTCCTCTCCCATCAGCTGGAGGCATGGTGGTGGGTGTACCCGTCCAGTCATTTGCATTGCTTGGGTCTTGGACACGTTGCACTTGAGCCTCCACTTTTTCAGCCACTCCGGGAGCGCTTCAAGTGTCTGGCTCATCTTTCGTGCAGCGTGTCTTGCATTTTCGGAGCTGGATAGGTACGCAGCATCGTCGGCGTAGAGGGCCAGCTTTACAGTGCCCACCACCGGGATGTCGTCGGTGTAGTGGGCGTACAGTGTGGGAGAGAGGCAGCTCCCTTGTGGGACCCCGGCCTGGATGGTCTTCTCCTCTGACGTGGCATCCTCGACGGCCACGTGGAAAGTTCTTCCTTTAAGGAAGGAGGCGATGATCGCGATGAGCCGCCGTGGGAGCGTGGACGTTGACAGTTTGTGGATGAGACCGTCATGCCACACCCTGTCAAACGCCTTCTCCATGTCGAGCATCGCGGTCACCGTGTATCCGCCCTTGTTCATCCACGTGGCCATCTCGCCCAGTACACGAGTCAGCTGCAGTGTGGTGGAGTGTTGGGCCCTGAACCCAAACTGTTCGGACCTTGGTGTTAGGTGGGGGTTCATCCTCACCAGCAGCAGCCGCTCGAAGACTTTGGACGTCGTCGAGAGGAGAGTTATTGGTCGGTAGCTCTCCGGCTTCCTGAGGTCCTTGCCGGGTTTCGGGAGTACAATAACCCGGCCCCGCTTCCAGGTGGTCGGGAAGTGGCCGGTCCTCAGGATGCCGTTGAACAACTGGGTCGTCGCCAATAGTGCCTTCCGGGGAAGCCATGCAGCGCCGAGTTGGGAATACCGTCCTCACCAGGCGCTTTTCGGGGCTTAGTCTGTCAGATCACCGCGGCTACCTCTTTCGGGGTCACCAGCAGTTCATCCTCTGACGGGACGAGGGGCGACGAGAGGTAGGCCCGGACTGAGGCCTCTACCTCTCGTATGTGTTCCTCGTCCTGGACCTCGTGTGGAGTGAACTGCTGTTCGAGACTGCACGCGATGATCTCTGCCCTGTCTGTGGCTTTGTAGCGCAGGAGGCCGTCCTGCCCAAACAGGGGGCGCGTGGGGTTGGGCTCTATTGACAGCTGCCTGCAAAGGCGTGTCAGTAAGGGTTGGTCATCCTCGATGCCAATCAAGTGGTTCTCCCACGCGTCTCCCCTGTGTTCCCACAGGGCGGCATTGAGCTCGTTGGTGAGGCGGTTGTATGTGGTCTTGTCCCGAGGGTGGCGGCTTCTCTTCCAGGTCTTCATGGCCTTTCGCTTCTCCTCAAGCAGCCTCCGAAGCGGTACGGGTATGGGTTCCCGTCGCTCGGAGTATGGTTTAGTGCTTGACGAGGCTCGAAGTGCGGCCTGGATAGACCTGGAGAGTTCCTCGGCGGCTGCGTCGACCTCCTCTGGAGTGCGGATAATAGCTGGCCGATGGAATTGGGCCATCTCGGACACAAAGATGTCCCAATTCCTCGTTGTTTTTCCTCTCGTCGGCTTTACCATCGCTGCGGGTTCCCTGAACACCAGCAGCACCGGTCGGTGGTCTGATGGGAGGTCCAGCAGGACTTCTTGCGTGGGGGGGGGCTGTTAGTCCCTTGTGGACGATGATGTCCAGCACGTTGTCAGCGTGGTGCCCCGTGGGGTCCAGCCTGGTAGGCTCCCGGGGGCCGGCTACCTCGTAGTGGTACGTGCTGGCGTCTCGAAAGAGAAGCTCCCCCGCGCGGTCACTGCTGGCGCAGTGCCATGCTGGGTGTTTGGCGTTCAGGTCTCCCGCGATGATGGTGGGTGTAGAGGGGAGAAGAAGCCCACGAATCTCGTCCGCCCGGAAATTCGTGGTAGCCCCGGTCCCTGGAGGGCGGTAGGCCGCGTAGAGGCGCATCTCCCGTCCGCCGACTTGGACGTCAACACCGAGATCGTAGACGGTGTTGAGTCTTTTCGGCTCGACGAGTTGATGCACCACTGACCTCTTCACCAGGACAGCAAGTCCCCGGTAGGCTACGCCTGCCGGCGAGACCTCATCTTGCCGGTATACGAAGTACCCCGGGATCTTGAAGGGGGTGGATGACTTCAGATGGGTCTCGCTTATTAGCATGACGTCGACTTGCTGTTCCTTGACGAAGAGGCGTAGCAGGCCTATCTTCCCTTTCAAGGACTGGGCGTTCCAGTGGACCACCCTTAATGGTTTATCCATTGAGGGGGATGGACTGCAGCATTCCGGTGGTGTCTATTTCGCCTGCCTTCACTCGTTGTGCGAACAGCGAGAGTAGGGCGGCGAGCTGGTTCCTCTCCGCGTCATTGCTGACGGCGGAGGTGACGGCTGCAGTCTCCCCCGCTTTGGTCGCAGGAGGGGGGACCATTCCGGGCTGCTTCTTCTTCCTTCTAGGTTACCTCGGGCGTTTGATCGCGCCCTTGGCCGCCGGGCCGTTGGCTTCCGCCATTAGCGAGACTGGGGCGGATTCGCTGATCGTGTTGGGGTGAGCGATTACCTGTGCTGGGCCGGATTTGGGTGTAGCGCCACCCATTCTACGGTTACGCGCTTCCCGTTTGTAGACGGGACATGCAGGGTTGCTAGCCGTGTGCTGCCCCTTGCAGTTCACGCAGGACGGGGGTTGGTCCCTCGGCCTTGGGCACTCGTGGGCATGGTGTCCGCCACCGCACCGCACACTGGCTAATGGCCTGTGGCAGTTATGGGAGCTGTGGCGGAATCCCTGGCATCGATGGCATTGGGATGGGCCCTTCTTGCCCCTCCAAGCCTCGATTACTACGTCAGGCATGAGGAGCACCTCATTTACCGCGTATGCGGCCTGTGCGGCGGCTGGCGATTTCTCTACTTCCGCGAAGAAGATACACCCCGGTCTGCCTGTACGGGCCCGGATGTGCTTAGCGTACTTGACCGGCACTCCCTTGCCAGTCAAGTCCGTGGTGATCTCCTCCGCGGGGAGGCCGCGAATGGCGACCTTGAGTGGCCTTTGGTTGGCCGGCGCAATGGCGTAGTAAGGCACCTTTTCCTGTCCGAGGTCATCTAAATACGCCTGGATGACCCGGAACTCCTGGTCATCTTTGGGCGTAAAACGGAAGCCCTTTCCGTAGGGTCGCCCGTTGGGAGCGTGGCCGAGTTTGTCAGCCAGCGCTTTGAAGTGGGCCGTCCAGTTCTCCAGACGGTCCACCACGAAGACTGGCTGCTTCTTGGCGGCGTTGGTGGTTGTAGTCGCGGGTGCGATAGTCTGGGTCGGCTTCGGTCTCGGCGTCGGCGCTGCTGCCAGTACGGAGGCTGCCGTCCTTGGTCTTGGAGTAGGCTTGGGTGTTGTTGCGGGGGCGGGTGCGGCGGATGATGTTGTTGCCCCTGTCGCCTGCGCCGACACCGAGGTCGACGTTGTCGGTGCAGCGGGGGAGGGTGTGGCTGCACTTCCCTTGAGGGGGAGGGTTCCCCTTTGGGTGTCCTGTCCGGTAGTGGAGGGTAGGGACTCGCGGGAGGACGAGAGGTCCTCCTGAACGTCCATCTCTCCGTCTGGTGTTACTACCTGGCTGGCAGGGAGCTCCGGTGTCGAGCGGCCGTAGGGGAGTCCTCTTCCTCGGCGGACAGGGAGTCCTCGATGTCGGCCCGCTTGACAGGAGGGCTACTTCTGCCTTCCTCCTCGCGTGCCCTCTTTTTCGGAGCGACGCTCGTGGATGAGCTAGTGGTGTCGGTGGCAGTAGGCGGCGGTCGTTTCCCCGGGAAAACTCCCGAGAGGTGCAGTTCGGCCAGACGCAACGCGGCCCTCTCCTCTGGGGTGGTCTCATTTAATTTTTTGCCACTGAGCTGGAGGTCCACAGTGGCGAAGTACAGCTCTAGCCAAGTCTGCAGTCCTCGCGAGACTCCCTTAGTGATAAGGGTGTCGCAAAGTCGGCGATCTTCGTCGACTTTGCGGCGCAGGGACTGCAGATCTTCGGCCGAGGCGTGGTGGTTGGCGTCAGTCACCGTGAAGTTAAGGTCGGGGTTTGGCGCTGGTGCCAGACCGACCTCTTCCACACGGCGAGGACATCACCACGCCGGCTCTCAAGTGGAGGCAATCCCCGCGCAGGACCACGGTCCTGGGCGCAATTTCTTAGTTTCTATTTAATATTTATTATAAATATTAAATATTAAACAAAAGCGTTAAAATTGCTTGTTTGGTTCGGTGCCCGTGCGTACTGAGCGGAGCGTAGTCGGGACGTCCGCTCCGTGCGACGATCGCGGCCGTCTCTCTGCCTTTTATACATGGCATTACTTTTATACTCGCGAACAGATTTCCAAGAAACCATTCGTAAATGTTAGATTTTTGTTTACTTGTCGCTGATTGGTGAAAATGTTTATTGTACACATTAGTGTTAGCGTAACTTGCATGACTAATAAATGGGATATAAGATAGGTGAAAAATTGTAAATATATTCTCAGTTGAATCAGTCTGCGTGTTTCATTATAACCCTAACGGTTAGCAGCTACGGACCTGGCTTCTGCCCGCCGGCTGGTAACGCGTTAAATTGGTGACCCCTGACCTCTCATCGTTCTAGTGCTGTTGTAATATCGGTTCACTGAACCGACACCCAACATCTGTTGGTTTTCGGCCAAATCTAGACGTACGAACACGCTACCTTATCGTCATGGCACAAGAAAAAGCTGAAGAATTCACCGACAAACAGTCCATGGGCCAGCCCGCTTCACGTCGTTAAGAAAAAGGATGGTTCGCTACGCGTGTGTGGCGACTATAGAAGATTGAACGCCGTTACAGTACCCGATCGCTACCCTATTCCGAGAATTCAAGATTTTACGTACCAGCTACATGGAAAAAAAATCTTTTCTAAACTAGATCTCAAAATGGCGTACTTCTGGATACCTATTGAAAAAGAAGATGCTGCGAAGACTGCCATAATAACTCCCTTCGGCCTCTTCGAGTTCAACTGTATGACGTTCGGCTTACGCAACTCCGGCCAAACATTTCAACGTTTCATGCACGAAGTACTACGAGGGCTCGACGACAACGTATTCTGTTTCGTCGATGATTTACTAGTGCACTCAGAAAACCCAGAGGATCACAAGCGTCACTTACAAAAAGTTCTCGAACGACTCGACAACTACGGCGTCACTCTAAACATCGATAAATGTGAGTTCGGCAAAGACAAGATACAGTTCCTCGGTTATGAAGTTACACCGGACGGAATCAAACCCACAGAAGAACGCATTCAAGCCATAGGTACTTACGTTTCCCAAACCAACTACAGTGCAAGAGTTAAGAAGATTTTTAGGCATGATCAACTTTTACCGTAGCTGCCTACCCCATCAAGCCGAATACCAAAATTTACTTAACAAGTATCTACACAATAGCAAGAAAAACGACAAAACACCTATCCAATGGACACATGAAGCTGAAACAGCCTTCGAACAATGCCGACAAAGCATTCTCGAGGCTACTATATTATCGCACCCGATACCTAACGCTCCGTTATGCTTACTCACCGACGCGTCTGACACTAGCCTCGGCGCAGTGCTACAACAAAAAATAGACAACGTGTGGAAACCACTCGCCTTTTACTCAAAAACAATGAGCGAGACGCAGAGAAGATACAGTGTATACGATCGCGAACTTCTAGCAATGTATACAGCTGTTAAAAACCTACGCCGACTGATAGAGGGCAACGAACTCACCATATGTACGGATCACAAACCATTGACGTACGCTCTAACAAGAACGCCGAGTCACAATGACACACCGCGTAAAGAACGACAATTGCATTTCATAAGCCAATACTGCACTAACATCAAATACATTCACGGTGATAAGAACGAAGCCGCCGACGCGTTATCACGTATCTCAGAAATCGAACTACTCAACGCAACGATGGACTACGATAAGTTATCTCAAGAACAATAAACGGACGCCGAGCTACGTGTTTGCATGAATAACCCCTGACTGAAGTTTTCCCGCTTAAACCTACCGGGAGTCAAACGGCCTATTTGGTGCGAAACATCGACAGCGAACATTCGACCATACCTACCATTGCCTTATCGTGTCGCAGCCTTCAAAGCACAACACGAACTAAGTCACCCCGGCGTTCGTACAACAAGAAGAATAATGACGACAAAGTTTTTCTGGTCATCTATAAACAAAGACGTAGGTATATGGGCCAAGGCGTGCATCAGCTGTCAACGAGCGAAAGTTCATCGACACGTCATTAGCCCGCTCGGTGAGTTTCAACAATCATCTCGTTTTGAACACCTGCACGTGGACATAGTTGGGCCACTCCCACCATCAGATGTCTATAGATACATAGTTACTATGATTGACCGCTGCACTAACTGGCCAGAGGTAATACCTACTCGTGACGTTACCGCCGAAACGGTCGCGAAGGCCGTGTACGAGGGATGGATATCGCGGTTTGGATGTCCTCTACGACTTACTACAGACCAAGGGAGACAGTTCGAATCGTCTTTATTTCAAGCTTTAATGAAGAAAATAGGCGTCACTCGAATACGTACTACTGCATTTCACCCGCAAGCTAATGGAAAAATCGAACGATGGCATCGATCTCTGAAAGCGGCACTGATGGCAAGAGCAACCGATAACAGATGGATCAATGAATTACCTACAGTATTACTAGGACTTCGCACCGCCCTACGTGAAGACTCAACCGTCAGCCCGACCCTGATGACATACGGATCTACGTTACGCGTCCCATCTGATTTCTTCGCGCCTACCAAGCCGAACATTGAAGATGCGGAATTTGTCCGTCAGCTGACTGAAACAATGTCGTCATTATCACCAACATCAACAACGCAAGCGTCAAGGTCAAACACATTCATATACAAAGACCTCGGGACATGTACGCATGTGTTTGTGCGCAACGACATCGTGCGCAGACCTCTCGTACCACCATACAACGGACCATATCAAGTACTTCAACGCAGTACCGACGGCAAGCACTTCACAGTGCAACTTCCGCTTCGCACCGCAGTAATTTCAATCGACAGATTGAAGCCAGCCCATCTACTCAACGAGGAAGACTCGCTAGAAAACACAACATTAACAAACACGCCCCGGACACATCACCCACACCAATGCGGACAGTCTCATTACAGTCATCACCTTCACCGCGAAATTCGTACGTCACCAGATCCGGCCGCGCGGTGAAACAAAACGTACGCTTCGCTTAGGCGGGAGTGATGTGGCGTATGTATATACGCACAGGCAACATAATATAACTTTACGAGAAACCTGGAATCGAACGGAGCATCGTACAACTAGCTGCGCCGATACCAAGCGACGCGCGAAGGCGATCGAACGGAGCATCATACGTCTAGCCGCGACGATATCAAGTTTCTAACTGGTGACGCGCGAAGGTTTCCTCTGCCTTTTATACGTGGCACTACTTTTATACTCGCGAACAGATTTTCAAGAAACCATTCGTAAATGTTAGATTTTTGTTTACTTGTCGCTGATTGGTGAAAATGTTTATTGTACACATTAGTGTTAGCGTAACTTGCATGACTAATAAATGGGATATAAGATAGGTGAAAAATTGTAAATATATTCTCAGTTGAATCAGTCTGCGTGTTTCATTATAACCCTAACGGTTAGCAGCTACGGACCTGGCTTCTGCCCGCCGCCTGGTAACGCCTTAAAGAGTTAATGAGTTTATTAAATTTACTGGATTTACATTTTTGTTAGTTGCAAGGTTCAGGCAAACGGTTGAGCCTATGAGAAGATACCTACAAGAAACTCAAAGCCACTCTTTTGAATTGCCATCAACTTATAATTTCAGTATTTTACAACTCATCTATGAACCAGGTGTTGCAGTCATTATGCTATAGGTCACTGTCCATATAAAACTAAATTCTAAAATAAAGAAAAGTTAATAATCTATATATTAATACGTGAAGCAAAAACTTTGTACCTACCCCTTTTTACGAAAATTACGCGGACGGAGGAGTATGAAATTTGGCTTAGTTAAAGTTTATATGGAGAAGGAGGGGCGAATCCTAATATTTATACAAAATATGTATTAGAAATACATTAAATTAATGGGAAAACACTACACGCACACAACCATGCATTTGACACACGCAGTCGAATCATGTTCGTAGTATTTCGGCATTGTTCGGTTGATGTAATACATAATACTATTCTTCGTACCTAACTATGGTTACATATATAATGACATAGATCAGCAGTATCTTACAGGCAACTTTTGGGAGGATTGGAATGATATATACTATTTAATATTATAATATATTTATGTATTTATATGAAACTATCAAACTTAAAATTTAAATCAATCACGGTCGAATTTCGAATGTTCGAATTAGGCGACCACTAGTATTATGTAAGAAGCATTTGAGGTTTGAAATAATATTTATCATTATGTAGCCATTTGTAATAGACAGTAGTATGGCTTGTGACATGAAAAGGCAGTTCGTGACTAAATGTAGTTAAAACAAAATGTACGTTAATATTTATAACGTTTGTTTAAAAGAAAAGAAAAGTACTATAACATCACAAAATAAACACGAAGTACCTTGACATAACTAAATTGAATTATATAATACATACATTGTTTGAATCCTGTATGGAACAAGCAACTAGTTCCATGAATTTTTATCATTTAAGTAATTATTGATTGAATTATAGCCCTTCCGGATAAGCTGACTTCTAACAGCACTTTTAAATTTAAGCAAAGGTAAATTTATAATGTCAAATGTTTTATTAAAATAGCGTATACTAGGACCCGCAAATGGATTGTGAACTTTATGTAAACGATAATACGGACCTACTAAATTATGCTTATTTCTAGTGTTTAAGTTGTGAATATCACTATTTTAGGGAAACTCGTGGGCCTAAATTATAAATCCTACGTACTGCACGTTTTAGAAGAATGAAAATTGTTTCAATATCAGTTGCCTTACCCCACAACAGTATGCCATAGAACATGACGCTGTGAAAATAACTAAAATATACTAGTCTCGCAGTATCTACATCAGTAAGCTGTCTTACTTTCCTAACCACGAATGCGGCTGAACTAAGGTCTCTCTGCAAGACACTTGAGCATTTGAAATTTGCGCCCCACTGAACTATAACATCTAAAGTAATGCGAAAATTTTGGATTGTACAAATGTTACTGTTTCATTATTTAAATTAACGTTTATGCTAGGACTATTTACATAAGGCAAAGTAAACTTAATACATTTTGTTTTTTTCGAATTGTGTAGTAAATTATTTGCCGTGATTCCAGGATTTGCGCGAGTGAAGAATTAACATCCTGTATATTAGGTGCCTTACGGTCTACCTTAAAAATCAGCAAATAATACAATGTCGCAAAATTTCTGGACGAAGAACGGCAAATCATTCACGTACGCTAGAAACAGAGAGGGTCCTAAAATTGAGCCCTGTTGCACGCCCATTGCGACTGATAATCCAGAAGATGTACTTCCGTTGATTTCAACGTGTCGTAGTCTATCGCTTAGGTAAAAACCAACGAGGTCGAGAGCAGCATTTCGAATTCCATAATGCCTGAGCTTTCGCAATAACGTTTGATGTTCAGTTACAGTCGCAGTCAAACGCTTTTGAGAGATCACAGAATACGCCAATGGCATCTTGCGAATTTTCCCGAGCAGCAAAAATATGTTTTAAAAGTGTAACACTCGCATCTATTATAAATGGATCCTTTCTAAAACCACATTGTTGTATATGAAATAAATTGTTTTTGTTTCGTTAAAGTGGCTCTCTAATTGCTGTAATATAATTTTCTCAAATATTTTACTTATAGCAGGTAATATAGAAATCGGTCTGAAATTACATGGATCACTTTTGCATCCATTTTTAAATAATGGTATTATATTGCAACATTTTTTAACGCGTTACCAGCCGGCGGGCAGAAGCCAGGTCCGTAGCTGGAGCTGACTTTGGCTTGGTGGGCGCGAAGAAATCAGATGGGACGCGTAACGTAGATCCGTATGTCATCAGGGCCGGGCTGACGGTTGAGTCTTCACGTAGGGCGGTGCGAAGTCCTAGTAATACTGTAGGTAATTCATTGATCCATCTGTTATCGGTTGCTCTTGCCTTCAGTGCCGCTTTCAGAGATCGATGCCATTGTTCGATTTTTCCATTAGCTTGCGGGTGAAATGCAGTAGTACGTATTCGAGTGACGCCTATTTTCTTCATTGAAGCTTGAAATAAAGACGATTCGAACTGTCACCCTTGGTCTGTAGTAAGTCGTAAAGGACATCCAAACCGCGATATCCATCCCTCGTACACGGCCTTCGCGACCGTTTCGGCGGTAACGTCACGAGTAGGTATTACCTCTGGCCAGTTAGTGCAGCGGTCAATCATAGTAACTAAGTATCTATAGTCATCTGATGGTGGGCGTGGCCCAACTATGTCCACGTGCAGGTGTTCAAAACGAGATGATTGTTGAAATTCACCAAGCGGGCTAATGACGTGTCGATGACCTTTCGCTCGTTGACAACTGATGCACGCCTTGGCCCATATACCTACGTCTTTGTTTAAAACTTTGTCGTCATTATTCTTCTTGTTGTACGAACGCTGGGGTGACTTAGTTCGTGTTGTGCTTTGAAGGCTGCGACACGATAAGGCAATGGTAGGTATGGTCGAATGTTCGCTGTCGATGTTTCGCACCAAATAGGCCGTTTGACTCCCAATAGGTTTACGCGGGAAAACTTCAGTCTGGGGTTATTCATGCAAACAGGTAGCTCGGCGTCCGTTTCTTGTTCTTGAGATAACTTATCGTAGTCCATCGTTGCGTTGAGTAGTTCGATTTCTGCGATACGTGATAACGCGTCGGCGTCTTCGTTCTTATCACCGTGAATGTATTTGATGTTAGTGCAGTATTGGCTTATGAAATGCAATTGTCGTTCTCGACGCGGTGTGTCACTGATACTCGGCGTTCTTGTTAGTGCGTACGTCAATGGTTTGTGATCCGTACATATGGTGAGTTCGTTGCCCTCTATCAGTCGGCGTAGGTTTTTAACAGTTGTATACATTGCTAGAAGTTCGCGATCGTATACACTGTATCTTCTCTGCGTCTCGCTCATTATTTTTGAGTAAAAGGCGAGTGGTTTCCATACGTTGTCTATTTTCTGTTGTAGGACTGCGCTGAGGCTAGTGTCAGACGCGTCGGTGAGTAAGCATAACGGAGCGTTAGGTATCGGGTGCGATAATATACATAGTAGCCTCGAGAATGCTTTGTCGGCATTGTTCGAAAGCTGTTTCAGCTTCATGTGTCCATTGTATAGGTGTTTTGTCGTTTTTCTTGCTTGTAGATACTTGTTTAGTAAATTTTGGTATTTGGCTTGATGGGGTAGGCAGCTACGGTAGAAGTTGATCATGCCTAAAAATCTTCTTACCTCTTGCACTGTAGTTGGTTTGGGAAACGTAAGTACCTATGGCTTGAATGCGTTCTTCTGTGGGTTTGATTCCGTCCGGTGTAACTTCATAACCGAGGAACTGTATCTTGTCTTTGCCGAACCCGCATTTATTGATGTTTAGAGTGACGCCGTAGTTGTCGAGTCGTTCGAGAACTTTTTGTAAGTGACGCTTGTGATCCTCTGGGTTTTCTGAGTGCACTAGTAAATCATCGACGAAACAGAATACGTTGTCGTCGAGCCCTCGTAGTACTTCGTGCATGAAACGTTGAAATGTTTGGCCGGAGTTGCGTAAGCCGAACGCCATACAGTTGAACTCGAAGAGGCCGAAGGGGGTTATTATGGCAGTATTCGCAGCATCTTCTTTTTCAATAGGTATCCAGAAGAACGCAATTTTGAGATCTACTTTTTGAAAAGATTTATTTTCCATGTAGCTGGTACGTAAAATCTTGAATTCTCGGAATAGGGTAGCGATCGGGTACTGTAACGGCGTTCAATCTTCTATAGTCGCCACACACGCGTAGCGAACCATCCTTTTTCTTAACGACGTGAAGCGGGCTGGCCCATGGACTGTTTGACGGTTTACAGATTCCCATCTTCATCATCTTCTCAAATTCTAGATTCGCAGCTTTGTATTTATCGGGCGGCAGAGGGCGCGGCCTTGAATAGATTGGTTGGCCTGTTGTTTCTATGCGATGAGTTACGTTGTGCTTAGTCGGAGTTTTGAGTGACATGGGTCGCAGTACGTCGGGATATTCTTTCAAGATGTCGTGATAGGGGTGGTGGCTGAAAACGTATACGGCTTCCTCGGTGCTATGTATTTTGATGGTGTGTACGCTAAGGTCGGTAATGCGGTCGATGAGTTTTCTTTGATGTAGATCGACAAGTAATTTGTGCTTCGCTTAGATATCTGCGCCTAATATTGATGTTTTCACGTCGGCCACGGTAAATGTCCATTTAAAGCTTCTGCGTAGACCTAGGTTGAGTTCGAGTGTGCGCTCACCGTAGGTACGTATCTCTGTACCGTTCGCAGCAAACAGTTTGTAGGTACTTTGAATCGGCTTCACGTGTTTCTTATTTCTTGCGGCTAATACGGATATGTCGGCACCCGTGTCGACTAGAAACTTCTCTCTGCTGTTAAGATCGATAACGCAGAGGCGGTAGCTTGGTTTGCTAACATCGACGCCCGCCATAGTCGATGTATTTTCTAGTTTTCCTGCTTCTTTTTTGGGTACGGTGATTCGCATCTACGGGCTTCATCTCCATAGCGCAGGTGGTAATAACACAGCCAGTCGGGATCGCCGGGTTTGCGGTTTGAGCGGGCACGGTATCTCGAGTTCGATCGCGATCGGTTGTTGCTATGCGAACGAGTGGTGCCATTGCGATACGACGCATGTTATTGATTGGTTCGAATCTCGGCGATCTCCAGCGTTAGTTTTTCTATTTGTATATAGAATAGGTCGAACTGTAGATTTTCTGTAGTTGGATGAGTTGGGCAATGTAAACACGACGGGCTTGATGTGTGCGCCGGCGTAGAGGTTTTAGTGTGGACTGCGGCGACTGTTGCGGATTCGAAATGTTTAACCATTTTGTCGGCCATCACAGCTAAACATTCTAGCGACGATTCGGTGTTCACGGAGAGTACAGCGCGGACTTGTGCGGGTAATTGGTTGAGCCACATAACTTTTAGAGCTTCGTCGCTTAGTAATTTACTGCTCAAATCGCGCATCTTACGTAATAACTGGCTGGGTTTCATGTCGCCGAGTTCTAGGCCGCTGAGTAATTTCTGTAGCTGACGATGGTCTGATTCTTGGTACGTGTGTATGTACTTGTTGGTCGATGGCGGGTTTAATATGATGTCGCCGATTTGTTCGAGGTCGCTACAGCCTAGCAACGGGACGACGAGGTTGAATTTATGTTCTTCTCCCATCTTGCTGGCGGCGACGGCGGCTTCAAACTGTGCGAATCACAGTCGTGGGTTTTTACGCCAGAATGGTGGTAGACGTGCAGGCAGTGAGATTGTAGCGACATCACCGTGGAGAGGGGTCGTTACTTGCTTGTCGGTGAATTCTTCAGGTTTTTCTTGTGCCATGACGATAAGGTAGCGTATTTGTACGTCTAGATTTGGCCGAAAACCAGCAGATGTTGGGTGTCGGTTCAGTGAACCGATATTACAACAGCACTAGAACGATGAGAGGTCAGGGGTCACCGATTTAACGCGTTACCAGCCGGCGGGCAGAAGCCAGGTCCGTAGCTGGTAACCGTTAGGGTTATATTGAAACACGCAGACTGATTCAACTGAGAATATATTTACAATTTTTCACCTATCTTATATCCCATTTATTAGTCATGCAAGTAACGCTAACACTAATGTGTACAATAATCATTTACACCAATAATTATAAATACATTGGTCAAACCAAGAGGAACATAGGCACCCGCATAAAAGAACACATAGCTGACGTAAAACACAAACGCTCGTTGAAGTCTGCTGTGTGTGAACATGTACAACAGGGGACCAACCACTACCTGAGATTTGACAAACCACAGATTCTCGCTAAAGAACACCGATTCCTACCAAGGATGCTTCGCGAGGCTATTGAAATCAAAAAACATCCCAATTTCAATAGAGAAGATGGTTGGAATGTACCACCAACTTGGGATCCAGTACTTCAAATAGTCAAACCCAAGAAGAAACAAACCACAGCTAGACTTCATGATACTTTGAGCTCATTCTGCGTAAATAGAAACACCAATAATTAAATTATGTTCGGGTACTTTGAAATAACTACACTGGAACATTGAGACAGCTACCATCTTAGTCTCCCCGTGACCATGGCTGCTGAAAAGCAACCGAAACGTCGGGGAAAGTGTAAACCAAAAATAAATATATTAATAGTTTAAATAATTTTATTAGCTTATAAATTAGTAAAATAAAATCAATAGTAGTAGTAGTGTAATATTTTCAAAATTTTGTAATTCAGTGCTAAATAAACAACGCGATAAAATCCGTATATAGTAGTTTAATTTCAATGAATAACATTCGCGTAAACAGAAGACAATATTATGTAAAACAGGTATCTTTGCAAAGTAGTTATTAAATGTTTTAGCTGCTTGCAAGTTATTTGAAATTATCTTATTATTTACATTAAATTTAATAGTATTATCACGCAGCTTGGTGTGTCCAGTTTTATTATTAATAATGTTCCAAGTAGCTTTAATTTTATTGTCGGAATTTCGAATTTACGTTTTTAAATAAAGGGACTTGGCTGTAACACAAGTCTTTCAATAATTTTGAATAATTTTCAAATATTTACTAAAATTTGGATCGAAATTATATTTTGTCATTCCATATAATGCATTTAACTTAGCTCTACTTGTATATATCCCAGGTGTTGCCCAATGACAAAACTTAACTTCTCTTTTTTCTTTATTTTAAAGATTTTGTTCTGTTCCAGTGTAATAACGTTACGCAAAGATCCATATGGTTCGTCTGGACTATTGCAATCTAGGACCATATTGACAACCTTGGCATTAATGTTATTATTAAATTCCTGTGATTAGATGTCATTGGTCTACATGTGATTATAGTTTCTTTTTTAATTTTATTTATAGGAAATACAACCTTTTGCCCACAGTGACCGGATGTCAAATCACTCAATATAGGTACTACTACTTAGAAATTGGCATTCGCAAAATATTGTAAGCTACGCGATGTAATTCTGGTTGGATCGAAAAATAAATGTTTTAAATTAAATTATATAAATAAACTAATAAGTCTTACAGAAAGAACTGATTGCTGAAGTAAATTAATATTAAAATTACCACACGCTACTATATGCCTATTACCATAACTTAAGCGTTTTAAAATATCCTCCATTACTGTTTCGAATACACTAAAGTCACTCTGCGGTGGTCGGTACACGCAAACTATGACATGTTGCTCCAGCTCCACACAGGATAATTCAACAGTGCGCTCGATAGAAAGATTTGCTATATCAATTCTTTCCTTACATTTAAGATGATTACATACATATATTAGAGAGCCACCATGTATAGAATTATTTCTTACAAACGTACTTATAAGTGTATAATGTTCATTATTAAATATTAGTTGACTACTTCATAACCAATGTTCTGTTAAGCAACATATTTGAATGTCATGTTCTTTAAAAAATAAATCTAATTCTAACTCCTTGCCGGATAGACCCTGAATATTCTGGTGAATAAGTCTAACACTATGTGTCTGCCTATCCTTTGTCTCATCTAATAGTTTAAACTAATAGAAATATCAATATAGGAATTTGTAGTAATATTACTACTATGTTCTAAAATCTTCGCTACCGTACTGATGGTACCTGTGTCTCTAAATAATAATATAATACTTAAATGCTTATGTCTTAGCAAGTTGTTTTTTATAGAAATATGAAAGATGCATTGTATCTTTCATAAACACATCACAAACAGCTGACAGGTTCATTGAAATTAAACTACTATATATGGATTTTATCGCGTTGTTTATTTATCACTGTATTACAAAATTTTGAAAATATTACACTACTACTATTGATTTTATTTTACTAATTTATAAGCTAATAAAATTATTTAAACTATTAAATCTATTTATTTTTGGTTTACACTTTCCCCGACACAGTCTCCCCGTGACCATGGCTGCTGAAAAGCAACCGAAACGTCGGGGTTTATATAACATAAAGAGGATATTGGATATATAAGGAGTTATTTTAATTTAATGGATTTATGCTTAGTAGTACGATTGAGCTGCGCTTTTTATTTCATCCTCACCATCATAGGTAATTTTTGCAGACAAAGTTCTGTTTATTTAGCCACACCAGCTACAATTTAATAAATTTATTGAGACGTTCACAAAATAATCTTTTATATTATGGCGTTGGCATGTAAATTCATAATATGTTATCATTGTATCGCATAATAATTTTATTTTTGATCTTATGTTGTATTTTGAAACGTCTCATTTAAAAAAGGCACAGGTAGAATTTTGTATATATTTGAAGGTATTTAAACTTTCTTTAGATGGGTAGCACAGCCATTTCTTGTTGGTATTGTATTCTTTAATAACAGCGAAAGGCACTAAAATCACAAAATTCCACTAACACTTGCGCTTACGCCGTTTTTGTGAAATTTGTGAATTGTATTTTTATGATATGTCAGAAATGTCTAAATCCGCTTTGGACTCTAGGAAATTATGTAGATGGCAAACATCCAACTCTTAGTTTGAAGTTTTAAATTAATAAATCGAAGTCATATGATACTAATAAATCAATAAGTATTATTATGAAACAATAGTAATAAAATTGTAATTTTTATTGATTAACTTAAAATATTCTACAATCCATGTTTGACCAGTGACATCTATCGTGTTAAATTGCATAATACTAAGGAACCAATACAAGAATAGTTCTTAATTTGTCCGCTTTTGCGCTGCAATCACCTGTCAAATGTAGATATTCTAACTGTGATACCTGTAGTGTATGTGTGATACCACTGGTATACTCTTTGTGCCATATTGTTTGTGATTTTTTCATTGGTAGAATCTGGCACTAGGTCTTTTTAAGTTATGCTGGTATTTGTGCTTTATAAAATTATATTTTATTTATGTATCTATTCCAATTTGTAAGAAGAATTTAATATTTTTCACGTACTTATCTTTAATTAATATCACATCAATAATTAAATTTTAAAGTTAAAATAATTGCATACTATAGCGCCATCTGTTGACAATTTAAAGTACCTGGTAGTCAGTAAATAGTTCTGGGGCCAACTATTAGATAGCCACTCTTTCTTTACTTAGCTGTCAAAAGATATGTAGTGTCCCCCCTGGCGAATACTATACTGGTGTTATGAAACAGAATAAAAAGCTGACAACTTTGAATTAAATTTTAAAATTTATTTTGCCATTTTATGAACTAAAACTATCGTTTACCAATTACTTTTTGCCTAAGCTATCTCAATAGCATATTTTTAAATGTTTTCTCATCTAGAGTAATATATCCTATTTCATCATATTTGAGAATGTATTCATAAGTTTCTCTTTGATGTTCCATTGAATAGATTTGTCAACATCTGAGCTTTGACTTTGATAATGCTAATGTCATCCAAACAGTATGCACCAGGTTATATTGTATGCATTATGATTGCGTTTTTTCATGATTTCGACGACGTTTACTAATAAAGGATCTAGAACTATAAATTTGGTCTATCGCTCTTTAGTAGTCCTAGCTTAGTAGTCATAAAAAAACTGTTGGAGACCTAACCTAGGTCTATAAATATAATCCAATGGACTGTAAAAACTGGTATAATGTCTGTATAATAATTGATAGTTACAAAACAATAAAAAATGCACGAATGTCGGTAACGAAGTATGGTAGCGAAGTGAAGTGCATATAGATTAGAATATACAGTGAAGTGCGCAGGTGGAGCATCCGCCCCGCGCCACCGCGCCGACGCGCGACGTGGGACGGAAAGGCTCGAACGTCCTGCCCGGGGTTGAAGTCTTCAACAGATGGGAAGCGGACAGACGTTATTGAACGCCCGCAGCATGGTCCCCTTGCTGGTCTTCAATTTGACAACGCGTGTCTCTCCATCGCTGCCAGGGTTAGTTTCTATAACACGCCCAGTGACCACACTAGAGGCGGTTGTCCACTCTCTTTGATTAGGACGAGTGTCCCCATGAATAACTAGCCTGTGGAAGCGGTCCATTTAGTTTAGGTCTGGAGCAGAGAAACATATTCTAAATGAAAACAATTCCAGAAATTCTGCTTGATATGCTCTATTTGCTGGTAGCACTCCGGTCTCTCGATGGTGACATCAGAAATCTGTGGATGTGGAATTGATGTGTGGTCTGCCAATTAAAAATGGGAAGGAGGTAAAAAGGTTAAATTTAATAGATCAGAGGAAAGAGGGGTGAGGTTACGAGAATTTACAATAGCCTCTATTTGTGTTTGACACGTGGACATTTCCTCATACATAAGTGAAGTGAGTTAAACCTGGTATCCGCTTTAAGTAATGTTTGGTGGACTTAACTGCACTTTCAGTGATGCCATTGAAATGGGGGGTAAAATGTGGAATAAAAGAAATCTCTAAGCCTTGTTGCCCGACTTCAAAGTCAATTTCAGCATCTTGCAAAAATTGCCCTAATTCATTACGGGCACCTACAAAAATTGGTAACGTTATCTGACAAGATACTCTTGGGCTTGCCGCGACGAGTCACAAAACAGTTAAGAGTAGCCATATAACCCTTATTAGTCAGATCTGTAAAAAGCTCGATGTGCACGGCTTTAACAGCAAAGCAAACAAATATGCACAGGTATGACTTTATAAGCTTACCCACGCCCTTGGCGGTTGGGTATCAATACTAGGCCAGCATAGTCGACGCTACAGTTAAAAAATGGATATTGCAGCAATGTCCTCGAAGACCTATTATCGACTGCACAGTTTGTCATTTTAATCTAAAATATTTAATACTTGTTTGAATGTGTCTTTCGATAAATTTCTGCCACCAAGAGACCAGTACATCTGTCGAATATTCGCCAACAATAATTGAGAGCCTGCGTGTAAAAACTTAAGATGATAATGAATAAAAATAATTTTGGTAATATGATGTTTACTACACAATAATACAGGGTGTTTTACGTTGTATTCATAAGGAGGGTTATCCAGTCTCCCACCCTCACGTATGACCTCATCAGAATCTATGAAAGGACTCAATGAAAGAAGTCTGTTCTTACAAGGTAACAACTTGCCTGATTTCTATAGTTCATACTCTTTAGGAAACATTTCAACTTGAGTATGACGTAAAATAAAATTTAAATAATTATTAAGTTCTTCCACAGAGAGTGCACCTACAGCGTTGTCATGTTTCGTTTTTAAATTATTAATATATATACCCCAATAGACAAGTAATCTTTGTAACTTGTTAAAGTCAGAAAATTTTGTAAATAATGAATTGATGAATGTTTGATTGTGTGAAATTAAACTACTAAAGGATAAATGATTATGACCCAATGAATGATTACCAATGAAATGAGATGATACAATTTCAGGTAGATCTTGTTTCATGCTTTCATTTGGATATTCGGGCCATTCATTAGTCATTTATTCAATACAAAAAACTTTGTGTAGAATTAATTCCAAAATTCGGGCCTATAAATTTCAACAAAAAGACAAAAATACAGGACTAGTCCACCACAAGAACTTCCGCTGATAACGTCAGCCTTCAGCCCAGAAACGAGATCTGCCGGATTGTCCTTAGACGGCATGTAACTCCACTTATGCAGTGCTTTCTTGTATTTCGTTAACGCGATTACGAACAAATGGCTTCAATGAACTCGGCGTCATTGACAACCAACCCAACACTATGATTGAATCGCACCAAAACTGGCATCTGTTAATTGGCAAGGTAACAGATTTCAACACATTACTACACAGTCTTGCTCCAAGAATAGCTACACGCAATTCAAGTTTTGGGATAGTATATAGTTTTAAAGGTGCTACTCGATTTTTAGAAAACAAAAGTTGCACAGTCATCATTAATCATGGTAAAGTACTAACAAAGGAATCCCAGAGTCTTTGTATCTCATTTTGAATGCGTTTATCCTAGGCACACTTCATCATTCACAACTGCTGCATAATAATTTTAGCCTCGACAATACAAGGACCAACTAAACATAACGAATCAAATATCTGACCGATCACAGGTAGAATATGACGCTTAGTGACCTGTTTGTTGTTGCCGATGTTACTGGAAAACGCTAGAAAGTCCGATTCGCATAACCAATGAAGACCCAACGTTTTTGAAGATACGTTCCCACTTTCAGCGAAATTTAGTCTACACGTATCGCCTACGCTACCGATCATCTGACATAATATTTCGGGGCTGTTGGACTGCCATTTACGCAAATAAAAATATTCTGTAGCTAAAACGGAAACGACTTCCTTAGCCGTTGCTACCACCTATGAAATGGTGTCTCCACCAGCAAGACAATCGCCCACATAAAAGTCATGCACCATCGACTCTATCACCTTTTTGTTAGAAGCTGCAGACGCAAGACTTACCAAGCATTTTGTAGCTAAATAAGGAGCACTCGCTGTACCGTACATAACAGTGTTCAGACTGTAGGTATGTTTTTAAAGGTAAATTTTAATGGGTCGCTGTGTTGGTGTCAATAAAATTGCCCTATACATTTTTCCATGTCTCCAGAAATGACGTATCTGTGTTGACGAAAGCGTATCAAAATAGCAAATAGATCATCCTGGACTGTGGGACCTACCATTTGGATATCGTTGAGCGAGAATCCAGATGTAGTTGCAGCTGAGGCATCAAAGACTGCACGAAGCTTTGTGGTAGCACTGGACTCCTTAATGATTCCATGGTGTGGCAAAAAATATTCAATAGTAGGTACCACCTGAATGAGGTTTCCCTAATGTTTTTTTTTCGGTCATATGTCCCAGACGCTCGTACTCCTGCAAGAAAGTGACATACCTTTCTTTAAAGGCGGGATCACGACTGGAATCGACGCTCTAACGACAAAAAACGACGCTACACCGTATTGAAGGACTCGCCTAACACACTGAGGTTTTGCTTTAGAGGCATGGTAACTATGAATCGACCAGTTTGATCACGGATCGTTTTCAATTTAAAATTATGTTCACAAACTCGCTCTTCATGAGACAATAAGTATTTTGAAGAGAATGAATCAATCTCCCAAAATGTATTTAATGTATTATTAAGTTGACTTAGGGAAAGATAACAGATTTGTGACTGTGATGTCGATAGATGCGATGAAATAGGAATAGAACCTGATACTATCCACCCGAATTTGGTGTCACGTAAAGTAGGCTGATTTTTAGCTCAAGTTATAAAAGCAGTACCAATACAACTCCAAAATAATTCTGCTCCCACCAGTATGTCAACCACTTCAGGACTGTAAAATAACAGGTCAGCCAACTGTACATTTGATGGAAAAGGAATTTTATCGACATCAATTCTAACAGACGGCAATACTTTTGTTATTACAGGTAGGACGAAACAATCAATACTAATTCTATAACTACTGCAGCATGATACTATCATTAAATTACAAGACTGTGTAGTAGTTGAAGTCTGAGTGTTGATACCTGTTACTGTGGAACTCATGCTGCGTCGAGGCAAATTCAGCTTATCGGCAAGTTGCCGAGTAGTAAAATTGGCCGTGCTACCATTATCGAGCACGGTCCTGGCGTTCACCTTATTGCCCCAGTTGTCCACGCCTTTCACCAATGCTGCTGTGGAAAGCAAAACATACGAAACAGTAGTATGGTGTATCGGTGTGTCGTTAGATAACACGACATTATCTGGAGTGCAAGTAGATAAAGACACTACTTGAACTGGGCATAGGGTCTTGGAAATTGGTAGATTTCGGTTTGTCAACATGACATTATGTTTCTCATTACAATGTTTACATCGCGATAATCTACATTATTTAGGTAAATGACCAAAGCATTAACGATTCACACAAACCTTCAACTGTTTTGCTTTAGAAACCCGACTGTCAACAGACAACTTACGAAACTCTTCACATGTGTACAAAAAATGATGTTTGTCACACAATGGACATTTAATAGGCAATTTTTCATATTGTGTATAATTCTACTTAACGTTTTGATTAATGGTAGCAACAAATAATTTAGGTTTAGATTCCATTATATTGTCTTCTGTTTACGCGAATGTTATTCATTGAAATTAAACTACTATATCAAAATTTTGTAATACAGTGATAAATAAACAACGCGATAAAATCCGTATATAGTAGTTTAATTTCAATTTAGATTCCATTGTTCTACTATTACTATGTTTCATTGATTGTCTGTATTCTAACAAAAAAAAATCCTGCATCATTACTCATTAGTCATACTAACGGATTTGCAAAAATTTAAAATCTTCTTTCTTATGATATACACCGTAATTTCAACACCCATCTGCAGTTACTTCGTGGCCTGGCGGCGAAATCAACGTCATAGACGAGGCAGCAATTAGACACACGGCTCGAACCCCGCCTTCAAAAGTGTCTTTTTGTAAGTTCTCAAATATTATTCTATACCGACCGAATCAAGATAATATTACCAGAGGGCACTACTGAGAATAGTAAGAAATAAAAATAAACATACCAAATAAAATCATCATAAATATGGATACATTTAACAACTTAAACATGCATCGAAGACGCTATAAATCAACCTCTCTAACTAATCTATCGCTAACGACCTCTGACGATAAAAACACGATTCTGGATACAACAAGGCTGAGCATACCGGACACTTTCTGCGACAATAGTAACAGCGATATAATTAATAACATGAGTCAACAAATTGAAGAACTTAAGATGCAATTGATGAGCGCTCACGAGGAAATAGAAAACTTGAATAACGAAAATTTTCGCATCAAAAACGACCTCCAACAATCTATTAAGTCTGTGGAAACATATAAAAAGGTCTGTCTTACACCTGATAGAAAATCTAGCACACCAGCATCAACCCGCAAAACCAAGTATGACAAACGCCACAATCAGTCTTCACGCATCTCAACTCCTATAATACAATCCAAAGCCGATAAACAAACACAAACCTCCAACTATAGCAACTCATCGAAGCAAACAAAGCAAGGTCAGACGCAAATCTCACAGCATAATATTGCTAACACAAATCAAGGCGTCAATCCACTAACAAAAAAGAATAAACTGTACATCATTAGTAGCGGCTGTACAAAAGGAAGTCTACCATTAATTGAAGAATGCTACTCAAGCCACTTTACATATTGCCATCACATCCTACCAAATGGTTTCTTGAGTAACATAGAATACAAATTAAAAGATTTTTCAATGGATGACTACTGCTTAATTTTCATCGGAGAAAACGACTTGAAGGATAATTGCTATATAACCTTAATGGATACCTTAAAAAATACATTGATTAATGTTACACATACAAATATTGTTATCTGTGCTCCGACATACATACAAGGCGCGTTAATATATAACTGTAAAGTAGAAATGTTTAATAACATTCTCTGTCTACACATAAAAAATAATAAGTATGCATATTTTTTCGACAGCAATTACACTTTAACACATGATATGTTTTCTTACAACACAGGCAAAGTAAACAAGTATGGATGGAGAAATGTATTTAACCGAATCTTGTCAAACATATTCATAGATTACGATTTATTTTCGGTAAAAGACAAACTAAGTAATACGGTATGCATTCCACTCAATTCCGACGAAAATAAATCACTGTCGCCAAAGAAAAATGTAGAACCGTTTTTTCTTGTATAACTATATTTATGTAATGCACCAAAATGTCAATGGTCTAATAAGTAAATCGGATCTATTAGGCCTGCACTTAAATGAACTCTTAGAAGATGGAACATTAATAGATGCCTTATGCATAACAGAGCATAACATGAAAAAGGGGGACCAACAACATTTAAATTTGCCTAACTATTCGCTAGCAACGTCCTACGAAAGACTGGATAGAAACGGAGGATCATGCATCCTAGTAAAAAATACGCATGAATACGAAATCATTAACGTCAGAAAATGGGCCGTATTAAACCAAATAGAACCATGCGCGATAAAACTTTCTACCCACTCTATCGTAATTATATGTATTTATAGACCACCAAATAACACTAAAGATAACCTTCTAACGTTTTTTGATAATCTACATATGATGCTTGCAGAAATAAGCCTCAAACGTAATAATAGGATTGTGCTATGTGGAGACTTTAATATAGATATGCTGAAATGTAATAAAACGTCCAAAACCTTCCAAAATATTCTACACAGTTATAATCTTGTCTTAGGTATTCGTTCACCCACGCGACTTGGCTCTGGTACCTGCATCGACAACATTATCCACAATGTTAGAGGTAGCAGGTGTACAATAAAAGAACTAGCAATATCGGACCACACAGCACAATTATTAAAATGTCGTGTTAAGAAAACATACACGCTTTCCCACTGGTTTATTCATAGACGCGATTACAGTACCGAAAATATCACAAAATTTCAAAAATGCATACAAAATCTAACGTTCCATAATGCATATGAGTGTACCGATCCCAACGATGCCTTCAATGAATTCCATGACCAGTTTAAGCTATTCTACGATCTTTGCTTTCCAGTCAATAAAATAAGGATCTCTGTACTAAAAAAACCATCATGGATAACGACGGGTCTGAAAAAATGCTCAAAACGAAAGAGACAAATGTTATGGGAATATCGAAAGACCCCCAGTACAGAAAATAAAAATAAACTCAAAACTTACACTAACAGATTAAAATACATAATAAAGCAAACCCAAAAGGCACAAAATAACCATACTATTAACAATTCTGAAAACAAATGCAAAGCTACCTGGAAAATTATCAATAAACAGAAATTAAAACATCCAAAAGAAGGAATAACAAGCATAAAAATAGACAACAAACTTATAAACGACCCAGAGGATATCGCAGAAAAATTTAACGAATATTTTATCAATCAAATCGAAAATCAGACCAGCAATAATATGAATAATACTTTGACATTTAATAATTTTAATTCAATATTTATGACACCTACTGTACCGATCGACATAATTAAAATAATAAAATCCCTTAAAAATACTGACAGTGCTGGAAATGATGGCATAACTACAAAAATAGTCAAAGCTACGTCGAATACTATTGCACCAATACTTAGTCACATTATAAATAACTGCATAGAACGCGGCATTTTTCCAGACAAACTAAAAGTTTCTATAATTAAACCTATATTTAAAAAAGGTGACATGCAGGACCCAAGCAATTATAGACCCATTGCACTTATACCTGTGCTCTCTAAAATAATTGAAAAAGTAATACACAAATGTTTATACTCCTATCTAGAATCCAATAATATTTTAATTAGTGAACAATACGGCTTTAGGAAGAATAAAGGTATCAACTCCGCTATATTCAAGCTCATTGAACACGTACTAAATCAAGTCGACAATAAGTCACCTATCATTGCATTGTTTATGGATATGTCGAAAGCCTTCGACTATGTTAGCCATAAAACACTTTTAAACAAAATTTATAGATACGGAATAAGAGGCAACGTATTTGAACTAATAAAGTCATATCTCACAAATAGGGAACAATTTACATGCATAACCAAAATTTGTCCTTACACTAGAACAAAACGGGTGTATGCTTCTAATCTTCGCAAATGTCTATTTGGGGTACCCCAGGGTAGCGTACTTGCACCCTTACTATTTAACATTTATATTAATGACATGCCCAAAACTATTAATTACCCAATAATATTATTCGCGGACGATAGCACTATATTATTCGCAGGAAAAAATTATGATACATTCGAAACTGAAATAAATGACAACCTGAAACGTATTATAACATGGCTAACCGAAAACAACTTAAAAATTAATCTTGGAAAAACTAACTACATTTCATTTGAACAGAAAACAAATAACATAAAACCTAATGTTAAATACAATAATAAAACTATTACTGAGTCTAATCATACAAAATTCCTTGGAATCTGGATAGATAGAAATCTAAACTGGAAAACGCAAGTAGAACACATATGCAGTAAACTGACTCAATATTCCTATGCCCTGTATAACTTGAGAAAGGTTGCAAGCCTGACAACACTGTTAACCGCATACCACGGATACGTATCATCTACTTTGCGCTATGGACTTATATTCTGGGGCTACTCACCAGACAGAGAATTGGCATTCAAAGCCCAAAAAAAATGCTTACGAGCAATATGTGGCATACAAAGCACAGAAAGCTGCGCACCGCAATTCAAAAAGCTCCAAATACTTACACTTCCGTGTCTTTACATATATGAAGTAGCCTCATACGTCAAAGCCAATATACATTTGTATGAGCACCTAAACAGTGCCCGTAATAAACATAGAGTATGCACCAAACGATATAAAAAAGCCATATTGACAAAAAATATACTAGGCATGGCACCCAAAATTTATAATAAAATACCTAAACGCATCATAGAAATAAACAAACTAGACCTGTTCAAAAAATGCCTTAAGGAGTTGCTAATCACGAAATGTTATTATACGGTTGATGAATATTTGAACGAAAGACTGTAGGCCTCATACATCCGATATATTTAACGTATGTAAATAACAATAATGTAATATTGCAATAATTCCAACTGCATGCTTAAATTTCTTATTTTCCTAAAAATTGTACGCTCTAAAGCAAAACATAGTTGGACACACACACTACCATTGTAACAACCCTTAATACCTATGTTTACAAATAAAGAATTTGAATTTGAACATTTCCAATAAATCAGCCATTTTTGTAATGAAAGAACAAAACTGAGCCAACGTGGATGGTTTTTCTATCGTGTGTATACGATGTTCCTCCCAATCTCTACTAGTGACAGAATCTAATTTAATGGACTCAGTAGACTCGTTCAATGTTTTCAACGCTTTAATGTTTTTAATTAGAGTCAACTCTTTAGAAATTCTTATTATTCTTATTTACTAAAAGCCGACTATTATAACGATCACATAACAAATTCCAGACCATTTGATGGTGTTCACTATTAAAATCAATATTTTAATTAACTCTAGTGCATCGTCGTAAAGCGACGCACGGATATAGTGAAAGGGGCATGCCAAGATGCCATAGTAATTTGGGCCACAGTGCACTCTTATAAAGGCTAGTGATAATAATAGTAAGCAATGCCAATAATTAATTAGCATAAGAAGTGATTTACAAAAAACTTGGCATTTTAAAGTTATCAAATCTTCTTATATATGTGCTTTTTTATTTTACACATTATTTTAATTTATTTATGAGTACAATCTAATAAGAATGAAATAAAACAGAATACATTGCAGTTTTATAGCCTATAGGAAAAAGTCGTCGAAATAAACACCCGTCACAATGGAGTTGCAAAACAAGCAATGATATTGACATTTACGTTATTCGGCGTTATACAAGTTTGAGATGGTGTTGCCATTGTAGTCAAACTTGTACTACGATTATTTGCATTGACAAGGAATCGAAGCCGGTAAAAATGAAGTAAAAATAAATAGAATGAATGAATACTGTTATTAATTTTGATGAGAAATAGTTTAATGATTTACTATATAAAAATGAGTACAATCAGATGTAAGTAATTGTCGCGATCCGAACAGAGTAGTGGTCGAATGTCGAGTGTCCGTCGCCGCATGCCAGCTACGACCTCTGCGCATGCGCAAGGTTAAAAAACAACTTAGGTCGGCACGTGTAAGGCGGCGGCCCAAGGCGCATAAGCGGAGCGGTTTCGTTGCGGTGTGGTAGCGGATGATCGCCACAGTACTCCCCCCGGGAGACCGTGACTACGGGCGATAATAGTCCGGAAAGCGCACTCTTCTACCGCTGGACGTCCGTTTGATGTCAGCTTTGGCCTGTTCAGCTGGAACCTGGGCAATCTGGGCATCCCTCGCGATGTACGCCGGTTTCAGCCTGTCGATGGACACCGTTACAGGCTTGTTTTTGACGTCCACGGTGAAGTACTTGGGTTGCCGGTTGACAACCTTATAGGGACCAGCGTATGGTGGTTCCAAGGCTCCTCTCACGCGGTCCTGCCGAACAAAAACGTGTGATGTTGTGTGTAAGTCGCGTGGCACGTAGAATGATGACGTGTTGTGCCAGGCAGTTTGACGTGGAGACAGCTTCGCCATGTACGCGCGAAGACGCGTCGCGTACTGTGTGACGTCAGCAGTCAGGTAGTCGTCATCAGGGCACAGGAACTGACCGGGTAGGCGAAGGGGCTCGCCGTACACCAGCTCGGCAGCAGATGCTTGGAGGTCGTCCTTCCAGGCACTGCGCATGCCTAGAAGAACCAGTGGCAAAGCTTCGGTCCACTGCGATGCAGGAGCGTGGCACATGAGCGCCGCCTTGAGTTGGCGATGAAGGCGCTCAACTATGCCGTTGGCTGCTGGATGGTAGGCTGTCGTACGGAGATGGCGCGCACCAACCAAGGCAGTGAGAGCCTTGAAAAGGTGGCACTCAAACTGGCGGCCACGATCTGTGGTCACCCGTTCAGGACAACCAAACCTGGCGATCCAGCCAGACACGAGGGCAGCAGCACAGGTCTCGGCGGTGATGTCCCGAAGCGGAAATGCCTCAGGCCATCGTGTAAACCTGTCGATCACGGTGAGGCAGTACCTATAATCATAAGACAGAGGTAATGGCCCTATGATGTCGAGGTGTATGTGGGAGAACCTCGAGGAAGGTGGAAGGAATGAGGAAAAGGGAGAAAAGGTGTGACGGGAGACTTTAGAAGTTTGGCATTTATCGCAATGCCGTGTCCACTCTCTACAATCTTTACGAATCCCTGGCCAAACAAATCTTTGTGTCACCAGTCGCACTGTAGCAGAACTGCCAGGATGGTGTAAAGTATGTAGCATCTCAAAGACTTGTTTGCGAAATTCGGGTGTTACGTACGGACGAAATGTAGATAGGGAAGTATCGCAGTAGACTGGTATGTTGCTCGACTCAGTACGTACCTTGCGCAATCTTAAGGCTGCACCGCGGGTAAGTAGCTCCTGCAGCTCCGGATCACTCTCCTGAGACCGCGCAAGAGACTGGTAATCAATTGTGCTGGCTATCTCCTCAACTCTTGACAACGCATCTGCGACGACATTATCCTGGCCAGGTATGAACCTTAAATCGGTCGTAAATTGCGCTATAAAATCGAGATACCTGTATTGTCTGGGTGAGCATTTGTCTCTGTTGAGCGAGAACGCAAATGTTAGCGGCTTGTGATCGGTAAATACAGTGAACGGCCTAGCTTCTACCATATGTCTAAAGTACTTGATGGCTTCGTACACTGCAAGTAGCTCGCGGTCGTATGGGCTATATTTCTTTTGAGAAGTACTTAATTTGCGTGAGAAGAAAGCTAAAGGATGCCAATTATTGGTCCCATCCTTGCGTTGCTGTAGTACAGCTCCAATAGCTACGTCAGAAGCGTCTGTAACTAAAGCAAGTTCAGCGGATGGATCAGGATGAGTAAGCAACGTAGCCTGCGATAGGGCAAGCTTGCAGTCATTAAAAGCTTGTGTCAGCTCTGGAGTGAGTGTGATAGGCTGTGAACCTTTGATGCGTGGTCCAGCTAGGATGTTAGTAAGCGGTGCTTGAATATGAGCGGCATGAGGAATAAAGCGACGGTAAAAATTAAGCATACCAAGGAAACGCTGTAGCTCCTTGACTGTTTTCGGCATAGCAAAGTCCTGGATAGCTTCAACCTTTGTTTCCAAAGGCTTAGTACCAGCTGCTGAAACCTGATAGCCAAGGAAAGTTATTTCAGAGAGACCAAACTTACACTTAGAAGTGTTTACCAATATTCCATATTGACTCAGGCGTTCAAATAACTGACGTAGGTGGTCCTGGTGAATTTCTGGAGAAGTGGAGAAAACCAGAATGTCATCGATAAAACCGTAGCAGAAATCCAGACCTAGAAGGACTTCATCGACGAATCTCTGAAACGTCTGAGCAGCATTTCTTAACCCGAACGTCATGTACGGGAATTCATATAAGCCGAAAGGTGTGGTGATGGCAGTTTTGGGGATATCAGCGCAATTTACAGCAATTTGATTGTATGCCTTCACCAGATCGATGGTGGAGAAGATTGTGCATCCTGAGAGCTGCGAAGAGAAGTCGTGGATGTGTCGTACAGGGTACCTGTCAGGGATGGTACGTGCGTTGAGTGCACGATAGTCACCGCATGGCCTCCATCCATCATCCTTCTTCTTCACCATGTGCAGAGCAGAAGACCATGGACTGTCCGACCGTCGTGCTGTGCCACAAGCGAGCATATCCTCGAACTCCTTTTTCGCTGCTTGACAGCGGACCGGATCGAGACGACGAGGTCTGCACGAGACTGGTGGACCTGGAGTTGTCCTAATGTGATGCAAGGTGTTATGCTTTGGAGGACAGCTAACGCCGGCAGGTCTGGTAATGGTAGGAAACTCCCGTAGAATTTTGTGGAATTCAGTCTTACCAGTGACGGTTTTGAGTGAAGCGATGTCCTCAGAAATCCCGGAATAGACAGCAGCTACAGATAAGGATGTGGTACCATCGACCAAGCGCTGGTTCTTGCAGTCTACCAGAAGATTGTAGTGGCTCAAAAAATCTACGCCAATGATAGGCTTGTTCACATCCGCGATTGTAAAATCCCATATGAAATTTCGTCGCAATCCTAAGTTTAATTGTAAGCATGCAGGTCCATAAGTGTGTATGACTGTATTATTAGCCGCTACTAAGTCAAACTTGGACCTGGTACAGGGCGTCTTAATTGCAGATCGCGGAAAAACGCAAAGGTCTGAACCAGTGTCCACTAAAAACTGCATCTTAGAATTGCGATCGATGACGAACAGACGGCCTGATGTTAAGGGACAGTCGTGAGCCGCTACTGCCGACCGCCCTTGTTGTTTTCCGAGCGATAGGTACACGGCTGTCTGCATTTACGGGCGCTGTCACCATACGTGAAATGGTAAAAACAATGCGGATGGTCGGGTGGCGGTTGTCTCGGTTTAGAACGGCTGCGAATATTATTCTGCCTTTTCGAGCGAGACCTAGATCTAGAGCGAGAGCATTCGGATCGTTCTAACTTATTGGTTAGTAAAGCGACTTGCCTTGTAAGCTCAGCGATTTGGTGTGCCATGTCGTTGTGGGATGACGCCGGTGAGGTACTTGCAACCTGTGGTGTAGACGGTGCAATCTCGTATACCTTGTCGGCGAGTTCACCCAGCTTGTCCTTGTCGAGGTCCATCTGCGTCGCTATAACCGTCTGTATATTCTGCGGCAACCTGCTAGACCATAAAGTTAATAAAAAATCGGCAGGCACTGACGGACCAGCCAAACCCGATAGGTGACGTAAAAACTGCGATGGCTTCCTATCGCCGAGTTCCTCATGCATGAGGAGCTGTTTCACCCGCTTCTCCTGTGAAGCTGAGAGGCGTTTGATAAGCTCATTTTTTAATTTTAAATATTTATCGGTGGCGGGTGGGTTGGTAATCACGTCCTTCACCTCCACGGCGTATTGATGGTCAAGTTGTGCAACCAAGTAGTAAAATTTTGTTTCATCGGTGGTAATGCGGGATAAGGCAAACTGTGATTCCACTTGTGCGAACCACAACGCTGGCTCTTCTGGCCAAAACGGAGGTACACGCACTCTGACACGCAACACCTCATCGCTAATTGTAGAATTCTCGCCACTTTTCACGCTCATTATGTTTGCACAAAATATAAAATAAAATCGCTCACCGCTTAAGGACCAAACCACAGTCAACGTAATCTCCGATTCCTTCGCCAGCAGATTCTTGCAGCGATCAGCACACGATCACGTCGCGTCCGGGTTACGCGTTCAAATCACGTCGGGTGCTGCACGATCACGTCGGGGTCACCAATTGTAGTCAAACTTGTACTACGATTATTTGCATTGACAAGGAATCGAAGCCGGTAAAAATGAAGTAAAAATAAATAGAATGAATGAATACTGTTATTAATTTTGATGAGAAATAGTTTAATGATTTACTATATAAAAATGAGTACAATCAGATGTAAGTAATTGTCGCGATCCGAACAGAGTAGTGGTCGAATGTCGAGTGTCCGTCGCCGCATGCCAGCTACGACCTCTGCGCATGCGCAAGGTTAAAAAACAACTTAGGTCGGCACGTGTAAGGCGGCGGCCCAAGGCGCATAAGCGGAGCGGTTTCGTTGCGGTGTGGTAGCGGATGATCGCCACACCATAATAAACAGAAAACCTCGATACATCGATAATAAACATTACTATATGTTAATCAAAGCAATCTTGGAAAGATAAATCTGATAATTATTATTAGATTTTGTTTTACTTTTGTATAACAATTTAAATGAACGATTAAAATAATAATTATATAATATAGCAATGGTAAATAACTATTTCGATTAATTTTCTATCAACATATTTTGTGTAATGGCAACATTTTCACATTAATATACTTGCTTCCAAGTTCTATTACATAATATGTAGTTTAGTCGTTTTCTTGTTAAATATTTTAGAAAATATTGTTACGTGCTGGGTTCGACGGATAAGAATACAAAACAATATTACCGAATAAAACATGTTTTATTCTATCACACAATTAACTTTAATACACAACAAACACTATACTACACTTTTCCACTGTAACTGCTTCAAACTCCGTAGTATTTTCGCTTCCGTTCGCTTCGATGAACACTTGACCGCTTACGATAGTAAACTGACTCGGCATCATCAGTGGTTCTTCTCGTAGACCCCTACGGGGTCTCGGGGTAACCAGACCAGGCCGTGGGCCTGTCTTGGTGGTGTTCGTCGCCGTCTGCTAAAACAGGCGGGTCACTGGGGTGGTCCCGTGTGGGCCCGTTGGTCAGTCCGGGTCGTCAGAGCCTGTGGGTAGCGCAGCTAGCGAGGCCCAGCCCGCAAAGATAAGTCTCCGCGGGCGACCAACATGCCAGCAGCGCTTGGGTCGTGTCCGATGGGTCCCTCCTGCGCTTGGCGAGGTCGAGCTCCTCGGGAAGGGTTTCCCGGGGAGCGCCCGTCAGCCAGCATCAGGGAGGGGTATCACGTAGGTCCGGTGAGGGTTGCCACGGAGACGAGGTCTCGCGGCAGGGCCATCCTGTCCGGCGTTCGCCGATGGTAGAGCGCAAGCTCCCGCAGATGGCGGGCGTGCGATCCGTCGGCGCGCACGAACAGGTTGGTGCTCAGACGTCTCACGAAGTCGTCCAAGCTCTCCATGCACAGGTCCCTGGAGATCGTCCTGTTCCGCACGAAGCGAGGGGCGTTGGTGATAGTGCGGAGCGCAAGCGACTGCTGCGCACGCAACCGGCGGCAGTTCGTCTCAGAGGTGAGAGCAAACCAAGCCGGGGCAGCGTAGGTGAGTCGGCTGCGGATGTACGTCTTGTACACGCCGAGCTTTGCACGGAGCAGCAGTCGAGACGATAGCACAGGTCGCAGGAGGGTCGTTTGGACGACGACGTTGTTGACGTGGGGCTTCATGGAGAGGGCGCGGTCGATGGTCACGCCAAGGTATTTCACCGTCGCGGACCATTCGATGTTCTCTCCCATGAGCTTCAACTGCGGCAGGGCTATGCTGCCCATGGAGATCACCTGAGTCTTCGCCACGTTGACCGTCAGTCTCCATTCCTTCAGCCAGCTGGGAAGTGCGTCTAGGGTGCGCTGCGTCTTGGTCACCGCGTGGACACCGTTCATCGATGTCGCGATGTAGGCGGCGTCGTCGGCGTACAGCGCGAGCTTAACGCCGTCGGTGACGGAGATGTCGTCCGTGTACCAGGAGTAGCACACGGGAGAGAGACAACTTCCCTGTGGCACACCGGCGTGGATGGGCCGCTCTGTAGACAGGGCGCTTTCAACCGCCACTTGGAAGCGTCTGTCTTGCAGGAAGGTGGCCACGATCCTAACTACTCGACGGGAATAGTGGATGTGGACAGCTTGTACAGCAAGCCGGTGTGCCATACGCGATCGAACGCTTTCTCCATATCAAGAAATACTGCGACGGCGCGGTCGCGTTTGTTGCGAGCAACCGCGATGTCATGCAGTACCCTCGCGAGCTGGTGAGTCGTGGAGTGTTCGGCGCGGAAGCCGAACTGTTCGTCGCGTGGCTGAAGGTGTGCCGTCATGTGCAGCAGTAGCAGCTTCTCGAATAGCTTCGATGTCGTCGAGAGGAGCGTGATGGGGCGATAGCTTCCCGGCAGTAGGATGTTTTTCCCCGGCTTTGGGAGCATGATGACTCTGCCTAGTCGCCATGTGGAGGGAAAGTGTCCGGTACGGAGGATGTCATTGAAGAGGCGCGTCAGCGTCGCGATTGCTCGCGGAGGTAGGTGACGCAGAGCTTCGTTGGCTACCCGGTCAGGTCCGGGGGCTTTCCTCCGGAAAGCCGTTCGGCGAATCATCCGCTGAACTTGGCCTGGGGTAACGACGATGGGTTCCTCTGTCGGGGCTATCAGCTGTTCGAAGTAAGACTTCAGCTTCCTCTCGACCTCTGCTACATGCTGCATGTTGAGAGCAGGATTGGGCTGGAACTGCGCTTCCAGGGAGCCGGCGAATATCTCCGCTCGGTCTTCGGCACGGTAATGTGGGGTTCCGTCACCGGCCAGTAGGGGCCTAATCGGAGTTGGTTTCCCGGAGAGTTGGCGGCACAGGCGGTGTATGCCCGACCAGTCTTCGCTAGCTTGCTCAATGGTGCGTTGCCAGGACTCCGCCGCGTTTGTTGCCAACGCAGCAGAGATCTTCGCAGCCAGAGCGTTCAGCTGGGACTTCATGGTCGGACATCGGGAGCGCTGCCATTGCCGGCGCAGTTTTCTCTTCCTCTCGATCATCGCCAGGATGAGAGCAGGGAGCTGTAAAGGCCTCCTTGCGGTCGCGGCGTCGAGCTTCGACTCTCGAAGCGCGGATTGAAGTACCGCGCTGAGATCCGTCGCAAGCTTTTCGACGTCGGCGAGTGTTTCTACAGGCAAGGAGGGCGAATGCTCAGCCATGTAATCGGCGAAGACCCGCCAATCTTGGCGTGATCGAGGGGGTAGTTGGATCGCCTGCGGGATATCATCCAGAGTCAGACACACCGGTTGGTGGTCTGAGATGAGGTGGTTGTCCAGGACGTCTAGATGTACAGCCGCGTCGATGCCGCAGGTGACGGCTATATCTATGACGTCCGGTGTGTGGGCTGCACAGTACGGGTAGTGTGTCGGGACCTCTGGTCCTAATACCTCGTACCCGTGTCGATCTGCATTATCCAGGAGGCGGCGGCCATCTGGGCAGATGGTGTTGGAGTTCCACGCCGTGTGCTTCGCGTTGAAGTCGCCGGCGATGACCGTGGGTAGTGGCGAGTCCATCAAGGTGTGGACATCAGCCACTACGAGTCGCTGTCGCGGCGGCTTGTAGAACGCGTACACACGGGTGGGCCGGCATCCGATGCAGATCTCTACGCCGAGGGCGTACGCAGACTGCAGAGCTGGTACTGACAGCGGTTGGTGGACGACTCTCCTCTTGACCAGGACTGCTAAGCCCCTGTAAGCAGTCCCTGACGGCGAGCGTTGGTCCTCCCGGTAGACATGGTATCCGCCAATCTTCCATTTGTCTACTGGTCTAAGGTGTGTCTCGCTGAGCAGGGCTACATCCACTTGCCGCTGAGCTAGCAGCAGTTTTAGTAGCCTGGTCTTCTCTGGTGACATCCCTTCGGCGATCCAGAAAAGCACACGCAGACTACGCAGATCTAGGACTGCATAGTTCTGCCATGCATTTGAGGATCAGAGGGATCGGGTCCCTTTTCTCCTGTAGTGCCACCAGCACTTGCTGTAGAGTGCCGATGACACTGGTGAGCCTTGGGTCCAGCTTGACCGCAGCCGGCTGAACTACCAGTGGCGGTCGGACCGTCCGCTTCGCCTTCGTCCCCTCGAGAGGGGCAGCGACCACGGTGGCCTTCCTGGGCTCATCCTTTCTAACAGCAGCCTGCTTTGCCTGCTGTGTCTGGGGCTTCACTTTTGTCTGCCTGTTGCGTCGCCTCTTGCGCCGCATACGCTCCTGGGGCGTGTTCGCGGCTGCCATGGGCGAGCTAGGGCCATTGCCGTCTTCGACTGCGGCAGGTGGTAGTGCGCGCTACTGTGCCCGCCTTCCTATTCCGGATCTCCCGCTTAAAAACCGGGCAGATGGCGTTGTTGGCGGTGTGCGCGCCGCCACAGTTGGCGCAGGTGGGCGGCTCCTTCAGGGGGCGTGGGCAGTCCTTGGCGGCGTGGGCTTCCCCGCAACGCACACAGGAAAGCGGCCTGTGGCAGTTGTGAGAAGAATGCCGGAACTGCTGACATCGATGGCACCGTGCGGGCCCTTTTTTCCCCCGCCATGCTTCGATGATTACCCCGGGCATACACAGAAGTTCGGTCACTTCGTAGATGCCCGGTGTAAGGTCGGCGGTGCGTGCTAGCTGTGCGAAGTACAAGCAACCAGGGCGACCTTGACGAGCTCAGATGGGGCGCACGTGCTCAGGCTTGTAGCCGAGCTCGGTGAGCTCCCGCTCGATCTCCTCTGGCGGCGTATTGTTCGGGAGACCACGGATGGCCACCTTGAGGCTGCGCTCGGTGGGGAGGGAGTAGGAGAACCAGGAAATTTTCTCCTTCGTCTCCAGGGAGTAGAGGTACCGCTGGATGGTGCGGTATTCCTGGTCCGACTTCGGGATGAAGCGAACTCCCTTCCCAAACGGGCGGCCATTCGGTGCATGCCCGAGAGCTTTTTTGAGCTCCCTGAAGTGCCGCGGCCAGTCCGGGAGTACTTCGACTACTAGGGGTGGGTAGCGGGGGTTGGGCGGCTTCTTCCCGGGAACAGCATCGGTTGTGGCTGCGGAGGTGGTGGTAGCTGTGGCAGCAGAGGTGGTGGCAGGTGAGCCAACGGTTGCGGCTGTAGCGGCGGTGGCAGTGGGCGTGCCGACCGCAGCAGCATACGAGGATCCCACAGTCTCCATCGGAGACACACTCGTCGCTGGCGGCAGGCTGAACGGCGGGGTCGTGAACAACGCACGTCGTTTCTCCTGTTGCGGCGGTGACGGGAACCGGTCCGGCGCTACCGTAGTCGGTAGGGTGGGGAAGCGCGGTGGGGGCGCCGATGTCTTCATCCTCTGTGGCAGCGGGAGTGCCGCTCGAGAGGGCACAACGGGGGACGGCTTGGTCCGCGGCCACCACACGGTCTAGCGCGGACAGCGCGGCACCGCGGGAGCGGACTAACACTCGCTTGGCCACACCGGTCGATATCGGCGGCAGCGGGCGAGTGGCCCGACGTGCGGACGGATGGCGAGGCGGGGACGGACGCGGCATTATTTGTCAGACGTCCCCGTGGATTTGTGCGGCATCACTGCGTCAGGCGGTATCCGAGCACCAAACCGGTACCCTCCGGCACAAAGCACCCACTGAACCGGCCCGCTGGGGCTTGCCGCTGGTGGCAGACCGGGGGCCGAGGACAGCAGTGTACCCCGTGTTATCCGAAAGGACTGACGCGGCGGTGCGCGTGTGCTCTATTTATACGCGGGTAAAGCGCTTCTGGAGTTTTCCAGAAAACGTCACACACGGCACGCAACAGCGCGATGATTTGAGAATGTGCCAGCGCTCTCTCCACTCGACTCGTACCGACAAATACGTAGTTCCGTAAGATGTCAATAAATGGTGCTGTAATAAATTATTAGAAGGGACTCGGGTCCATTCTAATAATTTCTAATAGTCTTCCCCACAGTGCCGTCAGATGGCACTAGCCGTAACAATATTACCGACCTCTACAGAATAGTAAATACAAGGAAAAACTAGGATAAATACTAATAGGTTTTTTTAGTATAGCCAATTTCTTGTGCACCTCTGGGCCTTAAACTGGCATGCCCCTTTGCTTATGTCGTCAATGTAACTACTGTTATGGGTTAGTGACATATATGTATCTCTATACTCAAGCCAGTACTGATGGTATATCTAATGGATAGTATGTCATCACGCAGTGCACTCACAATAGTATTATCAAGGACATGATAGAAAAATATAGCTCATTTACAAAACTTACAAAAGTGCTTGCATGGATGTACCGATTCGTGACGAAAAAACAAGATAGAAGAACTGTATCATGGCTTACTATATCGGAATTACGAGAGGCAAGAAAAAGGATAATAAAACAAGTTCAAGTGAAATATTTGAAGATGAAATATGCAAACTGCAACAAAAGAAACCTATATCAAAGAAAAGCAATATTATCAACTTAAATCCGTATTGAGACGATGATGAGATTCTCCGTGTGGGAGGGAGGCTGCGGAACGCCTATATTAGTCCCGACATGAAAAACCCAATTATTTTACCGCAAAATCATCGCCTAACAGAATTGATAATAAATAATGCACACGAGCGCACATTACACGGCGGAGCTCGAATAACATTGGCATTCACGAGACAGAAATATTGGATACTAAGGGGAACCAGCACAATTAAGAAATATATACGTCATTGTGTAACATGTAAAAAACAAAGGCCAAGCATGCAAGAGCAAATAATGCGGGACTTACCTGAAGCAAGAGTCTGTCCTTCTCGTCCTTTCAAGCATACGGGCGTAGATTTTACTGTGCATGTCCTTTTGAAAGCCAACAAGGGTCGTGGTATAAAAACTACAAAGGGATATGTAGCCGTATTTGTGTGTATGGTGACCAAGGCCGTATACCTAGAGTTGGTCTCCGATCTGACCACATCCGCATTTATTGCGGCTCTACGCAGGATGGCCGCACGAAGGGGTACGCCAAGCGATATTTATTGCGACAATGGGCGCAATTTTGTCGGTGCCTGTAGAGTTTTACAAGAAGAATACAAGGAAATTCTGCAAATTTTTGATGGCGAGCTAAAGCAAGAGTTAGCTGATATGGAAATTACCTTTCACTTCAACGCACCCGCATGGCCATCAGCAGGAGGTCTATGGGAGGCGGCCGTGAAAAGCTTTAAGTTTCACCTCAAGAGAGTGATAGGAGAACAAAACTTACCTACGAGGAGTTCTCCACGGTGCTGATGCAGATCGAGGCGTGCTTAAATTCAAGGCTCTTGTGCGCTTTAACTGAAGATCCGGAGGATTTAGAGTACCTAACTCCATCCCACTTCCTGTCAAGTGGTCCATTATTGACGCTTATACCTAGTGAAAGAGATCTCAGAACACGCTGGTGTCTAACTCAAAAAATTATGCAAGACATTTGGAAAAGATGGCACACGGAATATCTGTCCCAGCTGACATCAAGGTCAAAATGGAAATACCCAAAGGAAAATATCAAAGTGAATGATGTAGTTATTGTTCATGAGGAAAATCTACCGCCTGGCAAGTGGATCATGGGCCGAGTGATGGAACTTCATCCTGGGAAAGACGGTTTTGTCCGCGTTGTCACACTGAAGACCAAGAGTGCCTATATGAAAAGACCGATTATCAAGTTGTCAAGACTGGTCAGTCACGAACATAATACCGAAGCGACTTGCAATGTTAGCAATATGAATAAGCAAGCGCAATCACCCAGAGCGAAGTCTATAAAAAGTCCCAAGAAAAGCCTTTTTACTTCGTTGCTCATAACATTTATGTTATGTTTAGCAAGCTCCTCTGCACATGTCAATATTACTCAATTTAGAGAAAATCAAGGCCTATACCTTGATAAATTATCAAACATGCTATTTATCAAGGATGAGTGGAAACTCGTTATTTATTATGACATGAACCCTTTTCTTCAAGGCAATAAGGCACTCGAATCGTATATACAAACGCTCGATACGTCATGCAAAACAATGCATGGGCAAGGTCAATGTAACACAATAATATTCCAGTTACGTCATGGATACGAAGAACTCGAACACTACAATCAACTTTTAGCAAGTCAGCAATTCGATTCGACTCAGACATCGGCCAGACAACAACGTAACAAGAGAGGTCTTATAAATGGAGTCGGATATCTTGCTAACACTTTGTTCGGAGTATTAGACAACCGATTTGCCGAACAGTACAAAAAGGACATTGAGTTACTCCAACAAAATCAAAATCACATGATAAATCTCTGGAAAAATCAAACGACTATCATAGAAGCCGAAAACAATCTATTAAAACGTACTGAGAGTGCAATGAATCAACAACACAAAATTATAAATCACCATATGATAGCGTTAGACAGAGCTATATACGAGTTGAAGAACACCGCTAAAACAAGTAGCATCCTAAATTATTTTACAATTGGGACTTTAATAGCGACAAATGTGCTGAACACTTTGAAAGATTTACAAAATACAATCATGGATACAATCATGGATGTTTATCAAGGCCGCATCAACTTACACCTAGTAACGCCAGAACAATTAATTAGAGAGTTGAATTCGATCTCAAGCAAGCTTCCCAAGGATGTTTCGTTGCCTGTCGACAACACTCACACAGACATACGCAAGTTGTACAATCTCTTCAAGGTCAAAGCAAGGATGCTGGAAGAGTATTTATTGTTCGAAATAAGAATACCTCTTACTAGTAGAGAGACGTTCGAGATCTTCAAATTGATATCCGTTCCTAAACATCATGAAAACAAAACCTACCTGATATCGCCGGTGTCAGATTACGTGGCTCTGAATATAAGAAAGGGCACTTTTATACCCATGAATGAAGCAGATATCAAAGACTGTTTCGTACAAGAAGCATACTTTTGTCATAGTCAGAAGCCTGAATACCACATGAAGAGTGACAAAAATCTGTGTGAAGAACAAAATCAAGAATGCATATTGAAGGAAATATTATGTAAGAATGTATGGCAAGACAGTTACATAATCAACACATACATATATACGTGTTGCGAACGGTGCAATGTACGAACAATGTGCGACGATCAGATTACCGCGCACCAGCTGACGGGTACCGGACTACTTAGTGTAGGTCACGGTTGTTTAATCAAGACGGAAGAATTTACGATATATCCTCACAAACCTCATACAAGCGAGCTACAAATTTCATCCAACTTATACACACCTACTATTGCGCCCATTAATCACATAATCAACATTAGCATTCCTACATATAAAATATCTAACAAGTCGCATTTGATGTTTAAAGAAACAGCCGAAGAAATTCGAAGCAAGATAGAGGCCATGGAAAATAGTGAAAGTTTTCAGCCAGAGACTGTAACGTTTCACGATATACACCATTACACGATGATTTATATCATATTTGGTATGTTACTGGTTATGGGTACAGTCATATTATTACGGCGCATCCCACATGATTGGTGCAAACAGAGACGACAAAATCGTAATACAGAAGCAAGTCCAACGATGTCAGGACAGGCGGCAGTAGTCATGGCAGAGGCGATGGCAGCAGCTGCGGCGGCGGAGGGAGCGCATCACGAGCGGCAAACAAGCGACAACGCCTCACCGGCCCCGGCACCCTGCGCGCGCACTTCGAGATTCCGGAATAGATCAACAAGTCCCCTTTTACGAAAATATAATGTAATGTTTGACAATCCTGTTTAAAAATTAATTATTTTCAAATACATATGTTTGTTATATTTTGCTTAGCATCGCATCTTGTCTGGCCCTGGAATATGTTCGGTTTATTAACCTCACAAGTTACCGCGTCAGCAACATACCGCGCACGTTACCGCGTCAGCGCATTACAATACTTATACCTTTTTGTTAGAATTATTCACTTTACAATAAGTCATTAGCAAGTTAAACTCGTGTATCAAGAAAATAAATATATTCCAAATCATCAAGGATTTTTCATTTAGCAAGATATATCAAGTGTGTCGTTCGGCAGCATCAAGGCAACCGCACGACAACTGATAACCACCATCAAAACTAGGCAAACTAATTTTAGGTAAGCGTATAAAGCACGTTGGAGCGATTCACCTGATTGTTTGCATGCTGAGTCCGCTACAGACCCATTATCGCCAACGTCACTGGTGACCAGCAGATTCTGAGCTTGTGCGGCTAGCATATGTAAACGCTCCCCAAACCTGGCTCGCTTTGTATATACCTCGTCTGGTTTGTCCATAAGCACTTGAATTTGCATCTGTAACGTGTCAAATTCATCGTTTAAGTCATCAAATTTACTCAAGCGCCCTTCCAACTCAATACGTTGTAAAGAAGAAATAGACTCACAACTAAGCAGTATGTTTATAAAATTGCCAAAGTTCGTAAGCTTTGCTTTCATAGCACTACGCTTTCTAATTGATATTTCTAAATTACTGGAGATAATAACTAACAAGTTAACCAAAAACAATAGATAGGTATAAAACTGCACTATGCACCAGAGTTGGGCATAATTAAATTATTTTGTAATTTAATTATTCATTTAATTATAAAGTAATGTAATTACAACGTAATCTAATTAAATTGTATTTAGTTATATAGTAATTACAATTACTCCGAACATATAATGTAACATATTATTATGTATTTAATTACAAAGTAATCTGATTGAAATGTAATTAAAATACTTTGTAATAATTCAATTATCTGTTAATGCAAATGAATGAGCGACGACGTAGAAAAATAATATATTAACTCAAATTTGGCGCTATTAAGTTTGGCGTGTGTTTGTGTGCCTTTTACATGTATAATCAGGTTTATAAAACATACCGTTTTCAAACAAAAATATAAATAAAATTAAATAATATTAATTATTTAATTAAACTATTAAAAAAAAAATATGGTAATAATATACATATTTATTTAATTTTGTTTTCATATTAATATTTTTTTTAATTTAATTAAAAAATAAATTAAAGAATAAAATAACATTTAATTTTTTTTTAATAAAATTATATAATTAAATATTAGGTATTTAATTTTACAATATTATTTATTTATTTATTATAATTGTTTTTTAAATTTTATGCAATATATGATATATGTTTATTTATTATTTTATTTATATTTATATTATTATTATTATTTATTTGACTAAATTGGATTCATCTATATTTAATATTTATATCGTGTAGAAATAGAGGAGATATGATTAATTTATACGGATAAAGGAGACAATAAATAAAGTAGATTATTTAAAAAATATCAATAAAAATTGTTGTAATTAATAGTTAATTTAAATAATTTGTAACAGATTACTGTGTAATTAGATTACATTTCAAATAAATTACAATGTAATTAAATATAGCAGGTTCTTTGCGTAACTAATTACTAAAGTAATCTGTTATAAAATATTTAAATTATTAATTACAAAAGTAATTGTAATTGTTAACTTGTAATTTAATTACTTTTTGCCCATCTCTGCTATCCACAAAATAGATATATTATTCCACAGAGAAGTATATTTATATTGGGTAATAGAGTAGCAACTTCGATATTTTAAGCGATAGTATCGCCACCTGCAAATTATGCGGTAAAGTGGTAGTATCTTTTTCTGACAATAGATGTCGCTTATTTATGTTTATTATTGTGCTTCTGAATTTAATTTTATTTAAATAACTGGGTATTAAAATAAAACTATGCTGTAAAGTAACAAGTAATCTTTATTTTTCATCATTTTCTCACATTCACAATATATTACAGAATAAAAAAATGGCCGAGATCACAAAATAGGTATTTATTTCATATTGCTATTATGATTTGTCATAACTGCCTAATGAACTGTAGAAAGACCGATGAAAGTGATTGGATTCCTGAAATACGCGGCGGTACTAAAGCTCAACTCAACGCGAATATCACGGCAAACAAATCAAATACACCGGAAAACAAAAGTAAATGCGCACGAGCATGTAAAAAAGCCGGCCGCCATTATCTTTTTGAAATGTCAACTGACACTAGTGTTGAGAAGGACTTACAAGAGGCATGACATTTGTCCCGTACAAGACGTACTAATTTAAGAGAAGCTCAACATTTTTTCATGTATCACTTCAAATTTTATGTCGCGTTCGTCGTGTATGACATGAGCGTAGAGTGAGTGAGAGAGAACACGTCACATGCTTCACTTTAATAGTGCATCTTTTATCTTCCTTATACGTCACCGAGTGAGACAACGATATACCTAACGCTTTTGTTCATTTTCTTCGACTTTGTTATGCTTAGAAAAGTTTATTTGATTACATATATTTTATGGTTTTAAAGCATTTAATTTGTATTATTATAGTTTTGTTACAGTTGTTTATTATTTTTTATGGCTAGGTATGCATAGTAGCTACTTTTATGCCTTCGGAGGTTCGCAAATATTACTTATACAATTTAACATTAATACTTTTTTAAATAAATCGTACTTTCTTTAAAATCAACTTGTGTTATTGCCTATTTAGTAAAATAAAATATTTAATCGAATAATCAAAATGACAGGTGCTTTTATTTGCTTTGCATAAACAAGTTACATTCGACACGTTATTTAAAATGTTACGAAAATATTATCATTATTGTCCTAAGACATTCGCTTCTTATACTTTGTGGTTAGTTTTACGTTAATCACACTTTGTAAGATTGTAGATGATATAAATACTCATAACTTCAAATGTACCGCTGTGCTTCAAGACGCGCCTCGCCTCATTTTGTAAGGTACAATCAACACAGCAACACTAGATGACAAAATTACTAATAACTTCAAATGTACCGCTGTGCTTCAAGACGCGCCTCGCCTCATTTTGTAAGGTACAATCAACACAGCAACACTAGATGACAAAATTACTAATAACTTCAAATGTACCGCTGTGCTTCAAGACGCGCCTCGCCTCATTTTGTAAGGTACAATCAACACAGCAAACTATGATGACAAAATTACTCATAACTTCAAATGTACCGCTGTGCTTCAAGACGTGCCTCGCCTCATTTTGTAAGGTACAATCAACACAGCAACATTAGATGACAAAATTACTCATAACTTCAAATGTACCGCTGTGCTTCAAGACGCCTCGCCTCATTTGAAGTGGGACATTGTACTGGCTCAGTACAAAAAAGAGGCAACTCTTACAAACTCATTTCAAATTCATGTCCTACTCAACACTAACTGACACCATACCATAAAACGTATTTCTACCACACCTGTACCATTTCTTTAAATAAATAAATATAAATTAAGTCTGAAGCTTATTTTCACACTTTTCTAACGCAAAAAATAATTACTAGAATTATCTGATCTCAGTTAATTGTAGAATTAATATGATTTTTGCCAATTTTTAGTAGAATTCAAAGGTCATTATTAATACAAATTCTACGGAAATTCATTATATATTTTATACTTGCAACATAGATGAATTTAGTTCGCGCACATTTTACAGAGGGAGCTAGCGGTGAAGATTTTCATGAATGTAGGGAAGATTCCAATCCATGTATTATTCTAATATTGAATCAAAATAAGTGTTTAAAATTTAAACGTTAAACGTTGGAAAAAGAAAAAGATGTTGGAAAAAAAGGATATAGAAAGGAAATAATTGGAACAAACTCACAACACTCGTATCCTTATCCACAGGACGAACTGAATAATTCCTTCGAAGCGTTGACTCGGCATAATTCGACCAGCACGATCGATGTACACCCGTTAATACTCAGGGATGGACGTAGTCATGGTGTTAAAACTTAGAATAAAACAGTTGAATTATAACGTAATCAAATTACATAGGTTACCATGTTGGCTTTCTATAAGATAACTAAGTGATATTCAATTTAATTGTATTATACTCTGAAAGTTGCATATGACAACCGCTAGATGACGTGGAAATCAGTTTTTGAAAATTTCACTTTATTACCAACTTTTTAATTATTGTATTTTTGTATTCAATTTTTAGCTTTTAATACATAAAACTATTATCAAACAATAATTTTGTTTTAAAAACAAAATTCTAAAGTTATCGCTTACCATATTTGATTAATGTTATTTATTTTCGAACGATTCGGACCTGTCACATACATAAAGCTGTTGTCAAATTTGACATTTTGGGTGCGTTCCACTTGGCGCTCACGACACTCACGCTCACGACCACAGAGTACATTTGTATATAGGAATATAGAGACGTCACTCAATGAATTGGCGATACTAGCGCCAACTGGCGTTCGGTTCAAGCAACTTTTTCAAATACAAACATATGTGTGGGTATATAATATATCTATTATAATGATGTAGTGATTAATGAATTTTCAGACTAGCGAAGTTTATAGTTAAGAATGTGTATACTTAACTATAAAATTCGCTAGCCTGTACATTCACTTAAAAATGAAAACCAAGATCAGGGCAAGTATGGAATTGTAAAAAATAAAACACGGTCTTGAGTTTATTATTCAAGAGAGAATAACGGAATGATAAAATGTCAAATTTGACAACAGCTTTATCTATGTGACAGGTCCGAATCATTCAAAAATAAATAACATTAATCAAATATGGTAAGCGATAACTTTAGAACTTCCTTTTTAAAAATAAAATTATTGTTTGATAATAGTTTTATGTATTAAAAGCTAAAAATTATTACGATAATTAAAAAATTGGTAATAAAGTGAAATTTTCATTAACTGATTTCCCCGTCATCTAGCGGTTGTCACATGCAACTTTCAGAGTATAACACAACTAAATTGAATATCACTTAGTTATCTTATAGAAAGCCAACATGGTAACCTATGTAATTTGATTACGTTATAATTCAACTGTTTTCTTCTAAGTTTTAACACCATGCTCACGACCACGGTTTTTCCCGTTCCACTTGCTTCCGAGCGTTACAATTGTAAACTCAAGTGGAACGGATAATGGAGTGTTTTGAGCGTTGATGTAAATTGAGTGAATTAGAAAAAAAAGAGGAATGCTTCAAGAGTTTAAAAGGTTAAATAAAATAATTCTCATTATGGCCATCTTTGTTACCAACTTTATATTGAAAATGGCGCCAAATTTCGCAACGCTCACGACGACCCATGATAGGAGGTGGGTCGTCGTGAGCGTTGCGTGGGCGTGAGTAATGACGTCATGAGTGACGTTTTCGCCGCGCACATAACGATCGTAGTCGTCAAGTGGAACGGCTAAAGGAGCGTCTTGAGCGTCGTGAACGCCAAGTGGAACGCACCCTTTATCATTCCGTTAATCTCTCGTGAGTAATAGACTCAAGACCTTGTTTTATTTTTTGCAATTCCATACTTGCCCTGATCTTGGTTTTCATTTTCAAATGAATGTACAGGCTAGCGAATTTTATAGTTAAGTATACACATACTTAACTATAAACTTCGCTAGCCTGAAAATTCACATATTATAATCACTACATCATTATAATAGATATATTTACCCACGCATAGGTATGTATTTGAAAAAGTTGCTTGAACCGAACGCCAGTTAGAGCTAGTATCGCCAATGCATTGAGTGACGTTTCTATCTTCCTATATACAAATGTACTCTGTGGATGTAGTTCGCTTCTATTTTGTTCTTCCAAAACTGTAACGGTGACTTCGTAAAAATCCGTTGTGACGATGACACGGCGATTTGAATTTTAAAATCCATCAGTACTGCAACTGCCAACTGTCGACGATCTCGGTTTCTCCAAACCGAACTGTGAAAGGCTCGAAGAACCAAAATATCGGAGACCTAACCTGGGTCTATAAATAAAATCCAGAGGACTGTATTTTTTTCTTTGTTTTTGTTTAATCTTTATTTAAGGGAACTTCGTCAACATTGACGATGTCGTCCTATAGAGAAGATAACAATTTTATAATCTTAAGACTATTACAACTAAAAATAAATAAGTGATTCCTCATGACACCATCCTCGCGAGATATATTGCACACAGGATGTTGACTTCATCCGACAATGGAGCTGCCAAGGCACTGTTGCACAGCTCAACATTGTAGTTCTTAATAAGCACCTGTCGTCGAAGAGATTCGTTCCGGACACACTCACACAACACATGCTGAATGTCGTCAATGTCGTTACAGTCTGGACAGTTATATGTATCCGACTTTCCCATTAGGTGTGTAAACTTATTAGATGGTATGTGTCCAGAACGTAGTCTCAACAACGTTACAATTAGTTTCCTGTGTGCATTCATCTCTGAAAACCATGGGTTGCGTAGGGTTTCTGGTTGAATGGTCTTATACCATATTCCCTTAGTAAGAGATCGCTTATCAAAATATTCTTGCCATAAAATATTGCACTTGTCTTTAATAGTGTGTATGAGGTCTGTGTATAGTGGTAGACATCTGTAAGTATATCCCTCGCTGCAAGCCAATTTTGCCGCCTCGTCTGCTTTTTCGTTACCCACAATGCCAATATGAGATGGGACCCACTGAATAACTACTATTTTCTTTGTCCTGCGTATCTCATTTATGGTATTGAGGATAACTAAGGCTATCGGGGAACCTCGAAATCTCGAGGGTAGCCGAGCCAGATGCAGTAGAGCACTTCTTGAGTCAGAAAAGATAACGATGTTGTCACTATTAACAGACATGGTATAGGCAAGAGCTTCGGAGATGGCTATTAACTCGCAATACATAATAGACGTATTCTCATTACATATGAATTTTATAGTCTCGTTCGTATGAGGATCATATATAGCCGCGCCTGAATAATTACTATATTTCGAGGCGTCTGTAAATAAATTGTAGAAGTTATTATAATTATTATTTATATATTTAATACAAGTTTCTCTTAAATTAACAATCGCAATATCCCTCTTTGGCAAATTAACGCCATCAATCTCTTGAATTATAGTTTTAGCCAAACTAATGTTGCTGAGCCATGTGTTAAGAGTAAATATATCTAACATCGAACTAGAATGAACAAGAGTCTGATAAAGAGATCTTTGAATCTCCACCAGTAGGGGAAGCTTTTTGTTTCTCCAATATACACCATTGCATAAGTTTGATAATTCATTTAGAACAGATATAGTTATGTTGTCCTTTACAGATCTGGATTTGAGGTAATATTTGCCAGCCAAGTAACGTCGCCGGAGGAAAAGCGGTTGAAGACATAACTCATTCTCCATTACATGTATCGGAGTGCTCTTGATAAACCCCCCAATCACCCTCATAGATACATTTTGTATTTTGTCTAATTTAGCTAATTGACTGTTCACATAGTTATCATATAAAAAACAATTATAATCTAGTCTACTGCGAATAATTGAAATATAAAGTTGTCGGAGATGTTTTGGATGCATACCCCACTTAGAACCCGTTAAAACCCTAAATATATTTAAAATTTCGAAAATTTTTCATGAATTTCATTTATGTGTTTCTTCCACTTCAAAGACCTGTCCAACCACATCCCTAAATACTTAATATTATTAACCAACTCAAGTCTATGTTCATTTATATCTATCGCGATATTTGTTTTGTTATTACCTCTACTAAATAAACATAATTTTGTTTTATTATATGATAACTGTAACCCTAATTCCGCTATAAGATTTTGAAAAGTTAAAATAGCAGCTTGAATATCATTTATCGCATCTGGAATATTTTGTCTACTAACATATATTACAAAATCATCCGCATATTGCGAGACAAAAACATTCGTTAAGCTGTGACAGATCCTTGAAGTGGCAGCATTGAATAATAGTGGAGAGAGAGGGTCTCCTTGAGCAATTCCAGTCCCAGTAAATCTATTCCGTATTGTGTTATCATTTGTATGAATTATCAATTGCCTTTCGTGCAAAAATTCTCATAAATATGAGCATAGGATCGAACCCGCACCGAAACAGTCTAATAATGTTAAAAGAGCTGATATATCTATTTTATTATATGCACTTTCGATGTCCATAAAGCATCCCAATGTAGTTATACCCTTTGATAATCCTATCTGGATACGAGAAACTAATCTAGACAGACTATCTGCGCAAGACCTAGTCCTACGAAATCCCACAGTTTCGTTAGAAAATCGGTTGTCCCTCTCTAGAAACCATTCTAGTCGTCGAGCAATTATCGTGTGGAATATTTTACATAGGCAAGAAAGTAAGGCTATTGGTCTGACACCAACCACTAAGCTTTCTGTGCGACCAGGTTTTGGGATAGGAACAACTTTGACCCTCTTCCATTGCATGGGGACAAAGCCCGATATCATAAATCTGTTATATAACAAAGATAATGCTGTTTTACCTGAATCAGGGCGATGTTTTACCATTGAGTACGCTATACCATCTTCGCCAGGTGCCGTGTCTGAACGTTTGATGCAGTTATTAAGCTCCTGTATCGATATTGGGATCGATAGTTCCATGTTTACAGACACAAAGTCAGGTTTAGGTGGAGAAAAGAAATCTGGAGCCAATTCACGTATTAAAATTTCAACCTTCTCTCCAGGTATGGCACTTCGCGGGGATCTATATCCCTTTAACCATTTCATCTGTCTCCACATATCAGATACAGAGGTCTCGCCATCGGAGCTGTTGCAAAATTCCTTCCATGACTCATATTTAGCGTTGCGAATCGCTCTTTGGGCAGTACTGATCTTACTCTTCAAAGACTGTAAGTTTTGAGGTGTAGGATTCTTCCTGAATGTCGCTAGTGCAAGTCGACGCTTCGCAACTAAACGTGATAGTTCTGGTCCCCAATACGGCTTTGGCTGAAATTTTTGAGCGCGCGCAGGATTTTCGCAAAATTTTATGGTGGGTATACTCTCATTAGCAGCCCTATTAATTATGTCTATAAAATCATCATAAGCTTTTTGGTTATCTAAATGAAAGTCTAAGTTATACAAGTATTCATCAACTATTTTTCTATATTTTATCCAATCACCTCGTTTGTAATTTCGTTTAGATTTAGTTATATAGGCACCCCTAACTTCTGTTTGAATTTTTAAGACAAGATGGTCACTTCCCAGGTTCTCGTTCGTAATTTGCCAATTAACCTTCAGCGCCAAGTCCAAGGAAGCCAGAGTTATATCTGGGGAGGTCTTTTGAATTACACCATCAACAAGTTTAACACGTGTTGAGTTACCATCGTTAAGGGTAATATAATTATTTTCCATAAGCGAGTCAAACAACTGAACACCTCTGGTGTCTGTCTTGGTAGACCAGTTAGAATGGTGTTCGTTGAAGTCTCCTGCTATCAGAGTCTTTTCTGTCCTCCAAGAGAAGATTTGGTCCCAGTCGCGCTTACTCGTACGCACTGATGAGGGGCAGTAAACAGATATGATGTTTTCTATATGTTCACAGTTTTGTAATTTGATATAAAGTACTTGAATTCCTGTATTTATAATATTTATTTCACAACGACTTGCTTTTAAAGAACTATGAGTTAAAATAGCAATGCCTCCATATCCATCTTCGCGGTCCTCTCTAAAGACGTTATATCCACTCAAACGGAAATGGCTTTCGGGATCAAACCATGTCTCATTAATGATAGCGATGTAGATTTTTTCTTGAGTTAATAGGGCTTCAAACGTAGTAACCTTTGGACGCAAGCTTTGGGCATTCCATTGAAGCATATTGACGATTACGGGCCCACCAATGTTTTGATCCATGCTTTAAAAAAAGATACTACAGGCAGGTCGGACACATATTGCATGATAAAAGATATGATCCATTCAAATATTATGCTTACGCTTTCCTTGATTTTTATGTCCCATGATATTTGACCATCCATTATTTTTCTTTAAGTTGTTTATATATCTCGTTCCAGGTATTTTTACGTTTTATATATGATTCCCTTACACTGTTTATCCTATCTCGATCTCTATTCTCATAGTCACCCTCTGAACGTATGTGTTCTTGAATGTCTTCTGTACTCGAACTTTGTTGAATGAGTATGTCGCTTTGATTTTTCTTTCTCTTCTTTGTTTTCTTCTCTTTTAGATTATGGCCTGCTTTTACTACGTTTGCATAAGTATGACTGTCTCCGCTAGTAGATGGTATAATATGATTCATGTAATCTCCTTCCGTTTCTTCAACTATTGCATCCTTACAATGATTGCTGAATGGCATAAAAGGGACAGAGTCTTCTGGAGGGACATATATAGTCAATGCTCTTTTATATGAGCAATTAAACTCGGACATCAATTCCCTTATTCTTTTTTCCTTAATAAATGCCGGACAAGTTCTAGATAGCACCATATGTTTGCCGGTGCAATTATTACATCTGTAATTCAAAGTGTCACAGTTGGGATGGCTCTTACTGCACTTGGGGCAAATAACTTTATTGGAGGGTAATAATTTGATGGTATGCCCAAACCTCCAACATCGGGAACATTGAGTTACGGGGTATTGGTATGGAGTAACTTTAACTCTAGTATTGAATATGTGGATCTATGATGGTAACGAGGATCCCGTGAAACATACACGAACAGCTTCTGAAGGCTCCCATCTCCCATCCATATAGTTTCTGCGCTTGAGTCGTTTAATACCAATGATTTGAGTTTTGCTGATTAACCCCGTCATTATCTCTTCCTCCGTTAGGTCCAAATCAATATCTTTGATGACACCAAATGACTTACTAATTTCCAAAGTCTTCTGAAATCTATAACCCAGGGTTTTAAAATATGTGGAGTTAATGATTTTATCACAATTATCTTCATTATTAAATAAGATTAAGACTTTATGCGAATTTATATACTTTATCTGGGTAATGCCTTCTATTTCTTGTGAATTTAACATTTTTGATAGCTTGAACTGCTTAGGTAACACTTCTGCAGACGTCACGCTTATTTCAAATTTGTCCTCGGGTATTCTTATTATAGCCCCAGTGTTGAAGTCAGTATATATATATATTCGCATTATTGCACTCGTTAACATCTTCTAATTCGTCGCTATCCATTTGTAAACAACATAATGGGTTACAAACAAAAGCACAGTCGGCACTGGCCGCGCGATGCGAAACCGGTTTCCGCGCTGGAGCGAGTAAATGATAAACACGATACACGTCCGACGATGCGAAGCGCCCGCGCGCGAGTTTGCAGAGGACTGTAAAAACTGGTATAATCACTATATAATAATTGGTAGTTACAAAACAATAAAAAATGCGCGAGTGTCGGTAACGGAGTATGGGAGCGAAGCGAAGTGCGCGGGTGGGGCGACTTCCCCAGTCTATAAAATGTACTCTGTGACTTCCCCGCACCACCGCGCGCCGCGCCGGGCGTAGTGGGGCGTAGTCAGTCGACGCGGGACGAAATTTGGAAAGGCGCGAACAAAAACCTTATTAAGAATTTCGCATGCATCATGTCACTATAAAAGTAATTTCGTATATTATAAACATGGAGTTCTTTAATTTTATGAATATAAACCATTACAAAATATCTGCATACCTACCGAATTCAAATATAGTGTTATTAAAATGTTATAAGTTGGCAACATGTGACAGGCCATGCACACTGCAGCTTGCACATAACTTACGCTAGACTTGGGTTATATGTTATACTTATACTACTCTATGGTTATATGTTTTATCAGGTCAACCGCGGTATCTGTTATTTCTGTTACTGTCACGCAAAAATAACAGATCTAAATATCTGTTATTAAATAACAGGCTGTTATTTTCATCAAATGATAACAATGCAAACAAAAACGTTCGGATAAGCACTTCATTATTTTTATGGTTTCATTGCAAGAAATAATTTCTCCTCTATCTATAATTCTATCAATATGTTGCCAATATTTTGATTTTGTATTATGACAAATGCATGCGTGTAATATATATTATAGTTTTATATTAATACTTACAGACGTAATACTTCAACATTCTAATCTTCATAAATTCTCGTGTCACAATGTTAGTTACCATACTCTTCCGAAACGGCTTGACCGATTTTTATGTAATTTTATATATATATTTAGTAGGTCTGAGAATCGGCTACTATCTAGTTTTCATACCCCTTAGTGATAGGTTGTCCACCCCTAACATTTTGTTTTATGGCAATACAACTTTTGCCAGGTCAGCTAGTATAATATAAGATTATAAATAGTAAAATAAGATAACAAGAAATGTTAGCACTATTCTTGTAGTGTGTACGAATAGAAAATCAGGAGCAGGAACAGAACACGACCAGAAACAAATACAACTTTTTTAAGATGATTTCTTCTTGTAAAACTATTAATTGTATTTGTCGGATAGTAACATTAGGTGCTTTTCGTTTTAGCAAGGGTCAATTCACTTGATATGAGCATTACAAAGTATTATATGCTAAATAATACAGATAACACGATCTAATTTAAAAGACACTTCACAAAGATGATTTCTTCTTGTGAAACAACAAACTATATTTTTGGGATAATAAATACTAGATGCTTCTCGTTTTGGCAAGCGCCAGTAATTATTATATTATGTACACTACCGTCCAAAAGTTTGGAATCACTAGGGTAATTTTAATTAAAACGACTATAATATGTGTAAAGTATACTTTATCACACTTAAATCTTAATCAAACCTTAGATTAGCATTCGGTTAAATATAATCAGTACAAATAAGAACAGAAGTATACAGTCTTTGTTAAATTTTGGCTTCGTCAAAATGGCCACCCTTATTCTTAGTTACTTGTTCACAAATTTTTCTCATTCTTTTGATTAATTTATTGAAGTATTCGGAGTCCAGTGACTTCCATTCGCTCTGTAAATATTCCCACAACTGTGCTAAGCTCGATGGACACCGGTTCTTCGCTTTTTTATCCAGTTCATCCCATACTAATTCAATCGGAGACAAATCTGGCGATTGTGAGGGCCACTTCATAATTTGCAAAACTTTTTCACTTCGTTTTTGCTCTAAGAACCCCTGGCATAATTTAGATGAATGCTTAGGGTCATTATCTTGTTGAAAAACAAAATTTCGACCGATCACATTAATTCCAGAGGGAATGACATTTTCTTCAAGTATTTTCAGATAGCCTTCTTTATTCAGTTTCCCGGTGATTTTGATCAGATGGCCGGGTTTATTATTACCAAAGCATCCCCAAACCATCACATTACCACCGCCGTGCTTAACAGTCTGCACAGTACATGTTTCTAAAGCACGCTCCTCTTTTGATCGGCACACAAAAACTCGTCTATTAGATCCAAAAATTTGAAATTTGGACTCTTCCGTTCAAAGGACTTTTTTCCAGTCTTCTACTGTCCAGTTTTTATGTGTTTTGGCCCACTCCGGTCTTTTTCTTTTATGAACACTAGTCAATCTGGGTTTTTTGGCTGCTACACATCCTCTTAGACCAGCAGACAGCAAACGCCTTTTTACAGTTGTTATTGAAATTGGCTTTTCTCGGGTTTCATTTAAAGTAGCGGCAATTTGAGGTGCAGTTAAACGTCGATTTCGTTTCGATAACGTCACAACGTAGTTATCTTCCTGCTTTTTCGTAGATTTGGGACGTCCAGATCTCTTCCGGTCTTGATTTCCTCCAGTAGCCTTTTTTTCGTACAAGAGTATAATGTTCGCCTTTGTATGAAACACCCACCTTTTCTACGATTTGGCGCATAGAATAGCCTTCTTCGCTCAAAGTACAGATAACACTCCGCTGTTCAAGCGAAATCTGTTTCCTTTTTGCCATTTTATGAGCTTGCGAACTTTTGTAACTATCACATAAACGTCACAAATCACACTGAACTCTAAACTGATAATTTTTGCAATAATATACCCATAATCCAAAGATTAGACACTACTCATTACCACAACAATGCTTAAAAGCGCCAATTCTAAGAAATCTTCAAATGGCGGTGTCGCAACTTGAGTGGTCATAAAACACGTGTGTCGGTCTTTTTTGAAAACAATGGATAGTTGATAAAAAATTAGTGTATTTGTTAAATGTTATTGTTAGTACGGTCGTAAAAATACTAATCTCCAATAACAATACGTTTTTTGATGGATTTATTGCGGTATAGTTTTTCTGTCGACTAAAATTAGGATGATTCCAAACTTTTGGACGGTAGTGTACATACATAAAACAGAGACAGGTAATAAGAACTAAAGAACAGTTGTTTTGTATTGGCTGTTACGTTAAGCGGTTGTTATTGAGTATTGACTGTTTCACTGTGATTGTAACAGTTGCCAGTACACATGATATTTTTAACAACAGATAAATATCAATCGCGGGAACAACTGTTATGTGTTATTTTTTAATATCTGTGATATTTATCTGTTACGATAAATATGTCTTACGCTCCATAGAGTAGTATAAGCACTGACTCAGTGTCACTCAAAGAGTAGAGTATGGTGTCACTGTGTCACTCAGTGTCAGTGTCTGTGGTCAGTGTGTAGCTTGTCGTAGTTATTTTGGCGTGTGTAACATTTAAAGGGCATTGTGTAATTTGATAACTATTTTTAAAGTTATAATAATATAATTATTTTAAGATTATTTGTTATTGTTGATTCTCGTGAGACTTTGATATCATTGTCCTGTAAAAGGACGAAATGCACCCGGTTTTTAACTAACCTTCAGATTATATCTTACGTAAGTCTACGTAAAAATGGGAAATTCAGTATCAGCTGAAGCAGGTGTTAATATCCCTAGTATCGGGAATAACTCGAATCCTCCACCAGAATGTCCTATGCACAAAAAAACCGAACAAAAGCCAGAGGAGACAAAGAAAGTGTCAGACTGCCCTGTTCAGCATGGCAGTGACATCAACCCATTTAACATGGTAAGTCAAGGTTACTTGTTTAGGTGTAAGTGCACTACATATTTCATAATAGATAAGATGTATGCTTATCAAATAAACAACTACTTATTTGTTCTTTGTATTGTAGTTTTTCTTTGTATTGAAAAAATAATAGCTGATTAAAATATTTGAATCTCTAAATAATGTGTACAATTAGACTTTATATAAGTTCTTTGTATTAGATGCCACCGGCAAATCAGCAGCCAGCTCCTGATCAGCCATTTACACTGCCCACTCAACGCCAAGTATCAACAATCCCCCGTGCTATGCCTGATGGATCTACAGAATTCTGGGTGTACCCGAGTCAGCAAATGTTCTGGAATGCCATGCTCCGTAAGGGTTGGCGCTGGAAGGATGAAGATATTAAACAGAAGGATATGGATGACATAATAAAAATACACAATGCCAATAATGAACAGGTCAGTAACATTATTGAAATATTGTTACTTTCCATTAATAATTTATCCATAACTATTGTAAAAAATCATGTAAAATATAGCAAACATAAACTTGCCGATTGTTACAATCAATCATATGTATATACCAAAAGAGCTTTTATATATGGCAAGTATTTCTGACATCATCATTATTATAGTCGAATAGAGAACATAACAGGCATTAATATTATTATGTATGTTATAATTATGTGTATAGATATACTAGCTTAACCTGGTTCACTTGTGGCTTAGACTGAGATCTGACATATTTAATTACCCAAGAAAACCATTTTATAGAGATATTAAATGTTATGCAATAATTTCAAGTTATCAGATCTTTAGATCAACAGCTTTTTAAGATGGATAGACAAATATATGGAAATAAATTATTATATATTATGTCTTCTGTTGCAGGCTTGGCAAGAAGTATTGAAATGGGAAGCTCTGCATGCTAAGGAATGTGGGCATCCAAGACTTAAAAGTTTTGGAGGCAAGGCCTCTGATTACAGCCCCAGGGCCCGTATGCGATCCTGGCTTGGGTGTGTATATTATATTAATAAATTAGACACAATAATTTTTGTTTTGAGTTAAAATGTTCTGCTCTAACATTTTTATTTCTGTTTCAGTTATGAATTGCCTTTTGATAGACATGATTGGATTGTTGATCGATGTGGAAAAGACGTTCGTTATATCATTGACTACTATGATGGTGGTGAAGTCGACAACAAATACCAATTTGCTCTTCTTGATGTCAGGCCTGCCATTGACTCAGTTGAAAATGTATGGGATAGAATGAGAGTCATGTATATGAGATATCGTTATGAGCTGATAGGATCAAAGGAAAATACAAAGCTGACTAATTAGATGTTGTAGATTGTTTGTTGCGCACGAAGACAATGCGAATAATTAAGTATTTATTTTTTGTGGGGTTCTTCTGTCGACAAGAGTTTGTCACTGTGGAAACTCTTTGTGATTATATTTTCTTTAGATTATTATTCACAAAGTTACAGTACCTGTTTGTCTCATGTACTTCATTGTTATAGTTTGTTCAAAATTAATTTAATTAATTTTAGAGCATATTTAGGTCTAGCATATTTTAATTAAAATTTACAGTAGATTTAGACCGACACTCAGTTGAAATGTTAATGCTAAATTTGTTAAAGTAATTGTATAAGCATTAATACCTGAGTTGTAAAATAATGTATGGATTCCCATGATTCACAGTAATAAATCCTTGTTTATCAATTAAATGTCTTAACAAGGTTTGATTTAGTAAAATAACTCTAGTATACAACAGTGTTTTATTTACAATAGTCATTTATGAAACATATTTGTAGTGATCCTGTTATGTACACTTCTTATAACCAAATTGTTCTTATAATGATTAATTATCACATTTTCTGGCTTTTGATATACAATATTCCCTTGTGTGTTACTGATATTGGTGATTTCAATTGTCCAAGTTGACAAGTGGAGCGCTTGGTATTCCCATACATTCATTTTTGAAAATTTCAACCTGTTGTTCTATATATCCTTCAAAATTATTGTATGGACAGCTTGGAAGAACTTTGAACATAGGTTTATTATTTTTATTACAGTGATATATGGATCTTAGCGTTAATACAGGAGGTTTGTCGGGGAACCTAACACCTGAAAACATAAATGAATATTATAAACCAATATAGACCAGTCTTGTCTGATTTAATGGTAATCATAGTTTATCATTGATGGCAATGTAAACCTATATTGCCAGAGACCTAAACCTAAATTTAATATAGCTGGTGAAATGTGAGCCTTACACAGCTGTGCCCAAACTTTTCGATGTATTTAAGGAGTACTAAATGAAACATTAATGAACAATTACTTAAATCTACTGACCAATATCTATTTGTAAGAGCCAATGAAAATTGTTCATTTCAAATAAGAAGGCTGCATTATTAGCATCATGTTCCAATACAGCACCCTCATATTTAACTATCAATTGCGCCAGCAAGTCTCTCTTCAGTTTTTCATTATTTAATAAATCTTGTATCTGAAATAAAAATTGACAATATTTATGCCAGAAGGCTAAACACTTGATTTTAGTTGAGCTAATATATGTAGATAGAAAACTGATTTACCTTATTATTTAATAATTCTGTCACCATTGGTACATAATCCATTAAAACTCCAGACTGATGCATTCTAAAGAACCAATACAGAAAGCAAATATATTAGAACACATGAATTTTATTATTTAACTATCTGACCCGCGCAACTTCGTCTGCTTCATAACAGAATTTGCCCCGTTTTTGCTACATTTTACATTGATGCTCCGCTATTATCAGAAAAAGCGTGATGTTATATAGCCTAAAGCCTTCCTCGATAAAATAATTTTCAATATGGACCAGTAGTTCATGAGATTAGCGCGTTCAACCAAAGAAACACAAACTCTTCAGCTTTATAATATTAGTAGAGATTTATAATCTTTTGACCTGGATACTTACAAAGGCAATGTTATGTTCCCAAGGGACTTGGTGAGAACTGGTGATAAAATTAGCTCAGCATTAGTAGAGTTTGGATATCTTACAAGCAGTAATGCTGTGTCAATACCAGGATTTTCTTCAATGCTACAAAATAATAAATAGTTTAAACTCCAAATATTCTTTTGTCAATTAATTTACGTTATTGATTTAATGCAAGTAAATTACGCTGAAGGCTAGCTTTGATTCCTAAGTTAGATAAAAAGGTAAATTAAAATTGCAGTGAGCAGCAGGAGTAGCAACTTTCTGTCTGTTAGATGGCCAATTATTGGCTACTTAGGCATGGGACTGAGACTCTAATGTTTGGAGAAGATTGGTTAAATCAAACCATTATCAAAACCTAGGATAGTGTGTACAGGTAGAATTGAATTGTATCTGGGTTTATATGGTGACTAAAGCCATTTGTTATCCAGAGGACATATTATGCCAGTAGTAATTAGTATTGTAACTACTATTTAAAATACACATATATAGATAAGCTCATACCTATTTACTAGAGAGGCACGCAGAGGTAATATACTGGGTGTAGGGGATGGCGTACCGAAAAGTTTAGTAAGATGACGTCTTATAGACACTTATCTCGAGGCAAATTTCAATTAATCATAAAAAGGTAAGATTTATATTTTATATTGATAAACATTATTACACAGTACACAATGGATTGCTACCAATACAATGTAGCTCTTCCGGCACGCGCACAAACAGCTGATTTGTGTAAGTCATGATGATTTAATTACATTGCAGTGTTTTAGTAAAATTTGGTATTCTTTGTTTTTAGGATGGTTAATGCATTATGTTATTATACACATTTTGAAAAATTTCAGACAAAGATGTGATTTTTCCTAAAGAATATTCCAATGATTTTTAACTCAGAATTATAGTCTAAATCTATTATTCCAGTTTTCGGTATGCTGTCCCTTAAACCCAGTATTAAGTACATATTTGTTTATCAATCAAAAAACAAGTACATGGACAAATATTCTTACCCATCACTATACAATTCTGGTAATCTCGATGTATCCACATTTAGTCTGATCAAAAACTCTACTACATGGCTTCCAACCCACACCTCGATATCTTGTTCTGATGTTAATGCATCACCAAGTAACGCACTGTACTCAAAGCAAGCTCTGGAACTTTCATCATCATTTAGTTTTTTTACCTACAAATAGATTAAATAGTTATATATTGAAGGTATGTTTCTTATTTTATTCTAGTATTCCATAGATATCTTTAACCCGTTGTATGCCGGAATACCAGACATAATAGAAAAAGCATTGTATCTCGAGCAGATCCACATTCCGGCATACCAAAGGTTAAAAGATCTATACTCCATTTGGTTAGGTACTTAACTAAAGGTAAACAATCTTGATGTGACTTTTTACACTAACAAATATTAAACAAATAAACTACTGCTTAAACTAACGGTTCAATTGATTTAGTAATTGTTATTGTTGTATTTACATTGATCTTCACCAGCATTTTATTTTTAAACTGAATTTATAGATAAAAAGAGACATCAAGATTGTTTACCTTTAGCTAAGTACCTAACCAAATTTAGTATAGTGTATAAATTACTACTGCATGTTTAAATGTTCTATTTAATTAAAAATATGGATAGTATGTAATGGAAAAATGAAATCTTTCTTGCTAAACTTTGATATAATGTCTTAAAAGGTTTAAGTTCTGTCATCTGTTTCTGTTCAATTTAAAAATAGTAGTATACAAACTTTTAACCTGGTGAAGTTTGTAAAGGTTAACCAATTCAGAAATAACATTGCTGAGAGCTTTTGGGTCATGTTCATCCCAATTTGCTAAACTTGGCACTTTTTCATCAAAATATTGTTCATCAACATTCATGAGAAAGCTGTCATCGTCGAATCTGAAGTCTGGAGCAAACCATGGTGAGCTGGTGTCAAATAAAATCTCCCATTTTAGTTTTTTAGAACAATATGGAAGCACTACACGAAATTGACTTTCTCCACCTTCTAAATTTCCCAACACTCTCTCAAAGTCCACTTTAGTCTTACATAAGCCTGTAAAGTGAAACATAAAATTAAACAAGAATATTAAACTGACTAATAACCAGAAATAGTAAACAACACAAAATCTTCAGCTAGATGTATTGTGTAGTTTTTTTTCGCATGATATCAATCTAAGTTATCTAAAATGCTATAAAGAAATAATAATTCGATTCACAAAGCTACATCACATTACATAGGCCTAGTTACCAAGTTTTAAATCCTGATACATGTGCTGAACATAGGGCCGGAAAACTGGGGCTAGCTCATTAATTACTCCATAAGCTTCTGAACCCATTTTAAATATTATATTGGCGCTGTGAGCTCTCAAATTAATTCATAAATTTATCTATTTAAAATCAATCAATAAACAGAACGTAAATAAATATCAAATTGACGATTTCATCAATATTGACACTATTGACAGAGGACAATGAATGAACTATGAAGTCAGAATTCAATCAATTAAAGCCCATAAATTGTCGTTGGTCAGAATGTACGCAGCATAGACAAAGTACTTTATTACTGCATTAATGTCCTTATAATAAATTACAATTACAAAAATTCGGGAGAAATTGCATAATTTCTTCCGAAATTTTTACCGATTTCCAACAATCTCAGTTCGCATCCCTATTTTTTTGTCTTACTACTGCTACTGCTAAAACGTTGATCAACGGGTAAACGATGTATTTTGGGGAATACCATTGTGTCCAATACCTATACTCCATTTGGTTAAGTACTTAACTAAAGATAAACAATCTTGATGTGACTTTTTACACAAACACATATTAAACAAATAAACTATTGCTTAAACTAACGGTTCAATTGATATAGGGTGCGTTCCACTAAGCGCTCACTACATTCACGCTCACGACCACGGTTTTTCCTCTTCCACTTGTTGCCGAGCGTTACGATTGTTAACTCAAGTGGAACGGATAATGGAGTGTTTTGAGAGTTGAAGTAAATAATACAAATGACGAATTATAAAAAAAAAGCGAAACCTTCAAGAGGTTAGGTTACATTTTGTAAGTGTGATCAATAAACTCTTATAGTTATGGGTTAACTAGATTTATATTAATAAAATATATAATATCCTACTAATTATAAATGTAAAAGTTTGTAAGCATGTATGGATGTGTGTCACTCTTTCACGCAAAAACTACTGAACGAATTTTGATGAAACTTTACAGTATTATTGATTATTTATCGTAATACACTAATAACATATAGGCTACTAAAATCTATTTTACCATAAATCTACATTAACGCGAGCGAAGTGGCGGGCAAAATCTTGTATTTCATAATTTTGTGGAGTATTTAATTAATTTACATTCAAATATATTCAAATTGTATTTTACGGCAACAGTAGGATATTTGGTAATGCGTCGCAATAATGCTCCAGAATGTACTAGTTCATCCAGTTCAGAAAAAGAGTGGAATACCATTCTACAAAATCATGGTCGTGAAAAACATAAACTCAGACCATGTATTTACGATTCACATAATGTAATTAATCGTTGCTCTGATGAAGAATTCAAAAGACTGACAATGAAATACTGTAGATTATAAAACTTTTGCATAAGTATTTAAGTATTCATCGTTTCATCAAAATCGCGTCAAATACCTAGTTATATTTTCGTAGTCGCCATCTTAGTTTCTTTATATTTTCACTACGTGAGCTTTACGTGAGCATGAGTCATGACGTCATGAGTGACGTTTTCGCCGCGACCACAACGATCGCAGTAGTCATGTGGAACGGCTAATGGAGCATCTTAGGCGTTGTGAACGCTAAGTGGAACGCACCCTTAGTAATCATTATTGTTGTATTTACATTGATCTTTAGCAGCATTTAATTTTTAAAACTGAGTTTTTAGGTAAAATACACATCAAGATTGTTTACCTTTAGTTAAGTACCTAACCAAATGGAGTATAGTAAAGGTAAGTTCGTTTAGGAACACCGTGGTGGGTTTAGTCAGTAGGACCTGAAAATATCTAAAAAAAAAGGTCAGCCCGCCTAAAATATAGAAATTTGATAAAATTTTCCAAATATACAGATTTTACTTGGCAGCCATACTGATTTCGCATTTTTACCTTCGAGACCACTGATCGCACATCAGTAATGAGGTGCATCATATCACAACACAAAAGATAAAGTTTTTAGGTAATAACTATTTTATGACTTAGAAACTTTATTAGTTAGAACCTAAGCTATATTTAAACTCTACATCTTAACATAATTTGCATGCACTTTAATAAGATATCATGTCGCGTCGGTGCAGCTCCACGCCTGTCTTGAGTTAGATCTTGTTTGAAGCGCTGATGTTATATCTAGTGATTTATTTGATTGATGTTAATTCGCTAAGTGCGTAAAAAATAATGTAGTCCATTAATGAGTCCAACGCGGTCAGTATAGCAAGGTCACCCTTTTTAAAATAGTAACTTTTAAACTTCGCGTTTCATGATATAATAATACCGTATTATAGATACCTTTACGTATAATTGAAACGTAACAGAAATTAACACGATCATATGTATAATGTACCCGCCTCTCAGTTTTAGATCCTCACTTCGGGTGACTTTAGTAACAATTTTGAATATCCTGTTGTACGTAAGTAGGTAGTATAAGTATGCCACAGTAGTATAAGATACCAGATATGTGGGCTATGTTATTTGAAGACTACAAGATAGTAAACTTATGAGTTGCAGAAGTATCTGTTACGTGCCTTAAAATGGCTGGTACTAACACTTAAGTGTGGTACTGAAATTTGGATAGAGTTGATAAGACGTGAAAGTACGATAAATGTTATTGAAATGAGAGCATTGAGAAGTATGTGCTGTATGTATTTAAAATATATAATGAGGTATAATGACATAAGAGAGCGCTTTGGCGTAAATAAGGTGTAATGACAAGAATTGAAAGAGGCGAAGGTCCTAAAGTGGCTCAGGCACGTGGAAAAATGGATGACTAAAGATTTTGATCAAGAAAGTTTAAAGGGAATTTGAATGAGATAACTAGAAGAGGAAGACCTAAACAAATATATTGGAATAAGAAATATTTTGGAATAAGGCAATTTAGCGTATCTACCTCAAATCACCGAGTGAGTAGGTTAAAAGTAATGCGACTAATTAAAGCAAGAGTAATAATTAAGCTAAGCAATTGCAAATACATACATACTCTTGTAATGTTTACAGTGTCTTACATGGGTTGCCAGACATTTGTGAGTTCCCAGTGTATGTACATACCAGTGTTTGAACTTTCAATAAACGCTATATAAGACAGATAATAATTAGCTAAAATTGAAAATATTTAAAAGGCTACGAAGTATGTAATACATATATTATTTACATATTTCTGTTAATTGGATGTATTTTACAGTCAGTACAATCATGTAAAATCTAAATATATAAAAACTGTATAAATGTGCAATACCGATATCTATTACTACACTGACGGACTCATAAACTGCATCAAAGTTCAGGATTACTTTCGAATTTATATTTTTGATAAATATGAAAACTTTTTAGAATAAACTAAATGAAAATGTCGAGACTGTCCATTAACCATAAAAAACAATCAAAATATAAAAATAGAACTGCAGTAAAAGATAAAATTAAAGCCGGGAAAATAAAATTTATGCAGTTTCAAATTCGTGTTTTATTAGAGTAAAATTTGAAATTAATTGAATTTGTTTTTTTTCATTTGCGATTTAATTTATTGTTACTAATAGTATTGAGATTATTAATCTTTTAAACTCAACTCAAAAAGTTTATGGATACTTCGTCCGAACAATCTGCTCAAATTGTGGTATTGGTGCGGGAAGTCTTGGATCAACGAACGATTGCTAGACATTTAAATTTAAACCAGTCTACTGTTTCTAGAGTATACCGAAGGTTTGTAGAGACAGGTTCTTACAAAAGGAGACCCGGTACCGGCAGAACTCGAGCAAAACCACCCGTCGTGACGACCGATTTATTGTTTCAACTTCCCTACGAAATCGTTTCCTCACGTCAGTAAACATCTAAACAGAGCTGAATGAAGTGCGTGGAGTAAACATGAGTGCACGAACAATAAGAAGGAGGCTTAAGGAAGCGGCAGTCACCCCTTTTAGACCAGCAAAAGTCCAAAGCTGTCTGCAGCTCACAGACAAGCTCGTTTAAGATTTGCGCGCGAACATCTTAATTGGACTGAAGAGCAATGGGCCTCCATATTGTTCACCGATGAGTGTAGGACATGTTTAAATGGAGTAGAAGGTCGCAGAAGAGTCTATCGTCGACGTGGGGAGAGATACGCTCAAACTTGCATTGAGAAGCGTGTTCATTTTGGAGGCGGTTCGTGTATGGTGTGGGGTGGCATTTAGATGATTAGGCGAACGGAACTTGTGTTCATCGACATGGTTCGTCAAAACGGTAGAAGAGGTGGTTTCACGGCACAACGCTATATAACAGAGGTTTTGGAAGCTCACATGGGATTAATAAGCGAAAATTTTACTCTAATGCAAGATAATGCCCGACTCCACGCCCGCCGCTGCACAAGTTTGACAATATTGCAAAGAGGTTGGGATGCGTACCATGAATTGGCCAGCACGCAGTTCGGATCTTAATCCCATTGAGCATGTTAGGGACAGTTTAAAAAAAAGTGTATATGCGAGAAATCCTGTGCCCACAACAGTAGCAGAAAAGCAGCTAAGAACAGCGATTTCACAAGAATCGAACAATATTCCGCAAGACCGTTTAATAACCCTAATCAGATCTATGCGGAACCGATTAGAATCTGTAATAAGGGCACGTGGAGGCAATACACCTTATTAAAAGAAAAAATAATCTGGGCGTCAACTTATTTTTATTGTAAAAACCAATTTTTCAATAAACCAACCAAAACCAATTTTTATTACATTAATCGTTTTTGTTCAAAAAAATTGAATGGTTTCCTTCCTTTCTATAATTTTTTTACAAACATCTACATGGATATGATACTACGCTGTTAACGAACCAAACTAAAGGTTCCAAATTAAATTTGTACAAAAAGTTTGAATATTTGGTTAAAATGTTTATTTCAAAGGCGTCTTGAACATTGATTCAGTTTATGAGTCCGTCAGTGTATTTTTGCACACATCCCTATAGGTGTCATTTGTTTTTGTCGTCACTAGTCGACAGACAGACATTGTGGAATTTGCTGAACAAGGACAGGACAATATTGCAGCAGTTTATAATTAACGAGCGACTCTTTAGTGACAAACATATTAACTTTAGGCGTTTAGTTAACGTATTCTGTACTTATACTTTGTATGGAATCCGCATGGAATAGTAATATGAAAAATATGTATTCGTCCGCGCAGAACAACATTTCCGATCTACTCAAATTAGCCAAAAAATTTAACTGTTTTTATCTATCAGGTATGTAGCACAGTTCTAATAACATTTGTGTTTATGTATATAATTCAAAATGCGTGGGTGGTTGTGTTAGCTGCCTACGTGTTTGTAATAACAAGCAGTTGTGGAGGCAACTTTGCTGTTTGCTTACAATATAATGCATTGTTTCAGGCTTGCACCAGGGAATTTGTAAACCGTTTATAGTAGCCGGATATCAAGTGGGTTTGATTCGCCCTGATGTTATGAAGTACCTGACTAGATTCCCAGAGGTATGACATTAATTTACATTTAAATTAATTACTTTTTGAAAATGATTATTAAAAAAACAATACTTTTTTTAAGTTAATCAAATGTATAACCTAAACGACCGTCAATAAGGCTTCTGTCAATTATTAGACACTTGATGCAAATGTTGAAATTACTTTAATGAATTATTGTTTAAAAAGATATGAAATTCTGTTTCTTTTTATCTATTTTTTGCTTATAAATAATAGAGTATTTAATTGACACTTACAGGTGTTTAGAATTACTGGGAAGTATGTAGAATTAAATCCAGCATTTAGAGATTACAAGGAGAGAACCATGAAGATAGCTGATGTGTTACAAAGCCTACGGAAAGAGAATGAGATATGTGCTCTAAAAGGATGGAGGGATGAGGTATGTGGCATAACCTGTACTATTGTTTAGGTAATATTATTCCTGTAATCTGTAAATGTGATTAGGTCTGTTCGGCTAATCTTTCTAGTGGCTCATATAAGTATTATTGTAGTGAAATACATGCCTGTGAGCTGGGTGGGATTTGTCTAAGTCTATGTAATGCACCACTGCAATGCGTAGTTTACATAAGTTTAATAACTAATACTTGTTATTCATACTAATACTTTGGAAGTTGCATGCTAGATTACAACTAAGTAATAAATCAACAAGTAAAACCATCTATTAAAACTAATCCTATTTACTTACTTAGTAAGAAGATGCCTTCTTTACATTATATACTTGCTACTTATTGCATGCTGTGTCATGTGAAAGTCATGGTATTTAGTAAGAAACTGGTCTATTATTTTAATGGCAGTCTGGTTCCTAATGATGAAAATGGCTGTTATTTAAATGAGTTGCTTAGTTGCACTCTGAGTCAGTTAAGCAGAAACTAAAAAGTCACATACATTTTATTATTTTCTATTACTTTGAGATAAATGAAGTTAATACTTGAAGGATAATATATTATATACATACTGTAATCATGTTTTATGTTGTTCAAGAGTGTTATTATGTAAATAAAATAGTTATAGTTATTCTACTTGTGTAATATAGGTACATTTTGGCTGTGTATTATTTATTGTACAATTTAACTAATGTGCAGGTTCTGTATTCATAAAAGTAAACAAGAAATTTATAAAAATATGGAGGTAGATTATTGAAGTCAAATATAGTTATTATACTGAGATTTTATTTATTTATTTATTTATTTATGGCACTCCAACGACTTATTCACTAATACTCTCTAACAAACTATAATGTTAAACATAATTATACAGAGTGAATTTGCCACTTATAGGTGTGCACAGCACTTACGAAATTCAAGGTCGTATATACAAAATTAAATTAAACCAAATTAATTAAAATAAGATAAAACTAGATAAAATTCAATAACAATAAATTAAATAAAAAAATTATACTTATTAAATTGAATAATATTACACAAAATTAAATCTGAAATTAAATCAAATTAATTAATAACCATTTAAAATGAAAATAATAAAAATAATAATAATTAAACTTGATATAACATTAATAATCATTAATTAGTAAACAAAAATAAATCAATTTCAAATCAAAAATAATAAAATAGAAATATCAAACAACAAAATAAAATAAAATAAAATAAAAGGCCAATTCAATTAGCTTCTGATGAACAGTACTTTTCGAAATTGTGACAGAGAGTTAGCGTAGATGTCAATACTATTGAAGCGTGTTTGGTACTAATTGTACGTCCTCATCAACCGGTTCATAGGTGCTGTGCGGCCGAGATTAGATCTGGATGTGTTTGCTTATGTTATGTATAAATTGAGATAACTATGATTTAACATTGAAGAATGACTGGCATGAGTTAATCAAATTATTGCTCTTCCATTATCTAATACTGATATATGTATGTACTAGATGCGCCTGCAGTTTCACTTGTGTTTATGATTATTACGGCGCTCCCATGGGTTATAGCGTGATGTTATATAGGCTATAACCTTCCTCGATAAATAGCCTAGCCAACACTAAATTAACAACATTTTTCAATTCAGACCAGTAGTTCCTGAGATAAGCGCATTCAAGCAAACAAACTCTTTAGCTTTATAATATTAGTATAAATTACTACACTAATCAGATGATCATAGTTCCGGTGGCATGGCTTATATAATTATTGTGACTATTTTTACTCTTTTCATTATAAATACAAAATACATTAATTTGGAATACATTGTTTTTTTTCTGAAGTGTGTAGATAATCAGTATCATACAATAAAGATAAGTAGGTGTGCAAATACATTGTGTATAACATATATGTACACAATGTATTTATGTGTATATGATGCATATCTACTACTAGTACTTGTAAGCTTCTAATCATCTATGTATTTATAATAACATACCAGTTTATTAATTGTAATTACCCACAGCTGTGCCCATACTTAGCAATAGGCAATAATTTATTCTGTTATCTTCAATGTACTGTTAGTTATAAGGCTTGGTTCACTATGCAGGCCCATTGCAGATTGGCAGACTTCTCATATCATCAAGAACTAATAAAGATCCTTCAGACAAGCTGGATTCCTCACAATGTTTTTTAATTTAAAACACATCATTATTAAAAGTCAGAGATGCATGCAGTGAAATTAAACTCAGAAGGCAGTTCAATGGGATAGGCTAGTCTCAACTAGGCTATTGGTGCTATATCTCACCTCTGTATCATTTTGCAAGTCCTTATTTTTGTTCTGAATGTTACAGTGTTTTGGAGTCACTACACCCTTATATCCTGAAAGTCTAATGGAGATGGATAGGAGTGCTGTCTGTCTGTTTGGCATCAGGAACTATGGAGTCAGTGTCACTGGCTATGTAAACCATCCTACAAAAGGCCTATGTATCTGGTTACAGCAAAGAAGTTTCACAAAACAGACTTGGCCTGGTGAGTAACAGTTAAATAAAATCATTGTTATATTTCACAATATTTTTATTAAAGTTGAATTTCTTGTGTGATGGTGATCTCTATCTTTAATGTGATGGTTTGATGGTTATGTTTCTACCAAATAAAAAAGGAAAGTGAAACTGGGAACAAGCCTAAACATATTAACATTTAGGCACTGACATAGTGTCTTACAATCAACTACATATATATAAGAAGTACTTACATATACATGATTAAAATTAACTGATAAAGTATTGTTAAAAAGGGTGTAAAACCTTGCAGTAATCGCTAATAGCACACAAATTTGCCGCAGAGTATCAGCCGTCTCGCCTGTGACGCCACACTGAATGTTGTGGGTTTGAATCCTGTATGGACAATTATTTGTTTAATGTGTTAAGTTAGTATAGTATTTGTGTAAAATAATGTTCAAAGTTGTTCTGCATCTGGGTGTATTATATCTGCATTGGTCCCTTAATAGTATATTTGTGAGGATCCCTGAAATAAGGAAGAAAATTAAGAACATGAAATTATTATATAGTATATGTGGGTCACACTTAAAGTTTTTAGAATAGGCCATTAAGAAAAGCAGCAAATGAAAAATGTATTTAAATTTCGTATTAAGAACTCTTTGGGAATCTGTAGATGTGTAATGAATTCATATGTTATTTGATGTTACAAATTGACGGCAATTTAAAGTGTCCACTGAAATCAACACTAATTCCTATGGCGACATGTTGCCGACGTCTGGGCATGAGTGGACAGATAACGTTGCTGACAACGTTGCTAAACAAAGTTCCGCGTTGCGGTGAGCAACAATGTTGTGACTTGTGCAACATGTATCGCGTCAAATGTTGCGTAATGGATACGAGGCTTTATTACGACTTGCGTTGCGGTCTGACTCAACTCAACAACAATGTTGCGATAGACTTCGATGGGCATTTCATTACGAAGCCACATCTCGTGCCACTGTTTAGGTACAACTGGTTTAATGAGTTTCAACGTGGTTGAAGTAAACTCACTGATGTTTCTCGAGATGGATGTCCTTCTACGGCGACTACTGAAGATAACGTGAGTGCTGTGCGGCTAATGATAGAAGCTGATAGAAGGGTGACATATCAACAGATACGAGCAGCGTTAGACATTGGTATGAATCAAGTACAAAAAGTCTTACATGAACATTTAGGCGTCAGAAAGCTTTGTACTAGATATATCTTATAATTTGACGAAAACAAAGACGGTGTCGCTTCGATTGGTGCCGCTCAATGTTTGAAAAGTATCACCAAGGTGACTCGAATGCTGTATATGACATCGTCACAGGTGATGAAAGCTGGATATAATGTTAGAAATCCGAAACCGAAAGACAATCTGCACTATGAATGTTTCCATTTGAAGATTTGCTAAAGATAAAAGGACTGTTACTGCAGATTGATATGTCAGTCATTGTTTGCCAGTTGTCTTGGAAAATGTTCGACAGCAGCGTCCTAAAAGCAGAATCCTCCACCACGACAACGCTCCAGCTCACTCCGCCACACGGGCTATCGAATATTTGACTATCCAAGGTATGGAGTTAGTGAGACATCTTCCTTACAGTCCGACCAGGCAACTTTTAACCTTTACTTATTTCCAAAAATAAAAGATAAACTTAGAGGAATTCGTTATATGAATCCTGAAGATGCCGTGGCTGCATTTGAAAACAACAGACTTCTATATAATTCCGTTTTTATTTTGTAAAAACTTTCAGTGTGACCCCGTAAGCCCTGAGCGAAGTGTTTGCACTTATTTATTCGTGATGATTGAAATATACCAGACCTGTTTAACGATTACGTATATGAATATCAGTTACACTGTTATAGAGCCCGTGATGGCGCAATAACTTCCATGTCAACCGACCGATCCCTGACGCGAATTGGTGATGACGGCCTAGGCAATATATACATTAATTGCTTCATCTTACAGGTAAGTGGGATTGCTTTGTTAGTGGAGGATTAGCAGTGGGCTTTGGCATTCTGGAGACAACAATAAAAGAGGCCGCAGAAGAGGCTTCTGTGGAAGGAGATCTGGCTAAGAAGCTAGTGCCAGCTGGCTGTGTTAGGTATGACATCATTTATGTATTATTTTAATTGCCTGTGTTATACTGACCCAGACAGTTAATTATCATAAACTGATAATGTAACAGTGCCATTGGTTAACTTGTGTTTAATTGTCCTGAATTAAATTACCCAATTTGATTGGTTTCAGTTTTTATTTCGAAAGTGAAAGGGGCTTATTCCCCAATACGGAGTACGTGTACGATCTCGAGTTGCCATTAGACTTCATGCCCCAAAATGCTGACGGAGAAGTCGAGAACTTTGAGTTGTTAACTGCCGACGAGTGTGTGCAGAGGGCACTCACCCCACAGTTTAAAACAACCAGTGCACCAGTGTTGATAGATTTCTTGATACGTAAAGGATACATTAATCCAGAGAATGGTAAGATTTACTAATTGCATACACCATAGATCAACTTATCTGATACTAGGCGCTTACCGTTTCTTCTGTGGATCTAAAATATATCGATAAAATATTATATAAATATATTCCTTATCGCTGACGAAACTGATATATTCAGTTGTGCACTGAGTGAATTTACCAAGGTGGCCTTATTTGTAATTTGTTACAGAGAATTAACTTAAGATTTAAGTATATAAATGTAATAAGCTAATTTCTTAAATAATAGATAGCTACACTATTGTATTGGGTTAATCCTGTAAAGATAGTTGTATCGAGATAATAAATAAATAAATAAATAAATATTTAATGTGAGAATTAAATATTTTTTTATTTGGTCTAGTTAGCCCACGGAAAAACGTTGCCGAGTTGATTTACCGCTCAAACCCCGTTGACGCCGATCGGCGTCAAATCCGGTATTCGGATTTGTACACGTCAATCCCCGGTGACCCCATATGGCGTCGAGCACACTTGATCGTGAAATGTTTACGTTAGCTCAAATAACTAATGCAAACGTAAACAATACACTATCGAGTGTGCTCGACCCCATATGGGGTCACCGGGGTCTGACGTGTACAAGTCTGTAGACGCGATCGGCGTTAGCGGGACTTGAGAGGTTTATATATGCGATGAGCATGAAATATAATAAAAAACAATATCTACATAATCTTCTGAATCACGCATAATATCATATAACATAATAATTATATATATTTGTGTTGTTTTTCTTCAGAGCCCAACTACAGACATCTGGTAGAATTACTCCATGTACCTCTGCAGTCTATCTACGACTGGCCATTCACTGCAGTGGCCGCTACGAACGGCGACGGCAACGAGATACACCAAGTGAATTAAACAACTCATCCTAATTATTTTATAATTCTCAATTATTTTTCTATCAATACTCTGTAGAACTTATGAGTACTATGAAATATTTTGTGTATGGATTTTCTAGTCTTCCTATATTACAGTGTCAAAGATAAATTATGATAATATTCGAATACACTTATTAATTTACTGAAGAATACGCGTATTATGGGTAAGATTATGTTCGAGGTTCGCTTTTTAGACAATTACGATGTATTGAGTCATCGGTCTCTTTTAATGTAGGTACATTGCTTTGTAATTATTTCTGGTATTCGGCTGTCCGCCCTTGCGAAATGAGAGCTTTGTTCTTGTTTTATGGTTATCGCTTTTAAGTTAGGTATAAATTTAGTGATAGCCATTAATGTTATCCATCACCGGATAGTTATAAATATACGGTAACAATGTCTAATGAAGCTTTGACAAACCGCATCTCCAACAAAAATAAAACGTAATGTTAAGTATCCACCGAATCTATATCTATCAAAATCACAATAGTGAATGCCTACTTATGATAAATTTATAGTACCTACTATGCATCTGGTTCTAACTAGTTTAATTGAAGCATGTTTGACAACGAACATATAGAATATTATTTATATAATTATTATTAATAAGTTTTTATGAACCAATACACAATATTGTAACAGAACCCAGTTTAGTTTATCTTGTTGTGGTTTATCTGTCGTTACTTTAAGAGATATATCATAATTTCATCTTAGACAGTGTTTTCATTAGGTTTAGACATTCAGTGATGGCTGTATCAGTATAGTTTGAGAGCTAACGGTCCTAGTGGGTAGATGCTTAGGCTTATTAAATCTTTGTATTAGTATTAGCTATAAATAAGTACTATTATTATCATTATAAAATATATTTTCTTATATTTTTATGAATGACATTACGTCAAAGCGAGGAAGGATTTTTATAAGACCTCTTGAATAATTCTACATTCAATGTTTTAATTCTTGCCTCGGCTTGATTACAATGTTAGCCCTGTATCACATTCAATGTTTCAATTCTTGCCTCGGCTTGATTACAATGTTAGCCCTGTATTAGTTTATGATAATGATGAATATTAAGATAATCCGTTTGAAAACAGATTAAATGTGTAAATTGTGTTTTGTACAGATCTACTGTTTATGATCGTTCTTACGTTGTCGACGTGGACTAATGTGACGCGTGTATGGGATGGTAGTTTTGGAAAAGTAAAAGACAGGTAGTGGACTATATGGTGTTTGAGGGATTTGATTTGTGTCAGTGCCTATATTTCTCAATAAGCTACCCGTAAGTGATCGCAGCTCTCACAATATTACCAGTGTTTATTGTTTGATCGAAATGTAAATATTTATTCTAGTTAAATAAATTTAATTGTATTATCCATGGCCTAATGATCATTAATTTAATTGGCCTCTTATTCCCTAGTATACTTGGTAAGCTTTGAGTGTTACCTAAGTATAGTTATTAATGAATTAATTTGTTTGTATTGGCACTTGTGACTAGTAATTATGCATTATCGTAATATTTTTGTATAGATTGACCAAATCTTGATGTGTTTAGTAAATGTTTGTGTATTATTGAAGACATCATAGTTTAGCTAGGTATGGTTAATTTCTGTGATACTTTACCAATTTGGTATAAGGCAATATTATATTATCAGTTTGGTTTTCTGGTTATCGTAATGAGACCAGCAGGATCGCGTAGAGTGAGTGCTGATGTGTAGCGTTACTGATGCTGGTTCGTATAATGCCTCACTATTATGTATAATTGTTTACGTGACCTGTTTTATTTTATGTAGGTAAAATATTTTGTAAAAGTAAATTTATCCAAATTAATAATAAACTATTATTGAATAAATATAATATTTATTAATCATATAAATTATAGCATATTATTGTATTAATAGGTGCTACTTGCAGATGTAGTACGAAATTCGGTAGTCTAGTCATTCAACATGAGATAAGGCGGACATTATACTGTAATATTATATACGTACTTTTGTTATACTTGTTGATTAATCCTGAATCTCAACACGCACAAAATGCTTTTAACCTCTGTCCTCATCAGCGCCCCGAGGAGTGAGTATTGCCAGACACTTTGAGCAAGACGGGATTTTATAATGTTGATATTGGTATGATGAAGACCAACCATAATCAGTTAGTCCTTTTACGAAATAAGGGAGCTCGGATGATGGATGTAATTATTTTTATTGAAAACAATTTATTTTCCGACGAGTTTTTTTTAACCCATAAAATGAAATATATCTGTGGAATAGATCTTTAGAAAAAGAGAAAGCAGCCGTTGGGTAAAGCTTGTTTTTAATTCAGACAAACTGTTTAAATATTGAGTAGGTACTTTGTGTATGTTGAGCTCAGTATACATGCTATAATTTACATGAACCATACATATTACATAATATAATAATAATAAGAAAAGCATAAAGAAATTAGAAAATTATAGCCTCGATACAGTGATGCCACCTAGTAATTAACTTTGTACCTATCAGTCAAGAGAATACAATAACTGATCGCAGGACACAGAATTACTTGGAGTCAGAGAGGTGAGGTCGTCCACTTTGCCGTTATATTGACAGGAGGCCCTTCCATAGGTCTGTAAACCATCTCAACTTGTCCCCTTTGCTTAACTTAGGTTTTAACATTGGTCTTTAGAGTCAGATAATTTGGTTAAGTCCTTGTTGAGGGTTCGCTCCAAAACATTTAATTTTATTGGAGCATCTACTAGCTTGCTGATCCAAGTCCCCATTTTCGCAGTAGCGGTGAATCCGTAATTATCATCACTCATCGGAAGATATCCTATCTTGGATGTGTTCCTAAATCCTGGCTCTAATAACCACACCATCCGGTTTGTGTCTGGAATCTGTAAAGGGTGTCGTTCTCTGCTTATGAAGACTTATCCCAAAATTGATCAGACCTAGCGTTTTACGATCAATTACTGCCATCAGCACTGTCATACTGGCAGCTTAGGTATTCCAGTAGCTGGATATACGCTCGAGCGAGCAACCGAAAGCTTGCTTTTGTTTAATTGTATCCTAAGCAATAATTGTTAATTCGGTAGACAAAGTTGAGATCTCTGTGATAGCCTTTTGGGCACTCTTAGTAATCGCTTGAGTGTAAGCCGACAGAGCCAGCCTCATAGTCCACTCTAAGGGTTTGGTTCCTTCCCGGGTCTATAAGTTGAGATTCACTCACATGGACCAGACTCTTATACTCACTAAGCATACTCAGCCTACTGTCCCTTGATTCCTTACAGATGGATTCTATAGTGGTAAGGATCCTATCATCCAGGGGATCCGATAGCTGACTCCAATAGTTCTTTATTTTGCCCATAAAGGAAGTCATGCGAGGTTGGTTATTCACCGAAGGGGAAATGTAATTGCAAATCGGGGGCTGACAAGTCATGGTGTCACAATCATCCTCCAGATCTACTTCATCAATGCCTGTGTCATTGAAAAGGATCCGATCAATGAAAGTATTGTGAGCTATAAGGATATGTAATCTGGTTTTGGAGCAGATGAGGATGAGTAAGAATCAACACGTTTTTCTGAAGAGTCTTTAAGTCCGTTGCATAAAGCTGAATACCCTTGTAAGCTTATATTCCGTATCGTCATTATAGTATCACATTTACCAATAACAAGTTCTTGTATTTGATTTTGTAATGATATATCATGATATTATTTTATTTTAAATATTTAGACAAATTGTTAATAGTCACACTATGTAATAAGTGGCAAGGCGAAAACTGCACGTGAGATTATGTATTATCGGCACATACCTACTTAGTAAACGATTAAGAGGCCTTTCAAGTGTTTGTATAGCATTTGAAAATAAGTAGACAGATTAGAAGAGACTGAACTGTTGATTTCTGATTCGTCTTTTTACAGTAAGCAATTTACAACAAATGTTAATAGTTTAGAAGTATAAAGTATTCGGAAATGTTAGTAACGAGTAGTTGTTTGCAGTTAACGGCGAATAAATATTGGGTAAATGCTAGTGATTAAAATTCAGTTGTCATTAGTTCATTACAGTTTTATACATTTTTATAAATCCGCTATTGGCGAAAGATTTTGTATCGATATTATGTAATACATACTTAAATTATGAATGTAATCGTTTATATTTGCGATAGTAATAAATTAGCGTTTTCCTAAAAAAAATAAAGTTTTGAAACATAAAGCCTTTTTTATATACGATTTACGAGGTATGTGTATGAGGTAAGTTTTTATCAGTAATTTAGATTAGACATGAATTAAGAAGTTGTTGAGGAATCATAAATCTATTTAGACAAAGTGCTACCAGCACTTTTATTATACCTACGTTTTTTAACGATTCGACGAGGCGGGAATGAAAGCGGGCGTTTTTGAAGTAGACGTGGCGGCGACTCAACGAGTTGGAACTCGACGTAAAGGTGATAAATCGACAGATTAACCTACCGAAATAAATTACTTTAGGAACCGCTAGATGTCGTTGCAGTACTCTAAAAATCGATTTGGTCCGTAATAAAAAAAATATATAAGTACTTAACTTTGGTAAGCATGGATTCTGAACAAAATACTTATTACTTTACGTACACGAAAACCTCAACGTTCAACTTCCTTGAATGATGATTCAAATTAAAATTCCCCTCTTTTCGATACAACTATAATGAGTTTTCATTCTAATTATCATGAAATGATAGCCAAGATTTGTATGATTTGAAAAAGAAAATAGATGAGCTTACCAAAGAATTAGCTATTGCGCATCAAGAAATAGAGGATATAAATATTGAAAACCAACGGCTGAAAAGTAATTTAACCAAAAGCAAACGTACTACTGATGCATATAATAAAATTACTTTATCAGAAAGTCACATAAGGACGCCGATTACAACACGCACCAAAAAACGCAAAGCTCGCCTTCCTTCCACACTATCTATCTTGCACACACCTATAAAGCAAAGTTCAAACAGTAATGCGGACCAGGGAAATACAAGTAAAGTATATCTATTTTTTTTTATTTTGCTCGTTATAATGACCACACTCCGCCTGATGGTAAGCAGTCGTGTGGTCTAAGAGCAGTGGCCTCTACATCGTCCTCATAGCAGCCGAGGCGATGTTGAGGTCTCTACTTTGACGGCCTGAGAAGGTGCTTTTTCACGCCCCGCTTAAAGGACCCAGGATTGAAGGAAGAAGGAAACACGTGCCTTGGCAGAGAATTCCATGCCTTGATCGTTGGGCTGAGGTATGAGGACCCAACCTTGTTGGTACGCACTCTAATCGACTCCACCGTGTAAGGATGGCATCTGAGCCCAGCACACGTTGTTCTGGATAGGAAAGGGGAGGGCGGGATAAGGTGGAATAACTCTTCAGAGTACTCCCCGTGATATATTCTGTAGAAACATGCCAATGAGGCAATGTCCCTACGGAGTTGCAGAGGTTCCAGTGAACTCGTGACCTCTGGATCTCCGATAATACGGACAGCTCGCCGCTGTAACCTGTCAAGAGGGTCTAGCAAGTACTGCGTGGAGTCATCCCAAACGGTACTCCACGCAAGGGCGCACTTGTGCCTGATACAATAGGCACAGCTGCCTAGGCGCGAAGAACCGCCTCACCCTGTTCAGAACTCCGAGTTATCGCGAAGCTTGCTTAATGGCGCTCTCGATGTAGGTTTTGGGATTAAGGGAGCGGCAAAGATCCAAGCCAAAGACTCGCCGTGCTTGTCCATAGCCTCACCCCAGAGGTGCGTGAAAAAAAGCACAGGTAACATCAATCGAGAAAAGGATCTTGGTCTGGACCTCCATCGCACACTAAACACAGATAGTATATATATACCTAATATTATATGATATTAACTTAGCCAGAAGAACTCAAGCAACTTGAATGTATCAAGCAAACATACTCCAACCAAACAACCGAGTACTCCCCAACACGATATTTCAAATTTGGAAGTGAATGAAATTGTATCCCCAGTACAAAATAGACTTGACTCGCGTAACTATCCTGGAAGTCAACTGAAGGAACATTAATAGCAGAATTACCTTAGTGAGAAAAGTTAAATTATGAGCTTAAATTATTGTGTTCAAAGTTTATAAATGTTTCTTGATATGGGATTTAGTTCCCGAATACCATATCGTGATCAATTTGCTCGTATTGTGTCGAAATATTTAAAAAAAGAGGTTTAAAAATTAATTATCTTCATAAATATTTTTAAATATATATAAGTATATGCACACTGCTTCCAATAAGTTAAAATCATATATTTCTGTAAGCACACACACTTGTGCTGATAGTTTGGATGGTGGTGTTTAAAATGAAAATGGGCTGCCTAGTGAACAAAGTTATTTCTTTCGAGAGTAACTGATTGAACATTTTGCACCAAAAGTAAATCAGACCTTAACATGCTAGTTTTTAAACCACTAGAAAATAAACATAAAGGAGAAATTAACTCCCAAACTATAAGCTTGGTTCCATAATTATATTCTAGAAAAAAGCGTAGTGGTGGTTCTTGCGTATTTGTTCATAACTCATTCTTATTTAGTCCTTTAAAAGAAATTGGTAAAAACTGAATAGAAAACATTATAGAATGCCCATGTGCTATGTATATATAGACCACCGAAGTGGAATGCGGAAAATTTGAATAAATTCTATGTAACATGTGACTCATTATTAACCCGCTACATTTTTAGTAAGAAGAAATTAATAATATGTGAAAAGTTATGAATCTATCCAATTTCTGCAAATGCTTAATTCTTTTAATCTTTAAATATCCTTAAAAGAACCTACGCGACTGGTTAGTGGAACATGTATTGATAACTTTTTATATAATGTACGCAGTAGTATATAGACATGAGATAATTATGTGAGTTTGCCTTACGGACCACACCGCTCAATTATTTCAAATCGCAATTAAACAAAAGCATTACTAAATTATTGGTTTGTTAAGAAACGTATTATCATAAAGAAAACATAAAAAAATTTTGAATGTATAAATAACATAAGTTTTCGAAAAGTGTTTGAAAGCAGAATTTTATGAACAATTTAGACTTTTTCATTACCTTTGCTTTCCAGTAGTAAGGATTAAAATTCCTGCAGAAACTACGCCTAAATGGATCATGACGGGCATTAAAATCTCCTGTAAGAAAAATACATCTTTTGTGGTTATACCGTAAGAATCGCATCGAACACAATAAAGATAGATGCACAAACCTATCTTCGAGGTTTAATCGAATAATTAAACTTACACAAAGAGCCCACAATGTCAACAGTAGGTGTAAATTGGGGTTTCTGGATCAGAGGAGATCCAGAAACACCCAATTTACACTATTCAGTCATTCTTGTATTCTAATATTTCAATGATTTATTTTATCATTCAGTTATTCGATCTAGTATTTCAAAACACCAAACGCCTTAAAATTCAAGCATCTGTTCAATCATTCTAGTATTCTATTTTCAAGTAAATATTAAGCATTCGTTATACACATGTGAGACCTCTAAATAGCGTTTGTTCTAATGAAAATGTAATGAAGTGTCATAGTTGTTACAATCCCCATATTTTAAAATATGGGGATAGGAAACTATCAAGTAAAATAAGAACAGATTAATTTATTTAAAAAGTTTATTAACATAGCATCATTTTTTAAAACACAAACCATTTTATAAAGCACATATTGAGTCATGAAGAATTTGTATTGTATATATCATGACTCATGATATATACAATACAAATCTTTAGAATATTTATATCGATCGAACAGACTTAACAAATTAGGACAATTTTTATTTTCTAAATTAATTACGTTATTATTATTTAAAATATGTTTTAACCATTTCACTTTTGCTTGACCTTTAGTGTAAACACACTTATCTCTTAAGAAATCTAAAATTAAATACTGATAGTTTGAATAAGGTATAAATCCTTCATTCCAGTATATTTTTCTGTTACGTTCAATCCAGCTAACTTGTCTTTTTCTTGATTTATCAAATGGTAAAAAGGAAATGGTGGCTTAATATAAACATTTGCAATGTATTATTATACCATATAGCAATTTCTTTTACTATAAATTCGTTTGCTTCTTTGAAATTAATTAATTACGGATTTTATCGCGTTGTTTATTAATCACTGTATTACATATTTTTAAACTGTTACACTACTATTACTATTGAATTTTACTAATATAAAAGCTGATAAAATTATTTAAACTATTAAAACTATTTATATTTTGGTTTACACTTTCCCCGACGTTTCGGTTGCTTTTCAGCAGCCATGGTCACGGGGAGACTAAGATGGTAGTTGTCTCAATGTTCCAGTGTAGTTATTTCAAAGTACCCGAACATAATTTAGTCATTGGTGTTTCTATTTACGCAGAAAGAGCTCAAAGTATCATGAAGTCTAGCTGTGCTGTGGTTTGTTTCTTCTTGGGTTTGACTTTTTGAATTACTGGATCCCAAGCTGGTGGTACATTCCAACCATCTTCTCTATTGAAATTAGGATGTTTTTTTAATTTCAATAGCCTCGCGAAGCATCCTTGGTAGGAATCGGTGTCCTTTAGCGAGAATCTGTGGTTTGTCAAATCTTAGGTAGTGGTTGGTTCCCTGTTGTACATGTTCACACACAGCAGACTTCAACGAGCGTTTGTGTTTTACGTCAGCTATGTGTTCTTTTATGCGGGTGCCTATGCTTCTCTTGGTTTGACCAATGTATGAGAGTCCGCAGTCACAATCTATTTTATAGACCCCTACATCTTGTAAAGGTAATTGGCACTTGACGGATGGTAAAAATTTACTTATCTTCGTTGGCGGCTTGAAGTATGTGTTGATTGAAGCTCGCTTCAAGATGTAGCCAATCTTGTCAGTGACACCCCTTACATAAGGCAGTAGGTATAGCAGGCTGGAGCTCGGCTGTGGCTGGCTTTTCTCGAAATCTGTGACAGCGGCGCGGCTGTTAGAGCTTGTTGTCTTGTAATACTTGCTTGACATGTTGAAACTCGGCGTCCAGGTGTTTCTTGTCACAGATCCCGTGGGCTCTCTGAAACAAAGACATTCCCACGGTAGCTAACTGTTTAGGATGGTGGTGAGATTTACCGTATAAAAACCTATTTGTATGGGTCTTTTTCATATACACAGTGTGGCTCAAAGTATGATCAGGATTCCTGACAAGTAGAAAAATAATTCTTTAGCATTCTTAGATAAGAATGCTAAAGAATTATTTGCCTCTAATTCCATAGTAAATAAAATGTTATTATTAATGGAATTAAGATGTTTTAGGAATACACTAACACTATCTCTTGGTAATATTATAAAAGTATCATCTACAAACATCTTATAAATCCTGGGTGTGATGGGGGCAGTCTGTAATGCTCGAGCCTCGAAGTCCTCCATATATATATCGGCAACAACAGGCGATACTGGGGAGCCCATTGCCACCATCTACTTGTATTAATAAACAACGCGATAACATCCGTATATAGTAGTTTGATTTCAATGAATAACATTCGCGTAAACAGAAGACAATATTCGTTTGCTTCTGTTTTAAACCCCTGAACGTCTACAATGGCAGTCATGATAATCTACGTACAATATTGCTCAGAGGTTTGTATTCCACAAGACGATCGTTTATTATCAAACAATATGCAGCAGTATTGTCTGGTATTGGTGTAGAACATTCAATTTCCAAACGAACGTCTACTGGGCCTGTTTTAAGACTATCGTTTTTACTTGAATAGTCTAAGATAAAAAAAGGAGCCTTCTCTTCAAAGTCCTTTAGATTGAGTAAGGGATCTACTGGGCAGTTGTAATACGACTGGCGAAATTTCGCATACATCTCGTAATACTGTATTTGTTCTCAGAAAACTTTAAGGCTAAAGGTTCATAAGGATAATATTGTTACGGCTAGTGCCCTCTGTCGGCACTGTGGGGAAGAGTCGGTGGTTTCTAATAATAATTTATTACAGCACCATCTATTGACATCTTACGGAACTACGTATTTGTCAGTGCGAGCACAGTAGAGAGATCGCTAGCACATTCTCGAATCATCGTGCGGTTGTGTGCCGGGTATGGCTTTTCTAGAAAACCCCAGAAACGCTTTACCCGCGTATAAATAGAGCGCACGCACACCGCCGAGTCAGTTTTACTATCGTAAGCGGTCAAGTGTTCATCGAAGCGAACGGAAGCGACAATACTACGCAGTTTGAAGCAGCTACAGTGGAAAAGTGTAGTATAGTGTTTGTTGTGTATTAAAGTTAATTGTGTGCTAGAATAAAACGTGTTTAGTCGGTAATATTGTTTTATATTCTTATCCGTCGAGCCCAGCGCGTAACAAATTGGTGTCAGAAGTGAGATAAGAATATGCCAGTACTACCGAAGGAGGAAGTGGAAGGGGTGCGCACCAGTAAACAACGCCAACAAGATGTGGACCAGAGGCGCTTTGGAGACGCCCCCTCGCCGACGTCAGTTGGACCACGTGACTCCGCGGCTGCAGCGGAACCATCTAGTGCAGCTCACTCGCCGGTGAATCCCGACGGATTACACGCTGCTGGTCACAAACGCTATTCGTCACTTACGTTGTACGTCATGATCCGCGATTGGGCACTTACGCTGGTTGTCACAGACGCAGTACGTCACTAACTCAGTTCGTCACTAACTCAGTTCGTCACAAACGCGCTACGTCACTAACTCAGTTTGTCACAAACGGGTTGTGTCACTAACTCAGTTCGTCACAAACGTAGTTCGTCATAAATGCAGTTTGTGATATATTTTTTTCTAAGCAGTACTGGATTACAGATAAATAAAATAAGTAAGTATAAATCATCATTTATTAACTAAACAAAAAGGATACAAAAAAATATAATCACTAATTTTCGTGTTTGATTAAAATTATTCGTCAAAATCATATTTTAATAAACTTTAATTAGATCTTGATTAATGTTTTGTTTTTTGTTTCGTTTTTTTAATTGATTCTTGTTCAGCGCCAGTATAATAACCTCCATTCATCCTTCACTGGGAGATCTCAGTGTGTCAGAGTTGGTTCATATACGAGTAGCGAGTCGTCCATTACGTACGGTGTACCGCAGGGCAGCATTTTGGGCCCAACACTCTTTCTCGTCTATATAAATGATCTCACTAACCTCAATTTACCCCAAGGCCAAATAATCTCCTATGCAGATGATACTGCTCTCATATTTACTGATGACTCTTGGGAGAAGGTTTTCTATGCTGCCCAGCTAGGACTTGACCGGGTAAAAGACTGGCTTAGTGACAATCTGCTTACTCTCAACGTCGATAAGACCAAATATATTACATTCAGCTTACGCCAGTTACCCAGAATCATCGACTCACTGACTATAATCCCTCACTACTGTAACATTGCAGGAAGCTGCCCTTGTAACCCCCTTGAGCGTGTTAATTCAGTTAGATATTTGGGCGTGACCGTAGACTATAACCTTAACTTTAAAGATCATATAAAACATGTATCAGCGCGCGTTCGAAAGCTCATTTATATTTTTAAAAATCTAAGACATGTCGCAGACTCGAATCTTCTAAAATCAGTTTACCTTGCACTCTGCCAATGTATCCTTACCTACTGCATTTCATCTTGGGGAGGAGCCTCCAAAACTACTCTAAAGAGTCTTGAGATAGCCCAACGTGCCGTTTTGAAAGTATATTTATTTAAACCCATCCTATATCCGACTGCACAAGTTTATCAATTAAGCCAGGTGCTCACAGTACGCCAATTATTTATTCTGAATATAATTCTAAAACAACACAGTGAACTCACTTATAGTCCATTCCTGTTATGCAAACGTAGAAAGTACGCAGTTTGCCCTACTTACTGCCCTAAAACTTCTTTCATACGACGATTCTTCCTTTTTATTGGTCCATATCTTTATAATAAAACAAATCAAATACTCGACATCTACCCTCTCAATAAGATACAATGTAAGAAGAAAGTCCACAATTACTTACAGAACCTATCATATCAAGAAACCGAAGAGTTATTAAATATTCCATGTTAGATAAATATACCTTGCACTTCTATAATACTGATATACATACATACATATTGGTTTTTCCCCAATCAAACATGCAATATTTACTTAGCCACTTTCATACACTCACAACACACACGCACACACACACACACACACACGCACACACACACACACACACACACACACGCACACACACACAAACACACGCACACACACACAAACACGCGCACACACACACACACACGCGCGCGCGCGCGCGCATGCTCGTACGCACACACACTCGCACGCACACACATACATACATTCACACACATATACATACTCATGAAGACCTTTACCAAAATGCACCATCAAGTTCAATGTATACCTAGTTATATAATATTATAAAAACTACTTGTGAAAATAGTCCAACAATTATTGTATTCCGGATAAGGTTCGGCGCTGCACGCTGAGATACAGGTTTTTTTGCCTAGTTCGGCTGGCAGATGCTCCCAATACTTTGTTACTAATGTTAGATTATTTTTATAACCTAGTGTAACTCTGTAACGTTGTATTTTTGGTGCAAATAAATTTATTATTATTATTATTATTATTATTATTATTAATATGGCACGGTTGCAAAATAATACCTTGTATAAAGTGAAATATTAATATAAAAGACTGTTGTAAATAAATTTTCGTAGGAATTGCAGAGGTGTGATCTCGCCTGTTTGTAGTTTTACTAAATATTTGTTGACCTTTTTGTCGAAACATATCACTGAATTCTTTCTGTTTTTTTTTAAAGAATAAAAAATACTATTTTTTAAAATAAAATTAAAATGGATCGATTCTTTTCTAAGTTTATGCAAAAATAGGTAAATTGATGGCTTTTTTGGGATTTTAGTATTAAGACGGTGATGCCAGCCCTCTAATACGTTTGTCGTTCTGTGCTTGGCTCCTGAACAACTTAAGGTCTTAGGGGGAAATTGGTTTATCCACTGTTTTTGGAAATACTTTATGAACGGTCTTGACTGCTCATTTTCGGGGATTATTTCCAATATTTGGTTCCATGTACTATGTATCATGTTCGGAGGTAAAAGCGGTAAAGTTGTAGCCATTCTTAATAATCGCCGCCCAATTGCAGTTTCATTTGCCTTTAATTCCTTTACCTTCTTTTTTGTAGCTTTCTTAAAATGGAAATAGCATCCTGTTATCTTAACTTCAGGAAAGACTTCCTTAATCGCATTCATGACTGCTACTTCATAATCACACGTAAAACTACTCATATTAATTTTAAAATTATCCTTTATTAATTGGAAAAACCGTCGATATACTGCTTGCGTTTTGTTTGGTAGCAAACCATAAACAACAGGAACAACGTTAGTGGTGTTATAGTTAGACCCTAAATCCAAATGAATAGTGTAAAGTTGGTAAAATGGAGGCGGTGTCACCTTAAAGGTCCCGTCACCAAAATAATCACCTGCTGGATGTCGAGTACTTCTTATAATTCATCTTGCTATTTTGGAAGAAAATATTAGAATTTTTTCACTGTATCCGTCGTTACATATAAGGAACCGTTCTGAGAACGCAATCGGCACGACCACATCCGCTAAATTTACGAAATTTAACTTGTTAGTGTTGAGATACTTTTTTCTGCTCCTGTAAAGTGAGTCTTGAATGTTTTTTAACGATGGAAGGTTATCTATATTGTTACCTCGTCTAGTTTTTAAATCACTGAAGTTTTTTTTATGTGTTCTTTATAGGTGAAAAATCTTCGCATACATCCTTTTTGCATTTTTCAATTGCCACCAAAATTTAGTTTTTATTGTCTTCTAATAAACATGTATGCTCACATTTGTAAACTATACGTTCTTTTGCAGCGTTTAATGTAATAGACGCACTGCATAATGATCGATTAACACAACGCCAATTAGTAGATCCACCCTTATTTTTCTTGTTTAAGTTGTACTGATAGCCGTCGTATAATAGAATATTACTTCCTCTTTAGCTAGTTGTAAATTGAAATTCTTCGGTACTCATTGTTATCAATACATATAAAAATACACAACGAGAGATTTACAACTGAGTACAAAAGTAAAGCGTTATTACTCAACTGTCAACAATAAAGTATAGTTTTTTTATAATATACCCACATTTCATTACAAAAATAAAACTACAAATTTAGTTTCTCTGTAACTTACTAGATGTCGCTGCTGGTATCAAAGAGCTTTAAATTAATAATTAATTGTTATTTTATGTACAGTCAACAGCACATCAAGCTATACTGTCAAATTTCTCCAAATGATTTTAAACCTTAAAATGTGAGTACTGAATTCAAAATCGAATGAGGAATTTTGACAGTTTGTGGTAACTTGATGTGCTGTTGACCGTATATTGAGAATATTAAAAAAATGTTTATCCTTTTAGGGATAATGCATGAAGTTATGTAAATATGTATGTTTGTAAGTAGGTATCTAAGTGGTATAGGAATCTGTCATAAACCAAACAAGGGTGAGTGGGTGTACAATTGTGAGGGTGAGGTAGGTGTACAATTTGTTGATCATGACAAACGGCGTTAATGACAAGTTGCGATTAAGACAAACCGCGTATATGACGAATTGCGATCGTGGCAAACAGCGTATTAGACGAATTGCGGTCGTGGCATACAGCGTATTAGACGAATCGCGAATATGACAAACCTAGTAAATCAGATCGCTCATGACCAACTGCGTATTTGACGAATAGCGTTGGTGACCAGCTGCGTGTAATCCATCCCGACCTCGCGACCCTGATGGCGTTTGTGCAAGAGCAGTCACGCCGCCAGGAGGAGCAGGCACGCCGCCAGGAGGAGCAAGCACGCCGCCAGGAGGAGCACGCACGCCGCCTCGAGGAACAGCTTCAACGCGATAAGGAGGAGGGTATGCGCCGCCAGGAGGAGCACGCGCGCCGCCTCGAGGAACAGCTGCAACGTGAGAAGGAGGAGCAGACACGCCGCCAGGAGGAGCAGGCGCGCCGCCTCGAGGAACAGCTGCAACGTGATAAGAAGGAGCAGGCACGCCGCCAGAAGGAGCAGGCACCCCGCCTTGAGGAACAGCTGCAACGTGACAAGGAGGAGGGTATGCGCCGCCAAGAGGAGCAGCTGATGATGTTAAAAGACCTCAGCGCAACGGTTGGTAAGGAGCTGAAGGAGATGAAAGAGCAAGTACAACGCCACGAAAGTCGCATTGCTGAGTTGGAGAAAACGATACGTAAGCTCAAGGCTGGAGATGGGATCATGATATCTGCTGTTGTGGCGCCCTCGCCACGAGGCTTTAAAGTCCCACCATTCGACGGCTCATCGTCATGGCCAGCCTATAAGATCCAGTTCGAGACCGTCATGAAATCTAACGGGTGGACGCGAGAACAGGCTCTGACTGCTCTCACCTTGGGGCTTCGCGACCAGGCCGTGACCGTGTTAGAGGTGCTTGGTCAAGACGTCACGTATGAGAAGCTGTTGGAGGCATTGGAAGCGAGATATGGCGACGCACACCTGGAACACGTGTTTCACGCCCAGCTGAAAGACTGATCGCAACGTGTTGCTGAAACCTTGCAGCAGTGGGCTTTGGAGGTGGAGAAGCTGGTTCGAAAGGCGTACCAGTCCTCACCTGCGCTCATCGACGGGAACCTCGTTCAAGCTTTCACCGACGGGATCCGAGACCTGGAGGTTAGGGCCGCAATTAGACTTGGACACTTCAAAAACCTTAAGGATGCCCTAGCCCACGCTCTGGAGTTGGAAGTAGTGCGACGAGACGATCGCGCTCAACGTATCAGGGAAGTGTCGGCTTCACCCCGGTACTATAGCTGCGGTGAAAGAGGCCACATCAGGTTGAGCTGCCCGAAGTCCACGTAGCAGAAACCAGTCGCCGGTAAAAGGAACACCTGATGTGCGTGTCGGACAACAACTACAGGACTTCGTAATACAGCATCGCAGTGGCAAGTCACATAGTAATGCAGATGCCCTGTCGCGTAGACCGTATCCCGACCAGTGTAAGCACTGCGCCAGGCAAGGCGCAGAGGCCAAGCAGGAAGGACTAGTGAGGATGTTGAGGACGGATCGTAGCGAAAATTGGAAGGAAACTCTCCAGAGGACGCAACAAGAGGACAAAGACATAAGACCCATCCTCAAATGGAAGAAAACAGGTGGTTCGAGACCTCACTGGAGTGAAGTTGTGGCAATGAGCTCTATCACCAGTTACTGGGCACAGTGGGAAAGTTTGGTTATCCAGGATGGAGTTCTGTGCCGTAAATGGAAAAATGCTCGAGGTGACAAGTATCACCTGCAAATGGTCGTGCCAAAGCTCAAGGTACCGGAAGTTTTACAACTCTGTCATAATGGGAGTTCAGGAGGTCACATGGGAGTTAAGAGAACTCTGATTAAGATCCGGGAACGATTTTATTGGATCCATTGTCGAAAAGATGTTGAGGAATGGTGCCGTAATTGCACGAGTTGTTCTGCCGTGAAGGGACCACGCACTGGCAGTAGGATGAATGATGTATACCAGCACATCAGACAGACTGGTCAGCAGATATCTGAGAGGATGAAGACCCGTTACGATCGGAAGGCGAACAATAAAGGCTTCGAGGAAGGATCGCTGGTGTGGTTACATAATCCGGTACGCAGCAAAGGAAAATCTCCTAAATTGCAGGCAAAATGGGATGGACCCTATCGCATAGTCACTAAGATGAATGATGTCACCTACCGGATTCAGAAAGGACCACGAAGTTCACCAAAGATCGTTCATGTGGATCGATTGGCACGCTACTACGGATCCAACAATGTTCGGGACGAACATGTCTAAGAGGGGGGCAGTGTTACGGCTAGTGCCCTCTGTCAGCACTGTGGGGAAGAGTCGGTGGTTTCTAATTGGTTTGTAAGTAGCTTCGTAAGCTGTTAACCTTTCCTCGTAATTTGCATCCTTTCCGTCTAGCTCCCCGTCCAGCTCCCAGTGAAGATTGTCAAAGACCGACCACTTTGTTTCCAACGTTTTGAGAGTGTCTTCAAACTCCCATTTCTCTGTAATATTTTCAATGCTAATGTTCGTTACGGCTCGAGAGAATGCTTTGAAGCTGCTGCTCTGTTTTTTCAATAACTCATCCAGCTTGCTATTGGTACCTCGGGATGTAAATTGAGGTTTCTCTAGCGAAGACGACATTTCGGCATCTTCAGGCTGTCTATCGGTAGGATTGCTGACAGGTAACGGACTTGAAGGGCCAGCAACGGGCGTTGCTGGTGTTAGGACCGATAGCGACAAAGCTTGTTTCATCGTCTTGCGAGCAGACAAATAAAACTCTTTAGCTTGCTGGTAATGGTTGTTAATAAAATATTCGCTAGATTTGTCGCTAAAGCCACTTAGCTTGATATAATTTGTCTGAAACTCTTGCCAGTAAGATTCTACATTATCGAGACGTCTCTTGGTATAACCTGGCGTCTTGCGCTCGTGACCAGCTTTCTTAAAGTTAGTCAAGAGCTGGTTCATGGCGTTTATAGTTAGACTTTGGTTGGCAAGTAAATCCTCCATGCTTTGCTCATTATTGACAATGTAAGTAAATTGGAAAGATCTTACTTGTGTCGTGCTGCACACGTATACTTCCTGCGGGAACTAGTAACTGCACTCCTGGCCTACAGGCCGCAGCATACATGCTGCGGCTGCTTGAAGTGCACGTTTGCTGGTATGTAGTACCACCCACGCGAATAATCAAACTGTCCTTTAATCACTCGCGAAGTGGTCCCACTTTATCCGGATCGAAAGACCAAAAAGAATGTACGGATTCTTTGTTTGATAGATTGATAGAATTGAAAATGGCTTAGAGATTCAGAACTAGTTTATTCATATAAAGGAAAATGATAATGTTATAATATATGATTGATAATGAGTACACACGCGGCGCTGTTGGTGTCCGGATTGCCGGACACCAACCGCACCAACTGACACGGGCGCACGCGCGTACAAAGTAGCGATGTACGGTGAAACCGTACACATATAAAAGAGCCATCTAGCGTCTTATCTAGCCCTATATGTAAAATAAAATTATAGGTAGATTACCTATGTGTGATGTAAAAAATACTGATAAATCGATATCTCTAAATCATAAAATAAATGCGTTTACCTTGATGCTCGTTAATTAAATATGTACAATGTTTATTTATAATAACATTTTATGGTCAATTTACTTCCAATAAAGCATTTTGATTGATCTTAATATTAACATTGGAACTCATAGTGCCATCTATGATCTATTTTTGGAACTGTTTACGTTTTGTTCTAATTGGTACCCCATGCTAATACATAGATAATAAAATAGCATCACTTACATTTTAAATAGTGCAGCGAAGATCTGGTAAGCTTGTATGTAGGTACTGATAAACTCGTATAAGATGATGCCACTAGCTCTTGAAGAAGGGTTTTGTGATTGAACTTCAGCTGTGGGACTCTTAAATAGTGATAAATCTACGTCATAATATCCCAAATTTGGAAAGAGGTACGTGTTGTGAAAATGCTGTATCAGTTATCTACATCCAGATACAGAAGGTTTGTGTTATGATTAATATAGTAATACTATACTATTCAACTAATTCATTTACTATTAATTTTACCTGACTAATGTTGTTTAAAGCAAAGTTGAAAGTTTGTTTTTACGTAGATACTATTATATGTATGTGTCAATTGCATCACATAGTAATTAAGTATATCTTGATTTAAACCATAGATACATACTTTAAATCAAGATAATTTCTATCGACCTTAATATATAAATAAATAAAGATAAAAAACATTACTTACTTACCTTTCTGTTGGTGACTTAACAATTAAAATAAACTTAAAGAATATTACAATAATAGCAGACGAAACCAAACGTAACAATAGTATGTCGATATTGCTACTGTATACATTGTTTTGATCTTCTCCTTATAAATAAGTGCTTACATTGCAAAAATAATTATGATTGACATACTAATTATGTATAATGACTTTGCCCGCCGATTTTTCTCAATTCCATGTATGAAAAAATTACAACGAACAAACGCATTTATTACGCATTTATTCTATTCATATTATTTTTAGTAACCAATAAGATATTGGACACGTGTTGAGATGTTAGGGTTTCAATTTCACCGTTCCATTTTTGTATAGGATATAATATCTAAAAAAAAAACGTACGATTTTGAACTCTATAGATTAAAATTAAATTATGTATATAAATAGAACAATCTTTAAAAATTTATTCTACACCTTAGTGTTGTAGCTGTCTTCATCGTGTAATATTGGTAAGTTTTAATATTTCCTTTTAGTGCTTAATGCAAAAAATAAAAATTAATAAAAATATTACTATCATTTATTATCAGATTGTATAATCGATGTTTAATGTAGGTAGGTATGTGTCTGGTACATAAGTCAGTATTTATTTCTACATATAACTATGTTTCAAACATAATTGTTGTTTTGATATAGAATATAGTAAATGAAATATTAATTTAGAGTTTTTTCTAGGTATTTAACAAAGTCTGGACATTTAGGAGAATTAAGTATGTCATACTCGCCATGCTACAGTCCTGTTTTAGATAACATTGACCAATAATGTAACGTAAGTATCTAAGTAACCATCGATATTAACTATTCATATTTGGTGCTGTTTAATAATACAAAATCATTCAAATTATTTATTTCAAGATTTGATAGGAGGCTCAGATCCAGTTCTTAATCCATTTTACTATGCCCAAGACCGAGAGAGCTGGTACGCCGAAGTGGCGGCAAATGCATGTGAAGAGAGTAGACAGCAAGAAATAAAAAAGAAAATTTGAAGAAGAAAAAATATGAATCAAAGTCTTTTAAAAACAAATCATGCGTAAAGAGCCCGGATATATTCGTCGAATAATAAAAATAATTGTACATGACGTAGATGGTCATCATATAGAAGAAATAAACAGTGACCCCGATAGTGCTAGCGTAAATATACAATATTTAGTACGAAATGATATTGATGAAATAATGAGTGAAACTGAGTATTTAGTTACTAGAATAGTTAAAAAGTTAAATTCACCTTCATGTACTTGATATGTAAAATATAATCATTCTAAATATTATTTTGCTTTTTTATTTCTACGTCATTACATTTAAAATGAATAGTCACTGCACTATATAAGGCAGCGTGATGGACAATAGCGTGCGCATTCCATTTTCATTAGGCTGTCGTGTCAAATAGACTCTGTGCTCGAATTTCATGCGCGTATCATTGAATTGTTGAATGAATATAGTAATTTAACGATGGAAAATTTGAATAATGTGCATTCTAATTATGAATGTTGAATTAAGATTTAAATGTTCCACATTTTTTAATCTCTAAATTTCTTAAATACTAAATGATTGAACAGATGCTTGAGTTTTGAGGCTTTTGGTGTTTTAAATACTAGATCGAGTAACTGAATGATAAAATGAATCAATAAAATATTAGAATACTAGAATGATTGAATGGATGATTGAAATATGAGAATACAAGAATGACTGAATGATGTAAATTGGGTTTCTGGATCTCCTCTGATCCAGAAAAACCCAATTTACACCTACTGACAACTTCATATATCAGTCAAGTAATAAACGTAAAGCCACTTGGAACCTAGTTAGTTGGACGTGTGTTATCCGCACTTAGCCACACAATTGGGCCATTGTGCGTAAGTGACCGACGCGAAAAGTTGCTCGGTTACTCATACCACCTCAGCTCCGTCCAGAAACCGGACCGGTGTTGCACAGTACTTCCTTCATCGTTTCTGGACTGTTTAGTAGTTTCGCCCTTGGTTGCTTTTGCAATGCAGCAGCACGTAAGCCGGTGTCTCCTCGGTCTCCATGCAGCCTCTACATAAAGGGCTGTCAGTGATACCGATGTTAAATAGATGTTTGTTGAGTGAGCAGTGACCTGTTATTATACCCACTAGATGACGCAGGTTTTTCCTTGAAGAACGTAGCAGTTTGCGTGACAGATCTATGTCTAAGGATGGAAGGGCTTCCTTTGTCTGTCTACATTCCTTTGTTTCTGCCCATTGTTTTTCATGTAGTTTCGTGGTTCTGTCACATAACCATGTTTTGAGTTGGCAGAAGGGTATCGGGAACTACAAATACACAAGGGTATCGAGTACACATAGCTTGATGTTAACGATGATAGATGGCAAAGTCCACTCATATATCTCTGAAACATCGGCTGCTGTATGTGATCTGTGCAAAGCTCGCCCTACAGAGATGAATGATTTGGAGACAATGAGAGCAAAACCAGTGCAAGAAGAACTTTATAAATATGGGCTAAGTTCACTGCACGCGTGGATTAGGTCCATGGAGTGTTTGTTGCATATTTCATATAAAATTGAAATTAAATCATGGCAGGCAAGAGGTAAAGAATTGCAGCAGAAGACAAAACAAAGAAAAGAAGTGATACAGGAGACTTTTCGTAGAGAAACTGGCTTATTACTGGATGTAGTCAAGCAAGGAAGTGGTAACACAAATACCGGTAATGCGGCTCGGAGATTCTTTGCTGATACAGATACAACAGCCCGAATCACAGGATTAGACAAAGGATTAATCCAAAGGATAGCTGTTATACTACAATGCATTTCTTCGGGTGAGAAAATAAACTTCACAATGTTTAAAGAGTATTGCGATGCAACAGCGAATTTGTACGTTGAATTGTATTCATGGTACTACATGCCATCAAGCTTGCATAAGTTGCTGATACACGGACCTGAAATAGTAAAGCATTTTCTTGTAGTGCCTATAGGTTTCTTGTCTGAAGAGGCATCAGAAGCCAGAAACAAGGACTTCAGAAAGGTTCGATCGGACCACACTCGAAAGTGTAGTAGCCTCGCAACAAACGAGGATATACTCAACAGTCTTCTTTTATCTTCGGATCCTTTGTTGAGTGACATACGATGGAAATTCAATAAGAAAGAAAAGAAGAAGTTATCAAAAGAGGTCGAGGCGTTACTAGTTTGTGATGATCATGAAATTGAATTCACCATACCTGTACCCATGGAAATTTCAGTTTCAGATTATAGTGATAACGCCTCGGATGATGATAACGATGATAACTAGGATGAATCATAATTTTGGAAATTGTTTTTTTTTTCAAGGATCTTCACTATTTTTTTATAATTTATTTTAGTTAGTTTTAAGTTTTGTTTTTTCTTTTAATGTTTATTATCGTTATTTCGTATCAATATACAATTAATATTTACTTGGACTATTTTTTCCTATTTTCTATACTTTATTTAATATCTCAAAAACGGCACAAAAGTAGCACTATGTGTCTTGGGAAAAAATGTGGCAAATAATGATAAGATATTGCCATAAAAAATTCAGACCGAAAATGGGCCAAAATCAAAACATATTCATATTTAAAGGTTACTTCCCATACATTAAAAACAGTTTTATTCAATTTTACCACAGTTTAAGTGTAGCCTTATAACTCATGCTGCTAGAATTTGTTTCTCTTCAATATAGAAATCGAATGGCATATTCAGTTATTTGAAATTACGACATAAATTTTTTTAATACCCTATGTCCGACCTCTTGTATGGGAACGAACCACTGTGCGCCGCAATGTACATCAAACATAACTCGGGTTCAATGCCACGCGTATCAGCACGCACGATAATAAATTATTATTAATCACAAAGGCTGTTCTAGCCCGCTCGCCGCTGCGCTCGCCGATACAAGTTCGTAGCTAAATAGGGTGAAGGTTTTGGTATAATACCACTTACCTAGTTAAATCCGCTGTGCTCTTATGAGATGCGGCTCAAACTACGCCCCATTCACCTCCAGACAAATTCGGGCTCGTCGCAGCGCCTCCTCGAGGCGGGGCATCAATATGGGGTCTTCAATGTAGTCCGCACGAAGTTTTATGAAGACGCTCACTATTGGTCGACGCATCTTGTCAGCACTGTCACACTCCCGATCAAACACTCTTTGTTTTACGTAACCCCACAAAAAATAGTCTGAAGGGGTGAGATTGGGGCAACGAGGTGGCCATGTGTGCGGTCCTAAATCCTAATCCCTAATCCCAATCCATCGGTCACTGAATAATTCAGTGAGACGCTCACGGACGGACCTTACAACGTGTGGTGGTGCACCGTCGTGCTGGAACCACGTTAGCCGATACTGAGCCAGCGGCAAGTCATCTAGTACGCCATTTAGATGCTCGTTAATAAAATCAAGATAACGTGGTCCGTCGAGTCGCTGCGGTAGAAATACTGATCCGAGTATACTATTTTTACGGCTAGTGCCCTCTGTCGGCACTGTGGGGAAGAGTCGGCGGTTCCTACTAATAATTTATTACAGTGCCATCTATTGACATCTTACGGTACTACGTATTTGTCGGTACGAGTCGAGTGGAGAAAGCACTGGCACATTCTCGAATCATCGCGCTGTTGCGTGCCGTGTGTGACGTTTACTGGAAAACTCCAGAAGCGCTTTACCCGCGTATAAATAGAGCGCACGCGCACCGCCGAGTCAGTTTACTATCGTAAGCGGTCAAGTGTTCATCGAAGCGAACGTAAGCGAAAATACTACGGAGTTTGAAGCAGTTACAGTGGCAAAGTGTAGTATAGTGTTTGTTGTGCATTAAAGTTAATTGTGTGATAAAATAAAACGTGTTTTAGTCAGTAATATTGTTTTGTATTCTTATCCGTCGACCCCAGCACGTAACACTATCATTATAAACACCAGCCCACACGTTAACTGACCATCGTGTTTGGTGCCCGGTCTCTTGGAAGGAATATGGGTTAGTCTGTGACCACACGTGAGTATTCCTTCTATTCCACAATCCATTCCTTGTGAATGTGGCCTCGTCCGTCCAGATAACGTGCTCGACGAAATTTGGTGCTTGATCTTGCTGGTCTATAAGCCAATGGCAATAAGCACGACGGCGCTCATGGTCACCGGGTACCAAAGCTTGCACTTTATGTACCTTGTATGGGCGCATCCTATTTTTCCGCAACACCTTATGAATATACCAGTGCGACACAGTTATTCCGTCCCACCGCCGCATTAATTTCGCAGCACTTCGCGTGCCGAGGCGTGGGTTTCGACGAATGACAGTTAATACGCGTTGTTCCGTGTGCACATCTACTTGTCTGCCACCACCTGCCGCCGCTGGAGCAATCGGTCGATTCTCTAACACACGTTGAAACGCTGCCGTTATCATACGCGGATCAGAAGGATGCCGGGTGGTCGGATTTCTTCAGTGGTTAATCCTCAGAGCATGAGAAGCATTTCCTCAAAGCTTCTCCCAAACACATCAACATATTCCCGTACTCACGAGCACTATACACATACGCCTCAGGCATTATTGTTAGCCAACGACCACAAAACTAAAACGATTAGTAGTAATAAACTAACAACTAAGAAAATAACAAAACGTAACGATCTATAAAAAAACTTAACAAGAAACCAAATAATAAGAACTTTACAAGCAAAAACGTATGTTTCACTCCCGCGCGGCCAAATTGCAACGAAGAACTGAAAACCGTTCGGAAATTATGTTACCATAGATCAACAAAATACATGTAGCATTGTACCTACGGTTAGCCGCTAGGTAGGCATCTACATCGTAAAAATATTTTGTACTCAGTTTAATAATTAAAAATAATAATTAGCAGTGTACGATAAATTTAAGACAGGAAAGGGACATACTGTCTAGTATGTTAGTATTATAAACTTTATGTACTTAGGCATTAATATGAATTACGCCGTGAAGGCTACTCGAAAGTAATAGTACCTATAAATGGTTTTTAAGACTACATTATTAAATTATTTACAACAAATTATTACGGGCTAGTTAAGAACCGATATTCCTCGAACTCTCTTAAATTTCGGCCTTTGTGAAAGAAGACTTAGCAGTCAGAATAAAATAAATGTATTATTTAGAAGTCTAAATAAAAAGACGATGTGTCCTTATTAAAAAGAGGTATCGAAAAGTTACATTAAAAATGTAGACATACATAAGATTATTTTACGTACCTACTTATAAAATAGATGGTAAAATACTGCTTTTTTTTGACCGACACGTCTGTTTAATCTAATCACTGCAGGGCGCAGACGCAATCCGTTTTGCGCATGCGCGGTGTGACCGTGAGTCACCACGTCGCCGCGGCAACGCGCCGACGAGCGAGTAGAAAAACAGTTGATACGCATTGTAACTTCGTTTATAAACACTATTTTATTAATATATTTTTTTAATATAAATATAATAAATTAAAATGTGTCATCAATGTCATCATAAACAGTCCACAATTCTGGTAAAACTTACAAAGTACCTAAACATAAACGTGTGAAGTTATTTGTGTGATTTTAGGTCTTGGCTTGCGCTCGTCGGCATCAAGTAGGTATTTTTTAATGTCTCCGTGTCAGGGTTAGTTACGCTTATAACCAAAATTAAAAATGGATTCTCAGAACTTACCTAAATTTATGCCGCGGCAGGGTCGACTCCTATCTAGGGATCTAACTAGAATAACTTTTACTGAATATTGCATCAAGTCGGCCGACGAATTAAAATTTATTATCTAGACTAACTAAAATTATCGGGTGGTCCTTGGGTCACAGCGATTATTTCAAGGTATCTAAATTTGAGCTAGCTTTTAATTAATCTTCCAACAGATGAAATAAGAAAGTGAGAAAGAGAGATAAAATCTAATAACAACAATGCAGTCGGCGCAGCGCAAGCGATGGCTGTGTATGTCGGTAGCGACAGACATTAATGCCTACTGGTGACGTAGCGTGCGAATCATTGACCCCTAGCGTCAGCTGTGCAATTTAATTATGTAAATTGCAGTTCCTTCTAAAAAGGGAATTCAATTTATTTTCTTTTTGATATCAGTTTTATTTGGCTGTCCGAACATAATACAGACGTAAAAAAGCAAAAAAACATCTATAAAAAGGAATTTATTTTCGTTTTTTTTGTGGTATCCTATCAGCCATCATCAGCACTACCACCAGTCTTCATTTTCAGAAGCGTTTCCCTGACACCCTGTATACATACGTGTATATACGTATATAGACATCTGCATTATTCCTTTAGAAGTTTTATAATTTTATTGTAATTTATATGCTGCCTATATTTGTATGCATACAAATATATGCAGCATATTAATCAAGGTACAAAATGGGATTTTATGGATAAGGAACATGAAAACATAAACAAAAAATAATGTATTGTGGCGTATGTATATACGCACAGGCAACATATAACTTTACGAGAAACCTGGAATCGAACGGAGCATCGTACAGCTAGCCGCGCCGAAACCAAGCGACGCGCGAAGGCGATCGAACGGAGCATCATACGTCTAGCCGCGACGATATGATCTTTCGAACTCGTGACGCGCGAAACTTCCCTCTGCTTTTTATACGTGGCACTACTTTTATACTCGCGAACAGATTTCCAAGAAATCATTCGTAAATATTAGATTTTTGTTTACTTGTCACTGATTGGTGTAAATAATTATTGTACACCTTAGTGTTAGCGTTACTTGCATGACTAATAAATGGGATATAAGATAAATTAAAAAAAAAATTGTGAATATATTCTCAGTTGAATCAGTCTGCGTGTTTCAATATAACGGTCGGTAAACGAAATTTTCGTATTACGCAATAGCCTAACCTTTTCTCTTGCGTATTCGCAATAAGAATCTGCCGAATCGGAATTGTACATCACAGCTTTGGAGAGCTTTTCGGCTAAATTTCGTTTTCAGGATATAAATCCGTGAGATCGGTACGGAAATTTTGCCAGGTCCGGCCTCCGGGTGGTTCCCAAGACTCGAACCAAGATAAAGCGGATCCTTTTAAGGCCTTACCGGCTTTCGCAACTGTTTTTGTGCTGCTCCATCCAAGTTCTTTCGACAGTTCTTCAATGTTGAGACACCAGCTGTCCGCACCGTTGTCACTGGTCGCTGGATTGAAGACCGGTAGTGCCACATCGTAGTCGGGATGGCGCTGGCCCGAGACAGCATCACGGATCGCCTTGAGAAGACCCTCCAGGATAGTAGGATCCATTCTGAAACTTTTAATTAGGTGCATTAGAACGTGAGGCGATGGCTATCCCACTTCTGATGTTAGGTTTAAAGAGTAAGTGAAGTAAATAAGCAATTTGGTTTAGGCGTTTTATTTAAATTTAATATTAATGACAAGAATATGATTTCCTTAGATCCTTAAACTAATTAATAAAAGCAATAATTCAATATCAAATATTTATTTATATTATTTTAATTACCAACAAAATTATCAGCTATTTCCTATATTATAACACATTTTACTATACAGGGTGATTTTGAAATCGTGTAATTCCTTTTAACCACGCATTCTACTGATGACATAGAATAACCCTGACCATATTTTTATTTAATTAGAATTATTTTTTTGAAAAATTATTGTTCCGTTTTTTTTCGTGAAATGGTGTCAGATAGTCAAATGTTAACCAACCGAGGCAATTTTAATTTTTTACTAATTAAAATAAAAAAACATAATAATTAATGTCGTAAATAATAACGGGCGGTCCTTTTTATTGCCCTTATTATTTACGACATCAGTTATTGTTATGTTATTATTTTTAAATTAGTAAAATATTAAGATTGTGTCAGGTGGTTAAAATATGACTATTTGAAATCATTTCATGAAAAAAATCTGTACTCTAATTTTGCCGAAACCATTATTCTAATTAAGAAAAAATATGGTCAGGGTTATTCTATATCACCAGTAGAATGCGTGGTTAAAAGGAATTACACGATTTCAAAATCACCCTGTAAATTTTAATAAAACAACATAATAACAACTAATTACAAAACACCAGCCATAATATAATCAGAATGGTATCATACCTTATGTGTTACGCTTGATCGCCAAGGAGCAACTGAACTATAGTACATTGGTTCTCTGCTTTTATAGCAACTCACAAACAACGGACGATTCACAGTTGTGATAACGAGTCAAATCAGTGTTTCATTAAAAGCCATTTAATTGTATACAAAATAGTGGTAGAACGGTAATTACTATTACAAAATATTGTATATAATTTTAATATTTATTTAAACATACAATTTAGTTTATTTTACGTTTCATTTAAATTTGTTAGAACGACCAGACGAGTCATAACGGTACTTCCTTTAGAAACAATTTAATATTACACAAAATTATTTTATAACTGAAATGGCTATCACAATATGATTTATAATTAATTACTTAACATTACATTACATAATAATATTTAATAAGTTAATTTAATATACATATTTAAATGTCCGTTATGATGAGTCAAATCAGTGATTTATTAGAAATTATTTAATATTACACAGAATGTACACAGAACGGTTTAGAACCGATATGGATATTACGAACATCATATTTTATTATTATATTTACCTATTAATTTAGCACCTAATAATATACATAAGTATGATCTATGTAAATATTTATCACGCTCGGTACCTATAGATAGAAACACATTTGCCTGTAGTGTCGTGTCGCGTCATAACCCCCACCACCACTCTGGCGCAATCGGTGGCGAGCAGTCGACGCCACCGTCGCCACGACAAAACGCGTCGCGACACGACACGACATGCAAATAATATGCCCCCAACCATATTAAATGTATGAAACCGATATGCTTCTGGTGCGTCACGACACGTAAGTATGTTTCCGCCTTTTGTTGTTCTAAGTTAAGTAAATACTGCAGAACAGAGAATGTATCTGGCTGACTATAATTTTTTTTTAAATTATGCTATTTGCATTAATTTTGTATTACTTTTTTAAGAGTACCTTATCCTCAAATAAGTTAAAAATGTCATTTATTTTAATAAGTATGTAGTTAAAAGTTTTAAAATAAATACTTTTAACCAATTTTTTTATGAACGCATGAAAACGCTGTTCCGTCTTGACGTGTGTTTCTGTGACGTCGCTGAAGAAGTAAACACGTAGATTTTGTATGGAAAATAGATTCATTTTATTATATTGTTATGATGTTCAATGTATACAACAATCATCGTTGGTGTATTGTGCCGCAGTGTCAAAACACTAGTATTAAATGCCAGAAAAGCTGTGGATCCAGTTACCAAAGGATATAAAATTAAGAAATACATGGATACAACCAGAGTATTATTGTTCTGTGGATACAATTGGCGAGGAGAGATCCTAAGTCATTATCAACTAAAAGTCAACTATATATGTGTGAACTTGTGAAGATCACCATGATGTAAGTTTAGAGAAACCTAACATCAGTAATAAAGTATTAGTTATATTTATTATTATTTTCTCTATAGGTTATGTTGCTCAAATCATTTTTGTTTCAGTTGGAGAATGACATGGAGAACTATATGCAATGCAAATTAATGGTTTCAGTCAAAGAATACGCCTAAAACGTCGTACTGTCGAGGTTTGATTGTCAACAGCATAGAAAACACAAAGCCACACCAACCGAACCTCGACCTGCCTTCAAGAAACGACAAAAGTTATCGCTTCTAGAAGAAATATATTCTGTTGACCCTTCAACGTCTTCGTTCAATCAAGGTACAGGTATATTCTACTAATTATTCCTACTTTCATTTACTACCTATATAGATATGATTCTAATTTAGCTAATATTGGGGAAGTACCTATCTAAATATTCCTTATGATTTTATTTTTAGATATACTGATTGAAGAAAACGAGCCTTCATGTCTTGCCGCCTCCTGAAGGGACTTTTTATGATAAAGCAGTACAGGCTGTGCCACATCAGGAACATAAAGCTATTCAAGTACATGTTACACACTAGAGAAGTAAAATGGTTCAGATTGGTGTAAATATGAGAGATGTTAAATTATCAACAATTAAGTTTACTGTGTCTACAGCAACATCAGTAGATGCACTCAATTATTAACTTAAATTATTAAGGGTTCTGGACTTAGTTGTTACTACAGCCTGTGCTTTAGTAAATTTACAAGATGCACTTATCAAATAAAGACTTTTCAAGTACCTTTCCTTTTTCATTACTATCAATTTCCTATTGCTGAAGGATGAATGATATAAACTAATAAAGGAAGTAGCAGTTGGAAATAAAGTGAAATAGAATTTCTATTCTATTCTCTTCTACCCATACCTATCACTCCAAAAGAATGTTTCATAGAAACTCATTCACTGTAATCTATATGTAATAATTATGAAAATGTACCAAATTATAATATTTTAGTAAAGATATTGCATAAAGAAAACAAGAAGTACAACAACATTGGTGTAGGTTAACATTTAATATATTTATTAATCAGTGTCACAAATCAAAAGGCAGGGTAAATGTTAGCTTCAGTAGGTACTTTTTGTTTGACTCATACTTGGCTTACATTCAATATATTATTATGGTGCCGATTTGTTACTTGTACCTGAGAAGCTTAACTTGTTGGAAACATTGGTTTGAGCCTAATATCAAAATTTATTTTAGCCAGCAATGAAATAGAAGGGCCCATAAAATGAATTACAGAGTAGATTCTTTAAACCTATTATACTAAGAAATGTAAATAAAATGTATAGTGGCATGCCACTATACATTTACATTAAATACAAGTATTTACAGTGTATATAATTTTAAGCACATTGAGATGTAATCATACAAATTATAAGACTTAAATGATGTTTTATTAAAATGTGTGATAATGCAAGAAATAAAGAAAGCTGTGGGATAATCCTTATAAAATATTATATTATATGTATTTAATTAAATTTAATAGGTATAATGATTGACACAGAATGCTTAAGAACCAGATTTTTTTATTTACTAGAATTTTAAATAGGACTAAGGTATTGTCGGCGGCACTCGTCAATTTCTTCTGCGTTCAGGTGTTGCGGCAATCCAATCCCAAATCCAGGAACAAAAAATCATGAACCTGATCATGTTCTCCTTGCTCCGGCATATCTGAGTCTGACATATAGTTTGAAGGCTTTCAGATCATCTCTGGTGATCCTTAATCAGGCGTTTCAGGTGATACAAATATGTTTGGTAGGGATATTCCTTCCTTTCAAAGGTGCGCCTCACATGCCTCACTTTTGGTGGCTCCAAGGTTAATGGCATAATTGACAGAACTTTTACGGCTCTTCATATATTTGTAAATTCCACTATTTAAGCCTCAGCTACTAAATCTCTAGGAAACTAAACTTCGTATCATGTTTTCAGATGTCATCTAATATTAGTTCGACATTTCTAATTTTAGATAATTTTTGACGTTTATGCCGTACAGCAGAATGCAGAAAGGACTAAATTGAGTAGGTAACTAAACCAATTTTACTCCTGTCTCACTAAAATAAGTTTAGATCTGTCACTTTTAGCGATTTCAGAATACGAAATGTTGTTTGACAGGTCTTATCTAAATTTTAGAGATTTTTAGCTAAGTTAAGAGAATTTTGTGACAACAGAATTGGCACCAATATCAATGCAGATTAAAATATTTAACGGAATATGATTTAATGGAAATATTGAAATCATCTAGCAATACTCTGTTTTTGACACGTCATGTTCGAAGATTTCTAACAAGAAAATTTTCGATTTATGCGATTGCTCAAAGTTTGCTCAAAGTTAATTCCTTGCTTTTATGTGTTTTTTTTGTGATTTTTCTACAAAAGTAAGTACGTTGAGAAAATCTTAGTTCTTCCGGCCAGGCATTGAGAGTACCTAAAAACGCTAAAGATTCTATTTTGTGGTGAATTTGATCAATTTTGTCATCATGACTCAAAGATCATGTTGTGTACCAGGATGTTCGGTGAAGCTTGGAGTAAACGGACTGTGATGATGCTGTTAAAGTCGCAGCGCATAATTATTATATGACTCACAAGAGAAAATAAAAAACATACACATTATCTATTGTTTATTTTTTCATGTTCTCCATATAATCCTATTTTGTAACTTGATTAATGTGCTGCCTATATTTGTATGAATACAAAAATTGACAGCATATAAATTACAATAAAATTAAAAAATTCTAAAGGAATATATGTTTGTTTTCACTGCCTATCTATTATAAAATATGGTGTCATTTTCTGGGGCAATTCCACAGACGTAGATAATGTATTCAAGGCCCAAAAGAAATGTCTAAGGGCTTTAGGTAAACTAAAAAGAACAGATAGTTCTGGACCCTTCTTTATAACATTAAATATTCTGAGCCTACCATGTATGTTTATTTTGGAAACTGCTCTATTTGTGAAAAAGAATATATGTACTAGCGACTTAGCGACGGACGACCACTCCTAAGGTTAAAATCGCATATCAGGCCAACACGCCCCTTGTTTTTTGTTTGAGTTTTTTACACTACTGATTCTAAGGCGAAGTTAAGGTCGGAGTCAATTAAAGTCGACATGCGTTTTTTGTATGGGTCCCAGAATATAATCATTTACTAAAGCTAATCATAAATAAACATGGTGAATATTTATGTGATAAACTTTAATTATAAGTTTAGTATAGGCCATTTAGTATAATTCAGTTTTGTAATTAGAATAAGTAGTTTTAAGTATCTATTATGTGTATGTTTATGATGTTAAGGTCCAATTTGTTTATGAATGGAACGGTGTGTTATGGAACAAAAACGAACGTCCTTTCTGATTAAAGTATTTATTGAGACTGCTCTTGAGGTGCATCTAACCGACACTTATATTATGAATTGGACATACCGCCCACCAAAACAATAGTTTTTAACTAATTTGAAAATGTACAACAAAATATAATAAATAGTGAATTTTTCAGGTTATTTAACCTTATGTGGACTGTAACAATCATATCAAAAATATCGTTAATCGGAACTCTAAACAACAATATAGACTAATAATCAAGGAATCACTAAATAACATTTGTTGCATTCATTGATTGTATTGATTTTATATCATTTACTTGTATTTCTTATCCGCCCACCATTCTCACTCGTCACTTGGCAATTTAGGCAATGGTATTAGTTTGTTCAAAGGTCTTTTCAACTGATTGTTTCCCATAGTCCGGACAGTTACCACTCTGACCAAACCGTCGGCACCAGGATGCAAATGAAAAATTTTGCCTAATAGCCACTTCGTTGGAGGCAAATTTTCCTCTTTGACGATGACCATATCTCCAACATTAGGCGATGGAACCTTAGTTTGCCATTTGTACCGCTGCTGCAAGGTATGCAGGTATTCGGATTGCCATCGAACCCAAAAACCTTGTGTTATTCTTTGAATTAATTGCCATCTCGTTAAGAGCCCAACCTTACTGTCTTCATAACTAGTATCAGGAACACCAATAAGTGGCTCTCCTATCAAAAAATGTCCTGGTGTGAGTGGCGTTTCGGTACAATTATCGATTAGACACAAAGGACGTGAATTAAGCATCGCCTCAACTTGTGACAAAAGCGTGGTCATCTCTTCATACGTCAACTTTGTATCTTTGTTTATCCGGGATAAGTGCCTCTTGGCTGACTGAACCCCGGCCTCCCATAGACCTCCACAGGTTGGCATTTTGGGTGGTATGAAATGCCATGTAGTGCCATCATTTGCTAAGAGCTCAGCGGCTTCTTTGGCAACGTTGTTCCTACCTGCCTGGAACATTTCTCGTAATTCCTTTGCGGCGCCAACAATATTGGTGCCGTTGTCGCTCCATAAATGTGAACAGTGGCCTCTTCTTGCTACAAATCTGCGAAACGCCGCTATAAATGCTTGGGTAGTCAGATCGGTAACCGCTTCCAAATGAATGGCCCGAGTCGCCATGCAAACGAACAAGCAGATATATCCTTTAGTCGCATGGTGACCACGACCTTTAGAAGTTCGTAAAAATACGGGTCCAGCATAATCTACGCCACTGTTTTTAAAAGCCCGGTGTTGAGTTACTCTAACAGCTGGCAACTGACCCATAAACTGATTTCTCGCTTTGGCTTTATGTACTATACACACTTTGCACTGATGAATACATCTTTTCACAGCAGATTTTAGGCCACCTATCCAATACCGGCTTCTCAAGTATGCCATCATCACCTGAATGCCACCATGCAGTGTCCTTGTGTGTGCTTCATTAACCAATAATTTAGTGATGTGTTGATTAGCAGGGATAATTACAGGATGTTTAGTAGCGACTGGTAAAGACGCATTATGCAACCGCCCTCCTACTCTCATTAAACCATTCTCATCTAGAAACGGTGAGAGTGAGATCAGTGAACTTCTCTTTTTTACCTGTGCAACTTTCTTTAATTCTTCAATTTCCCTTTCGTAGACTAAATTTTGATAGTATCTTATGCATTCTTCTAATATTTTGTTAAGTTCTGTTACTGTTAAGTAAGTTTCCTTTCTCTCAAGATTGTTTCTCTTTAAAAATCTTTTACAATATGCTAAAACTCTCTTCATTCTCGATAGTGATGAAAATCTCTCCCATATTGGTTTGTCTTCAAGAGTAACGTGACATGTTGTTTTTATCTCTTGTGTAGTTTCCGGAATGTCATATCTAGCAAATCGATTTGTCGGTTCCTTTAGCCAATCAGGACCATTCCACCATAAATCTTCAAAAATTAATTCGCTTGCCTTAGTGCCCCGTGTTGCTATATCTGCTGGATTATCAGCAGATTGGACATGATGCCATGCATCCTTGTCTAATGTTCGTGTGATGTCTGCAACTCTATTTGCAACAAATGTGCGCCACCGATTAGGTTGAGATTGTAGCCAGGACAGCACGACCATAGAATCAGTCCATGCATAGATGTTATGTTTAGAGATCTTCAAAACATCCACTACATCAGCTATAAGTTCCGCTAGTAAGGCTGCTGCGCATAATTCTAATCTTGGAATTGAGAGTTGCTTCAATGGGGCGACCTTAGTTCGAGACGCGATCATCGTCACATAGATTTTACCAGCATCAATCACCTTGAGGTAAGTAACCGCCGCATATGCGTGAGTGGATGCATCTGCAAAGCCATGCAATTCTATTTGTGTAAAATTATTCAGCGTTGTTCTAAACCATCGTGGTATTGTAAGGTTTTGCAAATGCTGTAGCTCATCTCTATAGCTCGTCCAATCTTCTCTTACATCAGGCGGTAGCTCATCATCCCAATCCAAGGTGAGTAACCATAATTTTTGCATGAAAATCTTGGCTGTAATAATAACCGGTGATAGCCAACCAAATGGATCAAATAGACGGGCTACGCCGGAAAGAACAGATCTTTTCGTTATAGGACATCTCAGTTCAGGTAAGTTCACTGTAATTTTAAATGTATCGTCTTTTCTATCCCATGTCAAACCAAGAATCTTTACAATTTTATCTAGTTTGATGTCTATTTTATCTTTGGTAGGTTGATTTTCTTCTTGTAGATATCTCAAAACCTCTTCAGAATTGCTAGACCATTTTTGCATTTTAAAACCTCCTCTTTCTAGTATTGTTTTAATTTCTTCACACATTTTCTTTGTTTTGTCTATATTTTCATTCCCTAACATCAAATCGTCCATGTAAAACGACTTCTTGATTAGAGAAGCTGTATCAGGATACTGCAGAGCCTCGTCATCAGCTAATTGATTTAAGGTGCGCACCGCCAGATATGGTGCAGCTGCTGTTCCAAAAGTAACAGTTGTCAACTTGTAACATTCTAAATCTTCTTCAGGGTTGTTTCGCCAGACAATGCTTTGTAAATTCATGTGCGCATCTGTCATGTTAATCATTCTATACATCTTGACGATGTCTCCAACCACACATATTTTATGTGTACGCCAAGAGATAACCAAGCTGCGAAGATCGGGTTGTAAAGTAGGACCAACCATCATGCATTCGTTAAGAGAACACCCGTTAGAACCCTTGGCAGACGCATCGTAGACCACACGGACTTTACTGGTCTGTTTGTCATCGCGAACAACAGCGTGATGAGGAAGAAAGATGGAGTTCTTGTCGTCATTAGACCTTTTCATGTGACCCATGTCTATGTACTCGTGAATGACTTTGGTGTATTCTGTCTTTAAAGTTGGTGTTTTTAGAAATTTCTTTTCTAACTGCTTAAATCTATTTATTGCTATTTGTTTCGTATCTCCACATAACTTTACTGTCTCTTGAATACTCTGTTTTAAAGGTAAGTGTACTGTGTATCTTCCATTTATTCTTTTCGTTGTATTTTTGTAGAATTCTTCACATTGTTCTTCTTCCCGAGTCAGTACACTCCTTTTCTTGTATAAGCTTGTCTCTATCTCCCAGAACTTCTTTAACATATTGTTGTCTTCTGATACCGTACGTGTAGCATGTAGTGTAGTTATTTTGTGTTTGTCGCTAGTTGATTTGTATTCGCTTTGACCAGATAGTATCCAGCCTAAACTTGTTTTCTGAGCCACTATGCCATCAGACAGTCTTATCAAACCGACTTCTATTATTTTACAAAATATGTCGGAGCCGAGTAATATGTCAATTTTACCCGGCGTGTTAAACATAGGGTCAGCCAATAATAAAGTTTGAAGTTCTGGCCAGTTCATCGAAATGTAATTCGCAGGTAATATTGTTGACACCGATTTCAATACGTAGGCCTTCACTTGAATAAAATCCTTCTTATTATGTCGCGATGTAAAGGACAGGTCAACTACATGTTTGATGGGTACCAGGTTTCCTTCTCCAATCCCCGAGACTACACCATTTATTTTAGTCCTCTTTAATCCCAAGAGTTCCACTACTCTTGAAGATATGAATGAAGCCTCTGAGCCTTGATCGATCAATGCACGAAGTAGATGTGTTGTACCGTCGCATGAAATAACATTTACTTGTGCTGTAGCCAGTAACACTTGTCGACCAGGTTGTTTCTTAGAGAAGTGTGCGTTTGTAACCCTTTGTTCTGATATTTCTTCTTGTGTACCATTCTCCTGTATAGTTTCCTTGACTTGGTGTAGAAGAGAATGATGTTTTCTACGGCAGACTTGGCATGTCCTCTTTTGTTTACAGTTGTAGACATTGTGATTCGGTACTAGGCAATTGTAGCATAGGTTTTTATTTTTAACGAAGTCACGTCGCTGCTGTACCGGTTGTTTGGCAAATTCTTTACAGCTGAATATATAGTGTTCACCCTTACAATACGAGCACGACGGTGGAGAACGGCTGACGATGTGCGCAGACGGTAGGATGTCGTTTGCATTATCCTCTGCTGTGATGTGGAATGTTTTGTGGGATTGTGCCTTCTCCTTTGTAGTTGTTGACGTCATGGGAGCAATTAGTTCGAGCGTACGGAACTTAGACTCGAGAAATTTCTTAAACTCCTCCCACGTAGATAACTCATCGCTTTTCTCCTTATAAGATTGCTCTTCCCAATCCTTTAACGTCTCTGAATCCAGTTTCTGCCCAACCAGAAAAACGATTACAGGATCCCAAGAGTCAGTGCATATATTCATGTTACGTAGGCTGTTGATACATTGAACTGTATTGTCCAGCAAAGCTTTAATTTGGCCAGCTGATTGGGTAGCTATCCTTTTCTGGGTAAACAATCTTTTGAGTATAGATGACACAATCATTTTTTTGTTGCCGAACCGTGCCTTGAGTAGTTCCCATGCTTGTGTGTAATTGTTTTCTGTTATTTGGATATGACGTAATAACATTTCGGCTTCTCCGGAAACGCTTGTCTTTAAATAATGCAACTTCTGCACGTCGCTAATAGAAGTGTTGTGGACAAGCGCTGTAAAGAAATCTTGATATGTAGGCCATTCGTCATATCTCCCCGAGAAAGTAGGTAATTGTATTCTTGGTAGCTTAGCAAAGGGCAGCTGGCTATTTTGTGATGATATAGACATATTAGAAGCTTCTGCTAATCTTTGTTGTGACTGCAACTTTGATAGAAGATCTGATAAGTCAGCATGTAAACAAAGATACATTTCTTCATATGTGTAATATTCTTCATTAAGAAAGTATGGCAACACGCCGCGCTGCTCACGTGGAGTAATCTTCATAAGGTTGTTATTTGTTTGTTTAAATGTATCCCAATACTCCTCAATGCATTTAACCCTTGCCTTAATATAACCTTCCGTCAATCGTTGTTTCGGGCACTTTTTCATGTTAACTTGAGCCTTCTGTATCATTCCAGCTACATCCTCCAATGTAGACAAATATTTTGCCTGTTCCGAAGTAGGTGACGTCATTTTGCAAGATCAAATAGTCCAAAATTCAGCACAAACACGTTCACTACAATGTCTTTATTCACGAAGTATTTTTAATATTATATTAAATGTGTTCACTAATGAGTTGTAAACAAGTTCTGATTCTCGGAATCGTTCTATTGTATTCGCGCGGCCGAGTCCACCAGCCGTTCCATTCAACAATCCGGCTCGTTTTAGACCATATGTTTATGATGTTAAATTAATGCATAAATCAACGGAATATTCAAGAATTTTAGAATATGAAAATCTATACTAGTAATAAAAGCCATATTAGTTAGAAATAATGAGATAAATAATATTAACATGATACTCACCCATTATAATAATAGAATCCACTGAAAACGGATAGGTATATTTATATGCTCCAAAAATGTACTTATTCTTATTCACACGAATTTAATTGTAGGCCAAAAACTACAACGCATTCTCTCATTAACCTTGAATTGAACGCAGCAGCCGCGCGGCGTGGAGGGGTGAATTAATAACGTTAGAGGTAAAACTAAAACGTTTCAAGTGAAACTGTTACGTATCAGAACAATAAGTCCAGTACCGTTACTGAACCTATAACGTTACGGGAAATATTGTTCTACTAAAATGATATTCTATAACGTTATAATTTTATAACGTTATACATTGCATAAAGATTCAGTAACGTTACAAATTTTGGAACGTTATGAGAAAACATTTTGTGTAACGGAACTAAATCCATTTCGTTTTCAAGTCCCTGATTGAGACTGCTCTTGAGGTGCATCTAACCGACACTTATATTATGAATTGGACAGTGTACCTGTATTTTGCAATTTGAATAAATAAATAATAAAATACAATTTTTTATAGAACCTTTATTTTAAAGATGTTGACTGTGTTCAAACAAATGCTATGAATACAGATATATTAAAATAGAATTTAATATGAGATTAGTAAAGAAATAACAATGTTACAATAAAGTTCATTGTCGCGATCGATACACAATATAGTTCAAAAACGACAACCGACTTTACACAGATAAAGCATATCTTTACAAACGTGCCTTTATGCTGACTTAGATCTAATTATTATGATTTTATCATTAATTAAGTTTGTCGGCGTTTGAAAACGTGACACAACAAAACATGTACGTACAATAAAAATAGTAAATAACTCGGAGCCTATTGTAAAAACCGATAACATAAATCTGTAGTGGATTTGTTTGCAATGTCCGAAAGGAGCAGCGGGCACTAGTAGTCGTCGCCGCGCGAGATGACCTCCTTGCAAGTGGGGCGCAGCAGCAGCGTGTGCTCGAACTGCGCCGTGTAGCAGCCGCGCACGTCGCACAGCGGCAGGTAGCGGGCACTAGTAGTCGTCCCCGCGCGAGATGACCTCCTTGCAAGTGGGGCGCAGCAGCAGCGTGTGCTCGAACTGCGCCGTGTAGCAGCCGCGCACGTCGCACAGCGGCAGGTAGCGGGCACTAGTAGTCGTCCCCGCGCGAGATGACCTCCTTGCAAGTGGGGCGCAGCAGCAGCGTGTGCTCGAACTGCGCCGTGTAGCAGCCGCGCACGTCGCACAGCGGCAGGTAGCGGGCACTAGTAGTCGTCCCCGCGCGAGATGACCTCCTTGCAAGTGGGGCGCAGCAGCAGCGTGTGCTCGAACTGCGCCGTGTAGCAGCCGCGCACGTCGCACAGCGGCAGGTAGCGGGCACTAGTAGTCGTCCCCGCGCGAGATGACCTCCTTGCAAGTGGGGCGCAGCAGCAGCGTGTGCTCGAACTGCGCCGTGTAGCAGCAGCGCACGTCGCACAGCGGCAGGTAGCGGGCACTAGTAGTCGTCCCCGCGCGAGATGACCTCCTTGCAAGTGGGGCGCAGCAGTAGCGTGTGCTCGAACTGCGCCGTGTAGCAGCCGCGCACGTCGCACAGCGGCAGGTAGCGGGCACTAGTAGTCGTCCCCGCGCGAGATGACCTCCTTGCAAGTGGGGCGCAGCAGTAGCGTGTGCTCGAACTGCGCCGTGTAGCAGCCGCGCACGTCGCACAGCGGCGGGTAGGCGTCCACCGCGCCCTTGTCACACAGGTCCTTCAGCGCCATGGCGTACCGCGACGCGCCCGCGCGCTCCAGCCACCGCTTGCAGAACGCAAGCGTACCGAACTTTTTGTTGATCAAATTCAGCAGCTGTTTTGATGATTGGAGTCTGAAATTAAAATATTTATTGTTGTTGTTTTGCTCTATTGAGACGAGAATTGAATGAAAATGTTTGTCAATAATATAGCCATGGTTACCTCAACGGTACAAATTGTTGGTCGAAGTTTTTCATGTAATGAGAGCAATCCATGTCGTCGTGAACTTGACCACGTCCAGTGGAGCCGAAAGTTTCGATAGCATAGAACTCATTTTCCTCCATTCGTGTAGTTTCACCACCTTTGACGATTGGCACGGTTTTACCGGCATGGATCCCTAAAAACAATATAGATACATAATAAGAAAACTGATTCCACAACCACCTGTCAGCTACCTGCATAGTAATTACTGATGTATTACTTACTATATGGTCCTATAGAATGGCCGTTCAGATTGCGTATCGGTTTCACTTGATATACTTGACCATCAAGTTCCACTTCATGTGACTCCATTACCTATAATAAATATAATTATCTTAATACGCAATCAATTATCTTATAGTCAATAAAAACATAAAAACTGTAGTCTCCGAAAGACTGGTAAAAGAATTAATATGTCATCTATACTAATATTATAAAGAGAAATAAATTTATTTTTTGTTTATAATGATTTAACTTAAAAACTACTTATCCGATTTTAAAATTCTTTCACAATTGGAAAGCTATATTATCACCGAGTAAGCTATATTTTATTCAAAAAAGTATTGTTTCACATGTTCTTTACGTAGGGGAATGCATTGACGCAAACTCCTCCGCGGGGGCCGGCGCAGGGGTTATGTCGGACTCACCGGGGTAAAAGAGAAAGATGGTATTGAAGAAAATAATGGACCTCCCGGAATACCGGCTAAACCTACCACGGTGTTACTCGACAAAACCGCAATCGGCGGGGCCGCGCTAATCACTTTCACATGCGGTCGCGACCCCGCCGAGGATTTAAGCCCTACTGTCCCCTCTTGTGAGGGGGGTACAGACACACGACACAGGCACGCGTGGGAACACGCACGCCGCCTCTCAGACCTGGTGCTGATCGGGTGGCGGGCAGGCTTACGAAGCCCACCACTCGAGGTCAAACCTTAGGGTGGCTGCAGGACATCTCGCTCTCCGGCGCCCGGTTCTGCGGTTGGGGAGAGAGTTTAAGCGTACCCTCTCCCACTCCGCCGCCTCCTTGATGGACATGACTTCCTCACAAAAGGAGGCGAAGGCGTTCCACTACCTCTCGAGAGGGCAACCATACCGACCGCCGCGACTAACTCACGGCGCTGCGATGCCCAGGCGGGGCAATCCGCCAAAGTGTGCAGCGTCGTGTCCTCAACAACGTCGCGGCAGTCGCCAGTGGTGACAACCGGGCGTCTCTTGCCGGCCTATGCGACACAGGAACTGGCCAAAGCAACCGTAGCCAGTCATTACCTGTGTCAGCCGGAAGAGGAGGGCGCCATGCCGCCTCTCCAGCCACTGCTCAAAAACGGGTCTTACCGCCACGATTGCAGCGTGTCCGGCACTGGGGTGCACAAGTCGATTTCTCCATTCTTCCACCATTACCTGGCGGAGCTCGGACCGTGCCGCCTCTAGAGCGGGAGGAGCTGGTCCTTACGGCCATTGCACGCTGAGGCGCACTAAGCGCTGAAATATTACGGGCCGTTAGGTTATCTCCCCAAACTGAGGCTCCATAAAGGGCCATGGACAGCATGACCACTTCGTAGCGCTTCCGGCAGGAGGGGCCTGCCCCCCCTAGGTTGGGCAGCAGACGCACGAGCGCACCTGCAGCGCCCACAAAAGTATTATTCCCAGGAAAAAATGCTTGATGCACTACCCGCCGGCTAGGGGACGGCACCGGCGGGGCGTCGTCTAAACATCCATACCTATAGCCCATATATTAGAATCCATACGTAGCAATAGTTCTACGCCTGCTGCGGCTAGTGCCGCTGTAGGTGTTCCATCCCACCTTTGATTATAACTCTCGAAGGGCCTCTTCACGTTGGACCCATGTCTCCGTGTCAGCCTCCCAAAGGGCCAGGTATTTTCTAATATAATATGTTAGAAAGTACCTGTGATAAGAGAAACATAATAATAATAATAATAAGCCCCCTATAATCCAACCATACGTCCGAGTCGAACATCTGACTCACGTGGGGGGCGGATACGCGATATGTCATTCAGTTTACTGGCGCGGCTAACATGGCTCTGGAAACCCATTCCAATGGAGATGATGTTAAGAAGTAAACGTCTAGGACCGCTTCCCGGGGGCGATCGCCGGGGTACACCTGGAGCTGACGCTGGGTGTCACAGCATGCGAACCGTCAGCGGAGAGGAGTTGAATAGGCGGGCTCCCTCCGGGTCTCCCGAACTTATTACAGCCAACCACATAGACAACGACAACATTAGCTTAAATTCATCACCCTCAATAATTGAACCCTTTAGCCCATCCACGAATTCTTATATACCATCACCGGTGTCTTCCGTGTATCAAAATTCACGCGGAGCACCTTTTTTTTTTTTTTTTTTTTTGATACCCAGGAAAAAATGCTTGGACGGCACCGGCGGGGCGTGTGGGACTCACCAGCCTAGTGCTGGTATACCCACTAAAAAAACCTGGGGTGTTCCCTCTCTCACCCAATGGGGGGGGCCAGTTGGGAGTCTGAAGAGATTCATCCATAGCAGGCCCCCCCGTGTGGGTGCCGGCCGGGTCCATCGGACCCGACCTCCTCTCGTCCCCGGGGGAGAGCAATTTCACCGCTCTCCCCTTTCGACGTTAGAAGGCGCGCGGGAACACCGCGCGCGCCCTCTGTGGGTTCTTACTCACGGGTGGCAGGGTCCCCTGAGGCCTTGCCACCCAGAACCCTTAGGTGGGGGGCAGGAGAGCGACATAAGCGCGTCTCCTGCGCCCACTCCTCCGGCGGCGGATGTCCGGGGCGTAAGGATCTTCCTCACGCCCCCGCTCCGCCGCCTGATGACAGCCTCGCAGAAGGACCTCATTGCACCCCAGCACCTGTCGTCGCCGACCATCACGGATACGACGGTCGGCAACGAGAGGTCGGGGCCAATCACGGCGACCAGGGCACAGCGCTCCTCGGCCCACGCCGGACACTCCTCCAGCGTGTGCTGCGCCGTGTCCCGGTCGCACTCCTCGCAGTGGTGACACCTGGTTGTCGGCTCCCTACCGGCTATCTTGCACAGGTACTCTCCGAAACAGCCGTGTCCGGAGAGCACCTGAGTAAGCCGGTAGGTGAGCGGTCCGCGCCGTCTGTCCGTCCATTGCCTTAGCACCGGACGGACAGCCTCGACTGTCCTCACCCCGTAGTGGGGCTGGGCCAGCCTTTCCCCCACTTGGCCTCGAGGACCAGTCGAGCCTGGGAAAGTATTGTTTCACCTAACCTAACCCACTTTTACGCGAGCGAAGCCGCGAGTAAAAGATAGTAAGCAATAAATACAGTAAATAGAAAAATTAAAAAGGTAACATAAAAACAGCTTTGCGCAACCAAAATTGACAAGTTGTTCGAACAAAAACGCCGACGCGCGGCGTCCGAGCGTTGGTAGAGAAGTTAACAGTAATTAAGTAAGCTGTTTTTTTTTGTATTAAACTTGTTAGAAAGATCGTTTTAGAGTTTATTGATCAACAAATCTTACCCCTGTATAATATTAGTATAGATGTGGGTAGTTGTTGAAGTCCATTTACTAGAGTTACTACATAATCGCACAAATCGCAGATTATGTGTAGCATTTTATGGAAGGGTTATAATAACGAAATTGTTGCAGTGATAGAAAGTAAGTAATAAAATATAGACACGTTTTCCAAACTTACTTCTTGAACAGCAGCACCAACATCACACAGCCTGACGTCAACACCGGAAGCCTTGATGCCTGCCTCTGTAGCTTCCTGTACTCCCTTGACGAGCGGGTCATAGCGCGGGTTGAAGCTCAGAGTGAACGCGCAATCGATGATACGGCCATTAATATGAGTGCCAAAATCGATCTTTACTACGTCATCATATTCAAGAACTGTCGTGTCACCTTCGATAAAAGAAAACAATTAACATATTGCCTTAAAAAATATAAAAATGGCATATGTGCCTACATAAATATAATATTATAGGCTTTGCTTCTGTTGGCCATATAAAATCTAATTAAAAGTTTAACATAGATACATCATAATAAAGTATTTTTGCTGAACAGTAGCTGACCTATGACTAGTCATTTAGTTTGTTGATTTATTCTGTATAATAGTAGACACACAGAATAAATATGTACTTTAACTATAGGTATTCATATATTTGTTGATTCATTCTATGTAACAAAATAAACAATGATTTACCAGTATTGGGGGTATAATGCGCAGCACAATGGTTACGGCTGCATCCAGTAGGAAAGGCAAGTCCAGCTTTAAGCCCATCCTCACCAATCAGACGTCTTGCAGTTGATTCCAGTTCTTCACATATTTGAATCATAGTCATTCCAGGTTTTATCCAGTCACGCATGTATTGACGCGTCTGTAATACACGTGAATTGGTATTTATTTTGAAGGAGGATATTTGTGGAACGGCATTTATAAAAGCAAGCACAAACGTGATATAGAGGTCCGACGTATACACAAGTTGTCCAATAATGCTTGGTCATGTATTCCAAAAATGCACTCTTAGAGTATCTAAAACTAAAGGCCTTGAGTCAATACAATAAAATTCAAAAACAAGTCCAGTAGCATTTTGTATGTAATTTACACATAATATTAAATATTTCATTTAATAGAAATTTTGGTCATTGGGTAGAGGCCTTATTTCCAGAGAAATTACATGCAAGACTTACAAAAAATAGTATTGCACATTGTGGAGTCTCCTACTTGGAACATTGGAGAGGTTAGGCAAGCATTTAGCAAAATATTTAGATATTCATATAAGAGGTATATAAGAGTGATAGAGTAGAAGCCTATATCAATTAGTGTTTGATAATCATTACAAAACAAGATAATGTATTACTTGTCTGTGTGCCTCAGCAGCATGTCTTATTTCATGATAGATGTCTTGATGCAGTCTATCAAGTGCCCTCTTTTCTTCACTAGAGAAACGCTCCTTAGCAGTCCTCTCATCAATTCCTTCAGCTGGACCATGTTCCATTATTTGCCCCTCAGGGAAGTTCCCTAAACATATTAAAAGTGCATGTGGTAATCATATGGGACATGCAATTAAAAATTGTTACCTAAGCAAATTATGGGTAGACATATTATGTGGGATACAGATAGGGATGCCAACTTTATTTTACAAAAACTAAAAAATAATGTACAATATCTGAAAATAAAATATTATTATTTAACCTGTTTTAGTTACCATATTTTTGTTGATGTTAGTGACATCTAAAAAATATTTATTGTCAAGGAACATCATAACCCAATCTTAATATATGTCTATATAGAGATATATAAACAAGTGCTTTTTCAATTTCAATTTAGGGAATCTCTATAGTGTTGCTTTAAATAAACAATTAAATAAAACCTGCAAAAGTTAACATAGGTAAAATAAAGTATTTTCACATACTTTATTTTCCTAATAAAGTATACTATTACATATTTCATTTTCTTAATAAAGCATAAAGTATATTTACCTGAAATAAAGTACAATCCTTTATTCTAAAGTACGGTTGGCAACCCTAGATACAGATATTAAGGTATTCACATATTGGCTATAAAGAAGTATAACTTAGTATGACCTTTAATTGATAATTATAACAATGTGAATTAGAGGACATTTTATTTCATAGAATTTGCAAAATTCTAAAGCCAAAGGACAAAAGAGATATTTTTTTTTTGTGTTTGGTTATTTTGTGCAGTCCTTTGGATCCAGAAACCTGTGACTGGATTTTGATAGGGATTCCAGTTAGAGGTTGTAGGGTCCAACATAAAACCTAAGCCTTGTTTCATTAATCTCTCAATCAAACCAGTTATCAAAAATATGAAAAATTCTAATAGTCTGATTAAACTCAGATGTAGTGTCCTAGCGTTGGTTGAGAGTTTAAATTAGCTTATCATAACCTGCTAAATAATGGATTGTGTGACATCGGTAAAATCTAATAATATAATACATTACTACTCACCATCAGGGTATAATTCAGCAATTGGTATGGTTGGTGGATTTGTCTGCTCTTTAGATACACCTTTTCCAGACTTATTTTTATTCTTTTTCTTCTTCTTTTTTTTATCATCACCCTCTCCAGTTGCATCATCTACAGAAAATGATTCAACTTTTTCTGAAGTATTTGTAACTTCAGCATTATTATCAGCAGGTGCATCATTTTCTAAAAGTATAAATAGATATTAGACAGTGTTAGTTTATAAATATGTTTTATATTTTTCACTGAGCAGTGCTGTAACTTGGAATACAACATTCTAAGCTTTTTGCTTTTTAAATAGGGTATTGTCTTATTAGAAATAAATTTATGACTGTTTCCTCAATGAGAAAAACACTATATTACATGTGTATATACACATTGCCTATTATTTTAGATCTGCCCTAAATACACCAGCACTATTGACTAATAAGTTTGTTTTAATTATAGTGTCGAGTGCTTTATATAGAAACAATATCACACAAAGTAGATCGATCAGTTATTAAAAATTAAACCAATATGTTGCTTTCTTTTATTTAAAATGAAAATTATGCAATGTGATCGGATTAGGAAAGTGGTTTTAGAATATGTATTACTTTTAATATCATTTAAATTTAGTAATAATAATACCCCGGCTCAGTAAATGTGTCACATACTTTATGTTGATATAAATGGCGTAATATCAAATGGTTGAGCGTAGGCGCCTATGCGTTTCAAGGATAAAAATAGACATATGAAGGAAAACGAGCTTGCACAAACGATAACTTTGTTTTAATTATAATAACGACTGCCTAACCTGTCTTCTTCTTCTTTTTTTTCTTTTTCTTTTTCTTAGCGGGATCTTTAGTTTCGCCTTCGTCTACTGCATCTAATTCTTCTTCCTCACCGTTTTCAATAACCTCATCTTTAGTTTTATCTTTAGTTTCAACAGCGGCCATTGTAACAATGAGTGATGCTTGAAAACAAAAATAAAATATAACGTGGGCGCTATAACTCCATGCGACTTCTAAAGTGGTTTTTAACCTCCCTCATCAGGTTGGATCGAGGTACAACTTTGATAATGGGCTTGACAGCAGGATAGTGCTCTAAGCAAAACACACAAGAGTAAAAGAGATATAAATATATTATAAATGTGACCAATAACAAAATGAATGAGTAATTTTTGCTCTACAGATAACAGATATACTGCATTCCAAAGATTATAAATTCAGTCAAAGAAATCGTATAAGATTTGAGTCTTTTGAGACAGATTGATTAGTTTGTTTTGTCTGCATCGATCACACAGTAGTTTATGTGTTAATGTAGTGTTTGCACTAAATGAAAATATGATTGTATGACATTTATATACTATGTCGTAATATCACCCTTGAAAGAGAACTAGGCATAGTGTATATTATTCATGATTTGTCCTGTAGTGTTAAGTTTTGACTTCACAACTGTTTTTAAAACAGTTGGGAAGGATTATCAGGGTTACAAATATTAGAAACGTATTATAATTGCAGAAAATATACCTAATTATACTTTTTAATATCAACTATCGTCTTATTTATTATTTGCAAAACAGTTATATAAAAAGAAGAAAGCAGTTAATATATATTTTCTAAAATCGATATATTAATGTTCTTTATATATGGCAACAAGTGCGACAACATATTTCCAGGTTTATGATAATTATTAAAAAAGTGAAAATGGAGGCCGTATCAATCCTTATTATGAATTTCCACATGAGCAACACTGCGAGTGGAAACTTTAATTGGTAGTTTTAATAACTTATAATGTTGTGAAATATAACTCAGTTTTCCAATTCCTTGCTCTTTAATGTATAGTGGTATTAAAAATATGACTTTTGTTACACGATGATTTTTTAACATCTAAGATAAAGATAAAAGTCAGGGTAACTGTTTTTAAAAAAGCATTTCTAAACATTTTGGAACATTTCGCTAATTATATATATTTTTTTAAATATGGATTATAGGTAGGTACCCTATATAATGAGGTAACTTTCATCTTGACTCAATAAATATTTAAAATATTTATAAGGTCAAAGGGGGTGAAGCCGGCATGATTTTTTTAAAATTCACATTTGCTTAGCCACTATTTATGAAAGGTTTGTTTTATTGCCATTGTTGTAGTATCACCTATGAAATAATTTAATATGCTGTTAAATATAGTAAGCATATACATATAATTTAGCTATCAGAATTATGAAGATATAATACGTTTTTTTTTTAAATTGCCGGTAGGCGGATTTTCATTTCAAAATCGCTTAAATCCGTCACACAAACATATTTCATAGAATTGCTAGTTGTTTCAAGGATACACGTAATCTAAACATACATTGGTGTCTGACAGTAAGTTATAAGTGTTACGATCTTAAAAATAATTTATTGGTCACATTTTATTTGTAAAATACTTTTTTGGAGGCTATTCCGGCATATTAAAGAAGGCAGGGATGGTTAACATATTTAGAAATGACTCCTACTTTTACTAACTAACACACTACACAGAGTACTTTATATACAATACTGATCACCATATATATTTTAGAACGTCATTCAATGTTGCAATTTGGAGTCTAACATCAGATGACTTAATCATAAGTAAACGTAAATCAAAGATAATAATGGATGTTGTAGGATAATAGCATTAAAATAAAATAAAAGTGACTTGGGTACATAACTATTACATTAAAAAAATTAAATACATATTTTTATCAAAAATCCTTTATTTGAATTTTAATAGAGCGTTTAAAGTTGAGTCCTCCATAATATGAAGACATGTAGCTAGGTTCCTTTCAACTTCATAAGACAAAGTTCCTGCCAATAGAATTTGATCTCCTTTTATTATGTACGTGGTCCATTAAAGTCATTCTCGGAATGTTATACACTTGTGCAGCTTTATTAAGGTACCATTCCTTACAGCCAGTAACGCAATTGATCTTTATCACAAGCACCTTTGTTTGTACTTCTCTTGTAATTTCGCACCATTATAAATTAGGCTTAGTTTAACTGAAACAACAGTAAATTGAATTTAGCTTTGAAGTTATTATTTGAATAGAATATACACACAAATATAAGCTTTCTATTATCATCGTAAACTAATTATCCTCAAAAATTTTAATGTCGATATATTGGCTAAATACTAAATTGTCTATATCAGTAGAATACATTTTTTAATCATCGTTATGGCAACCATGGTGTTAAAACTTAGAAGAAAACAGTTGAATTATAACGTAATCAAATTACATAGGTTACCATGTTGGCTTTCTATAAGATAACTAAGTGATATTCAATTTAGTTGTATTATACTCTGAAAGTTGCATGTGACAACCGCTAGATGACGGGGAAATCAGTTTCCGAAAATTTCACTTTATTACCAATTTTTTAATTATCGTAATAATTTTTAGCTTTTAATACATAAAACTATTATCAAACAATAATTTTGTTTTTAAAAAGGAAGTTCTAAAGTTATCGCTTACCATATTTGATTAATGTTATTTATTTTTGAACGATTCGGACCTGTCACATAGATAAAGCTGTTGTCAAATTTGACATTTTATCATTCCGTTATTCCCTCTTGAATAATGAACTCAAGACCTTGTTTTATTTTTTACAATTCCATACTTGCCCTGATCTTGGTTTTCATTTTTAAGTGAATGTACAGGCTAGCGAATTTTATAGTTAAGTATACACATTCTTAACTATAAACTTCGCTAGTCTGAAAATTCATTAATCACTACATCATTATAATAGATATATTATATACCCACACATATGTTTGTATTTGAAAAAGTTGCTTGAACCGAACGCCAGTTGGCGCTAGTATCGCCAATTCATTGAGTGACGTCTCTATATTCCTATATACAAATGTACTCTGTGATGGCAACTATTTAACCGTGAAGTTTTAAACTGTATGGAGAATAGAATATTAAGTAATCAGGTTTTCTATAAGACGAAACATGTTTACGATATCTGACATGGGGCAAGAAATCAATTCTCTAGATGGCGTAAATTGTTACAGATTAGGATAAAACAGTGTTTGAAGTTCAGACTTCAGTTGTAACTTGTATTTCTAAAGTGAAATGCGAGTCATACGCACTGCCGTTTTATCGAAGGTAATTATCAAATTATGCATATTACAGTGTTTAGAGTCTGCAATATATGTAGTACATTGTCCATTTAAGCATATTTTTTATTATTTTGCTAGAAAATGCTGTGAATAGTAAAGTTATCGATGCGATAAATTTGTAACCTCAAAATTGTTAAGTGCCTAATTCCGTCTATTTCGAAAGGGGCTAGATCGTCATATGCCGATATGATAGACCAAGGATCACAACTATACTTAATCAGTGAGAATGCAGCTCAGATTTTAGGATTAAAAAGGACACAGTTCATAGGTCAAGTTTTCGGAGTAGGCATTAAATCAAACAACTGCAAAGGAATGATTGAATTAACCATACATTCAATTCAAAGTGATTATTCCTTGAAAACGAATGTTGTTATTATGAATAGTTTAATCAAAAGCCTGCCCAATAAGACGTTTGCCACATCATCGTCATGGAAACACATAAAAGGAATTAGTTTGGCTGACCCCGAATTTAATGTAAACAAAAGAGTGGATTTGCTGCTAGGCGCAGACGTCTACAGTAAAATAATGTTAGGCGGTATATTGAAAGGAAACGAAGACGAACCTATCGCCCAACAAACGCACTTAGGTTGGCTGCTCTGTGGATCCAGAAACCATAATACCAATGCAATGTTTCTTAATAACATTAAAGACTTGCTTAGGTTTTGGGAAAATGAAGACATACACCAAAATATCGAAATGTCTAACGATGACTACGATAGTCGTTGATGGTTTTTGAAAAATGTTGACATTTTTCAAAAACCACCACTAGACTTGGAAACGGCAAGTACGAAGTTCGATTACCATTTAACGCATCGCTTAAGAAAAATTGGGTGCTACGAAACCGTAAGCTTTAACTCAGTTTAGAAACTTGGAGAATAAGCTAAGATAAGAAGATAAGAAAAACAGTCAGTTGAAGGAAGGTTATCAAACATTTAGATATTTTGAGAGACTATTATAACTTGAACCATATGATAATATCAACCAACAACCACTCGCCTGAGTGTTACTTACCCCACCACGCAGTAACCCAAGCGGAATCAACCACTACGAAGCTGAGGGTAGTTTTCAACGCATCAGCAAAGTCGTCGTCACGGTAGTCTTAAGGATGTACTGTATAGAGGCCCAAATATACAGAAGATCTACAAGACCTTATTCTGAAGTGGAGACAGTACCAATTTGTTTACACTTCTGATATCGAAAAATGTACAGAATGATACTTGTTCACAAGCACGATCAAGTTTACCAAAAAATACTTTGGAGGGAATCAAAAAACCAATCCATTCAATCTTTTCAGCTCGTCACTCTCACTTACGGTAGCAAATTAGCAGGATTTCTCGCAATGATGTGCCTAAAACAGCTGGCGGCCGATGAAAGGCATACATTTCCTAAGCAGCAAAGGAGTTAGAGGAAAACTTCTACATGGATGATTATTGTGGAGGCAGTCATTCCATTGATAAAGCGCGCAAGCTGAAATCTGATCTCTTACAGCTACTGCAATTAGGAGGATTTAATCTTAAGAAATGGACCTCGAACAAACCAGAGCTTTTAACCGACTTAGAGAGGGCACAGTGCAATGAATCAACCTACGAATTCAAACAAACAGGTTCGACAAAAACGTTGGGTCTAGGTTGGAAACCACAAAGTGATAATTTTATATTTAATATGAAATTTAATGTTGAATCACCTCTTATCGCAACCAAAAGGTTTTTACTATCGGACATCTCAAGGCTATTCGATCCATTAGAGTGGTCAACCCCTTTTAGCACTTCCATGAAGATATTATTGCAAAATGTTTGGATGTCAAAGATAGAATGGGACGATAAACTACCAGAGGAAATAAACGCGGGATGGGCTAAATTGAAATCTGAATTCACATATTTGAAAAACATAGAAGTTACCAGATGGCTAGGAATGGATGAATTTTATCTTATCTTGTGTGGGGGCCAGTCAGTACAGACCGGCGACACTTCGACCCAGTGGGATCTTTTGTGTCGACTTCCCCAGTAACGACTGCCATAGATGTTCATGGCAGTCGGGACCGACGGCTTAACGTGCTCTCTGAGGCACGGAGCAGGCGATAATTGTCAATCAATACACACATAATTTCGAAAAGTCATATAACTTCCGAAAGTCAGAGGTGCGCGACGTAGGTTCGAACCCGAGACCCTCTGCATTGCAGTCTGTTGGTCTCCCCACTGAGCTATCGCTGCTCTTTAGGAATGGGTGAAAACCAAAATATAGATATGCACGGGTTCTGCGACGCGTCGGACAAAGCCTACGTTTGCGTAATCTATTGCAAGGCCGTAAAAAATGGACAAACAATCATAACATTAGTTGCTGGCAAAGCTAGATTAGGGCCCCTTAACAAAGTCATGACTATTCCTAGATTAGAGTTAAAGGGAGCACTACTACTATCACAGCTAATGCGAAAGGTATTAGAATGCTTGCATGATTACCCTAAGGACGTACTTATATTGTTGGACCGATTCAACTGCAGTATTAGGCTGGATACAGGGCGACCCAGCCCGGTGGAAACCGTTCGTATCAAATCGAGTTACGGCAATAAACCGAATATTACCATCTAAACATTGGCAATATAATATTGTCTTCTGTTTACGCGAATGTTATTCATTGAAATTAAACTACTATATACGGATTTTTGGCAATATGTTAATACCATGGATAACCCAGTAGATTGTGCAAGTCGTGGTTTAACCATCCAGCAACTTACTAACCATAAATTATGGTGGCGAGGGCTTTCATGGCTCCCATCATATAAACCAGAAAAAACACATGCTATCGTATAGAAAACACAATTAGAGGGAAAATCATCTGATTCGAAACAATCGAACGTTGTTATTTATAAACAAACCAAAGGTCATGTGCAAGTAACCGATATTATAAAACGCTTACTACACGAATACAGCACAATAACAAAAGTCGTTCGTATTTTCGCTAGAATTATGCGATTAGTTACAGCTAAAAAACAATTGCATCAACAATACCTTGAAATACACGAGCTTTGTCGCGCAAAACTGCTGATTATTAAATACGTGCAAACAAACAGAATTTGCAAGCGATCTAGATTATATAAATAAACACAGAAATGTGCACTCTAAAAGTAAGATTTTAAATTTAAATCCTTCCATAGATGTGACTAAACTATGTTTTTGTATGATTTATGTAACAATAAATACGACTGCACAGATTTAACAAATCAATTGTGCTACATTGTCCCGAGAACCGTCACAAGAAGGGAGGTGCGCGCACGTCCACTTTTTGCCGTATATTCATGTAAAACCAACGCAGGAGTACGCGCACCTCTACATCGCATAACTAAAAATTACAATGAAAATTTCATGGATATAGATGTATTCAACTTATCAGCTAATAGATTTAGAAGCGCTTTAATGGCTAAAGTTAATAATTTGTCAAACCTTTAACTTAGTTTCCTTTTTTTTTTAGTTTCCCATATTATATGTATACCTATTTAAATATTACATACTATCTCAGATTATATGTATCCAATTTCTTGCATGCATGTTCTTATTTTCTTTTTTATTAATTTATGTTAATTAGTGTTAAATTTATATAATGTTAAAGACATCAGTCTTCGCTCGCATTCACTGAATCAGTTCAGAAATCATGTTTTGATAATTTGTGGATAACGCTGTGGGTTGCACATGTGATGAATATTGTATATTGTAAATATTGTTTGTAAAATAAGTGTGTAACTGTTTGTTATTCCCTAAAATAAATAAATAAATAAATAAAAAAAATAGATGAATATGGAATCTTACGAGTTGGAGGAAGACTGAGGAATGCTCACATAAGTCATGGCATGAAACATCCTATTATATTGCCCCACGAACATCGGCTTACCACGTTATTGATTGATCAAGTCCATAAACTAATATTTCACGGTGGAGTACGTCTTACCTTAGCGAATCTTCGGCAACGATATTGAATTATCGGCGGTTACATGACCACGAAAAAGTTCGTAAGGAAATGCGTTACATGTAGAAGACAAGATCCTAGTAAGCACTACCAACTCATGGGAGACCTATCAGAACCAAGAGTCAATCCTAAAAAAAGTATTCCATCACTGCGGCGTAGATTACACAGGTTTCGTCGAAGTGAAAGCGAATAATGGACGAGGTATTAAAACCATGAAGGGCTGTATAGCAATTTTCGTGTGCATGGCTGCCTAGGGCTCGTTTCAGACTTGAGCAGTTCAGCATTTTTAGCTGCTCTTAGCAGAATGGCTGCACGTTTAGGAGCTCCGCGTCACATATACAGTGACAATGGAACCAACTTCGTAGGAGCGAACAGGATGTTGCAGGACGAATATAACCAGCTCCAGCAAGTTTATAACGAGAGCTTCATGAAAGAAGTCACTGAAATGGGTATCAAATGGCATTTTAACATACCAAGCTGGCCCAATGCTGGGGGATTATAGGAAAGAGCAGTGCGCAGTCTTAAACATCACCTAAAGAGAGTTATTGGTCAGCAAAAATTAACCTTTGAAGAGTATTCTACATTGCTGGCTATACTAGAAGCATGTCTCAACTCACGTCTTCTCTGCGCTCTAAAAGAAGATCCTGATGACCTTGATTTCCTGACGTCAGCCCATTTCCTAACAGGAAGACCAGGAGTAACCATAATAGAGACTGAGCAAGATGCCAGAACCAGATGGCAACTCACATCAAAATTATTTCAAGATCTGTGGAGAAGATGGAAATCTGAATATTTATTACAACTTTCATCCAGACAAAAGTGGTCAAAGGTACAAAATAATATTGGTATTGGCGATTTAGTCGTAATTCACGACGACAATTCACCCCCAGGAAAACGGGCTCTTGGGCGTGTAATCGATACCTACCCGGGAAATGATGGCTTAACCAGAGCAGTGTCGTTAAAAACCAATAGTGGGGTAATGACGCGTCCTATTGTAAAAATTTCCCTGTTGCCTATTAACCAAGACAACAGACCAGCACCGGAACCAGACAAAATAGATCATAGGACTAGATCGTCAGTTCGGAGAAGAAAACCTAGATCATAGATGAATACAATGGCTACCATTTTCTTTGCTTTAATGACATTTCTTTTACCAATATACGGCATGTACGACATCAAACCACTACCAAGCAACCAGACTTTCTATTTCTATCCTATATCAAAATTACAATTAATTAGAGACAAATGATCTTTGATCGTGTATTACGACATGGGGCCCTACTGGACCGGTAAATATACATATAACAAGATATCAAACTATTTAATTAAACTTTGTGTAGCCATTGAAAGACAATATCATTGTAATACGATCGTACAACAAGGCCAGCACGATTACCAAGAATTGCAATACTACAACCAACTTTTGTTTACACAGCATTTTAACGTTCACGCTAGACGGCGACGTCGTAATACGTCACAGACAGTAAGACGCCGACGCGGGCTAATCAACGGCGTTGGATATCTTGCCAATGACCTGTTCGGAGTGTTGGATTCACGTTTTGCAGAACAATATGTCAAGGATATCGAAATCTTACAAAGCAACGAGAAACATCTGTCTAATTTATGGAAAAATCAAACCTCCATAATCGAAGCGGCATTCAATCTTCTGAAAAAAATGGAATCCACAATCGATAGACAACACAAAATTATCAACAAGAACCTATTTGACTTGCAAGACACAGGCGCGAAGTTCAAAATATAACTTATATCCAAGACTTTACTCTGACGGCAATAGCTAGTAATAACGTGTTGCACAGTTTAAGGCGACTTCAAGATACATTGCTTGAAACAATTACGGATATTTATCGTGGCCAAATAAGTACTCATTTGTTGACGCGAACTCAACTTAAACGTGAGCTTCAAACCATATACGGCCACATTCCTAGTGAACTGACTCTACAAATCAGTGATATAAACACTGATCTTCAGTATATCTATAAATTGATGAAGATCAAGGCTAGAGCAATGAAGAAATACATATGTCCTGATTGAAGTTACGTTCCCGCTCCTATATATACGTCCCCGATATCAAGAGAGAACTTCCAACTCTACAACCTGATACCAGTCCCACACCAAGTAAAAACTAATATGACCAGAATAATACCAATATCAGATTATGTTGCCGTTAATCTCAGGAAAGACTTATACTTCAGCATGAGTTTAAAGAACTAGCAAAATGTTTGCACCGTGGACCAACGTACATGTGTCAATTGCTCAAACCAATCTTAAACCTAAAAAATTATGAAGGTTTCTATAAATTAGACTTAGTAACTAATAAATGTTTATTTGAGAAATCCACCTGTACCAATAACTGGGTAGAACTACATTTAACAGCGCAGCACATTTACTTTTGTTGTGATACATACACAATATAAATCATATGCAGCGATCAAGTTACCGTACGTAAGCTGAGCCAAGCAAGGGTCATTGCTATTAGTCAAGAATGTGTAATCAAGGGCAAGGACTTTTTATTATATTCAGTACGTCACGAGTCAAACCAAATCGATTTTCTTCCAACCTTTTATGTGCCTGAATTTGACCAAATAAGGCAATCTAGCGAAGGCAATCTAGCGAAGTGGAAAACTTAAACGCATTCATGACCAGTCAGGAAGAACACTTAAGGGAATTAAAGATAGCAAACACGGAAGTCAATACCATATCTCCTCATGATATTCATCACTACGTTATCATAATTATATGCATTGATAGCGAGCGTAGTGTGCGCAGTTGCAGCGTACGTGTGGAGGAGCGGTCGATGTCGTACGCGCCGCGAACCTGCTGGCGTGCGCCGGCGAGGGTTGGTGCCGACAGGAATCTGCGCCGACCCCGCCGCCTCAGAGAACTCAACGTTGTTGCGAGAGCACATGTCGGAAAGAACCAATAGTGCCAAAGCCGAGGTTAAACAGTGGACCAGTAAATAGTGTAGTGCTTAATGCGGGTGATCTATGTGAGAAAGATGACTCGGATTTTCGTTTACACTATTATGCCAAACGCTGGCCTAGTGCTAAGTATTGTTCCATCAAACCAAACAAAAATACGGACACGGGTGTTGATAATAACGTTGAATGTGGAAGATACCATTGTGTAATGCCTTAGAGACAGCTTACCATAGTTATAATAACCTTTTCTTCTAATATTTTTATTATAAACCATTGTATTTTAACTTTTCTTATATGTCTTTAATATGTTTGTTTTTGTATGCACTTATATCATATGATGCACATTCATCTTCACTCATCTCATCTTGCTGTCGGGAATATGTTCGAGTTAAAATCGAACACTAAGCTAATGCGCATAAATCCATCGCTAGCAATTATGCTCATTAGCGTTTTAGTTGAATCTTTTAACTAGTTCGCGATCGATTCTCTTTGAGACATCGCGTGCTCAAACCAGAACCATTAACCATTTATACCATTTACCATTTATAACATTTACCATTTATTTTACCAATTTATAGTATTAGTCTAGTATATTTTATTCAATTAGAATAATTGTAGTTTACGTGACTTTTGCTGATAGTTATTGAAATCTTGTGTTAATTATATTACATAATTACTCGCAAATTACATTTTTATTTAACTACATTTACCATACCATAAAACTGTAAACAGAAAGTAGTGTCTTAGGACTCTTAGGTCACCATAGCGCCGCGGACAAATAAACAGTACTTTCTTCAATGTATTTGAAAGACTATTAAAGCCTGGTGTTATTTTGTTGTTTTTGATGAAGTTCTTTACGTATACTTTCTCACCAATTTCCAGTTCTCTATCTACAGCCTTTCTCTTTCTGTCTTCATTTAATTTGATTTTATCTTTAGTTTCTCTGTCTCGATCTCTAATTTCTAAATATTCAAAATTACCTTTTCTGAGAGATTTGGAGAATAATTATACAAATTATTCTCTAAATCTCTCAGAAAAGGTAATTTGTCTCTAAATTGTCTTCCATGGCAAATCTTTGACGGGGACTTGCGGTGGAGGAATGGGGGTGTACTATTGTAGATTACTAGGTATTTTAACAAATCGTCTTTCGAATCACCGTATTGTTGAGGTCAGTAGGGGATTGTGTTGAAGAGTGTGATTCCTTGTTCACTGCAAAATGCCTTTTTCCTGACTTCAAAATCGTCTGCCGTTATTGGCAGTTATGCTAGCAGGATTACCAGTACCTGAAAACTTTCTTTAACAATATAACTTGTATCGGGCGACCAACTGAAAACCAGCGTTGGTGCACTCAATTTGGGTGCCCAGCTAATGCTGAGGTGGTGACCCTTTTCGGCGAGGACATACACATTTTTTTTTATCATGTACATTTTTTTTTTTTAAATTAATTGTGTCGGCTCTGTACGAGAAAAACATGATTTCTTTCTTTCTTTCAAATCGTTTTCATGATCTCGATTTCTTTGTATCGGCTGTAATAGTCGATAATCACAAAAAGATAATCCCCACTTGGCAATGGACGTCAACATGCAATTAATTATGTGAAACAGAAGGGTAATACAAACACGTAATCTCACTTAATCACTTTTATTTCAATGTTTAATTACAACGAACTGGCAGCGATTCGACTAATACAAGTGCACACGATAGAATCGCTTAAAAATAAGCGCGCCGGGTATTTATATTGTCTTGCTTGACAGTTGGAAGTGACGTCACCAACGGTCGCTGGCTGGCTTGGCCGGCAGTTACGCACTTAACTGCCGTGGCATGGCTTTGGCTTTGGCTATGGCTTGGCGTGGCGTGGCGTGGCGTTACAGTCGGCCATCCTGTAACAATTGCTCCCGCAATGGGATCCACAAATCTAATTAGCTCTCTAATAGGTCAATAAGGTCTTCAGTATCTAGTTGGTCATCGGAACTGCTGGCGCTGTCAGACACAGGAGCTACGCTACGATATGGTCGCAAGGAATCTGCTGAAACAAGCCCCGTAAAGCTTTTATAGCCCCTCAAACCCTTTATGCTTCTAATCCTGTATCTGTCATTGCCAATAACTTTGGTTATATTGTAAGGTCCAGAATATAAGTCATCAAGCTTTGTATTAACCCTACCAGCACTGCTTGTTGGCGCCTGCCTCCACAGAACCAAGTCTCCCTTTTTATAAACATGAGCGATTTTACGACGTTTGTCAAAATTACGTTTCATCTTAGAGCTAGCCCTATTAATACGTGCAGTAGCTTTTTCACGCTTAGACTGAGTAGATTCTGACACACGATCCGGCGTGGCTACATCGCACACTGGCCTGCTATTACGTGCAAACATCAAATCATAAGGCTTAAAACCAGTGGTGTCGTTTACAGTATTGTTTATACCCCATATGATATCGGATAAACAGTTAGACCAGTTATTAGCCGCTTCACTAGGGTCAGTGGCACGTAACGCGTTTAATATCGTACGATTAGTGCGTTCGACTTGACCGTTTGCTCGCGGGCATGCTATCGCGTTTAATATATGTTTAAACTGCTTGTCACACGCAAATTTCTTAAAATATCTGCTAGTAAAAGCCTTGCCGTGATCGGTTACGATTCTATCTGGATACCCAAACAATGCGAAAGTTTTTTTGAGTACTCTAATCGTTTCTATTGAATTAACTGTCCGGGTGCATTCTGCAATAACAAATTTTGAAAACGAATCCGTAATTACCAGCATGTATACATAACCTTTCTTAGTTCTACAGAATGGGCCCAAATGGTCGACATGGATCATTCTAAAAGGTTCATTTGGCTTAGGTATTGGATGTAACATTCCTTCCTTCCTGCCATATTGCCCTTTTCCATATGCACAATGCAAGCAAGATGTAACATACTTTCTTATGAACCGAGTCATTTTAGGAAACCAAAAATCTCTTTTAATCAAATCCATAGAACGTTTTAATCCTACGTGCCCTATCTCGTCGTGGTGCATTTGAACTATTTTCCACCTGGCCGGCCCCGGAACAACGAGTCTGTTACCATTGAGAGTCTTTTTATATAATCTATCGTCTAACAAAATATAATTATTTACAATATCGCGCTCAGCAGATCCAGTCTTAAGTTGACCTATAATATTTTTCAATCTGTCATCCTGAGACTGGACCGTAAGGAACCAATCGGCAACTTCTAGTCGGTTAATATTTATACTATCAATGGGATTCCTGCTTAACGCATCGACGTGTTTCATGCGTTCCCCGGGTCTATATTCTATGCTAATATCGTACTCCTGAATTAACAGCCACCATCTCGCAATACGTGGAATAATATCACGCTTCGTAAGAGTGGCGCGGACGGCTGTACAGTCTGTCACTACTTTAACGTGTTTGCCTATAACGTATACGCGGAATTTTCTCAACGTCTCGACAACAGCTAGTGTTTCTAGTTCGTAACTATGGTACATAGATTCCTCCCTAGATGTCACTCTGCTAAAAATACATAACTGGACGTAAAGTATTATCAGATTGCCGTTGTAACAATATGCCCGCTATTCCCAGTTTACATGCATCCGTATGTATTTCCGTGTATAACGCAGGGTCATATAAAGCTAGCACTGGTTTAGAACACAAACATTTCTTTAATTCCTCGAAGCTATTAGCTTGCCTATCGCCCCACAGCCACGGCACATTTTTCTTAGTTAATTCCGTTAAAGGACGAGCTACAACTGCGAATTTAAATATAAATTTACGGAAGTAACTGCAGAGACCTATGAATTGGCGCACTTCGTGTACACTTTTCGGCACCGGAAATTGTGACACCGCAATTAATTTTAACTCCGCAGGTTGTATACCATTTTCAGAAATATCATGTCCTAAATATGTGACTTTATTATGCAAGAACGAACACTTTTTCATATTTAATTTTAGATTTTCTGATTGAAACTTATGTAATACTGATTCTAACATTTTTAAACCGGAATTAATATCAATTGAGGGTAGTAATAAATCATCTAAGAACGCCAGAATCTCATTCGGTGAATAATTATCAGTTTGTGATTTTGAATAACGAATGGACTCGACCAGTTTTCTAACTAAACGCATGAAAACAGAGGGTGCGTTTGCTAAACCAAATGGGACACGTAAATATTCATAGTGACCTTGAGGTGTTATAAATGCAGTTTTATGTGTGTCTTCCGAGGCGACTGTTAATTGATGATAACTTTGTGCCATATCAAGACTTGTAAAGTATTTCATACCGGCAAGCTTGGATATTTGATCATCAATGTTCGGCAGTGGAAATCTATCTTTTATAGTTACTGCGTTAAGTGCGCGGTAATCTACACATAACCTACTGTCGCCATTCTTTTTCTTAACTAAGATGATTGGAGAGGCGTAATCTGACTCTGACTCTTTAATAATACCAGCATCTAACAACTCACGGATCTTTGAACTAGCTATTTGTTGTTCTGTGTGTGATAACCTATATGGTTGGCGATATATAGGCTGCTGTGTGGTCAATTTTATTTTCATATTTAACAAATTAGTGCAACCAAGATCTTTTGTGTCGTTTGCAAAGGTGTGTTTATATTGTAATAATAATTTAATTAAACTATTACGGTCGTTTTCATTTAAACTTCCTGTGCTAATATCGATTATAGATACCCCACCTATACTACTATTTATGTTCTGGCTCACGGTAAGTATGGAGGCAGTCGAAAATGCAAGCTGATGTAACTTAACACTATTCATTTTACAGTTTGGCTCACGTGACGAAATATTAGGCAGGCTAGACATAAACGGCTTGGTATGGCTCACCTGAGTTGGCTGGCTTGGCGAGTTGATAGGTTCTTCGCAGGTCTCCGCTCGCGCTAGAACCGTGCCCGCTTCCCAGTTGATGTTGACGGTTCCAGTGTTGATGACCTTTATGTAGCCCTTGCGTCCGCGGAGCACTGTAGCTGGTAAGGAGTATGAAACTCCCTGCAGTTCGTAGTGGCGTGGTGTGGTACACACGTTGTTTCCTTGCATGTTGCCCAGCACCTGAACTTGGACGATTGAGGCACCAGGTGGCAGAGATTCCTTGCTCGATGTAACCACCCTGAACTTCGAAGTGTCGTTGACTACATTGAATTCTGTCGCTGGGTCAGAATCCATCTTTAATGTAGCCGTCCCGTTTGTCACCACCAGAGACACGCAAGGAGCATTGATAATTGGCTGGCCAATCAATAATTGTATATCTTGCATATCTACGTCTGTTACGTGCGCAGTACATTGAACCTGTATATCATCTATTCCTAGCTCAAATTTTACTGTACCACGACTAGTAAGTAGACCACCAGAAAAGCCTCTGAGTACAGTATTTGTAGGTGTAACGTTGAGCTCCAACAGGCGTACAATTCCTGTATTAATGACATTAACTTGGCTTCCTGTATCTACATAACACTTTAAATAAATGTTGTTTACCCTCGCGAGCTTTTTGTAGATCTCGTTGTAATTTTGTATTAGCTTGACCTCTTTGACGGCGCTGCTTAATTGAACTGGAGATTTGGCGGAAGGGCTAGGACAACGGGTGGCAATGTGGCCCTGCACTCCACACTTGAAACAAGTACGCTGATCGGGTAACGTGCAGTTTCGTAGGATATGCCCAGTTTTCCTGCAACGAGGGCAGGGATCGACATCAGGGTTTATCTTTTTCTCTGGGATTGGCGACGGTTTATGGTACTTGTTCAATGTGCGTGCTTCGAACGTTGTCGGACGATAATCATTGAGGGCGCACAGGAAAGCTTCATACAGCTCGTCGGGGCGCTGGCACTGGAACGCTCGCGCATTTGGTTGTAATGAAGTTGGTAATCCTCTGATAATGCACGAGACACTAGCAGCGTCTGTAAGATTACAACGAAAGCACATGGCGATCTTGTCCTGGTAGTATTTCGTCATTGTTTCGCTAGACAGCTTCTTTCTGTTGATCATCTCATCTAATAACGCACTGTAGTCACGATGCTTCGGAAATGCTCGAGTTAGCATACCTTTCCATTCTTCCCAGGAATAGTTATAGTCGTCTAGTCGGTTGTACCATTTCCGAGCTTGGCCACGAAGCTTGTCTTGTAGGTGGAAGGCTTTCACCTTGTCACTCCAACCGTGGATGTCCCCCAACTGGTCAATTTTCTTCAACCACGTCGACACGGTGCAATCCTCTCCATCGGGGTCAAACTCGGGTATGAGTGATGCTGCATGATGACTTTTGAAACGGCTGAGCGGTAAGGTTTCTTGATCGAGGTCACGTATCGCCCTTTCAACTTTATTTTCGAGTAAATGTTTTAGTAATTTTCTAGCTGGCGGCGGCGGGTAGTCTTCACCTTCACTGGAATCGCACGATTCTTGTTCGCTCCATCCGGGTGGACGGACTCCTTGGCCAGATTGATTAGGGCGAGTACGCTTCATATCCCACTTCTGAATGAAACAGAAGGGTAATACAAACACGTAATCTCACTTAATCACTTTTATTTCAATGTTTAATTACAACGAACTGGCAGCGATTCGACTAATACAAGTGCACACGATAGAATCGCTTAAAAATAAGCGCGCCGGGTATTTATATTGTCTTGCTTGACAGTTGGAAGTGACGTCACCAACGGTCGCTGGCTGGCTTGGCCGGCAGTTACGCACTTAACTGCCGTGGCATGGCTTTGGCTTTGGCTATGGCTTGGCGTGGCGTGGCGTGGCGTTACATATGAAAATCAACAGCAGTATCCACCCAGGCTTTTGGCAGTTCACGCTTTTTCATAGGCACTGGTGGATTGTGAGTCGAGACTAAAGTACGACCTCTGCAGTTTTTTACAGTATTTTCGGCATCCTTGTCTAGTTTTGGCCACCAGACCTTAGTGCGTAACCTAGCCTTCATATTGACTATACCTGGGTGGCCTTTCTGGGCCGCGGCCAAAACTTGTTTTCTCAGCCCAGTAGGAATTACCATTTTAGTTCCTCTAACCAAAAGGCTATCATATAAACAGAGTTCATGTTGGAATAATTTGTAATTATTTACTGAAGAGTCCCTATTATTATTTAGTAAGTCGTCTTTAACCAATTTGAATTCAGCATCCTTATTCGATACTTCAATAATTGTCTTAAGTGATAATGCTACAGGTCGTGCATATTGCACAATCTGATTGATTGATATGATGTTCGTCTCCAAGAGGAATTTCCTGTGAGTTCGTAGTTCTGCACAAACGAGATAATGGGTCTGCTATGTTAGATTTGGCCGGTTTATATGTGACTTTGTAATCATATCTTTGCAATCGTAGGACCCAGCGTTCGATTCGTGCGCAGGGCTTTGATCGCGTGCCAAATATGACCTCTAGAAGCTTATGTTCGGTGACGAGCTCAAACTACTTTCCATATAAATATATATGGAAATGCTCGATTGCCCACACCAAATCTAGAGCCTCTTTTTCGGTCTGACAATACCTTTTTCTACATCGGTTAGACTTCTATTGCCGAATGCAATGATACGGGAGCTATTATTATTGTACTGAATCAGTACCGCACCTAATCCTACAGGACTCGCATACCTGGGTACGATCTTTTGGGTCATAGTAGCCAAGAGTGAGTATCTTGGAGAGACAATGTATTAATATGTCAAAAGCCACGGCTTCTGGTTCTTGCCAAAATTCAATTATTTTGGCATTCTTATGCACTTTGTTGAGTACTGTTAAAATGTGATGAAGCCTAGTTTGACTTTTCTTCATGTCACGTCTAAAAACAACAGTATCATCGATAAAGTTTACGACACCTTCACAGGGTAACAGCATCTTTCCATAAATTTTTTGGAAGTGTTTGGGTGCGCAAGAAATGCCGAACATCAACCTTTTGAACCGATAAAGTCCTTTACTAGTAATGAAAGTCGTAATTTCTCTACTATTTTCTGCTAATTCAACCTGATGAAAAGCGTTTTTGATATCTAATTTAGAAAAGAATCTAGCCCTCCATAATCTGGGAATGAGTTGCTTCATCGTGGGCAGCGGATAATTCTCTCTAATAATAGCTTTGTTAGCAATCCACATATCTAAACAAGTGCGAATATCATCATCAGGCTTGAGATTCGGTACCATCGGAGAAACCCAGGGAGATGGCTTATTTACGGGCTTGATTTTGTTCATTTGTACCAATTCGTCTATTTTCTTGTTTATTTTTGATTCCAAAGAAATCGAAACACGTCTATAGGGTTGACAAACTGGATGAAATGTTATGTCAAGAGTTATCTCTAATTGAACATCTTTGAACTTGGGAAATGGTGTTTGTTCAATAGAATTTATATCAAGGCCTACTTTCAGCACATTGAGGGAAATTGCTGTTTCTTTCCCTAAAAGGCTCCTCGAACCATTTTGAATAACATAAAATCTCGAAGTTATTGAATTCAAACCACCTTTTATTTGAGCAATGATCAAATGAGCCTAGCACTTTTAATGGGTCTTTGGCACCGTATGCCAGAAACGTTTTGTCCGAGGACATTCGCTGGTTTAAAACTTTAACTTTAGATTGTTTCATATATTTCCAAGTTCTATCGGTTATATAATATCAGATTTACAACCAGAATCAATGAGCATTTCAATTTGGACTCCACCTATCAGACAATCTATTTTCGCGTCGTACTGATGTGGATCTTTTACTTTGGGTAGGTCCTGTTCGAGGCGTCTTATTTTTATTATTATCGTTTAATAAGAGGTTAGTACTTCTTCGTTTATTTACCCTAGTTCGCCAGTGTTTTTTAAAAAGACTTCTAAAACCACATTTCATGCAACTGCCATTAATTGCAGGGCAAGAAGATTAGCTATTAGGTAGGTATTATTAGGTTGGTAACTGTTGATTTTTGCTGCCACATCGGCTGCAGGAATTAACCTCTTTTCTAGTAAACCGTTTTGTGGTTTTAGTGTCGATTTTGTTGATGCTGGTAGATGTTGCATTTTGTTTCTGTCTATCGTGGAATTCGCTTAATTGCCGATCTTCTGCTTCTAACGTATTTGCTTCTGCTACTATTTTCTCTATGGTTGCGGTGTCACCAAGTATCAAAATATTCTTTCTCAATTTAGTAGAGCTATTTTTCCCTGTTATTTGCTCAATTAGGTTTTCGTTTTCATTAGCAAAATGGCACATTGAGCTCTGTCATCTCAAATGAATTAAAAACTATTCGAATTTTCCATCAGGTTCCTGTTTCATTAAACGAAACATGTGTCTTTCAAATAAATAGCTTTGTTTCGGGGAAAAATAATAGTCTAACTTTTTCACTGCAGTATCTTAAACGTCAGACACAGTAGGATCAGTGACGTGTGCGCCGGGTATGCCGCAACGGATATATGACACCTTCTTCTTTTTTTTTGTTATGTCGTAAGTCAGGTACCTAAATGCCAATAATATCGGTTTGGTAATTTGCTTGTCACTAAGTTCGAATGAATATGACCTTTAGCATCGACGATTCGAATATAAATGACTGCAGCGTATGCTACGCTCGAAGCATCAGAAAACCCATGCAATTCAACGGTAAGATCAGTTTCTCTTCTCTCAAACCATCTAGGAATACGAAACTGATTGAGTAATTGTACGAAAGAAAAATTGTAGAAAGTAACTCTCAGCAGACGATATTCTTGTATTTCAGCACACAAGTCTTCACTCCACAAAATTCTCTGATAGTCCACATGATCCTGAGCTACCTTGACCTGCCTGTACATTTTGACTATATCAGCTGCTAGACATACAGGATGTTAACGCCACCGCAATACTGTATGCCGTGAATCTGCCTGCAGCAGTGGCCCTACCATTAGGGTGTCGTTTAAGGATATACCGTTGGATCCCCTAGCTGATGCATCAAATACCACCCGCAGTTTAGTGGTAGTTTTATCCTCCCGGATAACTGCATGGTGCGGTAAGTAAATAGCACTTGGTTTCTCTTTATCAATTTCATCAGTAAGCTCTTCCATATGTCCGAACAATAGATATTCGTTGATAACTGACGTATATTGCTTCTTTTTTTTCTTTCTTCAGCACCTGTTGAGTTTGAACTTGCATTGTTGTCAACCTTTTTGGGATGTAAGAGAGTATGGTATTTTTTGTTACAAATTCGGCATTTAGTAAGCAACCGACAGTTAAAATTTAGATGGTTATCGCGAAGGCAATTGAAACACAATCCGAGTGATTTGGCAATATGGCGACGTTGGTCGACATCTTCAGCAGCAAACCTTTTACAATTACATAAAAGATGATCGTCAGAGCACTATGGACAAGACACGTTGGAAGCTATATGCAATAGCTTGGTGTTGTTATAAGGTTAGGATTTACTCTTGGGTTCTACAAATTCCAGTGCTCGAAAGCGTGTTTCCAGAAAATCCTGAAATGATTTGAAAGTTGGAAGATCGTCGCTGGATTGACTTACCTGCAGTTCCCACTGCTTGCGAGTTTCAGCATCCAACTTCGAACTCACCAAATAAATCACAATTATGTCCCAAGATTCTACCATTATTCCTAGATTGGATAACTCGTGCAAACAATCACTAGTGGTGTCCAAAAGTTCCTTAAGAGCATTAGATGATTCAACTAATACATTCTTTTGATTTAACATACGCTTGAGTATACAGTTAGCCATAAATCGTTTATTGTTGTAGCGACTAGTTAACACCTCTCAACACTTTTTATAATTTGCTTGGGTAATAGGTATATGCCTTATAAGCTATTCTGCCTCATCCAACAGCTGAGATCTCAAATAATGTAATCGTTGTACGTCATCAAGACTTTGGTTATTGTGTACTAATGACAAAAATAAATATCTGAAAGTGGACCACTCGTGATATTTGCCACTAAAATGTGGAATAGATATTTTAGGTAATTTTGCAATAGATGATGTCTTTGAACAGCTGGGTGAAGTATCACGTATTTTGCAAGACCGAGATGAATGACCTGGTAAAGCATTTCTTAATTCTACTTTATAATTTACAAATGTATCAGTTACATTTTCAAACACGTCATTTTTTACATAAATTGTTGCCTTTAACTCTAAATCCGCAAAATTCCTAATAAGTTCCTCATGTTGTCTTGCAAAATCATTAAACTGCTTCTCTAATATTTCCAATCTAGTCTCCACATATGTTTCCGTAAGTCTGTCTTTCGGTGACTTTTGAAGTTAGTTCTTCCCTTCTCTATTTGTTTCTTAAGATCATCCAAGACTCTCAAGTGCGCTTCCATAATGTCCAAATGTAAGTGCAATGAATATGACGAGTTCTAGCACGTGCAAACAAACAGTTCAAATTTCTATCTTCTGTGATCAAGTGATTATATTTGAAACGAAATTTTTTTAAGTGTTTTATATGCACTTTATGCTGGCTATGAAATCGTGCATGGATCCCCATCTCTTCAATATTTCTCGAATTTTTCTAAGTCCTAAATTAACTTGTCGCGATTTTTCTAAGTCCATGCAAATAACGTGAAATTTTACAAGTCTTTTGATACCTACACTTTTATAATGGAAATTGTACTCACAGTTTATCACTTCTATTACCGTATCACTTGTAACAGACTGCCGCTATTCACTTGTCGTGTTCGTGTTCGTGTTCGTCCCGCTTCAGCTCAGCAACAACCTCGGTCCACTGCAGAATGGCCTCAACCTCGGGTCCTCAGTAGTGTGGCTCCAAATCCGCAAGGTTGCGCTGTAGTCTCAATGTGCTCCAACTCCAATTTCACAAGTATAGAATAACTCGCGTACTCAGTCTCGCAATATAATATTCACTCGTTTACTTCACTACTTTTACTATAGGGGGCGCTAGTAGTTCACTTAAAAAAACGATCCGGCTCGAAGGACCAATGTACGATACAATGTACTTTGGTTCTCCAATCTAAAGGCAGCGAAGGTGAAATTAAAGCCAACACATACCCTGAACGTAGGCAATTTATTACAAAATATCCTGACCTCTAGACTAGTCGCGGTAACGAAACCATACTGCGATTCAGCGGTATGGGGTACAACGCCATCTAGGGAGAACAGGTGTAAACATTTTTGTTTAACAATATTAACAGCGTCTATTAAATATTAGAGTTTGATACATAACGAATTTATGTTTACAAATAACTATTTGAATATCAATCTAAAATATTTCAGGCATTTTTAAAATAATATAATCATTTAAACGAAAAGCTAAAACTTAAAGATCAATATTTGACAATTATTGTGAATTATTGCCGATAGATGGCGATTTGCGCCCATATTTACAACGTGATTTAAAAGAGAGGCTAAGAGTTTCTTGCCTGGCTGTTCTAATGTGAGTTCTATTTCTCAAAATGAATATTACGTCGATCCAATTAAACTTACATATTGCAGAATTCTTTCATCTTAACCACCTCTTAGCACGTGTGTTTGGGTGACTGCCAGTCTCGGTGTTTCAAGCTTTTATTCAAATATAGCATTCTAATTGAATCTTCATCACTAGGTTTTAATGTTATAGTGAAAAATTGCATAAGGACATACTTGGTTTTCGGTATAAAATAGTCGTGGAATAAATGAGGTCTTATAGGCACTGGTGCTATTCGGTCTGCCATTCCCATTGTTTGCCAGCGTCAGGCGCAAACGTGGCCGACAGCACAGCGTCACATAGGCGTCGTAACGACCTCCTGAAAATGCCACTTATCACACGAATACAACATAGGGCTGTTATAGTTAAAGATGCAGGCGATAGCACATCGTCAGTCCAAGTACTAAGTTTGAGAAAATACTCTGCTCTGCTGTATCTCTATGAGAATGTGCCTACTCTTTATCAATTAGGTATAGCTCTAAATCAATATATTGAGCACAATAAAATCTGATTTATTTTAGGAACTATTGTGTAGCTTTAAATAAACTTGCTTGTGATACATTACTCATTGTAGCCTAAGTTGGCATCGTTGCCTTATACTTTCACAGTATTCCGAACTTGTAATTTGTTTTTATAGGCCCGTTACGTTCCTTTGCTTGGCAAAAGCTTCCCTTCTCTCTTGCCATCTCTCTCTATACAAAGCTTTTTTAAACCAGTCTAGCTTATCTCATCTTCGTCTGGGCCTGCCACGATGTCACTTACCATCTTGAGGGCTCCTAGTGTAAGTTTGGCCCATTTATCGTTTAACATGCAACAGATATGTCCAGTCCAGTTCTTTTTGAGTATGGTAGCTTTTTAAATGACATCAGTGATATTTGTGATGGAACGGATTGTAGTGTTTCTAACCCGGTCTATGAGTTTGATACCCAGAACACTCCATTCCATAGCTCTCTGACAAACTCCGAGCGTGGACTGCTGCTGTTTTGTGTAAGACCATGTACGTGTAATAATAAGAATAGATAAGGAGAAGATTTAAAAATAGATGATAAGTCAATAGATAGATTATAGCCCAAATCGCCTATCGCAGGACTAACCCACATATCTTGTTAAATGCACTGCGTATTTGGTATTTGCTCAGTTCTCCTTATTGAATAATAGCTTTCATTCCGCTGTTAATTCTACAGGCACAAATTACAAGAAGCTCAGTACGCATTACCTATTTTACATAAGAATTATGCCAAATAATAAAAAAATAATAAAGGCACATTACCTTAAGAAATCCCTGAGGCGTTAGGCAGACAATAATTTCACCAATTTTTCGTCAATCGAACAGGTCATGTCTTTATGATGATATTATCCTTATAGAAAAGCGAGGAGCACTCTCGTAGAGTAGGAATTTCAACTCAGACTTATGCCACCAGTGGCAGTGGCATTGGTCCAGACCAACGAAGTAGTACCTATCGCATTATGGATATACACAAATGTCGCTTTTTGTCAAACCGGACCAAACAATCTCTAAAATTTATTTCAAGACTTACTATATTTTGCGTGTGTTTAGTTGGTTCTACATTAGAGCTAGTGGGTCATAAACAAATCGGGACAAGAAAAAATTAAAATAAAAACATGTCATATTTCTTCAAAATCAGTCATTTATTAGTGTTAGTTCAAACCAATACAAAAGTAGTGAGAAACTAGATCGTTAGCAATTTTAAGCCAAAATATTTAAATTATATCTTTTTACGACTACTGAAAAGAAACAATTCCACAGAAAAGTAGAATTTATTAAGACCTAGCCTACATTAATTAGCTATAAGTGCTATAACTCATAAAATAATATCAAACTGATTAATTATGTCATACAGATATAAATAAGAACTATTAAAAAAAACTTTGATCACCAAATCTTATTAAAGTGTGATTATAAAGTAATATTAAGTATTTTATCAGTCGTTAAATGAGTAACTTTCAATATAAAAAAACCAATCTAATAAAATTTAACATTCAAAAGTAATGTTAACATAATAATATTAATAAAATTAGCCTCTTACAATTAAGAAAATCAATCATAGATTATAAAATTTGTTAAATAAAATATATTTTAGTGACTTTCATCACTTGAATGAAGGAATGTTGATCGTCCTCTAAATTTCTTCTTACAGAGTCACCAAAATTGCTACTCCCTAGGAAAATCCTTTTTCTTGGAGTAAGTGTCTCAGGTGTCGTATTCATCGAACGATCAGATGGTGTACAAAAAAGACGTAAGAGGTGTCCTCGGTCCGGTAATAGTGGTTGCAGATGCTGTTCTGGGAGAAACAGCCGGACTTGAAACATTGATGCCCGATAATGGGTTTGATAGAGCTTCTGACGAATTTTCGAAATTATCTGAGACGGACGCATTTTGAATTTGGCCAATAATAATAATAATAATAATAACCCCCCGATGTATCCCTAGGTTGCCGTCGTGGTGGGGCTTGCGCGCCTTAATGAGCACTAGGGCTATGCCGGGTAGAGCTACTCATACCGGACAGGTCTAGGGTGAGAGGTCAGACAAAGCGGGATACAATAATAATAATAATAAATACAACCAAAACTTTTGGTCCAGTCACAGGCTAAGAGCTATTTCCTTTCCTCTTTCATTTCCTCCCATCTTTTGCTTATCTTTTGCTTTACTCAACCTGTTCTCAATTAAATCGTTATTTTTTTGCACCTTCTCTACTCTTGCCCATCACTCATCTCTCTTAATTTTAATGCGATGCGTCTAAGAAATAGAATAATACCCCAGGCGGGTACCGGAACTAACCGTGATGGAGAATCCCGCCCCGGGACTTCCAACCCGGGCTGCCCTTCGTATTTTGGGGGGGGCACCGTATCGCAACAAACTGCTCAGTCTCATACTGCTGCAGTTCAACACATTCAACCCTCACCTTGTGTTTCACCAACATCATCATTATTTTCATCCATTCCTTCATCACCACCGTCATACCTTAATATTCAAGAGCCAAGTTCATCAACTTCATCACCATCATCACTTCAATCCATCATGGATGTTGTGCAGGTGGCTGCTTTAGCCTAAGTTACTGCATCCGCCCGTAGTGGAAGGCGCACACGTAAAACGTGGACAAGAGATATGAATATTTTCATCATGCGCCATTATTTCATCCTCACACAACTTGAGCTAAACACGAAAACATACCTTACACCGTTACATGCACGTTTCATAGCTGAATTTCCTGAAATGGAAGTAGGAAAGCAAAGTATAGGGGACCAACGCCGTGCTATTATCCAACGTAGCTTTCTAACAAAGGAAGAAATTTTTGAAATGAAGGAAGAAGTTAGAGTCCTACTACAAAACCAACCAACTTCATCAGAACAAAATACAACCATAGAGTAACCCAATCCCGTAGAATCAGATGGACAGAGGCCCTTAATGAAATCATAATGAGAAGTTATTACCGACTCACAAAACTTGAAACCGATTTAACTACATATAGACCACTACTACATCAGGATATTATTTTAAATGTCCTTCAATCGCCCATCATTCCGCACAAAGAATAGCCGACCAACGTAGATCTATTGTCAATAATCGACTTTTATCTACTGATCAATTAAACAGAATTAAAGAGGAAGTCAGAACCGAGTTAAATACTACTAACACTCTTGAAGACACAACACAACCTACAGAAGTCAACATTACATCTTTTATAACACCACCTGGACAAAATATAGCCATCAATGATTATCACACTACACAAACTACACCAACAATAAACAATAATAAACCCCAATGAGCAACATCCAGATCTCACAGAAACAACACACGATACTCCAAGTCTTTCCATAGAGCTACTACAACAATTAGAGGAAATGTACCTAGAAAAATTTTATAAATTTATCGAAGTAAATCCAACAACACGACCATACATACCTAAACTAAAATCTTCTAAAAAACTGTCATCTATTATTAGCCATATCAACACTAACATACTCCCAAAAACATTAACAATCGATACAGACTTTAAAACATTACATACATCTATTTACTGTGCGGCTTACACTTCAGTCAAATTTAACGGTGCTAGAATTTTAGAAGATAATGCAGTCATTAATAAACCGCAAGGAGCACCTTGGTGGCAGAAACGGCTAGAAGGTAGGATTAGCCATCTCAGAGCAAATATTGGGAGACTTACTGAATATACTAGGGGTGTTAGGTCACCAGCATTAGAAAACACGTATGTAAAATAAAACAGCTATATAAAATACACTCACAACACAAAACTCAAAACACTGATATATCACACTTTCTAGACACCTTAAACCAAAAACTCAACACCCTAGCTAGCCGACTAAGAAGGTATAAGCAGACTACGATTAGGAAAATACAAAACAAACAGTTCTGCAATAATGAAAAATTATTTTACAGACAGATTACACAACAACCTACATGAAAATGAGCCTAATTTACCTACCTCTGAAGCATTACATACATTTTGGTCAAACATTTGGTCAAACCCAATACAACATCAACAAAATCACTGGATAGAAGAAGATAAAGAAACGTTGCGAGATATATCAGAAATGAAATTCGAACATATTCAATTAGACCTTCTAAAGAAAGTAATTGCTAAAACACACAATTGGAAAGCTGCAGGCTCCGACAATATACACAATTTTTGGTACAAGAAGTTGACATACACTCACACACTATTAAACACACACATCAACGCATTCCTTCAGTCACCTGATACGATACCACATTATATTACACAAGGCATCACATACATACTACCAAAAGATTTATCAGACTCAGCAAACCCTGCTAAATACCGACCTATTACATGCCTACAGAACAGATATAAAATTATAACATCTTGCTTAAGTGAATATATCCACAAACACATACAAGAACATAACATTCTGGCAGAAGAACAGAAAGGGTGCCGCAAAAACAGCCAAGGTTGCAAAGAACAACTCACGATTGATGCCGTAGCGTCAAAACAGGCACATTTCCAAAAACGCAACATCCACACAATGTATATAGATTATAAAAAGGCGTTTGATTCAGTCCCACACTCTTGGTTAATATATATATACACTTGAGAGCAATAAAATCGCACACGTTGACTTTTTGTTGTTAAAGCAGTTTTTTTCATAAATGTGAATACATATTAAAATAAAACTTACACTATTTGAATGTTTACTTCAGTACCTTTCTAATGATATCAAATACAGTGTAAAAAAAGTACCCATAGGGAGTTTTAGGGCACAAAACCCAACATACGGATAAAATTACCCAATTTAGCTTAACAAAGAATAAAAATAAAACTCAAAATGCTTGATCAAATTGTTTTTTAATAAGGTGTATTCCCTCCCCTAGCCTTGATTACAGCTCTTAATCGGTTTTTCATGGACCGTATTAATTTCACCATGAAATCTTGTGGTATGGCGTTCCACTCCTCTTCAATGGCAAGTTGAAGCTCTTGGAGGCGCGTAGGAGCAGGGCTTCTTGCTCGAACTCTTCTTTTTAGCTCATCCCAAACATGCTCAATCGGATTGAGATCAGGACTACGAGCTGGCCACTCCATCGCGGTGATTCCAACATCTTCCATGTAGTCGCAAACTGTTCTAGCGACATGCGGTCTGGCGTTGTCGTGCATTAAGAGAAAATCTTCTCCCATAAGCCACGCAAGCGGCCTCACATGTTCTTCGAGCACTTCTTCGACGTATCGAGCAGCCGTCAAACTTCTCGATCTCGGGCCGGTATTCGCCGTAGTGATGAATACAATGTCAGTTTTAGTGTCCAACATTATGCCACCCCAAAACATACACGATCCACCTCCAAAAGCCACACGTTCGCTTATGCAGCATTGTGAAAATCGCTCTGATGACCTTCTGTAGACCCTAGAGCGTCCATCATGACCATGTAAAGTCATTCTGCACTCATCAGAGAACATAACAGCCCGCCATTGGTCATACGTCCAATTTAAATGTTCCCTAGCAAATTGTAGCCGGGCTTGTCGGTGAGCTGTGGTCAATTTGGGACCATTTGCTGGGCGATGTGAAGTCATTCCTGCTTCACCTAGTCTTCTTCGAACTGTCCACCGACTTATACTGACATTGCGAACTTCTCGAAGCTGTTGTCCCAGTTGAACCGCGTTCAGTTGCCGATTTCTCAAAGACCTTGTCACAAGAAAGCGGTCATCACGCTCTGATGTTGTGCGTCGCCGGCCAGATCCTGGTCGCCGAATGTAGCCACCGGTCTCTTGGAACCTCTGGTATACACGACGAACAGAGTAGCGGCTCAAATTTAGCCGTCGAGCAACTTCACTTTGGTTATGGCCTGCTTCGAGCAAGGCAATAACTTGAGCGGCTTCTGCGGGCGTGGTATCCATATTTTTCCAGTAAATCCGTATGCTTCCAGTAGAGATGTTATCACGTTGACCTTCGGTATGCAACTGAATAAAAATTCCAATAAACTGACCTTTTTATACCTGCGGCTAAGGGTGCAAGTAGTGACAACGCAAACGCGTGAATTTGGGGAATTCGGTGTACGGTCGGTTTTTGTAAGTTACGTGAAGGTCAATGATTTTAATTTTATGTTTTTGTAAAGCTAAGCTTGTATGCTTTAATTTTGTCTAATGATTTTTACTCAATATCTTTCGATTTTAGAAAACAATCAGTAATAAACCAAATTACAAGGGGTGTGCGATTTTATTGCTCTCAAGTGTATTAAAACATTATAAAATACATCCCACAATCACCTCATTTTTAGAAAAAATTATGCATAACTGGAATACAAAATTAAAAATACACAATTCGAATAAAATCACCGAATCTGATTTCATCCCTATAAAAAGAGGTATCTTCCAAGGTGATGCCTTGAGTCCTCTATGGCCTTGCACTTAATCCGCTCTCTCGCATGTTAAATAAAAATAATATAGGATTCAAAATTAAACACAACACACAACAAACAACTCTCACTCATCTCATGTATATGGATGATATCAAACTTTTTGCAAGTACACTAAATGAAATACACATACTTGCCGACATCACACAAGCATTTTCAACAGATATACACATGGAATTTGGAATTAATAAATGCAAAATTCAATCTGTTAACAAAGGGATAGTAGAATATACTCCGTACGAACTAGCAAATCACGAAATTATAGATGCCGTGGATCCAGTGGAAGGATATAAATATTTAGGATCCCAATCACAAGAAATTCACCATAGAAATACTGAAAAACTACTACAGCAAAATTTTAGGAGTAAACTACATAAAATACTACACACTCATCTTAACGCAAGAAACACCATCAAAGCTATTAACACATTCGCTATTCCTATATTAACTTACTCTTTTGGAATCATCCGCTGGACGCAAACAGACCTCACTACGCTACAAAGAATCATTAATACCACATTGACTAAACATAGGAAACATCACCCCAGAGCTTGTATTCAAAGATTAACTTTACCTAAAAGTGAGGATGGTCGAGGTCTTATCGACATCACAAACCTTCACAACAAACAGTCACTATCACACTACTCAGGACATTCTTCCACAACCGTTCACCCCATTCACAACTACACAACGCTATATGTCAGACAGATACATTCACACCACTCTCTCTCACTGATCAGACTAAACAAATAAACACAATAACTAAACAACAAAAAATAGATATGTGGACTCAAAAATCTCTACATGGTCGTCATCAGCTCGACTTAAATAGCACTAATGTTGACAAGATAGCGTCAAACGCATGGCTAAAGCGAGGTGAGCTGTTTCCTGAAACAGAAGGCTTTATGCTAGCGATCCAAGACCAGGTAATAGACACAAAAAATTACAGAAAGTACATCATTTGAGACAGCAGTTTAACTAGCGATCATTGTCGGCATTGTCACTAACTACCTGAGACAATTCAACACATCACAGGCGCATGCTCATCAATTACACAAACAGACTATAAGCACAGACACGACCAGGTAGCAGCTATCATACACCAAACACTTGCCTACAAACACAAACTACTATTCGAAAAAACACCATATTACAAACACACACCTCAAATTATATTAGACTCACCAAACTTCAAAATGTACTGGGACAGAACTTCACAGACAAAACAATACATCATAATAGACCGGACATCACACTACACGGCAAGCAAAATAAAGTTGTATATCTCATTGACATAGCCATACCCAACACACACAACTTAAGTTCTACTCATACTAACAAACTTTCCAAGTACGCAGATTTCACTATTGAACTCAAAACCCAGTGGCGAGTGCATATGGTCAAGACCATCCCCATAATCATATCCAGCACAGGCGTCATACCTAAAACACTCCATACAAGCCTGAAAACACTAAACATCCATCCTCTCACATTCACACTACTACAGAAAGCAGTTATCTTAAATACATGCAGAATTGTCAGAAAGTTTTTATCTATAGATTAATTACCACACCACCAGAGTTGTTTTGGCCAAAAGCCCACAATTCTGGCGAATTTCCCCAGGAATGGGCGAGGATAAAACCAATAAAATATAATAATAATAATAATAATAAATCTGGCAACACTAAGTAACGTCTATGTATTTTTAGAGAAAAATATTTTATTTTCAGTTTAAATTTTATTTTTGATATAAATCCATTTATTTTCAAATCATATTAAAACAATAAGACGCTTTGCACAATAAACATAAAAAATTATAGGCATAAAAGCAAATATTCATCAGTATTAAGTATTACAAATAATATGACAACGTCAAAAATGAAAATTTTCACAGAGACTGAATTTAAGTTTATTAAAATACAAGATGTTAACAAGAGCCAGATCTAGAGCCGCACCGCTACCACCTCCGGGTTCGTCGCTTAGCTCCGCCTCGCAGCCGTCGGTACATCGATCAGAATCACCGGCCGCTGCAGTTGCGTCGAGCTCGAGCGACGAATATTTCTCTCCGTCTTCGTCACCGTCACCTGCACGTCGGCGGGGAAGAGGCCGGCCACTGACCCGCTTGGGACTCCGAGGCCCACCGACCTCGAACCGGGCCCCCGCTGCCGGTGGTGATGTACGCCGCATGCGATGGACTCAATCCATTAATGAAAACGTCATGCGGGCATATTTTGGGGCTACAGAGGGAGGAACTAACCTCACTGCGTATCGCAGCCGCATGCTTGTTCTGTTTCAGGCCTTTGAACCAAGCGTCAACGTTTCAGCACAGCGATTATCGGATCAAGTGCGGGTTATCCAATGCAGTCGACAGTTGGATGATACCGTGCTTGATAGGCTACGCTCAGAATACTTGCCTACGAGCCATGCCATTCGCATCCAACCCGCAGTTACGCAACTATCACCTGGTGCGACGCGGACGGGCAATAGTGCCAGCATGGAGGTGGATGACATGACAAATGATGTAAATATTCAGTACAAGGAGGAGGTAAAGGATGCTTTGGAAAGTGCGATTCAGGAATACCGGTACATGCAATTTACGATTCGGCCCCGTCTGCCTCGGTTACCTATGCATAGAAAAAATATAGCATTGGTGAGTGTTCTGGACTCGCTACTCGAGACTCGCTCGATGGCGTAGTGGTCAGTGTAATCGACTGCCACGCCTGAAGTCGCGGGTTCGATTCCCGCACAAGTCAAACATTTGTGTGCATGAACATGGATGTTTGTCTTGGTCTGGGTGTTTCTATGTATAATATGTAAGTATTTACAAAAAAAAAGTATATACGTATGTATGATTATCCATTGTCTAGTACCCATAGTACAAGCTCTGCTTAGTTTGGGCTAGATGGTGTTGTGTGTATGTGGTAGAATATTATTATTATTATTATTTAGATAATAGCGAGAATCTCGCCGATACTCATTCGATCCTGTACTGTGCTGCTGTGGCGGCAAGTCGTATAGCGGGCTTCAAGTTACCCACACATGTCCCTGCTATACGACAAACATCTGTCACCCCGGCCTGGCAGTGCAGGATTGAACGGCGTATTGCTGAGGCAAGAACACTCATCGGTAAGCTGATCTGCTTCAGGGCAGGGAACACACGACCCAGGGTAATGCGCTATGTGGGCCGGGCTTTTCTGGGGACTGGTGTCAGTCCTCATGAATACGTATCTCGGGCCACAGAGCGCATTGACTTCCTGAAGCAGAAAGTCTATGCATGGGCAAATCGACAGCGCAGATACAAAAAACGCGTGCACTGGTATGTCATCAACCGCACATTTCAAAGTGACCAAAGATGGGTTTATAGAACCTGGGAACGACCAGATCAATGTGTGGCCGATGTGGGGCTACCAGATGTTGATGCTACAAATACATTTTGGAGGAACATCTGGTCGGTACCCGTCGGCCACACTGAGGGGGAATGGATGCGGGAGGTCAAGCGAGCAGGTGAGCTAATTCCAGAAATGGAAAACGTGGTCATTGATAGCCAGGATGTAATTAGTGCGGTCCGATCCTTATCAAATTGGAAATCGCCAGGACCGGACGGACTGCACAATTTCTGGCTGAAATGGCTGCGTAGCTCACATGCTTGTTTGGCTACTCAATTTCAATCTGCCCTAGAATCTGGATCGTTACCAGATTTTATGACCACGGGAATAACCCACCTACTCCATAAAACAGGTAGTACCAACGAGCCCGGCAATTATAGACCGATAACATGTTTGCCATCGATCTATAAGCTTCTTACATCTATTTTGAGAGCCAAGGTATCTAAACATATTGATACAAATTCAATAATGTCAGCTTCTCAGAATGGATGTAAGAGGGGGGCTCGTGGTACTAAGGAGCTCCTCCTCATTGATATGGCCATTAGCCAACAGGTTCGCCGTAAACAAAGGGATATGGCGGCATGTTGGATAGATTATAAGAAAGCGTATGATTCGGTGCCTCATGCATGGCTTTTGAGGGTGTTAGAGTTGTATAAAGTAAATGCAACTCTGCGCACCTTTTTGAAGTCATGCATGGGGCAATGGAAAACGGTTCTTAGCTATCCAGGATGTCGACAGATCCCTGGGAATGGCGAATTGATAAAAATTGAGCGGGGTATATTTCAGGGCGACAGCCTGAGTCCTCTTTGGTTCTGCCTAGCATTGAATCCTCTTAGTACATTACTAGAGGGTTCAGGGCTAGGTTACAGGTTACATAGAGGTGGTGGAGTGATATGCCACTTGTTTTATATGGATGACTTAAAGTTGTTTGCCCACACTAAATTACAGTTGATGGATTTACTTAAAGTAACTGAAACTTTTAGTAAGTCTATCAGTATGGATTTTGGTGTGGACAAATGTGCTGTCATCCATGTAAAGCAAGGCAGGATAGTGGAATCCGAAGGAACACAACTTTCGGATTCCATTAACCTACGATCACTTCTTGTAACCGATACTTACAAGTACTTGGGTATGTCACAGGCGTTAAGTATCAATGAGGCTGACATGAAGCAATCGTTGCAGGAGCGTTTCTTTGGTCGCCTGAAAAAAGTTTTAAAAAGTCTTTTATCAGGTGGCAACAAGGTGCGCGCTTGTAACGGTTGGGTCATGCCGGTGCTCATGTACTCCTTTGGCATACTTAAGTGGACTCAGACTGAACTGGATGCCCTGGACCGGAGGGTCCGTACACTCTTGACGGCATACCGTATGCATCACCCACGTTCGTCTGTGATGAGATTGTATATTCCGCGGAAATGTGGAGGCCGAGGCTTTCTGAATGCCAAGGCCCTTCATAACCGCGAGGTATGCAACCTCAGAGAATACTTTCTTCAGGCAGAGGTGGGTATGCATCGGGATGTAGTTGCTGTAGACATCGGACTCACCCCGCTCAGTTTGGCTAAAGAGAACTGGCGCAAGCCTGTAGTACTTAGTACTAACGATCGCAGGGATGTATGACAGAGCAAGGAGCTTCACGTTAGGTTCTACAAGGCTCTATATGAAGCTGATGTAGACCTGTTAGCCTCCGTGAACTGGCTACGTTTCGGTGACCTCTTTGGGGAAACCGAAGGGTTTGTCTGTGCTATTGCGGACGAAGTTATCAAGACGAATAACTACCGGAGATATATCTTGAGGGATGGTACGGTTGACATTTGTCGGGCGTGCCACCTACCTGGTGAGTCCCTCAGGCATATAGTTTCCGGTTGTTCTCGTCTTGCTAACGGCGAGTACTTGCACAGACATAACCAAGTAGCCAGGATCTTATCTTATCTTGATCCGGGGGCCAGTCATTGTAGACCGGCGACACTTCGACCCAGTGGGATCTTTTGTGTCGGCCCCGAGGTTTATCCTTGAGCTATCTCCCTATGAATGTACTGCATCAGTCGCAGCGTACACCTCAGAGGGAGAAGCCTGAAGTCTTCAGGGTTCGGATATGCCAATCCCATCAGACCCATCCTTAGTCCGGCCAACGCGTCACATTCACACAGTAGGTGTGATATGGACTCGTCATGTTCACCACAGGCTCTGCAGATCGAATTGTTTGACAATCTCAATCTGCACAGGAAGTCATTGGTGCCAAAATGACCAGTAAACGCTCCTGTGAGTAGGCGTATTTGGCCCTTGTTGTACCCGCAGAACTTCCGGGTAAAGCCCGTGGCTCTGTTTGCAATGAATTTCTTGGAGTGTTCCAGACCCCTAAGGGCCATCCACTCCAGCCTGTGTTTATCATTGCCATGTGCATTCAAAGCTGCCTTGACGGTACTCTCAGAGAGACCTACGAATGGCTCGGGGCCCACAAATTGTTGCTCCGAGCCCTTTTTGGCTACATTAGCCTCCTCATTACCCTGCACCCCTGCATGCCCCGGAACCCACACCAGCCTGACTGTGTTTTTCCTGCCAAGTTTGTTAAGGGCTTTAACACAGTTCAGGACTAGTGCTGAGTCCACCCTACAGGAGTTCAGAGCCTTAAGAGCAGCTTGACTGTCACTGAGTATATAAACAATCTTGTCAGTGACATTGTTGTTAATATTCTCCTGCGCACAGGCAATTATAGCATAGGTTTCCGCCTGGAAGACCGTTGCATATTTGCCCATGCTTTGGTTCACCTTGCAGTCGTTGGCATAAATACCAGCGCCTGATCCTGTTTCCATTTTGGAACCATCGGTGTACCAGATGAGACAACCCTTGTCAGGGGATCGTAGACCTCGTCTCCATTCGTCCCTTGTGGGGACCTTTATTTTAAAATTCTTTTTGAATATGTGCATTGGTTGCATTTTGTCACATCCCATGCTCATAATCTCTTTAAGATCCTTCGAGATCTCCAGTTTTGTGTGTCGAGTTACTGGCATGTTGACGCTCCACAGCCCATGTATAGATAGTCTATGTAGCGCCTTCATCGCCTCTAACTCCACAACAATGTGTAGCGGCGTTAGGTCCAGCAGGATCTCTAACGCAGCCGTTGGCGTAGTAGGGAACGCCCCTGTTATAGCCATGCAGGCTAATCGCTGCACCTTCGACAGCGCTTTCCTGCATGTTGCTAGTTTGGTTCTTGGCCACCAGACAACGCTTCCATATGTGATTATGGGTCTTATCATCATCGTGTATAGCCACTTGATGACCTTGGGCTTCAGGCCCCAGGTCTTCCCATAAGTAGAACGAATCATACCGAAGACCCGCTGGGCCTTCATTATGACTTTGTCTACATGAGGTTTCCACGTTAGCTTGTTATCTAAGGTCATGCCTAGATACTTCACCTCCGTGGACCATTGTAGCTGTGTACCATACATGGATAGAGTTCCCAAGCCAGTCGGATCTCTCATCCTAGTAAACGGCACGACAGTAGTTTTCCCTGGGTTGATCGATAAATGGTTACTACTGCACCATTTTTCTACCATACTCAGGGCCCTCTGCATGAGACTGGATACTGTGCTCGGAAATTTTCCATTGACAAGTATCACCAAGTCATCCGCATATCCGACCGTTAAGTACGGACCTTTGTTGAGTTGTTCTAAGAGTGAATTAACCACCAAGCACCATAAGAGCGGTGAGAGTACTCCACCCTGAGGGCAGCCTTTGGTGGTCATTGCAGTCATTTCATCCCCTAACAACTCAAACCTAATAATTCTTCCTCTGAGCATACAATCGATCCACTTGCAAATGGTTGGCTCTATGCCGTGATCTGCTGATGCCACACTAATGGCATCAAAGGTGGTCCGATCGAAAGCTCCCTCAATATCCAGGAATGCAGCAATGCATACTTCCCGGTTATCTAATGCATGTTCTGCCTTATTTACCACAAAATGCAGTGCCGTCTCAGTGGATTTTCCCGACTGGTAGGCACATTGTAGCCCGTGGAGGGGAAATTTTCTCAATGCTCCCTCCCTGATATGTCTATCTACTAACTTCTCCAGGGCTTTCAAGAAGAACGACTCTAGGCTAATAGGTCGGTATGCCTTGGCTTCTTCGTAGTCTTCTTTGCCCGGCTTCGGTATGTAGATGACTTTAACTCGCCTCCATATCTTTGGAATGTATCCAAAAGCTATGCAGGCTCTGTATAGTCTGCACAAATGCGGAACCAAGAGTGCAGTGTTGTAGGATAATGGGATAAACCATGTCTGGACCAGGTGACTCGAACGGTTGAAAACCATTTAGAGCCCAGCCGACCTTCCCTTCATCCACTACCTTCCTTGCAGTGTCCCAATCTGCTTTGGTTGTACGGTAGCCTAGTTCAACCAGGCTAATCGGGTCCTCCTGCTCCTTTTCTATTATCTTACAGTCCGGAAAGTGTGTGTTTAGCATCATTGCTAGTGTCTCCTTACCGGACCCTGTTCGCTGCCCATTGCCATCTCTGATGGTTGTCAATGGGTGTGCTCTGAAGCCAAGTAGCCAGGATTATTCACCAGCAACTTGCTCTGAAATACAAACTTGTAGATGTTGAAGTGCCGTACTACAGGTATGTAGCTGAATCAGTTCTCGAAAATGGTCATGTCACGTTGTACTGGGATCGAACTATCATCACAGACAGGACTGTAGTGGCCAACAAACCTGACATTGTGGTGATAGATCGATCAGAGCGCCGCGCATTGATTATCGATGTCACCATTCCGCATGACGGCAATCTCGCGAAAGCTGAAAAAAATAAGCAAATTAAATATCTCGATTTGGCTCGCGAGGTTGTCGACATGTGGGACGTTGATTCGGCAATCATTGTGCCGATAGTCATATCTGTCAATGGTCTAATAGCCAAGAGCCTCGATCACCATCTAAAGAGGCTCGCGTTGGGTGCTTGGATCAAGGGTTTGATGCAGAAGGCAGTGCTTTTAGATACAGCACGCATTGTGAGGAGGTTCCTATCTCTGGAATCCTAACCACCGGCAGCTTGGACCCTGTTCCCGATGCCGGTGGGGTACCATATATTTTATATTTTTAAATGTATTTTTATAGATATATGTATATTTAAAAATGAAAAGTATATTAAAAATATTTGAATAAAGAGAATAATAACAATAATTTGTCTGCCCATTGCATTGATGCTATTAGAGTATTCAGGGCAGACGCCGTTTTTCATCCATAGTTAGCAATATACCGGTCCACCAAACACCCATACCTATAGCCCATATATTAGAATCCATACGTAGCAATAGTCCTACGCCTGCTGCGGCTAGTGCCGCTGTAGGTGTTCCATAACACGTTTGATTAAAACTCTCGAAGGGCCTCTTCACGTTGGACCCATGTCTCCGTGTAAGCCTCCCAAAGGGCCAGGATTTTCTAATATAATATGTTAGAAAGTACCTGTGATAAGAGAAACATAATAATAATAATAATAAGCCCCCTATAATCCAACCATACGTCCGAGTCGAACATCTGACTCACGTGGGGGGCGGATACGCGATATGTCATTCAGTTTACTGGCGCGGCTAACATGGCTCTGGAAACCCATTCCAATGGAGATGATGTTAAGACGTAAACGTCTAGGACCGCTTCCCGGGGGCGATCGCCGGGGCACACCTGGAGCTGACGCTGGGTGTCACAGCATGCGAACCGTCAGCGGAGAGGAGTTGAATAGGCGGGCTCCCTCCGGGTCTCCCGAACTTATTACAGCCAACCACATAGACAACGACAACATTAGCTTAAATTCATCACCCTCAATAATTGAACCCTTTAGCCCATCCACAAATTCTTATATACCATCACCGGTGTCTTCCGTGTATTAAAATTCACGCGGAGCACCTACACCAACCTTAGCTGTTGCGCAGGAGGTCAATGCCTTTTTACCTGCGTCCACTAAGGCTGGAAAACCTAGAGTTCGCATGAGCTGGAGCAAAGAAGTAAACATGTTTATCATGCGGACCTACTACTATATAACGAAATTAGAGACAGATATGACCACCTACAGAAAACACCTACATGAAATTTTCATAAGGCAATACCTCCCCCACATCAAAGTTACTGAACAGCGAGTCTCCGACCAGAGAAGAGCAATAGTAGGAAATAAACTACTGTCACAAGAAACACTTGATCAGTTAAAACAAGAAACCCAAAGCCAATTACAGGATATAGATAAAGCCAATAATACACATGATAACACCATCACACAAAACTTAGCATCACAATCTCATATTCAACAAACACTTTATACTCAACTGAGAATGCAAACTCAATCATCACCATCACCGTATAGACACACACAAATATCACATACATCAACGCAAACTGAAACAATTACTTTAACGATAGAAAATGATATCGAAATGTTAGTTGAATGTTAATAGTAAGATCGCAGATCTTACTATTGATACACACATTCAAGGACTACGTGAAAAGCTCAGAACAACACTAACGAGATTCTCTGGCATGGAAGCAGGAGCTCGACCAAAATTACCAAAATTAAGATACAGTAAAAACTTTCCAAATTAACTAATTTATTCGACCGTGAGATACTAATCCAATTTGTAACCGACAATACAGAGTTAACAGACTTACACACTTTAATATACTGTACAGCGGTAGTTATATCCGAAGAAGTCAACTAAAAAATAATAGATTACACAACAAATATATATAATAGAAAACATAATAAACCAGCATGGCAAGTTAGACTGGAAAAAAGATATTGGAAAACTTCGCGCTGATTGCGGCCGACTTACGCAATATATTAATAACAATAGATCAAAAAAAGTAGTAAAAAGAGTTGAACAAATATTTAAAAACTGGAATACGCATACTAAACATGAAAGTAACAATAGAAAGCCTGAAGAATATTTAGATACGCTCAAACAGAAACTAGCATTAAAAGTACACAGACTCAAAAGATATAAGAAAGCCGAACAGCGAAAGGCTGACAACACTATATTTACGTTAAATGAGAAAATATTTTACAAAAACCTTTTAAATTCACAAACTGATAAATCTACAGTAGATAACATAGAAATACCATCAAAATCACAACTAGAAGAATTTTGGTCAGGTATATGGGAAGAACAAGTACAACATAACGATAAAGCTGAATGGATCGAGGAAGAAGCTAACAAATGGAACGCATTACAGGAAATGGCATTTGAGGAAGTTACAGAAAGTGACGTAACTTTAATAACAGCTAAATTACATAACTGGAAGTCACCGGGTATAGACAAAATTCATAACTATTGGTATAAAAAATTAACATCATTACACAAATCCATAGCGAAAAACTTAACTGACATAATATTAGGGAAACAGAACGTACCAGATTTCCTTGCCACTGGCATAACTTATATGTTGCCGAAAGCAAAGAACTCAGTAGAACCTTCAAAATATAGACCCATCACATGCCTGCCAACATTATACAAAATCCTTACTTCAGCAATAACCCGAAAAATTTACTCTCACATTGAAAATAATCACATAATAGCAGAAGAGCAGAAAGGATGCAGACAAGGCCATATGGGTTGTAAAGAACAACTTGTTATAGATTCTACTATTCTTAAACACGCCACAACACGAAACAGAAATTTACACTGCACCTACATCGATTACAAAAAAGCATTTGACAGTATTCCTCATTCTTGGTTGCTACAAATTCTACAGATTTATAAAATTCACCCTAAAATAATAGATTTCTTGCGAAATGTAATGACAAAGTGATGTGTGTCATCAAGTTGTGGTTCGAGTCGTATCAAGGATGTATTTATTGACTTTGTTGCACTTAATAATCTTAATCAGTATAACTGGGTTGAAAACGATCATAGCAGGATTTTAGACTTGATTCTTACTGATCATGACCAAGTCACTGTAAGAAATTGTAACTATCCCATAAGAGAATTAGACAAATATCACCTTGCATTAGAATTCTTATTTACAGTAGTAGCTGCCAAAATTAAGCTTAAACCAAAAACAATAATAAAATGTAACTTCAATAAAGGAGACTACAAAAACATTTCCAAAGTATTGGAGTGTGTCAATTGGATCCGAGATTTTAGTCCTGTTTGGAACGTTAATACATTATTAAATGATTTCTACAACATCACTAGAGAAATAATCGAGAAATATATACCTAAAACAGTGTCTTACACAGGCAAGTATCCGCCATGGTACTCCAGGCGCCTTATAACATTATTAAAACAAAAACTAAAACTACATAATCGGATAAAAAAGTATTATAACCCATTAGACATTCTTGAATTTAATTACTTAAGAAAGGTGTGTGCTTCTCTAATTAAACAAAACTACAACAAATATATCACTTATATTGAACATACAATAAAAAAGAATCCAAAATTCTTTTGGACGCACATTAAAAACCAACGCAGATGCAATTCCTCATACCCATCTCAAATGACCCTAAACAATGTAACTGCTAGCAATACAAAAGAGATTGCCAATTTGTTTGCGGATCAATTCGCCTCTGTATATGATGATTTACCATCGGGCAGTCTTGGCGAGGTTTTCGATACCACATCGTCCATAGTAAACGAACTTCTTGACTTCTCAATATGTTGTATGTGGCAGATGTTGAAAAGAAACTCTCGCAGCTTGATATATCAAAGGGGGCCGGCCCCGATAATATACCACCGATTTTTTGGTCACAATGTGCGAAAGCGTTATCAGAACCGATTGCATTTGTTTTCAATTCATCTCTCGGATCGGGTGTGTTTCCAGATGAATGGAAGCGAGCTCGGATTGTACCGATCTATAAACATAGCAGACATGAAATTGTGTCAAACTACCATCCAATTTCGATTCTTTCGACTTTGTCGAAGGTTTTTGAATCGCTTGTGTATACAAAATTTTACAACCATGTAAAAAAATATTTATCTCCGAATCAGCATGGTTTTATGGTTAAAAAATCTACTAATACCAATCTTGTTAATTATGTATCAGACCTAACCACTGTAGACCGAGGTTTGCAAATTGAGGCTATCTACACAGATTTCACGAAGGCCTTCGACAAAGTCAGCCATGAAATACTTTTGCGGAAGTTGAGAGGGGTGGGTATTAATGGTGCTATTTTAAATTGGTGTGATTCATATTTGAGTACAAGATCTGCATCGGTAGTAGTGGACGGAGAGGAATCAAAGCTATTTTTTGCATCTTCTGGTGTGCCACAAGGTTCCGTCCTCGGTCCTCTGTTTTTCAACATTTTTATTAATGATATATCTGACATTTTCAACCATTCAACTCCGTATCTGTTTGCCGATGACTTGAAAATAATTCGTATAATACAAGATGAATCGGATGTACACGCGCGTCAGTCAGATATAAATAAACTAGTTCATTGGTGTGAAGATAATAAGATGCACCTAAATTATAGTAAATGTTATCACGTAAAGTTTACACGGAAGAGGACTAATAAAATCCAGTCCACATATAACATGCAAGGAAACCCTTTGTCTGAGGTAAATGTTATTAAGGATCTGGGAGTCTGGCTGGACAGTTAATTACGATTTAATCACCACATTGACAATGATCTTTCTACAGCTGGTCGGGCTCTTGGGTTTGTCTTAAGATGTTCGAAAGAATTCAAATTGCCTACAACGACAATTATTTTATACAATAACTTTGTTAAAAGTAAACTTGAGTACTGCAGTACTGTGTGGAACCCCAGTTACAGTGTGTACGTAAACAGAATTGAAAAAATACAAAGAAGATTGACTCGCCACATGGCCTATCGTGCCAGAGTATTAATATCTTTACGATCTTATGACGAATGACTCGTATATTTTAAAATGTTATCGCTTCAATCATGTCGCACAATCACTGATATGGTATTCCTATACAAACTGCTAAACAATTGTATTGACTGCTCGGATCTTCTTGCCAAGATTAGTATTAATGTTCCCTATAGAGTCCCGCGGTATCCTTGTTCTCTTCTTACCGTTCCTCGGCACCGAACTAATCTTGGTAAATATTCATAGAGAGTTAGGATGACGTATACCTTCAACGAGTTATCGAGAATCTTGAGGGACATAGATATATTTAATTCTTCTCTTGGTATGTTCAAAAATTTAATTTATACTCATTTAAAAAGCGAATCGCAGACACAGACTTAAAATGTGTAATTTGTGTTAAATTGTATTTGTTTCAAATTCAATGTTTAATATGTCATTTGTTTATATAAATTTTACGTGTAATATAATATAATTTTTATTTATTTTTATTTGTATTGTTTATTTATTCTTTTGTCAAAATTATTATTGTACGATGTTATTATTGATGAACATCGATTGATGAATGATTATTTTTACTAATACCTCTGTAGTTTTTTAAATATTAAGTTTAATTGACTGTACCATATCGCATGCTGTGGTCTTCTATAATTGAGGAAACACCTAAACCATAGCTATGTTTAGTATGTAAGAATGTTATGTGTATTTCTTGTTGAAGACCCAATAAATAAATAAATAAATAAGATCAAATAATAAACACCAAAAATTACAGGAAATATATAATTAAAGACACTGCGGTTACAAACGACAAATGCCGTAAGTGTCACAATCAACCTAAAACAATTCAACATATAACTGGGGCATGCACAACTCTTACACAGATCACACACACAGACACAATCAAATAGCTAATATTATTCACCAAAAACTAGCACATAAACATAGTCTCATACAAGACATAAACACTCCCTACTACAAATACACGCCTCAAACTGTACTAGAAAACACCACATATAAGCTGTATTACGACCGCGCTATTCTCACTGACAAGACCATTCACTACAATAGACCAGACATAACTTTACAAGATAAATTAATAAAACCACATATATTATAGATATTGCAGCCCCTAATACACATAATATACGAAAAACCATTAGATAGAAAATAAGCAAATATGTAGAATTAAAAGAAGAAATATCAAGAATATGGAGGCAAGATAAAGTATATATAGTACCTATTGTTTTTTCTACTACCGGAATCATACCCAAACATCTACACCATAGCTTGAAACTAATAAATCTAAAAGAATCCGTTTACATAATTCTCCAGAAAACAGCCATATTGAATACATGTAGGATTGTTAGAAAATTCATGTCACTGGACGAAAACGATATAACACAGACAACATCTATACCATAATATTTAAGCACACACTACATTTACTTGGTTTTGGCCCGTAAATGTAGTTAAAACCAGCCACGAGCTGAGAAAAATAAAAAATCATAATAATAATAATAATATGCTCAGAATACTTGCCTACGAGCCATGCCATTCGCATCCAACCCGCAGTTACGCAACTATCACCTGGTGCGACGCGGACGGGCAATAGTGCCAGCATGGAGGTGGATGACATGACAAATGATGTAAGTATTCAGTACAAGGAGGAGGTAAAGGATGCTTTGGAAAGTGCGATTCAGGAATACCGGTACATGCAATTTACGATTCAGCCCCGTCTGCCTCGGTTACCTATGACTAGAAAAATATAGCATTGGTGAGTGTCCTGGACTCGCTATTATCTAGTTATTTAGATAATAGCGAGAATCTCGCCGATACTCATTCGATCCTGTACAGTGCTGCTGTGGCGGCAAGTCGTATGGCGGGCATCAAGTTACCCACACATGTCCCTGCTATACGACAAACATCTGTCACCCCGGCCTGGCAGTGCAGGATTGAACGGCGTATTGCTGAGGCAAGGACACTTATCGGTAAGCTGATCTGCTTCAGGGCAGGGAACACACGGCCCAGGGTAATGCGCTATGTGGCCCGGGCTTTTCTGGGGACTGGTGTCAGTCCTCATGAATACGTATCTCGGGCCACAGAGCGCATTGACTTCCTGAAGCAGAAAGTCTATGCATGGGCAAATCGACTGCGCAGATACAAAAAACGCGTGCACCGGTATGTCATCAACCGCACGTTTCAAAGTGACCAAAGATGGGTTTATAGAACCTGGGAACGACCAGATCAATGTGTGGCCGATGTGGGGCTACCAGATGCTGATGCTACAAATACGTTTTGGAGGAAAATCTGGTTGGTACTCGTCGGCCACACTGAGGGGGAATGGATGCGGGAGGTCAAGCGAGCAGGTGAGCTAATTCCAGAAATGGAAAACGTGGTCATTGATAACCAGGATGTAATTAGTGCGGTCCGATCCTTATCAAATTGGAAATCGCCAGGACCGGACGGACTGCACAATTTCTGGCTGAAATGGCTGCGTAGCTCACATGCTTGTTTGGCTACTCAATTTCAATCTGCCCTAGAATCTGGATCGTTACCAGATTTTATGACCACGGGAATAACCTACTCCATAAAACAGGTAGTACCAACGAGCCCGGCAATTATAGACCGATAACATGTTTGCCATCGATCTATAAGGTTCTTACATCTATTTTGAGAGCCAAGGTATCTAAACATATTGATACAAATTCAATAATGTCAGCTTCTAAGAATGGATGTAAGAGGGGGGCTCGTGGTACTAAGGAGCTCCTCCTCATTGATATGGCCTTTAGCCAACAGGTTCGCCGTAAACAAAGGGATATGGCGGCATGTTGTAAAGATTATAAGAAAGCGTATGATTCGGTGCCTCATGCATGGCTTTTGAGGGTGTTAGAGTTGTATAAAGTAAATGCAACTCTGCGCACCTTTTTGAAGTCATGCATGGGGCAATGGAAAACGGTTCTTAGCTATCCAGGATGTCGACAGATCCCTGGGAATGGCGAATTGATAAAAATTGAGCGGGGTATATTTCAGGGCGACAGCCTGAGTCCTCTTTGGTTCTGCCTAGCATTGAATCCTCTTAGTACATTACTAGAGGGTTCAGGGCTAGGTTACAGGTTACATAGAGGTGGTGGAGTGATATCCTACTTGTTGTATATGAATGACTTAAAGTTGTTTGCCCACACTCAATTACAGTTGATGGATTTACTTAAAGTAACTGAAACTTTTAGTAAGTCTATCAGTATGGATTTTGGTGTGGACAAATGTGCTGTCATCCATGTAAAGCAAGGCAGATAGTGGAATCCGAAGGAACACAACTTTCGGATTCCATTAACCTACGATCACTTCTTGTAACCGATACTTACAAGTACTTGGGTATGTCACAGGCGTTAAGTATCAATGAGGCTGACATGAAGCAATCGTTGCAGAAGCGTTTCTTTGGTCGCCTGAAAAAAGTTTTAAATAGTCTTTTATCAGGTGGCAACAAGGTGCGCGCTTGTAACGGTTGGGTCATGCCGGTGCTCATGTACTCCTTTGGCATATTTAAGTGGACTCAGACTTAACTGGATGCCCTGGACCGGCGGGTCCGTACACTCTTGACGGCAAACCGTATGTATCACCCACGTTCGTCTGTGATGAGACTGTATATCACGCGGAAATGTGGAGGCCGAGGCTTTCTCAATGCCAAGGCCCTTTATAACCGCGAGGTATGCAACCTCAGAGAATACTTTCTTCAGGCAGACGTGGGTATGCATCGGGATGTAGTTGCTGTAGACATCGGACTCACCCCGCTCAGTTTGGCTAAAGAGAACTGGCGCAAGCCTGTAGTACTTAACACTAACGATCGCAGGGATGTATGGCAGAGCAAGGAGCTTCACGGTAGGTTCTACAAGGCTCTATATGGAGCTGATGTGGATCTGTTAGCCTCCGTGAACTCCGCTACGTTTCGGTGACCTCTTTGGGGAAACCGAAGGGTTTGTCTGTGCTATTGCGGACGAAGTTATCAAGACGAATAACTACCGGAGATATATCTTGAGGGATGGTACGGTTGAAATTTGTCGGGCGTGCCACCTACCTGGTGAGTCCCTCAGGCATATAGTTTCCGGTTGTTCTCGTCTTGCTAACGGCGAGTACTTGCACAGAAATAACTAAGTAGCCAGGATTATTCACCAGCAACTTGCTCTGAAATACAAACTTGTAGATGTTGAAGTGCCGTACTACAGGTACGTAGCTGAATCAGTTGTCGAAAATGGTCATGTCACGTTGTACTGGGATCGAACTATCATCACAGACAGGACTGTTGTGGCCAACAAACCTGACATTGTGGTGATAGATCGATCAGAGCGCCGGGCATTGATTATCGATGTCACCATTCCGCATGACGGCAATCTCGCGAAAGCTGAAAAAGATAAGCAAATTAAATATCTCGATTTGGCTCGCGAGGTTGTCGACATGTGGGATGTTGATTCGGCAATCATTGTGCCGATAGTCATATCTGTCAATGGTCTAATAGCCAAAAGCCTCGATCACCATCTAAAGAGGCTCGCGTTGGGTGCTTGGATCAAGGGTTGGATGCAGAAGGCAGTACTTTTAGATACAGCACGCATTGTGAGGAGGTTCCTATCTCTGGAATCCTAACCACCGGCAGCTTGGACCCTGTTCCCGATGCCGGTGGGGTACCATATATTTTATATTTTTAAATGTATTTTTATAGATATATGTATATTTAAAAATGAAAAGTATATTAAAAATATTTGAATAAAGAGAATAATAATATTAATATTCTACGACATACACACAACACCATCTAGTCCAAACTAAGCAGAGCTTGTACTATGGGTACTAGACAATGGATAAATATACATATATACTTTTTTTGTTTTTTGTAAATACATACATATTATACATAGAAACACCCAGACCAAGACAAACATCCATGTTCATGCACACAAATGTTTCACTTGTGCGGGAATCGAACCCGCGATTTTTTTGATTTGCGCCTATCTCGAAATGTTGACAATTGGCGTTAACTGTGCACTAAGTACAACTCAGTCTTCTAACGTGAAGTATATTAGGCTCAGTTACACTCTATGTTAGCTGATGAATATTGAAGGTTCCTTCGAATGAACGACATTTGTTGGCATTTGCTATATTCTGTATTTTAGCATTATGTGTTTCATCGACAGGAATAATTTCGATGCTCTTTCAAGCAGCTAATAAAATCGTCGCTATTAGTGACATCCTCTCCAAGTGCAACATTATTATGACATGTTCGTTTCAGGCAGCCACCAACACTATCAGGCGCGTCTTTACCGTGTCCTGCTTTGCTGAAATGCTATACGTTAGTCTCCACTTTGCAGATTTTGCTTAAATAATTAACCAATATGAGGAACATGGTCTTGTGCGGTACTGTGTGGTCGATCCATCGCTTAGAATATGTAGATTTTTAAATCTGGATATAGCATTTTAAATCTTCTATCACGGATCAAATGTGCGCATATAAGAACGGGATCATGTCTCAGATTTGTAGATACGGAGCAGATAGATGTAGTAATTAGAAAAATGGCGTCGATTTCGTTGGCATATGGCTTTTCCTACGGATGCTCGAGAAAATGATGACGGAGACGCACATGCTGAAGAAAGTGGTGTATTTTCATCTAAATCTGTTCAGTACACCTTCTTATCTTTTCTTTCTCACGCCTCAACATTTGCCTCTGTTGTCTAGGTGTAAAGTCTTTGATCGTTTTTAATAAAACCTCTTCCTATCTTTTCTACGTTTTTCCTTACAAAGTAACAGCATTTAGTTTGGCTCTCACTCTACGCATACAAATTTTTTTCTGTTCACTTCGGCGTTTTCTCTTCTCTTCTTCACTTAGTTGAATTCTAGACCTACTTGATCGAGTAAAACAAAGGAAGCAAGCTGAGCTATTTTGTTATAATGCACACCGCCTTTATTCTGTTATTTGCGAGTCGTTTTATGATAAAATATGGTAGGTAGTACAGAAATAGGTATATCTATGGCAATGGTTTTTTAGAAAATGAAACGTTTGCATGCAAATTTAGGCAAAAAGTCGTATTTATAATCGTTTCTGTTGAAAGGTCTTTTATGTGGACATTCAGGTTCACGGAAAATATATCCACAGAAAAGATATTTCAAGCCAAAGTCAACAATGCTCTCTTGTTTTTGAGGTTAGGAAAAAGGCTAACGAGATTTTAAAAATGCTCCTTAGATGGCATTCCGACAGCAAACTAATAAATACAATGAACACTTACTTACCAAAACGCATATTGAACAGAAAAGCGGCACCGATCTTTTACACAAAGAGTAACATAACTTATTTATTAAACTCTAACACAACTAAATATGTCCATCTTGTAAAATCGGCCCAGTCAAGTGACAGCTATGTTATGTTGGCATTGTAAAAAAGAAATAAACTATGGTAGATTCTTTAGGAATTTTTAAAGTGTTGATTTTTTAATCCACGTGAAAGATGTGCAAATGTATAATGGCTTGTTTATTTGACATTATAGTAAAAATATGCGAAGGACGTTATGGCAATAATCTCATCAATTAGTCTTGAGTATAATCTACGCCCATGAAGCATGGCTACTTGGTGATAATTTGATTAACAAAACAGTAGCATTCACTTAAAAGTAGGTATTGGATATCCGAACAGTCCACAGAAGAAGACAATATAAGACATTAGAATTTTTTTTAAATATTCGTGAAAACATTTATGTTTGAATTATACGTGTAATACCAAAAGGTAGCTATTGTTGCATAAACAAATAAAGGTCATATTTTACTGCTTCATAAATCGTCGTTTTTGATCCGAACATTGATATGTGTATGACCCTAGTATCCAATTTTGTTTTAATCAATGATATGATGATGATAATTAGGTATCATTATGTAAAACGTATGTGATTAAGTTATATTATATGATTAAGTTTTGCTACGTTTTGCCCCAATTACACTAACGCGGCACGGCTCAATAATCTTTGATAGTCTGGTGTGGTTCAGGGTTGTCTTTAGAAAGTGAGGATTTATCGCAATGTTGATAACGTAATCACGCATGGTGAAAAGTAATTTAAAAGAAATATATTTTATAAATAACTTATCTTGACATACATTTTCTAGAATATTGGGTCATCTCAGATACGTTTACAATGATTGCATTCAATGACTTTGAGAAGTATCTATAGATGCTGAAAAACAAGTTAATGAAAATCGTGAGTCAATAGAAATCAAACGTGCTTTATTTTTTTTACTAATATTTAACAAAAGCCATTGAAATAGCAACATTTTACCTTAAGTGGCTAGCTAACTTTAGGTGAAATGTTGCTTTATCAATGGATCGAATGCTATAACATAGTCTTAGAATAAAAATTATATAAAGCCGCAAATTACAAAAAGCATGCACCGCACCGCGAATCAACATTTTCATGACAATAATGTAATTTTAAAATATGATTTTAATATATAGTATTACATTTTAAATTGGTACACTGTATCTGTCTATACTTATGTATGTAAGTACTTCTACGTAAATTAAATACTTAACCCACTGTTAATTATAGGCAAATTTCTGTTTACAATTATCGTTCCATTTTATCATTATGTAGCAGCTGTTCAGCAGATATCCACGCTAGAGGTTTGTCAGCAAGCCATGGAGCGTAGGGGTACGGCTAACAGACCAGATGAAAAATACTACGATGTATTCCAAAACATGCAAAACTCATAATCATATAAACCGCAGATGTCACACAGAAAGCCGCAAATCTCAAATAGGATGGGCTGTACATGCTTGGCACATGCCGAAGGAGCTTTGGGCTAAAATCAGCACAGACTCGATCCCAGATGGTATAAAGCGACAACGTGGTAGATTGAGGCGTCGATGGCGGGACAAATTAGATAGCTTTAGGAGAGACTGGTGCAAACTAGCGCATAGTAGAAATATATAGCTAAGCGAGAGGAAGGCCTGCATTTATTGTTATGTACTGGGACAATACAGGCTGATATAATAAATAATACCTAATAGCAGCTAGAGAAATAAATTATTCAGGTAAGTCGATTTGGTGCTCTCTTAAAATAGTCTTTGCCAGATAAACCTTGACGATCTTTATCTGATTGATTCGTGATCAATCAGATAATGTTCGTCTAGGTTTTCTTCTTTTCAGTGTCCCAATCGGTAATTTATAATAATAAATCTATAAAAAGTATTAAGGACATCTATGCAAACGTTTATATTTATATAATAGTTTAGTAGTACAATAACACAGACTCGAAGCAGCAGCTGGAGGAGATCTACATGTTACAAGACGCTGATCACTGGCTCGATTAATGTGTAAAAGTTCGCGTCTGACGACCTGACTTTTACCAATAACTGAGTAGTCGCCCGTTAAATCGTACTTCAAATAATGTTGTAGTTTGAATTAGCTTAGTGTTCAATTATAGATTGGCTGCTATTTCCAGTTTCCATCAACATGTCAGTACAGTGCGAGTCAACTGCACGGGTAACCTAGTGGTCGCTAAAGGACTACTGATGCGATCAATGTGACAAAACTTTATTTAAGCGATAAAAAGGTGCGCTTTCGGTGCTTTGGGTTCGTTGTTTGAAGGTTTGGCAAGACTCGTGACATAGGAATTATATTTAATTTGTCTATTTAAAACAATGAAAATTATATGAATCGCTCTCCAAAGACGTTGACAGATGTCTAACATTTATACATATTATTAAAGTGTATCGTCAGACACTGTTGGAAACGTCACCACTTCGTATAATCGAAGGTGCAAGCCTTGACACAAACGCAATTAAAACCTACAAGTTCGATTTTGCGTACAGATTGCGTAATTTGGTATTGACGTCATTCCAAGCTGGCAAACCTCGATTATGGATACGATTTGAAGGTTGTCGCACATAATATGTCAGCTCGAGATCAGTTCACCACCGCCTCGTCCCATTATTGCAATGCAATGATTTAACCTAATTGGCTGATTACTGCTAACGATTATAAATTATAGGTGACTTTATTTTTACCTCTTTGACGGATTAGCCTTACCTGAGTTCATCTGGGATACTTGCTTCCTCTTGGCAATGTCAAGACAAATGAAACGGTGATGACGACGGGTTTGGTAAAATAATCAAGCAGTTATGATATACTTAGATTAGCTTGCAGTAGTATGCAGTTTCATACAGAGAGTTTTGGACATACTAAGTCGAGGCGATGTTGATCCGGTACCGAGGTGCTATGTGTACCTTAAAAATAGTAATTACCTTCACGTCTAAATGTATTTTTAGCCCGATCGAAATTAACCCATCGACTTTTATCACTTAATCAAGATAGAAATCATAGTTAAAATCAAGTGTATTTTGTCATTTGATTTTAATCGTGATTTTAATCAAAATTATGATAAGAGCGATATCTTACGTCACATCACTAATGACATTTTATAGATAATTAGAAAAAGAATGCTTCATCAAGGTATCTGTTAGTTATTTTGGACAAGTAGCTAATAGCTAAACCATACTCTATTCAAAACAGTAGTAAAAACAGGCAGTCTACGTATGTGCTAACTTCAAGAAATAGTGCGGATCGGCAAGGAAGGTATCTACTGGCTTATCACGCCATTAATTGGTACATTATACAAGGTCTGTCGACATGTGTTCTGTCACGCGTTTTCATGATACATCAAAACGCGACACGAACGTAACGAGCACGTGTTTTATTCATAAAAATTTATAAAACTTTTCATTGAAGATTTATATTTGCTATATTTATAGGTATTTGTAAACCACGAGTCCTACATTCAATAAAGAAAATGGTTACATCGATTTATATATTACTAGCTGACCCGGCAAACGTTGATCTGCCATTGTCAAAAAATAGAAACAAAACTCTGGATAGGCATAAGTACCCTAATCACTTAGCGGTACGAAATATACTTTACGACCTATTCTCATACCTACCAAATATATATACATAACTTTTTTATAAAAATTCTTCGATGTATATAGATATTGTTAACATATCGTACATTGCTTGCATAATCGATACTTTCAAAGTTTAAGCTTATTTATCTTTGAAATAAATCCTTAATATCAATAATAGGCAAAAGTGATTAATGAAAAGTTCTGCTTTATAGGGTTAAATATAATTTAAATAATCTGGTAATGACCGCAATTGTTTAGATTTTAACAATTAAGCCGGGAGTTAAACAACGCGACTGGCGAGGTAAGTACGTACCAGCACCCATACGATGAGATGTCATCGACCTTTTTTGTTGTATGAGCTCGGTGCCTCATTGGCGCAGCGGTAACTTGTAGAAGAGTATTGTATGTACATGAATCAACTGGTTCGATAGTTAGTATTAGGTTTTCTATCAAGAAATTCTTAACAGCAGCCGGTGCTAGGCAGTCGGCGGTATTGCACCTGATTTCTCTCCGATCATGTTGGATGGCCGTTGTCGGATAATGATAGTGTAAGAATAGAGTGCATTATATTAGCAAACGCATTTGTGCATTATGATATGTAAATTCCTGACAGGCATTAATGCAAACATGTTTAACGTTTACCTTTAGGTACTTGACGTTTAGCCCAGGTAAAGCCGGTCGTGGTCGCAAGGTTCGGAGATGTCATGGCTCCATTTGCGAGGTTGAAGAATCTTTTTCACTCTCATTTTACACATTTTTAATTATTTATGTACTGTCACACACACTACACTCACGGTATGTTTATTATTTAAACTAGGTGATCCGTACCTATATTGCTATTTACCCGACAGTCCAAATGAGCGATGTTGCATAAAATTATTCGCAGGATTCCACGCCGCGGCAAGTATAAACTTATTTTTCCATCGAAAATACGGACTTGTCAGCAAGATAAAGAAACAGAATAAGAATTCCCGTGTATGACGGTACACGAGTAATTAAAAATGTGAATAATTGAGGGTGGATGGAGATTCTTCATAATATCACCGCACTAGTCAGCTTGTGACCTTGGTCGGAGTAATCTACTTTAGAGATTACACAAATGCTTTTCCATTGTGGTAATCAAATCCACAATAGGCAAAACGCACTGGCAGACTACTTAACTAAAGATGATCATGCACTGTTTTAACGTTTAGCTTTCGGTCTCGTGTCTCTCCTGACGATCCCCCTCGGGGAGACATCGGGATGTTTCAATCTTGTTGTCTCCCCTAGAACTTAATTTCCCCTAGAATTATATAATATTTATCTGTTGTGCCTATTGAATAAATAAATCAATAAATACATTTTAGAAAAAAGCCTGCTGCTACATAGCTAGCGTAGTAATGCTCAGATCCAGGCTTTGACTTTTATTGTAACACCTTCGGCTATCTTGAGATTCGAACCCAATAGAATATTTGATAAAAACTAGACATCAGTTCGGTAACATTCTTTGTTCTTAACTATTTATTTATAAATATAGGTAGGATTTTTAATAAGACAAATTTTAAGCGACAGTAAATAAAACCAATAAAGAGTTTTCTCCCATATCTTTTTATTCTAAATACATTAATATTCTTTAATTCAACTCAAATATTCATTTAAACTATTACAAGCTATTTTTATTTTAAACATAAATATTAAGTAATGCAAATGACCAGCATTGCACACTTTAACTCGGTATTAATATTTAACTAGGTATTATCCAATCTTAGCGATAGTTCTCCATAGTGACAAAACATATACACAACACTGAAAACCTTTGGTGAAAACAACGTCTACATTACTATTGAATATGACATATGGGATGCGCCAGCAACGTGTTACGGTGGCGCCCGCCTTCGTTGGTCATAGAATCACAAGTCACTCGGCACAGCTCGCGGCCGCGACCGACCGCGCGGCGCATCACACATGCCATGTTGCCATGTTGCCATGTTGCCATGTTGCCACGTTTACAGATACCATTTTATTGCATTAGGTAGGCAATTAGACAATTCATGTAAATAAGACGAGACAACGAGTACATATCTAGTTATCTATACATTATGCTGAGTGTATGTCGTTTGTTGTACAGTTAATATAAACGTAATGACTATGACAATTCGGTAAAGGTACAAGGTAGGTACATGCAAATGTTCACGTTATGTGAATTACCAAGATTGGGTACGTACATTATACACAGATCTACTGCAGTGCGGATATCATTTTCAACACAATTAGTTACGAATACGTATGTATTTAATTAGAAAATAAATGATTCTAAGCGTAATGTCTCTATTTAACACACAAGTAGTTAAGCGTATCCAATTTTTAATGTAGTAGGTATTTATGTAATATGTATATATACGTTGACATAGGTACCAAAGTTCTAATCTATGCAGTTTCAAAATCAGACATTTCGAAGATAGGCGATGCACACATGCTCGTAGTATTTGATCGCCGATAAAATCTTAAATTATCTACGAAAATAATGTACATTGGACCTTCCTTCTTGATGCTGATGACTGACACAAACGATGACTTAGAAAATACTTTCATAATAATACTAGGGGACATTTATTATGACAGAAATACAAAACAAGTCAAGTGACAGGAACTAAATCATTTAATCAGTTTAAAACAAAATATCTTTTGAGTACATGAAGGAATAGAGACCAGCTCTTAAAAATCGTTCATTAAACATAAAACAATGGGTAATGAAATGCAAAAATAATACAGGATCATTAAGTATTACACCCTCCTTATAGTATTGTAAATGTACCTACACAAAGTTTATAGAGAATGTGAAACTTACAGATGTGCATGCTAATTGTATAACATCGTCACACAGATGAAAAGGTCGTTACAGACCGATACATACAGACGCTGGGCCGGAACTACCTCCGTCCAACGTTTGAACATCTACTTATTTATTGAAATTACATCTTTAGAACAACAGCAACCGTTTTTTTTTCATTTACAGATTAATCAGTTTTTCCTTACGAGACAACCTATGTAGGTACATAAATATTGTGATACAAAGTAGGAATCAGATCTGCACAGCGATTCTGATTTACGATTGATATGATTCACATGAATAGTAACGAGAGCAGCAATGTTGACATGAAATGAAAGGTGAAGAAACATTGTGCGAAGTGTTTCAGGAACTACCTACTACTATTGCATGACCCGGCCCGCGTGCCGTTAAGTTTGGACTTAATTCAGCAAGTATTTGAATTCACTCAAAATAAAACTTAGTCGCAAACCACTCATTTGTTAGTACTTAACAATTTAATCAAACACTTCAAGCCGTTAGTTGCGTACACGAAAACTTTAAGATCCATGACTAATTTTATGTTTGTATTTGGGTAAAGAGAACTAGAATAAAATACGTAAACTTTACAAAAATAATACATTACTCTAAAGAGAAAAGTAAACGGATCGCCAGCGATCCTCCATAAGTAATGAGGTGCATTTAGGTTCACAAAATCAAGTAAAGCTTTCTAATAGGATGAATTTGGTAAAGTGTCTTTTTGACCCCCGACCAAACCGGGAAGAGAGATCTTAAGTATGCACTCGACCTTCCATTGAAAGCGTCCATGCCAGCGTAGGCATGCTCTTACAATAAATACATAAGTATTTAATGCACTGGTGTTTCCCTTCGTTCGTATATTGATTGGCGGCGGGGGAACTGCTCGAATCACGTTCACTACGCAGTAAGAGGCTGGCCGAATATTATATATTCAGAAAAAAGACACAACAACGACTCCGAAAGGCAATTTTTAAAATTTACCTTAAAATAGATTTTATATTTAGGATATCTATTTTATGTTAATATATTTTGGTGAATAACATCATTATCGCAAACCCGTATTAAATATGAGAAACGTGGATGATATGACAATATAAATTACCCTTTCATACCAATTAATAAGCGTTTTCAATGTCCTTATTTAGTCGAGCCGATATATGCGGCACCGACGACTATAACTACTTACACGACTCATTAAGAATCGAATACTAACTACTTACAGGGATTATCGAACGTCTCTGTGAACGAAACAACATTTCATACATCTTTGGTTAGACAAAACGAAACAATAGTAACAGTACTAGACAATCGAACGTTACAGTCATTGGAGGGACATAATTATTTAGTCGTTAGGTATTTTCTAAACAACATTGCGTAATAATCACATAAAAATAATCATGATCGAAATGTGACGATGCGTGGGATCGTTCCATTTCGACGGTAAGCGTCAACAAGTATTACTATTATCCAACAAGAGCGCGTCACGAAGCATGGCGCCGCGCGCCTACTGCCAGAGCTTCCACCACACTTGCATCTTCTCAGTGAGTTTCTTGCAGATTCCCAATAGTTTCCGTCACATCCCACCGTCGCCTTCCCCCTCGCACTCTTCTGAGCCTTCCCCCTCCTCCAGCGTCACCTGAGCAGACACAAACGGTACTATTAGTGATTGATACTTGTGATCTCTAGCAGTAAACAGAAATAAAGAGTACATTGATAAGATTGATTAGGTATAAATTTGGGAAGAAACAGATATTTTAACTTACTTGAAAGCGTATTTGTTCAGGGCGATCATCATCTTGGCCCGAGTGCGATGACTGGATAGGCGCTGGTGGCGGTGACGGTGGTATCATACTTTGGTAATAATCACGGTTCTCTTCTAGAGTGTCTAGTATATCCTGAGCGTCTGGATGTACGAGGTCCGCCCATGTCTCCCATAGTGGATGTACGATATAGTCGATGAAACCGACTTGAGATTTCTCTATCGTAGAGTTGTGCCTGTCACACATTGGGCTTATATCCATCCCTTGCTCTCTTTCGCGGTCTCCTTGTTGGAAGAATTCTTCCATAAGTAGAGCTACCCATCGCTTGTAAAGGGGTAATGGTTTCGTCGGATTGCTCAGATCGGCACAATGTACGAGATTCTCCAACACTTGTATTCTGTCAGTGTAATTGTCTAGTAACAGAACACCACTTCCAGCTACCTTCTTTGTTTCTACCATAGTCTTAAGGTCTGCTAGCAGACTCATGTGTTTTGACATATCCGTGGAGAGCACCATATCTATTACCATTTTACGTAGTGTCTGCCTCTGTTTCTTATGAAGATTGATGAAAATGTCACATCCTTCGTTCTGAAGTAGTTTAAACGCTACGGCGAGATGGTGGTTCTCCAAAACTGACTCATCGTTATACATTAGTGCGAGTTCAGAGCTTGAGTTAACGAGGAATTGGTTGGTAAGTCCAGGGTGATCGACATCGTGCACACACGCAGCGAACAAAGCAGCGCACGTCTCTATTGGAGTGAACACTGCATCGAGTGCCGGGGTGTTAAGCAGAACGTGAGTAGACTGAGTAACGTCAGCGGCGTGTAATGAGTTGTGGAACGGGTTATCCCGACAGTAATGTTCCTCGAGAGTAACAGCGAAGGCGAGGAAAGTGCGCGCTGATATTTGCAGAGTTCCCAACAACTCCCTGGATGTGAAAGCGGCATAGGCGACGGCAGTAAGAGGTCGGCCGCAAGATAGGTCACCAATGCGGAAGATGTCGACGCCCCATCGATCCAGTTCGCCGAGTTGTCGGCCCAGGTCTTCCTCGTGAAGTGTTTCGACACCGTACCTGGGCACGCGCTCGCCGGTAAAGCTGTTTGTATGCGTCAATGTCCTCTTTACGCCAGATATCTGTGAAAAGATTGATTTATTAATATACAGCGATTAAAAGAGTATTAAGTTTTACATTTTTCTTTATGTGCATAACGTGTTTTTGTCAAGTAATAAACTTACTTGCGACATGGTAGTTCCTGGCCCGGTAAGACGCGGCTTATCTTTTTTCTTGGAGCGCTCAGTCTCTTCCACTTGTAAGGATGGCAAGTCAATATCTTGTTGTTTGTCTGTAAGCAAAGTGATGTAATACGTTATTAATATATCGGAGTGTTCATTTATATCGAGGTTAGATCTAGGTTTTAGATTTATGTCTTCTCATAAACTATAAATGATAGTAAAGCTGGATTGATTTCGTTGGCGCAACGAATTAATAGGACTGTATTCTAAAATCAAAGCTCACAAGCTGTGTAAATACAGGAAACTAAAGTATCTATATCGATTACAAATTTTATTGTTTTACTTAAATTGTGTTATTGGGTAACGATGTCGTAAAAGTGGGTGAAAATATGAAGTGGCTATTAATACATTCGATTCTAGGTCACTGTCCGTTATTTGTTATTACCTATATATAGATAACTAATCAATCACGTTGATGGGGGCTTTTGATAACAATCATGTGGAAACCCTTACGTAACGTTTAACTTTCATTTTATCTAATATCGATCATTTATCTATTCCTGCATTAATTTGGTACATGATTCCGAATAATTGCAAAAGGTTCAGTCTATTAATTTACTGATTCCTGTTACTTAGAAGATAATTGAGTCGACTATGTTTCAAAGATTTTTCTACATCTTAGATCTGTTTTAGCCCTCAGCCTTCGTGATGTATTAGATTCACAAGGCGAAGTACGCATTATCCAGACGAGACGTTTGCACGTAAATCCACTAAACCATACAACAACATAACTAGTGACAAGTACAAGTACATATTTAAACGATAGCTTATATAAAGTTAAATTTGCACATTGTCGTGTTGTTGTTCGACACTTTCGCTCAGTAGTTAAGAAGGTATACATAATCATACTTTCTTATTTATGAACTGTGAAGTAATGATTGTCTGTGGGAGAGTTTGTGTTAAATCTGCGTCGTACGAGTAATTTAACTATGAATATATCTCAGTAAGATATATCACTGAGAGTAAAGTGGCGATTAAAGGTGCCACCACAATGATAGAGATAATCTCACACATTAAATGGATTAAGGCTGTTATCTGTTTGTGTGATAGTACTACGCGTCTGTTGTCTATCTAATCTGTGATAGTAAATAATACCGCGGCTAATTTCTAAATATAGCTAAAAGAAATCTAGGTTAAATTGAAAGATCAAAACTGTTATAAAATTTATCTATTACTCATCAATGTGTATGTAAACTTCTTAATGCAATATAATCTGATAGGCATAAATCTATACACCAAAAATAAATCAGTATAACCAGATACATTCAGTAAATAATGACTTTGATCTAGTTTCTACGTGTTATGTATTTTATACTATTTAGTATTTATATAATTTGAGCCGAATATCTTTTCATGAGCACAATTAATACAAGCAGAACTAGCAGCTTACGATAATTGTGTATATCAAAATTACTTTTATCGAGTTTCAATAACTTTTATCCACATTAATTATGATAATAACAGTACCTACTTGTCACCGAAGTGGATTATATTAAAGACAATGTCCTATATTATTTGGCTCTGCTAATCATTAGTCATGGTCGTAGACAACGCAAACAAATTAATTAGTACTACGATGTTCCCGAGTCCCCGATTGGCAATTGTCTTAATAATAGGTTGTTGAGAGACTCATTTATGTATGTATGTCCCAAATATTTTGTGTTCCTAATAACTCTGCTTGAATATTGTTTGGTCAAATCCCTGATGTACTTATGTTACGAAATGTAAGGTAATATTAATCATAGTTTTAAAACATGTAACACGAAACTCTTATTCAGTTTTGAATTTAATGATAACTTGCATGTCAATTGGTCAAGCACTGTTTTTATGTGGTGGTGGTTAAAAATAGCTCTTGCGTTGCACGCGGCAGTCTAGATATCAATCCACAATTAGATAATATAAAGTGTTGTCGTATATTTTATGCTGAGTAAGTCTAGAAGTGAAACTACACCGTATGCTAAATGCTGCACGTACATTAATGTTATCAATGTTGTTGTACGGAGCCGAGTCGCACTCGTGCTTAGGGGTTATCGGGCTCGCTTATCACCACGAGATAAAACATTTATTTACAATTTATTTATTATCCTGTTAGCTTTATTTACCTGCTGTTAATGTTTTAAATGTAATAAAGCTTTATTTATTTGTATTCGCGTGGAAAAGTTCATTCTGTAATATTATCACAAATGAAAATCAATCGTGTGTACAACAAATAATCTTATATTTTTAAGAGGTATTAGTGGTGGTACTCAATCGCCTGTTTTTTGTTTTATTGTAGTGGATATATTTATCTCTTTACACACACGGGTTTTCCACACTGATATCTTATAATCGTAGGTACAAAGAAAGTCATAATGATAGTAACAAATTAAGAAAGTATTCAGAAACTACTTGGTGCAACGAATATGCTTTAATCGTTCAATGTGATAACAGTGTTATTGAAGTATTTCTAACTAAGAAAAAATATACGATGAATACATAATTGAAATAGTTTGCCCCGTTTTACATAATTGTGCGTCCTTACTTAAACTTTTCTAGCGACAGATTTACATTAAACTTATAACCACACCAAAATGGTCCTTTAAGGCCAAAGGACATATTTAAAGTAGGCAATGACATTTTATGATAATGAGCAGAGTTTTAGGGTAAGAAACTAATATAGACCAAGTCCCACGATGTAAATGCAAATTACATAAACAGAAATTGCCCGAAAATAAAATTGTAAATATTTAATTGCTGTTGAATAATTATCAGTAATTATCACCCAAACACAATAGTACAATCACATTCGGAAACGATTAATCATAGAAGGTAATTTGAATATACATTTACTTTTGGGAAATCACGCCGTAAGATGTAAGTTTTTATCAACGGTTTTTATCAATAGTTATTGTGCAAAAAACGTAGCCTTGATTATTGCGACTAGAGTCGAAAATTTACTTTGATGAGTGACTGATTCAAGTGCGGTTGATCGTGCGGCCACATGACACGAGCCTCTAGAGTTCAGATTTTTTTCTTTACAGTACAAGTTTTAAGTTTTTGTGCATTAATATTATATAGTGCCTTTACAATTATTTAAATATCTATCCGCGTTGTTTAACTTTATTTATAACGGTACGAAATTGGAAAAAGTAATTAATTATAATATCTAGTTAATTCAAATATGGATAATAATTGTTATTAGCAATTTGTTAGCATTTTAGGTTTTTAACAAAAATATTTAAAGGAACATTGCAAACTCACTTTGGTAGTAATATTAAACATTAGTACAGCAGCATTTGAAATAAAAGGATTCTACGAGTATATAAATAGTAAGGGCCCTATGCTAATGTGCTTTGGTCCTAATACTAGTATTTGTAACGAAAATAATATAACTAGTTTAATATTAATTAAAATAATATTCTTTTAGTCTAGTGATTCATATCATATACATATACTATTTCTCTATGTATTGATTCAATAACACTTACCCAAAAATGTGGAGCAGATGTACTCAGAGATCTGGTTGCCGGACTTGCTGGACTCCGAAAAGTGACTCAGCTCCTTGTTCAGCATGCGCTTGAACTGCAAGTGCAATAGTTCAATTGAGTGTCCCATTGTTACAGCTCGATTCCGAATCCAATGGGCCGGGGCAAAACGGACGCTTTGTCTTTCGCCACACACACGCATTTCACAATACAAAGTATTATAACAGTAGCACAAACAAGTAAATCCGAAAGCTCGTTAATAAACGTAGATTATTTGTTCACAATGTCACGTTAGAACGTCTATTATCTATGAGCGCTATCGTGAGACTGAAGCGGTCGCGGCGACACGGCGCGTATTAAACGTAGCGCGGCTATCGTCACCACTGTGTGCGCTACAGAAATACCGCCTTCCCGGTAAAGCGCTTCATGTAATCTAGAAACAAAATGAATGATGGATCCAGTAGGTCGTTTACGCTTCCTCTGAAACACAACTGGGAAAATTACTTCTTTCTCAAAATTATTAAGCAATCGCTTGCAACGTCACGTCAGACTTCAACGTGCTGCACTAAGGTTTTCTCGGTAGAGGCGCTTATATCCGGATTCAAACGAGCTCCCGTCGAGTGGTTGATTTAATACGTCTTTACTGCAATTGACTATGCGTCAGGATAAATATTAGGTGCCGTACATTTTCACGTGACAAATAGCGATGATATTGAAGATTATATCGAAAACATATTTGCTTAGTAACACGATAGTGGATAACAGTCAAGGAAGGATTGAACATGTTCATATTGTTTCCGTTGCTACCTGCTCAATTAAGGCATTTGTCAACCATGAAGTGACGTGTAAATCTGAGGACATAATGTTCTTGACATAGTTTGTTATCGGCTTCTGCGTTTAATCTTTATCCCTGTAGCCGAAGAAATCTAGCCATTCCGAGCAAAGAGTTTTATTCAAATATCGTAGGTTCATTCAAGTTTTCAGTTGAAATTGTAATACAGCCAATGAAGCATCATTGAGCTAATAAATCAATTGAAAATCGTGAGTGTTCAATTGGTGCTGTACCTCAATATTTAAAGAAGCCGTTAAATTCGCAGATTTATGGTAACAATAACGCCATTCTAGTTTTCGTCATTGACATCTATTAACGCTCCTGTAACAATTTTAGTTCTTTTTGCGTGAAAGTAAGTCTGAGAGGCCTGTGACACTGAGCGGTATTACGTGATTTTTTGCTTGAAACAGTCATCGACACTGCAATTGTTACTAAAATAGATAACGACAACGGATTTCCACGTTGTTTATATATAGATAATACTTTTTTTAAGTAATAGACGTCTTAAAGATAAAGAAATCGTTTAAATCATTATGTATCTGATATTTAGGTATTATAATAGTTGTTTAAATAATATGAGGTTAAAGAAAGATGTAAGCGGAATAATATATTCTAAAAGTTGGCAAGAAAGCTGACTGGTATAAACTGATTCAGAACTGGTTCCCAGCCAAATAAACAGCCTCAAACCTATTGATTTTGGTCTCGATTGATTCGTTAAATAGCTTAAATTATCTGTAGGCACTGAACAGAACAATCCAGACTGACTCAATCCATCTGAAACTTTAGTATCTCATGACTATTTACTTATTTTGACGTCATATATTACACCGTAACCGTTTAACACTTCTAAATATCGCGGTTATGACTTTGTTAATATAACATTTATAACTAGTACAGATTGCGTAAATTATACAAGATAATGTAATCACACATAAATCATTCACGAGAGATTTCAGAAAATTGGAATAGTGAAGCAGGTCAGGTCAGAGGCGTGAGAATGTGCCGCAGGGATGATCGAATAATCTCAAGGGAACTAGTTTACGTGTTTAGTGATTCAGTTATATAACGGGAAAGTATTGCTGACATAATAGATGGAAAACATAAAAATGGTATCAGTGAATTCCAGAACTTGTTCTACGTATCTTTTTTAAGATGGATTGCTTTTGCAGACGTCTGTGATCCAAAGATAAACGATTACTAATACCTACACCTGTCCGTGTTACTTCATATTTTGAATGCAAATATTTGACGTTTGGGTAAATGTGTACTTCGATAGCTTGAAGGACTCATTTATAGAAATAGTGAGAGAAGAACTCTAGACTAACGTGTTATTTTCCACCCTAGCACAAACACAAGATGAACATTTGTTATTTTGACATATCTACGACTCTTGTACAACTAGTGCATATTTACTGAAAGATGAATTACTTTGTACACATACATATACTTGGCACGTGTGTCTGAATGTATTGTCCAGTGTATTTTCGTTTAAGGTTTTGTTCAGTTTGAAAACATTAGGTCGTTTACAAAATAATACACGAGAATATTTATGTTGGTACCTAGTCTAGAACATTTCAGACGAACAACAGCAATAAATATAAATTGTTTTAATGATCGTTATACTATCCTTAGATGTTTTCAGATGCAGTTGGTATTATAGGTATGCCTGTGTTCTGTTATTCCTGTATGTTGTTTACTATTATAGTTGTAAACAACATACCTATTATGTATTAACTATTAAAATAAAACATCTTCCGTGTTAATTTTTTTACGTATTCTAATATTTCGTTAGTCTCGTTGTGTAAGTTTGGTTTACTCATAAAGGTATCGGATTGCGTCTTGGGTTTGATACGAGACAAAGTGTTTTTATAACTTTATATGAGAAAATTGAGGTACGGCGTCTAACAATGTGCTCAATAGATGATGGAACCTAATAACAGGTGTGAGTTAATGTATATATGTATGTAATTTCTACGCACTTTTACCCGTCATTCAAAATTAAAAAACCCCGGGCTATATATAAATTAATTTCCGTCAAATAAAAATCAAGCGGTTCAATTCATTAACAAGGAAAACATAAAGTATTAAAAATATAATTAACTCTCGTATGAATTATCCTGATTCTAGTAATTAAAACAATGGGGTCACTAAAAGCTACTGTGTATGTTTTAATTACTACGCGATAGTTATTGAGTATCTCAGGAAATATTAATTTTACCTATTGTACAATTTCCCTGTGACGGAGCCCACATTGTGGGCGTGACGGATTAATGGACACCGTACAATAGAGTAAAAATACCTAAATTGATTCATGGCTAATACCGTGACGTACATGTACGTCTTGAAAATGAACCTGTAAGGAAAATATTGCAATAATTCCGTAACGTCACTGATTGCCCCATACATGGTTATGTTTTCTACCTAAGTGTTATGGTTTACTGATATGACTATCAAAGTTCACTAGTGACTTTAACTTTTCCATCAACAGTTACAGAAAATTGCGGTCAGGAAATTATCCTAACGGTCTTATTCAAAAAAGTTTACAAAAAGGGTATGTCGTCCTTAAACTCCTTAAAGTATTTTATTTTAGTCAAATCCGGTTAAACTAGAAAAGCCGACCCAAGTGACTTGGGAATAATAAAGGCTAGGGAGAAGAATAACGCTTTTAAGTTAAGATTGTTCATGAATAAGACAACAATACTTTATACATATTTTATAATAGTCTATGAAAGTTCCCAGAAGGAATTTCTGTAATGTCCATGTTTATAATATAAAAAAAAATCATAATGTATCACACGTATTACACTTACATACATAATTTAAGTCTGACTCTAAATGGCTACTGAGAATTCCTAAAAGAAAGGCCCTTGTAACGTTTGTCCGACCCAAGGATCGAACCTCGTACCTTGAAAACGGACGTTAACATGTGCAGATTTATGCGACAAGACCGTGCCATAGCATTAATCAGCGTATGTGTAGACATACGCTGTAGTCGACTGCAGTATCTGATATGACGTTGCAAATACTTTATATCCTGGATTAGTCCACAACGACGTAACAATATTTTATCTCGATTTTATGAATTGAAGATTAATTAAACTCTTATCATCTGTACACAGAGAGCTCAAATAAGCAAATGTATCACTCATAAGGATTCGTCATAGTGATATTTCACAGCTTCGTTTAGTTGATCCAAGTCTAAGTTAAAACTGTAGTCGTGACGTTGTTTGGCGCTACTTGGTTGTACCTTCACCGATGAATCATTGTTTGGGTTTATATACGCACTATGTTTACTTACATTACCATTTATTAATTTATACTTTATAGGTCATGACTAGACCGTGATGAGGGCGTGGAACAGTGACGCGCGTGTCGTACGACATCCGATATAATGACAAACTGTAATTCGTGCGGTTAATCATGCCCGTTATGATTGGATCAGCTCTCAATCATATCAGCTGATTTGACGTCCTCGTTACACGGGAAATTAACGTGCCAATATTCCCTATTGTGGTCCTACATAAAATAAGGCTATTTGGAGTTTATTTATTTTATGTCGGTGTACTGATGTATAAAAAGATATAAGTAATATATATGGACATAGTATCTGAAGATACCGTGCGGATATATAGCTCATTTTTTACTTGTGTTATTAGGTTCACAATAAATCTATATAGATCGATATCTAAATGAAATGTGATTATAAGGGTATAGTTCTAGACAATAAAACCTAACTATCAAACTTAAGATTTAAATCAATTATGGTCGAATTTCGATCACTAGGCGACCGCTAGTTCTTTATAAAACATTATTCAGCTTTCAGATGACGTTTGTTGTTATATAAAAAGAGACGACAAAAAAGATGGACGATACATTTTCATTCAATTAATGTGAAAATTGAACTAAAGTAATTTAGGAGAAAAAATCACTGATGACAGGAACTGAATATGTTTCAGTTAATGGTTACGCACGCAGCTGTGCCTCGTAACTAATTACCCATATCGTATTTTGGCTGTGTTCCCAGTCGTTTTACCAAGTCATTAAATGATGAACTTGCAAGTTACACGTTTCTTTGTAACACAAAAGAGCCTCGGTAGAACACATATTTTCTTTTATTTACGTATCAATATTTTACCATTTATCCATTGTTATTGTTCCTCTAGCTGCGTACTTTCTACGTTGTGTTTAAGTAATATAACATAATTATGTATTATTGGCGTAACAACTGGTATCTAAGAATGCGAAGTAAAAAAGATGTAGTACCTATATTAATTTATATACGTGGAGTTGTGAGAAATTTCTCATAAAAATTGTAGCTATTACTCGCAACACTATATCATTCTGTTATTTTAGGAGTTTGGTTTATGTACCTAGGTGATATCTTTGGTTTTCCCTAACCAAATCGTCGTCTTGCGTTGTGGTTTTAACTTAAATATTCTACGCGAATGTGGTCACGTCCAGTAGGACAATTATCTCAATACGAAGAAAAAGGCGAACATGACTCATACATACTGACGTTCTGTAAAATGCTCGACATCTACTGAAGTGGTAACAAATATTTTCGTGTGGGAAAGAGATAAATAAAAAGGATAAACCTTAGAAACATTTTGCTTGCTTACTCTGATTTCGTCAGCTTTGACGTAGGCAAACAGCACGTAGAAACATTACTACTTGATTTTATCTGTACGGTTGCAGCATCAACATTGAATTTTAATAACTAAGATAAGCGTTTTTACTTCCTATTTTTAATAAGTATTATATAAAACATTGACTACATGTGTGTAAAATTTGAGTAACACATTAAAAACAAATTTAATATATCTTATTTATGATTGTGATATGATAAGTGATGTCTAGCATACGGCTTACGGCTTTAACAGTAATCAGTGGAGTAATATAAATTAGAGAAGTTGATCGTGGTGAGATAAGATGTACGATACCGCATAGTCGTAAACAACTCAAATTCTATGTTCAGATGTTGCCACGATGGTTGGTAGCCCTGACCTAAATTATAATAATACTCCTCATTCAACTTTGAAAATATTAATCGTGTTTACTTACGCTGTGTTTGCACAGACTAAAGATTCTTGGTATCCGTCTTGGATTTATCTCAATATAAAATAAAAATGATCTTAATGTTTTCAATTCTTATGTCCCTGCGTCCGGTTATATGATAACACGAGACTACTGACTACACACTTCCCTTACTTATATCATTATTATTCGTTATTTTATTGTTCTCGTGGCATAATGTCGTGAACACAATACAATCAGAAAATAATTTTGTAATTACCTGGGAACAAAAGCTGTTACTATTAAAAAAGCTTAGTTATAAAATTATCTAATTTTAACTCCGGTGTTTATTGTGTTTTGTTGCCTATTCAGGTATATTAATTAGTGGTTATTTTTCTACTCTTGTTCTGCCTGTGTATGGAAATTCACGATAATGAAAATAATATTCTTATTAGTTTTTCTTAGAAGAGATTGGAAGAATGCCCGGCAAATGTTAGTAGACTAATCTCTTTCAGGGAACCTGACTAGAGTCGAAAGCAATATCACTAGATTGACTTTCTGGGAACAAAGAACTGTTCTGTTTTAGACGTATATCATAGCCTAAATATACGCCTTATATTTTGTGTAATTTTTATTATATTCTAAATTAATTATAACAAATCCACCAATTCTTTTAGCCAATAATTTCCTTACTTGCCAACTTAGATTGGTTATTTTATTCGTATAAGTATTGAATTAATAAGAAAATTATAATGTATACTCGATACGACTTTCAAATTGTACCGATACTGACACGGTGTATATATTGTTGATTAGTTGTATTTACAGGAAGCGATCGCATTCATACCTTGACTGAAGACGAGATCAGTTATTTCTGTCCATCCATAATACTACTTTTGTGTTTATATAACAACTAGAACAGCGATCAGTAGGCAGATGGACCGCCAAGGTTCTCAGTTTTGGCAGTCAATCGGTTTCCATACGGAGGGTCTTGGCAGTTCATTGGTTTTATATTCTTGCGTTTCAACATGTATGTATAATTTTCGCTAGCTTTATTGACAAAGGAAAACATTGCGAGAAAAGGGGCACTTGTATATTTCAGTGCTCTGCATATTTTCTAGAGTGGAAATATTGCTAACCTGCATTTGGCTAGAGAGATGCCACAGAGCTTAATTTCTTTCTCAGAAGAAGCTTTCGTCCTTATGCTTTCGGTAGCAAGTTTTCCAACGCCTCTCATATTACTAATTATATAGCAACTACTACAGATACTCCAGCCTAAAGTATTATCCAGATACATAACAACTATCAATTTAAGTGTCCTAAGTGGCGCGTTCATTGATCTATCAGCGCAGCGGCTATTAAGCCTTGGGAGCTATCACTTACAAGTCCCTGTTATTACATTTCGTTAACTAGCCGCTCTGCGCGGCTAGAGTCTGTTGTGATATATAAGAATAAACAATGAATCTACAATAACATGATAAACTTGTATGTACCAGTAATTGTATTACGTAGATAGTTATGTGTACGGTTTGGCCGTGACAACTTCTCGAATCTTGTTTGTGTTACGCCGACGATTCAAACTACGGTCATAGGAATAAACAGAATGCTCAGTCCTACAAATTTAGTTCTCAATGATAATTTGTTAAGTATTCTTAAATCAATAAATTATACCGCGTACGCCGCTTGGCCTGCATAGTTTGTCGGTTATTGCTGGTAGCCTGGTCATGGGGTAATCTTTTATTACATTATTATGTTTACGAAAATAATTCATTTGCAAGATTTCCCATAAATTATAGTTTAAAATAATTATTTCATACAATATTTACGTTATTTCTTACGCGTTAAACTAGTGTTAAAATGTTATATTGGGACGTAAAGTATCGATCTCGACCATAAGAGATCCACCTCTTTTTGAGAGTTTACCGGGATGTTGTGTGTGGTGTGAAGTCTTCTAAACTGAGCAGTATCGGATTTCGATACAATGCAGTATTACTATACGAATTACTCATTGTTAAAAAGGTTTTACCGACATTACTATATCGCGGTTAATGCTGACGTATTGACATTCATTTGATAACGTTGTGGTCATAACTCCGGCGGCCAAAGGTTGCCTTTGATACTCGGGCACCCTGCAAAGAAACCGATACTGGATATAAGTATGACTGATAACGTGTAATGTTAGTTGGTAAATGTGACGTACGCCTACGTCAGACTGCATTGACATTTATAACATTTAATTAATTATTAATTCATTCTCATTATTTCCTTATTCGTAATAATAATGCGCGTTCTTTATGGCGTGTGCTGCCTGACGCTTACTATGATGTTGCCTGTTTAAGATTTATTTGTAATGTTATAACTGAGAGGAAAATTATTTATTATGACGGTGCACGCACTAACGGTATTCTAAGGAATACGATCATAAGTCGTATAGACTTAAACAATTCATACCTACAAAGATGACTTGTTTCAGCGTGTCATACGACTAATATTCAACATAAGCTGAAGCAATTAAGTTGTTTGTTTTTAAAACAGGAATTCAATTCAATTCCATTAGCTCTGGCATTGTAGAAATATTTCTAAAGTGGAGCACGGCTTATTGTATATTTTTCTAAATATCGTTGTATTGTGGGGGGACACTCATGTCAACCTTCATGAGCGAGGCGGCGCGCGGCGGAGGCGGCCGCTCCGTGAGGTCGGTATAGACGTCACTACTAACTGGGTCATTAGATAGGTAACGAGAGTTGCCAGATGCTCCGTTTTTAAAACCTTCACTATTTCATGGGAATACACAATGAACATTGGCGAACTCTCATATTTTTTTTGCTGACTTCATTTTATTGCGCCAATGCATGAAAAATATCTCAAAATATAGGGTTTAAATTCCTGAAAAAATTTGTCTCCAGGATCATCATAAAATAAAGTCAGGATTTTAAGATATTTTAATTTGACGTTTGGAGATTATACCCCGATTTGCGTCAACTACAGATTTTAGATTTTACAAAAAAATGCTTTTTTAGAGTAAAATAAACTACGAAATACAGTGTACAGACACACGCTGGTTAGTTTGTTAATTGGGTAGGTATCAGGCACCGATCAGGTGATATAGCCAATGGACTTCATTGCGCGCTGGCGACAAAGAGAAAATCTTTTTATGATATTTTTGAATAACCTCATGCAATAAATAACTGATCAAATTACAATGTTTATTAATGCATTAATGGTTAAAATTACGTTAGGTGATTTACGTGGTAGTATTTTATCTCCCCTTTGTTCCTTACGCTAAACATTTACGGGAAAAATGTTCGAAACCGCCTGGTTCACGATCAATTTGGTTCAGACGTTGAAGGGAGAATCCCAAAGTGCTCTACTGCCTTGCTGGTTTCCGTATAGATGGGCAGCTCAACTGGAGTACTCAAAGCATCGCACAGAATATTGACGTAAAGTAAAATCAAATATTCCTTTTGTCCCGCGTTTTAGTAAATGAGGCCCAAACTCTTTCCTCATCCTTCTTCCTACTTCTCCACCTCGACTTCTTTATCCCAGATGCGATAAAGATGCCTCTGGTGATACTGATATTTATAGTCTACACATGCTACAGTAACAGCTTTCAATCAGGCAGGCCTTTAGCTTATATGACAAGTTTGTATTAAAAAAAATTATGAATTTCCCTAAACATTCATTTAAAAAATAAAACAACTTTTAAATCATAAATTTTATTCTTGATATTTTCTAACAATATCATTCAGAAACTCTGCCGGTGCTGTAATATACTATTTATGTCAAGCCCATCCAAGATACTAGACTAATGTCATTGTATGCTCGCAGCATCCAACTGTTTGTCTGCAAAAAAACTAAGCAACTGCAACAACATTCTAATACACCCACTCGACCAGACACATTATTTTCTACTAAAATGTAGGCATAATATTGTCTTCTACACAAATGGCGTGACCTTATTTTACCTCTAATTAAGGTTATATACGTATTACACGGCTTTACATCTTGATAAATCAAACACTAACGGAATCCAAATAACAGGCGGAATCGTAGTCCAAGAGTCACAGCAAAATGTCTTTGTAATTAGCAAATAATCGAAATCCGTTGGCAAGCACTGGTCACGAGAGGTATGTAACAAACATAACATAATAAAATAAACATAGGTATGTAAACAGTCCAGGCCTAATAAGGAATTGTGACAAATCAAAAGAAAACGACGAAACGTAGTGAAACAGACAACGAACAGGACAATATGTCAGTCACTCAGGCTGACTAACATTGGAACCAAAGGAAACGATACATTTTTTATTATTATTGTTGCTATACTCGATTTATGACTTTCTTAACTATTTTCCTCTAATAGGATTATCATGCGTGCATTTTTAGTCTAAAATAAGATAAACCTTTTGACATTTATTCTGATGAGTAAATATATTTTTAGATGCTTATGTAATAAAGACAACGTACAAAACCTACTTTGGATTATAATTATTCAATAATTAATATGGTAACACTGTAAGTACAAAACGTCAATTGATGCGAATTCTAAATAAAAAATCAATTGCTATTTTCATAATTAGGTACTTCTTTTTTCCAGACTTACATAGGCTATTGGCATAGCCTTAAAAATTTTAACAATTTATTTTATTTTGATCTGTAAATAAGATATCCGTTGATGCTCGAATATTCATCAGCAATTATTTCGCTAATATTCTTTCCATCGGCGAATACCACCAACCAGAAAACTGCTTAATTCATTCGACATATCGATAGTACAATATTGCTTTGTCTTTATGTGTAATTAATATACTTGTTAAAGATTTTAAATTTATTGACATATATATATTTTTCTTCACTTACGTCATATGCAAATTGTTAGCGCAAAGGAATCTATTACGCCTTATATCAGAAGCGGAACAGTAGGTACTGTGGTAGATTATTTATTGCTTCTTTTTAAGGTCTGAATTGACAGTTGATGGAAATCTGTTATCACATTAATCACCAGGGCATACTTTGCTAGAAAGTGAAGAAGATGAAGCCTTGAAAAATAATTTGATAGAGAAAGAAAGAGAGAAAAACTAGCAAACAAATACGCTTACTGTCAATTCAATAGCTAAAACTTTGAAATTTTCGTTCGATATAGCCACACCAACCGACCCTACCGATAAATAAGTAACATATAACGATCGGCCTGATTGTGTCCAATACAGTGATGTTGACGAACCTCTATATCTGTGACCATGGGTTAATAATACTTATATCTCGTTAATAAATTGGAGGATTTAATTAATTTTGTTGGGTAGTTAACGCTTTAAAATAAACAAGTTACGGCTCAAATGTGTTCACATGAAACTGTTGATTGTTTATGTTTTTCTATAAATCAAGATTTCGGATAGAAAATAAAGAATGGCCTTTGAATATGTTAAGCATAAACAATGTCAGTTATAAATTTCACAAAGATTCAATGTTTTCATCAAATTCCTGCGAAAACACTACAGCGATGTTTATGCCGCCTAGTCGCCAAAACGTCGAATATTGTACAAATCCGTAATATTTTCTTTGAAGAGGAATTTTTTAGAGGAAAATTCTATGGAATACTTATATTTCGATATGCGATTTGGATGTGTAGGTGAGAAAAGTAATAGTTCAGCAAAAATTTATTCTATTTATTGTAAAATTGTGTGAATCGCGAAGGATTATGACAGGGAGACGGGACATTTATTTTTGTAGTCATTCAAAATTACTGGTTAGCATTTTCACAACTCACAAAAATTAAGAGATAGACGTAATTTATAGATAAGGAAAGAATGCCTGTATAATTTCAGATTTATCCTAATGTTGATCAAACATAAGTGCAATTTGCCTGTCATATATTTGCAGTTTCAGATATCTTTATATAATATACAAGATACAAGTGTGTCAGGCAGGAGATAAATGATGTGGCAAGGCGGGCGGCCACGTGGTCCAATGCTGGCGCGCTGCGTACGTGACTACGCAGGCGTAGGGGACATTCACTGTCCACGGACCTTTACTCGCAATTTCGAACGCCAGACAACACAATAAAACATATTTTATCGCTTGATATTACGCCGCGACGAAGCTCATACGCATAACCTTCCAGGGGTATAGCTAACATGATTATTTATGATCGCTATACAACAAAATTCTATAAAACGAACTGAACTACTAAATTAAAATGACTAGCGGACCGTAATGTTATTGTTATAGCGTTGTTTGACATTTATACTTTTTGGCAATAGTAGAAAAATAGTTTGTTTTCCACTGAAAATTTTTGTTATCTTGGTTTAATTATATAAAATAGATAGATACTATTTACGTAAAAGGAACGCATATAGTGTCTACGTTTATATATGAAATATAGAACACTTTCTCGAAATTTAGCTCAGGTCCAGTTCAAACCGAGTAGGCACGTATTTTACAAATGGATGAAAGAAACGACCCTTTTGTGTAGTTCTATTTGAAATTAAGGAGAAGTAGGTTTCTCGTTAATTCGACATAAAATTGGATTAATTTAGAAAAAGGTTTTAAGTGAAATTATGGATCATTGGACAAAACCTATTTAAAAAACCGTAATGAGAACAATTACTTTCCTATAATATCTAACAGAACAGTTGAAAAATACAACACATTTAAGCACATTATACAAAACGCATAATCAATGTGTTAATGAAAAAGGTTAATTAAATTTCAATGAAACTTAAATAGAAATGTGGACTGTATTGTACAAATCGGCAGTCGAATCAAAACTTATATGTTCGTGCGTGCGTGCTGTATCCACAAATAGACTATTTCGATGTAAGATATTGCTATGCCTCTGTATATCATATCAGACATGCATAATTTTTTTTCGGACCAGCTTTTGCGTCATTTATCGAGGATACGCAGTGCTGCCCTTCGAATTTAATGATAGTACGTCACGCTTACATGCGCTCTGCGGCCGTTTAACTATACACCCTGAGAACTTATCTAGAGTTCAGTAATCGTCGCCACACTCGTTAGGGAACTGGTGCACTAGAATTAGTTCTACATAAAGCACTTAAAGGTCACGAAGCAACCCTGACATTTACATTGCTATATAAATGTAAAACAAAACATTTTATTGAAACGTTAAAACGTAGAAGTTCAGTCAACCGTTAGCAATCAGAATAATCAGAGTGAAATTTTTATGACAATAATTCAAAGGCCTTTGAGATCGTTAAATGGCAAACAAAATTCCGAGCTGCGTATTTTTGCACTACTGTGTTCAAATACTTTACGGTTCATGTTTAGATTATATAATAATCCTTATGAGTATCTGTATATTTATGTTCTTTATCACATACGCACATGCATCAGATGTGTTCAAGTAACCACCACATATGCCTGTATACCAACTTACGTAATAACTACATACGTTGAACCATTTAGTTGCGCCTGCCTCGTTAAAGTGTGTACATATCTGTCCAATAAAAAAACACTCAAAGCATCGCATCGGATGCGTATGTAGGCGCACAAAAAATATAAAGTTCGCGTCACTGTGACGTCAAATGCATCGATTCAAACGGAACCAATTGCGTCTCATTGAATGGGGTGAGTGCATACCGCCCATTTATTTAAGATAGTTTACAGAATAGTCGCTGTTCAACCGAAATACAGTTTAAATATAGCTCAAGAGAAAGTTGAATGAAACCCTCTAATTAAAACTCATCTCGATAAAATATTTGAAGTTCTAACGAATCTACGCATATTTAAAGCTTAGAGGACAAAGTTAGTCTTGAATTCTAAATTGAGATAACATTACAGCTTTATTACAAGTGGCAGTACTAAAAAAACTCTTAAGGTTTTATTATAAAATCTTATCTCTTTTGTTGAGCAATTAAAATCTTAAAATAAATTAGATAAAAGTTTGTCAAAATTTAGTTTATCAAGAAAAATACACATGGGTAGATCTGTTCCTCCCGATATCATTAAAACTTTCTGACTGAAAAGCTTTGAACGTGGCGTGCGTTCGAAGACGGCAACGTCTATCCAACTTAACAACATTTGTGATGTAACAAATTAAGGCGACAAATAAAATATAAGTATTTTGTTTATAAGTTTTAAAACTTTGTACATGTTTTGTTTATAGAACAGACTTTTAAACTAAATACAATTTTAGTCATGTTTGTACAGGTGCTGAGTTATGACTTACGAGGGGTGTTCAATGTATTCTCGGTATAAGCATGAAAGAGAATAAGCAGAAAATTCTGGAAAAATTATATTTTTCATGTAGTCCCCCATTACCACAATACACTTATTAGAGCGGGAAAGTAACATTTCAAAACCCTCAAAAATAATATTTTCTTCCTTGTCTGAAAAATGTTCATCAATTGCCTCCTGCAACTCTTTATCGTCGGCAAAACGTTTACCTCGAACATCTTTCTTAAGGTTTAGGAACAGAAAGTAATCACTAGGGGCCAGATCTGGGCTGTAGGGTGGATGATTGATTTCTTCAAATCCGCATTCCCGCACAGCAGCCTTAGTAACGCGCCCTGTGTGAACCGGCGCGTTGTCGTGAAGAAGCAAGACACCTGCGGTCAATTTTCGAAGTCTTTTTTCTTTTACTGCCTCCTTTAAATTACGTAGGGTGTTTGTGTAAGATGCGGCAGTAATACTTTAACCCTTTTTTGTTTACTCAATTAGTAAGATACCCTTAGAATCTCAAAACACATTGGCCATGAGTTCAATACTCTCTCTACCCCGTCTAAATTCACTAAATCACTTTTGAATAGTAGATAATCAAGGAGCAGAATCTTAGTGAGCAGCCACCATTTCTTTGTGAATAACTTTTTGAGTCTTTCCTTGTTTTGTAAGGAATTTTATCACAGCGCGATGCTCGATTTTTCAACATTGTCGCATCTGTCATCGTAGTTGCCTTTTCGTAATGATATCTTGAATACTAATGGTGACAATTAAATAAAATTTTATACTTATACCCTCAAAGAGAGTCTTTAATTAATGAGATAATTTAATTACCCTCATCATTAGTATATCACCCCGATACCGAGAATACATTGAACGCCCCTCGTATGTTCGAAAGTAGCCGCCAATTACAATTATATCATACTATATTACATGTAGCTTGTACAAGTTAAATAAACTTAGTGGTAATATTCTCTAAACTCCCGAAGGCCTCACATCAGCTTCACTACAATATATTTTGACGTTACTGACTTAACGGCTGTCAGAAGTTTTGACGGTAGCTGGGACGGACGCGTTGTTGGCTCTGACAATTGCCTGACCGAAAAACCCAATAACTGAAAGGATTATTATGGCCATGGCTATCAGGTTTTCACATAAAAACATCGTGAGGTGAATACGACACGGATAACAATAATTAGTAAGTAAACGAACAATAATTTCGTGTGCTCATTTATAACAAGCGATAAGGTAAAACCTTCACCAAACGAGCGTCTTCGTATGAATATTGAGAAGCGGTTTTCCATTCATTACAATTGTAAACAGTTATGGATAAGTCATCCTTTATACTAACGGAGCAGTCTTTACTCAACAAGCGGTTTGGAAAACCCTGACGTTGATTATGTTGTAATGAATTCGGTGCTTACCGAATTACCAATATGCAATGGTAAATTCTTAAAAAATATTGATGTGATAATATCACAAGACGTCGATAGTTATACAAGAGCGTACTGACATTTATTTGTTGTGTTTTAGTTAGGTACTACGATAAATATTGTAAGATTTATTTACGGATACTAGCATAATTTGCCTCTTATACCACTCTTTCAAAATTTTAATATTTATAACCAAATATGTCTTGACTGATTTATGAATGTCGAGTTAAGACTGCTGAGCTAGATCATTATCATTTTATAACGAAATATAAATCTTTAAATTTCAACGAGTACTAATCAGTTCATAGATTTAAATATCTGATTTTATAATTTGATATTCAAATCAAATAATGTGAGTTTAAATAATATACATATAGGTAACTTGCTTTAATGTATCTGTGCTTAGTACATTAAATATAATGTTCTATTTTGCACGTTGAGTGTCATGTTTATATTTATAAAACTAAAGTAATCTAATTCACAAGTGTTATAAAAAGAGGGTTCTTCCGTACATTTCCATTACTCATAGATAATCCTATATATGTATATATATATAATATGTAATAAATCATCAAGTTATCATGTTTGAAATGCTAGCTGCACACTCAACTTCCATTCATAATTCTTGTGATAAATTATATAGCAATGTTGTAAAAACAGGTCCCGTGCAGCGATTGAATGAATAGTTGCAAACATGTGAATGTATCTGAGTATGTGAGAATCATCACGTTATATGAACAATGTGACCTTAGGTATTTAATCGTTTGTAACTCTAGTATACTATGTATTCATTGATTGGTAAACGTTCTTAAGGTAATTTATGATGCAGTCAGTTTAGTGACGTATGAGGGCTTTGTAATCCTTAGTGCCGGATGCCTAGGTGTGTCAGAAGGAATAACGTTACATAATACATCTAAGTTACAATGACTGACTTAGTCAGAAACCCTTTTAGGGTAATTTATGTAGGAAGAACAAGAGCCACTTGTTACGTACTAGTTACCTAACCAATCTTAAGTATATAATATTACGATTTATTCATTATCTAGCAGCTAACATAAATGTAAATGCAATAAATTTAGTAAAATTACTAACCTCTTTGACGTTCTTAAGTGTTACTTAGTGTCCTAAATCAAATGATTTTTGACTTTGATTTTGATATTGACTAATCATTGTTCTAGCTTTACCCTAGATTATACATACAAGGTCGACGCAACATTCATTATATTGCTTGTCTTCATCAATAATTAACTACCTAGTTGTATATTAGTTTGGTACTATTCAATAAAAGCAGAAATACGATTGTCAGTCGCGAAACGTGAAGTGGAGTCAAGTCTTACTTGACTTTTCTTTAAGAAAACTTTGGATAAGGAGATACAGCCTTTAAGTTATCTCAAGATATTATTTAAATCTCAATAGCCGTAAGGATATAACTTCTAAGACCGGAAGCTCCGGCTGTCATGGACTAAACTTTGACGGTTGATGTGGTTTTCAGGTCTAAATATTTTCAAGGTACTGGACCTTGAAAATATTTAGACTTCTGGTCTCAGCTTAACATTTATTTGACCTAGTCAAAGGTCTACAAGCAAGACAAACAATACAACGAGGCCAGAGTCGAGCAGTAAAAAAAATATATGGTGTCAAAAACAGTTGGTTAGTACCTACTGTTTGTGACACCATATATAATATATAAAATAGCAAAAATACTTTAGAGGTCTAATAGGTCAAGAGCAATGTGTTCAAAAATTCATTCGTTAATTTTGTGGTAATACTAAGTAACATAAATATATATATTTTGTATCTTCAATTTATTATTGGAATATTGCAAACGAATATAAAATAGAACAAGCTACTACTAAGTATATTAAACTCAGTGAGAAGAGTTTGGTGGAATACATTAGTTCATAAAGTACAATTCGTGGTAACATCATTCAGTTCTGCTTACTGAAGATATATATTCACTTTTTGTTTATACATTTTTAGTCGAGTTTTCCTCTTGGATGCTGTACAATACGATGTAAAGAATGTCATCACAGACAATGAAAAATATTGTCGGGTAAAAACGTTATATTTATGTAGATTATTTCATTCTCTCAATATAGCATTTCTAGTAAATTATAGTGAGCAATATCTTGAACATAATAAATCATGATAAGATATTTGATGAACAACATTGAATGATGGTACATTGTGTGTCATGCATTCCAAGGTAAAACATTTGTATATGCGACCAACGTGTTTAAGTATGCAAAAATATTTAATTTCATAAGAAAGGAAAAATAGGCGCTAACTCTGTCATTTTCTAAATTGCATACATACTATCTTAATTTCCATTATGCATTGTATAACTGATTGTAATAGTTAATTTCATCTCTTAGATTAATCAACGTTTATCACAAAAAGTCATTTACTTTGTTTAAAAATCTTTAACCTTTTAGTCTAACTTATCAACTATCGTATTGTTGAAGACGAAATTGACAGCGCCAAGCGGAAATTAATTTATGATATATAATAACTTAGGTATATATAGATAACATTTGTTTATATTACTAATAAATCCTTCCTTGACCTATATGCTATAAATAGGTAATCAGAAAACAACATAGATTAAGTGAAAACACTCTTCAGCCAAGACAAAGATGTAAACGGTACATGTCATTAAGCTTTTGATAGCAATGAATTTAATTGTGAAACGAGTATGCGTGTGTGAGACAAAGTTACTTTATTATCATTCATTATAACAGCGCGTTGAACAAGATTATATTAAAATTCAACGCGGAGTCATGGTAATACCTTTATGCTGTTGGCGGTTATCTATATCAGGCTATTGTGACGTAGCGTTGTTGAGTAAAGATCAATCACCTGCTTTACTCACGACGGTACAATCAGTGCACAAAGCCATTAACGGTTTTCTTTTGAGTTACAACATATCGCAGGGAATCCGTAGTTGTAAGTAGGTAAGTATGCAATGGTTACAGACCTTGAGCGAAGCCATATCGGAGACGGAGCGGTGTGTTTGTATGGTCTCGAGCTGGTCCAGGCACCAGTCCAGCTCCTCCACTGTTTCTAATGCTAGCTTCATGTAGGCTTCGTCTAAAACAAACAAAATTAGATATGACATGCATGTTTAAAGTAGTCATAAAAATATTGCACATCATCACCATTACGTAAGCAAACATGTTTTTTATTTTCTACTTAGAAATAATGTGCTTTTATGAAATTTTATACGAATCAATAGGTAATTAATTTTAGTACATAGAGTAAACAATCGCGTAACATTCATACACTACTTGTACGTACTCGAAAGGAAGAAACGTACGTGAAAATAGATGATTAAAGAACTTATTGCCGATTGCAATTTGTCACTACCACTAATCTCCAAAATAGTATAAATTTCACCCTAATATGCATCACAGTTCTGCATGTAACAGAGATTGCGGTTTCAGCGGTGAGCATGTAGTGAAAGTTAGCCGTTTTGACAGTCAATCCACATAATGTATTTAATAATATTGTTGCAATATAATATCGTCATGTAAACTGATAAAAGATGATTATTTGCAGTAGATCCAAGCTAACTTCTATAAGCATTAGCCATAAATAAATGGCAGAGAGATTAAAGCAACAAAACAAACCGTTTAGTTATCTGAATTCATGTTAGCACAGAGAGAGTGGAGCGTTGAAAAGGATTTACAAATATACCCCCTCAATGTAAACATGTTACTTTGACATTTGTGTGTTCAGTCAAGGGTCACCGACTACGTGTGTGATGGCGTGTGCGTCATCAGCTTCTATTGTAAGAATGATTTTTCAATTTGAAAGGATGGCTTATCCATCTTTACAATATGTATGTATTCTGTATAATAAATGTATCTAAATTGAAGATATACCCGAAATAAGCTCAAAATAGTTTGATGATTCTTTGACCCAAAACGATGATCTCCAATGATCACGCAAATATTAGTAACCACATTTACTCTCATAGACATTGCAGCGAAACTGCATATGCCTACGCATAATCTGACTCTAAAGTAACTATCTAGAAGGAAGTAACAGTAAAGTATTATTTGTTCAGATCTGGTATTTTCGATAAAGAATTTATTCAAGTCTTGAAATCTTGGATCCAATACATAAACAATTTAATTATATTATTATTATATTATTGTTGTAGCGTGGTGATCATTATAATGAGCCGTGATGCCGTGCGTCACAAAATTGTTTCTCATCAGATAGCCTTGCGAGGTGAAACTGTTTTAACCTTTTATGCATACATGTGTTTGTACCATTCGATAACGACAATAATGACGTGTCGTCTATCCCGGTAGACAGATCGGTCAAGTCTATTGTATACAAACCACTGGATATCTTACGTGACAACAGCTACTAGCAACAGGCTGACGAAAACGATGACAATAACATTTTATAAAATGTTCCCTTATTAAGTCACTTATCATTTATTGATTTCAATCTGTATCAATTAAAATTGCAAGTTTCGTATATATAGCCGATGTCGTTGGCCAAAGTTCATATGTGATTCGTTACGTACGTATGTGTTGACGGTTTGAATATAAGGAATAACTGGCTGACCCACTGCCGCTCACGGTGTTGGTTGGCGCACATTTCTCATATCGACAAGCAAAATTTGACAAGGCAGATAAAATATTTTAATTTTCGGCAAATCTGTAGAGCGACCTGTCATCCAAAACCATAGATAGGGCTGCATGAGCTGAACTGTGTTTAAAAAGAGCGCTAAGGAATTGTTGTTAAAGAAAACATTAACGCTATTGGATGAAAGCTAAGGAATTGTTGTTATGAGGATTTTACACGTTGCTGACGATGTATTCATGAAAATGTGCCTGCAGAAAAATATTCTGATTAGTTCGGATTGTACAAAGCTAGGCTTAGTGGAAGATTGCAGGACGAGAGCAGCTGGAAACAGGCGGCTTTGTTACAAAAATAAACAGCGCGTAGACACGAGGGGTGTTAGTGTCTCGTTAAAGTGACAACAAGGTTATTAAGATATCTAAGTTGCTCTTGTTATCACTACGTGTTCATTATTCATATCTCTTTATCCCCATAGGGTAAGGTGGGGGTCTATCACACCCATATTTCGTGAGCTAAGTTTAACTTCCACGTAACAGACACCGACGTACGTACGAATTGTTTGCAATTCAGTAGTCCTTTACTGTCTTTCTCTGAAAAAATATTCGTAATATTTTCTGATTCAACTGAAATTAAATAAGAAAAAAGATGATAGTCTTTACAATTGTTAGAGCCTAGTACCGTGACTCAGGTGAAGTCGTTTAGATCTTTTATTTATTGTAAAATTTATTAATAAAGCACATTTTTAGGATTTGTCAGGCCTTGAAATATAATGTGAGCTGAGCAGTTCAGGGAAATTCTTCTACACATACGTTTTTCAGCACAAATTAGATATCACGATTATTATTGCATATATCTCATTTTTATAATGATATTATTTACGCATTTATTAGAGGTCAATTTACATATGCTAAACAAGTGTATTACGACAGCACGTTTTCTTAAGAATTCTTAAACAACGGGTATTAAATAAAATAAAAAAAGTATAAAACATTATATAATAATGATCTTGGTATTTGGGTTGCCGCTGTATTTTTATGTAAACGCACACTTGTATCCCGTGTAGAATACACACACAACACTAAGCGCAAAGGAAGCGACTAAATAACCAGTTAAACCACTATATCGATTATGTTTTATAATAAATATTTATTCAATTATCTTATGGAAATTATAAGAGGTGGTGTACTGTCGTATAGTTATTTCTCATTACATTTATTACCAGTACCGCAAATAAGGGTAGCGAGAGTAGAGGGCCAGTATATCTTGAGATAGGGCAGGTTTATTACAAAGAGTCATTACGTGGGTACCGCGGTAAGCCTAGCTTAGAGAAATTACATCGGTCTTGTTACACAGAGTATTCTGTACGAGGTTTCTCACAAGAATAGAAATAAAAGAGCAATATAATATAGGTTATATTAACCGCCGGTAGAGCAAGAGCTTTTAGGTATTCCCGTTGAAATCGTCGTATTACTTAAGGGAAACCTATAAAATTAGGATTTAGGCTAACGTTACGTGAGAAGTAGCGAACAGCGGCTTCCCTGCTTAAACTTGGACCCGGACCAACTTGTGAAACGTCTCTCAGATTAGATTTTCAGAATTTAAGAGGAAGTAACGTAGAGCTAGAACACATTGTTGCGCAGGTAGTAAAGTGCAGTGCCACTCCTTTTTTACAAGGTCAGCAACATGCAGGTGATTGGACTCCCTAAAGTTGAAAGTATTCATAACTTACATAAGCCGTTTACCATTAATATATTCGATTATTATACATAATTTTACTTTCAATTTTACAAATCCATACAAACCTTGACATATTTTAATAAATACTAGAACCATGAAACAGGTATTTGTTTGACAATATGCGGCGACAGTTTCATCTGTCCACGTGACGAGCGCTGTTAGTATACTGAACACATCGATCAAATATACCATAGTATACCGTGGTATATTTGATCGATGACTGAACATGACAATATGTTACCGACTCCGGGGAGAAAAATTGTCACTGAACAAATAGCAACATGTTGAAAAGATTGAAATATTGCGAAGTGAGATATGGCTCATGGTTATGGCCTCCGAGAAAACTAGAGCATGCTAAATTAGCTAGCTGATACTTCATCAAAACAACTTAACCGTGTAGCAGATAATCAGAATGTCAAGAAAAATACTAGGATGCTTTGTAATATAACAAATTCTATATTCGACGCACGGTTTCATATTACTGGATAACTCTCAGGATTGCAGCAAGTTTTCCAATAAACTTGAGGTTGATTTTCTCCGTTCTGATGTAGACGCCAATATTGTAACTGAGTTTCAATACTACGTTGTGGTTTCGTAGTGCATTGAGCTTAGAAACATATACCTATTGTTTTGTTTCAATGTTCAATATTGAAGTGTCGATGGAAGTATACAATACAAGCAAAGAATACAAGATTAACGCCCGCAGTGACACAGATATTATTATATAGGTACAAAAACATTTCCGCATTTTCCATTATTATATAATAGAATTTTAAAGCAATTAAATTATAAATCACGTGTCTATTTTAAACGCAGATGAGATACATGATAAACCTTTTATATTTTCCCTAACCGCTTAACCGTCACATCATTAATCGACCGAATTATCAACGCGAGCGTACTCAGTACTTTCAGTGAGCGTTACAAAAGTACCTGTACATGTATATTAAAACTGAGGTAAACATGAGCAGATCACCAGTATCAAAGAGAACGGTGTAAGCGGATACGTGCATGATGAGTAGAATCAGAGGCGGCGGTTAAGTGTCTCCCGAGCCGCCACTCACACCGTACGCCCTACATTTGGCATTTTCGTGGAAGCGGTGAGTAGCGACTGACAGCAGGCGTCCTGTATTCAACTCATGGCAGGGAACCAACGCTGCCACTCATTAGTCCCCGTCACGCTCCAAATAGAAACGCCGCATTTTACTCATTTATAAAAGCTTTGTGAAAGTATTCCGCATTTTATATTGATGGATAATGTGTGTTTTTGTCAGAAACAATAGACGTAATAAAGGGTTTTGTACTCTCGCCGCGTATGAATTATAAGTGTAAGCTATTAGTGAAATACCGCGTATTACTAATAAAGCATTTATCATGTTTGTACATCATCGGTTTTAAAGTGTTAATGCGATAATAATTTATATTTTGTAAATAGCTCTATAAATATTTATAATAGAAATTGTTAGTTTTAAAAGCATTTATTTAAATTTAAATTATTTGTGTTCTTATCTGCGTTCATATTATTTAAATGGAACATGGTTATATTTTGCGCTACTCACAATGAATATAACGCTCCAATTACGTCTATGTCGGTACCTCTATCTACGTAGTAGAGGCGCTCGTAAATAAAACCACGGCACACAAAGATTTGGCAGTCACATTGTTATTGGTTTATTAGCACTTTACCACTGCAAATGTATATATTTATACATTATTTGTCACAAACACTGTGTTTAAATACACCACGACAAAAACAACACAAAAAACAGACCAATGTGATAGCAGCTAAGACACTGTTGTAATAGTTTAGTCGCCTCCAAAACTGTATTAGGCAAATTTATCGTGTCAATTGTTTTGTCACGAATCGTAGTCATTTTCCAATGGAATATAAATAACTTAAGGTTACTGTAGAATAGGTAACTGGTTGTACAACGTCGAGAATATTGCACTTTTACACACGTTTCTTTACTTAAAGGATAAACAACTAATGCATAGAGAACGTGTTTCTGACTCTTTATACTACGGAGTGATGTCACTGTTATAAAGTCATAAGGCAAACGCTTTCTAGAATTGTGACCAACTATAGGTAATTATAAATTACTCTTTACGTATGTATATTTTATGCGTAACAAAATGGATTGCCTTACTTAAGAGGCATGATGACTTGATGAGGCACCTATTCGATCTCTTCATCCTAAAATAAATTTTACTAGCATTTGTTTACTTTATTGTGAATATGAATATTTAGCGGTTATAACATGTATGTATACTTTCTAAAACTGTATTATGTATTTAATAAGGACATTAGGCATTTCATTTAAAAATTGTTCCTTTGATATTCGTACTTTACTAAATAAGTGGGATAGCCTAAGATGTCTTTCTGTTATACGCAATACCTTTGACCTTTTTCAGAATTAGCCAATTTTCATTTTATTTCAACTTCACTTTCGCTATACGTTTATGTTCGTTGAACCCGAACGCTAGTGGAGACCTGAAGGAAATATGAAATCCGCTGATTTTAAATAAATCTTTTACATATGAGTGCCCAACAACTGAACAATAACTTTCGATAAGTAACGTATGTTATGAGTATGGGTCTTTACCACTAAACACTCAAACGCTGGCCAATCGTGGCTTGGCTAAACTCTCTGATATTGTTTTAATACAATATCTTATTTAGATGTGCGCGTAAAGCCAACTAATTGTTGTTTTGAAGAGCAGAGGCCAGCTGAATATCAGTATTGTGTTTACATATAGTGAATATAGAGCTACGTTTCTTGCTACATATTACAATTTATATTGTCCTTATGTATTTATTCTATTTTATGTTTATTTTATATGTAAAAGTTAAATAATATGATAGTATCAAGATTTCCTTGGACATTTATTAGATCATTCTTTCATTACTGACAGTTTGCTTTCCAATTTCAAATATAAAATTCACTTTGTCATGTCTTATAAGTGCATACCGGCACATATGAATGTAAAAATATGATGTGATAATGAATATATGTTGTAAATTAATTTTTCATTACTAAATCATTTTTTTGCTTTATAAATACTCAATACTCAATATCTTTATTGTACTCCATATGTTATATAAAGATGTTACACAATATCATAGTAGGTACTTAGAATATGGGCCCTGTAGGGCATGGCAATGTAGAAGAGAGGAGAATGCTGTTTTTATATATCACTTAAATCTCTGTATAAATTAATTTTGGCACTGTTTGTTTTATATTATTTTAAATTGAATGTACTCGTATGTAGTATTTACGTTCTAGTCTTATTCCATTTAGGTAATATTTATATAAGCAATTAAATTACTATTTCAACTTTGTTATTATCATATTATTCATTAAATTTATAATGTGTATATTTATTTATATTAAATATTTAGTATAATGTTATATGGTAGGTATTATGCATTTAAATATGTAGTTATATTAGTTATTTAATAATATATGTTTTATTGTTTCCGTATTTATTTATTTGAAGTCTTTATCATAAATGTATTCTTTTATATTATATTAGGCTTTATTTATGAGTATTTTTTTAGCTTATTTGTAAATCTTATATTTCTAGGTTCTTCTTTTAGGGCTCCTGGATGTTCACTATATATTTTAATTGACATTACATTGGAATGAAGGGTCATGTTAGAAGTAGGTAACATTAGTCGGTTTTTGTGTCTTAAGGAGTCTGCCCACTACACCGTCTCATACCATGACCGTGCTAGGAACGTATCAGTCACGAAAAGCAACACGATACGCCCTGCTATAGGAACTGCTGGTCGGTGACGGAACGGTCTAGTGGGCATAGTCTTATACATTTTCTTACAAAGAATATTTTTTTGCCTGACACGTTCCTAGCACGGTCATGGTATGAGACGGGGTAGTGGGCAGACTCCTTTAATGATCTATTTGCATGTCTGTCTCCACGCTTAGTAAAAAAGGTAATATTGTTTCTCACAAATTTACATATTTCTAGAATGTAGATGCATGGTAAGGTAAGTATTTTATGTTTTTTAAAGTAGGGTTGGCAACTATCGGTTTGGTCTATGTTAGTTAGGATACGGATTAGTTCTTTTTGAAGAACGAAAAGAGAAGGCGTGTCTGTGCTATTACCCTACAAGATAATTCCATAGCTAAGCCAAGCAAATGCGTAGGTATACTCGTAGTAAGTGCTTAATGCTGTTTGAAAGTCAGTGGTGTTCTTAATTTTCCGGAGAGCATAGGCGAATCTAGATATTTTCGATCGGATGTTTTTACGCGGGACTTCCAATTTAAATTCGTTTCTATAGATATTCCCAATAATGTGAAATCTTTGGCATTTCCTATTTTTGTACCATTGGTTAAAAATCTATTTCTAAGGTGGGCTTTTGATACGGACAGAAGGTCATTAGTTTAGTTTTTCCATAGTTAATTTCAAGATTATGTTCTTTCAACCATTCTGCAATTCTATCAAAAATATTTTGGAGCCGTTCGTTAAGTCCATTCACGTTTTTGCATGAGGTAAACAGTGATATGTCATCTGCGAATAGAACTCACGGTTCCTTTATAATCTTCGTCGTTGTCGTCGGTCGTTGATGTGAATTTAAAAAAGTAAGCAACCGATTACACTGCCTTGTGGTATTGACGTATTTTTTTTTGTCGGATCTAATGTTTAAAATTTCTTTAAGGTTAAGGTAATAATTTTCTATTTCTACGTATTGCTCTATTTTTTAGATATGATTCAAACCATTTGTGCGATTTTTGATATAACTTATCCAGTAGAATGTTAAATTGAAATCTGTCATATGCTTTAGTCATATCGAGGAGTATTCCAACTGCATATTGTTTTTGGTTTATTATGTTGATAGTTTCTTGTATGTATGTATAGACTGCAAAGGTTGTTGAACGTTGTTTACGGAATCCTTTTTGGCTCTCATCAAAAATCTTGTATTTGCCGCAGTAAGGATACACGCGGCCGCACATGGCTTTTTCGAAAATTTTAGAAGCAGTTGTTCGTATTGGACGGTAATTAAGGTAAAAAAGTCATTGTTGCTGTATGAATTTGTGATTAAAGATTGGCGTTTACTTTTAATTTCGCTGTTTTGTCTCAGCAGCCTAAGTAAAGATGAAAGAGACTAACCTCCACGACACAGGAAATCCTAGTGTGGAGGTTAGTGTTCTAAAAATGACTGTAGCTATTTGTATTGGAACAATAAAGCATTATTTATTATTATTAATAGTCTTTCGAGTAGATTGCTGTCGTGTATGTAGTCGAGTCATAATATTTATTTGGTTACCCTACGATGGCAGTGTACACTGCTTTGTTGGGTTAAGAATGTATCATTGACTGTCTATCGATAATCTTTTGATTTACTAGTTAAATGTTGTTGCTAAGTTTTCTGTGCAATCAATACACATTAGCAGCATGAAATCTGTGTTTTTGTTTGATAGATGGCACAGGCAACGGGCTCATTTCTTATTTATTAAGGATTTCGACGTCACTGGCAAAATATGAATATACAGATATAATATGTATCATACGGTATAGATGTTATGTAATATTTTGTCTATACCTACTATCTTTATGTTATTGCAGTTCTGTAAATCATCTGATTGTATCTTTCTAAACAGGAAAGGTATGAACAATATACAGTTATCGGGAAAACTACGTATTATTTGATGATCGATTGTATTGAAACATTTCTGAGAAAAATGAAAGACATTTATGTAAATATCTGTTACCTAAACCGAAAAGTAAGAGGAAATGTTCGGTTGAAATTAGAAAAACAATATTTATTTAAATTTGTAAACATTGCTTTATACGATACTTTATATTTGATTACAGTTTTGTTTTACGTGGATGAGGGAAGATTTCTATCGAGGATTATGTTATGTTCGGCCCTTACGACGGGCCGCATACAATTCTATAACGATGGCTTAGAGGTCGAGGCAATAGCGCAAGAGAAGAATAAAAACTAAAAAGGAACAGAGGAATTATTAACATTATAAGACATTTAATATAGTTTATAAAATAAGAGACAAAGCTTTTACAGTTTAATAAATTTCCTTGGGATTTGGTATGTACCAACGCCATTTCAGCAAACAACGACAAATTAAGTTAAAACCTGAACTTCTTATCTGCATCATCAAATAAAGTATATAAGTAAAGTATATAAGTACATAAATAAGAGTTTAGGTATGTAACATTTATTTGTAATCTTGATAAGAACTATCTTTTTGTCAATAAACTAGATAAATCTAAAAAAGATTGGAATGTCAGACATAATTAAAAACCTATTGGGTCAGGCCGCCGGTGTGCCGACTTGTGCTGACTTTATTGGTTAATATCGTAATGTAAAATTGCTACTGCTTATTAATTACAATAGTAATATTTAGCGTAACCTATTGTTGCATAAAGCGAAGCTATGAATCTCTTTCCAGTGCGAAAGTTACCGAGAATGTGATAGTTTACCTTATGACATAACCGTTCTTCGTAATCTCATTACATCGCATCGGGGATTGATCACGTTGTTGATAAAATAGTAAACAAAGCGTGCGTCATGTGCTTTGTGAGAATAAACAGATATGATCAGATAGGCAGATATGAGTGTACTGTTAGTAACGCATGACACGAGGGCGTTTCCCTGCTCATCCGGAAATGAAAGGAAGTGTCTGTTTTCCCTCGTGCGTAATCAATTAAGGAAAATTGAGGTAAACGAGTTTATTCGTTGCTGCTTGTTCTTAGCAATCGCTCGCTTTGAGTTGTAAAACAGAATCGACAGGAACACTTACGAGCGCCTGGCACATTGTTTGTTTAGTAGCATTTTTGTCACATTACATACATAGTTTCACGTCTATACCTACCGAAGGGGTAAACATCCAATGGCAGAGGTATATAACACCTATATTTCGCTAGATTTTAGATCCTGCGTAACAGGGGACGAGCCTGTTGCTGTTTATCGGGCACAATTCTAAGCACCGTTCTGTTACTGATAACTTTCTGACAAATATAACCAATAACAGTTTGCCTGACCTGGGCATCGATACCGATACCTAATGCGCAGCAGTCATATACTACTGCTGAACCACCACCGGAAGACAGAAGCAATAAGTAAATATATAAAGGTTTAAAACTTTAAACAAACTCTCTAATATATTATCGTTTCGTCTGGGGATTGCAGAAAGCACGCGAACGCACAGATCGATTTGTCCGCGAAGTTGCAAATCGAAGCGACGCCGTCGCAATGAAGACTTAATTGTGATAATGTACAAAAGAAAATTCATTTGTGCCTGGGAAAACATGTTATATTATGGAACCTGGTAATAGCGACAGCCTAGGGAGTCAATAGTACCTCAAATATACTGACAACCGGTCTTAACCTTTAAATATCGATAACCTTTTGCGGATGACAAGCGGTAAACATTTCGAAGAAAGTGATATTTAGCGATATTTCTGATATGACTGATACAATAAGAAATAGACTGAGTACTAAAATTTTTTGGTAGTTTTATATATTATTTAACTATCATAATTATATTAACTACTACTATCATACATTGCAAATAGGTGTATCTATATATCAATATCATTATAAGCATTTACAATATCTGAGACTTATTTAATTATAACAGTTCCACTTATTACAGTCTCTTGATTTTGGAGCGCCGGGACCTTTGTGTTATATCGTAATTGTTAAATCCAATATTGATTTAAGCACTTGGGTTGAAGTGTTTTAGTTGTCTACATGCTTTCAGGGCCACCAACACAGCGATATACACTTTAATAGAATAGTTTTAAATAACGGAACGAAAAACATTCATCGTCATTTATTTATAATTTAAATTTGCACGCTTTTTAAGACAAAGAAATTAATTAAATGCTAAAAGAAAATTGCAATTCTGTTTGCTCAGAACATCAATTAATTTAAAGCGAGCTTATTAAATTTTTACCCATATGCTTTTATTATATTTGAAAGGCTACATAAAGCACGTTGAGAATTAATTTTAGTCTTCTATCTGTCAGTATTAATCATTGCTTTAGCCCCCTGGAGGCTTTTTGTCAAAACTATATCTGTTAGTATTATCAAGTGCTTAGAAGACGGACGGCCAGCTATTCGTCCCTTTAAATGAGTTTTACCAAAGCTGAGACTTAGCTAAATCATTTTCTCCTACTCGGGAAGGGTAGAGGTGGCCCTTCATCAAAATTCTTAGTCCTGCTCATAAAATAAGTTACACGTTCTACAATAGGTCCTGTGGGCTTTACCCGCGTGATTTTATTTTTCTTACTTTATTGTAGCGTATGATGGCTTGCAATATGCCGACGTTAAGGGAAAAGAGATTAAAGGTTGGCTTCAAGGAAATAAATGCAGTGATGTGGTCACAAATATGCAGATAAGTGATTATCGATTAAATATTTACGTGTGGGAAAATATTGGCGCGTACCCCTCTGCTGGGGAGGGGGAAGGGGTTATGTCAGACTCACCGCGGCAAAAAAAGATGGCGAGATGGTGATTAGAGACAACCCGGTAGTACCGACTAAACCTACCCCGGTGTTCCTCGACAAAACCGCAATCGACGGAGCCACGCGAATCACTTTCACATGCAGTCGCAACCCCGCCGAGGCCCGCCATATAAAACGGCAGGCCACTTACACGAAAAAATCTATCCTTTAGGCACTTCTACTTTTTAACCCTATTGTCCCCTTGAGGAGGGACGGACACACGACACAGAGGTAACACGCACGCCTCTCGGATCTCGGACCTGGTGCTGATTAGGTGACAGAAGAAGCCCACGAAGCCCACCACCCCCAGGTCAAATCTCAGAGTATCTGGAGGTCATCACGCCCTCTCTGGCGCTCGGCTCTGCGGTTGGGCATAGAGTTTAAGCGCTCCCTCTCCCACGCTACCGCCTCCTTAATGGAAATTACTTTTTCACAGAAGGAAGCGACGGCGTTCCACGACCTCTTACTCCGGACCATGAACTGAAACACGGCCGGGAGCGAGAAGGCAACCATACCGACTGCCGCGATCGACTCACGGCGCTACGATGCCCAGGCAGGGTAATCCGCTAATGGGCACAGTGTCCTCAACAACGTCGTGGCAGTCGCTGTAGTGGTGACAATCGGGTGTCTCTTGCTGGCCTATGCGATACAGGAACTGGCCAAAGCAACCATGTCAGCCTGTGTCAGCCGGAAGGTGAGACCGCCACGATTGTTGCGTGCCCGAAATCAACACCACTTGCCCATATAAGTTACATTAATATTTTTAACCTAATTGAGTCGCAGCGGCACACCGGCGGCCAGACACAATAGGTTATCAATGATGTCTGATATTTAAACATTTGATAGGTTAATTATATGCTGACTTTATAATTCAGAATGCATTTGCTAATTTCATTTGGCTTATCATGTAATATGTTAGATCTTGACATATTCCACACAGATACTGAGCGAGTATCGAGTTTAGCAGTGTGACAGCTCGGGCTGTAGGCGCTGCCGTACTTCGATGCCGAACCGATGCCGTACTTGATGAATCAACGTCACTATACATAAATTACAATTTCCTTCCAGATAGACCAAACAAATAATATGGGCTGATATTATTTGTTTGGTCTATCTGGAAGGAAATGTTTATTAACTGCCCGATTGCTGAGCACTGAGCCTCTTCTCAGTGTGAGATTGGTTAGGCCATAGACCATCACGACCCAAACATGTAGGTTTTTTCATGATGATATTCTTCACCGTTATAGCGAGCGATAATTAAGTATTCAATATGCACGCCTAAACAAATGATATACTCATTTGTTCAGGCGTGCAAGTATATTGAGAGATCTGTATTCCCTTTAGTAGTAAGTAACAATAAGTATACCAATATCTATTTATATAACAAACCAAAGTCTCGCGCCATTCTTAATAACCCTATATTTAGGGCTATTCGAGAATAACTTTTACTATAGTAGCCGAGTTAGGCATATATGTACACAAATATCAACGGACCATTTGTTCTGAATGATTTTCCAAATGAGGTAATTCAATTTTCTCTCATGTTTGACCAGTCAGTGTGGTCAATAGAGAGACTGGTGTGTAAACCAATTTGGATCAAGAGACTGTTTGTGGATTTGTAAGGATGCTCAGAGACAAAGCTTCGTATGCACAGCTATATATATTACGATATAGATATATTTTCTTTAACCGTAATTATCTTTATCCATATAAAGTAAATATTGTAATCTCTTAAGATGAAAGCGGGTGAAGTGTAATTGCTGATTTTATAAGAGTGCTCCTGATTTTCCGACCGTTTTTCTGAGACTCATTTAACTTTTTCAGCTGTAATTTCTTTCCGTTTCCTCTTTTTCTTTGTAAACAACTCTCGAGCTAGGGTATAATCGCTGTACACCGGCATATTTGTAGATATACATACGAATAGCAACCATCAAGCAAAGAGGTACTCTGATCAAGATAATTGTTTGTAGATTACACTATCATATCGCTATCCGTTCAGTCAGGTCGACTGATTTACGCATGTGATATTTGTAGGGTAAATATTTTTATTTTGCTTATTACGAATCAATATCTAATAACGCTACCCATTGTGAGAATAGTCGTAGGAGAATTTGGATATAGCTTTACAATTCTGTGAACCATTTTATCGTTTTATCTCTTTATTCTTTAATTTCACTTGTAGGTCGTGCATACGCTCAACGAGACACGCTGAAGGTATGGCATAGTAACTGCCGAAGTAATGCGAAAAGACTAAGTTTTTACAGATTAGCAGGGCAAGGCTGATATCAATAAATGTGCAATATACTCATCCTTAAGCGTGTAAACGAATTCGGTATAAGCCTAGATAACAAAATGTTTGTGTGCCTTTCCTCCATACTTGATCAGAGAAATTGATTGTTCTTATTGAATAATTAATTAATTAATGAAATGCCTTACCTCCTGGATTCAGATTCTTTGGCTGTGGTGTAACAGCAGTAGCTGCGCCCGAGGACCTTCGAGATCTGAAATGAGAACAACAGAACATAAAACATATATTTTATGTAATATATACTTACGTCCCACCTACATACATACATTAACTTGTGATATATGGGAAATACGTAGAAATACTGTTTTTTGGTATGCAGTAAGTTAGGTAAAGCACGTTATTTTACTGGAAAGTGTATCTGGGGAATACAGGCGTGTAAAAGCCTACAGTGTTATTTTATTCGTAGAACAGTCGTTTTGTAAAGTTGGCAGTTTTTAAGGCTACACTCACTGTGTTGTAGTGATTTTATATTGAAACAATGGAAACAAAATTCCTATATTCGGAGCAACCATTTGTTGACTTTCCAATATTTAGCTTTGGAATCGAGCCTCAACACTCGATAGAAAGGTATTTGCGAGGGAAGACCACATATAGTACGGTTGCAACCATGTAACCGTTATTTGCGTCTTCAATCGTATAATTATTATCATAGTATTTGTAAGGATGTAGAATGAAGAAGAATGTTATATTAAAATAAATAATAGAAAGTAAATACCAATAAATTAGATCTTGAACTTGCTACCCGAACTATTTACTTACTAGTTTTTATTAATTTGTTTCTATTACACAATTTTAGACACAATAGTAACTATATAATACGTTTGTATATTGATTAATATAATCGTTACATATATCCATCTTCTAAAGATACCCGTCTGCAAACAATTGGCTAACCGTCACAAGCTATGCTGTACGATATTAATTAATGTTTGCAATGTAATTGAGCACTAATAAGTTAAATAAATAAATAAGAGATATAAATTATGTCAAACATTTCTATAAGCTAGTTTAATCTGTCCAGTCTTGGAATACCAGACATACCTAATTAAAAATCTATTGTGTCTGGCCAACGGGGCGCGCTGCAAATCAAAAAGAAGTGCGTTAAAGAGTAAAAGTGTTTAAGGTTTTATGTTATTAAAAATAATATTAAATTGTGTTCTCATATGTGTTTTGCTGGAAGAAGCTTAGAGCAAATTGAGATGTGTTGTCTATATTCATATATTTATATAGCGCGTGTTGACTTTTATATTATGATTTATTTAAACTACTATATACTGATGGCAGTACTTATGTCCTAAATAAAATCACCGAATACACAATAGTAGAATGTTTAGTAACATTCAATAGTGCCAGATGTTATTACCTTGGCTATAAGATTGGACGCCCACAAAACAAATCTTTTAATATTAGTAATTTTTAGATTACGGCATCAACATCCGTTTGGTTAATTTAACCAAGGCTGGGAACATTGATGCTGCTGCGACTATGTAATGGCGCAATAAAATTCCATAAACACAACTATGAACCTACCATAGCACAGACTAATTAAAACTTTATGGTAACAGCAAAATAAAACAGATGAGGCATAAGAACATTCTAATTTTAAACTAGCATTGTTGACGATTGTAATCTCCGACTGCATGTTGTAAAATCTAGATCGTAAACAGATAATCACAATAACAGAACTATAATTAGAAAAAGTATTTAGTATTGTTTGGTCTACATTGCTTATAATCTAATTTTAGCGCCGAGACACATGTTAGATAACTCTAGTAAGGTCATGTCAAGGCGCGATATACCACAGATGGGATTTACTGGTCTGTTGACTGTTCATTTTGTTCAAAAGTAGAAACAAAGAGTTGACATGCTTTGTTCGTTTAAGTTTAATGCGTACGTTCATACGTACCTACGCATGAAGACCAGCTTTAATTTCCCTTAAACGGGCGAGTTCATATTTTTTGTAGTAAACAGAGATAAACATGTAGTCGTACACGTCTATACACATAGACGTGTACGACTACATGTTTATCTCCGTTTTCCGATTAAAATTCTATAGTACATTTTGTAAAACGTATGCAAATATTGGGAGGCTATGTTTTATATGAAATTCATATTCAATTATTGGAATTCTTTGCAATAACTTTTAAACCTTTTATTCTCTTATTATTCACAAATAAACAAGCAAATATTCATCGATGACACTGGGCATAGCATCGTTTGTGCATGGTCGAAAGCGTTTTTCATTAATACGCCCTTTGTGCCACAAATAGGTAATTTAAATATACAATTTTATTCGACGTACGTCGTTATAAGCCAAATATATAAATTGAAGTTAATTAGCATTTGGCAGATTAATTTATCTAACTAATAGATAAGACAATACCTAATGGCATTGTGAGGCTCGTGTACCTATGTAAAACCGCCAAATATAATAAACTACTCAAGGCTCAGTTAATTAAAGTTACAACTGAAGTTCGGTTTTATGATACGCACATGTGTAATACGTACCCAGACCACACCAGTCACTGAAACCTCGCAAGTTCAATGTACCTTTTAGTGCCCATGATACAAAGGATTAATATTTATTATAAAGACGATCACTACTTATCAGGAGATAATATATTCTGCCATATCTTACTTTTACTGTTACTTTTATATGAAGAATACATAATTATTAACAAAGGACGAAGAAGGATAAGTGACGTCAAACGTCATCTTTTAATTAGCTGTCATTATTATCGCTCTCATCATATTTATGATTATAATATTAAGTACGTCGACAAAAAATATTAATAATGTCGTTAATAATGCAATGAAGCGTCTGATAGGTGATTTAAGTGTTAATATCGGTTATTATATAAGAAAGAATAATTTAATTGATCATGTGTTCGGAATGTCGCGGGTGACGAGAGCGAGGACGTCAACCTGCGTCGAGCGCCTGGTTCGATGGTCGCGTGCTCGCTCTCACTATTTTGTCATCGACCACGAAACGACGACACGCCTACGTCACAGCGCGTCATCGGAGCCAATAATAAACGGAGAAGCCGTGCGAACTATGACAGTGTGTATTACTTCACATAGGCTTAGTATATGTGACTCGAACTTGTGATACGTTTTTTATGTCGTCGTTATACGTTACTGTTGTGTGGGTTTATATAAATTACCATTTTTGAGGACGATATAAAATTTTAAAGTTATATATAAGACTGGGTGTATAAAAGAGTAGAAATACAAAGTGAGGGTTGTGACCTACTAAAAGCGTTCCTTCATAATACAAGTCTTACTTAGTATAAGAGCCAAAAGTTCTTTATTGTAGTTTCCTGTAAACTGTAGTGTAATAAATAACTTTTATTTTAAATTTTATCTATCATAAAGTGGCAATACTTAAATTATAAACTGCTGCGATGCTACGATTAGATTTTCGACTAAAATAATTAAGGCGGTCAATGATGATATTTGCGAACCTTTAAGTCATATCCTAAATTTAAGTATATCTACTGGCGTATACCCAAAAGACTTGAAGTTAGCTGTTGTTAAGCCATTACTAAAAAAAAGATGGCAAAGAACTAATAGAGAATTATAGGCCTATAGCCTTAATTTCGATATTTTTGAAAATATAAGAAAATACATTTATAATGAAATTAATAATTATCTTAAAAATAATAATATTCCTTGCAATCAACAGAAAGGATTCCGTCGGAGTAGGACTATCAATATGGCGATTTACGATTTTATGTATACAGTCTTATCTTCCCTTGACAAGTCATCACCTATTTGTGCTATTTACTGCGATATGTCGTCAGCATTCGATCATGTAGACCACAAAATCCTAATCAATAAGCTCGTAGCCTATGGCATTAGAGGTAATGTGTCAAAATTAATTGACTCGTACTTAACACTTATCGCAAACAAATTACTCAGATATGTAGACTCAATGTCAAAACGAAAACAGAAGAAACATATAATTCAAAGGAGTGTCACGTATCATACGGAGTGCCCCAGGGAAGCCTATTAGGACCCCTTCTCTTCGTTTTGTATATAAATGACTTGCCAAATGCCAATGCCAACCCATGACTATTTGCGGACGACAGCACTGTGACTATAGCGTGTAAGAATATTAATAATTATAAAATTGATATAAATAATTCACTGACATCAATAATTCAAATGGAGATTTGTCACACGGGTTTCGTACCTAGTACAAACTCCAGCTCTCACTAAGGTTAGGTTTAGGGTAGTTCATGCTGTACCTACTATTATTGTAACATATCACCATATTACCTTTTTGAGAGAAATAAATAATATTATTAAGGAAAAAGAAAAAAAAAATGGCTAAATAGTAATAATTAAAAAATTAACATAAATAAAACGAATATTATGCATTTCGCTCAAAGAGCTCAAAATCAATCAAATTTTACCATAATAAATGATAATAATAAAATAAATGAAGTAGCTAGTACTCGATTTCTTGGTCTAATAATTGACCAAAAGTTGAACTTACAACAAACTTACTTTATACAAACTTACCCCTAAAATAAACTTCGATGCAATACTATATGGCGTTATATTCTGAGGCAACTCCACCAATAAAGACATGGCTTTTAAAATTCAAAAACGCTGTATACATGATATGTTTCAAATTCAGAGTACAAAAAGATGTAAGCCTTTGTTTATTAAGCAAAAAATACTTACACCACCGTCATTATACATCCTTGAAGTTGCTGTGTTTGTAAAAAGCAACCCGCACTTGTTTTTAAAATTGTCAGATACAGTAAAACGTAACAGGCGTGATGACTCTAAAATACGCATACACAGCTCTAGAACCGCACTTATGCATGAAAGCATTATTTGTATGGGACCAATCATTTATAATAAATTTCCCAAGGAATGGAAGCAGAAAAATGTATTATTGTTTAAAAAACAAATTAGGAGATTTCTAGCTAACAAGGCTTATTATACTATAACAGAATTTTTGAATGACCTATTTTAATGCTATTAATATAAATGTTTTCCTTTTTTGCATGTTGTTATAATTGTTATTTTGTTTTCATTAATATTATATTTGACATTTTTGTATTTACGCATGACATTTATAACTGTATTATTTGACATATTATGTACTTTTATTATTTTTATTTTGATGTTTATGGCAATTTCTATCTCTTGAATTTAATGAAATATTGGATACGGTTAATATAATTATTTAAATTAATTAACATAACCTAATATTTGTATGCCTTAAAGGCAAAACATGATGAGCATATATTTCTTTTAACAACATGCATTTTATGTTATATTACTCATGTTTGTGACAAATAAACAAATCTTTATCTTTATAACAAACTGCACGGCATTTTCGACAAGTACTAAAATCAGGCATGTCTAGACAGTGCGACGGTTGTAGTTAATAATATTAGTAAGAAGATTAATTTGTATGTACCAAATCAAATAAACCTTACGCAGTAAGCAAACTGCGGAAACGTATCGTCAACTTTGTATTATGTAAATAGTTAAATTCAGCAGTCACGCCCATTTCTCGTAAATTTTACAATGAAACAGCTGCGGTTTTCCCACATCACTATGTTATCTGCGCCTGTCGACGAAAGCTTTTAATCACAAATCGAGTGCCACGATAAGCTAAACTTATCAGTTAATTTACAATAGGTAGTGTGTTCGTATATATTATTAGAACAACATAGTATTACACATTACAAGGAATTTTCATACAATATTCAATTTGGTTGAGCACACTCCTTGTGCGCGATGTGCACATCCAAATCTTCATATATCGTTGTAGGAAATCCTTGGATTTGCTCACGCGCATGAGATAATGTTAACAGTCGTGACGTAGTAAAGATTCACGTAAGAGATAACACACGGATATGTGAAAAATGCAAACTCGTGTACATTTAATCTTTCCTATATACATATTGTAGGGGTTAATGAGAAGTCTTCTTGTACGAGTGTCCCAATGAAATAACTTGATCGTAGACATGGATATATATATTTACTGGTACCAGTTATAACTTCCGCGCGGCGCTAATGTATACTTGCGCCTGACTATACAAAACTAATGCGTCAGCAGTGTCGCTACAATATTTTATAAAGGCTGTTACGATACGGCTCCAGCAATAACGTAAATGAAATCTGGTAAATAAATAAGAAGTATTTTTCAGTCGACGACGTTTTCCTGAATATTCTTTTATGAAATTCTAAGAGTATACAGTTATATAAATGTAGAAAATTTAATGATGAAGAGGAATAAAATATACCTACAAAGTAAAAATCATCATTTTGTAATTTTTATAGTATGTATGTATTTTAATATCTCTCATTAACCATCAAGTGTATAATTTGACATCAAACAAAATAAACAACGTCATTAGTACAAAACTGATGATTAAATGTATTTACATCATTTAATAATGCGAAATAATGACTATAAAGGCGAGGCTGGATAATTGCATAAAATAGGTCAATAAATTCATTAATTAAAAATCGGTCACAGACATTGATGAGAAGTAAAAATTTATATGAAGGCAGGTAATACCGTGCGTATTAGATGGATGCATGACCTATTGTTTACGCACACTACTCAGTGCTTCTAAGTTCTAGTGAAAATTTAAATGAATTAGACATAAGCGGTTAAGCATTTTTCGTTATTATTCAAAAAGATAACGCTGATGTACACACTATATGACCTGGCAAATGACTTATAAATGTGTTTGATGATTTAAAGATCGTCACGTATTTAATAAGTCCATTTTTAGACTTGCATCATACCTAATCTAATAAATCTTGTCTCGTCTTGTTAGCATAAATTTATTAGTTTTTAATAGATAATATAGTAAGAATATATAAATGATCAGTTTATAATATAGCGACGTAAACGACATACGACATAACATCTTATTTTAACACCAATTTCCATAATCTGTTTAGTTATTATTTAAAATTGATATTTTCGGACAAAGCCGGATGTTTCACAACATTCACGAGCATTATTACTTGAGTTTAATTAATTTAAATTGTTTTTCCGGGAAGATGTTCGCAATATCTACCTACATAATTATGTTCTTACAAATAAATTAATTCGATATCGAATATTGTTCACGAGTTCGTATCAGTTCTCTACAGAACAGAGGATGCTCTCGTCGGCTTTATATCATCGCGCGTCGTCTTCAATCTAACCATACTTCTAAGTGACTTGATTGCGTAGTGGTTAGTGTAACTGACTGCCACGTCTGAGGTCGCGGGATCGATTCCCGCACAAGTCAAACATTTTTGTGCATGAACATGGATGTTTGTCGTAGTCTGGGTGTTTCTATGTATGTATAATATGTATGGTATATGCAAAAATAAAGTATAATATATGTATTCATTTATTATTATGTTTATTCATTGTCTAATACCCATAGTACAAGCTTTGCTTAGTTTGGGCCAGATGGTGTTGTGTAATGTGAGCCTTTAAAACTCTTTTAACATATTTCACATATTACTTTGTATCCTGAATAGCACATTCCAACAAGTTTTATAACGTATTCAAGAGATTTCGCGCAAGGTGAGATCAAAAATGTGCTTTGAGAATATTGAAGTGATGTGTTTGTGTACTCGCGTACATATATGGAAAAAACAAGGAAACGGAAGAAAATTTTGTGAGAAAAGAACATAAAAAAAGCTTAAGCGCCTTGTGTTTATTGAGACGATCGCACAAAGTACGTAACGAGATACGAACCATATGTAAGCAGCTTCTATATTAGTTAGGTATTTTGATATTTACCAAAATACTTCGCAATAGGTATGCGTAATATTAGTGTAAATAGGACTTGGAGTGTTTGTTTTGATATCAGCAGGATGACTGATTTCGGACAACAATGATAGTATTATAGTTAATGTGGTCTTCTCACTACATGGGATGTTGTATTATGTGTTCGACTTCGATACCTTCACGAAAGAAATTGTATGACTGATCGATGAACAGATATTCAGTGAAACAAGCTCAAAAAAATTATTTACGAGACTAAGGAATCAAAAACAAGCGCCTGAACAGCTGCATAGGCGAAGGCTACAGAAGCAACGAGGTAACCCTATTTTAAAGAACACTAAAAATGTTAAAGATCCCTAAATTTATTAATAAAGTTGAGGATCAAATGCTGATACGCAAAAATACCAAAAATAAAACACCCCATACTACTCTTACTGTTACTGAAAATTTATAGATCACTTATTTATTATAAGATCTTTAGGCTATAGAACGCTAGCATGATAAATAAATTGATATACATAGAACAACACGTCTGAAAAACAGAACTCTCTCAGAAATTTTTCTAATTATGTTCTTAATCATATAGAATACATTATTTTAGATAGTTCAATGTATAAATCCATACAATCTGTCTCTATGGGGACAGGGATCCGGGACCTTCTATCGTAGCTGGCGAAATGTGAGTGTAATACACCTCTGCCCAACCTTTTAGGGATATAGGTGCAAGGCTATGTCCCTAAATATAGAATTAAAAAACATATTCGGCGACTATATCAGAAATTATTTGCCATATTAGCTAAAATGTTTTTGGTATTAACCAAAACAAAACCACGACTGTTCTAAATACATTTCCTATTGAGTGGCAGTCAGACACAATAGGTTTTCAATTATGCCTGCTATTCCAACAATTGATAGGTTCAATGTTTATAATGAATCAGTTTTACCTGCGGCCTTAGTTCGAAAGATCATTTCTACAGGAAATTCCCAGGATAAAAGTAGTCTATGTCACGCCCCGTCTCATAAACTATCTCTATGGACAACGTCACCTCGATCTGTTGCTGTGTGAAAGGGGGACAAACCAGTGAACAAATTCCTATTTAATATAAATAAGGATATGGATTTAAGTATAATATAGTGTACGTAGAAATAAATTCCCGGTCGACACTAAAAAGGTAAACCAAATAATACCTACGTTGTAGGTAAGTTATATTTCCAAAAAAAAATACTTGGGCTCTACTATTATACGTTTAAATATATTATTTCTAGGCATTGTCATCAAACACACAAACTTATAAAAACAGTATAAGCACGTTCATTTATATTGAAAATTGGAGTGTTGTTCTCTATATAATTAGTGAGCTTACTCTTCTTGGTGCGCAATTTTATAATTTCAATATTTGGACATTCAACTTTTAAATAAACATACATAGACTCACGCATGTATACCCAAATGGGGTAGCCAGTGAAGTATTATAACCACATTTTGCCAGTTATGCTGACTAACCTAATAATACCTACCCGAAAATCGAACCCAAGACTTCAAGTTAGTTCGCAATTGTAAGCGTATACATATATAAGACATTGACGAGGCAGGCTCTTTGAAATAATAAAAGATATAGCTTAGTTAAATAGCGTAGTGTATTGGTTTCAGGTTGCTGATGGGATTGCCTCGCTTCTGCAGTGCGTCAGCGATGTTAGCTGAAGCACAAGTAGATGGCTTTCACGCCATTATACGTAAGAGAGCAGCATCGCTGATGCGAAGGGTGAGGGAAAGTCCCAAGTCCTATATGGAGACAGTGGATAAGAATCCATATTCTTTATGACACTTGTTTTATTTTTATTTTTTGTTGTTTCATAGTCCTATATGGAGACAGTGGATAAGGATCCATATTCTTTGGGACACCTGTTTTATTTTTGTTTTTTGTTGTTTCTTGTGTATTTTTATCTTTTTATTATTATGTGTAAGTTACTAACATAGTTTTAAGTTATCCTGTTGTAATACTAACACTCTATGGACCGAATAGTCTGAAAATAAATGTTTTGAATTTGAAAAATTTGAATTTGAATTTGAAAGTCATGTAGTTTCTTGCGTGTGATACGACAACGTGTTTGTTGTGGAACTATTAATTACCGTTAAAATAATGTATATTTAGCGTCATAGTATATTATTTGTGATAACCACAATAAACTATAATTTACGTAAATGTGGATGGGAACGCCTGCCGCTCTGCGCCAAATACACAGAGCACTTTGAGTTTGTGTAAACTTGTTGAGCTTATTGTATAAGTTTTAGTCTCTTGAAACAAGGTTTATAATGAAACTGTCTAATCCAGCCATTTATCTGCATATTCGTTCAGGATTCTCAAAGGCATGATCCTTTGAGTATCCTATCCTGTATTTGCAGGTTTAATCAAAAATATGTGTGTAGTTTTGGGTAAAGTCTCTTTATGAATTGTAAACTTGTGCGTTTTATCTTATTACATCATATACATAGTCTGCATATGCCTTTATCTATAAATATATCAATATCATCAATTAATCAAGGTCAGAAGGTATGCGTACCTTGCTTCATAAAATTAGGTATCTGCTTTGTTTCTAAGCATCCGTGTTAGTTTGATTAGTAATATTATAAGATATATGAAAGTGTACTACTACTATATATCTTATATATTGTATCTTCTTTTTATAATATAAGGTATAATAGAAGGGTATCAGTTGTACTACGTTTTGCTATTACTACGGAAGTCTGTACATTGCATTGTCACGCACTTGACAAATTATTTATTTCTGTACAGTGTGACCTTCAATAGGTGCGTGGTATCTTTTGTATCCTTTGTTTCACTGAATACTTTGTAAAGGACTTAGTCACACTTGGGCACTGCGTAGAGCCATGAAATAAAACAAAAGAAATACTTACTTGGCGACCGGCACGTTGGTGAGACATAAGAAGTTGTTGCGAACACTGCGCAGGCTCGCCAGGACCTGCGCGAAGGGCGTCACGATCAAGTCTTCGCCGTGGCTGCGGACAAAAATAAACCTTATAAATATAGTTCTTAGGTGCTAAACATTTTGAACATTCTGTAGCAAATTATGAACCGAATCTATAATAAAAGGAGCTGAAGGTGGCTGACAATGGGATTTTGTTTTAAAGCCAGAAACTTGATATCACGGCGTACCGTAGATTCAGAACCCGATAATGATTATAGATAATACATTTCTCTATTGTGTCTGTAAGCCCAACGTTCCAAGGCTGAAATGATTTACGTAGATAGGTATTTTTTTAATGATTGGAATATGATAGCAGCAAAATAAAAGTTCAAATCTTTCGGTTTAAAATGTGTACCTTTATAAAAGGAGCTTATGTTATGTACATGACAAGTAATATATAAATAACTTTATATTTAGCGTGAGGCATGCGATACGCTTCATATACTATTTGACCTGCTCATTCGAAAAATCTATATAGCATGGCACTTAATGATAGAGTCGTTGCCTTTATTTAGAATAATTAAGTGTTTAAAAGTCTTTACCTATAAAGTGATAATGAATGTCACTGTAATGTTTCTTGCAATGCTTGAAATAGCTTAACGGTTTCTTAAAGGCAAGAGGAAACTCGAGTTATTTGCTTTACTTGAATTTAAGGAGCTATCAGCAAACCAAACATTCTTGATAATTTACAACCGTTGAATAAGACTGGATTATAAGCGACGATCGCAGATAGACTCACTGTGGGACACTCCGCATGTGTGGAGATAGTGGAGAGCCTTTTAATATACATATAACGCCAAAACAGTTTAGTGTGGCAATCAATTGCATATAACGACTTGGATGAAGTACGAGAGTATTACTAGGTGTAGTAAAAATATTGTGGCAATACGAAATTGATTTATAAGTAAAGTACGACCGCACAACGAGATGATTACAACTTTTACGAGCTAAATGAAATGTTTACACCTAACGTTTTTATTACTACGACCTCGGAGTCTAAGCAAAATATGAAGTAGGCGATACATAAATAGTAAATTATATAGGTTGTTAAAAGCATTTTAAAAGCAGAATATTATATTAAATCGAAATATACTCATAACGGCGGCTTATTTTGCAATCCACAAAGTAAATGTAAGGTCCAATTAAGTCAAAAGTCAAAAATATCTCGCATAAGCCAACAAACAAAATTTCGATTTTATTATTGCGTACTTACCTGAAGCCCGATTATATGTACTTGCTATAAAAAATTTGGAACATTTTGTTTGTTCTTTTAAATGCTAATAAAACGATCCCTAGAGTATAAACTTACGCCTTTTGGATAAAATATAAATATATATACATATATGTCAAATTGATTAGCATAACAAGGGATTCAGGGGTCACACAACGGTACATGAACACATAACGTAGTCTATTTAATTTAGAGATACCATCGAAGGATTACTGCCGTAACATTTATTATTATTCAATAAACTTAAGCCAAGAGAACATTTTCGTAATTATCTCCGTATATAGATTACGTTGCAGCTCAAGTATCAGTCTAATATATGTTTATTATATTTCGTTTATAAACAAAACATTGTTATCTTAAAGTACATTATTAAACCGTATGCCACTCAAGACGACTAGATCGTAGAGTTGTTGTTGCGTAGAAAATATTTTCCTTGCTACCCTCCCCGTTATTTATAGAAAGGCGTGGGACGAGATAGGATAGATATCTCCACAATTTAATAGGTACCTGTGAGTGGGACTTTTGATTGGTATCAGAGCCCTGACAAATTCACTTGAGTATAAAACAGCGCTACGTTTTTAATAAAGACTAGTGATTTAATATCTCTTTCAAACTCATAATTGAAGGTATTTTTGTAGAATATCTCGATTTTATTGAATTTTCCATTTAAAATATCAGACTTAGTACATTTGTCATTATGCTGATTCTTTGTAATACATTATTTGGTGTAATCTCTAGGCAGCGTTGTATTAAATACTTCTAGTCTGTAAATAGAAAATATCGATTTCATATAAATACATGGTTCTAATATGTTCTGTCTGTGAACTCAAAGAATATGATATTTACATACTCGAAGTGCATTGAGAAGTTTAATTAAAATGTAAAATCTTAAATGTGTGTAACATCTTATGTATGTAACATTCGTATGTACAAATTTAAAGACGTTATAACTGTTCAACGCAGCTACAAACGAAACTCTTTAGTCTGGTTTGCTTTGAAATCTGTTTGCAGTAGTAACTGTATTGACAGAGATCGCATTAATCTTGTACAAAGCTAAAACGTGTGTGCGTACCTAAGGGCTTGCTTATATATTAAACGCTTCTACCTAGCAGTCTTACATGCTAAAGACTAATCACGTTTTGTTATAAACTATCCAGATACTAGCGCAAGACTTATGATGAATTATGGCTTAAATATTTGGACATTTCTGTGCACTGTCCGCTTAAATTAGAAGTTTCGTGCGTGAATAATAAAAGACATTAAAAGGTAAAGCTTAGAAGGCAGATACTTACGTAAATGGAAGATTTTAAAATGTATAGGAATAATCTATAATTTAAGCATATTTAATTAAATTTGGCTTGAAACTCGTCGTAGCGATAAGAGCGAGCCAACAAGTTTAGTAGCGGGTCTTCTATTAGAGACACCAATTCGCCATCCGAACCCAGTAATTGTGGTAGGTAGGTACGTGAAGTTAGTAGTGTCGTATCTTGACGAGGTATCAGTTAGTCGCAATGAGGCCGTACGTTCTCATTTACCCGACACGTAGAATTGTAATGGTGCAACGAATTCGTCTCTGGTATTACTGTATAATGTTATTAAGATACCTTATGTGACACTATTAATCGTTTTTAAACTACTGAAATATACTTGTGTTTGTTGCGCAAGTACTGTAAAATAACTCTTCGTCATAAGTTGTTTATTTTCCCTTGAATCTAAAATTTTACATTCGATGTTTATGACTTTTTTATGGTGGGCTGCACTTGACCGTAAAGTAGAGTATATTGTCATATAAGTTAATGGTTCTCGCCTGTTTGCCTGATTCTTATATTATTAACAGCAATCTTCCGAAAATATTCTACAACTGTTATTAGCACGTAATTAGGGCCAATTTTGTGACCAAGTTATTTTTGACAAAATCACTTTTCCTGTAAAACCAATTAGTGCAGTCCAACGCTTACCTTCATATTCATTTTCAATTTAAATATGTACCGTAGAGGAAAAACGAAATGTCAATAGAAACGGCTTCTTGTAAAACAATTCCAAATAGCTAATAAAATAATAGCTTCAGCGCTTTAACATTCAAATATTACAGAAGCCTCTGTAATATTTGAATGTTAAAGCGCTGAAGCTAGTAGAAGTAACTTTTATAAGAAAAATATACAATATTTATTCATGAGAGTAAAATATGTATGAAGAGATACTTTTCACGAGTATTAGAGAGGGGTGCGGTGGATTGGGTTTGTTTTCATTGGCGAGTATATAAGATACAAGACGATAATACGCAACAATATTTGTGGATTACGTCTGCGCCGATTGCCCGAGAAATTAACTCAACCATGTTTACGCTGTGAACAATGTCATATTTATGTATTATGAAAACATTCATACGAAAATAAAACCATTTAGAGATAAAACGATTTGTTAAGACAACCGAAAATTCATATAATTGATTTTTTATTTATTTAAAGGTCTTGTATATTACCGTGTACAATGGTAGGTTTTATAATGTAGGCATTTTCTACCAGTCAATCTTTGCGTGTTTCGGTGATAAAATAAACGTGGATTGCTGAGATTAATACTCAGTAAAATAAAAAAGATTTATTAAGATAACTATTTATTGTATTTGTAATTTTTATTGTAATTAATTATTATATACATATTTCTAAATTTATGAAAAATGTTTAAGATTCCGTTGTGTTTGTCAATAGATCTGTTGCCATAGTTATATTCCTAATAAGTATACAAACTATGTATATATAGGTATATGCTTGCCATAACTGTATCCGCTCCCGACCCGTGGTAAAATTGCGATGTTCAACTGGTTGTACCACGGGGAAGTAAAGTTACCTATGGTTCAACTGATTGTTCTATGAGGAAGTATCTTTACCAGTGGTTCAAATTGGGTGATTTGTTTTTTCTTGGTCCAACTAGTTGTACTACTGGGAATTGAATGTATCTATGGAACAACTACTGATAATTAACAGGAAAGGGTTATATATAAATGAATTGTACTTATACAACTCAATCTTAATTTTCAACCCTTGAAGACATGTAAGAGGCAAAGGCGGACTGTTCTTTGCTATCCAGGATGTCGCGAAATTCAGGGTTATGGTGTACCGATAAAGATCGAGCGAGGTATATTCCAGGGTGATAGTGTGAGTCCGCTGTGGTTTTGTCTGGCTCTAAACCCTTGAAGCACTCTTTTAGAGAGTTTAGAGCTGGGCTATCGGTTGCGGAGAGATGTTTAGGTTGCCTGTTTTAATAACCTTAATAAATAAATTTAAAAAATACTTCCTATATAGAATTATAAATCCCTACGTTGTATTTTGTGCTTTTGTTAATTGCAATAATTATACATACATAGATTCATTTTTTCTGGAAGGTAGACAAAGACTAGGTACCTATTGCCAGAATTATTTATTCGTTCGACCTATTTTTATATTCCAAAGAATTAAGAGTATATCCCCATATAGACTGAAATAGGTAGTTATGTGTTACATAGCTCAGTGTGAATATATTTGATGTTTAGCTATATGCGACTCTCGGTACATTGTATGAATTTAATAAAATCTAATATTGTATTAGTGTTATCTATACATTATTATATTTATAATTCTTTTCAATACATATTTATATTTGATACAAACATGAGCTGGTAGTATTTGTGGTCAATCGTCCTCGCTTGTGGTGCATAGTATATAGAAACTAAGTATTATATTACTGCAATGTAATATTAATAACATACCTACGCATTTGTTTGTATAGGTGTACAAACAGTAGTAGCTTCTAGAAGTGATATCTCCACAAGTATTAAACGCAATATCACTAGTTGTCCTATGAGGAAACTTTTCTTCATATGGAACATAAATATCAAGTCGCAGAAAGGCTTCATATTTGCAGTTTCTTGTTTCAAGTTTCAAATAATATGAAGTTTATATTAAATATAAGAAAATCCAGTGTATTCAATGGTTATTTTTTATAAATAATCTCATTTATTTATTAGACTCTGTTTCGTCTATGATATTGTTTTAAAGATCTAACTTTTAGAATTATACAGAATTACTCATATCATAATATCATAATTTATTTATTGATATATTTAATTATTGTTTTTCATTTTACATATAAGGAGTGTTATAATAGTTTCAATCTTAAAAGTAACGACTTTTAAGACTGAAAATAACAGGTACGTTGGAGAGTGTTGCGTGATGACCTAAATATTTTTACAAAAGACCGGCTGCAAATAACAGCGGAACCCGAGGTATGGCCTAGCACGAGGAAGACTTTTGTTCAAAAGTGAGACATTACGGCTGAATAAAAAAGCATAGTAGTATGCTTTTGCTCGCTTCTAATTCAAGATTGCACATAAAGGTAATATTTTTATACAACTGATTTGATTAAAAGGACGGATCATTTGTTGAAGTGGACCGTATAATTTACGAAAGCTTACAATACTAAATATCGATACCATGATATCGATCCTTAAGATACAAGAAATAATTACGCTACGCTGAATTTGCTAGGGAGAAAGTAAGGAACTTTTCTCTCTGATGAAAAAACAAAGAGCTTCACTATACTTATTGCCATGAATTGCTGGTTTATTTAACCTTTAATAACTCCCCAGCAGGATTGGGCCGGGTTGTATATAAGATGCCAATGTCTACAAGTCTTTCTATAATATTGCCAATATTCTAAAGTATTTATAGTTGTTTTCAAACATAAAATAAATGTGACAAAGATATTAAATATGAATAATTCTGTTTGGAATTGCTAGTATATTACAATCATAGCATCGTGTGAGTTGACTGTCATGTGAAGGTAAGGATGGGAACGATTTTGGCGAAACGGTTGGACAAATGCCCAGTCGAGTGTCACGTGCTGATGCTTTAACCAACGTGTCGTTGTACCGTGGGAACGATAATGCGATAATTTTGTACATGTATGCATTCCTTCTCTTTATTTTCATTGGAGATTTATTTTAATCTAATTGGAGCTTATTGATATGAAAACGTAAACACGATTGCTAAGAAAATGTTATCATTTATGATTTTCGTCTAAGTTGCTACCAGCTCCGTTTCTATTATAACTTATTACTTAATCTCTAGGAATCAAGTCTGGATTTAATTTTTGTATAAGTCGTAGTCTTTATTTGACATGTCCATTATAACCTACTAACAATAAAGTACATATTATTATTATAAGGTTGAATTTAAACGTCTGAAACAGATCACACTCATTGTATAATTGCTGTAAACAGTTTTTATGGTGATTGGGTATTTTAGTTTGAATAGTTTAAAATTAGAGGTTCGTACTACGTTTGTAATACACCTGTGATATTGAACAAGCTTTACATTAATTTAAAATGATTGATTTGACTGCCAAATAAAATATAGATGTATTTGTATGTGCAGTCCGTCTGTAGACTGCTTCGTGTGTTTCTAGTCAAAGCCCGATTGACAGCTGACTTAACGTCACTAACCTTGAGTTCGAAGAGAATACGTTGGCCAAAATCTACATATAAAACAGCCTCTCGTAGTAAATCCCACGCGAACATATCGTAGATAAGATTTAAGCTTGAGGTGGATTCACTTTCATGCAAGAACAGGTCTAGTGAAAATTCAGTAGCTATACTATTACTAGTAGATTAGAATTTATTATAGTCAGAATACCTTTGTTGTTTTTGACAGTATACATATATGAATAGGAAATGTTCCAAATAAGTTCATCGACGTTTTCAATTACTCTATGAAATATTAAGTGTAGGCATTTTGGGTAAATATGGAGCACATTGTCATTTTCATAAGTAGGAACTGATGTCAAACCTAACTCTTAAGTATACGTCAAAAATAGAAAACGCTGTCCCTTGGTATTATCTCTTTGGAATGTTTTTTTCTCGATTATTTTCATTCAGTGGTATTTCGAGTGAAATATACACGCTTGATGTCTCTATTTTAGCTGAAGACCCTTATCCTGGTTTTATAACATCTAAAAATTTTAAACTCGGAACTAGGCGTAACATATAGTTATAGCATTAGTCTATTAATAGAACGACTATAGTGAGCGGCCAGCGGCCACTTTTCTCGTTTAGTGCCATCCTGTCTAAGAGAATTAACTCAATTATGGGGAATATAAAATAATAGGAGCAAGTGCCGTATCAAATATGAAACATTACCTATACAACATTAAACAGAGCCTCCATAAATCTATTGTAGCCTATTACTACCAAGTCGTTTTAGCGTGTATTTTTATATCGTATATCATAAACAAAGTAATACTTAAACATACGATCGAATTGAATTAGCCCAAGTAAGTGAGGCTTGTAATTCTCGTAACCTAGATTTAGCGCACATAACATTGGAATATGAACACAAGTGGGTAATAGTAAGTAGGTACTTATCCGTTAAGATGAAGTAAACAAAACAGTTTTCATTCTGCCTAATAAACAGAATACTGTTTCTACAAAATGTATTACATTAACAAATATAATATATTTTCAAAGTTATGTCAAAAGATGACACGCTAAAAGTTTGCCCGGTAATATCTGTTTCAGATTCTTGTTTCGGAACATGTTTGTACTCATGGCTGCGTAAAAGTAAATAATATTGATTTCCATTAGCTTGCAATTTTCGTCCTAATGGATGCTTGGTCACGAGCAAAGTTTTCAAGTTGTGTTTGAACAAATTTACATGTACGTGTTGATAAATAAATAATGTATTTACGACACGTTCATCAACGTTATCCAATTAGGGAAAACGCGTAGATAAAACCCTTAAATGTTCAGTAAAAACGTAATCAAAACTTCGCTGGAAATGGAACATTCCCATACATTCTATAAATAATATTATCCCTGGCTCCTTTTTTACTGCGATATACGCGATAGCAAGATGAATATTTTAAGGTAGATAAAACAAAGGCAACCTGCTTGATATAATTTCTTAGACACAACCCTTCTGACGCCCACGACTAGATAGAGTGGTTTATTCTTAGACGAGAGTAGACGGCTACGAAATGGGAACAACAATATCACGAAATCTTTCCGTTGTAGCAAAGCCCTAACAATGAAACAAAATGTATGTGGGTACCCACTTTTACTTATCTAGTGCCTATTTTTGTATAATCTACTCTAATAAGAGCCGTGGTCTTTGAGAGAGAGATATCAACTTTCTCGGACGAGCAATAATAATTTATCCCTATCATATAGCAGCTTACTAGGGAATCCGAGAAAGTTATAGCTAAAATAAAATCTAGAACAAAATCTACATCCAATTATATAAATGGTAGGTAGGCCAGACATAATTGAATTATTGTATGTGAATATGTACTCAAAAATTAATAATAATAATAATAATAATATTCTACCACATACACACAACACTATCTAGGCCAAACTAAGCAGAGCTTGTACTATGGGTACTAGACAATGGATGAACATACATATATACTTTTTTTTTTTTTTTTTAAATAATATTAATAGAATTAATATTATTTAAAAAAAATAAATTAGAAATATGGTTTCACGTGACTATTTGTCTTTCTAGCCGGTTAACGGTATCATGCTATGGTGGACGTACTATAACTTTATTAACAATTCTTTATCACCTAGGCAAGATTTTACCTACAAGTTGCGTGCTAATTCCCTTTTTGTATTCGATTTTGAAGTTGTATATTTCTAATTTATCTACCACCGATGAGATAAAGAGATAATTATAATTATATAATAAGTAAAGAATTTGTCACTTCATCCAAAATAGGGCAAAGTTCATAAACGTGTATACTGCCTTGATTGCATCAGCTCGTGGTTATCATATGTAGTGTACGTGTAATCTTAGTCAATCGAGTGAAATGCACATTGTTGAGTTTTCTTCCAACGCAATTACGTAATTAGGACAAAGCGCCTTTAAATAATTGTATTTTGGAACACAAATTTAATTATTATAAACGTGAACATACGTTTGCTTTTTAACTAAAGGTTATGACTTCTAGCAGTCTATCTAAGTATATGTGTTTTTGCTAGATGTAGTTATAAAATATACAACTAATTAAGTTGTCGAGTAATGGGAGTTGATTTTTATTGCCTCATTAAGTCATTAATGTATATATTTTATTGAGTATTAATATTAAGTAAAATGCGATCCATTAAGATTAGGCTTTATGATGTTTTACTTTTAGGTTTTAATCCATCGATAAGTAGCTCAAAAAGCTAGTATGTTTATAGTTTATTTAATATATATTAAAAACAGTAACCTTTTTATTAACCCCCGACGCAAAAACGACGGGGTGTTATAAGTTTGACGTGTGTGTGTGTGTGTGTGTGTGTGTGTGTGTGTGTCTGTCTGTGGCATCGTAGCTCCCGAACGGATGAACCGATTTTAAATTTGTTTTTTTTTGTTTGAAAGGTGAATTAGTCGGGAGTGTTCTTAGCTACGTTTGATAAAAATCGGTCCATGATGGCCGCCACCACAAAATGGCGGATTACATATTTTTTCACAACTCCCTCAATATGGGTATCAAACGAAAGGGCTTGACTAGTAGAATACTATACACTATGATACATTTCAAATCCAAGATGGCCGCCACCAGAATATTACATATTTCCACAAATTAAAATTGTTCAATATGGGTAACAAATGAATATTGTGTCGGGGGTATTTTAAATTTTGAATTTAGTTTTTATTATAATTTAAGAAGATAACTCACACACTAGGCATTAAGCCTGTAACGCAAGGATCTTTACAAACATTCAACCAACGGGCACAAAGGATACTCGGGCTCGCTAAAACTATTTGGGGTTCATATACATTAATGTCCCGTGCAAGGATCCAACTTACAACACTTGGCTCACAACAATGGCAAGAGCACCACTTAAAATACTACGTCACCGATGGAGTAAAACGGTAAGCAAAACCTGAAGTTTAACGTGATCTCTAACGATTCATTACAGTTCGTATGGTTTCCGGGTAAGCGAAGCCAATCTCCCTCGGGATTGTGTAAGTAGGGAGTGAGATTATCCGAGGATAGGCAAGTGGCCACCTGTGTGGCCAGTGTTAGGTAACTATTCGGTCAAAACCCTGATTAAATAATCACTATTGGCTTATCGCTTACAAGCTCTTGGGAGCTATTAGTATAGACAATTTTACTATGTTAGAATAATGAATAAACTCGTTTTCATTTTCTCAGTACAGACATATTTATATTGAGGATGCAGTGACCCAGTTAGCTCTGGAGCCGGTTAGGTGGCTTCCATCTAGGCTTTGTATCCTACAGAAAATATTCAGCAGTCCTCAGAATCTAGTTGTTAGAACGACGAAAGGTTAACGAAGAATCCCAACAAATATAAATACGGATGTGAGTTTATTTGTTTGTTACGTTTTCACGCCATAATTACTCGACCGACCATCATAAAATTTCGTATACACGTTATCAGGGGTACAGAAAAGGACCTTTCAATAAAAAAGTACTGTTTTCGAGGCATATAAACTTATCGACATATTCTACATTAACATATTAAAATATCGCATTGTCATGAAACTATACATTAAACTTTTCAGCTGAGAAGAAACACGTTTCAAAATCACGAAACCCTAAAGATAAAATTTATATTTAAGTCATAACTAAGCGCCCAGTCGAAAGTTACCAATGTAGAGTCAGTGCCATACAAATTAGTTCGACACGGATTACAAATTGGTTAGATTTGTTTGAATGATAAGTAAAAAACGTAACGTTTACCAAGGTTCAAAGATTGATCACTGACTAGGTCCACCACATACATTCTTTTATTGCTCTATTTTTTAAAATGTAAACTAATGACATTACCATCAACTCTTTGGGAAAAACAGGCGTAATATTACGTAAAAGCCTTAACACTTACAAAATATATTTTGCAGTTCATTTGCTCTAATTTGATAATCAGATCATAACCAAATTAATTTAGGACTACAGAGGAAGTATGACCCTACAAAAAACGTTTGGATAGCTAAATATTTTATATTTTAAGTTTATTTTTGTGTCAATTAATGCATTGTTTTAGTGATTAAGTTCTACCGTCAGTATAATTTAATGGTGCACATGATATGACACCTCAAAAAGTTATACATTAAGTGTTAGTATTAGTATTTCTTTTGTAAGAATAAGCATTAATGTAATAACTACTGGATATCCAAGTTAATAAATAAATAAATTCGGATAATCCGTTGCCAACAAAATTGGTGAACATACATAAAAATGAAATCATATATATATATATATATAGCTTTTCCTTTTTGAGCTCAGTTCAAATTTATCAATAACATCTTTTGTTACATTTAAATTACTTGTTAGTTTCTAAATATGTAATAATTTATACACATATTTAACAAATAACTTTAACGCTTATCCGTTATAACTATACCTATGTATATATTTTCAACTGTTGTTTTATTTTTGGGCATTAAATAGTGGAACTAAATGATACACTGTTTGAATTTGAACCAAAAGTTACAATATTATTCTGGTATTCGTAATTTCATAACGTTCCTATCCTTTTGAAGAAGTGATTGGTGAAATTAGTCTGTATTGACCCAGATAGAGATATAACTCAATAAGTAGCCCCGTAATCTCGAAAATCAGATGTTCAATTTTCATAAAAGCGTAACGTACATATTTTACAATGCAAAGGAAGGCATGAACTATAAATATAAATCAAATAATATACAAGACATGACTTTGGCTGCTTGGATCTTACGAGTCATGCATCGTTCTAGATAAGGACTTCACGAGTTATTTTTAGGCCCCCTGAGGGGACAATTGACTTACGCTAAATATACGTCGCTCATAAAAAGTCATAAAAGAATTCACGCTATTAAGTTTCACGCTATATATAAAGCGTTAATTGATATAATATCTTTTGAAATAGACGATATCATGTTCTGTAAATAGCTTGATTTAGGCCCAGTAGTTTCTTCAAAGTTTTGAGTTATAGGAAATTGTCTTTAGAACACTTTATATAAAGATGAAAGCATAGTTTTGATCAGAAACTTGAGGAAATCGTAATGAACGTTCAAAATGCAAATGGAGTTAAAAGAACTAACCCAAGTTTGCCAAACTAGGAAAACTCATCACTCACTCTGTAGTAAAACTAAGTCAATTCTTTAAAGCCGCTATTGTAAAAATAATGTTTTAAAGCACTTGTTTCTATCATAATGGTCACAATTGTATCAAAAGACGTTACTTTACATTTGTACTACTGCTTAGTGCTTAGTAAAATAATGTTAGCTAATAATTCATTTTTATTTCACTGCAACGACAACCTACTGTTGGCGTCAATATTGATTTACCTTCATGTATGTAGTGCTGTCTCATTTCTTCTTTTACGTACCATGTGAATGGTTTGAGGGTGAAGCAATTTCTAAAGCCTATTAAAAGATCTATAAAGCTCTTTATAAATAGTAAGAATAGTAAAAATGCGCCTCAAAGAATAATTCGCTATTTGTTATGATGATCTTTGACCTCGAAATCAATTCGTTATGCATTGAAAATGACGTGTGATTGCTTTAGTACTTGAGACTAGATATATTGATCCACTGTCGTCAGTAGGTAGAAGCACATAAAAGACAATTGGCCTTAATAAATAAATTACTTCGACTCAAGTAAATAATATTTGTTTTCTCAAGGTGTGTTGGTACTGTTATTATGGTTTGAGACGTAATAATAATTTAGTGAGCATGGTATAATATTATCTGATGTCGACAAAAATATTATATTGTATTCTACTTGTTACTATATGCAAAAAAATATTAATCTTAGTAAAAGTTTCATATTTGCTTTGATTATTAGATATAGTATGCTTGTAATAAAAAATAAAAAAATCAATATCTACAAAATATCACAACACCGTCTAAATTGTTACATTTTCGTCTTATATGAACATCCATTGTTGGATAAATATATGTGATCATAAATCTTATAACTACTCGTATCTTATATCAATATATGTATATCACAATTGCGCGGCAATAATTACATGCCTGGACTTTCAATTTGCGTTTTGTTTATATCCTATTCTTATAAAGGCCGTTGTTACAGCTGACTTCGTCCGATATTAGTACTTATCCAGGATTGGTTTTGATAGAATTTTAAATTTAGAACCATTCTCAGTGCGAGGGACCGCGCCAAATCACGTACGGACGGTAAATTGAATAAAACCTCATTCCGAGATTACGATGCCGCTTATTGAGTTACGCACAATTCGACATGTAAACAATTTTATTATTGTACGCCTATTCGCCAGTTTCGGAAGGCCGACGCTTTCCCTTTAAAATGGCGTTATAACTACACCACACACGTTGAACAAACAAACCTACAAACGCGCTAGATGGAACAGCTAAAAGCAAATGTGTTGTGAAAATAAATCAAGAGAAGTAACGTTTTTGCAAAGTTAATTAAGTCTTGTGTTTACTTACGGGTTGTGAATACCAAGCCGATAGTTTTGTTTTATTTTACAGGCTCGAACGCGCTCCAAACTTATTTATCTTGCTGCAAGAAAACCGCAGAAACCAACGGTTCATTCCATTCATAGGAACTTTACTCCTCGCGTTAATATTAGTTAAATATATCAGCTGATGTTCAGATATGTTTTTCTTTTACATACCTCATGTTTTAGATGACAATATTCCAGAAGTTCTAGGATTTTTTATTGTGCTATTTCATCCAAGAATTTTCACTATTGACGTTGTGACGTTTCGTATTTAAAGTTTTTTTTACAAGTTTAATATAGACTTACATTTCCAATGGTTCTAATAAATCATAGATAAAGTGGCATTCTCTTTTTGCATATCAAACTGACAAGCACAAGATTGATATTTGCTTGTATTTGCAAGTGTTTACTTCATATTTGATTTCTAAATCTACATTTGACTTATAAATACAACACACAAATGGGCGGCGGCTTAAATCTATATTTCAAAAGAGAAATCGGTATAATATTGACACATACGAGCACACATGATATATACAAGGACTCATATTTTGTTACTCGGAAAGTAAGCCAGACAGGGGTCTATGGATTTACATTTGAAATGATGCTGACGTTTTTCTTTCCTATTACTACTATGTATGTATATATACTTCTTGCACGTTATTAATTAACTAGATGCATTGATATGTTATGTTATTATAATGTATATAACAGTAGAAATAACATTATATTATTTGAATTTATCAGGCCATTATCTGTTTTATTAAATGTTATATTGTTTTTTCGAATAGACTTGTCATCCTATTGTTGGTTTAAATTTTCTAAGCCGTAAAATTAAGAACTATGCTCTGGAGATATTTCAAACGAAATGTAGTGTTGTCTGTATAAAAATACTGGAATAAACAAAAGCCTAGAATACCTTCTTTACTAAACATCATAAAAAAATTCGTTGCTTTGATTACTAGCGGTCAGACCGCAATAAATTAAAAAGGGAAAATAAACGAAATTGTTTCGATAAACTATTGAATTTGATAATAAATCATTGTTGATTTATTGTCTAATTCAATTATTTATCGAAAGGGGTTGCGGAAAATGGCGTTCCCAAACTTATCATAACTTTAAAAATTATTTGAATTTTATACGTATACCACCAAGGCGCCGCAGCTGTACTGCCATTCGCTAACTAAAAAGTCGTTAATCCATATGCGTTCCATATCACTAAACATCCTTTTAGTTAGACGACAGCAATGGAGGAAATCACGAGCCAAGCTAGCAATAAAATATTGGGTTTCCAGGTCAAACAAATCGTAATTACAGCCTGAAGCGAAGAGTATACGGAGATTCATTGTAGTGCCTCGGAAAGCACGTTAAACTCTGGTCCTGCGTCTGATCAGATCATCAGATAGATACTATAGATCAGTCAAAAACACAAGTGTACTCTTTATTCATCAGATCTAATGAATAGAGAGTACACTTGTGTTAACACATACAAATGTGTACTATAATAGGTATCTCCTGCACAAATAGTCTCTGTTAAGGTTGGCCATAGTGATTATGTTGTCTGGTGGTCTTTTTGTTATATGATTTCTAATACTTACTTTATAATATTGACACCATTTCAAACGAAGGAATTAATATGAATAAGTTTTATTAATCTAAGACGATACTTATAAAATAATAACGCAGTATCAATTCGTCTAGCGTCTAGACTCGATGTATTGATATTTTTTGTTATGATGTAGTTGCGTTTCTATTACGCCTATTTCGTTTAAGGTCTCAAACGTTATACGAATGAGTGTAATAGATATGTATATGCCTATTCTATTTAATACATTACGTGTATCTAAAATGTGTGGTTGTTTGTCCGGTTCAATATAATGAGCTGTCTGTGCACTATTAATAATCCTCTTAATTCTGGCACAGACTTGGTGATGGTTGGTTTTATTCATAAATTGATTAAAGATGATATGTTGATAAAATATATACAGTACTAACGAGTTCGGTAAATTTTAATATAAAAATATCAGAAGTCAATAAAAAAGCAGTATAATTTTTTTTAAGCTCAGATATGTGGTATATGGATATACAACATACGAGCCAACTCGACTGTGCATGGCCGGGCTAATATAAATCGCGTGTAAAGCTAGTAGAAAATGAATTCAATCGACATATTATATACGAGAGTTTGCTTTCAATTAAAGAGACATACGAGGTTCTTTGCTGATGTGGGGAATCGCATAACAAATACTCAATAGGACTTGCGACTAGAGCCCGAAGTCAGGCCCGCACGATGAGCAGTTATTGCAAAGAAATTTCATTAGACAAATGTGACAAGCTAGATATTGATCACTCAGTTTTTTATATAAAACATTAATTACCAGATAAAGTAGCAATTTTCATATAAGATATAACAATTCAAACGCAATTTCTTATGAAAATATAAGAGGTACATTTTGTTTTATTGCACAATAACTAGAGTTTTTGATTTATCGTTGAAGAGCCCTTAACATGTTGCCTAGGGGGAGAAAATTGGTTTTATGATTCAAGCCGTGGCGGATGGACGAGGAAATGATGTAGACATCCTTTACCAATCCAACAAAAACACAAGTAGGTATACCATTATTTGTCCGTAAAAGAATATACTGCTTGTTTACTAAGTAATTACATTTGATTTCACATCACACTGTCTATAATTTTATTCTATGAATGTACAGCACTGAGTTTTTATAGTATTAACTTGAATTATTTTTCTTTATATCTTTGTATAATGTGGATCACACAAATGTTTGTCGCATTTGGATAGAATCTACAATACTTAAACCACATTGTGCAGTTCAATATATCTTATCTTTTATTGATACTCAGTATTAATTTTACGATGTTGAAGTAAGATTTATAATATAGTTTTCAAAAGATATTTTATTTTGTTCAATAAACAGACGAATTAACTTTTGCTATAAAAACTTTTACACTCTTTATTCGAATGTAGTAAAATTTAAATTATACATTTTGTTTTAGTGCCTTTTATTTTTATTTGTTTCTTTACGTTCAATACCATAGCATCTCATCATAGTATGAGAAGATTTTGTGAAAGTCAACAAATATATCTGATTCATCAAACTTAGTTCAGTTTGTTGAACTACGTTCGCTTTCGTCTTTACCAAGAATAAAGTGCAACGATCCCTTTCACGACTCATGCTAATTTAAAATCTGATATGTTAGCCGTTAACAGGGTCTGTGTACCCGTATCGTAGTAAGTACCGTCACCCTGATCGAGTTAGTTGATCGTATGTCAATAACTTCACAACTTTGTTAGAAACTTTTAATAGATCCGCTCGGTGGTTTGCCTACCCTCAAACAATGGACTTTAACCAGACCTTCAAACATTCCTACTCGGAGCTCAACATATTGGCCTGTAACAAAGAATTATTAAGACAAGAATCTATTCTTCTGGTATTGTTTAACCAAGTTACTCGGGTATGTTTTATCGGATTATACCATCAATAACGGATATACAAGATATAAGTTTTTCACGTGTGTAGGTTATAAAGGGTTGTATGTATAAATGTTATTTATTTAGGATTAGAGATTATTACTATTGTGAACGAATATATATACTATTTTCTGTAAACTTCCCTTTGATCCAGTAGGCGCTACATTGAAATCAAAAGGTAATTAACTTATACAAGTCGTTGGAATTTAAATATTATTTTACCACCCTTGTTCATACTTAATTATTTAATACTTAGTAATTCTAGACAAAGAAGGTAATTATGTACCTTTGTGGATCATCTACGATCGTGAGTGATGCAGATGGCAAGTGATCGATCTCAAATAGCGATACTACGTTTATTATTCACGGTGGGTCTCGGTATCCGATACATGACTATACCTCTTCTTATACATATATTGCGTTCGGATAACGTCCCTACACAATACGTTCGAGGGGAAACATGATCGGTATAAAGGAAAGGGCATACGATGTCGGCGACTGTCACAGAAGTATGTCCCTTTCACCCTTTGTATATAAAAGCACAACTAAGTATCTACTTACACATCATTATATAATAATAGATATCGGCATAATATTTTGTTTAACAAAGGACGATGAAGAAACCTATCATTATATATATTGAAGATTTCTTAAAGCATTTGATTTTCTTTTGCACAACTTTTGTCTTTGAAGTCATCGTCAAGCATCATATTTTCTCGCTGTCACTTGTCGTGGCAGGTTAGAGAGCCTCAGCCGTGGTACTCAAGATACGATAAAGCGTGACGTTTCAAGCGAGGGAACTTATGCAATCGTACGTCAAAACTGGTATGACTTGTTGAGTTATCTAAATAATTAAGCAACGATCATTTATATCTTTATTGCGTACATAGTTAACAGTAAATAACATTGGCATTCTAATACGATATTGCTCTGAGCTCATGGGAAATCGACTGGCAATATGCATTGTCAAGTTCTTTGCTATATGTATTAACACAACATGAAGTTTGAAGGCTGGGGCTTATTTCCCCTGTTGTTTCGTTCATGTTTTATACAAGCCCTTGACGCCAGTTTATATTGACCGTTATCTAAAAGAGCTTGTTTCAACTCAAGTACCTATCACCTGTAGTATTAATGCTAGGGACACATGAGTGAGAAAGATGGGTCACTTTAGTATATTTCTACAAAGAGTTTAGGTAGATCTTATTTAAGTAAATAACGACTTCGTGTTTTGATATACAGCCTTAAATAAACGGATATACGCGCAAGACCGTTCCGAGTTTATTGAATATCTTTGCCTCTTGAAAGAATTGCTACAATCAAATCCAAGTTAATTAAATTTAGTTATACTGAGAAATGAATTTGAAACCAGGAATCGCTGCATTTGATTTGCGATTTATTCAGATATAAATTTATGGAGAATATTGTGGAGCATGAAAATGTTCAATCACTAACAAGGTGTCTGTTATTTAGCGACCATCTTCTAATCCTAAAATACTTTTAAAGGACTCTCTGACATTTGATTTTATTTCGAGTGAGAAAATGTAAAGCAAAGATTAAAATATTTTTTTATAGAACAATGGCTGTAATTATTTATGTTTTCCGATCCCCAAACAGGTTTTTTGAAAGTTATTGCTTATTTTTGTTGAGTTTTAGCCATTTAGCAACCGTTGAGCAATTTATCACAGTGATTTTAACACTGTTGTAAAGTATTGGCTTTATCAACAAAATCTGTCTGCAGATATTTACAATACCTAGGTACCTATTTTATACAAATGGAGATTACAAATTTATGGAGGTATCAATTTATATGATAATGTACATATCTACAATGTTTATTTGGGTATCACAATTAGACGAGGTAAACAATTTAATCAACTAATCTTTTTATATCATGGTCAATGTTACTTCAATGAATAGCGTTACTTGTGTTGCTAATATATCCGTATAGTAACAAAAACGTTTCACAGAAAAATTTGTACAACAGATTACTTGAATGGTATACTCTAGCGCAGAACCTCTAATAACCTTTACACTATCAACCTTGAACTAGTATTAGCTATATCGATCGGCGATTACTAGTCAGGTAGGCTGTACTTCGGAAAGCTTTTTAGAAGTTCCGTAATATGTATGCACATTATACACTCACGTTTGTTTCTCGTCGGCCTGGACTAGCATTTTTGTATGCACATTATGTGTTCACATTTAAATATAGTGCATAATACGAATTGATCTTGAAACTGCTACTACTAAGTAATTTTGTAGAAATACCAGATTGAAAATATTATGGACATTTGGTTATGTTCGGTATGTCCATTTTCAATAAATGAATGCGTTATTTACTGTAGGCACTCAAACTTTATAGAGAACATAAAATATATTTTCTGTAAAAAGCAACATTCGACGTACCTAATTCCTGTGTCGCGGGGATGTTTCAAACATTCAAACGGACACAAAGGACACGCAGACTCAGAACAAGTATTTGTGGATCACATAATTTTTTGTCCCTACACAATATACTAACCATAGAAAGGTTACAGAAAATTATATATCCCCTATTTTTTATAAACAAATTGCGCGCACACACAACTGATATTTAAATTAACTTTTGCTTTCCCTGTATTCTATTAATAGCAAGGCAGAGCCTGCGCTGCACCCGTCCACGTGTTTCGATTACTGCTCACACGGTCAACTAGGCAACCTTGGCAAAGCTTTTCATCATCCCGGTGAGTTCTGCAGCTTTTATTTTATGAAAATATACTCCGAGTAAACGTTTCAAACGAACTTTTTTAGCCCTCTGATATTTCGTTCAGCGGTTTTGCCGACAGAGCTTTCACAAAATATACTTATCAACTCGTCATAAAAAGGGAATAGAAATGAGATAAGTAGACTGAGATTTAGATCTAGACGATTTAGGTACATTTGGATGCATGAATTATTTAGATACTTTTATAAGAAATTCGTGTATAATAAAGGTTTCAATTTTCGAAATCGTGGTATACACAAACGACATGAGAAAATTAATAAGAGAAAAGTCTTCAAATAAATATTTCATAATATTGTCTTATGTTTGTTTACGCGAATATTATACATTGAAATTAAAAACTTTATACGGATTTTGTCACGTTGTTTATTTTACTTTAAAACCCTTTTATTACATAATTTTGTAAACTCTTTGAACTTTACTACTATTTAAGCTATTTAATTTAATTAAAACTATTTATATTTAAGTTTACGTTTAACGTTTCGGTTGCTTTACAGAAGCCCTGTTCACGGGCATGGCTGCTGTAAAGCAACCGAAGTGTCGAGGCAATGTGTAAACTTAAAAATAAATAGATTTAATTAAATAAAATAGCTTAAATAGTAGTAAAGTTCAATAATAGTAGTGTTAGAGATTTCAAAATTATGTAATTAAAGTGTTTTAAAGTAAAATAAACAACGCGAGAAAATCCGTATAAAGTGTTTAATTTCAATAAATATTTCATTTATAAATCGGGTTGAAAGCGCACTGGATCAATTTAAGAAGTCATAGATGAAACACTCTTCTTAAATTGATTCCTATTGGGTTATATTTCACATTAAAAGATATTTCGTCAGTCTTTTTCATATCTTCGAATAACTATTCGAATTGATGGACAATTTTACGGATTCTTGTTGAAATTGTGGTTACAGAATTTACTGAAATATTGAGTTAAATTCCATCAAAGCCGACGCGACCTTTGAATCTTGCGGCATCAGGCACAGTTCAAAGGGCAGCTTTCAGCTCGTTTAATCAAATAGTACTGAAATGTAGAATTGATCTAATAGCGTCACTGAAAGTTTAAATTGATTCCATAGTATAGTGTACCGGATTTTGTGCGGCGAAAATGAGTTAAGATAAGCCTTTATTCGGCGACTTGTTAAACTTGTTGCTTTTGCTTTTAAAACATTTTTCATTAGGCTCGGGTTCCATCATTATTAATTTTTAAACGATCTCATGTTTTTGCAGAAAATGCGTTTTCATTCACAATTTTCGGTATACTGTTTCTGTAACTTTTGTTTCGATAGGTTTCTGTCTAATTTGATGCCTCAGGTAAAGCTGATATTACAAGGTCCAACCGTTGTCTAGGCCAAATTAAGATTATACATTATGTCAGCACTTTTGCGACTTCTGACTGCGTGTAACATCGCTATTAGAGGTTCGCATAACAAACTCTTAATGAAAGGTCGATATACTCTACTATAGTATGTCGGCAATGATGCTCCTCAGCAGTTAGTAATTATTAGGGTGACGACGTGCGCCGTTCGAGTTATAAATCGATAGAATACGCATGCGAGGAATCCTCTGCACCTCGGTCGTGTGTTAGTTATTAAGTACAGTTAAACACTGCAGTGAAGGTGAATGCAAATTACTATCATCTATTGTATACGCATATTGCACAGTACTAACAATTTATACAGACGTGGGTGGAAGGATACGCTACGTATGGTTGCGAACATCCAATCCTTTTAATGCTATTATGTTATTGATGGGTCCAATAGGAATGGTTTTTCGTTTGTTGTTATATACAATGCGTTTAATTTGTGAACATGATTTTTTATCCAATATGAGATTTGTAGAAAAATCATTACAAAAATATGTTAATGTAGAAGTTTTTGCTTATATTATGTTTAATGCGCTAAAGGTATATTGTAAAGATATAAAACATATCTCATAGCTGCGTCACAGAAGGCTATTGAACAAAATGTATTATGGAAAGCACTCCGTCTGATGCATACTCCATGCTTTTTGACTAATTAAAGGACGCGAGCCTAATGGATCCATATGCAAATTGAGTGTTTAATGTAATTTTATTATCGTCATACTCATATGAACACAGCAATGCACAGATTTATATATACATATACAAATAAGTAGAGATTATGGTTGACACCGCGAAGGGACGGCACGGTCCCAAGGGAGTTTTTGGATAGTCAGCGCGCAATTAATCTAAACATAAAACATGATGACTGCGCCGACCGAGAGCGGGGATCTCGATGAAAATTCTCATTAAGGCTTACGCGTGCCTTGTACCTATTACAAGTGTTCTATTACTTCGTGTTATTGCGTATAAGAAATAATGAGAAGTACCTACTTTAACAAAAAATAATAACTTTTGACGTAGAAGAAGCAATAAGATTTATAGCACGTTCACTCTCGTTGACAAAGGTGCGTGACGTAAGAAAAAATTGATATGCAAGTTTTTAGTATATGACCATGTGAGTGGCTTGTGTCATAGAACACGAGGAACTGGTTGCTACTGATAATAGAATTTTGTCTTTGACGTGTGAAACCGACCTTGTTACGTTAAAAGGTTGATCAAATACGTATTTCTTTTAAGGTAAGATATAATTCGTCTAGCTTCGAAGTGACGTAGATAGAGTCAATCCATCTTTTATGGATTTAAAGGTCAGTACGTAGAAATATAATAAAAGTACCGGCATTATATTTAGTATTTGTGGCAAAGAAATGTTGGATGAAAGATTACGAATGTTACTTACGCATCGCGGCGGGTGCGCTCGTCCCAGAATTTATCCCAGAAAGTGGATCTGTTTTTGATTCTGAGCACGCTAGTGCTGAGCGTGCGCGGCAGCGTGCCGCCGCTGCTGCTGCCCGACACGCCGGTGGACATGCTGTGCTCGGACGCCGAGCTCTTCGCGATGAACGCGGCGCTCCCGCCCCCGGCACCCAGCCGTTCCGACTGAGACCCTGACCGCTGCATCACGCTCTGTGTCTCCTGCCACCACTGACTCACTACATACCACGCCGACACTCACGTACGTCGCTCGCTTTACACCGGCGGGCCTGTCGTCATTATCGTCACGCCTGATCCTCTCCTACGCTGTCCGCTACTAATTACTGTTGTTATTGTTCGCTCGCGGTAAGACGACACGCTATCTCCTATTTATATAAGCACTCGGTGTCACTACTATACAATGTCAACACAAAAATAACAAGTTTTACAAGCTAATCTTTTACTAGATTGAGCATTCTGTCACTTCGACATACATATGTTTAGATAGCTTTATCTCACTCGGACCGCTAGGTTATTTGTGTTCTGTGCACTCAAATATCCGTATCGAGAACAAAATATAAGTGAAACTTCTGTTTTACAACTTCAATCTTATGAAAATATTGCAGCGAGCTCGTAATCTCATACGAATCAATTTAATTGATTCGTATGAGTCCTCAAAATTAAATTTATTCATAAAAGTTAGGCTTCATCCTTGGCACCAATTAATAAACACAGCTGTAGTAGTCGGAGCATTGCGTACTGTACACGGGCGACCAGGCCAACCTGTCAGATCAGTGAACGACCTCGACAATGTCCAACCGTTCAACCGCAAATCTCAAACACTCTAGTAAATATAAGCACGTTATGTTTTTGTCGGAAAATATCAGTTTCTTTTTAGAGTTCACTTCGCGATAAAATAGCACCGGTGCTTTAAGTCACATAATAGTTGGGGTTTGAGTTAAAGTGGGGGTTTAGACGGCAGAACAAGAGTGGGTGCATCGCGTGTCGCTGGGCATGGAAGGTGGCGTGTCGCCGGCAGCCCGCGCGGACTATCAATGGAGGCGCGAGGCGCAGCGGCGGGCGGCGCGTCCCACTCGCTCGCCCGACGCCCGGCCGCCGCCGACAGCGCGCGATGCCGCCCGAGGATAAATTTGGCGCTAATGGCAACTGGCGACGGTGGGCGCCGGTAATCAATGTTCGCCGTGGAAATCGAGGGCCAGTAAGAGTATTATCAATATCAAAGAGAAATCAGATATAGGTGCGTAGTTGGTATGCCATGAAGTTGAAAGATATCATGCACAGGCTATAGAAATGGCCGGGCCGTGCACGCCGCGCTCTCGTATCGATTATTCTATATCCAAGGTGTGAGTCTCTTCAAGTTGACTCTGTAACATGTCAAGAACCGGCTTATTTTTAAAATATTTATTGTTGCTTCAACTAGTTAACCAATGCTATTAAGTGAATTTTAGATAATGTGCTTATTTGTATAAATTCTTTTGAAAGAGTTTTGAGAGTCTTCATTTGTTTTCTTTGATTTAAAAGTAATATTGTATCACCTACTCAACGTTAAATGTTACTAAAAGATGAAATTGCAAATAGACAGTAAAATTATAATAATATATAAATTATAATAGACAGTAATAACAAGAGATATCCCACTGTATTAAATGTAAAAATAAACATCTATTGTGTAACAGAAAGGTTTTTTGAAATCTTTCAAACTGGAATCTATTCTAAATCCATTCTATTTGGACAACCCACTGGGTATACTTCGATACTTCGGTTGTGTTCAAACATTATAATAAACTAGTAGTAGGCCACAGAGGTATCAAATGCTGAAGTTTGTTTAGTTATTTTACTACGAAAATAAATCGATCAGTATTTAATTAAATTAATTTGCAAACATGTTTCAAACACATAGTTTTCATTATTCAAACTCTTTTGTAGATTACACTTTTTATTCGTAAGTAAGTAATTAAATCGGATCGAGACGTTTCTTAATCTACTCTTGATTTAGTAGTTCGTCATACATATCGTATTTGGCTTTAGAAGATTCGGGATCGTTAAACAGTTTTTAACGATGTCCAATTAAGTTAAATTAGGGCGTTGTCAATCTAGTATTTCGAGCCGCGATTAATTACGTCAGTATTGGAATAACGATTTGTCAAACGTCTACTAATGAGATTATATTCAACGTTACACATATCAAATCTGCAAATGGTATAGAACATTATTTTGAAATCACTTTGTACTTATATTTTCTTGCACTAGTTAAGTTTAATATGAATAGCATGTCTACCTAACTACGGGAGTTATTCGAAATATCCAAGGGAAAATTGTTCCTAATCTCAAATCCATTTATCCATGCAATAAGCAAAGTAGCTTCGGCTTTCATATTGATCTCTCCTGTTGATTTGCGTAAAGTAATTTCTCGAAAATAGGACACGGTGTCTGAAACAGAAGGCGAATCCAATAAAATTCGCGGCGTGTGAATCAGCTTAATTTGATTTGTTGGTTTTCAGACATCGTGATACGGGGAGGCCATCAAGCATAGACAATTATCCAAAATTAAATGATAACGGTCTAGATTATACGTTTTGTTGACCTAACCCAATTTTCAAACTGGTTGCTTTGCCCTCGACTTCTTTTATGCGTTATACTATATTACGTAAAAAGGCCTCATACGTTTTATTTTTAAATTTTGTAGACGACGAAGATATTCAAGATTCTTCGATTTGTTAAAGAAATCGAAGTATCTTGAAATTTGTTAGATAAAGGCTATAGAAAAAGGTTGGTAGTATCGAGTCCCTTGTGGTAGACATGTCTTCTCCAATTTTTACTTATAGCAAATTTATTAAGGGCAGCTGAAGATTCAATCACAATTTCCTTTAAAGCAGGTTATAGCAAATTCAATGAATATATTGCAATTTTAGAGTTCTTAATTCGTAGAAGCGTGGCAGGTTCGACATTTGATAATAGGTTTTTAACGTTGTATCTTTAATTTGTTTAAAATATATTTTAAGCATGCGTTGTTTTGTGATCAGTGATATTTTGATTACACAATGAGGCGAATAAATATAAGAGTAGTTGCGCATAAATATATCAAACTGAATGCATTTTAGCGTCTTAGGTACCATGTTTAAACTAATTTATTGACAATAGCCAAAGGTATTAATGGACTGATCATCAAAGACATAAACAAAAATTTTCATAGGTACATAAAATTTAGCACAGAAACGAAACCTCGAAACACAATATTATATGGAGTAGTAAGTACAAACACTACAACTTCGCTACGATACACACCGGCAACGAAAGCTCTAAAACACAATGAAAGCGAGAATGGAGAGCAAGCCAAGAAAACTGAGACAGTTTATAAAGCGGTGTCACAGTGGTGCTACATACGTGCGTAGGTAAATATACGTACGCTCTGTCCAGTTGTGCCGCCTCGGCCTCCTTGAATCTGCAAGCAATTAAAAAATAAGGAAAAGAAAGAAAGAACGAAGATATCAGAGGACACATATTGTTATGCCACCTAAGCGGGTCAGGTCGCGGTTACAAGTATGCGGGGTTCAGCATCACACCAAATTGTGCTAGAATAGTGTAGTGAGAGGCTCTGTAGAGGTGATAGTAATAGCATGAAATGTTCGTCTCCATACTGTTAGCGGTTGGTGCGTGACAGTATGGGCGACAGGCGACGCGGTCCAGGTCACAGAGTCATACGCGAATACGCATGCTATTACCAGTGTAGGCTGTTTGTGAGTAAGCTGGCTACTTGTTAGTTGGTCACAACATACAGTTTATAGTAATTTGTTATAGAGCTTACTTTTGATTGCGTCCGAAGACACGGCTTCGTTGTTTCGTATCTTTTCATGCAAATACATTAAGATCTTACCTACTGTCAACAGTATTTACTGATGCTGTGGATTGGTATACAGTATGTATAGAGATGCTTGTCAATTGTCGAATGATGGTATTTATCTAATGTAGATTTAATATCACGCATGATGAGGATATTTCAAGATAAAATAATACATACATATATGTACAACGTAGTATGGTCAAAGAGCTTAGAAAACGAAGGTAACGGGTAAAAAGTTATTATCGGATAAATAATTAGGAATCCAATGGGTGGATCGAGAAACAGATTATTTGAGTTCGAATACATATTATTATCGCTCTTTCTAATAGTAAAGGAAAATATCGTGAGAAAATCTGCATGTCTGAGAGTTCACCATAATGTTCTCGAAGGGGGCGTGGAGTCTGCCAAATTGCGTTTGCCCGGCGTGATGGCTATGGCCCAACTTTCTGACTAAGAAAGTAGCGCTGATATTAGCAACAGTTTCTAATCAGACTGATATTATTATTACATCGTTGAAGCTTCACTTTACTAAATCAAGTAGCAAGGATCGGATCGCAGTATTTGCCTAGCTAATATTTATATCAACATAATTCGGACTAAGTGGCAAGGCTAATTAATGCCTACACCTACAACCTACCGATCATAGCTTGTTAGACCAAATCACTACACTTTATCACTTTTTTTTATACAAAAGTTGCAAATTGTTATATTATAATTTGAATGCTATTGGTTTTATGTAATAAAATAAAAATATGTTTTTTTGAATATATTGATCAAAATGCGTTAGTGAAAATACTAAAATATGATATGAACGCATAAAATAAAATATTCACCAAGTTGTCTTTTTTCCTACTTTCAAAGGCAAGTTATGTAAAGTTGCAAATGTTATTAGTTGGAATAATTTCAAACTTACTATGTCTCCAAATTAGAGTAAAAACAATGTCTATGTACATATATGTATGTATGTGCTATGGCTAAAATCCTTTTAGTTCTATTACATTCACAACAGTCTTTATCAGCTGGAAATTTTACTAAAATGAATTAGTTTGAGTGACGCTGGATTTGTATAATTTCCCTATCAATGCAATATTAATGGGGACTGTTCCGAGTCAGATTAACATTTCATACGATCAGCTGTTCACCTTCTTCAATCATGACATGAAATTTCATATTAGGTAATAACAACGACACCACACATTGGCCGCCAGTTTTGTTAGGTAAACATATATAATTGGCTTCTCACCTTGTTTGCAAAGTGATTAAATCACGAAACAATATCTTATTAGTTCATTTAACTCAATTAGAACTGCAATATACGTCTCATTTATAAGTATTTAGACACATCTAAATATTTAGAATTCTCTTTAAAACAATTGATATGATTGGCTATAAACATTATGCTAGTAGAGTTTAATGTTTATAAGTGGTGGATATTTGTTTATAATCATATTTTCTAGGAGCTTATATTGATTTGTCTATTTAATGTAGATTTACAATGCACGCATAAATGTGATGAGACTAGATGAGATGAGAATATTCATAAATTAGATAAAGTTTGTAATTTGCAGATAGCTGTTTTGTATTCATGAAAGCTCGCTGTTCCATTGTATTGTTCTGATTCGGCGACTCTCGTTATCCACAATCTTACTGCGTAGACATTTCTTTTATGTAAATTATTATCACCACATATGTTCTCATAAAATGATCGGTTCCCAGGATTATAACATAAAACATTTTATTGTTTTCCCTCCGATATGGTCCCAAGAACGAAATATAAATATTTAATGTTGGTATTGAACATCAAACAGCTTAAAATAAACGGAGATGAAATATCTGGTATCTATGTATTCTGAAAGGACGTATTCGCTTAAAGAAGTAATTTAAGTTGCGCCGAATTTTGAATATAATTCCCTCCATCAATTTGTCAATCGAGCGGGAGTCCGCCCGATACGAAGGTATAATGAGTTCCCGCAGCCCCTTTGACATCGTTACAGTAAAGGTCGTACCTTTTAAGGTTTTTAATATTGCCGAAAGGGTAATGTGAGTCTATAAATTTAATCCTTAATAAAGTAAAAAACTCTCGACCCATTTCGTTCGCGCATCACTGACGAGCTCGGAATAGGGCCAACCACCACGGCGAAGTCACAATACATTGTTTGTGGCTATTGTAAAGCTCTTGCCGTTTGTATCAGAGTCACAAGAGCGCCAGAACAAATTATTATTAAAAATTGAATCCATCTGATGCCATTTCTCCACTAAACGAGAGAAACCTATGTAAAAATATTACTCTGCAAGTCCAATTTCACATTACGGGATATAATATATTACAGAGTCCAGTGTAGAGTTTAAGACGTGAGCGCCTTACTGGACGATCCCGTTAGGAGCACTCAATGCACGTCATTATGCAAAGAGATCGATATTGGGTGGACAAGTAATTTTACATGTGGAGCATGAAATCAGTTCATTTTCGTGATGTAAGGTAGAGCGATATAGTTTGAGGTGTTGCTTGTGTTTCTTTACAAACGAATCTTACCTTTCGCTGGCGATAGAGCTGTTCCTCGACATGGACTTTGGCGACATCTCGAAGTCGGAGTCTGAGCGGTAGAGGAAGGACTCGCGGCGCTGCGGCATGGCCTGCAGGACGAGCGCGGTGGACGGCGAGCCCCCCTCGAGGGGGGACCGCGCGCCCCCCGCGCCGCCCGCACCACCTCCGTTCTCCACATCGAAGCTGAAACAATACAACACGATGATTAATATAACGGACCATGTGAGGTACTCAATTGTTTTTAATCTCTGCATAGTGAGTACGTACATCAGCAGATAAGCTCAGATTAAACTAAGTACAACAAATCGTGTACATCAGTGGATACAATCGGCATTCGATATCACAGTTGACATGTTTAGCGAGCAAATTATTTATAGATATTTTTGGAAAAATATAAAAATTACCCTAAAAGCACCGGCATTTGTGAAATTAATGAACTGTAATAATTATCATTTATTATGACAACGATAATTGATAAATGAGCCTCAGATAATATTCATATCGTTTCACAGGAGTAACAAGTCACAACCACACTTATGGACGACATTTCAAGTATTGCGCAAATAACACAAAATATGTATTTATTTAACCTTTAATTAGTCGCGTGGGGTCCATTGGACCCCAAGCGAGTTAATTTGTATCAAATTTCCGTAAATATTAGAGAAAAGTCACCAAATACCATTGTGTTTTAGGGCTATAAAAAAAACTGCATAGAAATGAAAATAGTTTAATGTTATTACTAATCAGTCATACATTTATATGTAGTAATTAACAGCTTTTTATCAAATATATTAATTATCAAATTAAAATCTAACACAAAAAACAAAATCACAAATGAGTAACCAAATATGGAATAGGTACTCATATATGGAATATAAGCATAAATTATCATACCTATGATAAAAATAGACATAAATATCTATGAGATCAAATAAATTTAAATAAAATATTGTGGTAAATGAAACAAGTTGCTTAATTCACTTGCAAAAGTCACAGATCCAAGTATCAAACTCTGGATCAGCACAATCATAATGTGCCCAGAGCTCACACATTATGCACTTAATCCAGCTTTCTCCACTTTTATCCATAGAAAAAAGTCTTAGACAGAACATACATTCTGCATCAGCAGAGTCAGGCGATACTTGGTCCATCAACTTGTCATGTTCAATGCCTTCATCAAATTGGATAACGTCCTGTTCCTCAGAGAAATTTTTCCTCACAATCACTCTTATTTTTCTTTGTTCGTTTGTTTTTCTTCGCAGTTTTCTTCTTATTTATATTGGCTAATTTGCTTTCTTTTTCTTGTGTCTTCATATTTTTATTTACTAAATCATTTTTGTAGGGTGAAGATGTTACGACTGCTGCTACAGCAGCTTTTCTTTTTCTGTTTGATACTTTTCTTCGTTTCTTTGGCACTGAACTTATAGCATGCAGAGACACCAGACCTAAACTGCTGCGATTAAGCCCGGAAGTCGAGGGTTCAGGTTCAGGGAAAAAAAGGAGCAAGTACCTATAATGTGAATTATAAAGATCTAATTATGGAATATTCCATAAGTAGGCACGAAAGACTGTCCATATTTGGATTTTTATAGGTACTAGTTCAAACTCTTATTAATATTTTTTCAAGTTTCAGTCAATATTTTAATTATAGAAGGTCACAAACTGTTAAGGTAAATATAAAATCGATATACTCAATAATATAACACTTATGTATACATACATAATAACTGGTAATACTCATTTATTACATACCTTTAACATTTTCTGCGTGACAACTAAACAAAACACGCCTGCCACACGTGTAGCGTTCGCGCAACTGACACGATGGTGTGAGTGCGGTAGTAAAGCGACCGAATGAAATAGAAGATGGTCGTGTGTTGCGTTTCAAACTTATATTTTTGGAGAAATTAAGGTATTCCATATTGGGATACTATTCCCTATTTAGTGACTTTCCTCTACACGTACGCGACAGTAAGTTCTAATAGGTTCCTAGCTTACCCGCCCCTCACGTGCTGTACGGAGGTGTTTGGAGTCCAAGGGACCTCGCGTGAGTAATAGCGTAGTAAAATTTTGGTAAGCTATGGTTGACGCTGAAACAGCATACCTATAAACATTTGAGATGTATGTAGGTACTCAGCCAGACAGTCTGTATAAACAACCAAAGACACAGTTAGCACCGTGAACAGGCTTGTCGAACCAATCAAAGGTACCGAAGTAATCGATAACTGGTATGCTAGTATTCTTCTCGCAAAAGATTTATTACAACATAAGCTTTCTTTGGTTGATACATTACGAAAACATAAGAAGGAAATTCTATCACAATTTTTACCTCATAAGGTAACTGAAGTGCATTCGTCAAAATTTGGTTTTTGTAAGGAACTGACTCTGGTTTGATATGTTCAGTTCAGTTTTATGATACAGCTATATGTGAAGATGATCAGAAAAAGCCGGAAATAACAGAATTTTACAATAAAACCAAGGGCGGTGTTGACACCAACGACAAATTGTGTGCAAATTATACCTAATATTGCGCGGCGAACTAAAATATGGCCCATAGTAATTTAATTTTATATTTTCAATGTAGCAGCAATAATTGCGTATGTTATTAATTATAACATAAATAATATCAATTAAATAAGAAGGGAATTTTCGGAAAAACAGAACTTGTAAAAGCTTTTAAAATAAAGGTAGCTGAAATTACTACCCTGCCGCGGCCCTTGAAAAGACGTCTTCAAAATGACATCGAACCTTCTACTTCTGGAAGCAGTTCAAGTGGTTCCAAAGGCCGTTGTCATCTATGTGCCAGGTCTATTGATAGAAAAACAAAAACCAAACGTGGTAAATGCAACAAATTTATGTGTAATGAAAACCTTACAAAAGTTTGTGATTTATATGCATAATAATTTTGACTGCTTTGTTAATTTAGATGTTTTTCTTGAAGTTCCTATATAAAATGAATACGTCGATTAACTTTATTTATTTCTTTTACGAAAATAAGCCCTGGGGACTGGACGGACCCCACGCAAATAATAATGTGAGTATTTAGGCGCGACTAGCTAAAGGTTAAAGACCAGTGATATCAAATGATAAGTGTTACGTCGTTAATTCCTTTTATCATGGAAATATGATAAAAGGAAGTAAGTATACGAAGATATTTGATAGATAAATATTTATGCTATTTACGTGTAGTAGAATATTTTCTAATCGTACAACGTTAGGCAAGTACGTCATTTGTATTCCTACGTAATAGTCATAATATTTTGTAAACTTTCTCATTCGTGTGCATATAAAAACTCACGCTTTTTTTGCATACCTACGTCAACTTTTAAAGGTAACTGACGTTCTAGGGATCTAGCCCTGCATTGCATAGTACTTTAATATATACAATTATAACGGATACAGGCTTAGAATAATAATTTGTAGATTACAGAAATAATTGCCCCGTTTGGGCTTCGAATCCACAACACTCCTCGAACTCACTCTTCGAATCGCAAATTTTCAATAGGCACCTACTCAAGCTTTAAGGAGAAGTATTATAAATATATCAGCGTTCTTCACTGCTTCCACCATACAATATAGTAGTAGCTTATTTTTTTTACATACTAATGGAACTATATTCTCTCTATTGGCTTTGTCGATAAAAACACAAATATATACATATAACCACTACCCATAATTATCTTTCCTTTACGTCAAATAAAATTCTTGTTCTATGAAATATTTGTACGCTTTGGAAAAGTGACATCTAGAGGAAAATTCCTACAACTGCGCCACAGAGACTTAGTCAGGTACTGCGGCTAGGTAGTGTATATTGCGACCGCTAGAGGTCTCTGTAAAATTTGATTAGATGTTATAATAAGCGATTTTGCTGTTTTCAAGTAAAATATAAGAATATTTGGTTTAAAATTCACAAACATTTGTATATTAGGAAGAGAAAAGGATATATTATTCCATTAACGACAGTTATATATAAAAGTAATATCAGTTTATGTTATGTGCGCTTCCTATTTAACAGTTAACCGCCTCAAGAGTATGTTTTCCGACCTTTGAAAATCAGTACATTGTAAATATAAAATGATAAAAAGGTCCTCAAACTAATATGTACGCCTGCAAACATACCCACCTATATTAATTCATTATCATTGATTTTATACACCATTTGATACAGAACATTTAACAATAAACCACCAGTATGGGCATACTTATAAAATTCTAGTAGCAGCAGCACGTAGTCTGTAACTATGCCTGTTCCGTATATCTGATAAGACAAAGAAATAAATTATATTTATAATCCACACTTACGTCCTTGAAGAGATAGGCAGAGGTGTTTTTCCACATTTCGCCAGTTAAGGTTTTAGGTGCCGCATAATAGGGACGTGTTTATAACCATTTAGTGATAATTTATTAACGGAAAATCTCAATAACACTTTGCCTAAGCCAAACCCGAGAGCTTATACGCAACAATTGCATATATCAGTCTAAAGACCACATTTTAAATGGTATATTAGTATGGGCATTATATTATCTGTGGTATGGGTATAATCTAGCCTTTGCCTATATACGGTCTATTCTCTATTTCTATTATTATTCTGCCTAATATCATGACCTGTTTGCATTTAGATTTATTACATGACCTGTTGGTATTTTATTGCACAAAATATTATAGCTATGACAATATTGTTTGTAGACATAGGTATATTACACAGACATATATATCTATATCTATAGTAGAACACTAGCCTACCTAAGTGGAGATGACTTCTGCTTTATCATACACAGAAATCATATTATTAGTTACAGTTACCAACAAATATTACAAAACATTTAATCAAAATATTCATTATTATGTATTACCTAATTGCTTGTAGGTAACCAATAGATTAGAATTTATTTTATAGTAGGTTTATATTTTACAAAATTAGTTTCCATGTATTATAATTTATTAACCACATCAGTGCTGAGCTGTGTTTTCCTTTGAAAGATGAGAGGAAAAGTATTGATCATAAATTCTTATTACGCTGATTAACCGCTATGTGATATATTTCATACAAAGTCCAATGTTTGCAAAAAACCATTATAGAGCCTTACAGCAGCAGGATTATCAAATGTTTTCTCCACTGTTTAGTAAGTGTCAACTTAGACTTAGAGACCTGACCACTAAAAATAAAACAATAACTTGAAACTACCAGATATAGTAGTGTAAATATATTGCTGTGTTTTCTATGTATTATTAAAATAACAAGGATATCCTCTAAATAAGTCTTTTTATTTGAATGAGGAAAATATAAGGAAATTGTTATTTGGTTTTCACTATGGACATTGTATATTGTATTTAATAGTAACTATTTGTGGTTTAGACGTAGGTGTAAAAACCTCAGGAGAAGCAATAATTACAGTATTTGTTGTACAGCTGACTAAATTCGTAAAATATACTTAGAAATATACATATGTATATAATATTCAATCGTTGTAGGTAGATATAAAAGTATAAGAAATTGTATACTAATTTAATGTGAACTGAGCTTTTATTTGTAAATAAAATTGATGTTAAATATCAAAGGAATAATTAAAGGATTTTTAATTACTAGACTATGGTCTTCTGGTCCCTTCTCATACTCAGAACCGGCCCGTTGTTAGCAGTGAAACAGTTATTATTACTATATAAATAAAATAATACTTATTGATTAAAATAATTAATGGTCATTCATTACAATTTCAGTCCTGTTTGTAAATTGTTCAACTGTTGTAAATTGGTGTCCTCTGAAAATTAGCGGTATTAAACTATGGCTGCAAACTTGCTGGCAAAAGGGTTAAAATAATTTTAATAATTTTTTGGTTATGGCTGTTTGTAACGTTTACCAGCCACAAATCACACTTGCGATGTCACTCTATTTTGCGGCAAATAAACATAAATTGAAAGACTAAAAGTGATTTTATTTTAATTATTATTACTAAAATAAAAATAAATTTAGAATTAATGGTATATATTTAACACTTGTGATTGTATACATACATATATACAAGTGGCTTCCACCATAAACAAAATCTTACACTGTATATAAACTATATGCACCGAGATGAAAGGCCGAAGGCACACACCACTGGCCTTTGGGATCACAATATATACTCATTTAAAGGGATGAAAGACGATATCTTGGGGAACATTGCACGTCCATATATTCTCAATATTACACTTTCAGGTGAGTGCAGGCCACTGCAATCTACTAGGTTTGTATGGTCGCCGATTGAGCCCTTTAAAGTTGTGAGTAATATAATTATCCGTAGTCCGGTTGACCGGACAACTGAACTGTACTACGGTTAATAAATCGTCTCAGGCATACAAACAGAATTTAGTTAATAAAAACTAGATGTTAATACGATTTTATTTATATTAGTAGATTTTTGGACAGAAGTTAACTTGTGATAGGTTTCATATACATATGTATATCATGTTTATTGTAATTGGAATTGTGAAGATTCAGAGCGATTCACAGTCAATATTCTATTGTTATATTGCATGTTCTTTTATGCAATTGGTTTTGTTTTTTATAAATATCATGTCTGTGGACATCTTTCGGTTGAGATGATGATAAATAGGGCGAAACCATTGTGAAAATATTTACACATATATTAAAAAAATACCTATATATTATGTTTTATATTCAAAATGACCCAAAAACTAAAACTACTAAAACAATAATATTAATATTAAAGAACAATTTGTTGTATTTAACGTGTTTTAATAGTTGATAACCTGGTCCTGATGTCAAATAATGCTAAAGTTTTATGAAATATTAAATTATGGTAATGAAATTATATGCAACAAAAGTTAGGTATTGTTGTTCGAAAGAAACTTTACCCAGATTTGAAGTAAAAAGGTTTGTCTCTTATTTAAAAGACGTAATCGACGTAGGATAGATGCTGATAGATGGGTTCGCATATGTCTATCGTACATAATCAATAATTTATAATTTTTATAATCAATAATTTTTAATAAAAAAAAGGAGATATATACCTACATGTAGAGATATTTATTCTAATTCTCAAAAGGTTACGCAGAGGCTGCGGTAATCCAAATGTTATGATACTGACACCTTATTTTAACCCCTGACACAAATATAGGGCGGTTTATATGTATAAGTTTAACATGTGTTTCTGTTTGTGGCTTCGTAGCTTTCAAATGTTCGAGCCGATTTTGATTTAGTTCTTTTTATTTGGAAGTGACTTGAGTGAGTAGGTATCATAGCTAAAACAGCTATATGATGATTGGAGAAAATCTGATTAATTTGATGAAAGGATGTGAGAAACTTCCACAGGTCTGATCGATACAAAATTGAATATCCTGTTACTTCAATGTTATTACAAGAAGATGGTAAACTTGACCTGATATGCTTGCAACATTATTTGTACCGTGATCAACTAAATTATACATACATATTATTAAAGGATTTTTTTGTCGGTGAGGGTTTTAATTTTAATTTAGTTGTTATCTATGCCTTTGTCCCTAATTTCTATCGGTTACTTGTGTTTAATATTTTTTATCCTAATCTTTATGTCGGTGGTTTAGGAGGGAGCACAGTTAACTTGCATCTGGCAGTTCTCAAAAACTCTTTGGTGAAGGCAGAAAATATTAGTCGTGTCTTATCTTACAATCAATAACGCTAGTCATGTACCAACGAAGATTTTGCGATCAACGTTCGTAAGTTAGAGTGCAATCTTTGATAACAAATAGTCATATCAGTGCAGACAGTCGGTAGGCAATAACACAAGATAGAAATATATAGAAATAATAGAAATGATAGCCAAGTTGTGACGTAAAAAATCACTAAATTTACACAATAATAACAAAGTATTACTTTCACCAAATCCAGTAGACTACAAAGTATTTTTGTTAAATATGGTGTGCTTTTTAAAAGTTATATGTTCATAATTATAGTATACATACATACATACATAGATTCACACCTGTTTTCCAGAGGGGTAGGTAGAGCCATTTGCTACGATCCTGACACACTTCTCTGGCTTCATTCACTTTCATAACATTCTTCATACATGCTCGCCGGTTTAAGGTGCTCTTAACCTGGCCTTTATCCAGAACATCTCCGATCTGATCAAGAAACGTTCGTCTAGGTCTTCCCCTTGCGACTGTTCCATTCACACTAGCCTTATAAACTTTCTTAGTCAGTCTTATCTCGTCCATTCTTTCTATATGCCCAAACCAGCTTAACATACCCTTTTCTATTCTCGTCACTATATCCACTTTTATGCCGCATCTGTCTCTAATCACACTATTCCTTATTCTATCTTTCAGAGTCACACCACATATATTTCTCAGCGCTCTCATTTCTACAGCATTTATTCTGCTCTCATGCTTCTTTTGCCATACCCAACTTTCACTTCCATGCATAAGTGTAGGCACTAATAGTCCTCTATGAACAGCCAAACGTGCCTTTTCGGATACATTTCGACTGTTCATAAAAGCGCGTAGAGCGCCTTTCACTTTATTGCCAGCAATCGTTCTAATTTCAACATCTCCCTCATGTGTGCCATCCCTTGTAAGCAAAGTATCCAAATATACAAATTCTTTCACTTGCTCCACTTGTGCTCCATCAATCATAATATTGCACATCGTCATGCACTTCTCCTTTTCAAATACCATTACTTTTGTCTTGCTTACGTTCATTTTCATTCCTTTACTCTCAAAAGCACCATGCATAACAATTACCATTGCCTGCATCTCTTCTGCCGATGACGCAAGTTATTATATCATACTTATAATATTTTGCAGCCTTTTTCATGTAAACAGCACAGATGGCATATTGGTTTAAGTGATCGCCTCACCACTAAAACTGCGCCAGGGTGTTGTGGGTTGGATATTCACACGGAACTAAAATTTGTGTTATCGACAAATAGTTGTTTCGAGTCTGAAAGTTCTTTGTGTTAGTTGTTTGAACGTTTGTAAAATCTCCGCGACTCAGGATTTATTACTAGTGCGGGCATTGTCTTTAAAACTAAAAAATAAATATATAGAAAGCTAAAGGTTAAGAGGGTGCCACATGCTATGACACTATAGTATGCCGCGTTTTAGTTACATTCTCTATTAAAAATGTATACTAATATGATAAAGAGGGAAGATTTAATTTTTTGTTAGTGTGTTTGTTTGTAAGGATTTTACTGGAAATCTAAGCAAACGATTTTAAAAATTCTTACACCATTAGAATGCTATATCATCACCGCGTGTCATAGGCTATATTTTAGTTAAAAAGTATTGTTACTAACATAACCTAACCTAACCAAATTTTACGCGAGCGAAGCCGCAAGAAAATATTAAGTATATTTTATCACGAGAAAAGTAAAACTAATCAATATACAGATATTAGAGTAGCCTATAGCTTGCCTACGTCTAAGAATAAATGGCAAATATAAATTGTAGAATGTTATTTTGAAGAAAACATTACACTTTGTAAAGTCGTCGTGGGGGTGTGGCGTATGAGTAAAACCCTATAATGCGATTATCCACCATAGCGGTATTTGGGGATTGCTCATACGTGAACTACCTACTTATTTAGGGATGTGTCTAATATGGATAATCGTATCCCTAAATACGATTATCTACCGTAATCTTATTTGAGGATAATTGTATTATTGTTGAATCTGTATTGGAGCGAAGTACGTATAAATAATTCTTAAATTAAAACGCATTGGTTAGATTTTAATAAAGTTTGTTACGGTACTGCAATTATTTAGTAGATTCATGTAAAGGTATAATAATCTATAAGATGCACACATATGTAGGGCATAACGTAGGTAGAACAATTGTTGTTCAAAACATTATATCACAGACAACTTATTTTCTATAAGAACTTAAAATTAAACATGCCGATGAACTTAAAAATTAAAACATAACAGATTCGATATATAAAAATTGATTAAAAAACATTGCTTTAATACACCGTAATAGAATCCAAGTGTAGTAGTTTAATTTTATATAACATTCGCGTAAACTTAAGACAATATTATTGTCAAGATTGTCTTGTGTTATACCTGCCAGTAGTCCGTCTCCTGACGGACACCGGTGCCCTCCTTAAAGGTCTCCTGGCAGCTCCTCGTGCACTCCATCGCCGCGGCGCCTCACTCCACCTAACACATTGCCTATCAGTCAGAATCGACCACCACTAGCTTCCATATCAAACTTCTACTATCCCCGGTGTAATATTCGATACCAGATTAATCTCAAGTGGGTGTTATCGCTAAATTCCAGGAAAATTTCAGTGTCATATGATACAACTTATGGTTACAGTTTACCTTAGCATAATTATAGCAAATGTGTCGATATCAATTGCAAGAATAAATATTTTCAATTAGTGTATATCTCGCTTAAACCAGTATTTAACATTTAATATTTATAAAACGGTTTATATTAAAAATCGAATTTAAATTAAAAACATTATTTATTCATAAGTCAAAGTTCAGTCTTTCTTTGTAGTTAAGTCGATCTACGTATTAAAATTGGTGTAAGTGCACTTAAAAATGTAATATACATATGTATACCTAATTAAGAATAAATTTAATGAACTAAAGTCAATATTGGTTCTATCGAAATTGAGCTGTGCATTAAATCCTGAACGAATATACCTGCGTAAGTGCATTAATAATTGGAACGTCCAATTATAAAGTACAATTTATTTAATGAGCTTATAAACCATTTATGAAAATTAAGTAAAGCTTACACTTCAATCTGAATAAATAATATGGTGTAAGTGCATCAATAAATTTAATTTATAATGAGTATATCTAATTTGCATTTATCCAAATTCAGAATGCTTGATAAGCCTAAAATCTGACTCGTTTTATTAAAGGTCTTTTATCACAACATACCTTTAGTAAAACGAGTCTTAATTTGCTATAATATTTACTATTTGCTATGCTTTTGCTAGTCCCTATTCTCAATATTAGGTAATATTGAAATAAACTGTTGTTAAACGTGTATGCATATATTTGGTTTAAAAAGGCTACGTAAAGTGATATTCTGACGCTGTACTAGGGTTGTGGACCAATCATCTACCGCCTGACATTTTGATAGTTACCATTATAGATTTACTACGTTCGTTACATGTTTATCCCCGTACGTATTAATGGTGGAATATCCACACTCCTTACAAAGAGCGAGGTAATTTTGAACGTGGTGCTAAGTGGTATATTTTTAGGTACACTGATTTCCTTTTGAGTTTACGTACGGCTAATTGAACAGTATTTTTTTCCACCCGGTTTATGATATCGTCATTTTTAGTATACTCGCACTGGGCAGCCGGTTAACAAGATATTTATTTTTATATGGTAGCGATGATATTTTTATTCATTTCCTTAAGAGTGAACGCTAAGTGAAGCAAAATAACGCTTAATGGCAGTCCTAATAATTGAATTACTTCGGTATGGTAGATACTTCGGTATAAAAATATGAAGTATGTTACGAAAAGATACAAATACTTTTGGTATTGGAATTGGATGCTAAACATATATGTTGGTCTAGATTAATACATCTAGACCAACATACCTATATGTTTGGCAAGCATTTTAGTAATAAAGACTTCCTATAGTCAGTGTGTTGCATTCAGTTAACTAAAGCAAAACAATGTATACTCACCGTTTATAACACAAATAATATAGTCGAAAAAAGATTTCTACTGAATTTTCAATCAAAACCAGATAATGATAAGGATATATTTCAGTTACTTTCATAGTGTCATGTCCTATGGTATATTATTGTGGGGCAAGGCAGCTGATATCGAGACAATTTTTATTCTTCAAAAACGTGCAGTACGTAGCTTTTACAATTTAGGACGACGAGTTTCCCTGAACAATCGATTTAAAGAAATAGGCATACTTACTGTTGCGCCGCAATATATATTTGCTAACATTATGTTTATTAAACATAATATTCACTTATATAATAAGAATAGTGATATCCATAACGTAAACACTAGCAATAAACATAAGTTAGTAGGCCCATATCATCGTTTACATAAAGTTCACAATACATTTGCGGGACTCGATATACGTTTTCTTAATAAACTACCTATTAATATAACTAATTTACCATTGCTTAAATTTAAAAGCGCCGTTGAAGTACAAGTTATTCGGAAGGGTTATTATTCAGTTAACGACTACTTAAATGACAAAAACTCATGGAACTAGTTGCTTGTTGCACACAGGATTCAAAGATCTGTATTACTTATAAGTTAATTTAGTAATGTAGAGGTACCTACTGATTATTTGTGATGTTAACAAGTATCTTGTTTCTTAATTTGATTATTATTGAAGAATAGAAATCCACAACCGCATTTAGTCACGGACTGCCTTTGCATAGTCACAAAGTGTAAGTGTATGCGCCATTATGCCACCCTACTGTGTATTTTAGATTTATTATAAAAAAATACCTTAGCCCCAATTATTTAATCTCTATAATATTATTAAGTTTATATTGGTATTATCTTTAGTTTTTTATAGTCAGTAGTATATGGCGTAATGGCTGCAACACCTTGTAATCTGAGTTGTAAAATATTGAAATTATATTGAATTGGCGATTTAAAAGAGTGGCCGTGAGTGTCTTGCATGTTTCTTCTCATAGCTCAACCCTTTGCCTGATCCTAGCAACTAACCTAAATGTAGCTTCAGTAACTTAGTAAACTCACTAACCTATATATTTTGACGTTCATAAGTGTTACTTTGTGATCTAAATGAATAAATGATTTTTGACTTGACTTGACTTTGATACTGATTATAAGATATATAAAAATCCAAACTTTGTAAATATCAGGTAATTCAAAACTGACCTAATTCCTTAAAAGGTCAGGCATAGTGACAACATTTATCCATTAATGTCTTAATTGTATCAAAGTGCTTTAGTTGAGACAATTTATTTTTAAAGATGTACGATTAGTTCGTAAGATAAAAGGATTTAATAAGGATGCTATAGAAGTGATGACAACAATAAAGATAACGAATAGTTTTATAGAATATAACCTAATTTAGTTTAGAGAATATCGATTTAATGATAAAATTATTGATCAACGTTTTGTTTCGCCATTATTGCCCTTTAACTAAATATATTTTTGTTATTCTAAAAGCGAGCTTAAGTAATCTACCAATCTGTTTATTATTTTCCAATCCGGACTTCAAACGACGCTATCGCTTTAAATTCAAGAATCAATATGCTTTGATTATAAGATAAGCTCATTCAACAATTAATATGATTGCAGACTATAAAATTATTGTTCATGGTCGTTATTTATAGAAGCAATCAGTAACAATGTAGACAGTAAAGCAATCAAAATAATAAAGGAACACTGGTCGGATTTTAATTTCATTTATAAAATATTACGTTGAGTAAAGTATATTGGAGTGCCATCTACGCCTTGTTTTATACATATAATAGAGCATGTAAATATTGTACTAGCGTTCGCCTCGGATTTTGACTGGTAGACGTCAGTTATTATTTTTATAGGCTAATTAAATGACTCTCCAGGACAATAATTATCCTTTATTTCAATTCAGGTCATAGTGTACCCGTATGCCAAATTACATCAGGAGCACTTCAGCGGCTCGGTCGCAACAAACATCTAAACTCTTACATTTATAATATTTAATACTCATTTGGATTCACGTATGAATGCATACAATTTAAATGCCTATTTTTATAATTCTACACTGGCACTTAAACACGTGTCCGCTAATATTTCAACACGTAATTTTACATTTTTTAATCGCGTCTTTTATCGTCATCATTTCAGGCGTATGAACTCTACTGCTCAAAATAGACGTCGCGAAAGCGATCGATAACATTTCGTATCCGTTCTTTTTTAAATCCGGTCAACTTCAAATTGGAATCAGAGAAATGAAGTATTTGAACATAGTCAATATTCGTTAAATTGATGATAGATTATTTGATATGATGCTGCATGTTTGTATTACTAGATAATGTATATAAAGTGCATAAGTGCAAACTAAATATCACACTGTTGCTCATATCACACTTGGACAGGTGTTTACGAAGTTTTCTTCAATGTACGTTTATTATTGGGTTGGTAGTCTGCCAAACAAACTACGTTGATTTAAAAGCACGTGTTTTAATGTTACATTCAATATGAAAACGTTTTTCTTATCAATTCAGTGCCCTGTGAAGAGATATAGAAATTCTTTTCTGTGAATGTGACGCATGTTTGGATTAGGTAAATGAGAATTATTACACCGAGGAAAAACTTATAAAATAAGGATGTTGACTTGAAATATTGCATCGTGGTGGGCCGTCAACACTAAATGACAGAAACAAAATTACGTCGCGGTGGCGGAAAATGCTTTAAAGAAAGGATCCTTTACTCTTTTTGACTTGATTCACAATCGGCAAGGTTAATAAATCCGCTGTCGGCCTCCATCACAAATTTGGTTTAAGCGGCCTAAATATTGAAGTTAACTAAGGAAAAGGAAGAACCGACCATATTTCACTTTTGTTCTGGAAGTGTAATATTGTGTTATGAAACTTTTCACATTAGGGAATCATAGTTAATTGAATTGATATAACAATATTACACTTTAGATCAAAAAGGTACTGCTGACTGACCCACTTTGATATAATATTCGAAGCGTAAGCTTGACACAAAACAGTCTTAATTGCTATTTTATGCTAAATTATTATAATGGTTTTCATTGATTTGAATGAACGATCATTCAAATCAATGAAAACCATTATAATAATTTAATTTAGAATAAATTTTGCTGAGAATTATTATTGGACTCTACAATACTAGATGCAGGTTATTAGATTGTCATGGTTGGTTAAACAATAATTGTAAGCAACTAGAGCGCAATGACGATTATATTAAATCGTTACCGGTCAAACATGTAACAGTCAAAAGGAATTTCCTTCATGTCCATGTTATTCTGGTCCACTGAGTCTTTTCACTCGGCGTGTATTCACGCAACTCAACTCAGCCCTGGCGCTGTGCTAGATATTGGAAAGAATAGGAATGCTTGCCTTTTGTTCACATTCACTCAACATTTTATTTGATTTATTAAACTTCAATCACGACAAGCTTATTGATATCGTATTTACTTCATCAATAAAATTGAGCATTAATTTCTTATATGAACTATACGAAACCGAATTCTAGGGGAAACAATATAGACTGAATGATATTATCGAATTTCAATACTAAACCATGATATTTAATCTGCAAAAGACATTGAAAGCTTCTTTTAGTAAGTTTTATTCGAAGAACCAGAGCCTGAAGCATTTGAAGTTCCACGTAAAGCATTTTTATTTAACAAAAGGAAGGTAAGCTTGCATGATGCAACGCTAGGAAACGGGATGTTCGTAAATTATTATTCTCAGTTCTCTTTCTTTGATATACGTGGAAAATATAATTTCCTGACTATATTTAATAGTAGTTTCCTTGTTAACAGAACCCGTGCAAATACGAACCTTCCGGATTCACAAGAAGTCTTTATATGTCTTGACATATATTATTGCGTTTGTTATAGAAATTCAAAACGTATAGATGATGGAGTAATAGATCGATAGATATATAAAGTTACTGATCAGGCTATGAACTGATTATAAGTGAAAGCGATGATCGTCAAAACATTATATATAGTGCTTTTATGTAACGTTAAGCACGAATATGTAACATTCCGATCATGGTTGTAAATATAGCTCCTGAAGAATATTGTTTCAAGTAATATACATAATACATACATGACTGCTTATCTCTGACGCAATTACTAAAGTGGTTTAATTTTAGTCAAGATTTTATAAACCAATTTGCACCAAGTATCTTCTGATTCAACTGATTATAATAAACATTATCTACATGTTGATAATAACGCAAGTACTGCATCAGCAGTTTCAAGTACCCTTAATTATCTTATCAAACATGTCTTTATTAGTTTATGATGGGAATTATTTTCAAAATGTGTCTGATATTATTACTATTTATAGTAAAGATTTTCGTCATTGCACTTTAATTGGTTTTGCTAGATGTTTGTAATACGTAATATTGATAGTAGCGACTGTTGTATGACATCAAACGCTTGATACATGAGTGCTCGAGGCTTAGACCTCTTATTATATTCGCCACTACTGGTTTGACTGGAACTAGTGGTGGTCGTGCTGAGCGTGGACAGGTCGCTGGAAGCGCGCGCCGAGCGGAGCCTCGGCAGGACCGGCACCTCCTCTACTTCAGGGGAAGTGGCGGCCGCCTCGCACGCCCAGCCCAGCGCTCGTGCCGCTGACCACACGGCAAATACGAACGTCAACATCGTACAGCTATCGTGCTACGCGCACCACGCGCCCACTACTCCTACCCGCGCCCCACGAACACTCTCGTGACAACCAACACATGGGCGCGAGCTCACACAGGCATGTCTTCACACAGTCACGTAAAACAATCAATCACTGATAATGTTTTTCATTAATAATAGCATAAACATGCTAGCGCATGAGGTGCACTTGCGGCGATCGCGCCGGTGCGCGATTCACGCGCGCTCGCGGCCAACACTACACTGGGCTTCGTGGCGAACCACTGGCACACGATCCGTACTATGCATTTATGTTATCGTCATTATTGATAGTTATTAAGTCGGCAACTCCACGATCGGATCGTCAACACATTTAAACAAATAGTAATTAAACATTTTCGAGGCTACGTTAAGTGCGAATTGTTCGCGGTTATTGTCACATCACGGACCATTTAATGAGTCTTGTAGTACAATGAAAGCACAGATCGTTTATGGAGATCACGTTACAGAACGTCGCTAATTGTACGAGCGAACGTGCGTGTGGATATTATTTATGTGCATCGGGATCGCGGTGCGTGACGCGGCCGGCAATGTTGACGTTGCGCGGCGCGGGGAACGTGAGCGGCCGACGTCACTCACTGCTTGGCTCACCCGCGCCGCCACTGACTGAAAGGGCACGTTCTATATTTATATGTGACCCACAATTACATCACTACTAGAAAATATGATCAGCGCGGCATTTATTTGTCCAGTTTTCGAAACGATATCACTTGTTGCACGCGCGTTTCGTGTCGGCAGTTGTGTCGTCTCGCTGCAAGCGACAAATCGATCACGACGGCAGTATCTGTGCGGATGTGCGTGTCAAGGTGTGCAGCGCGTCGGCAATTCGTGTCAACGTCGTTTCGGACAGGAGCACCGTCACAGAGCATCCTGCGGCTGCCCGGCGGCCATGTTGGCACCGCCATTTTGCCGGGGGTCGAACGGGGCGAGCCGCATGCGTACGCCGGCACGCAACTCCTGTGTAGGAAATGACGCAAGTCTCCACGCCGCCGAGGCGAAGTGGTGCTTATCGCGCCGTCCTAAGAACCACTTTGATTTACTATGCAAAGTGCGTTGATTTATAGGTCAAGCTAAAACCTAACGTCTTCACTGAAGATTGCTACGAATCACAACCACTGAATTCAGTTTAATACATTCGCTAAGCTCGGGAGATTACGTTTTCAGCCATAACAGTTACGTTACACATTGATTTAGTGTCCCGAGCGCCAGGTACTGTTGTAGATCTACGCCATCTAGAGGAAAATTTTGTCATCACTTCCAACATTAACTCCGATGTGAAATGTTGAGGTAGAAAAGCTAGATGAAAAAATGTTTTGATATAATGCAATAATATTCTTATATAACATATATTTTTATTAATCTGTATACATAGAGTAACATAAAAAGTGAAATCACGATAACATTAAATTTTAAAAATACATAATGCCTATTTCTCTTTGAGTATACTTACTATACTTCCTTAAATTAAATTCTTTCTGTTATAAACTTGATAACTGATCATATATTAAATAACCCATAATAATAATACACAAAAAATAAACATAATATTGTTCTGCGCACGCTACAATTCTAATTCTAAACGCGACTGCATAAGTAAGTAGTACACAAGGTGCTATGTTTTATTCGGCTGTCGCGTAGGTCGTGGGCACACGTGGCGTGGCGTGAACTTGACCGGTGCCAATGCCCTTCGTGCAGGACGGATGCAGTCTTACTGGCATCTACACCCTACCGACACTTCTGACTATATTTTTAAGATAAAGAAAATCTAATGTACTAGCTTTTTTTACTAAAGCTGTTCCCGGCATTCACGGTCATGTAGTGTATATAAAACACATTATTTTAAATTATGTTTAAAATTTGGTAATATCTGTATTTTATTCTAAAAGTAGTTAATTTTGAATAAATAAATAATATTAATCTGATTAGTAATAATATACCTTATTAATTGCGTAAAGCCCGTTAAAGCTTTGCATGAATATTTCAAAGTTAACATAAGATTTAAAAAGTAAATTCGTGTACATTTTTAAATCTCACAAGTAATAACAAGCAAAAAGTATATTTGAAATATCTTCATGGTAAATAAATACACATATTTCAAAAATACTTTTTCTTTATTATTTTTGAGAGGTTTAGGTCAATACCAGTCTTGTATGTGTTCTTTGTTCACATCGAAAATAAAGCTTGACCGTTGAAAAACACACGATACGTCATTCAACATGAAAAGCTAAACAAACCTTGATAGAAACCGTAAACTATACACATGTTTTTGGTAACATAATGTATTTTCGATAATGAGCATGTTATTTAAGACTAACAATACGTATCACAAATTAGTTTTGTAAGAGTAAACAGGAAAATCAATTAGAAGAAAACATGTCATTAGAAAAGATACCGGTAATAAAACATTGTTAGAACGGTGTTGCGACGTCGTAACTATAGTGTTCGAGGTAAGATTGGCGGTATGTATTTCACTATGGCCAACACAATACTCGTTACCTTGCCATGTAATGACACCACCTCTGTCCACCGTATTATTACGCTGCTGGCTAAAGATTTTATCGAGATATTGCAACTTGTACTTATATGAACTGATGTCTGATTTTAATGCTACTAGTGTGTATTTGTAGCGAATGTGCTTTGTACACACTTATCAGACGTTATTATTTTAATACTAATAAATTATTAATTGAAATTAAACACTATATACGGATTTTTTCGCGTTGTTTATTTTACTTTATAACACTGTTATTACATAATTTTGGAAAACTCTAACAACGCGACAAAATCCGTATAAAGTGTTTAATTTCAATGTATAACATTCGCGTAAACATAAGACAATATTATGTAAATTATAAATTATTTAAAATGTAATAGAGACATGCGTTTAACTGAATAAAAATGGATTTAGTCAAAATCGGCAGGTATAATCAGAGACTGGAGGGTTTCTGCATGTTACATGTGAAATATAACAGTTACTAAAATTAGAAGCAAATTAATTTGAGATCGATTGCTTTATTGTCTTTAACGCTGTAATTATTGACCTAGATGCTCTGTCGTATATATATACGAATTATTTTTCTAGATTGTTACAAGTTAATATTTTAGTGTCAGTCCTTGAAATTTTGAGCTTTCAAAATCAAGAAACCGCGAGTTTCCATATTTGTAATACTAACATAGTCATAATGTTAGAATGGTAAATATTTTATTTTTCTTTTTTTCTTCTAAGAAAAAAAAAGGTTTTATAAACATGATTTTATAAGAAGAATATTTTTCTTATAACAGCAGATATCACTGAGATAGAGTAGAGTCTAAGCATTCTTTCTTATAATTTATAAGCCTGTGACTCACTGAAATATGCTATTCCATGCATAAACTGCATTCAGGTGAAAATGATATTCGAGACGTGTTCCGAGTCGGGTACGCGACACAGTTGTGTTTGTGACTATACGACTATACGTGTACGGTCGAGTGAGATACGTGGTGTGTACGTCACTGTGGCCGACACAATACCTGCTACCTTGGCGTGTAATAGCTCAGTCTCTGTCCACCATATTATTACGCTTGTGGCCAAAGATAATTACTGTGGGATTGCAAATAGATGCAATTACGCCGTACGCCCGAGCTTGATTGTGCCTCGCTATACGTAAGGTATGTATTGTAAGACGTATTATAATTAAATTAGCATTATCAATGCATCTTCTCCTTAATAATTGTAGCTATGAATCGTACGCCTCATTGCCCAGCAGATATTAAGTATTTTATTTTAGACGTGATATTTAAATTTCTAGAAAGTAGTTTACTTTAAATTTGTTGGAAGTGCGTCAGAGGCTATGAACAAAAATAAAATTTTAAATGAGTGCTGCGCACGTTTAGTTGTTTTTAAGATATTTAGTGAAATAAATCTTATTTACGAACATAATATGTTTATTTCATAGTATTTATGTAGATATAGTTTATCATAAGCATATCCTAAATATCTTTGGCAATATTTCCTAAAACAGACACCAATTTTAACCTATTGTGTCGCAGCGGCACACTGGCGGCTAGACAATATAGATTTTTAATTCTCTATGTCTTGACAGACTACACATATTATTATTTACTAATTAATTGCATATATCTCATTGAAACAAGAATTAAAAGCTATTGCCACTTACCTAAATAAGACGTAGATGTTGTTAATTTTTATGCAGCATATTTATAAAACAAACATACAACAGTTAGTTTCAGACTTTATGGACTGAATTGAGGTGCCTTTAATGGATTATATATTTTTATTAGTGTTGCGATATATAAATACAAAGCAAAATGCTTTTTAATTATTTGAGCTGAAATGCTTAAGTCATATAAGTGCATACATTGCTTTGAATTCCTAACAATTTCTTTAACACTTACCAGCTCGGCGTAGGCCTCTCCTTGTTTAGTACTAAGATTTTATCAAGGTTATTATTATCTCTGCATTTATATCCGTTATTTATTAAGACTTGATTCATTACATCGGCAATTTATGCATCAACATATTATTAACCACATAAATGTTTCATGTTAATAACACATTAAATTAACATTATTTTAGGATTAAATACAATTTTATGGTCAATATTAATAATATTCAATTTTCATCTCTGCATTATTGCCCATCCTGCACTGTAAACTACATACAGCCACATTAGCTTTATTACTTAAAATTACAAATGATCATTAGTAACGTGCCCCTACCCAGCACTGGAATAGTCTATAAGCTGCTAAAAAGCAACCGAAACGTCGAGAAAGTGTAAAATTAAATAGATTTTATAAATTATATAGCTTAAATATATGTAAACAGTGTAGTGTTTAACAATATCACCTAGTTTAAAGTTTAAAAATTTTTTAACAGCGCCATAGAATCTGTTTAAAGTTGTTCCGTATAAATTTCAAACCTAATATTATTATTATTTTATATGTGGATATGGAGGGAACTTAAACAACGATCGAAACTAACTACTATCTACTATCAAATGATAGGTTCTTTTACTTGTTAGGTAAACAGAGTCTTTCTAGAGATAGAAATAAGATAGAAGCTCCTAGTAGTTATGCCAAATGTCTTTCTCTGGTAAGCCAAACAATCCAAAGATTCGTAATTAATTTGGGCCCTAAGTGATCACCTTGCTATAAGCACCGTAGCGTACCGTTGTCAGTTTGATGTCTACAGGTACTATTATAGTATTATATTATCTGTGCTACAGGTAACAAACGTTTGTCAGAGATAATGCGGCGGCTTGTATCCGGTTCTTTATTATATTTAAAATATAACACGGGAATCTGCTATCGTATGGACACTGTCTCTCTGTAAGAAATAATCGTTATACTCTATGACAATACTCTTAAAATATTTTCATAAGATTGAAATTGAAAAATTCATGAGGTAATGTGAAATAATTCAGCAGAAATAACAGAAATGTACCATAGACAAATGGGTGTTTGAGCATCGACGTCGTTAACATTATTAAAAGGAAATGCATCAGCTAACGTGCAGCCTATCACGTCTCGATATCATAGTGAGGAGTCATTGTGTATTATGAGAGGTTAGAGGCTAATCGCGTTGTCGACGACGACGCCCATTACGATGCAATTATCCACTTGCCACCAGCACCGTAGTATCATGTGACTCAGGGGAATCTACTTCCATTACACACTAGTTTTAGATTTGTTAAGATAATAAACAAGTACACGCGTTGTCTGCGGGTAAAACACAAGGTATGAAACAATACCAAACACATTTTCAAACATATTTTTGTAAACATGAAGTAGTCAGATAATAAATATAATTATAAATATACAGGGTGTCCGGTAATTAATGGATAACCTGGAAATGTCTTATAGTGGAACTGATGGCCGTTCAGAAAAAAATATGAAAAAAAATCTATCCTAACTACTACCTGAGATATGTGTTTTTTTTAAATTACCATGTATAACTTTCTTGTGTATTACGACCATAAATGAATGAAATCCATCGGTTTTTTGTTGTTTTATTATTAAACACTAATTATGCTAATAGATAGACAGTCAAAAGTATGCTATGCTATATAACTTGCACTACTTAATATATTTAAAAAAAAAAACCTTTTTTCTGACCGGCCTTCAGTTCTACTATAAGATATTTCAAGGTTATCCATTAATTACCGGACACCCTGTATATAAAAAGAATAGTCCTGACTAACTTATTCGTCAACGGCTAGCCCAACTCTTGAACTCGACGCTATAATTTTGCATTTGTCCTTAATGACAAATAAATTTTATTGCAGAAAATTCTATGAAGAGCAATTTTATTTAAAGTTGCCATGTATTCATTTTATTATATATTATAATTCGCTATTTCAAACGTGGTTTTCATTTAAATTATTACCTATATTAACTAGTAATTATTTGCAGTATATATTGAAATTAAAAGCAAAATAAAAAGCAGTTAACAAGTTAATTATTTTCAGCCTGTATTGTCCCACTGCAGGGCAAAAGCCTCCCTCTCGCTTTTCCACATATCCCTATTATGCGCTTGTTTGCACCAGTCTCTCCTGTAGTTAGTTAATTCGTCTTCCCATCGACGTTTTGGTCTACCACGTTGCCGCTAAGCACCGTCTGGGATCCAATCTGTGCTGATCATAGCCCAAAGTTCCTGCGGCATACAGCAAACGTGTCCAGCCTAATCCCATTTGAGTTTGGCGACTTTCTGGGTGACGTCTGTGATTTGTGTTTTGGAGCGTAGTGTGGTGTTTTTAATTCGGTCCCTTAACCGTACCCCTGATACTACGCTCCATGGCTCGCTGGCAAACCTTTAGCACGAACCTCTGCTGACCAGTCAAAGACCATGTTTGTGCATCATACGTGAGAAAGGTAAGAATGCATATATCCATGAGCTTCCGTTTGAGTTATAAGGAAAGGTGTCCTTTTATGGGATCCTTTATCAACCAGTAGCTCTTCCATGAGTTTCCGATACGTCGGGCAATTACTTTGTCTTGTCTCGATTGGAAAGAGACTACCTGGCCCAGATATAAATATTCTTGGACATATGCAATCTCCTTACAATCTTCGTATAGCCGTATTTTGGTGCTATAGATCATGATTTTAGTCTTTGACATGTTCATTTGGAGTCCAATCTCGAGGCTTGCCTTGTGCAGGTTGTCAAGCATGGTACCCAGTTCAGCCGCCGTTGATGAAAACAGCACAATATCATCAGCAAATCGAAGGTTGGTTAGCCGCTTTTGGCCAACCACTATGCCTTTATCTGCCCACTTGTCCGAGAAGCTTTTAAAACTTCTTCTAGGGTGGCAGTAAGGTGTAGAAAGCGGCTCTCCTTGTTTTATTCCTACCTGGATGGGAAAGGCTGGTCCAGTGGTATTGGTTTTTACTGAAGCGGTCCTATTGCGGTAAATGCTTTTCAATAGGTTTATGTAGCCAGCATCTTGGGCGTTAAGGGCATTGAAAAGTGCATCATGTTTTATACTGTCGAAAGCCTTTGTGTAGTCGACGAATGCCAGATTAATGGTTTTTTAAACTCGATGCACTTTTCAATTACTTGGTTCAGGGTGTGAAGATGATCCCTGGTAAATAAGTCTCGACGGAACCCAGCTTGTTCTGGGGGTTGCTGAGACCCGAGTTTAATGGAAATTCGGTCGGACTTCGATGGCGTAGTGGTTAGTGTAACCGACTGCCACGCCTGAGGTCACGGGTTCGATTCCCGCACAAGTCAAACATTTGTGTGCATGAAGATGGATGTTTGTCTTGGTCTGGGTGTTTCTATGTATAATAAGAGATATAAATAATAATATATATTTACAAAAAAAAGTATATATGTAAGTTTATCCACTGTCTAGTACCAATAGTACAAGCTCTGCTTAATTTGGACTAGATGGTGTTGTGTGTATGTGATGTAATATTTAAAAAAAAAATACATTATTTATATATATTTTTCTATTATTTCTATAAAGGCTTTGCACAAATGATATATTAGACTGATGGGGCGATAATTGTTTAAATCAGTTTTATCGCCTTTTTTTCATCAGTTAACAAGTATATAATTTACTTGTTAACTGTATGATAATATTATTATGCAGGCGGAGTTACAGGCAAAATCTAGTTTAGAATAATACAGGTATTTAAGAAAGTAAAATAGTTAGCTTTGCTTCTAAATAGATGATTGCGTGGATTAGAGTTCTTACCATAACCACCGATCTGTGGTACCTACATTGTAATGTGATCTATCGAGCTCACCACACAATGCACAGATAAAGAGATTAATCCCCATGGGGATCGCCTTTATCGCGATTAAGCCTCTTTATCTAAGTATGTTTCAGACTGCCGTAGTGCGACGTATCTTTTTGAATAGAAAAATAGACAAACAGATTGCGAAGGTTTAGTAATAGGGTACCGATGCCACTCTTTCGTTTCGAGAAGCTTTACAGCAGAGAGTTTAAATATTTGCTTTATCTACTCTTTACCAGTTTACGTATTACATTACATATATTAAATGAAATATAAATATAAGCTACATATCGACATATTTAATTTATCAGCTACGACATTTATTTTCTTTTTTAATTCGGTAACGATGAATTTTCTTTTATGTGCCAGCTGTAGCAAGGAAAAGATCTTGTGTCTATGTACAGATTCTCAAGGAAATGATTTTAAGACTGAACATAAAAGAGGATTTAAATTAATAAACTCCCTTCCTTACTCATCTTATTTTTTACTGAAACTTTGTTGTTTGTTGTGATCTTAAACAGGTTTTTTCCTTTTAAACTTTCCGTGTATTTTCTCTTAAGTAAAAGCATTAATGTCACTTCAGTTCTTAGAAGCTACAGGCTTTTAAGACGATATACTGATCATATTCAATATTAAAAATAATATACAGGCCATCCACAATTTTTTGACAAAGGTGTATGACACAAATTTTACCAGTTTAGGTCACATATAATACCCGTCTGGCCTTAGCTTTAGTCTGTTTTAAATTTGTAAATTATAACTTCAATGAAATTCGGCAAATACCACTACAGGTACAACCAAATTGTTTAGTCTATCTATGTATATATATAGTGTGAGTCTTCATAAATTGCACATATTAAAATGAGTGAAATTAGGCACCATTTTATCGGCAGGAAAAATAATAAAAATAAAAAAAGATATTCTTCGATTTATACCTATTTACATGGTTTTAGTAGTTATGGATATTGTACCAAAAAAACCTTGTAACTTTTAAACCTGGTGGTTAATCGAATAACAAAACACTTTTAATGAGAGGTTAAACAAAGACCTTGCTTTGTCTTTGTTTAGCCTCTCATAAAAAGTGTTTTGTTTGGGATACAGATGTGGTTTTTATGTTGTTTTAAAGCTTATTAGATACCAATTAACGTCGATTAATAATAACTAGGGGCAATGGGGAAGTATTGTTGAATTTTATAACAATGTTTAAAAAAGCACTATACGGAAATCAGTTTTGCTGTAAAATGATCCTTATTTTTATGTCACCGGCATTTTTTTGGGTGTGAATAGTATTGCGTCGGTATTGTATACACATTCACTATTATTATTGTTTTTGTTTCAACATGACTAACCACCTGGTTTAAAAGTTTTTCTTGGTACAAGGCCAATAACTACTAAAAAAATGTAAATAGGTATAAATAGAAGAATATTTTTTATAGTATTTTCCAATTATTTTTTTACCGATAAAATGATATCTAGTTTCAGTCATTTTAAAATGCACTTTATAAAGACTCACACTATATATTCGCCAAGATTAGCTTTATCTTATTTCTTTTAAGATAATATATATACATATTTACATATCGCAGACAATCCAGGCTGACAATCAATGTGACACGGGGAGTAACATCCATTATAAATATTAATATATGTAATATCAGTGCAGGGATAACTTCGTTTAGAATATACATATACTATGTAAGTCTACGTGTGTATATTGCTTCATAGACTCGTACGTTAACTAACCAGTTTGAGTAATTTGAAACTGCCTGAGAGTGCGTGACATCACAGCTGTCATGTCACGCACTTTGAGCGAACTTCGAACATTGTCACAACAGAAGGCTGCCAGTGTGTTGTTTGAAATGCAATGTCATACAAACATCTAGTCAAAGCTTTAGAAGTGCACACTAGCAGTGCGTTGAGTATGCGATGAAATAAAATATGACTCCCTAGTTCGCTTGAATGTTTAATACAAAAGCGGCGTAAGAGCCAACGCCCAAAAAGTATACAGTGTATGCAAAACGAGTAAAATAAGTACATTTTCTTGAACGATAGATTTTATTACAAATGTTCACAAATGTTCACACGGATGTCAGTAGTAAGCTTCTACTATGTATAGTCATTTCATTGTTCTTTATATTAATGAAGAGGTTATTAACCTAGCCCTAATTCCAGAAAAAATGTCAGAGGGACTTAATAAATATTAATTATTTAAATTGATATCATAATTTTGAATATTATAGCTGGATATTTATAAAGGGGAAATGGATGTGTAGATAGTTAAACTAATTGAGGAAAACCTTACATGTTCATAAATATGAAGTTGAAAATATGGGAACCCAAGAGTTTAGGGACTTTATAACAGAACTCTTGACCGCTTTGAAAGTAATGGGTCCTTGTGGCTTTGGGAACATTACTGGATCCAACTACTTATGGATATATTTATTACTAAGCGTTACACATATTTCCCTCTAGGTATATAAGCTTTTGCTTGCTCATTTATTATTCAAGTTATATTATATATATATTAGACTTATTATATAATAAAATTATTGGCCGTACGAATTGTAAAATAGACTTTGAAACATAAATATTATATTATACAAATCGAAAGTGTTCTTCGGAAATATTTAATAGTAACATAGTTGTTCTATAAATAATAGGTTATTAAATATTCATGATAAATACGAAATAAACTCAGTATCTATCAAAACAATAAAGAGTCAATACATTATTCATAGATTAATTGTTTGTTACTAGTATTTGTGGTTATTGTATGTCATACGGCTATTGACCTATTGTCGATAACTAAAAATCATTCCTGTGTCGCGAGGAACATTACAAACAGTCAAACAACGGCCTCAAAGAATACCTAGACTCGGCACAACCTTTTGTGGATCACACAATTTTTTTACCACTTAGACCACTACACCATCCGTGCAGATATACATATGAGTCTTACAGTAATCAATTTAGAGCTAGTATGTTACCGGGTGTGATGCGGGTGGTCATCCTGACTGCTGCTGCGCTTCCTCTTGCGTCGGAAGCACCAGTCCTGGCCCATCGCATCACAGCGCGCGCGCCGCGAGCCGCCCCCGCCCAGGGCGCGCTTCACCACGTTCCCTCCATACTCTAATACAACATGCACTACCTATCAGACGGAGGGCGAGCCCTCAAAGACCATCCTTCACACTTTTTAAAACTGTTTTTGTAATGTCTTCTTTTTAACACTGGTTTTAATTGTGTTATAGTTTTTAAACTTTCATTGTCGTTGTTAGTAATCGTTTATGTTTCTGTTGGAAGTTTGTTGTCATTAGAACGAGCTTTCGGTTTAATTCTTTATATATATGGTTATTAAGTTTTACAAACTTAAAGGAATTTCAATCATTATAATTTGTAATGTCTAATGAGAATATGCGACTGAATTGACTAATGTGACGTAACTGCACTTTGTGATCTAATAGGCAATGTGATAATGATTGAATGAATAAATTAAAAATATATTGTGGTTATTATTCATTATGTTTCAAATACCTAGTATTCTGGTTCTTTTATTACGCTAGCGTAACTTGGCCCTAGGGCCAAGCTCATGCAATCTGATCTATTTTTCAAAAGTGACTGGTGTAAAATCTGTCTTGTCCTTTATTTCTGCTCTACAAGTGAAATTTACCGGATGCACGTTAATAGTATATTGAAAATAATAAGTTATTTAAGTGATATAAGCCCAGAGTTTGGGCCAATATGAAGAATTGCCGCCACCTTAATATTCGGCAGTAATTTGGTCATACCTACATACTTAGTTGACAAATCTCTTAAGATTTGTCAATTGTGTAGATACAATTGCAAAAGCGTAAATAGGTAATCGTGACGTCTTGAATCTGATTATGGGGCAAACTGTATTTCGGATTTCGTTTAAAAATCTCTATCAGTCGTGAAACAAAGTCTTTAAGGAGAATTAGGTTGTTTCACCTCGGGCAATATGTTAAATTAATGATGCAGTTATATAGAACTCTTTGATAGTGAAAAATACATATCATGTTGCAGTAGCAACGGTGCATACAATTAGGTTTTTCATGACGCTAACCAAATCTATGAGATAGCTGCGAGCCGATTGTCTTGTAAATCTTGACACCTTAGTAATTAACCCCACCCAAAAACGAATATTAGCATCGATATACAAAGTTTAAAAGAAGTTTTGTCTTTCCATTTCGTTAAAGAGAGTCGTACTACTATTCGATAAATGTACGCTAAATTTCGTGTGATTAGTATTTAACAAATCGTGTCATGAACGTTACTACATTTTTCTTTTACTATTAGAACATTGGTGTTAGAACTTAGAAGCAAACAGCGCACTGCTGTTTCGCTAATGAGACTTATAAGTGCAAAGTATTGTAGTACTAAAAGTATGTGTGGCGTTGAGTGTTGATTAATACTGTCAGCTAATGGTTGGCTCTTAGCAAGTCAGGAGGAGCTCGATTGTATGCGCTCACCGGCGCCCTACGACTCTACTACAGACTTCCATTAACTGACAACACTAGTACTTAATCTGAAAGCAGTTTACTACCAGTTAATGGATAAAAGAAGTTTTCTCCAACAAAAATAAAAGAGTATTTTCTTCAGCGTGTTACTTGTTGATTGTGTTAAGGATAAATTGTTAAATTAATTACTCAATCGCCGGTTCACATTGTTACCGAGTAAATTGGTGCTATTGTTTACTGCTCTTTTCATTATTTGTTATGTTTTATTTATAATTCTTATTTAACTTTGGTAGGGTTAAGACGAGGAATAATTGATAATCATTTACAAATTGCCCCATTCAAATAAGAGTACAAAAAGTTAGCGTGTAGACTATATGATTTTTTCATTAACGTTCAATAATAAGATTGGAGATTTTATTTGTAGCCCAAATTATCGCGTCGTAAATAGCTGCATAAATATTGTAATGATGTATTCATATTCACGTGTCAATATATTAACGTGATGAATAATGTCGATATTATCGCATTTGATATTGTGTGATCACAATAGTGATGTATTGATTTGTCACACGATAAATGTTAGTTTAAAGGAACACCGCTTTCGATTGTATGTAATGTATGAGCCATCGTATAAGCTATCGTGTAAAGGTGTCAATCTTATCGAGTGTGAAGGAATCATCTCACTCTTTTGTGTTTGCTAATAGATTTTGCCCTCAAAGACTCCGATTCCATTTCGTATATATCTAATACCGATATATCTAAACACAGCAAAATCTTTGTTCAAACCTAACCGGGAAAGTACTTGCACCTTACAGAAACTTGTACTTAAATACCCATGTGTTGTGTACCTGCTGGTTAATTCTATTTCCTAAACTTAAAGAAGCACGGAATAAAGTTATTTAGCAGTATACTGCCAGTTGTTATTTATTCCATACGTTTACAGCAGACCTCTTTCTGTTGTACCGGCAACACCTCAGTGATACTACTTATAAATTATGGACCTCATGCATTTTTACCATTATAGAGTAAAATGGAGCTATAGTTATTTTTTGATTAAATTATGAATATTGAGTAGCGTTAACATACGTAGTATTCATGAATGAGTAGCCAACGTATACCAGCTTCTACATGGATTTTACTATTGTATAGTTTTACGCAGTTCTTCGTTTGCGTGTATTAAGTCATTGTAAATAAATGTTGTATTTAATCAAGTAGATATTTCGCGGGAGGCGTCGTTTAGGGTGATCGTTAATATCAACTAAAAGAGAACATTATTTGGTTGATGTATTATAAGTTGTAGACGCGATGTGGTAGATGAATTTCATAATTTGTTAGCTACGGTTAAAATATGGGGCAATAGGCAGCTGGGGAGAAGACTAGCTCAGTGGGCGGATCGATTTGCCGAGACCGTGAATATGCTAATCTACTATGCCCTACAAGAAGTATAAGACTGGGAAAATAGGCAAAATTAAATAGGGTTATCATATTTATCTGTCTATTCAGTGTTCGAGTATCAGTTCGCGTTTTTCTGTTAGGTGCTTCTTACGGTGGACGGTAATAAGCTTATTTCTATTAGGACTACATGCTGTCTATGCCTTTGTGGATATAGTAAGATGCTTAAGTCTGTGTATGTTTGACGGGGTCAATTTTGTGTATATTCCCTTCGTCTAAGTTGCCTATGTAGGTGGTATTTACGGATGCTCGTGGGCAGTGTATTTATGGCCAAGATCGAATGTCAAAAGATAAGCTATCTTGGTGTGGAAAGTTTTGTATTTTTATAGATTGACATTATATTTATTTATCAGATTCATTTGATGCTCACATTATCGGACAGCGTAGTGTCCAGATTGTAAGTCAAGATAAATGCGGTGGGGTCTATGGAATATTTGTACACTAATCCGATTTATGTTATAGTTTCATATGAAGCTGTCTCTTTAAACAATTGATAGAGTTTATGCTGATCTCATGGTACTATGGGATGACTCGATTAAATGATGATACATTAGTTATTTATCAAATAGGCTTTCCCATAATGATAACCCATCATGTTGACGTTAAATCTTTGCAAATAAAACTGTTACTATGTAAATAACTACTGTATCGCTATACGGATGACGCAATGACTGAAGTAGTCACATCATCTTTCTGACTGCGCTGAGTGCTACGCAATAGACTGTAATACTAGATAGCAAATTGTTTACTCTATAAATAGTTGCGTTAAAAAAGGAGAGCTATATTTTATACTACTAAGATACCAATGCGCACACTTGATGGTAAGCAGTAGCCATAGCCTATACAGAAACACTAAGAAAAATATTTATAGCTTGTGTCACAGCTTTGAAAAAAGAATAGCTCGTGTCACAGCTTTGAAAAAACGAATAAGGAACAAAAGTGATTGGTTCCAGCTTGCTGAAAGAGTCTAGAAGGTTTGTTCACCACGGGATCACAACAGATGGTTGTTCGACTTAGGTTTTCTGTGAGCTTTCTTGGATCAAAATACAGCTGAGCTTTTTGGGTCAACATACTTTCCTTACAATATTTCTTAGGCTGAAGATAATTCCTTAACCAAACACCTTAAGTTTAAATAAAGTAGATAATTGACAGTTTTGTTTTTAGATATTTTGTCTAAAGCTATACTAAATTATAAAAAACATGAGAAAATGATTTTTTTAAATATGCTGCATCTATAATTTAAAATCAGTGTATATGTACGTCATACGTACTGTTACACCAAGATTACTTGTCTTCCATCCATCCATTTGCCGCTACTATTGTCTACGCGTGGGTAATCTGAATAAAACACGCCTGGCTGTTTAAAAAGCCTACATCCATAATGTGTAATGTAAGAACGCAACCTTAATGGACTTTTGATGTCGCAATTCTTTCAGTATCTTACAAAATATATTTCAACGTCTTTTTTCATTTACTAAATATGGAATACTTATAGGAAGCATTATTGTTATTCCATGTTCGTATTGTCAACAACGTAATCGCAATTGCAGTAAAATAAGGAGAATTAGGTTTTTAAATGGCTACTGACATCATCAACCCGAACATCTTATAATGTAACATGTTACAAAGCAAGAAAATCAGTTAGAATGCATCGCAAAGCTCAAGGAAAACGTTCACAGAATTTAGCCTGTAGTGTGATATCACAAAGTTACTTTACATGACATTGTTATAGTTATGTTCGCACATTTACATCTCTGTGGCTTATTTGAAACAGACAGCAATGTGAGACAATAATTGCAACCTTATGTTACATGTTGAGAGAGATTATGCGTTGCGCATATTAACAGCTTATGTTGTCGAATTTGATTTAAAATTCTGTCATGTATTCTAATTAAATTATTCATAGCATGCTAAATTTAATACTGTATAGTGCAGTCAATTAGTAGCACGGATTCAATTAAAATTAATTAATATGAAAATAGCTCGTGTAGTTAAGTATAGTAAGAGTGATTGGTGGAATATTTTTGGCTTAATTCATTATTAACTAGACTTTATAGGATTTAAAATAAAAATGGAGGTTGGACGACGCTTCAATTTATATGGTCATTGCTCTGTAACAAATTTGCAAGGCCGGCTTTCAGCAGACCTAGCACGACTAACAAGACGACAAACAAGTCACAGTATAATCGAAATAAAGAGTATAATGTAACAGTCTGGTAGAGATAAATATGTACATGGTTATAAATAACATACTCATAACAACCAGACATTTCAATGATTTATAGTGCCACCAATTCTTGGTATACAATCACTGCTTACGTATATGAAACGTAGCAACTTGTGTTTGATAGTCCCATTGAGAACGAGGACTGTCCCGTATTGTCAAGTACTAATAAATGGTACGATATTATGACAAACAACGTCAGGACTTAATATTGTCTTCTGTTTACGCGAATGTTATTCATTGAAATTAAACTACTATATACGGATTTTATCGCGTTGTTTATTTATCACTGTATTACGAAATTTTGAAACTATTACACTACTACTACTATTGATTTTATTTTACTAATTTATAAGCTAATAAAATTATTTAAACTATTAAATCTATTTATATTTAGGTTTACGACTGCCTTGTTCGGCAAAGAGTGGACAAGAACCTACCCTACCACTACCATTTCGCATTAGCATGTTCTAACCCTAGAGTAGTTTAATGTTTGTTAGCTAAAGGCAGACTATTTGTTCTGCTTACGCACTCACAAAATAAAATATATACATACATACATATATTGTACGAGTATATACAAGTCCTGTCTTGAACCTCGTAATAAGCCCAAGGGCATTGTGGAAGGAACGAAATTGGATAGAGTGATGAAACGCAAGTCGTCTCTCGTACAAGAAGAAAATATTCATGTTTTATTGGAGCTATAAAAGGAGTTTTGTTGCGTCTTGGATAAAACGTTGTAAGTCTGGGGTTTACCCATATTTAGATGGCAGTTGAAAATATTTACTTTTAATAGTCTGATTCCTTTTGTTTGTTCAATAAAATACTTTCTTTTATTTTTAGGTATAGGGAGTCCACTCTAAAACTCTGCAAAGCTGCTTATGCCTACTCGTATATTTAAATACAAATCATATCTTATAAGGAAAAAGACTAGTGGCCAGTTAATTATGCGGCATTGCAGATTTCTCATATATTTTAGAACATTAGACTATGACAAAGTTCTGACCAAATTAAGGTTAATATAAATACAGTTTTCTTAAATAGTGAAGTGCAAACAATTTAATGCAATATTTTTGAGTTCTTTGACTATACGTATATATAAAAATGATATGAAAGCCAGTGGTTAAATTTTGATTTTATTTCCATCAAAAGATTTTCCATTTTATGATATTTTTAAATGTAACTTTCATTTAATAATTATTCTTAGAGAACGATCCGTAAACATGTATTGTAGGTTTAATGAATATTAAACTTTTATAAAACCCAAAACATCAGTATTATAGAGGCTTTATAGGTTTTTCATATAATTTATTAAATGAAGCATCGATGTATCGAAGCAAGCCTCCCTTGGGAGTCGTCCTAGGAAATACCGATAACCCATCAAGATCCGTTAAGTGGTTTCAACATTAGTCCACAGATACCGAGGAAGACTGATCGGGCGCCGGGACTGTACATTCTAGATAACATGACATGCTTACATCACCATACATCGTCATTGAGCATGATGAAGTAAATATATTTGGTTTAGTAAAACAGAAAAATTGGCAACTACTTGTAATTCCTTTATTAAAACTAGATATTCTAATTATAAAATACACTTAGTTATAAAAACGTTTTTTTTATATAATACAAATGCGAATGTCAGTTTGTTTGTTACACGGTCTAATTACACAGCGAATCATCATGAAATTTCGCATACATGTTGTCAGGGAAACAGAAAAGGACATACCAAAGGTAAAAGGTAAAGGGTACCAAAAACTTGTAAGAAAATATTTTTTATCCTCCTGTCATTTTTAATACAAGCTTTATGTGGGAAACATTTTCAATGCTTTACGTGTATAGATGGGCAGATGGTTCTTTTTTATTTATTCCTGTGTAATCTTTTTAAATCTTATTTTACTAATCTGTTGCTGCAGAGGACAGAATAACGCCTACTCCTCAACTTTGAGCAAGAGGATTATCCGAATTCAAGGTAAAAGGTAAAGGGTACCAAAAACTTGTAAGAAAATATTTTTTATCCTCCTGTCATTTTTAATACAAGCTTTATGTGGGAAACATTTTCAATGCTTTACGTGTATAGATGGGCAGATGGTTCTTTTTTATTTATTCCTGTGTAATCTTTTTAAATCTTATTTTACTAATCTGTTGCTGCAGAGGACAGAATAACGCCTACTCCTCAACTTTGAGCAAGAGGATTATCCGAATTCATATATCAGTATCTGTAGTACAAATATCAACTTAAGTAGCTGAACATTTAACAACTTTGTATAAGTAATTTATGAATTAAAAGTCCTAATTATTATTATGTGCCTTTTAATTCTGATTGTATTCTATTTTTAATTTTATTATTGCTATAAAAACAACAGGTCATCAAATTATCGCAAATCTGTATCGACTTATTTTGCTGAATGTACCATAAAATTATAAAAATATTTTAGAGACGATTTTAAGGATTAGGTAGATTATTGATATTTTATTTTTTATAGAAATGCTATATTCATATGTATACTAATAAGGCTGCGTTACAAGACTAAAATAAAGAAGTAGCTACACTGTTAGCGCAAGTAACAAATTCATAACTGACAGCACGGCACTATTTCAAGGATACTGAACTGTTCACCACAACACAAAGTTGTTTGTCTGCGACTGCTGGCTCGTATAAGCTGATCGACAGATGACTGCTTCACTTTGAGCAAACTCCTCGATGTAAAGAAGGATACCTATGTCTTATCTCTCATATACTTTAGAAACCGTCTATTTCTTTTGTAGGTACATTTATAAGTTAAGTTTTGAATATTCTGTTATAATTGTTTTTGGTAGTTTTACTATTATATCTTATCTTTATCATATTTTTAGAGGCCTAAAAATTGTGTATGATATTTATTTTTATATCTTTGTAGTAGGTACAACTAAAATTGAAATTGTTTTATTTAGTACTTTGACAAAAATAATTGAGTATAAATTCAACAGCTCTGATATTTTTATTACTATCTTTCAAAAACTAGGTAAATAGGTATATACAGTCATGTATAAAATTTCTTGAGAATGACGTTCTTCAGACGTAACATGGAGCCCAATCTCAACAGAGAGTAGACATTTGCGCAGGAGATATTATAGTGAGCAAGTGTGTGACTCTCATTCTCATAGTTCGATGTGATGGAATCAAAATCGTACAATGATATGACATGGTGGTGTGCCACACTGTCAACTATCTAACCCAAGGCTGCTATTAGAAAAAAAGAAAACCTTAAGAATACCTTGTCATAAAAACCCAATAACTTTTTGTTCGGATTAACCCGGTAATCAGAGCCTTGTGTACAGCATCGCATCACAAGGAAAAATCCCTTATGATTACGTTTCTGAATAAATCTGTATCTTAAAACATTTTTCAGTGACAGACACATCTGTTTATGTGTATGTACACATAAACAGATGTTATGTGTTTGTATGTCTGTGGATGCGGAGCGTGTGTGCTTTTTCCTCGGCATGCACAAACAATATGTTATTGTTTAGCAAAGTGAGGCACTGGCTTGCATTTACATACCTGTTAACACACCCTAACAAAAGAGTTCTGTAAAACATACTGGTTCAGAAATGAAAGCTTACTATCCGAATACTAACAACTGAATAGAAAGCCTTAAAAGTTTAATTTAAATAAGGCACTGAGTGTGAATGAATAATACAGTAGTTTTAGACACACCCACGAAAATCGTTCTGTGGAATGTTGTACAAGATGTTTAATTTATCTAAGTGGTCTTAAAGTATCTTGAATATACCACGTGAGGGTCAATGTACGAATGTATGGAAGTAATATGTATGTATATTTTTCCTTTTCTATGTCGTGAATGAAGGTATGTGGTATCTGTTACAATGCACATAGTAAGTAAACTCATATTTTGCTATGCTATATATAAATCCAAACTGTCCATCGTAAAAAAGAACGAGCCTATTTCTTATCTGATATGATTTAAAGTTATGTTAAATAAGATTTAAAGTGATAATGTTATTGCTTTACAATTTAACGGCAAAAAGGCTATATTTACTTCTGTAACAATTTTAATTGGCTCTTTAACATACATACATAGGTACATACATACAAAGATTTACGACTGTTTCGCAATGCTAACTTAATAATACAGCATGAGTATTTAGAAATTAAAAAAGTAACGTACATCTGATTTCGTTATTTAATGTTTAGATTATGTGTTAATGTATAATACATATAATACGAATTTTTTCAGAATTTCACTGTGCATAAATTTATGCGAGCAAGTATATTTTAGTTGTGTCAATAAAGCTTTAAAACAAAATATTATAATTGTTATAGTTTTCTGAAATTATATATAAAATTATAAGTTAATGACACGTTGCCTTCATCCACTCAAATCTTTAATTATTTTATGTTTAATATTGCGGCACAGTCCCTTAAGCAAATGAATTGTAATTTTTCCTTTAATATTTATGCCTGAGATGTCCCATAAATTACAATATCATTATCATAAATATTTCATACATTTTAATTAAATATCTGTTTTAGAATGTCTCTTCAGTTTAATAGCCTTTTATTAATCTGTTTTGAAATTAATGTTTATGAACGAGACGTCAATCAAAACGAGCATTATGAAAAGAAAATATACGTGTATACAAACGTAGTATTGAAAATTTTTAGATATAACGAACACCAAATCCAGTTACCCAAGCTCTAAATCAGGATCCTTTTGTGTTCCCACGATAAACTGATCATAAAAATATAAACCTTATTTCCATAACGTTAGAGTATGTTTCTATTTAAATATTAGCTCTATTCTTTCTTATCTTAAGAATATTGTATCGAATAGAAATATAATCCTTAGAATACATGTACGTATAAACAAAATGTAGTTGATGCTTTACAGGACAATTGTGAAGCTTCAAATATACATATGTAAGAATTAGTTCAATTTTGAACTGATGTGTACATACACAGTTGCTCAAATACGCTCTTGAGATAAAGTTGTTATAAGAATAAACCATATGAGGAACAAATCGATATGTTTGCCATTGTTATGTTTGTTTATTTGCTCAACTATCACGTGAGACAGTAAAATGTTTTTGTTTGGTACCGATTTTAACTATTTATTTAGTACACACACTAGCTATAGATCTATACAGTAAAAGTATAATGCCCTTCAATAGATACCGGCGATATTCTTTAGATATATTGCATAAGGAAAATGATAAGATAAATCTATGCACGGTTACTTATAAAGGGTGGAATCCCCAACGGGAGCTTCCACTCGATAACGATTATACAAGCATTATGACATAAATTATATGATAATGAGCTATGGGAGGTATGGATCGGTTCTAGCATGTGGAATGGAAGCTTATAAGAGCTAATAAGACGTTATCATTATCACACTACCACATTGTTGTCAAGTTACAAGCGTATACTTAGTTCAGTTGTCGCATAATCCAATTTAAAGAGCGCACTTCGTATAGGCTGGCTGGCATCTAGGACTAGGCTCTACGTATATGTACATACAAACGGTAGCTACAGAATGGCCATAACAAATATGTATCGCGGCGGAGGCGGCTTCACACAGTGCAGTATCACGTCACAGCAGCCACGTGGGGCGGGCGCCGGGCGCACTCGGTCCCTCCGGGGCTACTTTATGAACAATAACCGTTTGTTTATGATATAGAATTAACATCCGAAGCTAGTGATCGTGTTTAGACGATTTTGGGGCGGGAGTCGCGCGTGACTGATCGCGCGGTCGCGAGAGGCACTGGCGCGACGCCCCGGGCGCGACGAGTGACGTCAGCGCGTGCCCCCGCCCCGCGCATGCGCCCCCGCCGACCTCCAGCATACTCCAAAACTCTCCACGAGGGCCCTCCACCTCGAGACCTCAACTCCGCTTTGGGACTAAATCGATTTTTGAGCTGCAGTTTCGCGGAATCGAGTACCTACTCAGGTGTACCAATAGCTAGCCAAGCATAGATTTCTTTCCTATTCATTGAAAACGATATTCTACCGAGCGAGAAGAGGTCAATCATTTTGTAAACTTATTTCAACAAAAATCACATTGTATTTGGTTTACTTTTAAAATTTTATTTCTACATAGACTCAATCAATTAGTTTGGTTAATAAAAATTATAATGACAATAACTCAAAACAACACGATAAAGTAAATTTTATTAATAACATAGTTCCATTCATGCTACAGAGATAATTGCGTTATTTATAATTTTAAACATATTCTTATGTGTTATTATAACTTATAACAAAGAAGTGAAGTTTTTAAATGTATTGTAGATAATAAACAAATATATTATTATCGTTCCGCAAGGTGTACCTGTGTAAATTGCCTATTAATATTAACGCATCTACTTAGCACTACGTTTGTCGCTACGGGACAGCTACGCGCCTCTACGCACGTAGCTCGTAGGCCGCGTTCATGTGTGTAGACAATCATATGCGCGTGAGGTTTGTTTGCCGAGCCACTTAATATATACATTTAGTCAAGTGACGACCTAATTAAGCAACTTAAATACAATGGATAAGGTTGGGAGTTCATTAACACCCTATTAGTTCTTTTAATGTCATGTGTATAAGCTTTTTATTTTGACGAGGTCAGCCTGGTTGGTCCCTGAATATAATTTACTGTAGCAGTATATTTCGGAAAATTTAAGTAGTATTTTCCGAGTTAGAATATTTGGTAGTAGAGTCCGACCCGTTTGATAACCGCACTGTTTAATTAGTTTCTGCATAGTTAAACTATTCACAAGATAAACTCTTATAAAGTTGTTTAACATAACATTCTTTTAGTTTTCTAGATAAATGAGAATCCTAAAATCGCCAGCATTATGTGCTTATATACGTTAGTATTATGTGTTTCTATATTAATGATAAATTATAATACGTATATATTCATGAAATCGTTGTAGTTAAACAAGGCCGTCCAAACAAAATACATATATAATTTCCTTGATGAGTTATGGTTGTATGATAGGCATATTGATGGCGTTATTATTTTTGGAACCTACACAAGTAGATACATCATGAGACACATCATATTCTTGATTCTATGATTTCAGTTTGTGCTCTGTAGATTGCCAGTTCGGGAAAACTATTATTGGGTTCTTCTGATAGGCAATTGCCAGTAGGAAAATCGATATACAGGCCTATGTGTTTTTGAAAGTTTATTATTAACTGATAACATCAGATTTATTTGGTTAAGTCTTTCTAATTTTCTCAATAACGCAATAGATTACTTCAATGATTTTTTACATATGTACATATATTAAAACGAATACCTTTATTGCGACAGTAATCCATATTTTATAATAAATGCCAAAGTATTGTTATATATTTGCTTGATATATTTTCTTAAAAGGAAAATCGATTTTGATGGAATTTAGTATTAAAACAATTTAAGGGTTATGTAATTGGACAAAATTGCTTTAAAACCCAACTCAATGAAGAACCTTTATAATTTTTGCATAACAGATTTTCTATATTCACCACAAATAATAATATATTATGATGAGAGAGTTTAAACAAACTTATTTTTACCGTACCGTACAAGGACAATATCATATTATGTAATGTTATAAATTCTACATACAACTAAAAAAAAGAATACGTAACATTGAATAATATTTTGCTCACAGACAAATAGTTAAATATACAAACAAAGAAGATAATTTTACCTTACAGTACAGTCAACGAATTTAACAAAATAAACATGACTTAGACTAAAATTAGTGAAACATATATAAAATGTTTGTAACAAGTGAGCTCCAAGACTCCCCTTCAGTTTTATCACTAGACACATAAACAGTTTCAATGATAAACCGACCTTTGTTTTCCGTTACATATCCTGTTTTTAAGTGCCTTCTCATTTAATCTTTCTATCTCCTTTTTACTTAGGGCGGGGTCCCACCCACTTTCTTCTGATCAATTTCGTTCCAGGTTCCAAGACAGTTTAACATTTTTCAGACTACTTTGTTTCAGACCGCTTGAAAAATGCAAAGCTCTTACTTAGACCAGAACACGTAAGCTGTGGGTAGGTTTTAAATATTCATGTTTAATTGTTTGTGACGTGTTGGAATGTTCTTAAAGGTACACATATCGAAGCATTATCTCGGATTTTATGTACAAATATATTTTCGTATGTTGTTTTCAAGAACAATACTAAGCATAATATTGTTTATTTATTTTATAAAAAATACTGTAGCAATAAAAGTAATGACGGCCTAGATGGCGTAGTGGTTAGTGTAACAGATTGCCACGCCTGAGGTCGCGGGTTCGATTCCCGCACAAGTCAAACATTTGTGTGCATGAACTTGTATGTTTGTCTTGGTCTGGATGTTTCTATGCATAATATGTATGTATTTACAAAAAAGAAACTATATATGTATGTTTATCCATTGTCTAGTACCCATAGTACAAGCTCTGCTTAGTTTGGGCTAGATGGTATTGTATGTATGTGATAGAATATTATATTATTATTATATTAATGAGTACTATCCTTTTTCTTCATTAAAATTGTATCATGTATTTGAGTTTCTCAGTTAATAACTAAACTTAACGATGTAGCTGTTATATAGTGCATGTGTATGAAGTTTTAAAGTTATTGAGGCGATTATATTTTGAATAAGTTATAGTTATAAGCGGTATAAGATGTTTAATATAAAAACGAACCATAGCATGAATCAATAAACAAGATGAACAATAAATCAATAACAAGTGTCAAGTATTTAAAAAAGAAAAATAACCAATGTGGTATGAAGTATATAGATAAGTGTGAAATGTATAGAATAGTATAGTAGGGCACGACCAAGTGCATCCTTCAAGTGACTTTTAGAAGTCTCATATTTTTACTGATTAAAACAAGAAAAGAAATAAATATTTTCTCTCTACCTTTCGACTTTTATAATAGTATTCCTTTGTTCGCTTTCATTCACCTGTACCAGGCACGATATAAAATCATACCGTGTACTAATATTCATTTTGCTCGTTGTTTCACACAAAAGCATGATGTTACCGTTGTTCCTTCAGACAGTTAAGATGTTGTTCATTAATTACTTTAAACATACGGTTATGTTTCTTAATAGGCTATTAAACAAACTTAGATTTACTGTTCGCATCCTTTGTTAGTTGAAGGGTTTTACTGGTATCTTTATTAACCTGTATAGTTAAATTTGGCGTAGGTACAAGGAGTTACTTAAATCTTTTAATGTGCATACGAAGTCTTATGCCTGTATCTTCGAAGCTTCGAGCTATAGTTTTAGGTCCTACTGCTGTCTACCGGGCACATTTCCACACTCTTTGCTATTGAGAATTTTTTGAACTTAATAATAATTTGCTCGATCCGGAAATCGAACCCGAGATCCCATACATAACAGTCACGTACAATACCGCTACGCTACCGAGGCAGCAAGAAAATTACACATTCTCTTAAGTCAAGTCAATAAATGTGCGTGTGTTTTTGGCTCTCTATATTTAATATTTTTCTTACGCAGAGGTTTGAAATAGATATGTAGATACCAAGATTGTTATTAATATTTATCATTTTTCTTCCTAGCCTTATTATTCCTAAGTATATTGAGCTCTGTTGTTCATACAACCGTACAGTAGTCATCTATCTGTACACTAGATTTTGATAGAGCAACTGGCATTTCACCTCGTCTGTCCGATTAATTGACAATATTGCTATCCAGTCGACTATCAGTCATAGATGTTGAAGACAGCCGGAAGAAACTGCTTTTCTTGGTCTTGTCTTCCTTGTTGATTAACAAGAAAGGTAAGGTTATTTAAAATATCAAACAAGAAAGCTTTGACAAGTGCTGTAACAGAATAGACATTTATACGATATTTTTAAACAAAGCTTCCTTTTTCCCAGGATATAATTGGTCATCCACCCTCTTTTATCTGTGAGGCATGTAATCAATGACATACAGTGCAATCAAATGACGACCTTCAAAAATGTTGTTTAAATCTAGTAGGGCATCATATTTCTATTTAGGTTTTTGCTAATGTTCGTATGTACATTAAAGTTTTAGTAAGATAATCTCTGATAGTATATGTGTATCTATAAATATATTCGGGAATATGCCATAACAAGATATCCGGTTCTTATCAATAAAACCCCACAATCAGATACAAAGCATAATGTGAAAGGAAAAGCCTCCAATACCCTATTGTTCGTTTCACCGCTTGTCCCGAACCTAACCAAGCGTAATCTTAACTCACTATTATTATGTTAATCTTACGTAAACTCCATTTTAAAACTTGCACACAACTTAAATAAAGTTTGAGGTGCTTATGTAAAATAAACCAGAATGGATGGTACGCTTGTGCTTCGTAGTAACTTACAAAGCCGTTTCATAGAGGGCGCTTATAGTTTCGGGAGTGGCGCGCATGCTAAATCTCTTCTAAGTTTATGAACCCTACTTATGCACATTAATACCTTTACATATGAAGGACACTTTGAAGAGAAGCAGCTAAATAGTCACTAATTTTATAAACATACCTCAGTCTCAATTAGTCAATTAGTCTAATTTCATACTCTAAATAGCGGAGCTGTAGAACCTGTCACTGAACACGTGCCACGAATACGTTATGTAATAAAAATATAATACATTTATTTACTGTAACTGATTACGAATCTCCGAAACTCTGTTCGCATTTTGATGAAGGTCGGCCCAACGCGTAAATCACAGCATAGCGTAGGTATACATCAGAAAACTGATTTTATAATTCGTAACTTTATAATCCTGATTAAATAAATTTTACTGAAGGGGCCAGGTCCCCGGATATTCCCCGGCCGGGGGGTGCGGGTGTTCGGGGGCGGAAGCAGGTGGGCTTCTGACGTCACACGTGTGACGTCGGCACTGGGGGCGGGGCGCGCGGCCGACGACCCACACTCTCCAGCCAAAGTCCGTAAAATGCAAACTAACCACCAACCATTCAAAACACAAACTTCTGGAGCTCAGATAAGGTTTAAAGTCGGTGTAGATGCCAGTGATGTGTGGGTATCGAGCTTGATTCAAAGAAAATCTTTCAAAAGTCATAAAAGCAGGATGAGTGTACCGCATCAATACCTTACTATTAAATGAGCTATCCCTTACGTGATAAGATTTACAATATATTTTAACTAAGTTCTATTAAAGTATATTATAAGACATAAATTAAAAAAAATGTTACTAGTTATAAAAAGTAATTGTGAGGTAACGTCCACTGGTTTTCAGTTTGTCCACTTACCCTTGGTCAGCATATTCGATATTGAACTATATCAAAATGCTATACTGAGAGGAGGCCCATGTACTGTAGTACGACTTTTTATATAGGAAATAGTTATTATACTTTATTAGAAAATGTCTCTAAGGATTTCATTCTATGCGTTTGAATAGCGAATCTGGCAATCAGCAAGCAGCAAGGTTTAAGGTTAGGAAGCAACTATTATTAAACTCTGCGCTGCCGTTCTGATTATTGTTTAATTTATGTCAATTAACTTTTGTTCTTAATGTAAATTAGCCATCATATATGAATACATATTTATAGAAATATCAATGATCGTTTTGAACCTAATGTGATACGGTAGTAGGGCTTTTGGTTTAGTGCAAATATTTTAAATAAAATTTGCTGATATTGTAAAATTATACAAAAAAATTAGCTAAATGTAAGACGACAATGGGTTATCGATAATTAAAACACAAAATTATCAATCTAAAAAAAAAATTTTATCTTCAGATTTTATATCTATTAACGCCTGAGAGAATCCAATGGTAAGTATGATCTTAAAAGGTATGTGGTTAACTACAAATTAAATAATTTACGTACTCGATTGTATTTACTCATTTATCAAAACAAAATACGCATTGAAATATTATAAATAGGATAACTGTTAAGACCTAGACATGGCGTCAACATGATCATTTGCCGTTTCACTTCGTACAAAATAACGTTGCAGCGACATCTAGCTACAGAACCGTACACTTGGATGTGTGCCACGTAATGCCTGGGAAATGTTCTGTGTTGTTTACTGAAACCGTCCACTGTTTGACTTAGTAAGTTTCACCGCTACGATCACAGATGGCAGCATATGCTCAAGGTTTTCAAGAAAACGTATATAGACTGAAAGCTACGCTGGTATAATCTGTTGGCTGGTAAACTGTATATTACAATACATGACGAAAATTGTTCTCACTGAACAATATAGGTGGAGCTTTCTACATATTTTTTATGGAATAGACAGAGTTAGCTTTCTGAAAGTTTTAATCATTTATTGTGATTATGATAGTATTAAATATATAACTACCTAAATTACGTTAATAGTATTCTATAAAACAAGTTTAAATAAAACTTTATTAGTCTACGAAAGCAGGAGAATTTATTAGAAAAACCTTAAACAGTATTATCTTAATTGGTTGGAAGAAGTGATCAAAATATTGCAGTCCTAGTATAATAGAACAATAGGCGAATTTTATAGGCAGTGGCGATTAAAACAGTAATGTTTTTGCACGTACCTAATAGTTTGATTTAGTCCCGATTATAGCCCAATTCTTATAATCAAGAAACGAGTCGATTTAGGTACGGAGGGTTAAATTTTGACTTATTTTATTAGAATGTGTCAAAAATTAATAGCCCGTGGGTAAAAAGACTCGTTTTCTAAGAACCGGGCCTTATTAATAATTTAAGACTAAGTTAAACTTACAATCGAAAGCTTTCAAAAGCACTTAGGTAATTCATACTTAAAAAAATCTGGTCTGGCATGGGACACATATTAGGGCACTGGTAGCAGCCAGCTGCTGCCTTTCTATATATGGTACCTAATAAATCTGGACTATGGAAATATGTAGGTGTTTGGTGCCTATAGATAGACGAAAAATGGTGTCTGTCCTAAATATTGTCATGGTATATGGTACCGATTCATTAGATAGGCCTCTTGAATTGTTTGAATATCCGTTATAGGCAAACAAGCTTTAAAGGTAGCAGAAAGCAGAAAGGTTTGAGCAGTTAGAGGTGCCGAGCGACGTCGGTTTCACCATCATTTAATTAATGTTATTGCGTGTTTGGGATAGTATGCAGTGAAAAATCCAATATTTTAAGGCACAGAAAAGATGCATCAGGTTCATATGCAACATACAAATAACAGGTAGCTGCACACCATATTTTATTAAACTTAAAATACTAACCCTTCCACATTTACGAAACTGATTTTTGTGAAGAAAATATAGAGTTATTCAATAAAAAAACCGAGCAACAGTCAATAATCTTAAGACAGGAATACAAGTATGCGCTATGTTTAAAACCCTCAAAAACCACTCTTATGCATAAAAGTGTAATATGCATGGCACTGAAAATATATACTAAGCTACCAAATCATATTAAAAGCGCCGACTTAGTGACATTTAAGAAAGAACTAAATAATCTTTTAGTGAACAAGTATTATTATACCATTGACGAATTCCTTCTTGACATTTTGTAACAAATAAATTTCTAAGCGTTTCGTATATAAAGAATTTTTTAATTTTTACTTTATTTTTAAAATATTTTAATAATTAAATTGTATCCTTGACTGTGAATTAATAGCAATAAGCATTATATCGACAGTATATTTTATCTTGTAAAAATGTTAACATTATAAATTGTCGAAAAATGTGTAAGGCCATTGGGTAGATTTTTGAGCTCACTAATAAATTGTAACACCTTATTGTATCACCAAAAACCACACAAATAAATGATTTGATTTGATTTGATTTATAACCATTATGGTTGGTCTTGACCTGCTGCCTCTTTTCGGTCAAGACAAATGTTAACATTAGGTTCGTTTAATTGTTGTTAAATAACATCGATTTTGATGATATACTCCCTCTAAATATAAATAGTAGTCATTTAGTTCGACGATAATATCTATTTAAAAATAAAAATACAACTACAGATTCCTTATCGTCAAATTATGGCATAATGTGATGTTATATAATAACATGACATTATGCTGCTAATTACGCAGTTATTACCAGTTAATAGCGTGTATTAGCTTAGAAATAACAGCATATTTATGATTGTTGTGCAATGGAACATTACGATGTCCTCCAGGGATCATCCCGGCCCTCTAAAATAATGCCTTAGTGTGTTTCCATGTTTTTTAAAGATTAAATTTCACTTTCTCAATATTCTATAAAATTTGGTACATAATAAATTGCTAATAAAGTATGTCAGTAGCGACTCTAAGAAAAATGATCTAGCTTTAACAATTTACTTTAAATAATAAGGTATAAACATTTAAAAAAAATGCGGGGCAGTCTTTGGGGCCTGCCGATAGAAGTAAAAACTAAGTAACTAGCGTGCTGTGACGATGACGCGAGTTCCATGATTTTTGTTCACCCAAAAAGTGCTCAACGAGCCTAAAGAAGTATTCACTTCAAAAATAAATGAAAACGCTAAAGAACCAATTTATAACAAATGGGCTATACCTACATACAAGCTATAACGAAAAGGAAAATTTACACATATGTATATTATTCGGAACTTCTGAACAAAACGTATAAAAATAGAAAAATTGGATGTTCATGCACATTTATAAAGAATGAGCGAGCTTTATTAGCTTGGGCTTATATTGCTTACGTTTGTGTTAAATTTGACGTGGAGTCTACTTGTTGCCAGTGCAATCTAGTCGAAACGTTCAGTTCTACCGAGTCAGAATGTTATTGGATTTTCTTGTTAGGACATTCTCAGTAGCAGTACGGAGTCTAGAAATGATCCCCTACGTTTCTAGACTCTGTGCTGCTACTGAGAGCTTTTTAGCTCCAGGCTCACCCAGGCTTACTTAAGTGACTATATTACAGTGAGATACACTGCCGTCATAAGCAAAAAGACTTATCCAATTTTTAATCCGAAATTAAGCTTTTTATATATTTGGAATTTGTAAAAGCAGACGCATCTGCTAGTGTTTTTATCTTAAACATTTTGGCAGATTCTTTTTTTTAACTTTATGACAGCAGTACAGATATATCTCACTATAGGCAGAGAACTGTCTCTCGCTCCGGGGATATCCGTGTATTAATGTACAAGCAAGCAATAAAGACACTGACCTACTGTCCCTCGTCGAGTTAGTGTCATAATAATTGGGTAAAGCAAAATTAATGGTCGACTGCTGCTTTCATGTACAAAACAATAGCCCTACATTGTTTAGAAGCATTGGGCTACCTTATTGTCATCCTTTATTACATTCCTTGTGTGGCTATTGTCTAGTGGTACTGTATGTCCACGCGCAAAGATAAATTGATGTTCACATTAAAAATAACGTTATGCACTAAGCTGTTGGAGGGCATTCTCGCAATCTGCTTTACCACGAATTGGCGTCGTGTATTTTATCACCGTTATTATTATTTTTGTGTTTGAGAGGGAGAGAATTACAGAAAATAACCTCTAGTAAGATTCTCGCCCAAATAAAAAAATATATTACGTGTTGATGAAATTCTACGTGAAAATTGAATATTTATGTAATCTTAACATTGAAATGTAACTTATTTATAAAGTGTAACATAAAGGTGTGGCTGGGAGACGTTAAAATAAAGTATCTGGTAAGTATTACTAGATATTTATTTCTTTTTGCAACGCGAGCACTAAGAATGTTTACTGTGTCGCGAGGAACTTTACAAACATTCGAACAACGGACAAAAAGAACACCCAGGCTCGAGACAACTATTTGTAAATGACACAAATTATATTGCTCTGTGTTGGGATCAAAACTTCAACTCTTGGTGCAGCGGCAGTGGCGAGGTGAAAACCGGTACGCCAAACGTGCAGTCGCAGACTCCATTATACGACTGCAAGTATTGATACACGCTTTAAATGCGTAAAATATAATTGCGTCAGTCATCTTATTGCAGCCCACTGCCATGCTTGCTCTCAATTTGCACCACAACTTCCAGTTTGCCGCCTACTGCGTCCGGTCCGACCCAGCTACCATTTACAAGTCATTAGTTCATCTGGCCGGTGGCCGTCGTCCTATCTTACTTTTGCCGACACACGTGGAAGCACTTGCTAACAGCTGCGATAGCCTAGTGAGAGAACGTTGGAATGCCACGCACAAGTCTCAAGTGGTATCACAAGGCACGCACCTCAGACTTTTCAAAGTACGCACGTATTAAACAGTAAATTATCGCTCACTATAGCGGTAAAGGCAAACATCGTAAGGAAACCTGCATGTCTGAGAGTTCTCCATAATGTTCTCCAAGATATTTAAAGTCTGCCAAACCGCATTGAGCCAGCTTGATAGACTGCATAGGCCTATAGCTCAGGTCTACTCAGTAGGTATAAGAAGGCTAAGATCATAATCTTAACCTTCTTATGCTGAGAAACGGCCTGTGCTCAGCAGTGACACAGTTTATGCTGATATTATTAAAGCACTTGCGCACTTCGGTTGTATGCATTGTATAAGCGACAAATAAAGCAGTAAGCCAGCGCAAGAAACTCGCGCATGTAGCCCATTACATAAAACACATAGAATAAGAGTCGTTAGTATAATAGCAGGATTACTCCTATGCCATAGTTTAAAACATTATTCTTGTTGTCTGTGTTATCGCTGCTTTGTTTCGATAAGCGCTGTAGGCGCGTATTATCCCGTAACAAAGTGCATTCATATCACTGGTTTGGTGTTCACATTCTTGGTAATCCTTTCCATTTCTAGCACAAGCGGAGCTGTTAGATTATATTGGGATTGCGACATGTTTATAGTGTGGATACGAGATTTAATCATTTATGTCCAATATTTAATAAGCAAAATCAAATAAAAGCTTTACTGTATATGAAACTTAGCTATTGTTCTAATTGCAGTCGAAAATAGTTGATCAATTTTGCTATTGTATCATAGCATGCTTAGATGCTATGCTGATTCGTTCAAACATATTAAAACGCTGTATAATGACTAGGTTAAGGTCTAAAAATGTTGCTACAAAATTCTTAAATTAATCGTAATCGTTTTGGCGAATCCATTTTAGTTTTCTGTTACTAGGTCTATATATTATAAGTCTATTTATCTTATTATTTGATTACAGAGCATGTTGAAGTAATACCAATATCCAGTACCTATTAAATGTGCCGTAAATTGTGGTTGAAGCCATTACGCGATGGTAAGTTTTAATATCGAAGCGTTATATCGAAATTGAATTGAGTTGATACTATAATCACAATTTTATATCGGCGAATGCATGGGCGATACTTCAAAAAATATCCCGAATAATTGTTTGATTAAATTGTTATTCAAAAAAGTGTATCAAATCCATGCGATATTGTAACATTGACTGAATTAAAAATAACATAAGCTTTTGATTATCTGAGATAAATTTAGAAAAATACTTTAAATTTAATTACGATGACGCGGCGTCTGACGTCGGTCATTAAAGAATAGGCACAAAGGCGCTGCCGTCGGTGGAAGCTAGTAATTAATAATTTAAGATTAAAACGGCTGATTATTTCCTTGAAATATTTTAATTTATTAATATCATGTCTGCATCATCGTATGAATGACTGGTTATATGGTATATTCTTTTTGTCCATATCTCTCTCACTGTTTCATTATATTCCTTTAATAAATCCTAATACTCTTATAAGAAAATTGTATTCCTCCAACAAAATGCTAGCGAGAGTTTCGATAGCATTTATTTTTTATATATACGATTTTGTAAGATCAGAATATAAAACAGTTTACCCACCTAAATTCATTTGCTTTCATAGCAAGGTCCTAGTGGAGAATAGTATGCAGTTTATTCTCACATAGCGCTACGCAAACAAGAGCGTGAGAGTTACGTAATGTGAAAAGATTGTTGGCACAATTCTGTAACTTTGACCGCAAAATAGGTATGCCCGTGTCAGTTTCCAAATCCACCTTGGCATTCCTCTTTTCTTCTTTTTGTAGAAAAGTTAGCACCCTGAATAATTCATCTGTTGCGGGAGATTTGATTAGCTTTCCAATAACGGACTCTGAACAATTATTTGAGAATCATACAAATTTTTGTTCAGTGTGTAGATGGAATCGGTAAAGTGGCAGTGGCGAGAAAGACCATTTACCTAAAAGCTATAAAAACATCGCATCAAGTTCGCTACGTCGATTTTGTTTGTAAATCTACTCTCTAGAGACTACCCGTCTTTATAATTGAGAGTTCAACCTCTGCAAAATGCAGACACTGGTGGCTTAGGGATTATGAAGAAGATCGTTAAAAAAAGGAATAATGGAAGTAAACTTCCATTATTCCTTTCTAAACCATTCCTGGCAGTCCGCCAGGAATTTACCTGGATTAACTAGAATGTGTCTTTCGAGAGTTATGGCTAGTTTTAGACTAAACACTTAAGATCATTCGTAGCACTTAGGATTATGCCTTGATTAATATGTCTATATGTAATTATTAAGACTGGTCCGGTGGCACAACTGTAGTGAATAGGACTGCAAGGTATGAGGTCGAGCAAAGTGTTATTACTTTTTCCCTTAAGTCATTTTCAGTAGCTGTAAGGTGTATGGAATTATCGCTGCGAAATGGCTATAAGTTCGGCTCCTATCACGTGAGATCTAAAACCATAGCTGGCAAATGTATAATACTCCTTTGTCAAACCTTTCTGGCAGATATGCGTGAGACAATGTAATGAGAGTTGTTAATAATTCAGAAGATTAGGTTCATCACTTGGTTTTGATGTACAGTTATTTTTCTATAGAAATATTTTATTTGTTACTTAAGATCAATTGTAACGATTTTAACAATATTCTTTTTCAACATAATATGTAAAAATATAATGTCAGGAAGATCGATGTGCCGTGTGACAAGGATGGATAAGATAAGAAATGAGTTTAATAAAGGCAGGTTCAAAGCTGCGTCTGATATCTAGTTGAACAGTTTGTTAGTATTGGCATGTTAAGGGACGAAGCGAGAATTTTTTTTATATTAAAAAGGTGAGATATGGCTGCTTTATAATAGTTTAAAAGTAATATTTTACTAGGATTATAGTATTGCTTTTGCGTGCATAACATTCTTACGCGAAACCTACATAATTTTTTTATGTATGATTAAACAGTAAATAGTTCTGTTGCTTTTCGCTATCTACCTTAGCTTTTGATAATATTTGTAGTCAAAACTTTAGTTTTATCTACAAATGTATAGTAAAACTAACTGCTGCTCGCAGCCAGTGTGAATCTGAATCCATAGTGTGATAGAGGCAGATCTCATCCAAATCCGTTAAATAATTTCCGCATGTTTGAGTAACAAATATTATAACATAGCCATAGAGTCTCCCCGTGAACATGGCTGCTCTAAAGTAATCGAAACGTCGGGGCAAAGTGTAAACTTAAATATAAATAGTTTTAATTAAATTAAATAGCTTAAACAGTAGTACAGTTCAATAATAGTAGTGTCAAGAGTTTTCAAAATTATGTAATAAAAATGTTTTAAAGTAAAATAAACATCGCGACAAAATCCGTATAAAGTGTTTAATTTCAATATATAACATTCGCGTAAACATACGACAATATTATAGCCACCAACTTTAATATTTATATAATATTAGTAGGAGTAGTATTCATCCGATGCTCAAATAGTTGTTAAACCGTGTGGCAAGGTCAATCGCCGTCTTATGATAGGGGTCACATGACTTATTGATAGCAATGCCAATGGATCACTTCGACAAGTATCCCGAGACCCCGCCGAAATGGACATTCCTAAGTGCTAAGAGAGCTGTAACTTTATAAGATTGAGGCGAAATAGGTTTCTTTGGTAAGTTCTTCGTAATCGTTAACTTAACTATACAGTTGACAAACAGAGAAACTATTTAAACCGAATATTTAAGTAGGGTATCGCTGAAGCAGGTGGCGCCTCTCCAAACACTTTTAAATAAATTGGTTCCTTCTGCAACTTTTAATTTAGTTATCGTATTTCGCTCCTTTGAATATCGAGTGGGTGGAAAAACACTTTGTTGTGGGTTGGTACCCGATACTCTTTAGATGGATATTTAGGTACTAAAGCCATGTAAAGCTATCAAATAGGGCGATATGTTGATTGAAAATATTTTTACTCACTTGATATTGATGTGAACATATTATATAAACAACTAAAGGTGGTATTTGGCGGTACGGTTTTTGTAAGCATTAGACAGCCTCATTAATCTAGCCACGTAAATTTATGATTGCGGTCGATCTAGGGTACGATTTCCAAGTCGGGCAAAGCATTTTATGATTTTCTGTCACAAAATTAGACGCCTCACATTAGATGCCTTACACATACTTGGCAAAATGTGGGTGTAATAAACCTATGCGAACTCCTTCTGGTAGGTATATACATGCTAGTCTATATATGTGGGTATATATTTGTTTTGTCGGGATTGAGCTTGTATAGACTGCCTCGTTGGTTCAGTGGCGTGAAAGTAAACAAGCACTCCTATTGATTGTGACGTCAAAGTCTAATTACGTTTTCGATTAGGTAATTTTCTGTGACACGGTTGAAGCACTTGACTGCACGAATGACGTAGTTGTTTAAGTGGTCGCCACCGCTGCCGCGCCAAATGTTCAGAGTTCGATCCCTACACAAAACAAAATTTGTGTGATCCACATAAATTTGTTCCGAGTCTGAATGTTCTTTGTTTCCGTTGTTTGAATGTATGTAAAGTGTCACGGGGAGTGACACAGGAAATATCACGAGTGCCGAAATGGTCGTTTTTAAAAAGAGAATTATAAAAGAACTGAGTATAGTGGATACTTTGAATGGCCTTTTACGTAGGGCTGAATAGTAACTGACGACATGATTGTGGTTATGTTTAATTTCCATATTTTGGATGTTCTAGCTCGTCATCTTATGAGGAAAGTAACAAATGTTTGCCTATGTGCTTAATTACAGTTAAGCTGGCAAACAAGCATACGACTTGTCTAGTTATATACGGTTACTATAAGCTATGCACTTTTGCAAAAACCCATAGCTTGCAGTAATGTAGTACGTAGTTCCTTATACGGACACCTCATGTGTGAGGTGTCCGTATAAGGTAAAAAGCGCTTATGTATGCACTTTATGCCTTATTGTTAAATCGTTCTAAAGAGAAGACCAGACATCGATATATCGTATATAACTAACTATCTGCGGTAGTTATATACGATACATAAACTGTTGTCTGTACATGGCCATTAGGATAGGCAAACCGCAATGGCATATATTACACTCATATTTCACTTGCTTTGTTTTCAGGTCCAATGCAATAGAAGGCGATTCTATTGCCGTCCATCAGCCACATTTTCATACATCGTGCTACTATTTAGATTGTAGCATGAAAAATAAGCGCAAGCTCATGTCCCCAGACTATTGAGGCAGGGCTCAATAAAGCATATAAATGTCTTATGACCATACCTAACCGGCAATACACATCAAAATATTATTTGTCTTTCCTTGCTGTCCATACTAACCTTATAAATTCTGAACTAACTCTATTTGTTAGTTACCCTTTCACGACTAAACGGTTTAACGGATTTTAATGTTTGATTGATGAGATTGTACCGTAGAAAAGGATAGGCTACCTTTTAACCCTATTATGTTCCTGTGGGATTCAGTCGGCCAAAGCCGCAGCCAGACACTTGTAAGGATATAATCCTTACTATTAATATAAACTAGCTGACCTTCGCAACTTCATCTGCTTTACATAAGAGAATTTTCCCCGTTTGCGTAATATTTTTCATAAATGCTCTGCTCCTATTGGTCGTAGCGTGATGTTATATAGCCTTCCTTCCTTGATAAATGGGCTATCCAACACTGAAAGAACTTTTCAATTCGAACCAGTAGTTCCTGAGATTCGAGCGCGTTCAACCAAACAAACAAACTCTTCAGCTTCATAATTTTAGTATAGATTCTTTTATTCTTTACTCTATTATTTAGTATAGAGTAATTCTGTCACTTCACGGCTTAACCACTCAAAAGATTTGGATAACATTTAGTAGAGAGGTAGTTTGAAACCTGAGAAAGGGCACAGGCTAGTCTTTTTATTATTGCAGGTATCACAAGGGCGGTCAAAGCTAGTTGTGCATAAAATATGGCAGCTTATCTAATTTTTTTGATCAGATGTCATATAATTTGTCAGAGTTGCGACATCACGTTAAGTTATTTATTCAAACAAGTAGGCTATGGCTTGGGTACATTCTAGTATGTCTATTTTAGCGTTGTCGCTGTGTATTTCTAGTAGTTAGGAGTGCACGCGATGTTGTTTGAACAATTTATAGCCCTTTTTGCATTACCATGGTTGTACTCGTGACTGCATAGGCCGGTAGGTCATCGTGATAAAAAACAAGGTCTCTTTATGTTTAGATACAACGAGTATCTGTAAAGTCCTGGATGTTTATATACCATGCACATAACAAACATAAGTATCATAATTAAAAGTTATAACAATGGTGTTGGCGCCATTCTAAAAGTCAGAACTAAAGCTTACGTAATTTTGGATGACGCATTGGATTTTAGATCGTTTGGCTAAAACGACATATCGCGTTTTCAGCAAAAATATAAAAGAGCGGGAGTTTACTTGCCCCTTTTACGTGACACATGTTATGGTTCACCTTATAGTAAGCGGTTACACTAGTCTATGAAAGGCATCAGCGAAACACACTCTTTGGCGATCTATCAAAAAGGAGTTGCTGTTTTGCTAACACAAGGGTCAAAATTTGCTAGTTCTCTGTTGACAGCACAGCGCTTCTATGAGAAACCTAGGATCCTTTCTCACTGCAGGAATACAATACAAGGTTGTATGGCTGCGATCTTCTATTGGTTGGCGGTAGGATTAAGCGAGAATCCCGCCGTGCCTTATATTTCTTAATAACAATTGACGATGGATGGACTATTTATAGAAATATGATAATCCTAACTTCCTAACTAATATTATAAATGCAAATGTGAGTTTCTTTGTTACGCTTCATGCCTTAAATACTCGACCGATCATCAAGATATTTTGCATACACGTAGTCAGGGAAACAGAAAAGGATAAAGATCCAGAAAAATCACTGTTACTATACTTACTTAACCTACAATCACACGAGCGAAGTCGCGGGCATAATCTAGTACATTATATAGAAACTAATTTTAAACGCTTTTAACTCCAACTACTATTTAGATATCTAAATAGTAGTTGGAGTAAAAAGCGTTGAAAATTTGTTTCTATAAACTTACAAGTGCCTTTTTATATTGAGTCTATGTAATTAAAACTTATGTTGGTCTTATTAGCATTATATTGACTTTAACTTTACATTTAAGTGCTTACTGGGAAAGTTTTAAGTTTGGCTTAAACATTAACCTCATTACGTGACAAATTTCCTAATTCTTGCGTTTGAGGGAATATTTCTATTTATGCTGCTACCTTTTCCTGTAGGGCAAATGCTTAGAAGTTACTCAATTAATCTCATGCTATTCTTGCGCGCAAGTCTGTTTAGCGTCTTTTTATTCGCCCTTTTCAATAGGATGTGTCGTATTGGTTATTTCTAAAGGCATTTTACTTATTATCCAAGTATTATTTTCCAAGTTCACTTTATTACATTCAAATTACCGTTTGCTATTGCTGTCACAATTCTTTTGATCCGTTCTTTCTTTCTCGAGCCATCTTAGCATATCCGTCATGAGCTTTCTTAGTATCTTTGTTAATTTCTGTTACATTACATTGTTTCACCTCGTACCAATGTAACCTCTTACCACGTTTATCTCATTATATCCTAATATTTATTTTTATATTTGAAAGAATATTAATTGACATATTTGTGTTACCTCGAGGTCTTACTATTTGTATTTCGAGCACTTACAAGGTTGTCAACACAATTAAATGTCGCTTCGGTTGTTGAGATTCGTATTAGTACTTATAACAAGTGTATACCCTCTTCTAAGTAATATTATTGTTTGGTGGAAGAAAAAGCATAAAGGGAATATTTGTTAAGGTAAAAAGGATTTTTTAAACCTTTAAAGATTTTCAACTTACCAAATATTCTATTTTTGCTTATGTCCCACTGGCTCCCTAAGATTATGGAACTCCATAATCTAAGGCTGCCGTCTACTAAATAAAATGACATTAAGTTATATGGCACGCTTAAGGCTTAACGTCTTTTTGGTTAGCAGACTGCAGAAGGAAGCCAGCTTTTTTACTTATACACTTATTTTTAAAAGGAGCTTATATCCGTAGAGAAATTATTTGAAATGTAGAATTCGTCTCGATTGTAAAGTGAGAAGTATAATTACAGTCAGTTAAGTTCGTGCCATTGTGACGGTACGAAATCCTCGGTGGGACATGTCCGACTCACTGGTCAATCGCTTTAATCCAGTCAGACTTCTTTCTAAGGGCAATTCCATAGATAACAGATTTTGCTATAAAATCCACTATGTCTTCTTCATCCTAACGATTATTAATCCCAGCTTATGCCAGGGTCCGCTTATTTCTGGTCTAACGAGATTTAGCTGAATATCAGGTTTTACATGGAGCGACTGCCATCTGACCTCCGTAACCCAGAAGGATAACATCATTCTGTGGTTAGACCAGTCGTCAGGATATTTGAGGGCGCTGACTTTCCAAAAATGACAGCCATAAATGTTCATGACAGCCGGGACCCACTGTTTAACGTGCTCTCCGATGCACGGGGGTGGAACACCGCCAACTTCTTAACTCCGGGCTAATTATTAGAACTTCTTGACAAAAATTCTTAATAAATTGCTACTAAGAAATTCTTAACGGAAAATCTTAGTAACGTTTTCCAAGTCCGACCCGGGAATCGAACCAGAGACCTCATGATCCGCAGTCGTATTCACAGACCAACGAAGCAGTTCATAAAATCATCTATGTACTTGTGTATTTATTTCCATGCCAATCATTTCATATACATCTTGATCTTCTACAAAGGTCTATTAATATTTGTTTCTTTACCAATAAATTATTAGAAAGTAGCCCCAAATTACAAAGTGTTTGCACAGAGTTGACAGTAGGTCTGCTAACTTCCGTTACATTGGACTAACTTATAGCTAGTGCAAATATGATAGTTGCAATGCTTTTCTATCCAATTTAGCGGAGGCATACAAGTGTGAGGATAGGTTATTGTTATATCTATACATATATTACAAAACGTATTTCTGGCTGTCTGTTTATAACTCATAAACCATTGCTCCGATTTACATTTTTTTTGTATGACAGTACGTTATCTGGGTTTGAGTTCACTATAATAGGTAACCTAGGCAATAATAATAATATTACTTCAAGTGGGTCATGTAGTTAAACTACTATATACGGATTTTATCGCGTTGTTTATTTATCACTGTATTACAAAATTTTGAAAATATTACACTACTACTACTATTGATTTTATTTTACTAATTTATAAGCTAATAAAATTATTTAAACTATTAAATCTATTTATTTTTGGTTTACACTTTCCCCGACGTTTCGGTTGCTTTTCAGTTTTTTTTTATTAGTAAAATAAAATCAATAGTAATAGTAGTGTAATATTTTCAAAATTTTGTAATACAGTGATATATAAACAACGCGATAAAATCCGTATATAGTAGTTTAATTTCAATGAATAACATTCGCGTAAACAGAAGACAATATTATGGGTCATGTAGAATAAAAAAATCAGCGTGGAGTTTTGCACTATGGCAATAAATATGTAGAGTGCGAGAGCGGAGCCGCGGGTGCTGCTAGTATTATATTGATACCTCTGGGCTCAAAAGGCGTAAACGACAAAATACGACTTTTCAGGAGAAGCAAAAAACGATTATTTTATTTCATTTGACTATAGCGTTTTTGTTTCATGATCTATTTAGATGAATCTTAGGAAGAAAGTACTTAGATTTTACAGAAATTTCTGAAGGAATATTGCAGAACTAGTTTAGAGCTGTATTCACTGAGATAGATTTCCTTTACACCCACAAAATTACAATTAAATGACCTTTACACCACTGAAATTTTCAACCAATGTTAGTTACTTAGGGTGCATATCTATGTTGTTGCACAAATTGTACAAAACCAACGCAGTAATTGACAAGTCACATTTTTATTTAGTTTGTAAAGGATTATCAAAACAAGGTATTTTGTAAGTAATATACGATAATTCTACTTGTATTGTATATGTATAGAACGATATCAAATAAAAGAATTATTTTTTATAATCACCATCAAATAGTTCATTAAGAACACAATTTTTAAGTAATAAGCTAAAATAATGTTATTTATTCTGTTTCCCCAACAGCCATACATCTTTTATAGTCTCATCACTTTTAGGAACTAACTTATCAGTAGTTTTTTGACAGTCTTCACTATCTTTATCAGTTTGCCTTTTATCCTTTTTAAACTATGAAAACATCTTCCTTTTATTATCTTTTATAAATCTCTCTCATAAAAAAGCAGTTTCTGTTCAAAAAAATACTCTCACTTTATTTCTACTTCTTTTCGTCATACTTATTTAATTAACTTTAGAAAATAATAAATAATTATCGTCATTGTTGCTAGATTTCTTATCTTCTTCGTCGGTTTCATTTAAACTCAGTCCAGTCAGAGTTGCATGGAAGTTTCCTATACTCGTGGAATCTTTTAGGTATGGTTGCATTTTCACACAGATTTATAAGATCTTTATATATAGCAGCTGAAATTGGTATTCTACAATTGTACAACTGCTTTACAGTATACATATCTACCAAGGATTCGTTGTTAGTCTGTTCTTTATTTTTTATTGATCGTCTCTTCCCATTTTCTCTTACTTTTCTTTTCACTGAAGTTTTCTTCCTTAAAATTATAGTATGAGACAGTGCATCCTCTTGATATAATAATATTCGGTCGTTCGTTATATTTCTTTTAAAAGTAGCGACTCGGATATCTCGAAATTTGACGTTTTGTAATGTCATCGGGGTGAATACATTTGTAAATAAAGTTCAAGAATAGTCTAAGACATTGACTTTATAAGATTTTGGGTTATTGCGAGCTGATTCAAAATATGTAGACTATTGCGAAGGACTCCATACAGTAATTTGCCGCACTTTCTTTTTGATAACTACGTGAACTTTAGTGACAGGCATGTATGTATGGCCTGGTATTAGTTAATTAATTTGTATTACCTCCAAATTATTTGCACACTTCAGCAAAAAGTTTACGGCCGCTAAAACATTTTTATTTTTATTCTGTCCACTACATGTCGCAGTACATAAGCAAGTGTTTTACACCTTGTTTGTCTTTTTCTTCAAGATATTTTATTAAACAGGTAGCAAATTCATTACTCCCTGTTTTCGTATCGCATTCCCGCCACGTGAAACAATAAACTTCCTGTGTGCCACTTTTATATATAGTAAAGTGAAACACTGAATATTCGAGAGTAGTACAATAACATACTTTACCCATGTACTGTACCTCTTTTTATAAAATACTAGATAGAAGACTTTAAAGTTTTAGTTTTAAATCTTTTGTATGTTGCTTTCTTCTCTCTGTTATTTTAGTAGTTCTTTCTCCTCGTTGCTTTTTTCGTCTTTATTATTTTCTTATTTGTTAAGATATTATAAAGATGGTCAATTCTTACAGTCGACCTTTACAACTTCGACTTCTTGTAATGATTAGCATAAAAACATACAGTCGTATATGACAATTTTACGCTCAAAAAATATAGTATACTGTACTTTACTACCATAGTAACTGAACTTGAAAACTTAAATGATATTTACATCCCAATTTTCACATTTATTGCTGCTTAGTATAACCAAATGTGATAGGATGTAAAGACATTTTTTTAAGAATTTTGTGGTATGGCATATTTCTGGTCGATAGAGAATTAAATTCAAATAAAACATGTATATAACGTATTTTCGCCCAAATGTTCCTTACGCCCTTTGAGCCCAAAGGTATCGATATGTCATAAACGGCTTTACCAAACTCGTAAATTAGATATAAAACATAATATTATGTTACTGTCGACATTTATTTATGCTTATACTGCCGATATATATTAGATAGTTGATACCTAGTTATACGATCGGTTTTGATGTTTTAAAACCATTTGATGGCCGCCGGAATGTAAATCACTGTCACTGTTTCTATTAAAGGGTTAACGATCAATAAAAATATTTCGGCGACATTCTATCTTTAAATCCTGAAAGCCTCGGAACGAATACCTGATATATTCGTATTAATGTTATATAATATTTGATTTTTCTTTTAAATTGGTTCCGGGAAAACAAGTCAATAGTTTATTTTGTAGCGTACGTTTGTGCTTGTAGAACATAAGCTCCCAGGTCAGGAATCTGTTATTAGGTTTTCCATGAGGAAATTCTCGGTAGCAATCTAGTGTTTGGAAAACTGTTCAGTAGACGACAATAGATATAGTAGTTACGTGGGATATATAATATAGCTGGAGAAATGCAATATGCCTTTACCTATTCCTTTGGTATATTTAGGCGTGTTTCTATATTGTATGCTAAAATGATGTATCAATGGTGTGCATGTTTATACATACCATTTTAATATATAATTTAAACAGTAAATGTATTAGTATCTTATTTAATGAACTTTATACCATCAAGATCAGGTGCAATGCACAAGGCTGTCTAATCTGCAATTTGTTTGGTCTGCTAACAAATGTAACATTGATGATCTATTGATATTGTATATTGTGATAAAATTTGCATTTCTTATTTATTAAGAGGTGTATTCCTTTTAAGCCTAACGCATGTTTTTTCTAACATCTTGTATTATTTTCTCTTTTATATCTATTAGATTTTATAAGATTTAACTTAATCGTTAATATTATGTAAGTACATGAAGTCATACTTTTTTTCTCAGAATTGGAACATCAGATTTGTCTATTAAGATGTTAAAAGCGGTCGCTGTTCTTAGGAGAGCTCATTAAAACTTTATCCAGTAAGCTGAAGGGGTAAGCTTATTCTATTTAAGCTCACGAATATTGGTATAAACAGTACCTAACTTTATTAAGCATATATTTGTACGTAACTATGTCCCGTGGTTTTACTCGCATTAAATGACGTTTATGACTAATGTTTCTGTAGGTCAACGTTATATAATGTCTGTATGATAAGTCTGGTGTTGCAAGTTCTGTTAAGCTACGTTGAACGCTTACCATTGGAAAGCCTATGTAGTAGAGTAAGACTGGCTACGATCTTTGTTTTAAAATAATATGAGACAAGTAAAATACGCAAAATAATTTTCATTTCATTTGTATGATGTTAAACAAAAGTTACAACTCATTGTCCATCGACACATCAATATAATGTGACCTATTTATGTCATTTGAAATGCCAGCGGAATGCCGTCTATCAATCAACGTCCCCTTAAAAATTATTGAGCTTATGTACGTCGACATATTTTTAAAAGAAATCCTGATGCGTCACTCTAATAGTAGTTTATTTTTAATGTTCTTGTTTAACACAAGGGGTCGTACTGATGGCAGATAGCTCCGCACGAACAACCCATTATCTAGATCAGAGACTGATCTTTAGAGCTTCAAAAACCTTTGTGGCACCGCACCGGCCCGTTTTAAAGTATTAATGTCTCTTGATACAAGAGCTCTTAAAGCGATTTAGTGTATTTGTATGTAGAAGAACATTTTATAGTTGATGAAAAAGTATTTTATTTGAAATGTCTACACATACGATTAATATACCGCTGTATTTATAAAGCGATGAAATGTTTTAGGGTTATTTATACGAAAACGTTGATGCGTTCCTTAATTAGAGCAACGGCATTAGTATCTATTAATTAGGAAAATTTAATTGCTTTAGAATCCGAAACCATTTCGACTGAAACTTTGTGTCTTAAGAAATTCGAGCGCCGAATACTTAAATTTTCGTATAAAATTTCAATGAGTGAACGATTTATCGGCGCATTTATCTCAAATTAGTTTAATTTGGCAAGAGATATATCACATAAATACGTACACAAATGGCTTTCTTGGTGAAATAAATGAATATACATAATTGTAGAGGCGATGATATATTTATAACCAACAAAATCATTAATAACATGTTTCTCTTGTAATTATTTTTAGCCTTGTCAAGGTGGATATCATTGTCAATTTTTGTTATTATGAACATTTGATGAGTGGAGTATAATAATCATTCTATTTTTAACATGTTTTTTATACAGATACTTTTTTAATAAATATAAGAGGTGCTTATTGAGCTAATATGACGGCTTAAACAGCAGAATACAAATACTTTAGAGATCGCCTACGTCCAATAGATACATATTTACTTATGTTGGTGTACAGTAATTACCTACCTACAATTATAGGCTACTAATATAAAACTATAATCATAGGTTATTTGTAATTTATCGATTAAACAATTACCTACTATAGTGGTTTAAAAGACCAAGTATCTATTTGTAACCAATAGGTTAACATAGATGTACTTTGATCAAAACAATAATAATGATCTGATGGCTTACATTTAGGTTGAGTATCGATACAAGCGATTATTAGTATTTATTATAGATAGTTTATATTCACAATAGATTTTATTATTAACTAGCTGACCCGCGCAACTTCGTCTGCTTCATATAAGATATTTACCCCGTTTGTGCAACATTTTTCACTACTGCTCCGCTCCAATTGGTCGTAGCGTGATGTTATATAACCTATAGCCTTTCTCGATAAATGGGCTATCCAAAACTTAAAGAGTTTTTCAATTCGAACCAGTAGTTCCTGAGATTAGCGCGTTCAAGCAAACAAACAAACAAACTCTTCAGCTTTATAATATTAGTATAGATGTATTTTAGCCAAAGTATCAGACAAACATCGTTACCGTACAATTAGGCACCATCTATTCTTATTTATTTTATTCAGTAGGTACAAAAATACATAACAGGTTAGCATATTACAAATAATAGTCTTAATAGTACACAATAAGTAAATCTGACATCCAGTTACATTTGTACACAACATTTGCAATATGCAGTACTAATGTACGTATAAGTTTACATTAGCTTAAACTTTTAAATGACTAACACAAGACTTGAAAAAAGGAGGGATACATGATAAATTTAAAAATAAAACCAAAAGATATACAAGATTGGGTACACTAAAAGTCACGGTTTGTTATAGTTCAACAGAAAAGATTTAAATGTGCTGAATTTTACGTGAAAATATCTATTTGAGAGCAGATAGAATGATAGTTTTTATACATTCTGTACAATGGGTTATTCTGAGATAGGTACATTGTTGTTGCTTGTAGGAACACTAAGCAATTATGGAATACGCTCAGATCGCATTGGTATTTTAATGTATAAATTTTGAAGAAGTTTACCATCCATTGAACAATTTACGATATTATGTAAGGTGCACAAGTCGTTCATCCATCTTCTGCTTACCAAAGTTATCAAGGATTTTTTTTAAATTCAGTGTATTTATTCCGGTATTTTTCGCCTAAGCCCATATTTTGAGCACAGAGCTCTTACAAATCGTCTCTGTATAGCCTCTATCCGATCTACATATATGTATGTATACTATAAATTGAAGATCATACAGGTCAACAGTATTCTACAATACTTTTAACCAAAGAGCAATATAAAACTATTAAGGACTTTTAATGGTTGTTTAACGTTTGTTTAAATGGTTTTGCGGTTCGAAGCATAAAGGATAACATACGATTAGCTTTACTGCATATATAGTCATAGTGAGGTCTAAAAGATAAGCGGAATCAAAAAACACCCCCAAGTCGCGATCCTCTGTAACTCTCTCAATAATAGTATTTTTAATGAATTAATTAAAGTACAATATATTTTTGGTAAACGTAATGACCTGACACTTTTTTTGTATTTAGCGACATGAAATTGCTGTCACACCAGTTCACCATCGTATCCATAACTGCCTGAAGCAATTCGCAGTGTCATTGATTGGATATGCGTTTAAATATTCTTATATCATCTGTAAAAGCTAAGCATTCACTTTTAATTCTGTTTAACAGATCATTAACAAATACTAAAATACTAAAAATAAAAGTGTGCTTAAATTAGAAACCTGTGGAATACCAGAGATGTAGCCAGGTATGGAACAGAGTCATAACCACTGAGTGTAACCAATTGTGAGTGATTCAGTAAGTAAGACGTGAGCCATCTATACAAAGTACCATGTACACTTTTAGCTTTTGCAAGTAGAGCCAAATGAACAAAACGATCAAAAGCCTTTAAAAAATCAGTATATATTGAATCTACTTAGTAGTTGGTGTATAAAGAAGATTATAGTTGGTAGATCACCCTGTGACAAATCCATGTTGTTTCGGACTCAATATGTGTTTGAAGTGGTTATATATGTGTTAATAAATATAAATTTCAAATATTTTAGAAAACAGTTTATAACACAGACAGGATGGTAATTGGATTGAAACATCTCCTTTATCGCCTGATTTATATATAGGCGTCACTTTAGATATCTTCCATAATTCTGGAAAAGTGCCTTTCAGTAAAGATTTAAAAAAATAATAATGAAATATATATATATTTTTTTATATATAATTATACATAATTCACGTACGAATAAAGATCGGGTGAATACCAACGAAATCAGTGCTTTTATATACATATATTAATTCACTCGAGCTTATTCAACAGGTCCTTTTTATTAATTTGCAAGTCAGAAATTAAAAGGTTTGACGGTTTGAAATCAGGGAAGTAACTGCTTGTGTTTCCAGCACTATAGACTGAAGAAAAGTACTTTGCAAAAAAGTTGACGATATCCCACCTGAGCTTCCAACCATATCTTGATAGTATATACGACTGGGAACGCTATACGCTTCGCTAGTGTCGCGTTTGCTTTTAGTATATCGCCAGAAAGCTTTTATATTGACATTGAGATCGTCTACAATTCGTTCAACATATGTTTTAAAGCACTGACTAGCGATTATTTTCGCCCTAGATCTGAGCATTGAAAATATGTCATAATCTCTTGGATTTCTATATCGTTTATATTTCGTGTCAGCTTTATGTTTTGCTGTTAACAATTTTAAAAGGCCTTTGGTACCACGTAGGATGCTTGTTGTTTGAGACTTTAGATTTTGGAGTAAACCATTCTATAATTGAGTAAAGACTATTAGGTATAGAATAAATACACAAACATGTCGCATTCTATGTTCACAGCACACCGATCATAATCAATCAGCTCGATTTCTCTTTTACAAATATCAAAGTCAGTTTTATGATAACGTTATTTTCAATAGAAGTATTCTTTAAAAGTGCAGTAATACTGGTTCGAATTGTTATTTCAAAAGGTGGGTGACGAAAGTCGAGACGGCTAATAAGTGTGGTCGGCATCACAGTAATAAAGTCCAAACCGTCATTTATTACTAAATCAAGAATCCGGTTGTTTTGGTTTAAATTGATATTTAATTGACGTATCGAATTTCTCTGAAATAGATCAAGCAGAGATTTTGATTTCTCGCAGTTACAGCCTACAGAACAACTCATCTCTGCTGACCAAGCTATATTGCTGAGAGAGAAGTCACCCACAATACAGGTTAAGTGCTTAGACGTAGAACAGAGTCCACCTACAATTTTTCAATAAATCACATACTACTTTTGTTTGTAAATAATCCGGAAGGTATGCAACACACAAGCTGATAGTTAGAGATTCATTCATTTTAATTTGTAACCATAAATTTTCTAAATATCCGGACACCCACTCCTTTTTGATCATGATTTGTAGATTTTTTGAGTGAGCGACCAGCGCACCTCCACCATGATTCCTTTTATATCGAACCCGGAATTTAACATCGCGGTATCTGCGTAATATACAATACCTATCGTCAAATATCTCAGATGACAACACAGTGTCATCCAACCAAGTCTCGGTTAAACAAATAACATCGTAATTGTTACACATTACCGTGTTATAAATATCTAGAGTTTTGGTCTTTATACCTCTAACATTTTGGTAATAAATATATTTTTGCTAATATGTTACTGCACAACAATATGACTAAAATACAACTACAAAATACTAACAAATAAGACCAAGATTCTCCCTATTTCTAATGATTATGTACTGAGAGTCTAATTGTCTTCTAACATATATACGGCCGGTATAACTCAAACAAACCTATAGTCCATCTCTTTAGCTTTGTGTCGTGCTGCTGCGTTTAGCATCTTGATAGCAGGAGATAGGTGCTCTGATATATACACTCTGATATACACACAGGTTTTTATCGCCGCTAATTCCTAGTAATGAGGTATTAAGTTTGTTACCTGGATTTGTTTTGTTGTACCTGTATACCGCGGAATAAAATTCGTCTCATTTTCTAACATTTCTGAACTTCTGACATTGACAATAATAGTGCGTGGAAGCTTGCTTTCTTTGTTCAATTTGGCTACTTTTGCAAATTTTACTATGTTATCCTCTTTAAAACTGTTTACTACAACACGAGAACATTGTGCCACGAGATTAGGTAAGTTTTCATTCTTATGATCAGGCACACCATGCATCTCCAAGTTATCTTCACGCAAATGTTATTCCAAATTATTCAGATGCTCTGATCGGTCAGACACAGTCGATTTGAGGATATAGTTTTCCTTTGACAGCATTAAATTGTCCTTAATAAATTTTTCTACTTTGATCTTCATTTCGTCGAAGCCAGTACTGATAAAACTGATAGGTTTGCGGAAATCCTGCAAATCTTTCTTTGTGATGTTATTAATAGTGTAATATTCCGACTTGGAACGCGAACGTGTTTATGTTTGTAGCACTGCAATTAATGTTTTGAATAAAAAACGGATTTATAGATGAATAATATTGGTTTTATCACTCTCAAATTATTTTAGAATATAATTGTTATCTAAATGGAACTTTTTGGTTATGTTTACGTACGATAAATCTTGTTTTAATTCTACATATACAGTTATTCTTACATACACTATGCACTTTGTTTATTCACTGTTTGTACTTTTAGCGTTTTTAAAGATGCTGAATATTAATATTTGTTATGAATTTACTGATTTTAAATAGGTTAATGATATTTTGAAGACGATTAATGCAGTATTATTACTTAGATAAAAAATAATTACGGAGCTAATGTTTATTTGGTAAATGACATAAGTGACATATCCTTACCCAAAGTAAACGTGTCTACTCAAGCTGCCTTGTTGAAAGTTAGTTCAGTTTCTTGTAACTTCTGCACATTTATTACCTACATCAATCACAGTTGAATTTTTCTAGTTTATGTTCTTCATAAACTTAGAGTCGAGTTCACTATTACACTTCTGTACTCTGTATCAAAGCGTCATATAAAGCGTGTCAGGATACTAAAGTCTACATAGGGCACTTTAGTTTAGTCGATGGGAAAGGTCGAAGAGCCATTGTCTGTATTAAAAAATGGAGCACATTGTAAAGTTCAAGCCTCCGTTCGCACAAGGGACTAATAGGGATCCGGGGGTTGCTATATTTGTTCCAGCTTCTATATATACTTAATGTACGTACAGTTATATCGCACTGTGATCATTTTTATACTCTTTTTCTTTTTACTGCGAGCTTTTGTTTTAATTTTAAGTTGAAGAAGGAAAGGAGATTAGCTTGGTAGGTTATGTTTTTCACTAAAACGTGAACTATTATAAGACTGAGCGGCAAAATCGCAGATTGTAAGTAGCACTTTCTGTCCCCGAATGGTTAGCAGAGTTGTATTACAGTTTGTAAGCAGTTTCTGATAATGATAGGAGTCGAACGTATTTATTTATCCTCAACCGGGCTTCTGCTAGAGTCCACGATACTACTGACAATTCTCGAACTAAAAACTAATAATTCAATCTGATTCGGCAATCAAACACACTTATATAATGGCCTTAACGAGGCAGTAAAGCACATTATAATCAACCTGTCAAACGCCAAAATTGCAGACATAATTAAAAACGTATCGTGTCTGGCCGTCGGTGTCCCATCGTCACTCAATAGGATAATAAAATATTGTGTTTAATAAAATATACTGTAGCAACAATAAAACAAAAATAAGCTAATGGAAATATGCATAGATTTCACTAGCTTTAATTATTAACAAGCTTGATATTTTTTGCTTCCATTTATCCCATTGAAATATTCCACTGTTTTTGTATAAACCAACATTTATTTTAGAGGTAAAATATAAAATATTGCTAGCAAACGTATGATTTTACTAAAATAATATGAATGGCAACTTTAGTTAAATAAAATGTTGCAACAGTATACTGACCGATTAAATTGAATGTAAAGTTAGTTCGCCGGATAGTTAGTTGGATGCATGACCCATAAATAAGGCTTTATTATCACGGACGAACTGGCGATCCACCTTTTCAATTCAACCTTCCGGATGACTTCATGAAAACACTCTTGGTAACACATAAATTGCACGCAATCTTGCCTATTCACTGTACAAGTTGACAGAAACACAAAGTAAAATGGATTTTTACGACACTCGAGAATAATTAACGTAGAAAATATATTTTATAGTTGTTGTCATACCATCAACCCATGGAGCTTACTGCAATAAACAACTGTGTAAAACAGTTGTTTATTGCAGTAAATAATCTAAAACAGCAAGTATCTATAGGAAATAGATTAGATCAATGAGGTGATGATTAGATTCGTTATTAAGGAACCTCTGCATACATATTACATAATCCTATATCCTCAAAAGGTCAGGCAGAAGTATATTACTATTTAATTTCTCTAGCTATGGTATCAGATCCACTATAATAGAGGACGAGTCTGTTATTGTTTACAGAGTGCAATGCCACGGTCGGTGTTGCTACTAAAACCTCTTTTGATAGAAATACATATAATTAATTTGACAGACACGAAAATAGTGCCCTGGATATCATGCATAGTAGTCGCAGAATGCAGAAGTATCAGATATTACTGATGTTTTATACTAATCATTATTTAAAATGTAATATTAGTAATTTATAGTTATGTAATTACAGGAAATTGCAAACAGTTCATGTTTGTCAGCAAAATTTGGCGATAATATTAAAATAAAAATACAACGTAATTAAACACAATACCCTATTTGTATGCGGGTAAAATGCAGTATTTAATAGCCGAGGTAACGTTAATTTTATGCTAATAACTGTTTAAAATATAACTGTTCTATGATACAATGGGTGCGGTTCTGTTCAACCACTAATAGGATTGCAGCTATCAATAGTATCCAGGCACATTGGGACGCGGTTTATAATAGAAGCTCTAGTGGATAATTTGAATGGTTTAACAAAATCACGTCCAAGCATATAAAGATCTATTGAATTTCTACCATTGCTTGCTCTCTATTCGACTCGATTTAAATTTCTGCTTTACATTGCCCAATGCATTTACGAAACATTTATGTTTATCCCAGAACCAGAGTTAATTCGTAAAATACGTAGACATACATATTTTACGAATTAAGTCTGGGTCTAGTAAAATCAGTGACGTTAGAAAGGTTAGCATACAATATACAAATGCTCACATATCATATTATTGAAATTGTTCATAATTATATTGGAAAGCGTTATGATATTTTATGATGTTTTCTTTTTGGTGTGTCAAGGTCTGTCACTGTCGGAAGAATTATAACTTTTAGTTAATTGAATTTTATCTCTTTCCTCTGCCCGTCAAAAGTTATCAGACTTAAAATATAGGCTTTTACATTTTTCAAGAGTCTTTTAATTAAAATTATGTAATATAGAGTTCGAAATAGAAATAAAGTTTCTAAAATAGGACAAAAAGCAAAGTATAATACTTGTTGCAAATTGCATTTTGTAAAAGAACTTGTGTAAAGCAAACGGCCGAAAATAGAAACATTCGTGGTGAAAGTTTGTTGGAGTTGTAGTGATGCATCACTGCTGTGCTGTGTTTAGCTAGCAAATCTTTCGAGTGTCACACACCCCATTTCCCCCGAGCTAGTCTCAAGAGTTTCACGGAAATTTACAACATATGTGTTCCATTCTCCTTTATTTTGAGAAAATAAAAATGTTGTTTCATCATCGGGTCTAATAAATTTGTGTTCAACACACAATGGTAGGTACTTTGAGGAGAAAGCGATTATTTTTGCGACGGTCTTGGACCATCTATTATTCAATTTACGTCTTAATCACAGAATATGGTGTTTGCTATTAATAGGGCGACACTGACACCTGTCGTAGCTATATCTTTAACTGCAATAGTGTATTAATGTGTAAGGTTTTTAACATTTCACTTACAATGCTGTGTAAGCTGATTTTATATATGTATTTGTTTACGATGTCTATAAAACAACTGACCATTATTCTCCAATATTCTTGTCCAAGAACTTCAGAAAAATATTTATTAGAGACTGTGTTATAAAAAACTGTGACACTTTACCGAATCTTATTTGGCAAGGCACTCAGCGCATGTGATACGTATTGTATATTCAATATATACTTCTACATATAACTAATTATCAACAGTATGCGTGTTTGACACCATAAGTATATTAATAAATACTAGCGGCCGCCTATTGGTCAAAATTCGACCATAATTGATTTGAATTTTAAGTTTGATCGTTATTAAGGTTTTATTGTCTATAACTTTACCCTTATAATCACGTTTCATTTAGATTTCGCCAAGGCCATACAGGTTAAATTTATTTATCTTTTTCAAACAAATTATTATTAACTTGACTATACTCTTTCATTGACGATATTCCTAAGCTTGCTACTTTGTTTTTTTTTCTTTATTACATATACCTAAATAATGTATAGATAACCATAGTTACAAATAATTGTACGACGTCAGACGAACAACGCCGAAATACTACGAACGCGATTCGACTGCGTGTATCAAATGCATGATTATGTGCGCGTAGTGTTTTTTCATTAATTTAAGGTTTTCTAATGCATATTTTATAAAAATATTAGGTTGTCCATGTACACTTATCTGTGCCAAATTTCATACTCCTCCGTACGCGCAATTTTCGTAAAAAGGGGTACAAAGTTTTTGCTTCACGTATTAATATATAGATATATATTGGCAGAATAGGACCCAATAGCAAGTGTATCTAGTCTGAGAAACAAATTAAGATAAGATAAATATGATATCAATGTTTTAAATTGTCTATTATGTACTTATACATAGATATTACATTAACTCATAACTGTCGTTAGTTTAACATTTAAAAGCGGAATTGAAATCTCGAGACCTCGCTAAAGTAAGTAGAGACTTATGGTATGGGACAAATTAGGCTATGTTTATCAATATAAATGTACGTATTGTACGTCTACCAAACAATATTTTATTGTAAAGGTTCTAGATATTTTTCTTTATAGATTCTTATAGGTTATATTCATAAATCATATGGAACCAAAAATATTAGAGATTCATTTTCTAGTAACATTATTAAATACAACAAAAGCCTCTACTTTGGTATGTATATCTAAAATGAAATGCGTTCTAAAATCCTGTGGTTTTCGGGCTTTCGCCCCAATAATGTTCTCGGTGATAACAGTCCTATCTTGACGCACATATGACAGAACGGTTATCCGGGTGTCATGTCCCTCCACTAACTACAATGTCCCGGTTTTATGATCCGCTTAGGACGTCTTATTTAAATGGAAATGATAGTTAGTCGAAAAAGGGTTGCATTTTCATACGGTTAAAATGTCGGTAGGTGCAGTTTTTTGTTACAGATATGAAAAACACTTTATCGTTCAGGAAGATATCCACCATGGTACTCGAAACAGCTTATAAAATTATTGAAACAGAAACTGAAAATTCACAATAAAATAAAAAAAATATCATAACCCCTTAGATATGATTGAATTTAAATATATAAGAAAAGAATGCTCTTTTTTAATTAAAGTATGCTATAATTAATACATACAAAATATTGAAAATTCTTAAAAAAAAAATACCAAATACTTTTGGACACATATTAAAAGTCAACGCAAAGACAGTTCATCATACCCCTCACAGATGCTTCTAAATAATATAACCGCCAACAACACAAAACATATTTCTAATTTGTTTGCCAAACAGTTCGCTTCCGTGTATGATACATCGGTGGATGGTCATGATAAGTTCACTCTTACCTCGCTGGCTTTAATGAGCGCCGAACTTGATGACTTTTATATATCTAAGGAAGCTGTTGAGAAAAAACTTATAGGTCTGGATTTATCAAAAGGCGCAGGTCCTGATAACATTCCTCCTGCTTTCAGGTCACGATGTACTCGGTCGTTGTCTGGCCCAATTACAACCCTTTATAATGCATCACTGAACGCAGGAGTGTTTCCAGTTGAGTGGAAACGGGCCAGAATTGTACCTATACACAAGAGTGGCAAACGAAATATCATATCGAACTATCGCCCAATATCGATTCTTTCAACTTTGTCAAAAGTTTTTGAAGCGCTTGTGTACTCGGTATTTTATAAACATGTAAGAAATTACTTATCTACTAATCAACATGGTTTTGTGAATATAAGGTCCACGAATACAAATCTAGTTAGTAATGTATCAGATTTAACAACAGCAGTAGACCAGGGCTTCCAAGTTGACGCTATATACACTGATTTCACGAGGGCTTTCGACAAAGTTAATCATAAAACACTTTTGGGGAAATTAATATCATTGAGCATAACAAGTACAATCTTGCCATGGTGTGGATCGTACCTTGATGCTAGGCCGTCATCAGTAGTGGTTGATGGAGAAGAGTCAAATATATTTTTCGCCTCATCCGGGGTACCGCAAGGTTCTAATTTAGGACCCCTATTTTCAATTTATTTATAAATGACATATCAGACATCTTTAGTCACGCTACCCCTTATTTATTCGCTGATGATTTAAAATTAATCCACACAATAAGAGAGCAATCAGATGTTAATAAGCTACAGTCTGATATTGATAAATTAAATCAAACTTAATTGTACCAAATGTTATCACATAAAATTTACACGGAAACGCAACAAGTATCAGTCAAGTTATAATACAGGTGGAAGTGCTTTAACTTAAGTGACTATTGTCCGAGACTTGGGTGTCTACTTGGATAGTGAGCTGCGTTTTATCGAACACTATGATAATATACTGGCTTCAGCTTACCGAGCACTTGGGTTCGTTCTTCGTTGTTCGAGAGAATTTAAAATTCCATCAACCACTATTATATTATATATCGAATATAGTATAATATAGTACGAAGCTCCTTGAATTCATGGCTGACTATCTCAGAGATCGAAAACAGTATGTTAGGGTTGGCAACTATGTATCGCAGGCATACTATACACGTTCAGGCGTGAGTCAGGGTAGTACCCTTGGCCCTACCCAGTTCCTCATCATGATAAACGATCTACCAAGTGTTCTCTCCAAAGCCAAGTGTTTAATGTTTGCTGATGATATTAAATTATTCATACCCGTCACAAACATCAGTGATTGCGCCTCACTACAGTGTGATTTAGACAGCGTTGCTAACTGGAGTCGTGCAAATAGGCTATCGCTTAATGCTGAAAAGTGTAGTACGATAACTTTCTCTCGGTCCCGTTCACCTATCACTGTAAAGTACGAGCTAGCGGGCATACCTCTAAAACGTGTCATGGCTATCCGTGATCTGGGACTGCTTATTGACCACAAACTTAATTTCCGTGAGCACATACAGCAAGTTTGTAAAAAAGCCAGTAGATCCCTAGGGTTTATAATAAGAACTGCCTCACAGTTCAATAATGTTGAAGTCATAAAGCTTTTATACAATGCCTATGTCCGCAGCAAACTCGAATACAACGCTATAGTTTGGAATCCTCAGGAAAAACTTTACACTCTATAGAAAAAGTTCAACGTAAATTCACCCGGTATTTATACAAACGTACGTATGGCTTTTACCCCTTTCTGTATCCATCATTATTTGTCTCCGGAATGGTAGGTCTTGACACCTTGGAACTAAGGCGGAAACTTGCTTTGTTAATGCATTATTATATGCTTTTACTCAATAGGATAGATAATCCGTCTGTGCGTGAGTCTATTTATTTCTATGTGCCGGATAACTATTTGCGCGGTTGCGGCCGTAGGCAACACAGACTTTTAGCCTATCCTACTTCATGGCGAACAGCACGCGCCAAAAATTGTCCTACGGCTTGTGCAATTAACATGTTAAATAACTTTTTGGAAAGGTTCCCGGACGTGGATATTTATTTCACTCAACCGGGTAATGTAAGAGTAAGTGCAATAATGTATTTAAATAATTTAATATAATGTTACCTGTTTAATTCCAAGTATCTTCTGTTTTTGTAATAATTTTTGTAATGTTTCTTTTTTATGTATTTCATTTGTGTGTACATTATTCTATGTTTTTAATTGTGTTCACCTAACATATAAGTGCCTTGGTCTAGACTGTAAGCTTATATTGTTTTATAAATAAATAAATAAATAAATAAATAACAGCTTTGTTAGGACTAAGTTAGAGTATTGCAGCACTGTTTGGGATCCTAGCTACCACGTGCACATTAGTAGAATAGAGCGCACTCAGAAGGGTCTGCTGCGTCATCTAGCGTTTCGGACGGGGGTTATGAGGTCCACAAGTTCTTATGTCGAATGACTTCAATTTTTTAAAATGATTTCTTTAGAAACACGTCGTAATCTTTCTGACTTGCTATTTTTGTATAAGTTGCTCAACAATAAAATTGACTGTTCACATTTGTTGGAAAAAATATGTGTACTGTAATGTACCCTCTAGGCTACCTCGTTATCCATGCTCGCTGTTCAGAGCTCCTCGACAGCGAACTAATCTTGGGAAACATTCACCGGTTGTTAGGATGGTTGATCAGTATAACGAAGTATCAGGTGCCTCGGCAGACATAGACATCTTTAGCAATTCACTTGCTACTTTCAAACATCTAGTTCTTAATTATTTTACAAGAAGGTTCGAAGATCCCTTAATTATTAATGCGCCTTAATTATTAATTATTATTCTTTCTTAATTAAGTATACATTTGACATTTGATATAATTGTGTGTTTAAATTTTATTGTATAAATATATTGATTAATTATTTAAATTTTTAATGTATTTTATTATAATCCTCTTTTCTACGTGATTTTTAACTGTCGAATCCATTGCTCTCATAATTTATTTATGTCATTGACTTTCACAGTATTGTAAGTTTTATTTAATTTTCTATTAATTAATGTATACTTGTAATTATTATAATTGACATTGTTGTATTTTCGTTATATATTATTATGTTCTTTATATTGCATGCTGTGATCTCCTGTTATTGAGGAAACACATGTCCTATTTTAGTGTAAATCTACCTTGTTATAAATGTGTATTTCTTGTTGGAGATTCAAAATAAAATAAAATAAAATAAAAATGAAAGAAATAAAATTTCTGTATAATACGTCCATCGCTTGCAGCGAGCTTAAATATTATGATTTAGTTTTAGGGTTAACATGAAATTATGTTCTTCTTTAAACTTTCCCTACGCGTATTCTTAAGTTTGTTGCTGACAAATTAGGCGAAGACTACAAATTTATATTAGCCGCGATTCTGGTCTCTTTTACTTTATTCATCATGTTCGTTAGCTTAAGTAATAACATTTTCAGCTGTCTAATCAAACAACACAGAATAAATTAGGCAATTCATGCATTAAAGAAATTACCATCTTAACGCATGGTAATTAATTATTTAAATTAATAATAAACAAATTCGTGAAGCACAATTTTAAATATTTTGATATTTAAAAGTGTGCTTCACGCATTTGTTTGTGATAAAAAGAAAATGGCCATACAGTTGTTACGAAAATACAGAAATTCTGAAATTAACAAGTTTGTGTTTGTAGTTACAGTGCAGCTTGATACTGCAGTTACACTGTTTTTATTCCGGTATTAAGTTGGATTGGATGTTCAAAGCGTAAATACCTGGCGTACGTTGAACATTTTGAATCAAACCGCATCCACGAGTTGTTCACAGGCCGATTCAAAACTTACCTGAAAAAAAATACATCGTTATGAAATTTGTCTGAGCTACAAATATAGTTTTCAAACGAATATAAAAAGGAATATATTTTCTTTTGCATAGTCTATGATACAATGGGTGCCACGCTGCAAATCTCTGCAAATCTTCATTGTATTTAATTTTCAACTTTGTTTTATTAAGCTTTTAATAATATTGATCATATGCTAATTTTCCCCCGGGCTTTTAATTTTATTAGTTAGATAGCAGTGTTAATCGATTTGTTGAATCTGTAGCTCTGCTTTTGTAGCAGGTCAATTCGTTCTAAATGTGTGTAATAGAAACATATGAATACAAAGAAAGTGTCGTACAACTTAAAAATAGAACAAACCAATCAGATGAAAAGAAGATTATACATTAGGAATAAGGACCAAACTAAAATATAGTCGTCACATTAGAATACTAAAAGAGGTCAGAGTCCGTCCGAATCCTTGTTCGTGTCTTTTAATCTTGCATCGTTGCACCGCTTTGCTTTAGTACTTTTTTATTGTTCTATGTTTAAGTACCCGTACTTTTACATATTTCAGTGCTTTCACAGAAACTGCTTTCTACGTAGCTTTTTTAGTGAATAGCAAATTGTAAGCTCGACATTTTTCTTTACTTTTAGAACTGGTAGAGACATTTACGGCTAAATCAGTGTAACAAAAGTGCTACTAGTTTAATAAAATGTTGATTATTAAAGTCAGAGGAAAAAATGTATAAAACTACTATACTTTTATTTATAGGAGAGCGTCCAAATGACTTTTAGCTGATCGAGTAGACTTCAGATGCGCCAACTTTTGCCAATAAATCCAATTTACGAGATGACAGATTTTATCAATGTTTCGAGCGGGCGGGCATTTTGGGTTTATATAATGCTTCTATATTTTAATAACTATCGTTTTAAGCGTTGGGAGTTGAAAAGCTTATGTTCATCGTTCTCTCGTATGAGAGCTAATAGGATAAAGGTGTGACAATGCCTTTGTATTCGTTGATGCCTTTGTACAGTTTACGACTTTTAGTAAAAGGTAAGTAAACGTGATAAGGACCGTGCGCATAAAAAATCTGTCTTGAATATGTATAAACGGCAATATATCATGTACAAATACGTGTTGGTAAGTAAGTATATTCGTGATAATATCCTCTGTGCTTGTAAAAGTTATTTGATACTACATTTTTGTTGCCTAGGTTTATTTTCGATGTTTCGTGTTGTTCGTCGTTATGCTGTTTAGGGGTTAGAACGGTAGCGCGCAATATTGCCTCATTTCAAGTGAGGCTTTACATAAGTAGCGACATGTTGAAGTGATAAAATATCCTTTTAAAGCAAATACTTTTATATTATATACTAGTGACGTTATATAAGATAGTACTTTAAAGCATTACACACAAAATAACAGGGCACACATTAATTAACAACACCCACAGTGAACATAATTAGCGAAATCTATTTAAATTGAAATACCTGTTATATTTCAATTAAGAGTTGTGAAATGTTTATGACATTTCGTTTCCTCCTCTTTGAAAACATAAACTGTTTTTGTTGGCTTGAAAGTGTGTATATAATATTAGTATGAATTTGATTGTATTGAAGTGGGCGAAGAGAATTAAGTGGTTATCTGGATAGTTGACCGAGTGACACTGATTAATTTTTTGCAAGGATAAAAGAATTTATGTTTAGAAAGATATCAAGTCATCAGTATCATGTACTGAAGTTGAATTTTCTTTGTATCCATTTATTTTATGTATGTAATTTTTTTTACAACACACGTGCTGTCTCTATGTAAGAAAGCAAGACTTGTCCATATATAAAGGAGTAAGTTCAGTCTATGTTTGTTTAATTTAACTAATTGAATTTTAAACATAATATTTCTATAAGAACATTAAAGTATTATACACATACTAAGTATAAGAAAATAGATATTAGAGCATATAAATCAGATAAATCCATGATTAGTTTAGGCGTTGTAATATTTCAGCTACGCTGTCGTCTAGAAACTTACCATAGAAGACAAGCGCCATTGCAAAGATGTAAGTTAATGTATAGATACATATAAAAAAAACTGAATTCACATTATGTGCTATCAAATTTCCTATCGACATCATATCAAGACCGGCCACGGTACCAGTTAAAAAGAAAATAGTACTTTTCATAAATGTACCCGAATTGTTTGTTTAGGCTGGGATAAAACTCGGCCTTAGTATTGTATAATAGATTGAAATAAAAGGGCTTTGCGAGGTACTTATTTATTTTCGAGCGTTCATACTGTTGAAATATGTTTCTATACCAAATAATAGATGCTTCGTAAAGCCAAGTTTAAATAATATAATTAATAAGTCTCTCGGCGTCATGAGATCTTTTAATGGGAACTGTTACTATATCTTATATTACTTTCTTCGTTATTTCTCGTTTACTACATATTTATTAATTAAAGTAATATAGTACTTTGAGTATCGCCCACCTGGAATTACCTCTGAATATTGATAGCCCTTAATGTAATTACGTTTTAGTAACGTACACGTGCCGCCTAATGACAGCTCAGGTTGTTTAGCATTATAACTGGAGAGTATACGAAATGCATACTGAAAAAACTGCGTAGTACCTATAGATCTAATCTTCAGGTGTGCGTGCTTAATTTGTCCATAAAATAAAGGCCAGGCTTCTATTTGTTCCACTTTTTCATTTAGTCCGTTCTTAAAATTCGTTGCATATGTTAGAAGCAAAATAATAACTTGCTTAATGAAGCAATTTGTCGTCTGGGCCAATAGCAAAAGGCAAAGTTTTGCAAAAGTAGTTGTATTGTTATATCAACATTATCATATTGATATTAGTCTCAAGTGTCCAGAGCAGTTTATCTAGTCTATCCAGATTCGGCTGAATATTAGTTTTACCAAGCGACGATTACAGGAATCCAGCGTCAACGATATTACTATTATTATACTAAGATTAGACTAGATAATAGGACATCGACGCGATAAAGGATAATAGCTTTCCGAGCTATGGATTGCGCCACATCATTGTGGCGAACCTTACGGGAGACCCACGTGTTTATATGTCTCTTCTCTTCATTAAGCTGACTACTTAGTATATAAGTTTAAAAGCGTAACACACTTTTATTAATTTGCAGGATTTATTCTATACAGTAGTTTTGTGCAGGTACCTTGTGGTGGCAATATATTTCATGCATGTGGCATCATATTTGTTATTTGCTATATAAAGATGAAGTGAAAATAAATCTTTAATAAATAATATAAATGGCAAAAAAAGGGAAAGAGCATGTTCTTGCTCTAGGTTAAGTTAAGCCGCATAAGAATACCGCTGCGGCGACTTACGAGTTGTATCAAGTAAAATATCTTGGTGTTTGGTACTATATCACCGACAGACGTTATACGCAAAAGAAATGCGAGCTCATGTGCGCAGATAACTCTAGTGTGGCGACAAGGCATTTTATCTTGATATATTGTTTTAGGGACGACGAAGTTCGACAAGCAATTTTGGTCCATCTATCTTAAGTTTCTGTCCCCGCGGCCTTAACCTTAAAACTTAATGCCTTATCTATTGTTAAGTATTGTTAATATTTATAACATAATTATTGTTTCACTTACTTGTCTTTTAGTTATAAGCTATATTTACAAAAAAGTAGTAATTGGCCGTCGCCAATTAGCTTGGTAAAACGACAAATAATGGCATATATAATTATAATATGCGCATTCATTTTGACTATATATGTACATGTACTAACTGTAGGAAACTGTTAGTTATACTAAGGACTAGACTAAAAAAGTCTGATATATTGCATCTCTTTACAGTGACGTAACCGATAGATACAAATCTATAATGTTAGCTAAATGGATTCAATGCGTAGCTCACAAATACGGCTTTAAGTTTCTTAACACTAAGCCTAATTGCATCCTCTCAGTATTTTCTCAAGTGTTGAGGATCGCCTTATATTCTAAGCTTATGAGTAAGGTTACTGCTATGTAAACAGTGACGCGTCTGCCCTTCGTAATCCTACTTAATATTTGGCGAGAAAAGAAACTAGTGAGAGTTTATATTTAAATCATAAGACCTAAAATATATTTAGTACAAGGTACTTAGGTAGTGAGAAATTCCGGTAGCCCTAGAGCCAAAATCTTCCTTCAAAACTAAGCTCAGGTTTGTGTTTCATCGACCCACGAATAAACAAGAATCGTAGATTGTTGACCAACATTAAAATCAAAATGATACATGGTATTTGAGTGATGAACCATATTCACAAATATTAATGAAAACGCTACAAAAGTTTTTATTACGACAATTAGTTCTGTATTGCTTACAGTGCAGTATTACTTACTTTAAATTTTCTCAATTACCTATTAGTACGACTGGAAAACTTACTTATTTGCGTTGGTACTGTTGTCGATGATTACTATCTATGTTATATTGTGTACCAGGTACACATGCTTGCTAATACAAATAGCGCGTGGTGAAAGCTTGCTAATCCTTTCAATTATCGTAAACGTACCTACGTGTTAATCTACTTGTAGTGCTAGGTATGTATATACTAGTAGCGCAATATGACACGATGTTAGATTTGGATGACCTTTCTAGATAAATCTAGATAGGCTTTAATTAATGGTCGACGAAATGTAAATGTCACATGCGCTCATATTCGTTGCTGTTAAGATATTAAATTGATCAAAATTGCGATTAAAATAAAATAGCTTTAACTTTAAAGCGTACTAACAAAAATATTACCGAATAAATTTAATAAAATGTTATACAACCAGCCAATTTTAATAACATAATATAAAGACAAGTTTATTACCTTGCCGAGGTATTTTATAATCACCATCATAAAATCTTTAGGTTATATCGAAATTAGTATTTTATTTAATACTGCGATACTTTGGTGATGAACAGCACGGATTTCTTACCGCACATTCAACGACTAGTAACCTCATTTAATGCGCCGAAATTATCACTGAAGGGTTGGAACAGGATGGTCAGGTAGACGTTATTTACACTGACTATAATAAATGTTTTGACCGAATAGACCACCAAATCCTACTAACTAAGTTATTAAAGGCTGGCATACATGGCGACTTATACCGATGGTTTGCCTCATATATAGGGAATAGATCGCAAGCTGTAGCTTTACAAGGATTCATATCAGATTGGATTTCTATTCCATCTGGCATTCCGCAGAAATCAATTCTTGGACCCCTTTTATTTAATATATTTATAGGAGATATAAAAACCTGTTTTGTTAATTCAAACATCATATTATATGCAGATGATTTAAAAATCCTTAAATCAGTGCGCACGCTTGATGACTGCAAATTATTGCAAAATGATATAAATAGATTCGAACAATATTGCACCGTAAATAGGTAACAGTTGAACGTGTCCAAATGTTTTCATGTGACCTAGACGCGCAGGCCTCAGCCTATTGACTACCGTTATACTATAAATAAACAAAGGGTTGCCAAGGTTACTAGCATCCGAGACTTAGGAATTATTCAAGATAGAAAATTTAATTTCAGCAATCACATAAGTAAAACAAAAGAAATAGCTAATAAATCCTTAGGCTTTATTATAAGATCAACAGCAGATTTTAGTACTCTAAACCAAAAAAAGTATTATTTGCAGTTACGTTCGAAGTCATTTAGAATACGCGTCACAATTCAGGAACCCCCAATATGACACATACAAGTCTCAGAATGTGTCAGTCCAGAAGAAGTTTTTGCGTCATTTGGACTTTAAATCTAGGCAGCAATCAAATGTTTACTTACATAGGTGTAAGAGATATCACTTCTTGACATTAGAACTGCGCCGACAAATAAATGACATCACATTTATTATGAGTATCGCCAACGGTATTATTGATTCACCGCAACTGCTATCCAAGATAGGTTTCAGAATACCTCATGCTGGATTAAGACAGCGTCCGTTACTCGATATAGGATATACAACTCAATCAAAGTCAATTACAGACGAAACACTATCTTTTCCCGAAGCGCAGCTAGTTCTAATAATATCGCCCAACATTTAGATATTGATATGTTTCATACTCAAACTAGAATATTTTAGTCCTAAACTAGAATATTGTCTTTATAATGGTACTTACAGCAGATGTCATATTTGTGGAAAAGCTTGTAAATAGCAATTGTTACTGCACACACTTTGTCTTATATATGTATATTAGTCTGTAAGCTTTCTAAATAAATAAATAAAAAGTTTAAGTGTACACAGAAATATAATCTTTATTTAAAGTTTAAGATATTTACTTTCCAAAAGAACTTTTACATTAGCTTACATGCGTTTTTCAATATTTGCTTAATGTAAACATATGATAGTCCCTGTGGTCTTAATTACTTCATAATAATGTTATTTTAGTGTACTTTGGCAGCATCTACGCACAAGAATATTAAACACAGAAATTATATTGTTATGTTATTTTAAATACCTACTGCTATTTAAATGCACACATGTATTAGCTTATTATGCACTAACTTTTGCCCGCGGCTTTGCTCGCGTAAAAGTGGTTATGTTAGTAACAGTAACTCTTTTTAAATAAAATATAGCCTATGTTACTCGATAATAATCGGTGATGTCTAGTTTAAAATAATATGATGATAATGAGTCTATGATTCTGGCAACTGTATATTATAATTAAACGCAGTATAATTGCTATGGATAATTAACGCGTGTTGCTGACTTCAGCCAATACAATTGCCAATGTGCCACAGATATTTGGCCCTAGTCCTGAAGGTTAACTAAAATGTTTTATTTTAATTCCCTTATCACAACATTTGATTATGTTAAACATAGAATTGTACAACGACCTAATAACATTTAAAAGTAATTTATTACCTATAAGTGATCTAAAAGCGAAATTTCGGACTGCAAAAAACTCGGCACAATAAATAAAACTTGAGGATAAAACGGCAGCTAATGCTATGGACTCTCAACTTGTGTGCAACAAGAAGTTTGAGTAGAAAATTTCAAATAAAGAAATGTCTGGAAGCTAATCTCGCAATCACATGTTCAATTAATTACAACGCTGGAAACAATGAATCATTTACGCACCGATTTGTGGTTCATAAATACATGCAATGACTTAACACTTCTGTGGATAGCGTCAATAAGATTACCATCATAATCCGATTATGGTCTTATATTATTCGATCATTTTGCAGTTTATTCTTTCTTATTTTATTCCACAGAAGATGAATGTTCTAATTCATTAATATTACAGAAAATCGAGGTAACAAAATTTCTTTATGTAAAAACTGAAAACATTGAGTTTACTGTTTGTATACCCTAAGCTAAAAAAGGTTAGGCAAAAAGTGCCTATTCGATGTTCCGGATTAAAACCGAAATTCTGTACAATTATAGAATTACATAACAAACTGTAGAATTATATACATTTTTCTTTTCATTTAAATGAGTGCGTAGAATATTATTTGCGCTAAGTTACGAACGCACATTTTGCCTCATATTTAACTGAGACTCTAAAAAATACACCTACATTAAGTTAACAACATCTCGTTCCGCAGGAAATATTTTCGCTTGAGATATTAAGTAATAATTTTCGCGTAGTTATCTGCACCCAGCCCAGACTCGGCACACTCTAAGAAGATTACTGCGTTTACAACCTAAGTATATTTCTGTTAAATACATTTACAGCTAAATGACTTTTATTCAATATCTTAAAATAATGTTCTCTATTAAGTTGACAGAGCACTTAGACAATGACTGAAACGAACCGTGTTATGATGAACGATTTTCGCCTGACATACCGCGATATTTTCAATTTGTTTTATTCAGACTTATCGGCCCATCATATTGTTCTCTTTGATGTTGGGCAATGGAAGATTACGCATGTGTAATGTGAAAACATTGCGCAGTAAAATATTACCAAATTAAAACATCAACATAAAATTACAGCGCATATTAATTACTATTTTACCAAATTTCCATTGTTGGATTATTTTATGTCTGTTTACGGTAGTTTACTTTGAGCTTATTGGTGGAGAAAGAAGTAAATATTTAGCCGTTCAACTTCATTATACATGACAGTTACGGTGATCACGCCTTTGGTAGCGATTAAAAGGGAGACATTCTTGGAAGCCTACTTTGATATACATAAAACAAATCAGAATAGCGCTTATGTTTCGCAAGCTACGTTTTAACTTCCATGCAATAGGGGTTGTTTTAATGCCATATTGTGGTACACCCACAGTTCTTGATTACGTGCTGTTACTAACATGGCCTGACAAGCCAATTCCGACGTCACGGTCAATGGAGATAAGCTTGAAAAATACTGTTGCTTGGACGCTTGCACACAAAGAATGTGCATGAATTCAAAGTATGTATGTCACTATACTTGCCATTTTCTTGAGCTCGAGTGAACTGACTAGAGCCGAATATTTAGTTGAAGTGAGTTTAAAAATACCATTTGTATATTTTTCTAAATTTTCTCGCCATGGATGTCATCATCGATGTCCAATATCCTATACATAATGAATTTTATCGGCAAAAGATTAATAGACATAAATGGTAAAAATATTTGCTGCTTGAAATAGGTTTTACCAACACTGCTACTGAAAATCCAAATATGAACTGAGCTTTAATACGTTAACGCCAATATTATAAGCACATTTTATGGAATTTACGGTAGTTTATTTTGAGTACAACTTTTATTTTAACATTAGCACATACGTTTTGTATACCTAAGAATATAAACTCTTAGTAGTACTCAATTGTAGGTATTTAAAAACCCATGACTGAAGATAAAATGTTCGAGACCCGAAGGTTTATGGAAATTTAAATATGATGAACACACATACTCGCAAATTAATTTCTATAAACATATAGAAAGCTCTAATAACATAATTTTACGAGTCTACAGTATATTATTAGTGTATGAACAATATACTGTAGACTTGTAAAATTTTGTTATTACGTAAAATAATTTACATAATTTTCTTGAGTCTCGGCATCGTTGGTTTACATAGTTATGTTAGTATGTGAACTAATTACATAAATTAGCATAATGTTATGATAAGGTCTGGTATTGTCGGACAAGAGAGATTTAGTACGACGTAAAGCTGAGGTCATAGTGCTGTTTCTTGAAGGCTGATTGATTTGATACACGATAAGACCCCTTGTACGCTAATGGCGCGCTCATCGATCGGCCGTGATTGAGCAAGGTTGAGGCCTATTCTTAAGATAACTAATCTACTAACATGGTAAAATAAAATCCTACAAAAGTGTGGTGAAACAACAATTCGGTACCCAGAAGTAAAACGTGTTTTATGATTGTAAAATATTCTCAAAAACTTAGATGCTGAATCCTTAATTTTTTGTCTTCCTTAACAAAATAAATTACTTTACCTATTACTATTAAAACTCGTAAATATTTCTATCAAATATTTCATGTAAGCAAAATAACGAAAAACTGTGTTTCAATAATGGCCATGTTCAAGAAATGTTGTGACTAGACGAAAGCAGAAATCTCTGAAAAGGTAACGAGGGTATGGAATGGTCATCCGATTCCGCCGATTATTAGGTACACAATACCTTTATTTTTTGCCTTAATCTAACAAAGTGACACTAATAAATTTATCCCTTTAGAAACACGGACCGCGAATATTGGTTGAAACCCGCCTGGGAATGGTTCATTTAACATTTTGTAATTTAATTTCCTTGCGTTGCTACATATGTATGTACTTCTACGTAGCTGAGTGCTACGCCATTTGTAGAACTCGTATTAATAAGTTAAGTGTAGCAACTGTATGGGAAATATACAAATGTATGGTAGATTTTGTTGACATTCGTAATACGCAGACCTCGATTGTACTTAATAAATAGACTTACTTACATATACAGGTGTAAACCTACATAATTTATTTATTTTACACTATGTATACGAATAATAAAAATTCGGGTATATAATAATGAAAAATTTATTGGCGCCTGTGGCTATTTCCATAATTATCTTCGACGCAGATCGCTACAGAAATGATTGTAACATCGAAAACAAACTAATACTCAATAATGTGTATTGCTATTTGCCATTGTTTTAAATATTTACTTCATCACTACAAATAATCCTTGTTTGATGAATTTGTGTAAGCTACCGATTATTTTACCAAATGTAGGTGATGATTGTCTCTATTCTTTCAATGCATGTTACGTCTCCCGGAGTATAAAAAGAAGAAAATGTCTTTTGTATCAAAACATCTGAAATTAATTTATAGTGTGCAATATATGTAAACAGATCTTATCTTTAAATCTTTAAAGTACTTTTATCATGTGTTGTAACAATATAACAAAAATGAAAACCGACTTCAAAGAAAATATTTAAAAAAAAATGCACAAAAAGTGAAAAATATTGTGTTATTGTAAATAATTAAAATATTGGTATTAATGGAGTCGGTGACAGCAAAGGTAGTTTTGTAACTACTTAAACATGAGATGTCTTGCTATAATCATAACATAGCATTGGCATACACAATTACACACATAGACGCAGCACGCGGCGCGGGCTGCTGACACCGACTCCAAAAATAACAATAATTTAATTATTCAGAAGAACATGCAATAATTGTTTTACTTTTTAGTGCATTTTTTGTTTTAGAGTATTCTTTCTTGAAATCGGTTTCCATTTTTCTTTATTTCTCGGTTTTTAGTGAATCTGAAGTACGATAACTGATTTTATTTGTCTGGATATGGGTCGACCTACTAAACGCGCTGCTCATATGAGACAGCGTCGTTTAAATGAGACAAACGAGGAAAGGGAGAAACGCTTATCTTAAAATAGGAAATTACCTCCAGGGCCATTTCATAAGATACTTATGAAGAGCGCAAAAATAGGCTCTCAAAAATGCGGGCTTACATGAAAAATCTTTTGGACAGAAAAAATCGGGATATGCAGTTTAAATTATTTTTGACCATAGTGAATCTCATGATAATTCTAAATACGGTTGGGATGATGTTTTATTCCGAAGTTCTGCTGCCTAATGGCTTCAGCGTCATATTAAAAGTTGTATCATAATAATAATGTTGTTATTAGCTTTTTTGTGTATACCTTGTTGAGTTTAACAGTTGCACATAACCCTATACTATTAAATGCTGTCAAAAACCAATTTGAAATTGTGTAAACAATACATATACATATATGTATGTGATTGTAGCAATCACGGCATATTTGCTGTCATTTATTAAAGAATTCCGTTGTATAAAACCGAAGATCTTGGTGATGTTCTATCAGAACATCACCAAGATCTCGATCCTCGGTTTTAATTAGAATGGGATCTCGAAATACTACGAGAGGCTTTCAAACCATACTACACAGTTGTTTATTTTGTTGTTGCCAAAAATGAGAACATCATCAATATAGCCGAAGTCAACCAAATACGTATTATTAAGGATAACTCGAAAACTAATGGTACATATTGATCAAAATTAAATGGAACCACCAAATAGAAAGCACCAGCTTTCATATAAAAAAAAATCATCAAAATCGTTTCACTTAGAAAAAAGCTATGAGGTAAAACACATAAAAAAGAAACATACAGTTAAATTGAGAAACTTCTCCTTTTTTTGAAGTCGGTTAAAAACTAACGTTTTTATAAGTTGATAAAATATCAGACACATATTTGAATGTCGAGCACACATCTTGATGTGGGACCCATCGACACAATCTAAATAGATTTATTCTTTGCTTCGACGTTTGTAGATAAATTGCCCGCATTTGTTGGGTCTGAGAGATTTCTCAAACGTTTTATTTTCCGCCTCGAGTGACAGTATTTACATACCTATTTTCCCCGAGGGTGAAATAATACATTACTTATGTCAAAATTTAATCTGCACCTCCGTAATTAATAATTAGTCGTGGATACATTTGGTTCATTCAATTAGCCCACTTAGGTTGTTAACTTAATTTCCACAGTTTAAAAGTATCTAGTACAATTTTTTGTAAACTATTTTTTCGCACAGTTTAATATACATATTTTATGTTTTGTTAAACATTTACTACTCCTTGGCATATGAAGACTATTTCTAATGTTATCAGCCACGCATAAATATTAGCTTTGCCTCCAAGCTGAGATAAATATTAGATTTGACGACCCACCTAACAGAATAACGTGTTTCTAAGATAAGACAAGTTATTATACTGTTATAAAAAAAGACTGTACTGACGGCGAAGTGATTTAAATGGTCACCATTGCAACTTCCCAACAGCTGTGGGTTCGAATCTCATACAAAACACTAACAGGACAAAAATTTGTGCGATCCACTAATAGTTGTTCCGAGTCTGGTCGTTCTTTGTGTCTGTTGTTCGAATGTTTGTAAAGTCGTCCGTGGGACAGATATTTAGCCTATTACAACAGCCGCTTTTTAAAAACGCAATTGTAAACCAGACCCATTTTTGGGCACTCGTCTAAAAACGAAAACGTTTGGACCATGCCACGCTGGCCCAGTGCACGTTGTTAGACTTAACACAAAGTCGAGAACATTACAGCGAACTCTCAGATATACAGATTAGCTTACGATGTTATCCTGCACCGTTAAATTAAATAAGTTAACTATTTATTACCTATAGAGAGTGATGATCAAATATATACATATATACATACATACTTATAGATTAGGTACAGGATTTAACCGCCGCAACATTGTTTGCTCCCACGTCACAAATACATCGACTAAACAAAATAAACGTAAGTATTTTAAACATATATTCACAGCTAATTGACTTAATTAATCAACAGAACGGTAGGAAGACATTTATGTTCTGTAGTCGAACTTTTGGGAAATTGGAATAGCAAATATCTGTTTGTTACGAAACGTGGTTGCCCGCATTTGTTACAGTAAATGCTCAACATAACGATTCGTATAGCGATAACACAGCGTTAAAGCTACATGTTCTGCTCGTTTAGAACCGCAAAAGTCGGTTTTCATTGAGCTGGTAAAGTTGCACATTACCACAATTTACCGCTGCAAGTTCGGTTGCTTCGTTTAGCTTTGGTATTCACAAAATTTACGTAATACGACTACTGTTATATTCAATATGCATATAAATATAATGGCTACTATGCTATTTAGTGTAGTCATTAGAAGCAGCGCAAACCAGTGTAAAGACAAAGGTAAAAGATTAGACTTCTGCATAATGAACTTTTGTAAAAGGTTTTTGTTATATTGTATTTGTACTGTTGTGCAGAAGTAAATGGCGAAGTAAAAGTAAGCACAAGTCACATTATCACAATAGTGCATACCTCTTCCAAAATGAATCTAATTCCATGAACAGTTGACAAAATAAATATTACTGGTATGTATCTTTTAAATAAAATCAGTTGCTTTAACAATTCTTCTGGGAATTTCTATTATTAAGAACACTCTGTTTAAAATTTAAACAAGCAATAGCACCGTTACCTGATTAGATCAAACAATCCTCTAGACCTTACGTAGGTACATATTAAATTATAAATCCTATAATAGAATGTCGTAAAATATCTACGTTTTTTATTGTAAACCACAATGATCTACTGAATAAGGATAAAATGTGGGAATTAAGCGAATCAATCGATTGGTTTTTTGTGTGAGGCCGACTCTACGCCACACTCAAATCTAACAGCCTTGAACCTTTATTTTCGCATGACTGTCGATATTACGAACCAAATGTAGAAGATAAATATAAACGTAGTGGTCTAGTAGTGGCCATTAACAAAAAAAGGAAAAGTTTATGTGTGTGTTTATCGATTGCGATCAAATGTCGCAAAAATGTCGCAAACAACTTTTTAAATTATTTATATCTTTACCGATGGTTTGGAGGTTAATTTAAGCAATTGGCCGAGTTTATAAGAAAAGGCCTCGTAAAAAATTAACACAATATGCAATCGAAACGGCTTTTTGTTACGACGTTTTCTTATCTATATTACTTATATTATAATACTTATGGAAATGTACAATATAATATAGTTATATAATCAAACGCAGAGCTCTAGGACTATTATAGATCTTAAAAAGATCAATCTATCTATATATATATCTATATGGCGGCCTCGATGGCGTAGTGGTTAGTGTAACCGACTGCCACGCCTGAGGTCGCGGGTTCGATTCCCGCACAAGACAAATATTTGTGTGCATGAACATAGATGTTTGTCTTGGTCTGGGTGTTTCTATGTATAATATGTATGTATTTACAAACAAAAAAAAAGTATATATGTATGTTTATCCATTGTCTAGTATCCATAGTACAAGCTCTGCTTAGTTTGGGCTAGATAGTGTTGTGTGAAAAAAAAAAAAATAAAAAAAAAAATCTGTAGACTAAATATCTTAAAACTGATAAAGACCAGTCTCTGTAAACATATGCATCAGCATGCATACGTTTTTCTGACATTTACCATCGTTCATGCAACAAAAGCATTTTTCGCTCTAAAGATTTCAAACACAGTTCAGCAAAAACCTAACAAGTTGTACTGGCAAAAGAAACCTGACGAAGCAATAGCTTGTAAGAGTGAAGCACTAAGCGCCTGTAGGTTCCCTGTGAGAGTAGTCTAACAGCGAGCAGTTACAATCTCGCTGGGGGCGCTACATGCTCTCACGAGCTTACAAATAGTAACACCCTAAGCGCTGATGCGAATTCAGGACTACTGAAAAGGTAAATTATAACTTACTAGACTTTGCCCATGCCTTCACTTGCGTAAATGTAGGTTAGGTTAGTGACAATATTTTTTTCTACATGAAAGGTACTTCATGTCCTTTTTTGTACCCTAGACAATGTGTATGCGAAATTTCATGATGATCGGTCAAGTAGTAAAAGCGTATTAATCAATAAAACTTACACTCGCATTGATAATATTAGTTAGGATAGGATTTATTGATATTTATATACGAACTTGATACGTTCACTAAAAATAATTACGCTATTGTCCTGTCAATTGTTGGATACCAGACATAATTCAAAAGCTATCGTGTATATCCGATGGTGTGCCGCTGCGACTTAATAGGCTAATCACGTGGTCACAAAATGTATAATTACTGATGTAGGATGTGCATGGTTGTTATCGTCATCATCACAGTAATATAAGATTCTCTGCTGAGCATCGGTTCCTCAGCTCTCTCTGACTGTCGTAGTGAATATTCTGTAGTCAGTACAAAAAGAACAAGGTACATCCATGTATAAAAAGGAAAACATCAGAAGTTTGTACGTTGAATTGGTCCAACATTTTGTATTGAAACCAAACTTTTAAACAAAACAAAAAAATCACTTCGTCCGTCCCTAGTGGCTGTCCGAAAAAACGGGAATTAATCTATTTCCCGACAAAAATATGGTGTCCATACATCTGCGTACGGTATAGAGCGCGGTAAAACGAGGCGAAGTAAAATATTCACGAGCAACGTCGTTCAGCGAATGAGGCGAGTCTCAACTTTGACTAATACACAGTTATCTTCACTATATCAACCATTACTTCTTGTTAAAAGCTGCAGTGTTTCTTAACCTTTAATTTGATATCATTAAGTATACTCAACACAAATTTCATCAGATTTACTTTGGTGAAAATTCGCTTGATTTTATGGTATACTTTAAAAATCGCATTTTTTTTGTCATAATATGATTGAAATTTATCTTCCTACTTCTAAAAGAGATCAATGTATTAAAATTTGGAATACATTGCTTACATTAATTAAAGAGACTTTCTTACTTATGGGGGATTACAAACATATATATAAGGGACTCAAAAACAGCTAGATTTAGAGGAATAAGATGTTGGTAACATGCGGTAAAGTTGATCATTTAAATCACGGCGCTATTGCCTATTCGGCCCATGTAGTCATTAGTTGAATGAAGGTTCTTGACCTATGGAGCTTACAACTATTCATTAGTTTGAAAAGTTACCATTACTTTTAATAAATGTTTACAGCACTGAGTGTTCAAATTTCAAAGCGAAGTTATTATGTTTTGATTAATGTCCACGCATATGTTCCGCGTAATGCAAATAACTCAGTGTTAATTAATAGAAATCTTAGATCTTAGACAAATCTTAATTATTAGAAAAATAAAATGTTTAAATTGATTTCTCATCCAAGCTACTGCTGCTTCTTAAATATTTACATTTCCTTTCACAAATGTTTCGTAGACGAGAAATCGTCTATACAACCAAAAGAAACAAGAAAGTTTGTACCGTGTCGAACATGTTTTTTGAGAGTTCACCGTTAATCGTAAGAGACCACTCTCAACATATGAATGACGGTATTTCAACTCACTCCATTGCTAAATATAGTATTATATTTCTGAAATATATAACGTCATTTAAAATTTCGTGTAAAATATTTGCAAGTGTGAATGAAACAATTGCAAGGGGAATACCTAGGCGAACGTTTCTTGATCAGATCGGAGACGTTCTGGATAAAGGCCAGGATAAGAGCACCTTTAACCAGCGAGCGTGTATGAGGAATGTTATGAAAGTGTATGAAGCCAGAGAGGTGTCTGGATCGTAGCAAATGGAAATCTGTAGTCTATGCCTACTCCTCTGGGAAACAGGCGTGAATCTATGTATGTATTTTATATTTATACGTCCTAAAGCTACATACAACCATAATTTACGGTCGCATACCTCATGAATCAAGAAACCTTTAATAAATGAGTACCATTTATAACGCGTAACACCATTTATAAATCGATAAAATTAATAAATCATTTTTAATGTTGGTGTTTCTATACACCAAATATTTTTAAAAATGATCAACCGACATTTATTAATTATATAAATTCTATAATTGAATTTCTAAAACAGTCGAACGAAATTGTAATAAGAAATTAAGACAGAAAAGGGGGTTTAAATGTGTACACGAAGAAATGAGCTATTATTATTCACATATTTTACCTGTGAATCTATTACGCTGATATGACTCTATTTATCATGGGCACGTCACAGGCCTAAAATATGAGTACAGCTTTCTGTTTATCATCAACGTCTCGCTTTACATCGATCTTCCTCATAGTAAACGCGTTAGTGGTACATTTGGTTCAAGTTCGGAAATGAACAAAAGGTGTTTGTGCGCTTGATATAGGCTAATACAGAGTGCTCGGTTAATTAATGCTGGAAGCACTGGGGAAGAACAAAGGGTAGTTGTGATGCCTGCCTTTGAAACTGATGGAGAGCTTATCTACCTCTGTTATGAAATGCAATAGCATGGTTTATTACAAGTTCAAATGGTTTAATGCAAACATTGCGGACTAATTGTCTGGTTTGCACGCAGCTGTTGACGTTGTTTGCACAAAAGTAATGGACGGCTCATTATTAGCGTTTCAGAGTATTTTGACATGAATTTCAATTAAACAGGTGAGGAGCAAATATGTTTGTATTGCTTCTCCTTTTGTTTATAACATTGAAAGGCAGGATTGAACACTATGTTATTAAATAAAATAATATTTTTATACATTGATGCAAAATTCATGACCGAGTGTTTTTTGCAGTGTGCATACTGTAATTTGTATATTTTATTTGCATGTTTTTATTTATTTATTTTGATTGTGCTACTGAAAAAGCTGGGTACAAGGATAACAATGAAGGTTATTCTTGTGTTGTTTGTCTATTTCATATGAAAATGATGTAACTTTAACCAACTTTGGCTTTAACATTCGTACATTTTGTGTAATCAAAGTTGATAAATATCTTTTCATTTTCAGTGAAATAATATTCACATATCAAATGTAAGAGTAATGTATTTATATGATTGAGATAAAAGTAGAGCCAAGGAAAATAATACGAAATCTGAGACAATATTATATTATACTTGCAAATTTATACGATAACTTTCCAATTTAAAAAAATGTGCGCAAATATTCTGCCATTCGATGCGATTAAATAAAATGAATTTCCATTTTTGAGATAGTAGGATTATATTTTACGTATTTTTTACCGAGTACTAGATATCAAATAGCTACGATGAACAAAAGATCTAAACGTGAACTCATGTGCAACTAACAAATCTAACAATCTGGATTCATTCGTTAAAAGTTATTGGGATTTTCTGTCAGCAAAAGCGCGGAGTATGGAACTTTGCTTAGGAAACGGCAATAAACCCTCTATTTCGTAGGAACTATAGCTTTTATAGCACTTACTACGTTATACTAATCAATAAATCTGTTCGCTACAGGGCACTGCTGTCTAGTAGGCCTGTAACTACGGTAAAGTAAGTGTCTTACTGGTTTACAATAAAGACTGTTCTATAAATTTATCTATTTATAAACGTCTACCGATTTGTGATCATAACTCTACTGATAGGTTATAAAATAAATCTTATGAAACGACCTAAATATGAATTATTCTCCTAGCAACAGTCACGTATTGAGAGTTCCATAGTAAAACCCATAAATATGAATGTTATAGACTAAAAAAGATCACTATAAATCGTCTAGACATCTGTCTACAAGTATAATTCCTTTAAAATATCACCTTCACGTCAACCGAATATCTCATAAAGATTTTATTAGAAACAAATGGGAATTCTACATCTTTCGACCACAGGTGTTAGATATACCCGATATCCATTTATATAGTCCAGAAAAATATATCGACGGGTATCGAAATTCATATCACGTCGTCATATAATTGTTAGAGGACGGCCTTTCTCCCTATAATGTTAGATATTACGACGTTCATATTAGTTTATAGGTCGAGCAATGATGTTTCACTGATTGGTCAGCGGGCGAGTGACGTCATAATGTGTCACGTTTAAACGTTGCAACAATATGTCAGTTTATTAGACCATTGCATAATATATGTATGTGAGTGTGCTAGTGACAAAATAGGGTTAACGGCTACGCTATTTAATTACGTCAAATGTTTGTTTACTATTATTGAAATTTATTACTACAGACTGTCTCGTTCCTTTTTTTGTACGTGGGGGAATGCATTGACGTATACCTCTCCACGGGGGAGGGCGAAAGGGTTATTGCGGACTTACCGGGGTAAAAGAAAGATGTTGAAATTATGATAATGGACTTCCCGGAATACCGACTAAACCTACCAGGTGTTGCTCGACAAAACCGCTATTGACAGGGCCGTGCGAATCACTTGCACATGCGGTGGTATGAAACGGCAGGCCACTACACGACACCTAACCTACCCATTAGGCACTACTCACGTTTAAAATCCCTACTGTCCTCCCCCTGTCCCTATTTACAGGACTCGAGTAATAGGGTTTCGGGGGAGCACTACGGGTCTCCCTCTTTGCGCCTCGAAAGGCGTGTTCTATCGACCGCGCTGATTAGAGTGCGCGGAGCCAGACATTGGATACGCAGGGGTTGTTATTAGCCGCTGAGGACGACATGTTCGTTGCTCGGCAAGCACGTGGCGTTCGAGCGTCGGACTCATGCGTGGCTAGTGCGAACCAGTCGGTCGCGCGAGTCACGGAGTTATCTTTAGCGAAGCGGCAGTGTGGTTTCACTGCCACAACGCGTCTCGGGCGCTTGTCTGCTCAGCATGTAAGAGTCATAGCTAAAGTGACTCGGGCCACACCCGGCTTGTAGGCCTATTTGGGTAGGCGTATGGATGTACGCCTGGAAGTGAGCGTACCTTATACAGCTCCGGTACCATACTGGAGATATCTCTACCTCAGTCCTCCATATGGGAGGCGGCTTCTTCGTCGGCTTCAGCGAGGTTCTCGTTAGCAACTCCCAGAGTTACGAGTGGTGAGCGGCTTTATTGCTCCGGTACCTATCTGGAGAATAGGTAGAGTCATTTGGGCACGAGGTAACTCGCTTACGAGAACCGGATCTCTGAGGTTAGGGTGGCGAATGAGATTTGAGGACAAGACCTGTCTATAACTGGTCCCGGAAGATCCTCTCGGACACTGGAAGTTACAGCGGCTCCATCTAATATAACCTTGATGGTTGGTGTAGGGGAACGCTATGTCATAAACTTGACTAGTCGTAGAGAGAGGGGATGGCCTTCCTCCTAGAGGGGAGACGGACAGGACACAGAGGCGCGCGTGGGAACACGTACGCCGCCTTTCGGACCTGGTGCTGATCGGATGGCGGGCAGGCCCACAAAACCCACCACCCCCAGGTCAAATCTTAGGTGGCTGGAGGTCATCTCGCGCTCTCCGGCGCCTGGCTCTGCGGTTGGGGAGAGGGTTTAAGCGATCCTCTTCCGCTCCGCCTCCTCCTTGATGAAAATCAGTTCCTCACAGAATGAGGTGACGGCGTTCCACGAACTCTCACTACGGACCATAGACTGAACTACGGCCGGGAGCGAGAGGGCAACCAATCCGCCTGCGATGCCCAGCAATCAACTCATGGCGCTGCGATGCCCAGGCGGGGCAATCCGTCAAAGTGTGCAGCGCCATGTCCTCAAAAACGTCGCGGCAGTCACCGCAGTGGTGACAACCGGGCGTCTCTTGCCAGCCTATGCGACACAGGAACTGGCCAAAACAACCACGGACAGTCATTACCTGTGTCAGCCGGAAGGTGAGGGCGCCATGCCGCTTCTCCAGCAACTCAAACACGGGACTTTACGCCACAATCGTGGCGTGCCCGAGACTGTCTCGTTCTTGGGTCAAGCGAAGTGTTATCAGAATTTTCTGTTACAAAATTATTAGAGGCGTCACGGAGATGTAAAATATATTTGAAAATAGTAATAGTTGCCTCTAATATTATACGGGACTTTAATATAGATGGCGCAATGTTGGTTTGTTACACCTCTGTCTATCATATCGTAGATATCCAGACGTGAGTGTATACTCTATTGTGTCTTTATAGATACAATACTACTTTATACTATGTGTAAAGCTCCCGTAAAGCCATTTTGAATCACAAAGCATAGAACACGTTTGAACTGCAGCGTGCAATATTTCGTGTTTTGTGTTTCGAACTATTGTGTTCGAAGAGTACAGTACCTATAACAGTAATTTCAGTGGGATTCGTATGCGCAACCATGTAATTTTCTCTTTCGATGCGTTATGTAATCTTAAAATAGAGAATATGAAAACGATTTATTTATATTATGAGAATATGAGTTTACCTTCACAATTCTTATGATGACTGATACCTATATATTATTATGTAAACCAATATTATTGTAACAACTAGTTAAATATGTACGATCACTGCTTTGTACCTATTTATATTACAACACACACACACACACATATATATCTTCTTTATGTATGACAGTGAACTCCTCCTAAACGGCTGGTCCGATTTGAATTTTTGTGTGTGTTCAAGTGGATTCGAGGATGATTTTTTGTCTTTGTCTAGGTATACAGGACAACCGTCTGTCGGGACAGCTAGTATATATATATATATATATATATATATATATATATATATATATATATATATATATATATATATATATATATATATATATATATATATATATATATATATATATATATATATATATATATACTGCCACGCCTGAGGTCGCGGGTTCGATTCCCGCACAAGTCAAACATTTGTGTGCATGAACATGGATGTTTGTCTTGGTCTGGGTGTTTCTTTGTATAATATGTACGTATTTACAAAAAAAAGTATATGTGTATGTTTATCCATTGTCTAGTAATCATAGTACAAGATTTGCTTAGTTTGGGCTAGATGGTTTTGTGTGTTTGTGATAGAATATATTATTATAAACTAGTTGCGCCCCGCGGTTTCAACCGCGTAAGTCCGTGAGAATATCGGGATAAAAAGTAGCCTATCTGTTAATCCAGGTCTCCAACTATCTACATACAAAGTTTCATCGCAATCGGTTCAGTAATTTTTGCGTGAAACAACGTGACAAACATCCATACATTCTCACAAACTTTCACATTTATAATATTAGTATACATATAGCTCATGCACAATATTATCAGCTCTGGTTATATACTATATCACTGCCGGGTACGAGAGTCTTGTCTTTTCTCTTTGAGAAGGCTACAATACAAAACTTACTATACAAATCTATTATTATAACCTATTATAATTTCACGAGTATACAAAATACGTTTACGTACTGTTTTAGTCCCCAATCATTAACTGCATACCTTTCCGGTAATATCCCTATCAAATAGGTTTCAATAAAAGCGTTATTGACTTAGGCTTTTTGCTGTTCTTAATTAAAACGGATTCGTTTTGAAATCTAGGATAGGGAAAGTAAACTTTATTACACATCATTAGGAACCAGATTTGTAAATACTCATTGCTAAGGTAATGTAAAGGTATTACATACTTGAATATGGAGGCTTTAGTTACCTGTTAGTGTTGAGGTACATACCTTTGTAACCAAAGCTACGTCTTGGTTACGTAGACAAATTATACTATGCATACTAGTTCCGTTTATTATTGACTGTGTTTATCATCGGCTGCATCGAATCGTATTGGTTAAAGTGGTTATCATGCCTGTTTTAATCAATACGTTATAGACCACAATCGAGGTTTAAGTATGTCTGTTGTTTAGCTTAGTTGTTCTATGTGACTGCACGGATGGCGTAGATGGTTTGTGGTCACCTCGCCATTGACACCGCGGTGAGTGTTATAGGTTTGATACCCATACGGGACAAAAAGTTATGTGATCCCCATATAGTTGTGCCCAACTTTAGGTCCGTATTTGTATGTTTGTAAGGTCCCCTGCGACACAGGATTTTTTCTACAAAGTATACAAAGTTCTTTCTTCATGTAATTATATATAGATACTAAAACTATAAATTAATTGTGTTATGTAAAATGTATTATTTTATCCAAATAAAGAAATTCATAATATCACTATAAGGTTTCACTCGTCACGTGAATGACAAATTACATTAATCGTTCCGTATGCATACATCATTTATCATTCCGTTCATCTGTGTACTTTGAATCGCTCGGTAGGCACATATTTATTGATCTCAATACGTATATGAAAGGTGAGGAACAAAACCATAAGGATTAAAGTTGATTATTCTCCGCGGGGTGATCGTTAAGCTGTCGACCCCAGTTAAGGTTGCTAGGCAGCAATGGCAGTGCACGTCAGATGTACGGACTCATAATTGAGGCAGAAATAATGGAGGATTTGCGATGAATTGGAGCTCTGATAATATCTGCTGTCTATTCAGGTGAAATCTAATTTATTTTAAACATATTTTTTTGCATATGACATATTGTAATGTTTTTTTGTATTTTGTATGTTTATATATAGATTCATGATAGTACAGGGTTAAACTCTAGTGGAAGGAGTAATACATGTGTTTATTTATTTTGTAGAAAGGATAAATAAGTAAAAAAAACAGTAGATACAATGCACACTTCATAGAGATATATTTGTATATTTCTACATTAGTGAAAATGAAATGTATAACTTGGTACTACACAGATAGGTAGAGGTGTATTACGCCCTCGTTTTGCTTGTTATGGTGTAAGGTGCAGCTCAATTCTGGACATCGCGATGCTAGTTAGCATTTCTTGACTAAAAATCACTATTATCCTGCCCGATTCAAGATTGCAGATGTCATGATTATTTCCAATCTGTGTTATTGCGGTGTATTTCAACACTGCAGGCATCTTGAGGTCCTGCTTTGTATTTATATTATATTCCTTAGTCCTATAACAAAACAGGTTTGTTTTTGATTACCTACTTTAAACTTATCTTATATTGTTTTTTAATTTCAATTCTTGCATTTTTATTACCCATATATATTATTCAATTGACAATTTAAATATGTACAAAGTTGTTAAGTGTTCAAATAAGATGACTGTTCTGATTACCTTTCATTGTTGACATGCTCTGTGATCTGGTTGCTTATGTCACTGCGCATTAGTTTTGTTCACAATTCCTAGAATTGCTGGCATCGCGCGTACAATAGGTCGGATGCGACATAGGTACCTATATCACACTGACGCTTACTTTAAAAAATAGACTCAAATGTTCATGTTATATTATCTTACTCCACACTTTTTTACAATATTTAGTAATTATGTTTATATATTATTTACACGTATATTTACTTATTTAAGTATATTTTATTTTATATGTTTAGACACTAGGCGCCGGCGTCACCAAATTGGATTTCGCAGAATACCAGTGTTGCGATTTTACAATCGCAACGTACGCTGAGCGATGTCCAAATTTTGGCACTGATGGGACACACATTTTTGCATTTGTTTCAATTTGTGTTGAACTATAATTTTAATACTTTTATTTTATTATTGTTTGTATCGCTGCACACTGACAATTTGACGTAACCTTGACCTGAATGTAGGCAGTTTCCGTTTGGTTAAGCGGAAGGTGTGGTGTTGCCAGTGAGCAGAGATTTTAATTTATAGTGTATATTTTTTTATTATTGTTATATTTTATTTTTATTTTGTATACTTTTGGTATTTATTCTTTGATTTAGTTTTTTTGATTTCTTAGTGTTTTGCGTGTGCCCTTGTGTGCCAAAATAAATATTTTTCTTTCTCTTTCTTTTCTCAGCCGTATTCACAACCGATGCGTCACCGAAATAACTTGCTTTTTTAGATTGTTTAATAGCATCTATGTGTTAGGTATAATTTAATTACATAAAGAGATAGAAGTAGGAGCAGTCTACCGGTGCATGCTTTTACTAAAGATCAAAGGACTAAAGGACAATAGGCTCACTCCAAATCAATTCTAGACAGCATTGATATCGAAATTGTCATAATAGACACTACTATAATGCCAGATACTGTATACCTACTATGTTATATATTCCTCCCATTCTGTTTACTATTATTATTGTATATTCTTATCGAAATATTCATCATCATTTTAAATTTACCTATCATGTTTATCAATACAAGAAAATACAATGAATTAAAATTTGTCATCGTATCAATAGTATGACATGCCAAATACTGCTTTCGATATGACTCACAGAGTACGTAAACTGAGCTATTTTTCAGTTTGCTCAGAATAAACAACAATGTTGAGAATATTTCCTCTTCCCTATACATATAAATAAAATGTGTTTCTATCGAATATTCGAATATTCGCCATCCAAATGGTTTCATGTTTGTGTATTTTTTAACATGACTCAAATTTAAAACAACTCGCTGTCTGTTTGTATAAATAAATAGATTTATTTCTATCAACAAAACATCAATCGAAATTAAATTAACTCAAGTTGTACATAGTAACATTTCTAATATTTTCACTTTTACCGTACTAACATAATCCCCGTGACTTCGGAGTTAATAATCGGAAAATTGCGCGAAATATCTATTGTACTCGAAACAATATATAATTGTTTTTTAATCACAAATGTCTTGAGTGGAAATTGAAACTACATCAGACAGTGCGCGCAATGGTAGCGGCGATTTGAACATTTGTTACCTTGTATCGAGAACACATCTACGCGAGACCTAATGCGTTCTTATTGTGTCAGGGAATCTGCCAGTGGTCAGGTTAAAACACTATATTATCCGTTAAATCCTCCTTTAAATCCTTTAACTTAAACTAGCTGAACACGCGTTTCCTGCCTTGTGTACAACAAGGCAGGAAAGACGTGTATAGCTAGTTTCAAATATTCGTTCTGACAGCGCGTCATACAGTATGGATTTTAAAACATTCACATCATTCGGGGAAACCGCTAGCGCTTGCATTCAAAAGAAAATCCAAACATACAAGTCTATCCAGATTCGTGTGGATTTTCATCGCGTGACTCACTCGCAATATTTGACGATGACGCAAAAACATACTATAGCGCTTATTTCAACTATCTTGACGCATGGATTTGGATCTTTGGCTCAATCTCCTTACAAATGTGTTAACTTTATCAACGTATCGAGTATCTTATGATTTTATAAAGATAGGGCAACTTTTGAAACCTAGTCTAATAATGATAAATCTATCTGACATAAAGGTATCGATATTAATCGGGTTCGGGTTTGATCCCAAAACTCATATATACATATATATAGGACACGGATTTGTTGTTTCAATTTCTAGAACAGTCTTCATGATACAGTGGTCCGTGACCCGTGATAGGAATTATATATAGTGCAGCTGTGTTTCTAAGAACTGTAAATGTTTGTGTATACTTTTGTGATAATATGTATAATATTTTATATTGTCAGACGACGGGTTCCAACCGCGTTGGTATTTACACAATGTAACGTAATTTGTAACGCAGAACATTATTTTAGCACGGCTGTCTGCTTTCGCCAATTACTATGGTGAGACGATATTGTTCTAGAAACTATGAAAGCTTTTTATTTTTGTGTAAATGGAACTGTATTCTAGTAACACGTAAATAGATCGTCGTCATGTCATTTACCCCGTCCGTCGTAATTGTCCTCACTTCAATGCAGCTGGTTTGTGCACATGTGACACGGTTCTACATAGTTCCGACCCAATCAATACTTTTTATACTGATAGTCTGATCGAGTTCACCGAGTCCTATGGGACCCAGCAATCACTGCAATGCTATCACACCTAAATTGAAATTTTAAATGTCGGTGTGGCAATATGTAACAACACAAAAAACTGAAATATCGCGTCGTATTACAAACAATAATTATTAGGCCACTTGCCGAGATTGTTACGAAAAGCCAGCTATGTCGTTAATGGGCACTTCATAAGGTATCTGTAGAATACTACACTATCGTAATGTCAGTGGCTGGGGTCGTGGCCTTTGGTCTCCAATAACGGCTTACTATGCACAGGGATATTTACTGTTATTATCGCCTGTTAAAAGCGTCAATAAAAAATATGTGCCTCGAACAGATGGACAGATGTAAAAAATATTACTTCTGGTTGTCTGTCCATAGAAGATATTTACATGCAATGCGTTTGAGTCGCGGTCAAAAGTTAGTATTATAATATACTCGTAGTTATAATTTTTTGTGTGGTATTTATGAATGGTGGGATTTTGGCATAGATAACCTTGCTGGAATATTGTATAACATAAATATCGTGTATCTATATATAAATTACATGAATGCACACATTTGGGCATTGATATACACTCACTTATCAATTAGAGATAAAAAAAGATAATTTCGTTAATTTGGTGTAAGTGTAATCAGGTAGTTTACCACCTAGTTTCATCGCGTTATCAGATAGATAGATAACAGATGGCAGTAATATTTATCATAAAATTATCAATTACAGCCACGATAACTATTCTATTTATCAACTATGTCTGTGTTAATGCTCTGAATTAATTTACAACAACACTACGTATGTAATATTGCCGAGAGGTTAGGCAGAAGTCAATCACACACTTATTTTGCCGCCAGCCATCTAATTCCAGACACCGTGCTTCTAAGCAGACGAGTTCCCTATAAAAAATAACTACCAATGATAAATATATATATCCAAAATGGTATACTACAGAAATCATAAATTACATAAAACTTAAACATTTCAATTTAAAAACGTTTAAAAGTCGTGGCCTAGAATTTAATAAAGAACTATTTAAATATTATAGAACCAAAGTAAAAGAACTTTTAAATATAGCATTTAGAAATTACATGATAAAAGTAGAAAATAATATAGCACTCGACCCTTAAAATTTTTGGAAATACGTTAAAGACAAAAGAAAGAATAGGCAACAAAGTAAAGAATTTATATATAATAGCAGAACTATAGAAGGGCAAGAGGCTATTGATGCATTTGCCCAGTATTTCAGCTCAGTTTTTCAACCTGACACTCCGTTGTTAAATGCAGAGGCAGCAGAGCGCGATGCAATGTACACAAATGTCAGTATTAATACTATTAAAGCTTCAGATCTACGATGGGCGATAGGTCGTCTGAAGGCATCAGCAGCCTATGGCCCCGATAACATACCGGCTTTTTTAGTGAAAGACTATATGTTAGTTTTAGAGGACCCGTTACTGCATCTCTACAATCTTTTACTTCAACAATGTCTCTATCCCAGTGCATGGAAAGTGTCCAGGGTAACTCCTGTACCTAAATGTGGTTCGTCTGCTGATATAACTAACTTCAGGCCTATTGCAATATTATCAGTATTTGCCAAGGTGTTTGAATCCATAATAAATATATCCATTTATAAGCAAATATGCAGACTGCTTAATAACTCTCAACATGGATTCCGGGTTGATCGCTCAACTTTGACGAATCATATACAGTTTGTGGACTACGTAAGCACGCGGGTTAAGTCGGGATGTCAGGTTGACGCAGCGTGTTTTGATTTTAAAAAGGCGTTTGATCTTGTTGATAACGACGTTCTTTTAGTGAAATTCGCAGAACTAGGATTCTCAACACCACTTTTAAAATTTATGGCAGATTATCTTAGGGACCGTAAGCAATTCGTCAAACTTGGAGGTTATAGATCTCAAGAATATTACACACGCTCGGGTGTAAGTCAAGGTAGTACGCTCGGTCCAACTCAATTTTTAATTATGATTAACGATCTACCCCGTACTATCTCAACGGCAAAATGCTTAATGTTTGCTGATGATTTAAAACTTTACCATGCGGTGAGCGGGCCTGAAGACTGTGTAGCACTACAACGTGACATAAAGGCAGTGGTTGAATGGAGTGTAAAAAACAAATTGACCTTTAACATCTCAAAATGTAAAACTATAACATTTTCTCGGTCACGCACTCCAATCACAACGACATACCAGCTATCGGGTACTCCATTAGAGCGTGTCTCTGCAATTCGCGATCTAGGCTTAATCATGGATACTCATTTAAATTTTCATGAACATATAACTAAAACATGTAAGGAAGCGAGTAAAAGCCTAAGTTTCATTATTAGAACTTCTTACCACTTTAAAAATATTCAGGTGATAAAACTCCTCTACAATGCTTACGTGCGGAGTAAGTTAGAGTATAACGCCATAGTATGGAGTCCCCGAGAGACCTTGTATACAATGTTAGTGGAAAGAATCCAACGCAAGTTCGCCAGATATTTGTACAAACGCCAGTATGGATATTACCCCTTTTTATACCCGTCAATATTTGTAACAGGCATGGTCGGGATAGATACTTTACAGTGCAGACGGGAACTCATGCATATCATTCATTATTATTTTTTGATAACTGACAAAATAGATAACCCAGAAGTTCGTGAGTCCATACATTTCTATGTACCGGACCACTACACGCAAGGTATTGGTAGGCGGCAGCACAATCTTCTCTTCTGTCCCCCAACGTGGCGCTCCCCACACGCAGATAACAGCCTCAATTCCAGAGCCGTTAAATTAATAAATAGTTTTCTCAAGGCCAATCCAGAAGCAGATATATTGTTTGACAAACCTAGCATAATTTATAAAAACGTGTTCCTTTACTTAGATAAAATAATTAGATAATATATAGGTATGATACTCAATATATATTATAATAGTAGCCTTTAATTTAAATATTGTAAGTTAATGTAGAACTGTTCTTTGTATGTTATAAGTAAATTTTAATATTATTTTATTTTATTTTGTATATTTTGTATAGAAATAGTATAGATATAAGCGAATTGGATAACTCTGTAAGCTTATATTTTTATGAATAAATGAATATGAATTTAGCGACCAATTGATACTGATACTTTTGTATATGTTATATTATTCTTGTGAGGTATGTGGTACGTAACTATTATATGAAGGGAACTAATTTGGATTTTCTCGCCGTAAGGCAACTAGGAAAAGACAAGAGAGATTATTCAGTGAGGTATGTATATCCATATTATGTATATAAAACGAAACGAGGCAGATCTAACATTACAATACGTGGCCCAGTATGATATCAAATCAAAATCCAATTATTATCTTAGTATTTGTCTTCTTTCGTATGACCAGAATAGAATCGTTTTACATTTTGTAATGACAAAACTATTTAGGTACATAGACGAAAAATTAATCAAATGTCATTTAATGAAACAAATGGCTTAATATTGTCTTATGTTTACGCGAATGTTATACATTGAAATTAAACACTTTATACGGATTTTATCGCGTTGTACATCACCACATGGTTGGGACAAACACCATCTTAGTCTCCCCGTGAACATGGCTGCTGTAAAGCAACCGAAACGTCGGGGCAAAGTGTAAACTTAAATATAAATAGTTTTAATTAGAAAATATATAGCTTAAATAGTAGTAAAATTCAATAATAGTAGTATAGTTAGAGTTTTATAATATAGTTGTGTTTAAAGTAAAATAAACAACGCGATAAAACCGTGTAAAGTGTTTAATTTCAAAATAAACAAATGGCTTATTGAAAATAATTGTATGGTCAGGCAGACTACTTTAAATTTAATCGCCGCTATAAATGTAGGAAAACAGTAACATATCAAATGCGATTTAAAAATGAAGTCCCCAAGTCCTTCAAGGAAACGTGACGTTTACGCTACAAAAGTTATAACCGAAGCGCTCTAAAGTTATCGTCTTGGCCTTAGCTTATTGGTTTTATTTGACATCTGCGTTATAAAGTTCTTTGCGTTTTTATACCTAGAGTACAATGCATGCGCGGCGCTTTCTATTGCTCGCAGGGGATAAAGCAAGACATGCTTTTGTGTTGCCCAGCATCGTGACACCACAGTACTTAACAAAATATATGAGTTTATTTGTTGATTGCAGTTAATATGTATGCAGTAGTAGCTTTGACAGTAATGTGAATTCACGGAAACAAACAGAACTGGCGTTTCTATTTGATAACATTTTACGTGCTGTGAGGTCGTTTAATTTAATCAACTCTATTTTCGTTTTGTGAATAGGCAAGTGAACTTGTTTACACAAGAATGTTTTACCATGAACCTTTTTTACTCACATTATGTATTGTTGTTCGAACGTTTTCGGGTTAGAAACAAAGGAGAAAAACAGGAGACGGTATAGTCATGTTGGCAACATAACGTATGCTGACTATAACACTAGAATTGGGTACACCACTATCAGGAGGCCATACCCATCGCAAAAATGTGATGTATAACTACTTGTTCCGAGATTAAGAGTTTTAATATTTTTAAATGATTATTAAATGAACTGAAAGTCAAATTTCATCATTCCATATAAAAATGGGTGACAAATGTCATTACCATTTGATTGCGTTGTTATAAATACGTAAATATAAAGATATTTTGATTATGACCTAGCGAATTCGATTCTAAAAAAAGAAAAGTTATTGTTTTAATATTGTGTGTCTATATTTATACGACACAATGACAATGTTAAAAATATTTAAGTCGTGTTTCGTGACGTCTCGTAAGCAGCAAAATATATGATGAGAGGAGAATGCGCCAAATCTATCGAGACTGATGACTTGTGAGATCTGTTATCGTTATAACAAATAATCTACAGTGCCAATTTAAATTTTACTGCATTAAACCATTCAATTTACCTATGCAAACCTGAAGATGGAATAATAGTCAAAAATATTTAAATTTAATTGTATACACCAAACAGCACAGATACGTAGGTAGGTATATAATTTAACAATGTATATGATAAAATTAACTCAGAAATATTGAGATTTATCTTACATTTCTTCGCAAGTCTTTAGCAGATTTTGGCATGTAAGTAGAGGACAGGGTCAAGTGTGTATATTCGGAGAAAATGTATATTTAAATTTTATACTGGAATTGAAATATTTGCTATTAATATAGCATGTCCATTATATTTTACTTTACGCTCAGCTGCCAGGCAAAATGAGTTTCTACGATGGAGGTAAATTGCTGTGAACTTAATGACCATCAGTCATAAGTAAATATTCAGGGTATTTCACATATTCATTCATTCTAATGTGATGCATTATGACAAACACTTTGCTGGCTTTGTAACTAACAATGCATTTAACAATGATTTAAATGCTGCACTATTTATAATATAAATAAAAAGATCTAGAAGGACAGCTCTATGCCCGAAAATAACATTTTCGAAGATGTGAGAGACGTACCAACATGCTCTTGGATAGCGTGGTTACTAAGGTACAACATTTTGAGTCTTCTTCTTTTCGTATGGTTAGTGGCCAACCTTTTGTCAAGAGTTGTTCAAGCCGCCCGTAGGCCTCTGACATGGCTTAACGACTGCTGTCAATTAACATTTTGAGTGGAAGGTCTAGGTATCTGGCATAGGGACAGATTCTAAATAGAACTAAGTTTATTATTAACTAGATTAATTGATAATATGAACATTTAATTTGTAAGAATAAAACAACAAAAATTACTTTCTGAAAGTCCAAGTATATTTATTTATATGTTTTACCCAGCACGAAGTTTTGTTTAAGAATTCGTCTCATTCTTTGAGTTATAGTTGTTATCACAAGAGTTCCTCTCCAAACTCCACTAGGCTAATAGTGATTCACGCGTCAGATTAGAAATAAAAATATATGATCTGTTCGACTTCAAGCTGTCAAAACTCTAACACTCGAAAAATAAACATTGCTTCACCGTCTCTATAATGTTGAAAGTGGTAACACTCTCAAAATGACAAAGTTGTAAAACTTCTACTACCAGTGTATATAATATTCCGTAACACTATCTGAAATGCGGAAACGGATTGAGCAAACGATGTGTAAATTAGGGATTAATGTTAATTTACATTAGGGAATATATAACACTATTTAATCTATCCACATGCTATAAAACGTACTGATTGACACATCGTTTGCTCAATCCGTTTCCGCATTTCAGATAGTGTTACGGAATATTATACACACTGGTTGTAGTAGTTTTACAACTTAGTGATTTAGCTTAAACTGAGTTAGAGTAGTTTGTGGTTACGAATTCAATAAGTTAAGCTGTACGTTCCCTTGGGGACAATATCAGTGGACATTGTAAACAGGGGATTGCATACACGAGAATGTTGCTATATGCCTATGTTTAACAAGGTGTGGTAATTTTGTTGCACTTATGCCTCTACTCAACATAAGAAGGTTTCGGTCATAGTCCACCACGCTGGCTTAGCGCAGGATGGTAGACTTCATTTCAAGATATCTTCAAAAAAAAATATATGGCATTCGCAGATATGCAGGGCTTTTCACGAAGTTTTCCTTTACCTACCGTTAAAGAAAGCCTCAATGAATCATTAAATATGTATCTTAACTATTCAAAAAATGGTACAGGAAATCTATCGCCTGAAAGAGGACTATGTTTTGTTACAATGCTAGCGGTTGTTTTGTTACAATGTTGTACGTCTTGGAGAACAGTTTTCCAAAGTAACAACGTGCAATATTTTCCTTTTAGCAAGTACATTACGTCGTCAGGTGAGAGTTGCTTATCGTGAGTAGTCTTCGAAGCCTTGGCCTCCGCGTAGTTTCCCTAGGGAGCTGTTTTTGATGAATAATAAAAAAAGAAATAAAGAATTTCACAAGACGTGATTCAGCGTAATTTATAACTCAAGGCTATTATTTTACCTTAGATGAGATATTCTTACAGTAAAATATGATTAGTACATTAAATGCCTATTCATAAACTATTAATATTTTACCGTGAGCTATGGTAAATTAAAGCCAAACCATAGTACATTAAATAAAAGAATATAACTGAAATAATATAAGTAGATTGTTTTTTCTGGGTGCTATTATTTTCTACTGATGCGTTGCACCTGCTTTTTTTAGTTGCAATAGTTTCATCATTTGTAAGGACACTATAGAATGTTCTCTGGAAGTGTTCCAAGTCTCACCACGTGCCATTAATTCGTACAATCGCATCGAGAATACATAACATTCTGCTATTTGCTATTCGCCTGTTTTCATATCGATCAAACCTACATTATAATATTGAACAGAATGTTCAATATTATACTGTAGGTTATAAATTATATTAATATGTGCTTTACAAATAAAAGTAATAAGTTATTCAGAAATATTTATAACAGATATAATATTTCGACACTCGACAAAATCTCAACATTGGATATGTGATGAAATTCCAAAGATAATGTTTGGTGTGATTCATCTGAACTGTTTTGCTTTAACTACATTGAACTTGTGTATATTCAAAGTCAGTGGAAATGCGTTGAAATGTATATTTTAACTAAAATAACTAAGCCGTTTGTCAAATACAACGAATACATGAACTTATTCGTAATATATGTACGTGTATAAGCAAATTCAGACCTTCTTCAGTTTGTGTTTTAAACTCGGAGTGAAATGAGATGAACAAGTTTTATAAAAATTGTTTGTTTATTATTTTTGAAAATTTGATAATTATTTTAATATAACTTTGTTTTAAAGCATTGAGAAAACGTTTATTCTTTTTATCGTTTGTCCATGAATTTCTATAATATTCAAGAAGCTGTAGTATTAAATACATTGAGCCTACTCGAATCTTGTACATAAAAGTTTAAAAACTGTATTTGGATGTTGAACCATTTATCGTTGATATCAGTTCATAAATTATAAGTCTGCAATGTTTTAAAAGGAGCCTACCCTTTTCTAAAGCCAAAAACGTTAATTAAATATAAAATTTAACTTTAGTTCGGTTTAGATTATTGTACACAATGCGTTTTAATTTGGCAGAGTCCAAGTATGGTACGTTAAGAAGCGACAATTATTTTTCAAACATAGCTTTTTCGAAATTACCTAATTTTAATTACCGGCGATATATAAATTTACTTCTTGGTCAGTCTAATGTAACCAAAACACCTGATATGTCATATTTTTATTTGGTTCTCAGATTAGCGAACAGTCTAATCTATATCTATTCATTTTGTTTATTTTTATCGGTACATGATCGACACGAGCGATATAAGTGAGATAAGATACAAATAACTACTTGAATTTATTACATGCAGATCAGACTTCTGAATATATCATAACGTTATGAAAATAAATAAGATAAGAGAAAAATGTAAGAACAAAATAAAACACGTAAATAAACTAGTAGGTGTTCGCTTTGCAGCCATTAAGAAAACATGTAGATTAAATTTATTTCGCTACTTTAGTACTTGTAACAACTAGAATTATAGCATAAGCCATACCAACGTTTTATGGCCGTTGGGAAAAATAATCGTTCATTGTGTAATTAAGTTTCACAAACATAATTCTAGCTCAAACAGAGGCATAAACATCGCCCAGTTGGAAAGAGTTTTACTTTTACTTCACCGCTGACGCACATTGATCCGAATATATTTTTGTTGGCAAATACAGTGGATCCAGAATTTTTGGGCACATTTATTTACTTGCTTGTTTGAACTCTGCCAATTCACTTGACTTTCATTATAACTTTGAGGTTGGACTACATTGGAAACTTTTAGAACTTCTTATTTGTGCTGTGTTATTGCTCAAAATATGTTTGATGGTTATCAACATTAAAACTAACAACTGAACTGTATTGATTTTCTGATTAGATTTCTCAATCAAAATATTATAAAGTGTTTTATAGCTCTAAAACTAGTAAACAAGATTAGATATAGATAATAAAAATGAGTATTAATAAAACAGGGCACCTTTGAAAAAACACCTCCGAAGCTTCAGAGTCGCTACGAGGCAAAATTAGTTTCGGTAGCACCATTCCTTTCTTTCGCCTTCCCCGAATGCCGGGAGGCGAAGGCCACTGCAACTCCGTGATTGCCATAGGACTGTGGGGACTGAGGATAGTGAGACGACGTTCGGGGGGTGGCAAGCTGAGTTGTTGTAAGGCACGCCGTTCTGTGCTTGCAAACAATCCACGTCTTTTCTCGGCAGACGTTCCCATATCCTCTCCCGACAACGCGCGCCGGGCCGGCGCGCCCCGCGTCTCCCGCACATCTCGCTCGCTAGCAGTCAAGAATGAGCTCCGGTGAGTGCGAACGGTTGTGCAGGAGCTGGAAGGGCGCGCCGGTGACGTATCCTTGCTTGGACGAAGACTTTCCATAGAACGGGCCGTTTCAACTCGCGCTGCAGCCAAATACTGACCGCTAGTGATTGTAGTTTGTGCCACCTCGCATTCTTCTTGACTCGAGCTCGAAGTACCACTCCGCGAGAAGGTACTCGTTTTTGAGACAAAACTTCTGTCACTATAGTGAGCTGCTGAAATACTCGAGGTATTTGCATCTGCAGACTCTGACGAGGCCTGCTGTCGGACATAGCCTTCCTCGAGCGAGGCGTGCACGACGCGCGCATTTAGCGAGCTGAAAGCGGCGAGATTAGGCCGTCGGCTCTTTCTTTCATCGTCTTCCTCCTCCATTTTTAATATTTATCCCTAAGTTACCTGCACTAACACATGTAAAATCGAACACGACACTATTCAATACACCATTTATGCATTTCAATATATTTATTGCATTCTTATAAACTTTTTCTTACATAAATAGATAAATAAAATACTTAATAAGGAACACTGGACACAGTCTTTATCACTATTTGAGACCACCACACACGCGGGTTAAGGCAGACACAGAGACCTGGAACAAAACAATTTCATGAAGCAAACTATCGTACATTTTCCACGTAAAACGTATTGTAGAGTGTAAGTGGAAAGGTTGAGGAAGGACGAGAGAAGTATTAAGGTTTCGTGCGGCTCGATCATTAGTAAGAAACTGGTGTAATTAAGAATACATTAATAATACGATTTGGCATCGCAATTAAATTAAAGTGTTGAAAACCGTATGTTAATATACAGGCTAGTGTTAATCACTCCATATTATAGGGATTTAATTACATTCAGTTGGCAGCCTTGGAGTCGAGCGCCAGCTGCCCCGCCTGGTTCGCACAGTCTGTCAGGGCTTTAACTTGTTCAGAGTTCAGGCCCGTGGCCTTCACTTGCACGTCGGCGCTCTTGGAGTGTTCGCTGCTCTCACTGCTAGACTCTACCCTGTTTGTTGTTTCGTTTCCATATTGATCAATAAAGGTTTCCTCCTCAAACGACTCCTCGTAGCTTGATTGGAATTGTTCACGGAATTCCTGTCTAGCTTGAATTGTCACTTTCTCTGTCGTCTGTTTCTGTTGGATCAGTTCATCCATGGTCTGCTTGACGAGCTGCTGGCCAGCCTGGAGTTTGTTGCTCTGAGACATCTTGGTAATTTTATCTATAACTATGGAAAATTTCAAGTTATTGCTTTGTGTTTGGTTTGCTACATTGTTTATTCAGTTCTAATTAAACATCTAGATGATTCATCCAGTTCCCGGTATTGTTTAGGCCTTAACTCTCATAAAATAAAAAAGATTAAACATTTTATGTTGGTTTGGCAATCATAAAAAATCCGTAAGAACTGTTCATCATGGTGCATAAGTAAAACAAACTAGTAAGCTCGGTTTGATAGAAATTGATAGCATTCGTTGGCGATGAGCCAGTCACAAATGCTTGGACCGCATTTAAATTCTCGTTGTTATAGAATTTCTGGGTTTGAGTTGAGTACAAATTGGTCGCCTTCTATTATACTTTTGTTGTAAAAATAAGAGAATGGAATGTATTCACATAAAATACTGTTGAATACTGACTGTATTAAATGCGAGTATGAAATATAATATGATATAGTACAATACAGACGCGAACTTTCGAGAGAAATACGGTAACATTATAGTGTTTTATTTATGAGTCTTTGTTTTCTGGTGTGACATTTAAAACCACCCCATTTAAATAATTATAATTGTATAATATCTGAGATTATAATCACTTTCTTAGAATAGATAATTACACGATATTTTTTGTTAGATATCAAATTGAAAATTCGCTGTATTTATTTGAATGTGAATAAACAAAAGAATGTTTAAATTGCCAAGAAATTTGAAACAGCTCGTCGTCGGCTGGCCCTAGTGAGCCGACAATAGGAATTCGTGTCTATTAAAAACGTGCAAATACCTGTCTGAGTTTACTTGACCTATATTATGTTCGCCGTGAGACATTTTTGTGTAACTCTAGCGCCGTGAAACCATTAACGTATAGTGTTCTATGTCTATTTCTTATAGTTTTATAACAAGATCACAGATTGTAAAATTTTTGTGATTAACTTTTATTAAATAATTACAAACATACCATAGCAGTGTAGGTTATGGTGTTATTTCTATTCAGAAAAATAAGTAGTACAAAAATAAAATAACTGAGACCATAATTACACACAATAAATAATGAGTGCAAAAATTTTAAATTGACAGGAACTAAGCTAATGCTCTATATAATTTATAAAAGGACTAGAATCTCTATCTCTAATCTATTGAAGTATAAAAATATATATATCCAGTTACCTTTAAAAGCGTAAGTAGAGAATGAATTCCTTGCCGAATGTTTGTAACACACTATGTGACTCTTTAAGAGTATTTTTAATTGTGGAGTTGTTTCCTTGCGCAAGCTCGCGAGTGAACTGAATGGCGAGAGACGCTGCGTCGCGCTTTGTTGCGTGCGGAACTTTGCGTGGGCGCATATATGACTACATAGGTATGTACGTGGCGCACCGACGCGCCGCGGCGCAGGCGCTGCGTCTGCGCCGAAATAACACTACATCTGTCTTGGCAAATTAACCATTTTTGTTAATTAATTTTGACATCTAATATAATGATTCATGTTTTTGCAGCTAACTTATAACTCTGTTTGTCCATACCAGTCCGCATATTAATTTATAAAGTGATAGACGTTGTGATATACTGAGGCCAACTAGGCAGTTCCTGGATATTAATTTCGTTAGTCTGCAAGATATTAATTACATATAACTGTCAAAATAAAACGTCGTGTAGGATTGATTGCGATAATTCAAGAAAACTGTACTGACAAAGCTTACTGAAAATAGCAAAATGCGTCACTAGTTAGCGGAGATTGCGAGCGATGACTCCTTCAGATGGAGAGGGCAATAAACACGCGGCATATGAATAATGATTGGCAAAGCTCCTCATGACTAACTTTTATCACCAATGCAATCGAATGCCGACGATTTCGAGAAAATGGAAAACAGACATTAACTGACGCGGTTGTTTACGGAAAACTCGCGATGACTGTCTATGACGAGTCTAATATTTATATTGTTTCTGGTATGCTCTATAAATACGTAGATCAAAAACTCACTAAGTAAAAAACAATCACTCGCCTGATTACTACCTATAAGTAAACATAATAAAATGAAAACTTGATAAGAGTATGGCTTATGTGGATTATAAAGTAGCAACCACTTGAAATACACACACATACATTATGTTGTCCTAATACACGTGCTTAGAATGTAAATTTTAATAATATTTATTTTAACATCCCTTTCCTAACTTAAAGGCAGACGGTATTCACTAATGTAAATTCTGTAGCGGGATAACGTTTAGGTTTTATTTAATTATGGCTTGAACTTATTCTCTCGGGCTATTTTACTACAAAAAGAAGCTTATAATGGCTCTAGAACATTTTTGCCATTAGGAAATCTTATTTTGATGGCTGAAGGGCGATGAACGTCATTACACTTACGCAATAATAAGTCAATCAACAAAATTTTTTTTTTGCAATAGTTAATTAAACAAGAAACAATTTACAACATATTTAAGCACTTTTATTGCATTATTTTATTGATAGATAGCATATTTTCAGTCACTTAAAATTTTAAAAGATTTTCCACCGTATATTGAGCATGATTGAATTATTATTAGAACCGTATTATTTATTGTTTAACTAAATAAAGTGAAAAGGGGATATAAGGTCATAAAATAAGTCTTCATTTTGACACTGAGTAAAAGCTCTCTAAGGTAGAACATTAATGTTAGATCACGAAATATATTTTATATTACTTAGGGTTTGTGAAGGTTAATGTTTATACGAACGTGTTTCATGTTAGTCCTATTGTATATTAAAATCGCGCCTGTTTCTAAATGTTAGAATAAGTAAAAGTTGATCATATTTATATTCTGCCGCTTGTTTTTAGGTTCTGTGTACTTAGTTCTGTGTTTATTTGAGTTTGGCGGGCATAGGTTCAGAATGCGGCTCTTGATATCGCTTTGAGAACATCCTGCAGCATATAGTGCTGCAGGGTGTTCTCAACTCTCACCCAGAAATCTCAATTTAAGAAATGTTCGGCATGATAGTCCGGCGTCTGAAAATTTCTCTAGAACGGACACGGCATGCTGTATTCTATATATATCTACTAATATTATTACATTTTGTTTAACTTTAAATCACGTTTAGGATCATTTTCTTGTCCTTAATTCCAGTACGGAATTAATCGATGATTATGATTTGATGCCGTTAATGAGGGTAAAATTTATGTTCACCGACTAAAATTGAAGTTAGCAAACATGAACCAATGAACATGAAATTAATAGATATCATAAAATATTGAATATTAGTAGAGATGTTATGAAATTTCCATCAACAGTTCATATATACCATTTCATATTTAGATCAAAATTATTTCTGTTGAAATAAAGCAACTTCTATTTTGATTAACTTGTTCTGATTGTGATATTTTATTAAACATATTTATTAACACAATTACCATCCGTTATGAGAAATATTTGTTTATCAGGTTTAATATAGCATTTCTGCGTCATTTTATAGTCAGGATGACTGCACGAAAAATGGCGTTGCTTTATGATTATTCACTACTTGAGTCCCAGCGTTTATTCGCACGTTGATAAGTTATTTAATGTAGACACTTTAATTAAGATTTTCTTGATGCCAATAATGTAGGTACTAAAATATAATACAGAGATTACGTTTCATGAATTTCATGTTGTGTATTATCATTACTTGCGCGACTTACCCGCGTCTGTTTACACGTGGAATACAACTAGTGTCTTAACTGCCGCATGATATGATGAGCGCGTCGTGTGCTTTGCAATCACATCACACTAAATCATATTCTATTACATATTATCTGACTGAGATTAGACAACGATAAAACTTAGCAAAACCCCAAAATATCCAAGTCTTAAGAGTCACAGTTTTATCAGCGCAGGTCAATCGTCTTTAAGGTGAAACGTTGCCACGACCGAAGTACCAAAATATTTTCATCAAAGAGTCAACCACAAGCCACAGATGGCTCTCGTGAACACTCTGAAATGTCGATATGGAGAGGCGATACTTTTATATATTCCAACAAATAGTTTAACCGATGTTCCCGTTTAGATTACAGGATCAGCTGGCAGTATTGGATACATAAAATTGAGTTATCAATTCTTATACTTTACATATAGAGAATTCTCAATTTCGTGGCCGATGGCGCTTACTTTTGGGTTTTATTGCCAAGAATAAGTGTTATCGTGGTTTTCTTTAAGGAAATTCCTAGTAGCGGCATGGAATCTGAGCACGTGTTTATAGAGTTTCACCTCTATTAACTGGGAATTAAATCATAGCTGGTCAAGTGATGGTGTAATAAACTTTTCCTTAACATAAAGTAAACATTAGAAAGAGGGATTAGAAAGTTTCATTATTTTTATAAATTGAGGATACCAAACGGCCGGCCTCATGTACTTGCGCGTAGGCGACCCTGTGTCAAAGGAATTTTAGATAGCATGAAATGAAAAGAACGGGCCAGGTTGGTATGTCAGCCTTCGGAACTCTTACAAATCGAGTGAAACGTCGTGTTCGTTCGCCTATTTCCTGTGAGAGATTGGTACTTCCCTACGAGCTGACTCATTCGTAGAGTTACGAAGTTATAAGTAACCGTGGCCTCTTCCAGTCATAATATAATCATTTGGTGAAGCAAAAGTTAGCTAAAACGTGTATAATATATGCAAGTGCATATTCATATATCACAGTTTGATGAACTTGCGTGGGATGTCGAACATGAACATAATATAAGAAACTTCTTAATTGCGTTACGTTATCAATATTAGAGAGATCTTCCGCGTCTGTTAGATACTTCAAAATATGTTGTAATTCGAAGCATGATTATGTGAAGTGGGAACAGACCGAGAACAGTCTTGAACGAAGTGCTTGCTATTGCTGTTTCACTAAGATTAGTGTTATTGATCGATTGCCAACAATTTATGGAATTATAATATAGTGAGACCCGCCTTTAAACCAGGTATTTTGTTAAACGTGATGTGGATCGAGTAGCAAATCGCAGATAACCTTATATAATATATATTAGCTTATAAGTGCGTTATAGTGATTATATTTTATAATTGAGTTATTTATCATAAAATTCCGTGTTGAACGTATGGAATTGCGATCAGTTCACGTCAACAGCTTTGTCCCCTATTGCTGAAAATAACATGAAATACCTATGATTTCTTGTGCAATACAGGTCTGTCTACGCTCTCTGTCAGAGATATGGGCGTGAGACTATGATTACGTTTACAGAATAATTCAATAGCGTAACAATCTAGGTATATACTTTTCAGAGTAGTTTATGCAGTATATCTATTCTTTTAATTTAAAACTGGCTATAAACCACATAAGAGCCATCGCTGCAAATGTATTTAAGACCGAACTTTTTATGCACAGTATTACTGTCAATTCTATTCTGATGAACATCGGTGGCCGTTATATTATTTGTTTGGCTCTGAATCGCGTCATGATTAACTCAGCGGTACCCAACTCAGCACTAGGAGGCTTTTATAATCGGATATCAGATATTAATAGTCGGTCCGTGTACCGACATAGTTCCTACGTACTAATTTACTTGCATTAATAATACATAAGCGCGTCGTATGCTCCAGACCTTTGGCTTCTGACATAACAATTGAGGTAATCATAACGCCGGCGTACTTTATGGCTTAATACATTTTGATTTAGGCAGAATAGTGATGTATTATTGCTATAGGGCTTATATTATATTGTACGTAGTTTCCAAAACAAAGATCCCATTGATAAAATTATCGAAACCATAGAACATATCACAACGTTCTTTCGTCAAGTATCTTTTCGAAATTTTAGGCAGAGTTAACACTGTCTAACATTTACTTGGCATCAAGTGGATATAATTTTTTTAAAAGACAACTTCGACATTTGTTTTAATTCCTGTGTCTCGGGCGACTTTCCAAACATCCTAAGAACGGACACAGAATACACCCAGACTTGGAACAACTATTTGTGGGTAACAAAAATTTGTGTACCTTGTGGGGATCGAACCCACAATACTCGGCGCTTTTACTACTTAAACCACTATCCTATCTGTGCAGTAATAATAATATATAGTTATACATGTATAGCAATTAAATAATAAGAGTAATTGAGTCTATTACCCTCTACCAAACACTATTAGAGAATACACGTTGCCTGACAGGAATAAGCCTAACAGCTCGTTGGCTTGTACCGATACGATCAATGGTTATGCTTGCGTTTACGTCATAGGCCCAACGACGTAGAACTGTAAAAATTTATACATTTATACTGCTCTACTTTGGTTAGAAGTTGTTGGTGTTAGGTATACCTAACACCTACCCAACTTGTATAGTCATATAATTTGCCAAGCTTAAACGATATAACTTGATCAATAAAAGAAGCACAAGTAGACGTTCAACATCAGGATTTCATTAAAACTTTTATTGTAGCATAAATATGTTTTAACAAAAAAGGAACAGGAGTTCAAAACGCAAAGTCGAACAGCTTTATCCAATGTTGAAACTTTGCAGGCAATTATAGTATTATATTAGAAACAAGGTCTATTATAAGCTACATTTATTTACGGTACATGACCTTTAGGTTGTGTGGAAGGCTTTGTTACGGCTGGAAATGTAAAGACTGCGGTGCATCGTAAAATGCAAGCACGCGAAGGTGGCGGCTTCCGTCGCTGCCATGCCTATCTACTATCTAATTTCGCAGCCGCCACCCCTGACCCGTAAAACCGTAATGGAGGAATCCATCGTGCGTGTCTATTCACTCCCTATCTGCCTAATGCGAAATGTTTTCTCGACCTTCAGATACTTTGTCCGAGATTAAAGACTGGCTGTTGCTAAAAAACGAATCATAAAAATAACGAATAGAAAATACTTTTTATATCACAGCCATGATTATTATTTGTTTTTAGTTCAGTAAAACCGACGTATGATCCAAAACGAAGAGGAGAAAATCAAAAACCTATCTAAATAGAGACGCTGCGACCCGTCTGTGTTAAAACAATACGAATATCATCGAGTGTATTGCTATGTCGCTACTTTCTTTATGTTCATGAATTACTACCTTCTTTATGTTTATGAATTATAATATGATATCATAGTTTGAGACAATTAAAGCTAGGCATAAATTTTAAGCTCGGGATCGATTTTACATACATAGACTATAGACGATAGTCATTGTAAGACGAATGGATATCTTTTATCACTAATGCTTGCGTGAATTAGTGATAATAGTGATTGACGCGCGATAGCGTTGTGTGCATTTAACACATAGTATATGCTACATCTGTGAAGAACAGTATTTGTTACGACTGTCTTTCTGGAAATAATCACATCACAACCTGAATCTCGAAACACAAGTATCACAGCATGTGCTCCGTGTTACTCTTGATGCAGACAAAACCTGAATAACACTTCGCATTATTTAAGAATTAATCTCCAACTCCGATCGCCAAAAATCAAATGTTCACACACACGACATTGGTGTAACGAGGCAGTCAATTGTGCTCTTTTTATTGCTATTTATATCTCCGAAATCGGAATGGATTTCATTTGGAAACAGGAATTAATTTTCTGCAAATAACAAGCAAGTTATTAAATCGAGACTGTAGCAGCTTGTTGAATTTTCACGCGTCGCTTGCGACTCGATGGCTCTCGAGAATCAATTACTTAGACTTGTTTTTTAAATCTCTTTGCGTAGAAAATTGTAGCAAGGGTAACTAGATTTATTTAGATTGGACCTGAAAACATTACACGTTTGAATGCCAAAGAAGTATAAAAGGAGACCTGAATCATAGACGTGCTCGCTTATGATTCTATTTCGAAAGGACGCTTGTAGAGTAAACTGGATATTACATTAAACTCTTCTGTGTTTACTATCTTTAATCATTTTATCGTCGACATTTCGAAGAAAAATGTTTAATATAGTCAACAAAACTTACAGACCAAGAAAACCAACCGAACAGAGATTTATATATACATAGTATCAATGATACAAATTTCATATTTAGATTATAGTATTTTGAGAGAGATAATCGTCACAAGCATCAGCCCGATGGCAAGCAGGTACCGTAGACTATGGACTGTTGCAACACTAAACGTGCTGCCAGCAATATTCGAAACAACATAAATTATAATTTTATTTATTTAATGCCGTAATAAAATGGAGTGGTTACAAAAACGGGAATTCAAAACAAAATAACTTTTTAATCAACTATGAATATACAAATATATACTTATCAAAAACATCCCTAGATAAAAATGATTACACTAGATTGAACCATATATCCTTAATATAATATAATCTTATCAGAAACTTCTATGCGTTGATAAAATCAAATTTAGAACCACAAGGTGAAACGTGGCGTGTTAAGTTCAATATCGGGGCTAAATATAGTGATGTTACTTGGAAGAAGTTGCAAACAAATGATTAGTCTTTTTTTTAATAATTTGATAACCTCTACTGACCTTAGTACACGCACCGCGGTAATTTGTTACAATGATGATAAATAAACCTTTATAGGTATATTTTATCAAATGACAACGATCATTTATTTGCTGTAGCAAATTATTTAAGCATAAACATTATGCTAAGCGTGTTTAGTTGTTTAATGATTGTTGATGTTGATTATGTTATATTTAAGATGCAATTGTAGAACTAAGAATTTATACTAAAATAAATAAATTGTTATTATTATTATAATGAACGTTCCATTTGGGAATCGTAGCGGTAGATCATGTTGTGCTCGGGAAACTGATCATTTATTGTTGATTTAGTTAATTAGCATATTAATATTTATCTTTTATCTGTTTAGCACTAGTTATAATCCAAGTGCCGAGAGAAAAACAACAATGAATTAGCTTCATTTTAACTGTCACAAAGCACATGAACGTGAAATATTATAAAAACTTAATATTGTCTTATGTTTACGCGAATGTTATACATTGAAATTAAACACTTTATACGGATTTTATCGCGTTGTTTATTTTACTTTAAACACTGGTATTACATAATTTTGAAAACTCTAACACTACTATTATTGAATTTTACTACTATTTAAGCTATATATTTTTTCTCTAATTAAATCTATTTGTATTTAAGTTTACACTTTGCCCCGACGTTTCGGTTGCTTTACAGCAGCCATGTTCACGGGGGGACTAATATGGTAGTTGTCCCAACGTTCTGAAGTGTAGCTAGTAATTTTAAAGTACCCGAACATAATTTAATCTTTGGTGTATAAAGTGTTTAATTTCAATAAAAACTTAGTTTTCCTGTTTGCAACTATTCTTTAACAAAACATTTCTTTTCGTATTTTAATAGTAGGAATGGGGGAGAACTTGTTTGTAGATTAGATCTACAAAAGCTGCTTTGATCCTGTGGATTCTGATGTTTAAAGTCAATTCAAGGTAATGTAGAGTTAATAAAAGCTCTTTTATTGTAATTTGAATGCTATAACGGCAAGTCTATAATAAATTCGACAAAAGATTTGTAGCTTAATTAAAATTCCGTACAATGTATACTGAAAACATGAATTCTGCTAATATTATAAATAGAAAAGTTTGTCAGGATTCACAAACTTTCCTTCAAAGGACACTCCCAAACGGGTGTAGATGTTTGTTAGTCATTACTTTATCCTAATACGTGTTTACGAATTCAAGTAAGCGAAATTGTTAACCGATTTTAGGTATTTATAAATATTATCAACATTGAGAGTACCAATTCTCGAATTGAAAACAATTCTAAATATAGGTCCTACCTAGTCTCATTGTCTTAAATATCACAAATCTCCTAAATTAAAATCAATATCTAATATAACTATTAATTGCATTTTACTTCATTGTTACGTCTATTAAACTAGAACTGCACTTTATTTTGAAAAGTTTTCATCACAAGAAGTGGTCATCAGATTCTGATAGGGTACACGGCATTTTATTTCTATTATAATATTAGGATAAAAGCTACTTCGCCTAAAATACTCAAGACGAAATATACATGTATTCTCATAGTAACAACATGCGACACACCACGCGGCCAACGACATATATTACTCACATGCTTGTGTATTAACAATTCATCTATACGTTGAATGTGTGCGCCATTCCTTTCCTTAACTTTTCTTATTTCAGCCGCCACACATCGCAAGCATGCGTTCGACTTTTTGAGATGGGTATTCTGCTATATATTTAAACGGGAATGTGACAGCCAGCAGTTACGAATTTAGCTTTCAATGCGTGTCTCATATACTCAATCTTGGCGCTAAAAACAGAATTAATAAATCTTTTCACGTCCTAAATTGGATACATTGACGTCACATAATGCATCCACTGAGAACAAAGAATAAAAATGTTCAGTTTGTGTGATAAACTCAAATGCAATGCTTTGACCTTTGTAACGCATTGAATCTATAAGCATATACTTATAGTGTTCTATCATTTCTTTGGAATACAAAGGCTTTTGAGCAAATACTGGTCTAACAGTCTCCAGATTGTCGTAATAGCAAGTAATACGTTTGTCGATATTGCTTGCGTTTAGCCTCTTTTGATATTAGCAAACTAGGTTTCATATACCTATTTATATGATGCCAATCTACGCTTTATTTGTGTTTTTGACATAGGTATATCATAACTATTAATGTTAAGTGTCTTTGTCAATTATTCTTCTTAGGTGTATGCACAATTGGTGCTGTGCTATTTTCATAAACAAAAATCTTATTAAATTGCAATAGTAAACTAAATTATCTTTATTCATAAATGATTTAAATAATAGCTTTTAAGATAAAGGAGTTCGGCTTTGTGGCTTACGAAAAGATTAATTTTATTTTACAGACATATTAAATTAGGTTGAAAGTAAATTGATCGTTAATGCTAAACTTTAATGTATGCAAATAAATCAAGTACAGGTTTTAATAAATTACACTGAACATAATATGTAAATAAACGAAGGATGGAATGTTCATTCTGGAATGTTACTGAAATACATCAGTTCAATGCGTTTTCAATATTTTCATGAAGTAATAATTAAATTAAAGCATTTCGCCGGACATGTAACGAGACATGTATAAAATTTTGTTTATTTGGCGCATCTGTAATGTGCAATCCAGATGCAATTTAGTGAAATATGTTAATGCATAGCAATCAGCAAGCGTTTAAAATATGCGTTAATGTTTTAAACAATAAACAAAAACGTGGATAATTCCTATGCCTTGGCGCTACGCAAACATTGAACAACTATTTAATTTATGGATCACACAAATTATTGTACCGTATAGGGCATGAAACCACGCACAGTGAGTGGCGAAGCAATCACTTTAAACTCTACGCTATCTGTGCAGTCAAAAATGTGCGGTTTCTGCTAGCTTTGGTTCTTTCAAAATAAAATCGCAATACATAAATACATTCATAAATATACGAAAGTTAGGTTAATTTATGGACCTCACCGTACCATACTTGAAATATCAACTATTCTTATAAATGAATAAATCTAGTACACCTACAAAGCTCACCGAACCGAGCAAGAATACCAACCCTTATTTACATTTCATGAAAAATACAAGCACTGAACGGCCGGCAATGCATCAATAATCCTCTGAGAGTCGTAAATATCTAGAGACCACTGCTTTGCAAAATTAGGTCTGTATTAATACTTCGGCGTAAAAGGTTTTAATTAATACAGAACTCGTCGATACCATACAAATTGCTTTATTATTTTGTTCTTTAATGTTATTAATTAATGTTATTAATTTCTTTAATGTTATTCTTTAATGTTATTTTCAAATGCTTGCAGCATTTCATAAAACGACTTAATAGGTAAGTTGAGGGAAAACAACTTCTAAACAAAAGAAGGAACCTTCGTCATGAAATCGAAATCGTTCTATTTAATATTTGGTTACCTGAGCGTTCAAAAACATAATTGCATAGACACGTATATTTATGAACAATAAAAAAATAACTTCGTCCAATAGCACCATTTCATATGTTTGACATAGAAGTTTTCACGCTAATTTGAGCCGCCGGACACTTCGTTCGATTCTCAATTTACGAGCTCAGCCCGTTTCCGCTCGCACAGTCGCGTAAATACAACACAGAGCTTTTTACGACTATGTGCCTAAACTCGCGCAGATATTCCATGAACCCCGCGTTGCCAAATAAAAAAAGTTTATTTAAAAGTGTGCGCGGTAGCTTAATTAACAAAGTTAAAGCAAATCTGATTTTACGTCAAGTGGTTTCATTTCGTTACAAATTTAGGTTTTGCTTAATATTTTGTTGGTATTAGTTCCTTTATAATGTTGACTTCTAATTTAATATTCTTACTAAGTTGGTTTAGGTACTAAGAAAATACATTAACAATCTCTTTTCTATTTCATTTTGCTTAGTGCGTAGCTTGTTCGTAGTTAGGTTACTTTGTAGCGTCAAACTATCAAGGGAAAAATAAGATAAAGTGTTTTTAATTAAGCGTTGTAGCACGCACAGGTAAAGGAAAACTTTGTTATCTGATTCGCGATTCTTACTTGGTTTGGATATTTGAGCTTTTGATATTAGGTAAGATAGAATATTAAAAATGAAGTTTGTTTTAGCATTCCTCGTTAAAACAATAAATATTTCTTATCTGTTGGCTGTCAGTGTAGTTTAGATAGGTTATTATTTTATAATATACGGCTAACATCACGATAATTGGGTTGTAGAGTCGATGCTTGCGTGCGTGTGTTCAAGGTGCGTAAATTCACGCTGATTAACTGTTACTATCTAGACCGTCGGTATCATTGGGCATTTTAATGCGGCGATGCCAGTTTGAGGGTCATTACTGAAGCATTAACTCGGCTGCTTTTAGAATATTCTGTGTCTGTTGTCCACTTAAGAAAGTTAAGTAGCTTTTGCTGTTTACAGGTAAAAACTACGTTGACGAATATTTATATGTAATATATTGCAATAAAAACGTTTTAAAATCTAGTGTATACTAGATTTTTGAAACCTTTGCATATTTTTCGTTTCGTATTTCTCATATAAAGCGATAGAAAGTCTTAGTACGTGTTCAACTACATTTTACTGGTAATTCAACCATAATACTCTACAATATTTAGTCTCAGAAACTGTAACAAAATAATAAGTCACATGAAGCAATGTTTCCATTAAATCAATGTAAATTGTTGAAGCTGTCGGCTAATAAACTGAAGCCTGGCTATATTCACGAGCGGTCGATTCGACCGTCGCCGTCCACAATCCCTGTCGATATGTCAGCTGTTAAAAAGGTTGAAATTTGACATTGCACGCACAGTTATCCACCTATTATCGAAATACTTGTTCTAAAATATTTTTATTTCGGTAACCATATGGACAAGGGGTAGCCTTGTATCAACGAGGCCAACCTAATACATATATGGCGTTTACCTTATAAGGTATATGTTTATATGTGATATTTGGCCTTGTGAAACTAGCGAGTTCTTACTCACAAGAGTTTACAAGGACAGTGAAGAAACGTTTCGCATAAATCGATCAATGAAGATAATGTCTAACGCTATTACGGGTCATCCCTTTTAAAAGATTTTACGTAGAATGGCAACCATTCAGGTTGAATGCTTCAGGATTTTTTGTTATAATGAAAGTCGTAATATTTTAAATTCCAATGAATATTTTATAAATGTATACTAGCTAGTATTGTAAACAATGTGATCCTATACAAATGTTGTTTCTGTATTTTATACCTATATAGAAATAGTAAGTCTACTGTTCAAGAGAACGATGTACATAATGCATTATTTACAATATCTTGGCCTTTTTATACGCGAGCGGTGTATGTAAAGTGTGTTTGTAAAGGTCGAAAGATTATGTTTTGTATAATTTAAATAAACGGGTGTCGAGACTTAAATGTATACAATCCCCCAAGCTATAAATAAGTCCGCAGCAAGGGCAAAATCATATAGAATGAAAAATCAATAGGGTAAATTCAGTCGCACAGTATTTTGTTCGGTACTTATACAGCTATGTATTAGCAGTGAAATATACAGCCACAAATCACAACGTCGAAGGTTCGCTGGCGATAACAGTAGGCGACATTTTGATTGATGCCAGACCCGTGAACTTTGGACCGATATTGCCTATACCCTAGTGATTGTATACATCCTCTTAATAGCTGTATACATTTTAAATATATACTTGTCCAAAAATCTTTTTCAGGTAAGGAATGAAAGCGTTATAGGCACTTTTAAGCAGTCGAGTGCTTTGGAGAAGAGGTTTGGGTCAGGAAATCGTTTACGTGTTATTCAAATAGTAAGAATACGATTTTGTATAATTGAGATCATGCAGAGGGTCTCGGCTTCGAACTCACGTCGCGCACCTCTGACTTTTGGAAGTTATATGACTTTTCGAAATTATGTGCGTATTGATTGACAATTATCGCCTGCTCCGTGCCTCGGAGAGCACGTTAAGCTGTCGGTCCCGGCTGCCATGAACATCTATGGCAGTCATTATTGGGAAGTCAGTGCCTAGATAATATCCTGACGCTGGTCTAGCCTCACGGTATCTTTAGCCTTCGGATTGCGGAGGTCAGGTGCCAGCCGCTCCGTGTAAAAACTGATATTCAGTCAAATCCGGTTAGACAGAAAAGCCGACCCCAAGTGACCTGAGAAAAATAAAAGGCTAGGGAGAAGTTATTATATTATATATTATATGGTGTATTGTTACACCAAAGTATATACCAAAGTATATTTTTCATTTCTTTAAAATAAGCTTTTGCTTAGTCTCATGAATGATCTTGAGTATGGTACCATGCATTGCAGAAAGTGTCATTGAGCTTTTGGTATGTTTTGGTTAGAAAATGATGTGTACTAACACAACTGTGAAAGCAAATAAATATATTACCGGATATTTTGTTGCTACTGAGTGTTAGACAGCAATAGACTCATCGCTTACAGTTAATGAGTTTGCAACGTGAAAATGCTTCTTGTCATATTAATTCAGTATCGTTCTTACAAACGAGTTCTCACATTTTTCAGTGGAATAAAGACTTACAATAAATTATAAAATATGTATGCTATCGTAGAAAAATTGTATATGCCATAGTAGTAAAAATTGCTTTCATTGTTTGCAAAGCTCACCGTGATAATATGATTATCCCATATAGCGTCAAGCGAGCGAGCGTTGGGTAAACCTGAAAATCTGCCAGCGATTAGAAATTGCAATATAAAACCATTATGCTAAAGATTACATTATAATTAAAAAAAGGAATACCCATCTGCCAAGTATCTAATAAATATTTAAAAAATAATTGCGTTTGCATACTTATTATAGGTTTGTTTCGCAAAAATCTTAAGAATAATGCGTGAGATCCGTAAAAACTATATGAAAGACGCACGTTTTATGAGGCCAGTTAAAGATAACGACGTTAGTATTCAAAGTAAGACCGAGGTGGCCATAAATTCTGCTTATTCAAATAGCACCACCTCGCCTATGTAAACGTAAGGACTTGCAGAAAACTCTATATTGCGTTCAAGTTTTATAAATAGAATGACGCATTTGTTAGAAAGTCTTTACGGGCGTAGAGGATTTTTAATATAATGTATGGTGTGTTAAACAGAATTTGAAAAAAGTAGATCTAGTTTTTCTACATCTGTGTGACTGCTTTCCAATATTATATTATCCGTTGTATCTACTACAAATCAAACGTTATATTCCTTAATACAAATTTATATTACGATAAATCCAAGGCTATATTAGAAAATACGTAATATAAAAGTGTAAGTAAAATTTTTGGTTAAGATTAGTAGATACTATTTAGTAGCAATTACAAGTTAAGAAATTACATATATTATCTTTGAATGCAGTAGTCTGATTCTACTGCAAATGTAAAGAGGTAAATTACATCCTTATACCATGAAATCATTATGTTCTTACCTCATTGTATAAAATTAAGAAATGTTTAAAATAATTGTTTTAATAAAGGAGGTTAATTACCTATCAGGCATAAAAGAAATATTTGCTTAATTCTACCAATTCAAAAAGAAGTATAAAATAATAAATCAAACATCACCTAGTTATGTATATTTTCAGATGCTTTGACTATAAAGCCTAGTTTACTTATACCAATATAGACTCTACGATTCATACCTTCCATCATTCAGAGTTTAAGGATGGATAAAAACAAAGGGTTTTATTCGCCCTCTGTATATCGAAATTGAACGAGTTTTGTTGAGTCAACTTATAAATCAACGGGAAAATATTCCATTATTGGGGTTTCAACTCCATTATCACTGTCAACGTGATTTGACAGGCATTCTACAAAAACTTTTCAAACATTTTCTTATGAAGAGCCTATTTGCCTGAAGAAATTATTAAAAGTATCGTTCACTAAGTATCTCACAATATTTTTCCAACTTACGTCTATTATATTTACCAAATGGATGTAAAAAGCAAATATTAAATTTCTTTACAGAATTTAATTTGATTCAGAAATGTTTGCTAAAAGCTTATAATAATAATTTGCTTTTAGCCGACATTGCTGATTCACGCAATTTATTCTTTTAATGATGTAACAACCTAAATACGAGTCACTTCCTCATCAGTGGATCGATTAATGTACTTATCGATAAACGAGGTCCGAGCTCGTTTGCCGGCCCGGACAAATTACACTCGATTAACGTTATATAGATACTCGAAACACCTGAATCGATTTACATCGTTAGCAAATTAATCTGATTGATTACAGCTTATTAAACGAAACATATTATTGAATATCGTATTTAAGTTTTAATCTTAAATGGTTTACAGGTACGGTGAATCTGTAACTGTAAAATTATGCATATTTTAAAAATATTTTAGTTCAATGTAATATTAAGTGACCTTTTTTTTTTACGTGGGGGAATGCTATGACGCATATCCCTCCGCGGGGGCGGGCGGAGGGATTATGTCGGACTCGCCGCGGTAAAAGAAAGGTGGAAAAGAAATAATGTACCTACCGGAATACCGACTAAACCTACCACGGTGTTCCTCGACAAAACCACTATCGACGGGGCCGCGCGAATCGCTTTCGCATGCGGTTACGGCCCGCCGTATGAAACGGCAGGCCACTACACAAAGAGACCTACCCAAAGGCACTCACTTCTAATTAAACCCTACTGTCTCCCCCCTAGGGGAGAGATGGACTCGAAACAGAGCAGGCAACCGATCCGACTGCCGCGATCAAATCACGGCGCTGCGATGCCCAGGCGGGGCAAACCGCCAAAGTGTGCAGCGCCGTGTCCTCTACAACGTCACGGCAGTCGCCGCAGTGGTGACAACCGGGCGTCTCTTGCCGGCGTATACGACACAAGAACCGGCCAAAACAACCGTGGCCAGTCAGAACCTGTGTCAGCCGGAAGGTGAGAGCGCCATGCCGCCTCTCCAGCCACTCCTCAAACACGGGACTTACCGCCACGATCGTGGCGTGCCCGGCACTGGGGTACACAAGTCGTTCCTTACAATTCGCCACTAGGACCTGGCGGAGCTCGGACTTTGCCGCCTTGATAGCGGGAAGATCCGGTCCTTCGCCCAATGTTAAGTGACCTGTGGTAACGAACAAGCAAAAAGACAAAAAATTATAGCTATTTAAACATATCTATTATAAATCTGAAATTTTAATAGTTTTTCAAAATTAAAATATTGCTATCAGTTTTTATAATTCATTGCCAAAGAACAGATATAACAGTAATTTAGAATAATAATAAATTTTAATGCCAGTTACCAATTATATACGATTGTGTTGTCTATATATTTCGAATATACATATTTACCATATAGCCTTTAGATAAAGCTAAAATAAATGTAATAGGGTAAGAAAATGTTTTCGAAAAGGTGTCTCCTGTGAAAAACATGGGCATGGGGATAGCGATGTAAAAGTGAACGTAATCTGTGAAGAAATCGTCCTGTCCTTTTGAATGAATGTGGGCGCGTAATGCGTTACTCATGAAAAAGGTACCAAAAATACTTCGATATAAGAGGGTATTAGGATTCTCGATAGATATGAAAGATGTGTCCGAAGTACAAAATTGGTCCTTTCCTACATAATATTTGCTTTTAAAACTAAACTAAACTTGAAAGTTGGATTGCACTCTAGGCCAAATAGTGTAGTTTCCTGTCAGATAGTTTTAATTTTCTATGTAATAAGACCTATATATCTATATTAACATTATAAAGATAAACGATTTGTATTAATGTACGTTTGTAGTTTTGTTTGTAATTAATAATTCAATAAGTAATGGATAAGTTTATTAATATTTTATCATTAGAAAGTTTCTTTATCCAGACGTAGCATAGGCTATATCAAGTGATGAGTGCATAAACGTAGATGATGCCGCGGGAGACAGCTAGTTTCCAATATTATCTTTACAATAAGATAATTCTGTGAATGTGTTACAGCTTTGTGTAACATTTTACGATATACTGGCGCGATATCGTATTATTTATTATCTTCATGAATCATAAAAACTTATGTGCAACCAACTTATTTGCATATTAAAATGCTGCCGGCGAAAATGTGATAAATTTTATTTATATATAACAGATTATCTAAAATTAAATGCTAAAATAACTAATAATTACATGAAATGAACTACAGCTCCTTGAAAATCGCTTATCGTCGCTGTATGTGAACAGAAATTAACAAGAAACTACTGTCAAAAGATATCAAAGTTAGTTCAATAAGTGAAGGGGCAATTTTCTCCCACAAAGCTTTGAGAGTAACCCGCAGTAATGAATATTACTCTATAGTTTCTCTTGTGGATGTGGTAAGCCTGAACAGCATAGATACCCTGCTATGCAAAGAATTTCGTACCTGGCACATGTAGGTATTCAGGTCGTGCACGAAAAAGCAAGAGTTTGTGGTATTCACTACCTTGGTGATTAAATTGCATTGCATCTATTTAGAGCGTCTGTACTGAATTATACTCGATGCGAAAAGTTCTCATTATACACCGTGGCACTATATAACACTTATATAAATTCGTAAAGAATTTGGTACAAGTTGACTATCTCACACTTTGCCAACTACGATTTTATAGTTCATGTGCGAGCCAACTGCCCTTTATGGAGCTGAACATGAAATATCGTCCTCCTACTAAGAACAGTCATACCTCTGGTGTTGCAGGCGTCTATAGGCTACCACTTACCATCAGGTGGGCCGTATGCTTGTTTGCCACTTCAGTAGGCATTGGCATCAGTTACCATTAATACTATCGGGCTAACGAAGCAGATAGAAAATATAATTAATGTCATAGCAGGCTTAGAATTGCAAACTATAAACAATTATGTGGTTTTGATTCCTATGGTATTTTCGTTTAAAACCTACGTTATCAGATTCAGCAGTTTTACTATTCGTTATTAAATTGTACAGCAAATGAGCGAACTAATTCGTTAGTTTGTCACTGCTTGATACAACTGTTCGGCAATAAAATACGTAGACTATATATTTCTTTAATTTATCTGTTTATTTTTAATTGCACGGTTCGCCATCCATGCAGTAGCGACCACTTCAACTAATGTGCCCAGTGATTGAATGGGTCACCCTTAACGCCAGTGCCAGTGCACTGACTGTTGTGAGTTCGATGTCCCGCAGAAAACAAAAAGTGTGATCCGAAAATAATTGCTCTATGCAAACTTTCTGTCCATTGTTTTAATGACCGGCAAGTCCCCCGCGACTTGAAAATTATCATTAGGATGAAAGTTGTCTAAAAAAGAACAGCTATTACAGGTATTGCGCTAGACTTAAATAGACTCGCTGATTTCAGCATGAATGGGCCGGCTCGACCGGGGAAGGATTACCCTCTCACAGAATATCGACGTGATATAGCAGTATTCCTACTTTTGTGGTTCGTTCGGTGAGTGAGAGTACCGGAGGCCCAATCACCCTCGTTCCCCCTTCCCGATCCTTCTCCTACCTACTTCCTTTCCTAAAGGGTCGGCAACGCGCAAGTGATGCCTCTGGTGTTGCAGGCGTCCATAGGCTACGGTGACCACTTACCATCAGGTGGGTAAGGTTGTTACGTTGTACGTAAGGTTGTTAGCAAAATTAGTAGTATAAAAAAAAAACTAGCACAGATAATTGCGGCAGTCAAATTGCAGCACAATTTCTTTTTTTATCTATTTCACACGGTTTTTGCATGCAGCTCACATCTATATAAGCAAAAACTTTGTACCCCTTTTTACGAAAATTACGCGTACGGAGACGTATTAAATTTGGCACAGGTAAAGTTTATATGTAGAAGGAGGGGCGAATTCTAATATTTATATAAAATATGCATTAGAAATACATTAATTTAATGAAAAAGCACTACACGCACACAACCATGCATTTGGCACACGCAGTCGAATCGCGTAACTATAGTTATATATTATTATATCAATATATGTATTATAATGACATATATCAGCAATATCTTACAGGTAAACTTTGGGCAGATTGGAATGATATATACTATTTATATTATGATATATTTATATAGGTATTCATATGTAATAAAGAAAAAGAAAACAAAGTAGCAAGATTAGGATATAGTCAATTAAAGAGTATAGTTAAGTAAATAATAATTTGTTTGAAAAAGATAGGTAAATTAATCTGTATAGATCGAAATCTAAATTAAATGTGATTATAAGGGTATAGTTCTAGACAATAAAACCTGAATAATTATCAAACTTAAAATTTAAATCAATTATGGTCGAATTCCGATCACTAGGTGACCGCTAGTTTACTTAAAAAGATAAATACAGAGAGCTCGGAACTCAATCATTAGTTAGAACTGAATCGCACTAGGTTTGTGCTAGAGACGCATATTGTCATATTTTATGTAATCCAAATCTGTCAGGGACAACTACACACATGAATACAAATATGACCTTTATATTGCCGAACTGACGTGGCTTCCTGCGTGAAGTATTATGTGTTCTGTCGAGTAAATAAAATCTAAAAAGTTGATATTCATTTGTCGTAGTTGTATGCAATATATACAACTACGAGAAATAAAAATCAACTTATATTGCATAAAAATACATAATTCTGATAACAGTATAATATAATAGTTATAAAATTAATTATCCGTAAAGTTGTAACAAGTTCAAAGCGTGTTTTTCTACAACTATTATAATAAAGTCACAACGTGATTATCTCTGAATACCTTGTTTTAGTTTTTGTAAAGTTTTCACATGCATAGGACCTATCTCCAGAGCGAGAGGAATAGACAATAAATTATAATCAGACTAGCTTATACTGTCGCTACGTTGCAACTTTATGGGGTATAAAGTAGCGTGTCACTCGCCGGTTCATAAACTATCTCTATATTTAAAATAATTTCAATCCCTTGGAGATACAAACGCACTCTTGCAATAGTAATATAAGTAAAGATTACAATAGCCTATAGAAATAAATCTATATATGTACATGACCTGATTATATGAAAAATGTTAAAACATTAGCTCTCGTATTGGCGACATATTTCCTAAAGTCATGTATCGTCTACAAAAACCCGTTTACTAAAACTTTTTCTCCATGAAGGTAGCCAGATGTTGAGTCAGGATCCGCACCTAAATAGGGAGTGGGCGGTTGCCACAGGACTGACCCTCCTCAATAGAGGGTCGGTCCACACGTGCGTGCGATGGTGTGGGGGGTCCGTGGTGGACCTAACGTTCACCAGCCCCGCTGTAGCGGCACGTGCTCGGGCCTGGAGGGTGATGTCGGAGGTAGAGACGCTCTCGGATCACAAATATATAAGGTTCGAGATCTCCGCCTCCGACAATCAGGGAGGGTCCCGGTGCGTGGTGCGGGCGGATTTTCCGCGCTGGTCGGTGAGTCGCCTCGACGCCGAGCTGGCGGAAGAGGCGGCCATCGTCCAGGCGTGGCTTGCCGCCCCCACGCACTCGGTGGAGAGGGGGACGGCGGTGGTAGACGTCGCGGCCGGCCGTTTTCGCGAAGCGGTCGCAGCCGTCTGCGACGCGGCCATGCCGAGGGCCCGCCACCGCCCCGGCCGCCGAGAAGTGTACTGGTGGAGCTCGGAGATCGAAGATCTCCGAGCCGCCTGCTCGGCGGCGCGACGGCCCTACACGCGGTGTAGGCGGCGACGGCATGGCCGAACGAATGACCAGCTGTCGGCCGATGAATTACAGGCCGAGCTCCGGCTGTACGATGGGTACCGTGCAGCCAAAAAGGAGCTGCAGCTGGCCGTCGGCCAGGCCAAGTCCCGGGCCTGGGGTGAGGCCTTGGAGGGCCTGGATAGGGACCCATGGGGACGCCCGTATAGGGCTGCCCGGAACAAGTTCCGGGGCCTGACGCCCCCCGTTGCGGAGTCTCTGGAGCCGGAGCTCTTGGGCAGGGTGCTGGTGGGGCTCTTTCCCGAACGGGACCCCTACCACACCCCTCCGATGATGGCGCCGTCCTTCCCGGAGGAATTAGATCCGGCCTCCATCCCGCTTGTATCAGAGGCGGAGATGGATGCAGCCGTCAGCCGCGTATGTGGCAAGAGGACGGCACCGGGTCCTGACGGAATCCCGGGGCGGGTCCTCCGGATCGCCCTCAGAGAGATGGGCGATCCGCTTCGGGAGCTGTTCGACGCATGCCTCACGTCTGGACGGTTCCCGAAGCTGTGGAAGGACGGCCGGTTATGCCTGTTGCGGAAGGAGGGGCGAGACACAACCTCGCCTTCCGCATACAGACCAATCGTGTTGCTGGATGACACGGGAAAGCTGCTAGAGAGAGTGGTGGCTTCCCGTGTCATCCAGCACTTGGAGGGGACTGGGCCGGCTTTATCGCAGGCCCAGTATAGGTTCAGAGCGGGGCGGTCCACAATAGACGCCCTGCTCTGGCTAAAAGATTGGACGCAGGAAGCGGTCGGTGGGGGGAACAAGGCGTTGGCTGTCTCGCTGGACATTGCCAACGCCTTCAACAGCCTCCCGCATGGAACAGTACAGGAGGCGCTCCGGTATCACGGAGTGCCCCTGTATTTGCGGAGGCTGTTGGCCGACTACCTCCAGGACCGTGAGGTCCTGGTGGAGGGACGCGACGGTCTGAGGCGCCGTCGCGTATCCTGCGGGGTTCCACAGGGGTCGGTACTGGGACCGCTCCTGTGGAACGTTGGCTACGACTGGGTGCTTCGGGGCACGCTTCCCGCGAGTATGCGGGTGGCGTGTTACGCCGATGACACCCTGGTCGTAGTCAAGGGGAGGAACCTCGGGGAGACGGTGCGGTTGGCTGAGGTGGGAGCTGCCCTAGTAGTTGACCGTATCCGCGCCCTGGGATTGGAGGTTGCCCTCTCCAAGACTGAGGCCCTATTGTTTCATGGGCCTCGGGGGGGACCTCCTCCAGGTACGCGAGTAGCCCTGGACGGGGTCCTGGTCCGGCTTGGGACCCAAATGAGGTACTTGGGTCTCATCCTGGACGGGAGATGGACTTTTGGGGCACACTTCACCCAGCTGGCCCCAAAAGTCCTAGGAGCGGCGGCCGCCCTGGGGAGGCTGCTGCCCAACGTGGGTGGCCCGAGCGCCACTTGTCGCCGACTGTACTCCGGAGTGATCCGGAGTATGGCCCTGTACGGGGCACCGGTCTGGGCGGACGCCCTCAGTCGCGACAATAAGACCCTGCTGCGACGTCCGCAGCGGGTCGTCGCGACGAGGGCCATACGCGGTTACCGGACGGTGTCCTGGACGGCTGCGTGCGTGCTGGCCAGTGACCCCCCCTGGGAGCTGCAAGCGGAGATCCTCGCCGAAGTTTACCACTTCGTGGCGGCGAGGAGGTCCCGCGGGGAGCCCCCGGGGTGGGAGGAGATCGCACGCATGCGGCGACAGGCGCGGGCCGCCCTGCTGAGGCGGTGGACGGAGGACCTGGCTCCACCGGTCCCGGGCCAGTGGACGGTGGAGGCCATTCGCCCGGTCCTTCGGGGGTGGATAGGGCGGCGATTCGGGTCGCTGACCTTCCGACTGGTGCAGGTGCTTTCCGGGCACGGATGCTTCGGAAAGTATTTGCACCAGATCGCGAGACGGGAGGCGACCCCGCTCTGCCACGAGTGTGGGGCGCCAGAAGATACGGCGCTCCATACGCTGGAGGTGTGTGCCGCGTGGGGGCCGCAGCGGCACACGCTTTCGGCCATAATAGGCGGGGATCTCTCCCTGCCGAGCGTGATCAACGCCATGCTCGGCGGCGAGAGGTCGTGGCAGGCAGTGGTCTCCTTCTGTGAGGCTGTCATGGCGCAGAAGGAGGCCGCGGAGAGAGTCAGGGAGAACAATCCCCTCGCTGACCCTCTCCGGCGCAGACGGACGGGAGCGAGGAGGAGGCGATTTGCCCGCCTTCTCGCTCCTGTATAGTGGGGTCACTGGTACAGAGTCGGGGGACTCTCTACCGGCTTGCACGGCCCCACACGTCTGGGGGGTGGCCTTGGTGAGCAAGGCCTCCCCTCCACAGGTGCTGAGGCCCGGTTACAATCAGCCGGGCCAACCGCCGGGACGGGATGGTGATTGCTAACGCGACCCCATCTCGTCCCACCCCGTCGGCGGTGGGACTGCTCACCCCAGGTTTTTAGTGTGTATACCGACCCCCTTCAGGGGCGGAGAGTCTCACATAACTTCCCTCCCCCCCCCGGGGGAGGGGGTATCCATCAAGGATTTTCCTGGGTAAAAAAAAAAAAAAAAGGATCCGCACCTAAAACCCACCGATATAAATTTCGTTGTAGTATTATGTTATAGCAAGCAGTGTGCGTTTGTGTGATAGACTGGGTCGTTCGCTTGAATATGTTTAGTAGGACCTTCAGAAGTAGTAGCTATGTATTGTTATGGTAGCTAACTTGTAGAAATGATTGCTAAAATACCGGAATGATGACACTTGTTGGTAAATAAATGTTGTCTTAGTTTTCTCGTAAAAAGATTTCTAGTAATGAAAGTGAACATAAATATACCTAACGCGTGTTACATTGCACATTAAAAAATAAATCATTATGGACAAATGATTGTATTAATTGAATCAGTGAAACAATTGATCGATTTTTTCATTAAGCTGTTGTGAATTTTTGAAAAATGGCGTTTAAATGTGTGAGTAAACGATCTATTTTCGATCAAGAGCATTATTTGCAATTTAAAGATAGATAGATGCTATTCTCCACTAATGAAATGGTTGGCATAGTCAGATAATACACATCAATGTTATAGGGAACTTTGGTATAGTTCATTATTGACTTGTAAATTCGTGATTACACATCGAAGTTAGAGTGTGCGGTCCGCCACAGATATGTAGCTGCAATGAACATGTAACTATTGCAATTAACTTGTGAACTTAGTATTAAACCTGAGAGGTTGTTGCATCCTAACTATAACTATAGGATGGTATAATTGATACTATACCTAATTTTCAGTCATCACTTTGTGCACTTCATCAGAATTAGTTAAGTTGCACACTTAACCAATTATTTCTTCAGAATTTGTATTATGTGTATTTTTTTCTAATTTTGCCAAGATACGAACTTCTTTCCATATGTTTTAATAAGATTAGTCTAATCTTCTTGAGTTAAATGTTTTTCTACATGCACATATGTATGTGTGTGTATATTAATAACATATGTACTTATTAATTATCAATGCAAATAATCTGTTTACCAGTTCTGAGACATTTTGGAGAAAGGCGAGCCTTAAAATCTACGGCTGTGTATGAAAAATATGATGATAGTTAATTGGACCGTGTTCTGCAAAAATGATCCAATCCACAAAAATATAAATAAAAGTTATACTGATTTTGAAACATAAGTTCATTTTTCTCGTTACTGTTACATTTCTGCACAACACGGTCCAATTAAGTAAAATACGTATATCAGTATCGTAGCAAATTAAGAGCCATGATCTCTGCCTGCTTCTTCAGATAGATATAAGGCGGTCATTACATGCTATTTACGAATAAATTAAATTATCAATTGGAATAAATACTAGAACAATGGTGATTGGTATAACCCTTGCAATTTAAAACTTTGTTTTCTAAAAGAATGGTGGCTATGCTTTGTGTGATTAACGTTTTGAACGGTACGACCTGGTCACCAGTGACCGCAAACAAAAGCTAGCTAGCTAGCGTTTCTATTGTGTTTGCTGCATAGCTGTTCAAGCAGCAATTGTTGTGATACGATTTATCAAACGTTATAATTATGTTCATTATAAAATCGCCAGTCAAGTCACATTCGATCTAATGAGAATGTAAGTCTATTTAACATTCATGATTCACTACTAATTTGAATATTCTGGGTATTGTTGCACTCTAATTTTAATTGCCACTGATTACAATAAATTGATTTAAATACAATCTTACTTTAAACAGCAGACTAAAGTTAAATTATAAATCAAGTTTAAATCATTAATTCCCGATACGAACACACTTACATACATATGAAACGAGAAACGTAGGTACATATGTATTAGTTATTAGGTTTACAGTCTATTTGGTTCGAAGTTCCTGATTTGAACAAGTAAGCTAAGTTTATTTCTCCTTATAGTACTATATCTGGGGTTTACTAATATTATATTAAAATTACGCTTTATTTGAAACCTTTTTAATTACTTTGTGATAAACATTTTATGTTTTCTAACTTTAATATACTCGTTAAGTTAAAATTTGAACGTACTTGTAGATGTAGGTACATACATACTCACTCGTAAACACGAATGTATTAAAATTATTTTGTAGTATTTCCTTCGAGGGTGATAACAGTATTCGGTTAGATTGCGGTTAGTTGCTATTATTATAAACTTTGGTTCGTATTAAAATGATTGAATAATCATAATATGCCAGAAATTGCTGTGTAAAAAGAAATTATGATTGTAGATTACATACATATATACATAAATATCACGAACTGTGATTTTGAAAATATAGTTTATTTCTAATAACTACTAACTCTATACCTACATATAGTCAAGAATAAACTAACTATATTTATTTACACAATTCGACTAGAAAATGGCCTTGCGCGGAATGTATGCATCGTGTGAACCAACGCGAGCCAAGTAACCCTTATGATTAAATAGCGTATAAAGCCTTTGCCAGGTACTTACATTGCATCGCTTACAAACATACGAAACACAGAACATAAGATAATGATATACCGAAAATATGCGATTAAGTCCTTTCACATTTAAAATGATCGATTTAAAAGGGTGACTGTGAGTTTCTTGCAGGTATCTTCTCATAGCGTCAGCCTTTTGGCTGAACGTAGCAACTAACATAATTGTAAATTCAGTAAATTTAATAAACTCATTAACCCTTTTGACGTTTATAAGTGTTACTTTTTGGTTACTTAATTATAGAGTGAGTATCGATGCTGAAATATCAGTGTAAACGTACTGCTAACTTTACAATAGCTTAAAACATTAAAATACATGAGTCTTGATTACTTCTGAATAATAATCAAAAACGTGAATATATGTATAAGCGCTTTTTGGTACTTTCTGGTGTGATGGATTTCATATTAATTAAATGGGTTGCGGCTCGGGTGATCGAGAGTGTACGCAATATTCACCTGGAAATACTTAAATGTCCAACATCGATAAAGTTGGGCAGAGGGTATATGTCACGTTTGTACTCGTATATAGTCGATAACGGTTGGGTTAAGGTGTGCATATGCTTAGCCGATGATGGAATTAACCTCAATATTACGGCCGTGACCTTTGGCGTTGTTTTACCAGCAGTTTGAGTTTGCGCGGTTTTTCATGTTAATATTTTAGTGTAAGAACAATGTATGTATATGTAAAAATATGTTATGAAACATGTTTTCTATCGTAATATTCATCAGCGCTGAATAAGTTTACACGCGAGAAGGGTTAATATTATATAAGTACTGCACAGGCGTAAATCTACTTACTCCTGTTTAGTACGTATATTCTCGAACGGATAAGCTAAGATGTGTGAACACTTAAGCTTTCCCCTGCGAAAGTGTGTGTTTTTGCCAGCTATGTATTCAGATGCCATGAAGTAGTGGCAAGCCCATTACCAAGGGACAAGTCTCCAGGCACATCTCCAAACTTCAAGTTGCTTCTGTATCTATTATCAAACAGTATTTTCCACAAAAAAGCCCAGTGACATCGCTCAACCCGAGCATCAAAGCGTTGACTAGTTAGTAGTTACGATAATATGACATACGTTTGGCTATACAAAACTACCACAAAGATTAGCAAATGTGATTCACACCGATATTCTGTAAGCTATATTTAGATCCACACTTCATAAAGGGCAGTCTATTGCGGTCTACAGAACACTGTTCCAGACACCGTGCTACTGATAAGTATAACAGCATATTTAAACAAGTTTATAAGAATCTATTACCAATAATATAAAGGTAGCTGTGAATAACATACATTTAATATGCCTAAATTGTAGTTCGCATCAGCAATTAAGTAATCGCCAATCCAACTGTGAGTAAAAAGAAAATATGTGTTATATCTAAAGCCAAACGGTGGAAAGTTATTAGTAACTTCTTACGTCTAAAATGATGAGTAGGCCAATATTGAGTAGAAATAGGCAACTAAATCCTCTAAGATTAACTACTGAATCTTGAAACCTACTTTCATTTCCATATATAGCAGTAGTTGCAAGCACCGGTGGCTATTTATGACTTATAAAATTAAATATTATAGTGTAGCCATTGTATAACGAATTTAATCTTATTTTAAATTAATCCTCTCTAAGGCCCTGTAAGTAATAAGGTAAGCTTTTCAAAGGTCCAATATCTTCCACAAAGAAGGTTCCGGAGAAACTCAACAGTAAAGAAAACTATATAATTTAACTTTTACTCATATTGATTCTAAGTTACGACTGAGATTTTTATGTGAACAAGACTTTTTGCTGAATTTAGCTATGAAATCTACTTGCTTATAGCCAGTAAGTAGTGTTGATGTCAATCATTTTACTTAAAGTTTGGATTTAGAATATATCTTTAATCTTATCGAATTTAATTTTTCAACGGAATCGTTATGTAGTTTTACAGTCATTGCCACCAAAATCAGCCATCATAATTATAGGTTTCTCTTATCTGGCAAAGTGTTATTGAATTTATCTGGTGAAAATCTTATTATGTATTAATAATTGTGCTTCATGAAAATTGCAATAGAGTTGTCTATTGTCCTACAATAAAGAGTGGATGGTATAACCAACCATTCATGGCAATTGATTATGAAGTTTAATTGAGAAATAGCAAATATTTACCAGTTTATTTTAAGTTTTACGTTTTGTGTTTAAAGTTAAAACGTGAAAAGGCGCGTCTATTCATAAAAGTTTACACTTTAGTCGCTGCGTGAAAGTTGAACGTCTACAAGAATTTATTTGCTTTACTTTGGTAATAATTAATTTATCGATTAGTCGACGATTTAATTAAGATAGCCTTCTTTATTATAATTTAGGTCTTTTATTAAACATGGCTATGATATGTTTCATACAGGTAAAATGTACTAAAACATAGACTTCTTTTTGAGTCATTTGCGCCACTCTTTGACATAACGGTCTGAGAGATTTAGAAACTGCGATTCTCAAAGTTGACTGTCACGAGTGTTTACACACACGCTGTTCTGTGTGGTGTCCGTGGCTGGTAAGTAAACTTTATGCTGGTACCTAGAAAGCCTTACTTTAAAATTAAATACCACTTAGCAAGACCCGAGGATCGAACCAGGGGTCAGACAATTGTTTACAGCCAAACGTAACAATTAAAAAATTCGAGCGTTTACTAAACTGGACTATCCAGTGAAATCAGTATGTACATCGGCATTATTTAAAAACAAACATATAACTAATGATAACTTAGACGGTTGTGCGTATCTTCTAAAACAAGTCTTAGAGCCATGAACTCACGGGTGGCATTATATTAAAGATAAGGCCGCCTTTGAACATTATCTTAATTTCTACTTATTCAATGTAAGTGGAAATCTATCGCTCTAAGATTATTATTATATCTGTATTAATACTAGTTATTTAGATGATGTTTATCAAATATCAACTATATATGACATATGATAAGTATTTATATACACATACCTACGATGCATTATGTAAGTTTTAATATGTATCTGCAAGTCTGCACGAGATTGCAACACATGCGTCAGAAATCATAGGTCAAGTTAATGCGCTTGTCGTATCTACATAACCTCACCATTGTCTTACTTGTCTAATGATTAAAGTACACGTGAAGTTTGAATATATTCTCTAGAATAAACATAAAACATAAAGGTCCGTGTTTAGCCGCTGAATTATAATTCGTAAGGTTAAACAGTTTCTGACAAGCGTTTTATGTGGCTAGAAAAACCGCATTGAAAGCCGCCTTAGTTCTTGTAGGTTTAATATTAGAAATCGCATAGGGGCTTTCTTGTTAATTTGTTTATGTTTCCACCTTCGTATGAAAGGAAGCTAGGACTGGAACAATTTTAGATTAGTAATGTTGAGACGTACGATATAAATCTTGTTTAATTATTTGTGTCTGTATGCATGTGACTGTAATTTACGTATTCAGCATTATAGCTCGGTTCCTATATTTAAGGAACAAGTCGTTTTACTTACGGACGGTAAATTTTTGACACATATTATATATAAAATATATGAAAATTTTACTGCTTGCGATGGTATAAAGTCAAGTATTAAAATATTACAGGATAAACGGTAACGCCAGAATTCATAAGTTTAGCCAATGATAAGGGTTAACTAGCTGTCATGGCAAAACCGTTCATATTTTTGTGAAAATTGGTAATTCACATAAGAGAACTTAACCTCCCAATGCCTTGTAGACAAATTAACAATAGTGTTGAGGTAAAGACTACATACGTGTCATACGATTTAACACATTAAAGAGATACCTACATATTTAAAAAGAAAAGTGATACGAATTTTCGATGAGGCGCATAGTGTGGATTTAGTCATAATTATATTATCTCCTATAGACGGGATCATCCATCTTGTTGTTGCCAAGCCTGTGGACTATAGTAACACCTCGTGATCGGTCATTATTATGGGCTACGGATTCTCAGATTTCGTTGAATTGACAGCTATAAGAAAGGTTTGATTGATTCATTGGTCAAGGTACATTATGCATATAAAAAGATTGGTCTAAATTCAAAACGATGGTGGTTTTTAATTTAGCTATTCTAATATTAAACAGCTGAAGAGTTTGCTTGTTTGGTTGAACCTGCTAATCTCAGGAACTACTGATTCGAATTGAAAAATAATTTTACTGTTGTATAGCCCATTTATCGACGAAGGCTATATAACATCACACTATGACCAATAGAAGCGAATCAATAAAAAGATTTGCAAATACGTAAAAATTATCTCTATCTTATGTGAAGCAGACGAAGTTGCACGCGTCAGCTAGTTAGGTATAATATATTTGGTTATAATATCAGAAAATAATAATAAGAGATTTTTTTATTTGATGGATTACGTATGCGTAATCCATTTTTGTTCGGGGATTTTAAAAATACCATTGATGGAATATCTACTCTAAGTGGTACACATTAACAGTAAACTGTATTTCGACGAACGACGAACACTGATTTATATTTAGACTTTTCTGCTGAAGTGGCTAATACTAGTCATGAACTAACTATAAGGTTTTATGTAACAATAGAATTAAGTCGAAAAGCTTAGGTTATTTTCTTCCTTTTGTTCATTTAACATACTAACTTGTAATAACTAACTTGTAATGAAATTTATAACAAGTGATTAGTTATGAATTTTAAGTAGCGCACGGTTCAGCAACGTTAGTCAGTCTGTCTCCAAGAAAGAATATGAAATGCATAAAATTATATTCTATTATGTAGGTACTTAAAGTATATGTTACACCACTCGTTTGATCGAGACTGATGTACGTATTTTCTAGCTCATTTGCACATTAGCTAGTACCATGCCCTTTTTACTGCACAATTTATCTTTCTCTCTTTATATTTTACGTTTTACGCCTCGTCATTTCGTTTTATTATGCTATCACACATACGAAATGACTAGACGCTACTTTTTATAAAACATTACAATCTTTTATATTACTTTGAAGCATGAATGTCGTTGCCAGATTTTAGATTTCAATTTGGTTTTTCTACACTTGTATAAAGTAAGTTTTATTTCTTTCATAATTTAAAAATATAATAAAATCCTTACTAATATTATAATGAATGTGAATTTGAGTTTGTTTGTTACGCTTTCACGCCTTAACTACTTGACTGATCAACACGAAATTTTGCCTACACTTTGTTGGGAGTACAGTATAGGATATGGGGTACACCTTCGCCCAGAAAAAGTACTGTTAACCTAACCTAAACTACATTTACGCGAGCAAAGCAGCGCGCAAAATCTAATATTTTATAAAATATAGCTGACGAAGTTTGATGTAATGGCTTCCTGCCTGCCAACCTTCGGGATACATACACAGGAGTCTATATCGATGTAGAAAAGAGAGGTTGTGGCAAATATAAATTTCAATACTTAGTATGCAACTGTATCAGTATAAAAGTAAATAATTGAGAATAAAATTGTAATGCAACTAAAATTTTATATCGTATAAACGGTTTACATAATACCGTGACCCTGTTTCTTTTCATTTTATATCTACCGAACATCTCAGTGGCTGAAATATAGGTACCGATAGGTAAAATAGCAACTTCGGTGAGTCGATTCGCGGTTACAGGTACATCGCACATCTAGATTATTGATCTATACGTTGTACTATATTACGTTGTAAACGACGTGAAAGTGAACTATTTGTACCGATGTTAATAACACTAACGGGTGTGGTAAGTTATGAATTCCTAGTCAGTTTATGTACGCCATACAAACTAAGGATAAGACGTTTACACGAATAGCAGATATCATAGGAAAATATCTACAACCTAAGCTGAAAGCTAAGCTACAACTTGCTGAGGAGAACAACGTGTACATTACGAAAAGCCTTATCTTACTACTTGATTGTAACTCACAGTTATCAGATCTTGCGCTCTAGAGGTAATAAAATAAAATCCGGGCAAATAGCGGCGAGTTCACTTACTTTAAGAAGTAAACTCATTTCTATATCGACGACCTATCTTCGGCTAAGTATCTAAGATGGTCATGTCGTAAGTTCGTCTAATGTCTACCCCTTCGGGAATTCTCTTAGCCCTCTACAAGCTTACAAGCGCGACGGCATCTTATTTATTATGGGATCAAGCACTAAGCCCGTCAATGCCTGTATGTCACCCAAAAGGTGCACGTTAAATTATTTATCGATTGGAAGTTTCCAATTTTCGTGGAAATTTGTTAAGGTAGAACGGAATAGGCAACTTGTTATTATCTATCAACAACATCACGTGCTTGAAATGTTCGACGGATGAGAATTTTAATATTATGAAGAAGCTCAACTTTACGATCCCTCTTGAGAAATTTGATGTAGTGGACGTCAAGGTAATCGAATGAATGATGTAGTAGAATGTACAGATGCAAGACTGATATACACTTACACGGATACTAACTTAACAGCAATAAATGATAGACGAGTTTCATAACACGCTCGGTAGTAAAAGTTTTCATAGAGGTCTTCATATTTCATAACTTCCTGCTTATACGTCTTTTTATTAAAGCATTATAGAACGGACCTAAAATATATACTTATTTAGAAGAAGTTGTTTTTAAACGGTTGCCTACCGTCTCAAAAACAATACTATTACAAAAAATACAATTATTAATGAATATCTTTTAGCGAGAATATTAATAGAGAGCTAAGCTACTTGAATATTTTTGTCATAGGATTTTTCATTAGCGTTCATTTGTACGAAAATAATCTCTTTTAATTAAAAACTGGGGCATTGTTAGTATATATACTCGTTTAGAGACTAGGATATACCCATATAAAGATACGTAGTTATGTAACGAACTATAACGTAATTCAGTAATAACCTATAATTAATTAAATAAATGTATCACTATCTTTTCAGTAAACTAGAAAACTTATCATGCTTTTATTACTCAACAAATTTTGTTTATTATTTCTCATACAAGTCGTTGTTGTTCATTATGTCAGAGATACATGTATAAAAAGTAAAACAAAGAACTGTTATACATGATCTATAATTTCATCACAGCCCTTCTTGTAATATTTTTATTCGTTGTCTCGACAACATCGATGATTTAAATGTAAATTGTTGGCGATAACGGATGAACACATTGCTCCATTTGTGTAGCTTTTACATTGTTCGTCAAGGAATATACGTTTGAGGTTTGGAAATAATAGTCTAACATTCTCAATGAAAAACAAAAGAGTCAGGCGTACTTCAGGTAAAAAATTTCACTGCTTCTTAGTTTTACTTGTAGAATGCTTACTCGCATTCCATGTTTGAGCATAATTTAAGTGAAACGTATATATTTTTTTTAAAGGTAAATCTGCTGTATTTTCATTTTTAAATGTTCTGTATAGTGGAAGACTTTATCAAGTCCGCCGTGATACAAAACATTTAAACACCCAGATTCGGCACATCCATTTGTGGATAACATAATTTTTGTCCCGTGTGGGATTCAAACCCACATTACTTAGCGTGGACTCAGTGGCAAAGCGATTGCTTATGGCATTACGCTATCTGTGCAGTCATGAGACGTAACCTATTGATTTTAAGTAACCTTAAAATAGTTCTAGGCTGAGTGTTGCGGGTTGATCCCCACATGGTATCTTCTATATGGCCGGTATTAGAATGTTTCTAAAGTCCTTAGTGAAAAACGGATTGTTCCTAATCTAGGTTACGTAAAATGTGAATCTATAACTGTATGCATATACAATTTAATATGATCACAGCTTTATATTTAGGCACGTTATCAATCTTTTAAATAGATTTAAACAGAAGATGAATATATAAGAATTCTATTTGAAATATTCATGAAGTATCTATTCTCAAGGGAAATAATCCAGAAACGGCTGGGAAAGGGTTGAAATCTTTGGTATAATATGTGACTTTATACGTACCTAAAAACGCTTGCTCCCAGAAAATAATTAGTCCCTCCCGTGTAACTAAGTAAGGCAATATAGGCTTATATGTCTTTATAAGCTGCAAATAATGTGTGAGCGTAGGGCAAAAATTGCTACTATGTTGTGTATAGGATGCGTGCTTAAAACTTTTCCTTCAGTATTACATTAAGCAAGCCAAATTTTTTTATAGAGCATTAGCTTTTGCCTGTCGCTTTGCTCACGTAAATGTAAATTTTCAATCAATTACCCGCAAAAGTATATTTTTTGATAAATGTTACTATATTTTCTTTTTTGTTGCCCTGACAATGAATTGCGAAATTTTATGATGATCGCTTACGTAGTTAAGACGTGAAAGCGTAGCAAACAAATAAACTCACACTCGAATTTATAATATTCAGTTAGGATACTTGAACAAGTCCGTAATACTACTAAAGCCTCAATAGAAACATAGGTTCAGATAGAATTAAGATACTTCAGTTCACTATGGAAAAGAAACATCGCTTACTGTATTATACGATAAGGAAATGTTTAAGTCTTCTAACGTCACACAGAGATAGGACTGAGACCTTGAACAACTGATTATTGTTGGATATACTAAACGCACATATTCTATTCCCAGACTGTAAGGTTTGTAGGTTGGCATCAACCTACAAAAGTCAATGTCTTGGCGTAACCAAATTTCTCTCATCATCCTAACTAAAGACAGCATAAAGAATATTACACTTAATTATGTTAAAGTAGCGATAGCCTATAAAATTACTGCTGAACTGTCATGCAGACGTCTCTAGTACGAACCAATGCACGCCTCTGGCTTTTCGAAGTTATGTGCGTATTAAATAGTTCTGACTTCAACACTGTAGCAAAACATCAGCACCAATTTGCACTAATGCAGCGGGGTAGACTATGCCTGAAAGGAGACATGTGCCCAGCAATGGGACAGTTTATATACATGGCTGATATTATTATATAATAATAATATATGTTCAAATTATGTCGAGCTGCGATGGCGGTTGGTTAATCAAATTACCATCAAAATATAACTGTATTTTTACTGATAAAAATACCTACAACAGGTGTACAATTACACTACGTATGTGTGTATAATCGATAGCAAACAAATGATGATTCAATCGATGGATTTAGTCAAAATAGAACAGCTGACAGTGGCACAGGAGCGAACAGATATTGCCACTTGATATTCACTGACTCGAATCAGTTCGCCTAATTTTAGATACAACGATAATTTATTAAGTAAGTTGTGATTCAGAATTAAACGTTAATAATCTCATAGACTTAGATACATTGAACTTAGTTATTGTAGAGGGGACTATTATGACTAAGATTTAAGAATCAATTTAAATATGTATTAATTTTATGTATTGTTATGTAACAAGTCTCAACTTTTGGTTAAATATAACTGACAATGAATAAATAAAAACATCTTTTTTTCGTTCTTCAATCGTCTTAATGTTTACTGGTAGTTGCTTTTTAGAAGTGATATACATCGCTAATATTTGTTGTTGTATTTTCTATTTTTGCTAATAATATATTAATTAAAATAGGCTTTTTTTGTACAGCTAGCTAGCGTATTAACGTGCCGATGAAGCCAGTATGCGGTCCACTTAATTATTGCAACATACCTACGTTATGTCCCAAAATAATAAGCAGATATTATGACGCTCTATTACCTATTTGTACTCTAATACTCGCATTTCAAATCTGTCATAGCCAAGTGCTCATTTCGTGCATTTGCGTGTTGTAAGTAATTATTTATACAGGATGGCCAAAAAGTCGTGGATCAAATGCAACTAGGGATTAGATGAGGTCATCAGCTGCAAAAAGTTGTCCTTAAGGTCAACCCCTGCAGAGTTATAATTTATTTTGGGTTTTTATGAGAAAATTGACGTTTTTTAACTAATTCTTATTAAATTCGAAAAAATCTACATTCTGTATCTGTTTTATAATTTTCACTAGATTGGTACTGATGAGTCCTTGCGTTAGACATGCTATTTATGGTTGTTTATTAGGTGTGTTGAAGAGAATATTCAGTTTTACGATTTTTTTCTCAAATCATATCTTTTTATTTACTTCGGACCGCACTGTGAAAAAAAGTACTCTACCGAAAAGTGACCCTGTACTCGTATTACAAGTTATAGCGCATTTAATGGGGATTCTGAAAAGGTATTACACATGGCTATGCGTGGCTTTGATATCTTTCTAGGACGAAAAAACAAAACAACGATTGTGAAATAATTGTTTTTAAAGCAAAACATTTTACAATAAATGCTCAAAATTCCTGCCTCTGGCCATAATACATAATCTGCACCGTCTAATAAAATTCCTACGTAACCTACGGAATGTACCTCTGTTGTTAGTAACTTGTACCCTAGCAAATTCGAGCTTTTGTCGTAGTTCTTGTTCGTTATTGTTCTCTCCTTGGTAAACTATTTGTTTAAAATAGCCCCAAAGAAAAAATCTAATGGATTTAAATCGGACGACCGGGGTGGCCACGCAATAGGTCCGCCTCGACCAATCCACCGGTTGGGGAAGCGCTCGTTCGAATGATCTCTAACTGCTCGAGTGTAGTGAGGCGGGGCGCCGTCATGTTGCAGCCACATTTCTGCTATTCTTTCTTCTAGAACTTCAGCTTCGTTAAGAATTTGGTTTAAATTATTTTGTAAAACATTTAAGGACCTCCCGTAGAACAACTTTTTGCAGCTGATGACCCCATCTAACCCCTATTTGCATGAGGAAAACGCCAAGCTGGTGGGCAGGCGAAAAGTTGTCGTAGCAGACGTCTAGTGCCTCGCAAATAGTTATCGGGCACATACAAATAAATGCACTCCCACACTGATGGATTATCAACTTTATTGTTTAGCAACAAGTAATAATGAATTAGGTGCATTAATTCCCTTCTTAGTAGCAAGGTATTGAGACCAACCATTTCTATCACAAATGTTGATGGATATAAAAACGGATAATATCCATAAGCACGTTTATACAAGTACCGGGCAAATCTACGCTGTATTCTCTCAATCATCACGATAATAATAATAATAATAAATATCATATTTCATAATATAATATTTCATCCATAGTTAGCAAAAGTCCTACGCCTGCTGCGGCTAGTACCGCTGTAGGTGTTCCATAACACCTTTGATTAAAACTCTCGAAGGGTAAGACTACCAAAGGGCCAGGTATTTTCTAATATAATATGTTAGAAAGTACCTGTGATAAGAGAAACATAATAATAATATAATAATAATTTATTTATTGATTACAGTTTGTGACATGTATGCTATTGAATTGATAGGCTGTTCTCATTATAAAGCCAAGAGACTTGTTCGCCTCTTTACATATCTGCTTAATGTGTTCGCGAAAACTCAACTTGTTGTCCATAGTTAACCTTAAATCCCGTGTGTAGTTGTGTGTACTTGTGACACGCTCGAGCCTTGTACCTGCTAATTCGTATGTCGTTGTGATTGCAGAACGAGATCTAGAAAACGTTATTACCTTACATTTAGTAACATTGAACGACAGTTTATTATTATACTCCATGCCTCAACCGCATCGATATCGCGCTGGAGAGCTACACAATCTGTAATGTTGGCGACAGAGCGGAAGAGCTTTAAATCGTCAGCAAACATTAAACATTCAGTGTTAGTAATAACACTATAAAGGTCGTTTTTCATAATGAGGAATAAAGTAGGGTCTAACGTACTACCCTGGCTTATACCTGAACGTATATAGTATTCTTGGGATCTATAATGACCCAATTTGATATATTGTTTTCGGTCTCTTAATTAATTCGCCATCAGATTTAGTAGTGGCATAGTAAAGCCTAACGATGAGAACTTCATTAAAAGGACATCATTATCCACAAGATCAAATGCCTTTCGAAAATCGAAATATGCCGAGTCTACTTGACGGCCTGCCGATACTTTAGTGGTTAAATAATCTACAAACCTAGTATGGTTGGTTAAGGCCGAGCGTCCGGGGCGGAACCCATGCTGAGAATCAACCAAATATTTACTAATTTGACCATATATACAGTTATTGATGATAGATTCAAAGAACTGCCCAAAAACCGACAATACTGCGATAGGTCTGTAGATAGTCGCATCGGCTGGAGAACCGCCTTTAGGTACCGGAGTTACCCTAGAAAGCTTCCATTTATTGGGATAAACACCCTGCTGGAGTGAAAGGTTGTAAATGTGTAAGAGAGGCTTTTCCAAGGCATATAAACAATCCTTAACTATAAACGCTGGTATATTATCAGGGCCCATAAGAAGATGTCCCTTTAAGACGGTGAACTGCTCGCTTCAATTTCGAAGGATTAATGTGCTGAATACTGATTGTGGACGCAAAACCAGCATAATTGGCATCACGCTTAGCTGCTTCGCAATCAAGTAACGGAGCATTCGGATGAAATACTGAGCTAAAATACTGGGCAAATGCTTCAGCAACAGCCTGTCCCTCAACAGTTGTGTTATTATAAATATATTCTTTAGCTTGCTGTCTACTTTTACGTTTATCTTTCACAAATTTCCAAAATGTTGATGGGCCACGAGTTATTTTATTTTCTATCGTATTTATATATTTTTTAAAAGCTGCTTTAATTAGTTCCTTGACCTTAGTTCTACAATATTTAAATATTTCTTTGTTGTATAGTAACCCATTAAGCTTGAACATTTTGAAATTAAAATATTAAAATTTTATGTAATATATTATTTCGCTAGTGTACCACGTGGGATACCTATATTTATGACTACCTATATTTTTTTTAATGGTACATTTTTACTGTCAGCAATATTAAGCCTATCGTAGAGCGTCTCTACAGCCTGGTTAGTATCTTGTTGCATCATTAGCTCCGTCCAGTCGATACAAGCAATATCAGAATATAAGCCGAGAAAATTGGCCTTGCGAAAATTCCACTCGGAGGGTAAATTTTGGCTATCATGCGGAATTTGTGGTCTAACCCCTATGCTACTTCTAGGTATAGTAAGCATTACTACAAGTGGAGGGTGATAAGCATCCATCAGTACCAGAGGCTCAACTTCCGAGGTGACAAGGACATTTTTGAAGTCACTATTAGTCAAGATCAAATCCAGGACACACCCATACTTATTACAAACAGAGTTACATTGCTTCAATCTACAATACTCCAAAAATTATCAAACTGGGTTTTAACATAATTACTAAACGAGTTTAAATTGAAATCGCCAACTATTACAAACTGATACTCAGAATAAGCAGTAATGGCATTTTCAATACAGGTTAGAACATCCAAGTACTGATTATCATTATAGTTGGGTGGTAAATATACAACACACATGAGCAACCGAACATTTCTCCATGTTATTAAAGCAAACATTATCAGTTTTTGAGATGAATATATTATTGTATTCAATTTTGCGATGCCTTTCCAGAAACAATCTCATTAAAATATCGAGACTGTGACGATCATTTGAGATTTCTTTATCTCAAACATTTTGTGTAGAAGGTGTAATGAGGCGAAAGACAAGCGTCTACTTTGACAAATAAGTAAATTATCGTATATCGATAAAGTCGTGATTTGCATTGAATAGTGATGAGCGCAGTCACGCGCCGCACGTTAACGTATGCGCATAAGGTAAAAGTCACACTCACTGCTGAAGAAATACATACCTACACGTATCGTTATAATTCGAATATTGTTATGTTACTATCGTGCTCCAGTATGTAAGGTTAGCAGTGTTAGTACAGGTGGTAAATATGAAGTTTTATAACACCTGTAAAAATCTTACCTCACACTACTTACGACGTTTATATTTTTGTTGACTAAGAAACTTTGTACGGCATGACTCATCGCTTTCAGTACTCACTGAAAAACCCGTAAATGACAAATTCGGGGAGTGTCCACATATTCTATGACGTAAGTAAACATAAAAGAAAATTGACCGGAAAGATGGGTGGTGATGCGAGTTTTTACTAGCCTATAAATACTAACCCTAGTGTCTATTTATTTCATTTTCAGTATTTTAGTAAGAACGTTACGGAGGGTCGTAGTGTCATGTGGTATCAAACATATTTCTTATTCCCTATAGAACTATAGGTATATGCGTATAATAGTTAAGCCGAAGTCGTGCTATCGTACAATGTAAAACGGCTCTAGTCACTGAGTCTTTTCCTTGTAAAGAGACTATTTCCTTATCTAGTTATTATTGAACAACAAAATAAGTATTGTTAGAACTCATCACTGACTTTGACAGGCTCTTTGTTGACTTGTTCATAAAGAATAGTATATGAATGTGTACATGTACACCTATTGTTGAGGTGACAGTAGAGTCCATTACGTTCATCAGAATTCTCTAGCATGAAGTACAAAGTGACACAAATAAGAGGCATAACCTCCCACCGATTTTATATAACTTAATATGTATAAATATATTTAAAACTGTTTTCTTCTTGTCAAAACTATCCATACGTTGAAGTCAAAATTCAGTACCAATGCAAACCATTAACATATTTTAGAATAAATTAGAGATAACACAGAGCGATTGTTCAAATGTGCACGATGGACATTACCACTTCAATATGGAACTGAAAAGGTTATTTCAAAGTCGATGGCGCGCCGTCAAGTTTAATTTGACGACACTTGAAAACAACTGTGACCGTTCGTGACAAAAAGATTTTATTTTAAATTCTATAGATGATATTTTACTAACAGTACATTTGTTTAAAATTTTACGTCAACAATTTTGATTAGTTTTGCTTGAATGAATATATTTCAATTGAGTATTATGTAACAAAATAATGAGTACACCCAGTTATTGAATAAACGCAGTTATAAATAATATGAATCGTTTTACTTTAATATGACTTCTATAAAATCTAACTTACAATATACTGTAAAGGGCTTTTCTTTTCTATTCATGTCAAAGCAAATAAAAATAATTATTAATTATCCTCGTTTATTCGCGTCAACAAGCGTTGTAAAAGAATCGAATTGTGGCTCGAATCGAATTAATTCATAGTACAATACAACGTTTCGGCTTCATATTCCTGTCGGTTTAGGCAGCACTATATTATTGTTCTTTAATATCGGTCACATGTACATATTTTTATGTTTTACTTTTTTTTCACACATATGAGGTAACTTGGCGATAGAACGTTACGAATAAAATGTATTACGATTTGTATTCGTAGAAACAAGTAGTTTTACAAGAAATTTCTTCAGATACGTTTCTAACATTCTTATCTATAATACAGCTGACAAAATTTTATTAAACAAAAACTTAACATTTACTGAAAGATTCTACTACTAAAAAGATTTGCAGTCTGTCGATAATCTTGACTAAAACTTGACTTACTAACTATCTTTGATGGCAAAGCTACTGGCATAAGCCATACGGGGATAAAGTCAGGCGAATAAAATTTCTGTTTCAGTACGCAACGAGATAGGTAAATCGTATTCGCATGGAATATGATAAGTAACATACATATTTATACGAAAAAATACTCGCCATTAATCTCAAATCAGCTCATCTAAATATGTCAGTTCTTCAAATTGAGAGACAGAAAATTATGTTTATGTCTAAGCGAAAATATGATTCGATTATTTTTATTACTCCAGTACATAGCTTTTTGATTTAATATCCTGAAAAAGACCTTTATTCCATAACAAACATTTTTATTACCTTCAAAGCAAATATCTAGAGGGAAGTAAAATGCGTCTAGATGGCAGCGTAATAAAATATTATATACATAACGTGTTATTTAAATAAGGTTTTTGCTTAACGATGTGTATGTAATTATCGCGACAAAAACATACATTACTATAACTTTGTAAGGTTTTGTACTACAATTCTTTTTGCTACATTCTGTATTCTCTACACATGGAGGGTTTTTCACATACAGTTAGGTATTTAGTTTGTGTTGTTTTAGACGGATTTAAATCATACAATAACACTGACGTGGGAAACTGTGACGTGACTAGGCTAGGTATAATGTACATCGAAAGCCGTGTCATGATCTTTGTGTGGGTGCACAGAGAGCAGACTTGTGATAACGCACAGATAATGCCATGCACGATGTTGATAGCTAGTTTAAGAGAAATGAAATACATTACGCCTACAACGTCTGGTTGAACGCATTTGAGAATAATGTTTAGAATTTGTGATTGAAATATCTTACATTGACGTTTATAACAGCTCATTCGGCATGTATAAACATGAATATGAAATGAGAACATGTTACAAACAGATTCCAAGTCCTTGGTGCTTCTGTAGGCTATCTATAGTCTTTATAATACTATAGATTGTGTCCCCCACTTAGCTAACGATTTAGTGGAAGGAATGTTTATCCAACTCCTCCAAACATTTGTAATTAAAAATTCTTGCTGATACCATGGCAGTTCAACTTTCCCTGGGACTTCACGAATGTCAAACTCGGTGTTTGCAATCAGTCCTAAATCTGGCTACAAAGATGTTACAGTGGTAAACGAATGGATGGGACTTAGATATATTCCATAAGTGCATCATAACATTAATTAGCATTTACATATTAATCAGAATATCGCTGGCAATATTACTGCATCTATAATAATTGAAATTTACGCTTTGCTGTTCGAAATATTATTAAACTAAAAGCAATAATCCCTTAATTGAATAAAGTCATTCGGTATAATATATAATTTAGATTTATAGTTTGATGGGATACGATCGATTTATTATAACATATACTTTTGCTATCATTTGCGTTCATGTAGGTATGCCGAATGTTAATGAATATCTGGACATAGTTAATGCGATGGCGGCGGAGAGTATTAAAAATTTTTATATCTATCAAACAATATATATGTATTTATTACCAGCGGACGTAGTCCTGCCCGAATGTTGGTTTGTAACCTACCAGGTATAATTGTGAATCTACACTCTCCAGGGACCAACTCAAACAAACACAATAAATTCCATTAAAATCGGTCTAGCTATTTAGGAGATCAGTGGCAGAAGAATTATAAAAAATAACAAATACATATATACCTTCACAAAAACGAAGTTAAAAAAAGGTTTATTATATTATAATAATTATATTATAATATAGTAGAAATATTTTGATATGTTAACATTTTAACATGTAATAGTCAGGTTATCGTGATTGTTTCAACCCTAACTATTGATGTTGGATAAAAGCCTGCTTCAATATAATTGCTTATTGGATAGCTGATAGTAGATACGAGTAATCACGACACAAAATTTAATGACTGTAAACCAAGTAGAAACGACCTGCATTTCTATGATAATGTACATAGTTTGTAGTATATATATATACAATAAATATTTTAGATTTTCACGATTTCCACACATAATACAATGGTAGACACGGATATTTTTGCGTTGGTAAGAATTTAAAGGCTTATTAAATACCTATTTACTATAAATTCCAACACGGTTAAAATAAATGTATTAGCATATACAAAATCCGTCGAACAATATTCCCTTACGTGTTGATTTTGCCTGTAAATTATAAATGCATGTAGCTAAAGCTATATGTGCTCGTAAACAATCATGGCAACGTATAGGGCGTTGAATTTCACCAACAAAATATCAACGCACGATGTTGGATGCTTTAAAAACTATGATATAAATATTAAACAGGAAGGTATGATTAATTACATTTTAAGGATTATTGTGTGTATTTAGCGTAGTTTATATTCTGTAATTGTTTATTATTAAATTATTAATGAGGATAATTAAATTTATGCAATTAATCGCGGACAAGGTAACGTATTTTCCTTAAGATAGTGCCGTAGTGTAATAAAAAGTATAGTGAAATTTCAGTTCATCTCTACTATATCCCTACTAGTAATATTATAAATGCGAAAGTAACTGTCTGTTGCGCTTTCACGCCTAAACCACTGAACTGATTTTTATGAAATTTGGTACAGAGATAGACTAAACCTTGGGAAACGACATAAGTTACCTTTTATTGTAAAAAAAGGAATGAAAGGGTCGAAATAGCGGATGAAAGTTTGTATTAGAATTCGTCATTATCGAAGATAAAACCATGAAAATTTGCATTTAGGCATTTGATAAAAAGTACGTTTTAAAATTTCTACCTACGTGGAGATGAAATAAGAGATTATAGTTCATAAGGAAGTTTAGTCGGAAACATGAGTATGATTAGTACAAAAAGTTTTGTCTAACTACAAATATGCAAGTACAACTACACAATGATTCTCAAGCAACGCAATATGCGGCTGTTCTTATCAAAATTGGAAAATGTATGTCAACAGACAGTAAAGACATGATTAAAACGTGAATTCTGTCAAATTGTCAATGACAGAGATGATTCAAAACATAATGTCCTGATCTACAAATAATAATGGTCAATCGAGATTGATTGTGTAAAAGGGCAATGTTATATATATGTTATGCGCTGACAAATGAAACATTTAGAAAAAAACTGTTTTCTCTTGGGCAACTCTATGTAGCGTGCTCACGAGTACCAAACCCGCAAAGTTTTTATGTTTTAGCAAAGGATAGAAAAACAAAATCGTAGTTTATAATAATGTATAGGCTATTTGCAATAAACTACAGTAGTTTGTATGTGTATTATTTGTAAAATAAATAACCTAAACAAATAAAATGCTGCCCAGTGTAACTATTCCACGCGGACGAAGTCGCGGGCAAAAGGTAGTATTAATGTATAAAATAATTTGATATTTGTGGCCTTCGGCTTTTGCTTGCAAAAGATGAATGAATGAACGTATGGAAAAGTGATGGATATGTAATTTTGCAATGGACTGATTAATAAATTGATTCGTGGGGAAACATACAAGTAAATTATAAAATTAATCTCAAAATTTATATTATTTTGTTTACTCCCCAAAAACGAACTCCAATTCGGATTAATACGCATGTGGATAAATATTTAATATTATATGACACATTTAAAAGTAAACTATTTACACACTATTATTGAATAGCTACAGTGACGAGTTAAATAATATTAAAGTGTGTTTAGTTATAAGGCCAAAAATTTAGGAGTTGTTAATGATAATTGACATCGCCAAGGCCAAACAGCTGTTTTTGAATTCACGTGCTACTAAAAGACTGTTGACCAAAATTATCATACCTAAAATACCGATAGGTTTTCTGTAGAATAATATTGTTGTGGTGGTTTGTTTTCATAATATTTAACAGAAGGTGGAGGTGATACAGGTGTAAAACCTGTACGCCATTTTAATATAATTTGTGATACAAAGATAAATCAGAATAAAAATTGTGACTGCAAAAACGGCACAGTATTGAAATAACGGGAAGTAAAGGAACTGCTAGTTTGGTGTACACTGTACGTTTGATAGCGATTGTTGTTTAATTTAAACAAATTTTGGTTAAAACGACAAGGACAGTATCAGTAATGACAGACAATTGTGAAAATCATAAAATAATCTAAAATCAAAAATCGTTTTAAATCCAAGGTTTTCGTATCGGTTAAAATTATATTTAACCTATAAGACTTTTAGTCTATAAAACTACGAAGATATTAAAAAAGAAACAAAAAGAAAGTTTGCAAAGTTAGTAGTTATTCAGAGTAGTATATTTGATTCATAACTAAAGCAATTATAAGTAAAATGCCATTGTCCTATGTGTAGTTGACGTTATAGTTATGATTATATGCGTCAGAGCCTCACCAATCAATAATAAAATTTACGATGTTAACATCGCAAACAATATGAATTTATGATCAATAAATTAACCACGTTTTTGGCCACAGTGTAAGGAAGAGAAGCTGTCGCTTTTTGGGATATTAATGTCCGCTAATCGGCAATCTACGCATTGTCTTATTGATTAATATCAGTGTATTGTTTGTAACCTTATGTAGATTAGTGCAACATATTATGAATACCTAATGTCTATGACCAAATTAATCATATTTTTTTCGACATAGGTGTATAACTGGTCAATGTGAGTGATGGTAGAGAGATCACAAAATGACATTCGGGGATATCCCCATACATTAGGTACATTGTATTCTTGATTTCACTAGATAACCCTTCAACGCTTTTTCCTAAATACAAATTAAACAAAAAATAACTGCGATACATGGCCAAGATAAATGCCGTACCTATTATAAAATAAACCACAGAAATCCTAACAATACATTTAATTTCGAATTATTTTAGGAGAGTTTAAGGCGAAGAAGTTGAAACAAATTTGTGTCTTGTCTCTAAATCTTAATGTCACAGTAAGCTTAGGAGGTAAAAAATTAAGCTTTAAATTTATGAGTTATTATCATTGACCTACTTCACAAACAAAATGGACGTAATTTGGAATGTTACTTCCTTCAAGTACTTTAAGTAACGGTGACAGTTTAGGACATTTATTAGATTAATAATACTTAGATAAATGAAGTAAGAATTGAACGCATTCAATTATGGAATAAATACATCTAACAGTGAATGCATTGATCCGTAAATATTGCAGAGATGATAGGTTTCATCCAATGTAAATTGCGATACATATTCAAATTACCTCAAGAAACCGATCCACTATTCGCGAATCCTGTCAGTGGTGAGATTTTCTACTCCAATAGCTTTAGATTCCTTTAGAGTAATAAGATATCGGAATGAGATGTCTGAACCTGTATGAACCAAATGATCTCGTTGAAAGCAATTTTCTTGTTGTTGGTCGATACTTTGATCTTCGTCGTACTAGCACATATTCGTATTGGGTGTGCCCGAATACTAACAGTTAAATTGCGATGAACACAGATTAGCATCATATGATTGTAATTACGTATGTATTTTCTTAGAGCACATAACTTGCGCATGTATACGGCTTGGTCATTAAATATTCTCTCTGTTAATTGCACATTTGTTCTCGACATAGGTTGTTATCGAGTACGTATCATCTCATTAATCTTGATAAGCAGGTGGGATTCAGACTCATCTCAAGGCCTCCGAACCGATAAGAGGGTTGTCTAGTCTTGTGACCAAATTAAATCCACTTACGCTTCACCTTTGTTTCATAGTTTCTGTGTATTTTATCCTGTTACCTTATCACTTATGTTCTATATACTCACAATTTTGGATATATTACGCATTTCATCAATTAATTTTGAATGTTCCAAATCCAAACTTGAACAACCAAAATTGTTATTGCCTCATGATCTGTTTTGTCAAATACATTGTCAAGTCTTCTGTCTTGACCAAGCTTAGTGTGTCTTCTTTAATTAATTAGTAACAAACCGAACTATTGTTGTTAAAGGTGAGACAGCGTTCGTGAATTATTTGTAGATGTCGATTATGTCATCCACGTCTATCCATTGGCACTTCTAAAATAAATCATTGAAAACAAAGCACTGAAAATTTTTGTTAACAATCCAAACTTGCAACTGGCACTTAAAATAGATATACATGTTATTTATTTTTGTGTTGACAAAGTTCGAGCACTAGAACTGGGTTTGGATGGGTCTGGGATCAAAGGAGCGAAAACGGTAGCTGTTTGTTGGTATGTGTGGTGTTGGGTGAGTGTCACTGTGTTTGTTTACCTGTGTGCGACGCGGAGAGGGGCGGCAGGTGCGGGCGGCGTGGCCCGCGGCGGAAGGCGCGTGTGGCCGCGCGTGCCAACCGACTGTGACTGCCGCCGCCGCCGCACCACTTGCGCCACCATCGCTACGCCCGGCCTGCGCTTATCGCCCGCGCTACCACTATGCACTTCATGCGATAACGATTTAAATCTTAATAAAATCTAATTAACATATTTATTTTTGGTTTATCTTACTACTGTTATCACCACGTGGTTCTCTTTTCAATACAGATTTAATTTATTCCGGTCAAATATGTTTAAATCAATCGCAATTAGAACCCTAATTGGAAGTTATTTAATTAAAAGTTTCTTAATTTAAATATGTGTCTCGTTTGTTTTCATTAAGATTAGAATTAGATCACAATCAAAGAAGCTACATTTAAGAAGGGAATTTCGTTACATTAATCAATATTCATTGTTTGAAACCAAAAATAAAGGATTCTCTTGGTTTGTATCTGACTTTTGAGAGCCATAGCTAGCGCTCAAACAAACTGAATTCTGGAAGGAGTATCAATTATGTAGGTACGTTTGGCTTTTAATCACAGACGATTCTTGTGCGATATTAGGTAGTTAGGTACAGATAAAGCTTGTCTTATTTCATAGATTACTCCCCTCTGTAGTGATGTTACCTGAGGGTTAAGATTTAATTTTGTTTTCTATCTGAATATTTATGCAGTACAAAATTGTGTTCATATTTAAAATATTATTACATTGAAATGAAATTTGATTATTTATAAGCTTTTGTGTATTTACTTTGGTGGGCCTAAATTACCAATATATGTAAAAGAAATAACATGATTACTTTAAAAATGACTACTTTTGTTTGATAAGCTTTTTTGAATGGCCGCTAATTTGTGTAATATGGATAGGCATCATATTATTTACTAGCTGATCCGCGCAACGTCGTCTACTTCACATAAGACAATTTTCCCGTTTTTGCAACATTTTTCATTGCTGCTCCGCTCCTATTGGTCGTAGCGTGATGTTATATAGCCTATAGCCTTCCTCGATAAATGGGCTAACCAACACTAAAATAATTTTCAATTCGAACCAGTACTTCCTGAGATTAACGCGTTCAAGCAAACAAACAAACAAACTCTTCAACTTTATAATATTAGCATAGATTTACGAAGTTACAAAGCTGCACTAATGTAAGAATCTCGTAACTTATTCGTAATAGCTGTTGCTTTGCCACCTTTGGCTAATAAGCTAAGGAGTAGCTTACTTTGTCTTTAAATGGCATATGGTAAGGAGTAGCTTATTAACCGAACATCAGAAAAGTAACAATTTCGCACGCTAAAATTTTATATCCATAATATAAGTAAAAATGCTCTCATATCTGGACATCCTACTTCTCACTTTATCTATATAATAGTAAACTTTTTATTGTTATTCTTTAACTTATTGAGTCTCAGTGGCACACTAGTGGCCAGACACAATAGGTTGCTTATTATTATTTGCATTTAACAAGTTAGACGTTTATTATTCGACTAGTAAGTGAATACGACTGGTCTTGGAGAAATGTGGGTGTGAAGAAGTAGGCCGCCGCTAACCTTTTCGGAAACATAAGCGTGAAGCTATGTATGTGTAAACATTTGGGATTTAGGTGCAGAACCTACAGAGCTGCAAATCATTTCTTAACAAATATATTTTACGCTACTCAACTACGTTAAAGGTCTATTGTCATCTATGTAAAACTGGCCATCAAATGATATTTAATGCTAACAATATTCGTATATCCAGAACACATTTGTTACTAAATTCGCAACAACTTATCCTGTTAGTGGCCATAAGCGAAGGGTTGTTAACTAATGTCCCTTGTCCCTTACCATGTCCCGGTCGAAAAGTTCGCCTCTAACCCAGAAATGTATATAACCAACACATTATTTATACAGACCTACTTACACATGTATCTAGTTATTTATATTTCGGTATCAATACAGCAGCGTGGTTAAACAAGAGTTTAGCTGATGATCAAAATAGCTTCTACATATTCAATTTCAATGAAACAATGCGAAGATGCGTAAGTATTTTTGTCAATAAATACGTCACGCTATTGTAAATTCGAAGGGCTTTAATCGGTCACAAAAATGTTGCCGACGATATACTACTAGTGTATCAAATCTGCGCATTTAAAAGTCGAGCTATATCAAGCAGTTTTCCTCAGAGATTGAACTTCCTCAGGGATTGAACTTTCAGCAAAATTGGTGCTGCGATTTAGCCGAGCAATGTAGCAAATAGATAGTTTATTTTGTATTTATGATCATACTTCAAATAGTATTAGGTGTAAGCGGATAAAGTTATAGCTATTAGCCATAATATTCTGTATTCATTGCGTTGATAATGATGATTTTATAAATATTAATATAATAAATATTAGTACATTGTGGTAGTCATAATTATTATAATTAGTTACCACTAATTATAATAATTATGACTACCACAATGTATCTAACGGTTTCTAACGGTTGAATTTCGATCACTAGGTACCCCTAGTGATCGAAATTCAACCGTTATTGATATTTTCCTTTATTACATATAAATACGTAAATATATTATAATATATATAATTTCAATCCGCCCAAAGGTTGTTTGTAAGATATTGCTGATATATGTCATTATATATTGATATATGTAAATATATCAATATATAATGACCATAGTTACGAAAAATTACTACATCAGCCGAACAATGCTGAAATACTACGAACGCGATTCGACTGCGTGTGTCAAATGCATGGTTGTGTGCGTGTAGTGTTTTTTCATTAATTTAATGTATTTTTAATGCATATTTTACATCAATATTAGAATTCACCCCTCCTCCTCTATATAAACTTTAACTGTGCCAAATTTCATATTCCTCCGTCCGCGCAATTTTCGTAAAAAGGAGTACAAAGATTTAGCTTTGCGTATTAATATATAGATAATCAAAATTTAAAAACTTGAAAGTGAAAGAATAAATACTTTATTTATTCATCAATACTTTACGGACATATTAAGGTAGTACGGCGGGGGCGAATTTTGCCAATCAATTGATTTCAAGTCCCGAATGGAGCTCGCACTAAGCAAAGTGTCTTCAAGAAAATTTGTCGTTCCAGTTTGACCGACATAACTGCACCTAGGGTTGTTAGGTATTATATTTTTGAGCTTAAAGTCTGTTCAAATGATGGTAGTAGTAATTAAAAATACCTAAGTGAAAATAGTCTTCTTTGTGAAACAGCTATATGTATTATTGCGGTACCGTAGACCACACGTATTAATTATATACATATACTCGTAGAATCACGTCTGCTTTCCGTACGGTTAGGCGAGACAACGGATTTTACATTCCTTTGATCATGGTATATATTACTTTCTTGTTAAATTCTATTACAATTTTCATACGCAGTCAGATAATATCTTTTATATTCATTAGTCGCATAGTTGATATAAAATGACGGATGAACTTATATAAAAGGATTAACAAGCCTATTTTGCTCTTAGAATGTGGCGATAATCGTAAAAATTGATCAATACGTTGGTCAAAATAACAATACGATTTTAGCTAATATTGTTTTCGATATTCTAACTAACAAAGCAAAGTTCAAAACAGTATCTATTACTTATTAGTAACATTTTCTCTTTCGCTCTTTAACTTACAATGTGTTTAATCAAACGTCAATTTATATATAGCTGTTTCATAGTTTTGAAATAAATGTTATGGATATTCTAAGTAATGGATTTTAAATTAGAAAATATTTTGGTCTTGCTCCGTTGGCAAAAGCCAACATGGGACCAATTACACATAATTGGTCCCGTGGCTGTCCGCTACGCTTATATTTTTAAATGTCCAGTCTTAAATGTGATGCTATAGGCTTATCTGTTACATGGTATCTAAAGATTAAGGTAAAATGTTAAGGAAATATATACACGATGACAAAACTTCCTCTACTGTTTTCTGTCAGGCACATTTAATAATGCTTGCCGTTGATATAAAAATCTTTTGACGTAACATACATAATTTTATGAACCCTTTTCTTTTTAAATTATCCAATATAACGATGTTACCATTTGCCTATCTTTTTATTATAAACCTGTGACTATATAACAGGTAATTATCGTTCCCTCCTACAGTGGACGAAAATATCTTGAGGAAACCTATATGTCTGAGAGTTCTTCATAATGCTGTCAAAGATATGGGAATCTGCCGACCCGCACTGGGCCAGCGTAGTGACTTTAGCCTAACCCTTCTCATACTGAGAAGAGGCTCGAGCCTAGCAGTGGGAATTAATTGTCGCACTGCTAAGCTCGAGCCTCTTCATACAGGACAGATATTATTATCTAATAATTGTGTTCATTGACTTTGTATTATTAGAAACCGTTGTATCGTTAGACCTCTCTACGCTCACATATAAAGTACTGTTTGCAATGGTTACACTACTACTGCCTATGTGCCAAATTCAAAATAGTTACAATATAATAAATAGATAAGTAGAAAACACTCACTTATTTAGGTTTTTCATTTTAGGTTGATGTGTTATTTGTACCATCATTTAAATGCAAAACGAAACTTTTAACAATAAAATGAATTCGTATCCTTGTCTAGATAGATAAAAATATTACCGAATGAGTTATAGATGTAGGAGATGAAGAATTGGATAGCTCTCAAATTGTATTGGACACTTGCGTGTCAAATATGGATGATCCGAGGATCCTCAGAGCCGCAGCTGGTACGCAACTTGGTTGCCACGTGTACATGGGACGAACGTGACAAAATTAGAAGGGTTCAACTCAGTCACCAAATAAAAATATGTATCAATAATCCTGAAATATTCACTTATCACGCGATGAGAAATTGAATAAAGGATGTTGGAGGGCTTAGCGTGCTCGCTGAGGCAACACGTACCTACGTACGCACGTATGAACGCACACAGGCGCACAGCTCCGCGTAAAATAAATAAGAAACTTAGTTTCAAAGAATTATATGGAAATTTCCTACAGGGTCTAACTCGTATAATATGTGAGTAAATGTAAATGACTGTCACACCAGTAGTGTACAATGAACTGTCGCAGTACACCGATATATCCATATTTTAGTAACAATCATATTTGCTCCGCCGCCCGCGCGTCGTTATTATTATAGGTATACAACTTCATATACCCTTTTACTAGTTATTTAGTAAAAAAACTTAAAATTAAAATCATTCGTTTATTTCGCTAATAAAAAGAGACGACTAATGGAAAGACAATACGAAGACGTGGGTCCCTATGAATCGTTATGTCTCTAGCTACTAATCCGCTATAATTGTTTACTATACCGTCATTGATTATACGCTTTGCTATATTTAAGTATCACACATGTTTGATTCTCCTATTTATAGATCACTAGCTCTTACCGGTGTCTTTGCTCTCTTGGTTATTGTAAATATCCATCCCAGAAGAGCAGTACATTTCGCTGGGTTAGAAACTATTTAACAATTTCATTCACCAGTCCATTAGCTAATTCAAATCAAAAAACTGTTTCAACTGATACTTCATAAAATACGGTCAAATCAATAAAATAAATACATTTTCTTTCGATCGTCATTAAAATATATCAGTTTGGGTCTATTATTTTTATATGGTACGTAGCAACATCTTTGTTCTTAATATTTTTGTCGGTATTGAGATTGTAACCATTTTACGGACTTATAAACAATAATTTATTATCTTTTGCTCGACTATTATTTCATGACGCTACCTAAATATCTCATGATTTTGGCTAGTCCTTTTAGTAAAAAATAAAACTCTGTTATTATATAATGATAATAACAGAGGTTTATTTTTTACTAAATAAGTCTCGTTTTATAATTAAATCACATCAGGCGCGACTCTAGACTAGATCAAGTACGAATATTCAATAAATAATACTAATTGTGATAATCAATTACAGTACAAATAGAAACTCATTGTTCATGCCAATTGAGACGTAATTGATGGCTGTCATGGATTTGGTAAACGTCACATTGTAGCTGATTTCAATACTAGTATCTGTGGCGTCGTTAGCCCGAGTAAAAATACCATCGCTATATGCTATAGCTATATTTATTACTAGCTTTTACCTATGGCTTTCTGTCGTTGTAAGAAAATATAACTATCATTGGAATAGTATATAGTCTTTAAAGTAGCCTAATATACTTGTTGCTCCATTTCTGAAAGCAGGACAAACCAACAAACACTTATTCAAATTTATAATATTAGTAAGAAAACGGATAACGCTTACACATTAAATATGTCTGCTTTACTAACTGTCTCTTGCAGTTTCACTCACGTTTATGATTACTGCTCTTGTACCGTGACCTTATATACCCATATGTCTTTCCACAAGAAACAGGCTATCCAATGCAATAAGAATATTCTAAATCGGACTAGTTGTTCCAGAGATCCTCTTCCATCCAAACTTAATAATTTACATCTTTATGGTATCAATGTAGATAAATACAACATGTGTACTATATATATTAACTAGTACAACCTTATTTTACAGAATGTTGCTATTTAGAATCTCCATATAAAACTTTGAAGTTAAACACTTTATATGGATTTTATCGCGTTGTTTATTTTACTTTAAACACTGTTATTACATAATTTTGAAAACTCTAATACTACAAATAGTTTTAATTAGAAAAAAAAATATAGCTTAAATAGTAGTAAAATTCAATAATAGTAGTGTGGAGGAACAGGGTGTGAAGTCCCTCCAACACAAAGGGAGGATCCTCCGACCAGGCTGGTTGATCGTGCCTGGCGGGCCGCGGCCCGACGGTTGATGTCGGGAGCTTGTATATTTACTTAGTCGCTGTGTAAACTTCACTTGTGCGATGCAGAATAGTATGATGTCATGTGAAGTGCGATTGTATCGCCATCTGTTAAAGGTAGGCTGAACTTCTTCGTCTGTGCGGAGTCGCCACAGTATTCCCCCCCAAGACCGAAGGTCGATCAAGTTGATGAGAAGCAGTCGATGCTGCTAAAGAGCATTGCCAGTGCCAGTGTAGGATGCCGCTAGTTCCAGTGAGTCGGAACTGTATGCCGCTAGTTCCAGTGAGTCGGAACTATGTATCGCTAGACCTCAGTGAGTCGGGTCTGAGTGCGATGAGCGGTGCGTGTGCCCCAGTGAGTCGGGGTCGAATTGCGGTGAGCGGTGCGTGTGCCCCATTGAGTCGGGGTTGTTGCGTTGCAGTGAGTTGAGCCTTGACGCTGGTGAGGCCGTAGGGAAGACCAGGCTGCGCGTTCGCTGCAGGCGTGTGGTGGTCCCTGTTGAGGCCGAAGAGGCTGGCTGGCTGCGACTTGATTACTGCTCATCTGGAGAAGTGCTGTGTGAGAGAAGTGAAGACGATGGCGATGGTAGTTATTGCTGATCTGCTCCGTGAAGGTTGCTTCCAATGACATCAGGTGCTGGATGATCATGTCGGGTGCTGAATGATCACGTCGGGGTCACCAATGTGGAGGAACAGGAAGTGAAGTCCCTCCAACACAAAGGGAGGATCCTCCGACCAGGCTGGTTGATCGTGCCTGGCGGGCCGCGGCCCGACGGTTGATGTCGGGAGCTTGTATATTTACTTAGTCGCTGTGTAAACTTCACTTGTGCGATGCAGAATAGTATGATGTCATGTGAAGTGCGATTGTATCGCCATCTGTTAAAGGTAGGCTGAACTTCTTCGTCTGTGCGGAGTCGCCACAGTAGTATTAGAGTTTTCAAAATTATTTAATAACAGTGTTTAAAGTAAAATAAATAACGCGATAAAATCCGTATAAAGTGTTTAATTTCAATGTATAACATTCGCGTAAACATAAGACAATATTACATATAAAACTTATGAAAATAAAAGAACAACAAAATAACATCAAACAGCAAATCTATTTTAATGCTGTGTCCTAGAACGCAATGTGTAATTTAACATACTAGACATTTACATTACACCCTGAACTAAAACCTGTCCTCGTAACGTTTCGGCATGTTTGTCTGCCTACTGATGTTGTACCAACTGCTTAGTATTCAAATTATGTAACAAACAAAGCAACTGTATGAATTGTAAATATCAAACTTCGTTTACTTTATCAATGGGAAATGTGTATCCTCGTGATACATAATACAGTCGCGGTGAAATCGAAAGGGGAAAGAGATGGGAATGCACAAATATTAATATCGAGTCACAGACGTGCCTATTTAGGCACTGAGGGAGGTTCTTGGATGGCGTACAGGAATCCATAGAAAAGGCAGATAGCACTGATTCCTTTAGAAACGAGTTATTCACGAGACGCTTTATACGTCCAGGTACGATTACAATAAATATACTTCAAATTCTTGTGCTAGCTCTTAGGTTTTCCTATTTACAAAACTTAAAATATACCTAGTATAAAATTTAGGTAAGTTATAAGATTGCGTTATTGATATTTTGGTGAGACACTTTGTTAACGCTGTATGAATGGCGTACAGATCAACAACTTTGTGATCATGTAACAGCATTTTGGTATTCACATACGAACGCCGACTTTATATTAATTAAAACAGGACCTCTACGACATTTAATCAGTGACGGTGCAATTTTAGCCATACACGCCTTCCAAAGCTACATGCGTATTGCAATATGCACGCCCATATACCGATGTGAGTGTGAGTGATTGATCATACTACGTATATTTTTAGTATTTCAAGAACACCTTTAGGTTAAACATAGTATTTAAGTAGTCTAGAAACATTACGGATAAACGTCATAACATTAATTAATTATTTAACAGACGTTTCTGCATGCTTGCTATATGCACTACATGAATCATAAAGATCGTTAAAATCGCAGATATTTCACCTAAACGATACAAATAAAACTTAAGAACTTCTGTATACTTAAACCTATACGTTATTCATAAAAAAAAGTTGAAATTATAACCATTTCCATAAAGCGTATTTTCAAATTTCGTTTTCACGAATGACAGGTTTTTTAATGTTAAGACATACTACTTGGGTATACATATAATTTGTGGCAGATCTAAATGAGCCGAAATTTATGTCTTAGTATAGGAGAAATAAAGCTAGCCCTTTCATAATACGATTATTTTGTCGTACATTGGAGACTTTTCAGCGCTAATTGTCATTAGCAGCGGCAATCCCAACTATTTAAAACCATAAAAACACCAACGATTAAACTTAAGCCAATTGTACGCAATATGTGACTGCAATATAATAGCTGATATATCGGTAAATATTGTTAAGATGCCCGGACTATCGCTGAAAAAATATTGCAGCTATATCATAGTAAAACTAATGCGCATTTAGAAGCTCTTTTATACTGTTTCGCATATATGGCCGCTGGATCAGTTAAACAATAATGAGAAAGAGATTACTCTTAATCTGAGATTACGTGCGAAGTGCGGCTATGAAAACTAAATCGTGTCGCCATTTATATTAATTATAACGTAACTAACTTACAGCATACAATTAACTTACTCAGATTAACTAAAGCGTTGCTAACTAATTAGCGCATTCAAGAATTGGGGTTGACGCCTAAGTTAACGTTTCGAATTTACGAGCAATTTGCGTTGAACACAGACGCGCATATGAAATAATCTCGTAAATGTGACCAACTTTTATCGCCATCTACCGTCAAACAAAGGAAATGGCCCATACCCGTTTCAGAAATACTTGAAGCGTTTTTGTTAGATCCGTAGATACACACCAAATTGTTTCACCACATTATATTTATTCAGTAATGAAAGATTTACATGATGAATATTTATTAGAAGTTTTATTCAGACATACTTAAAAAAAGCTGAGTTTTTAATATGTGGGCACGTGTACCCGTAAACTTATCATTTTTAAAATTGCCGTAGGTCCCACATTCCAGTAGCAAAAAAAAATCCATTTGGCGGTGGAAGCTGCTTTAATTAAGCGATAAATTGAACGAACTGCGTCCCTAAAGCATACTGATGGGGACTTATTGGATGGTTCAGTACGATAAAGTTATATTCCTTTTGGTAAAAGTACCAGAAATCGAAGTAGACGATCGTCGATTTGCAATATGTTTTATTACACACAATAAAATGTTGTTAAATCTGTATTCTACGGTACACGAAGCAAATAAATATGGTCGTTGTATCGCTGAGTAAGATTGACGTTTTAGTGTCGATAAATTTATCGTCGCAGAACAAGACAGATTTTGATTTATGAGTTGCGCTGAAAATTGTGAGCTTACCTGTCTGTAGCACTCTTGTGACAGCTATGGTGTAACGAACTCCAACTGCTGAAGATTAATTATCGCTTTCTGGTACTTACCTGTAACAAAATTTAGTATATTAATAGACGAGAAATGAATCTTTATAATTTTTGATTTATTGAACTTTAGGGCAGTGCGTGAGTGCCCGCCTATTGTTCTAAAGGCATGGCTGTTGAAATAAAAGGCAGCTCTGTTCTACGTCCTTTATTGGGACAAATATTTGTTCATTCAAAGGATATTTAGTCTGCGCTTTCCTTGGTACTCTCAGCTGAGCGCTTATAGTCATTACAAGTAATGTTATTACCAGTTATTATATACGTACGTAGCGGTAAACAAAAAACAAATAAATTTCTCTGTGTAAAGATCATGAAAATTATATATCTATTGTTTAATATTAGCTAACAGGTTTATATTTTGATTGCTATAATAGAAAGTTGGATGTCTGGTCATATATAAATTTAGCTTTCTAATTTATTATGACTATAAATGAAAACTTAAAGACTATTTACTAACTAAAATATATTTGCAAATTGTTGATAACAAGACACACATAAGAACTTAATAGAATATTAAATATGTAAACCATTACTTTCTTTTCTTTCTTCATATCTGTATGACATATGATTAGACTATTGACGACATTTCAATCACCAGAAAATTAATAACGGGAAAATAAAATTGGCATTTTAAGTTAGCATAGGTAACATATCAAGAATCTTCATGTAAGGAATCAGTAGATTGAGTACCGGCCATTTGATAAGTTATTAAATATTAGAAATATTACTTAATTAAATTAAATGAAAAAACTTAAACTTTATCGCAGGTAACAAAACCATGACTAAGTTTGCGTTTTAGCAAGTAGTCTTCCGAGGGCTGGCAAACGTCATACCAAATTTTATCAATATCAGTCTAACTAAAAGCCAAATTGTATCAATAGCGTGAAAACGAAACAATCATAGCAGGTGTCAGATATTTCTTTACATTTATAATAAAACAGTATAATTGTGAATAGAGCAACAGAGGTTTTCCAAGATCGTGACAAGAGTAAATCTCTATAAAATATAAGTTAATTATATATTAATTATCAGTTATCGCAACTACTAACCATCTCTTTTTAGTGTATAAACTACTGTATACAAAGCATAGACAAAAATTACATATATATAATATATAATAATAATAATATATAATAATATAATTATAATAATAACATTCTATCACACACACAACAACATCTAGCCCAAACTAAGCAGAGCTTGTACTATGGGTACTAGACAATGGATAAACATATATACATATATGGTTTTTTTGTAAATACATATATATTATACACAGAAACTTCCAGACCAAGATAAACATCCAGGTACATGCACACAAATGTTTGACTTGTGCGGGAATCGAACCCGCGACCCCAGGCGTGGCAGTCGGTTACATTAACCACTACGCCATCGAGGCCGCCTATATTCCATAAGAATACGCCTAGGAAATGTGTACTGTAGCGACACTGCTGATACGTTAGTTTTATATAGTCAGGCGCAAGTATGCAGTAGCGCCGCGCAGCAGTCGTCTCCCCGGAACCACTGTGTTAGATCGTAGTTTTTTTTTTTTTTTACGTGGGGGAATGCAATGACGCATATCCCTCCGCGGGGGCGGGCGGAGGGATTATGTCGGACTCGCCGGGGTAAAAGAAAGATGGAAATAATAGTAAAGTACCTCCCGGAATACCGACTAAACCTACCACGGTGTTCCTCGACAAAACCACTATCGACGGGGCCGCGCGAATCGCTTTCGCATGCGGTCGCGACCCCGCCGAGGTTACGGCCCGCCGTATGAAACGGCAGGCCACTACACAAGAGACCTACCCAAAGGGCTCACTTCATGAAAATTCCCTACTGTCTCCCCCATAGGGGGGAGACGGACTCGAAACAAAGGCGCGCGTGGGAACACGCACGCCGCCTCTCAGACCTGGTGCTGAACGGATGGCGGGCAGGCCCACGAAGCCCGCCACCCCCAGGTCAAACCTCAGGGTGGCTGGAGATCGTCTCGCGCCCTCCGGCGCCCGGCTCTGCGGTTGGGGAGAGGGTTTAAACGCTCCCTCTCCCGCTCCGCCGCCTCCTTGATGGAAATTACTTCCTCACAAAAGGAGGCGACGGCGTTCCACGACCTCTCACTCCGGACCATCGACTGAACTACGGCCGGGAGCGAGAGGGCAACCGATCCGACTGCCGCGATCAATTCACGGCGCTGCGATGCCCAGGCGGGGCAAACCGCCAAAGTGTGCAGCGCCGTGTCCTCTACAACGTCGCGGCAGTCGCCGCAGTGGTGACAACCGGGCGTCTCTTGCCGGCGTATACGACACAGGAACCGGCCAAAACAACCGTGGCCAGTCAGAACCTGTGTCAGCCGGAAGGTGAGGGCGCCATACCGCCTCTCCAGCCACTCCTCAAAAACGGGACTTACCGCCACGATCGTGGCGTGCCCGATACATATATCCATCTAGTATATCGAGTTATTTTATTTGAGTATCCACACAAGAACACTTCTTAGTTACCCCTACACTAACTTGACACTGCTTTGGTTAATATTTATATAGATCAAGTGTTCTGCCTAGAAGGCAAATTAAGTCAAGGTTCATGTTTTATGGGTTGTTAAAAACATGTTCTTTAAAATTGGCCTTCTAGGTTACACACGTAGTTGTTTTGCTTTACCCAATAACATTAAATACTCTAGATATGTCACTTTCATACCAAGTAATTGACTTCGAAATTTCGATCTAGATTATTCAATTTTAGGTATTACTAATTGCATAGACTTGTGCTTTAATTTAACTAAATAAAAGCGGAATAGATATAAAAAGGGCTTACGCGTCAAAGACAGCTATTATTCGAACAATTTGTTTTGAGAATCTAAATATTGATACGTGAAACAAAAACTTTTTACACCCTTTTACAAAAATTGCGCGCTGTATGAAATTTGGCACAGTTATAAAGGTTATATGGTCAAGGAGTAGCGAATCCTAACATTTTTATAAAATATGCATGAGAAATACATTAAATTAATGGAAAAACACTACACGCACACAACCATACATTTTATACACGCAGTCGAATCGCTTTCGTAGTATTTCGGCATTGTTCGGCTGATGTCGCAATTGTTCGTAACTATGATTACATACCTTATTTATATGTAACTCGCGAAACCGACAGACATTGAGCTGCGAAAAAAATTATAAAAAAAACAAATCTAAATCGTTCTCAATCTTAAAATTTTATCAAAATCGGTCCAACCGTTTAGGAGGAGTTTAATTACAACACAAGCACAGAAGATTTATATATACAAAGATAAAGAAAAAAGAAAAGCATCAAGCTTAGGAATATCGTCAATGAAATTAAATAAATAATAATTTGTTTGAACAATATAGTTATATTAACCTGTATAACATTGGCAAAATTTAAATTAAATGAGATAATATGGGACAATAAACCCTTAATAACAATCTAACTTAAAATGTAAATCAATTTTATTATGGTTGAATTTCGACCACTTGGCGAACGCTAGTAATAGTAAAACGTTAAAATTGGGTCGTTTTTGTATCTTTATTTTTTCTAAGCAGCTAGCTGCTTTATTTTAAATATTATATGCGGTTGATATTATTTATTATTGGAGGGTTTATTTATGTAGCTAAAGCTTACTTGACTTCCTTGATTAATTATTTTTACTACGTAATGAATTTAAATTTAATGAAATGTAGTAAAATATACCTTTATTTAAAATGGATGCAAATGTGACCATATTAATTTTAGGCCAATTTCAATATTACATGCTATAAGTAAAATATTTGAGCAGATTATATTACAGCAATTAGAGAGCCACTTTAGTGTAAACAATTTATTTCATGCAGATCAATATGGTTTTAGGAACGGCCGTTCTGCGATAGATGCGGGTGTTACGCTTTTAAGACATATATTCAGTGCCTGGGAAAATCAGCAAGATGTCGTTGGCGTATTCTGTGATCTCTCTAAAGCGTTTGACTGCGTTGACCATCATACGCTGTAGCGAAAACTCGGGCATTATGGCATCACAGACACTGCACTTGACTTAGTTGGTTTTGGGTATTAATTGGGTACCTAAGCGATAGACTACAACACGTGGATATCGACGGAAGTAGATCTTCTGGATTATCAGTCACAATGGGCGTACCACAGGGCTCAATTTCAGGACCTTTCTGTTTTTAGTGTACGTAAATGATTTGCCATTATTCGTACAGGATTTGTGTGACATTGTTTTATTTGCAGCTGACATATATCTTATTTTTAAAGTAGACAGAAGAGCAATGAATTTAAAGACTGTTAATGATTCGCTCGCGCACATCCTGGATTGGTTTACGTCGAATTATTTACTACTAAACTCTAAAAAAACAAAAAATGTATCAAGTTTACATTGCCAAATGTAAAGAATCCTAACATAACTATAAATTTAAATAATGAAATTATTACTTTCGTACAATCGACAGTTTTTCTAGGTTTGACTATAGATCACAATGTTCAGTGGGGCGCTCATATATCGTGTCTTGTAGGGAAACTTAGCTCAGCTGCATACGCAATTCGGAAAGTAAGACAGCTTACTGATGTAGATACTGCGAGACTAGTATAGTTCTGTTACTTTCACAGTGTCATGTCCTACGGTATATTATTGTGGAGCAAGGTAGCTGATATCGAGACAATTATTATTCTTCAAAAGCGCACAGTACGTAGCATTTATAATTTAAGACCACGAGTTTCCCTGAAATATCGATTTAAAGAAATAGGCATACTCACTGTTGCGTCGCAATATATATTTGCTAACATTATGTTTATACATAATATTCACTTATAATAATAAGAATAGTGATATCCATAACGTAAACACTAGAAATAAGCATAAGTTAGTAGGCCCATATCATCGTTTACATAAAGTTCACCATACATTTGCGGGACTACCCGGTATACGTTTTTTTAATAAACTAAGTACCTATGAATATAATTAATTTAACTTATGGCACTAGTTGCTTGTTGCATACAGGATTTAAAGATCTGTATAACTTTTAAGTCAATTTAGTAATGTAGAGGTACTTCGTGATTATTTGTGATGTTAACAACTAACTTGTTTCTTAATTTGATTATTATTGAAGAATATAAATGCACAATCGCATTTAGTCATGGCCTTTGCATTGTCACAAAGTGTAAGTGTATGCGCCATCATGCCATCCTACTGTCTATTTTAGATTTATATTAAAACATATACCTTAGCCCAAATTATTTCATCTCTATAATATTATTAAGTTATTATTGTTTTTATCTTTAGTTTTTTTTTATAGTCAGTAGTATATGGCATAATGGCTGCAACACTTTGTTAATCTGAGTTGTAAAATACTGAAATTATATTTAAGTGGCGATTTAATAGAGTGGCCGTGAGTTTCTTGCAGGTTTCTTCTCATACGCTCAACCCTTTGCCTGAACCTAGCAACTAACCTAAATGTAGCTTCAGTAACTTAGTAAACTCACTAACCAATATATTTTGACGTTCATAAGTGTTACTTTGTGACCTAAATGAAAAAAATATTTTTGACTATGATTTTGACTATAAGGGTACTAACAATACCAGAAATTATGACATGTGTACCAGATTAAGCTTATAGAACTCATTGTAGAATGAAGAACAAATTGATACAGGGACGGTGAAAATAAAACAGTCCCTTCAGGCCTCCGTTAAAAACCGAAACAAACACACACATATTGCATCTACTTGTAAAGTGTTACAGAAAAATATTTCAGAATTCTTCTTCAACCAAGGTTAAGATGATACCGCAGCAATAAATCAAATACAATATGCAACAGACAAGGAAACAATTCCGTAAAAATATTAACATTACACTCGTAAGAAAATGTTTTCCTGAAACACGATTAACTAAAATGTACACTTGTTGCTTCATATTTTATCCTTATCTTAACATGAACCGTGATCATTTTAAATTAAAGATCGACGTAATATTAGTACCTAGATATAGTGAAATGAAAATCACATTTAAAATGGACAAACGTGTGTGAGTAGTGTGTGTTGTAGTACTTTATAATAATGACATGTGATTTTCATTATTATAAACTACTACAATTTCATCGCGTTTCTTCGTTTGCCTCATTAAAACGGCGCTGTCTCATAAGAGCAGCGCGTTTAGTAGGTCTACCCATGTTCAGATAAATAAAATCAGTTATTGAACGTCAGATTCATTAACATCGAAGAGAAACAAACAAAAAAAAATTACAAAATAGAAAACCAACTTCAAAACATTATTCTAAAATAAAAAATGCACTAAAAAGTAAAAAAAATAATTGCATATTATTGTGTCTACCACAAAATTATTAGGATAATATAATAAACAATTATTGTTATTTTTGGAGCCGGTGTCAGCCAAGGAAATACGATAATATACCTAGCAATAATATTACGAGAATACAATATAAAAACTATTTTACAAATGAAATAATCTATCCCTCTGACACAGTGCTTTTTTTGAATTAATGACACTCTATATCCTTCTTTGTATCCCTAAAAATGTGTATTACATGAAACTTTTTATGATAATCGCTCGAGTAGTTAACGTGTGAAAGCGTGACAAACACACAAACAAGGTCACATCTGCATCTATATTATACTACAAGTATGCACATAGATATTGCGATAGATGGTGTATTGGAGATGCAGGATTTGTCCAATTTCTAGCATTCCTTTCCATACATATACATATATATTGGTCATACCGATCGCATGAATGTGTCCATTGATTAGTGTCCAATGTATTATGCAAATTCGTAAGGTATGTCTTCAAATATGCAAGCGGCATTACATAACCTTATGATTTGTTCAAGCCTGTTTCTTACCGAAGTCATTGATATTCTTGTTAAAATATTTCTTGAAGTCCCTTACTAAAAACATTTCGAACTTTTAGTTAGGAGGCCGAAATAAATGTTATGACAGTTGCCGTTGTTGTTGCTACACGTTTTCTGCCCTAGAAACGTAGTTGTGAGAAACAGGCTATGAAAACATAAAACAAACATTCATTCTGTAGACAAATACTGATAGTTTGGTTTACAGAAGCTCGCTGGCAACTGGCTGATGGCCTTAAGGGGCCGAAAAGCTTTTTCAATTTATTCATTCGCCCGAATGTGCAAGTATTTGTGAGTTACTACTTCAAGCAATACCTAGTTTCACTTAACGTCTTGAACTGAAGCCACTCGCCGGCCAGACAGTATTGTTTCTCAATGTCTGTCATTCTAGCAATTGACAGGTTACAAATAGTATTTATGTTTTATATTAGGTATTTCTGCAGTGATGTTTTAACGTTATGCAGAGAAAGATCCAATAGCACAAAGAACACATGACAAGACTGCAACTTAAAATTTCATAAAACGTTATACAAAACATGTGTCTTTTGACAAATGTAACAAGCATGCCATTATCGTTTTTTGGGTATAGTATACAACTTTAACTGTTTCTAATTAAAATAGATAGGTTCTATAAGAAAATAGTAAAGATTCCACTAGAGATAAATGTTATATATTGTAATTATTATCACAGTCTTCTATTATGTTGGGTAATAATAATAAGCAAATCTTGTCTTACGGCTGGATTGAGCGAAACTGTTCCAGACATTGATTTGCATAATGTTTTCCTTTTACAGAAATTTGCATTATTTTAGTTAAGTTCCTTGAATGCTGTTTCAATAAGAGCTTTCTGTGTAACTAATCAAAGTTTTTAGCTATTCTTTCTTAAATGTTCCTTCGCAGGAAACGTAGCGATTGTTTTCTCATTTAAATATATTAGCATCAAATAGAAATGTATGCTTAGACTTCAAGTAATTAATTATTAAACAATTAATGGTATTATTCTACTATTATCATTGTCATGACGACGCGAAATTCCGGTAATTATTTTGTAATTGTTCTTAGAAGTCAATGTGTGAAATGACTATGCTGCTATTTATCATGATACCTGTAAATAAATTACAGTGATTTCTTATTCAAAGAGTACTTTTAAAATAAACTCGTTAGGTAATTTTTCATAATGTTTTATAAAAAATAAATTGCGGGCCAAGAATACGTCGTCATTGTGACGCAATGAAAAGGAACCAGCTATGCGCCAAAGTATTAAACAATGTTTGTAACCTACAAACTACTATTTACTTCGTATGATAAAAAAAATATTGTCTATCGTATTTTTAAGAAAGGATAATGGAGTATGTACTTATACACATTGTTAACTTTTGAATATATATACTTATGTATAAAATGTTTCGCGCAAAACTTTAACTTTTTAAACACTGTTACAAAATTATACATTATTACTTATTTAGCGATATTTATGAATTTAAAGAAACACATCAGAACACTTTACCTTTAATGTTTTTACACACAGCTTTGAGCGGTAAAATTTTAGACGAATTACGTTCAAAAACGCTGCCCTCCTCGAGCATTATCCCAAAATGCTTTAACTTTCCAGTTCGTGAAGTATGCTATTGTTACACTCGATTACGCAATGCTTGCGTAGTACATTTTTTCTTGGCATCATTACAATATTAGTCATAGAATTTCGTAACAAGATATATTTCGAACATCTAGAAACGCATGTAAATGATTAATGTTTTGACTAAGTGGCGCAGTGGCGGAACGTACTCTACGTGCCAAGGGGCTCCAGTTAGTTTACCAATGATTGACATCATAATATTTATTTCAAGACCAAGAGTAATACACATATGTACTGACAAACAAGATACAGGGCATTTTCACACAGGGCAAGAACTACTCAACATTAACACACGGGATTACGAAATGTTTCTTAAGTTGTTCGACCAGGCATGAAATGTCTTTAGGCTTTTAATTTTTAAGTCGATAAATATATGTCAATTCAGTGGCATTTTTCATCTCGTGTAACTACACATTATCAAAGAAAACTAAATCTTATCAAAGCATTTAACAGTGCCGAAATCTTTGGACAAAAATAAATTAAGCGGTTGACCTTAAATGCCCTTATTACAGTTCATTTGACTTGTTTAGCTTTAAGATGTTTCAGGAATTAAATACGCTGGCATGTTGATTACTTAAAGCTAATTCAATTATACGGTTAATTTAAATTTGCAAGAAATTGACGTTAATCCTAGCTTAGAGTAATGTTGAACAAAAGTCGGATTGTTGGCTTAAATTAAGCTAGCTTTAACAATTTTCTTTATTCTTGTGCAACTACTTTTCAAGATGCTATTGTTATAAACATGCAAATATTGCATTGAAGATACAGAATAAGCACCGATGTAATAAAGTTAACTGTATTGATTTCGAGAATAACGAGCTCTCTCGTAGCTTCTGTTATTTATAATACAGTTTCATCGGAGTATTGCATTTTAACAGGACAAAGTTCTAAAATAACTTAAATAAATTATGTACTTGCAATAGAGTATTTTTCTTCACCGAAAAAAGACCTTAATCGATTCCGATTAAATGTGAAACCAGTCAATGAATACCTACCTACTTTTCATTAATTTGCGCTACGACTACCTAAATGATAATTCACCACACCACAACACCGATAAACAACAATTACAAACGTTATCAGCTCCAAAACAATAATAAATAACACTGATAAGATAGGGCAGTAAAAGTACCTATATCATTATAAAGTTTCACATAAGCTTAAGTAAACTTGTTGTTCGTGACATATTAACCTAAACTTGACTCATAAATGTGTCCCATTTTTATACGTAGTTATCAGTAACGATAAATTTAACTGTTAGCTTGTATTGTTTTGAAGGGTTTCAGAGTTTGTATAACGTTATTGCTACCAATGATTATAACGTTGTTTAAAAATGTGTGTTTATAAACTTGCTTTATACTGATTATTATTTTGGCAATTTATATTATAATTGTTGATTAGTTAGTTTAATTAAATCATATATGTTTAATACCAGCTTAGTTCCTATGAAAGACCACTCAAGTGCATATACTACTATATTTGTTTACTACTTTAATTGTTTTCTTTGAGTATTTTCTCATAGCAAGCAACATTGGGTGCGGTCAGTCTATAGATGGGTGACCGCTTAGTGGTATTTCATCTGAGCGTCGCCGTGCTTCGGAGGGCACGTAAAAAATCGGTCCCGGTTGTTGCTAAATTGACAGCAGTCGTTAAGCCATGTCAAAAGCCTTGAACAGCTCTTAACAACAGATTAGCCACTAACCACACGAAAAGAAGAAGAAGAAGAAGTATTTTAAATAGGGTTTCCAACAATATCACAGTCCATTTAAAACCTTTATGCTTATACCATTATAAAACATAAAACAAATTTGAAGTGTTTGGGTTGCATATACATATACAGATTCTACGATGAGCATATCCACAAAAAGGAATCTACGAGTATACTAATATTATAAAGCTGAATAGTTTGTTTGTTTGTTTGCTTGAACGCGCTAATCTCAGGAACTACTGCTTGGAATTGAAAAATTATTTTAGTGTTGGATAGCCCATTTATCGAGGAAGGCTATAGGCTATATACCATCACGCTACGACCCACGAGGGCGGCGCAGTAATCATAAACGCGGCTGAAAGCGCGGGGACATCTAGTTTGTATTATAATAATTCGACGAGTAAACAATTAAGTGCAAAATCTTAGTACATTAATCACATTGCTGTTAAATTATCGTCCGTAGATTATTATTGCACTAAAGCTCTATTGTATGTAATTATCGAGCTCGGGTTTTGTAGCGGTTTTTCAAAACGCTGAACATAAACCACTACGTAATAACTAGACAGCGTTAGCTTGTAACACGAACTATAACATCGATTAGTAAACTGAACGTGCATAAATAACAATACCACATACACACAATTATTTGCCTTATATAGCTCTTTGTCTTCCTGATTTACGAATCACGTGAGAAAATTGTCAGGTGAAGGGTTCTGTTTTTCCTCAAATATTAGAAGAAAACCACGATGAATTCATCTAACATCCTATCGTAATTATAAATACGTATATTTTATTCATAAATACACATGTGTTTGTGAAATTAACAAACACAAACTGGAAGTGACATTTGAGATAATTGGAAATTAATTTTATCTTATTTACTATTAATCTGTTGTGGTAAAGTTGTCGTGTCACTGTATATATTTTTAAATAAGTCTACTGTAATATCCACACGACGCTGGTTATGGATTGCTAGCTTACGGATGTCATAGGTATAAACGATTAAACAATGGATGCAAAGCAAAGACATCTATCTCCGTTAGTTATTTTTTGAACCTATCATATTCTTGTGTAGGTTATCTTGTAATATCTGTAATTGAAACGTTGATGTTTCAAAATCCTGAATGTTCGGTTAATAGTCACGACACAGTTCTTTATTAACTAATGTGGCTATTAAAAAAAGCTGTTATTTTGACATTACAAACATACACTTCAATTTTATTTATTTGTATAGCTTATTATTATTGCACACACATTTTTGTTTGCTGGACGCAATACACCGTTGTTTATGAAATGCCTTTTAAAATTAATTCACCATCACGAAGTTAATAATACAAACTCATTACATAAGTTCTATATTTAAAAAAACAACCAAGGTGTTCATAGCTATCTATGTACTTGCCTCTAATTAAACATAAAAAATAATTGTTACACGAATATTCGGATCGCAATTAAGGTGGTTAGTCTAAACTTTATAGTCAAACGTTGGAGTTAGGTCGAGGTTCGAGTAAAACTTATTTGTGTACGTGCTAAGTTGGACTCGCTTATGAATCCTGATAGTGTGAAGGGTGAACACTGCGAACAGCTATGACTAGCCTAGTAATAAGATTACTGTAAGTGTCAAAGTTGTCAGATTTAGCTCCATCATTGTCCCTGATGAAACTCTTTAGTTAGTATATTGACGCGTTATTTCTGGTAAATCATTACAATCTGCCTGCACATTTAGTATGTGATGTTTTCCTCCATGGTCAGTACCAGACATAGCAGCTACTTTCACTAAGAGCATTGTTTTATAAAAAATATAAAGGAAACAATTATTTTATAAGACAGAGTATAACAAAATATATTGGGTAAGTACAAAACGAGGAAGACCAAAGAAATATAGGTAAAACGTAACATATATATACAATTAACAGATAGGTTGGTGATTTTGTGTATAACACACAAGCATTTGTTACACACTAACTTGCTAACTTAAATCAAAAATTAATTATAACGTTTATGTAAGATCAGGTACATAAACCTACCTAATCACCAGTTAGAATACTTTAAAATAAGATCCCTTGAAATTTAAATCATTCTGTCCTATTTATAATGGCACTTGATTAAATTCCTAAAACTCCTGCGTAATAATCTTTTCACTTATTTAGCAATATCGAAACAGACATTGTGGGACACTTGGAAGCGAAAAATCAGATCAATACGCGTTTTTCATCGAATAATATTTTTCACAATTATTTATATCAGTGAAATTTCGTATCATACGGTGTCAATTATGTTCATTAAAAGGATGTTTTAAAAATTTTATTAAGCAACCAGCAAACACAAAACTTCACTTTTATCTTATTAATATTTAGACTGACTTCGAAAAATCAGATCAATACGCGTTTTTCATCGAATAATATTTTTTCACAATTATTGATATCAGTGAAATTTCGTATCATACGGTGTCAATTATGTTCATTAAAAGGATGTTTTACAAATTTTATTAAGCAACCAGCAAACACAAAACTTCACTTTTATCTTATTAATATTTAGACTGACTTTTCACTGATGTGTTGTGCGTATATTGCGAATTGGAAAAGCACGCGGCTAATAATTATGTGTTCACGGACAGTTGTTTCTAGTGTCTATGAAATATAATAAAATTACAATCATAAATAAGCTTTCAACTAACAAAACTGAAATTTCAACTAACTTCACAAGGAATTTGGATTCATACTTTATACATATAAAATATGCACATAAACTAAGGGGATCACTACATTTGTATTCTGCTAAAAACTGCCTGACTCTGTAAACAGTCTTAGGGCAATCTACGTTTCTTATTCACTGTTATTACCCAAGTGGCGCAGCATTTCATCTAGTGTACTAACACTAACGTAATGCAAGTAATGTGTCGGTACTAGAATGCTGCAGTACGTACTCTACATTCACGACAAATTACATTGACTTAGTCGGGCATTGCGCTTTCTTTGGTACTGCTTAAAATACTATTCACATATAAGTGCACAGATACATAAGATACAATTATGGAACTATTGTAACAGATTTATTTACAAATACTCCAACACTGTTCTATAAAATGATGAAGGCAATAATCGTCTCTTAGCTCTGCATAAATACCAACCCACCCACTTGTAATTTAAATAAATTTTATAAATGTCTCGAAATATATGTACCTTCAGCACAACTTCAAATTTAAAGCAGTTAAGCCGCATTTTGTTCGAATTTTACATTGTTTCAGCCTACGTATTGTATATGTTTCAACAACACATTTCTACAAACAAAAGGGTACCCGTTATGGCAAGAAAAACAACTTGACAGTTTCCGAAATACAAATTCTACTTGGGTAAATAATTAATCTACATAACTGGGCTGATCCCCGAGGGCATTGGCGGTCCAATTCCCAAAAGTTTGAACTACGAATGACTCTTTTTAGTTACCTGAATACCTCACATTAAATATTCATACAGTTTTGAACTCTGGCGTTTTAAAATTGGGATAAACTTCGCATGCTTATATATTTTGATGGAATTAAAAATCTGTCAGAACAAAGCGGCTTCATTAATTAAGCGTACAGAGCTTGTAAAACTGAACATGTACATAATATATTATATTTTGCTACATGGCAAATGAGGTTTTGTTTTTATGTACAACGCCTAAGAGAGATATAAACCTAATAAAGGCGCCTCACACATCATCATTTTGAGTGACAGTGGAAGTCGACTGAATACGATTGGAAAATTATGTTACAGAAGTTTCATACGATATTTATTTTACGAATTCGTGATGTATTTCTTCACTTCAGTTAGAACCGACGTACAGCTGTAGAAATTCCACAAATCTGCTTTCTGTGTAAATTCAAGTGACATCTCTCTCATCTGGGCTTTATTGTGCAAATCCTCGAGTAGCACAATAGCCGCTTTCTATGCAAGGAGACGTATTGGCACCATTTTGTTAAAACTTCTAATTAATCATAATGACATGTATTCACGTTAAATCCTTTGGGTGGAGTAATGTTTCTACCGTATCTCAGCGCATGTTTAATCTTAATTGAAGCTAATTTATAAAAAACATTTACCTTTGTTCTGCGAAAATTTAATTTACATTTGCATGTTAAAACATGAAACGGAACAGCGTTCCTCAGTTACCTTTAGAGCTCGGTGTAAACCTAGGTGAAAAGTAGCCTGTCTTTTAAAGGTTTAAAAACTTTTTGACTCTGCTCCCTATATATTATTCAAAGTTTGATTTCAAGCTAGTTAGTACTTTATATTGTTATTAAACGAGGTTGTTAGGTAAATCTTGGAAAACTAAGTAAGCATGGCCTATAAGTACACATATTATACGAAACTTAGATTGGTCACTGATTAAGCGTTTGCTTATTTTTGTTTGATGTCGCACATGCTGTATGTGTTTTTCTTTTGTTTGTAAAGTTGTTTATTACAATAGTTTGGTGTGCTTAAATTTAAATATACGAGTACGCTCTTTTATCCAAAGATCAAAGCGTCGTAAGTTCAAGTCATCGTTTAGAAACTGAGGTAAACAGTAGCTTATTCACTTTAAACCTGGGTTATGGTACACTAGTTATAAATTTAGTTATGGCACTGCGTTGATGTGTTCTTCTTAAATCGTACAGGAAGAACTGCAGACGACAACGTAGTAAATACAGGCAAATTTTTGATTAAACTATTCATATTAATAAACAGAGACATCGACAGTGGAATGCGGAACAATTAGTAGATATTATTGTATGGATCGGTGCACTACATATGCATTACGCAAGTCATCAGATACAAGCGTTTGACAGCGTCCATGTACATAAATATACATACGTATACGTAGAGTTGTTCATCTATATTTAAATCGTGAGCAAGCTTAAAGTCTATTTGTGTATGCGTTTGTGGACGTTAATTTGCACAATGGTAAACAAATTTCAATGTGATTAGTGTTAGTGATGTATTGCGAAAAACATTAAGTTTACTTAATAACGTTATATTTTATAAGTATTATTCTTTATTAGGCATACTACGATAAAACGCATAAATGGTGTTGGATGAGACTTAGCACTCAGATAGACTACGACGTGGATGAGTTACATAGGTACATCATACTACAGTATGTATTCCCACGGGCTTAAGTAGATAGTAGTAAAAAAGATACATACATTTTTCAATCATTTGATGATATATGTTTGCTCATATCAAATCGCGGGCTTCTGCGCATGAAGACAAACATCGGCTAGTTCTATTAAAAAGTTCGCTATATCTGTTAGTTAATACATTATACATCAGAAAAACTTAATATTTCAATCTCGTGTTTAAGAAGAAAGATCGAAAATGTTTAATAGAACGGCGTAGATAGCCCGCCCAAATCTTGTCAGCCAGCAAAATTTTATTCTTGAAGACTTGGAATGTCTCTGAAATGGGCTGAGCGTTATTTTGCGCCAGTAAAACGGTATATCTTAAAATACATTAGCACATTTAATTTGAAAATGGAACATTAGAACAGTGTAAGCCAATACAGAACACGTGTTTGTATTTTTTGGCAATATACGGCGATGATTAGAAGGTACAAGTGATCTCCAACGTATACAGTATGGCCAAAGTTAACAATCTACTAAAGTGCTTGGACTAATAATGTAGAGACCTACCGCTTAATCATACGATAGCCGGTACTTACCTTGCCCCGTAACATACTTGGCACGATTCTTTTAAAGCAATAAATAGAAGACTACATAGTACATATAATCTATCTATAGATTTGCAGTTAAATACAACAATATACGTTGTATTTAAAAAAAAATCCTTAGTTTGTAAAAATTTTCTTTGTGTTTGTTTGGGGGCTATGCAAACATTGAGATAATAGACACAAAAACCCATACTGTTCATATCTCTGCTATTACCTATGATTTGAACAGATCAAAAATGCAACATACGAATTAACCGGAGGAGAAAAGATCACCTAAATCAATGCGCAATTCAAAAAGCTGCAGTTATGAATATTTGTGTTTTTGCGTTTACGCGCTGGTCAACCAATCCATTAGATAGGAGACTACGGACACACATATTTATAATTTGACATTTACCTTTCCACTCAGACACACATTCATTGAGATTCGACGTTCCAATAATTGTTACATTTGTTGTCAAATTGCTTTTAGTCATCTATCTATTATTACTCTGCTGTGACAAATAGGAGGCGATAATTAAACTAGCTTACGAATTGAGCAGTTGTTTCAACACTTTATTAATTTGCAGCTTTTATTGTTAGGTATGCTATAATGTAACTATACGAAGTATATCACAGGTGTGTGTCATGCAATAAAAATACATAAACATATGTTGCATGATGCCGTCTACAGAAAAAATAGACACCACTTATAAATACAAGAATGCATTCCTGCCTATCCCTTCGGAGATATATTAAGGAGACGTAAAGATATGTCATGACATGACGTAGGTATTAAGGACTATATCTAAAGTTACCATTGCCGTTTTAATAAATCGGAAGAACGGGTCATCAAAACCTAAGGTTAAGCCAAGCCTGAACTATACATATATAAATTGAATCATTAATAAACTTTATATTTACAGTGAGGTTATCTCTTGGGAAATCCCGTCAGGTATAATTTTGTATGATGCTAATAAAAAAACTGAATTCCTATTATATTATGGTCTGTTGTGCGGGTTGTCGTTTACAACGTTGATGGTAATAGTTGTTAATTTTACGTATTTGAACAATTTTGCCTCACCAGGTGGTGGATTGCTGATTTTATTATAAGCTTCTAATACGTCTGCAGCGTCATATCTCCTTCATATACAAAAGCTACATAGCTTCAAACAATTTATTATAGTTTAGTTTACCGTTTCTACGAAGGGTATAAAGCTACAACTATAATTATTGAAGACAGATTTACAGTGGATGTTGAAACCAGATAATTAATAGCAATTCCTTTCGACGGACTGAATGTGATGGGCCCGCAGTTCAAAGACTGCAACGTAAATGCGAAATAGAAATCTTTGAATTCCTTACGCCTGGCCTCGGGGCACTCTGGGGAATTCATAAAATAAAAGCAGTTATGTTTAATATGAATGCTCTCAACTGTCGTATAACCTCGAAATGTAATTAAGATTTGTATTTTAAAATAGATATCGATGGAATCTACAAATAAATAATTCTATTATATTTAATAAGGAATAAAAATCATGGAATTTATTGCTTTAAGCTAGAAATACTAAAGAAGTGAAGTACACCAACTTCAACACAACCTTCTTCTATGTAGAAGAACGCTCGTGCTGGCTTTGTTCTATCCACGTAACAGGTGATGACCTTATTGTCAGAGGAATTTGTACAAGTTCCTTATTATTTTTATAATATTTGGTGCTTCTCAAACATACAACAAGCTTTAAAAATTATATTGCTGATACTTAAAAAACATTGAAATAATTTTGTATATATACAAAGCACCCATAACGGGGAACAACTATCCATGACGCTAATCTTAATGTACAAAATTCAAATAGTAAACGAATCGTAAAATGAATGTATAATTACAGTTGCGCGGTACTAATATCACAGTGCCATCAGTGACGTAATTTTCTATCAATGATATAATATAACAAGCAGGCAACGAAAATATAAAATTAGAATTGTAAATAAAAATAATAATTAGAAAACATAAGAAGTACGTATTTAATTTGAGTGCCATCGCTTCCCGCGACGGTTATGAACATAATGCCGGGTTCACACGGGTATGTGATACGACGCATGTCTCTGTCTATATCCGTAAGGGCACGGTGCCAACGAGCCCGGGCTTATCAGCCGTCACCTGAACAACTGAACGCGTGCCATACAGACGAATCATGGAGAACGTCAGGTACAACAATGCGAGCTTGACTCATCACTCCTCTCGGTTTTACGAGTGTCGCATCATTGAGATTAATTGGCGGATAAACGTTTGGATAAAGTTATATTAAGCATATTTTTGAGCGTTTGCTATAGAATGTCCAATGTGACTTTTTACTAAATGTTATTAGGTTTGCTTTGTAGTTCTATCCACGTTTGAGAAAGATCATGTTATAAAGTTTTACTATATTTATCTGTCGAGAATAAAACTCTAGAGACTAAATTCACACAATAAGTATATTATGGTTTCTTTACAATATAAAAATGTTTTGCGAAAATGTAGCCTATAATCTATTACAACATATAATCCCTGTGGCCCATTCATATAACGAAATTAATCCAATAATACGATTCGACAGACACTGCTATTATTATGGTCGTACAATCGGATCTCTTGTTTTCGTCCAATAACATTTATTTGTAAAATATTTTTACGTACACCTTTTATATGAACTTGCGACATATTAGTGAACTAGTCAAAACTACTGCAGAATATAGTGTAAATAAAATACGTAGGTATATGACATGAATTATTGAAATAATGGCGGTGAGTATATAATGACGTATTAAATATGTTGTGTTACCTCTCGCCCTTTGCGGCGACTAATTATTATACAATATTAATGGCTTTAGAAATTATTTTATTATTATGTTCTATTAAGTCAATATTTAAAAAAGAAAATGGTATATTGCTAATACTTGATATGGAATCTAAGTTGAAATATTTTTGCATAAAGAAGGCTACATTATCAGATAAAGCAAAATGTTTCTACATATGACTTACATGGAATACTAAATCAACAAAATTTAAACGTTCAAATATCATTACAAAGGTTCAAAGTGGTTATGAAAACCTACAATATTAAAGACACGCAGCGCTCTTTTTGTCTCGCACATAATCTTGAGGTTATTCGCAGGAGCAAAGTTAAATTTACAAAAGGAAACTCTCTTGCAAATGTGGCAATCTCAGGCGGGTGAAAAAATTATGCTGCGAATAATCTGTTTTGATGTTACATCATTTTGTAATGGAAATACGCGCTTTTAATTTTGTAACTGACTTTGTAGTCCTGTGGCGAAAGCTTTCGTTTACATTTTTGCCGACCGCGGTCAGATATGGTTCACGGCTTGGGCGAACGGTTTTTCGGAACGGACAGAAGTTTCCATGTCAGACTTTTCGTTCCCATTACGTAGTACCTACATATATCTGACGAACTGTTGTTCTAGTAATAGTTAGCTTACCGTTTCAGTTGCGTATTGCAAGTATTTTTGTAACTGGTTGGAAAACACATAATTATTTGAAGCTAGATTTAATATCAATTCTGTTAAACAAAGCCGCGTCAATGAAAACCGTGTTACATGTGGCCGCGGAAAGTGTTCAAGAATTAATTTGTTTATCGGTAGACAATTTACGTGGCATTCATCGAACATGCATGTAACAAATACATCGTGTGCTGACAGCGGCTGGCGCCAGTGTATTTATGGAAGTTTGAACCGATTTGATGCGCAATTAATTTTATGTCAACGAAGTCAAAGCAACTTTCACGCGTTTATACTGAAAACAGGTTAAGTGTCTGGAGTCCGTTTCGGTGGCAGCACTTTTAATGTTCCATAAAAGTATACCTACTACGTCGAAACCTCATGTTATTCCTTAGTATAAATATATGGCGTCTTTTTCAGGTCTTTTAGATTTGTCTATATTGTTCTATTTTGAGTCTGTATTGTGCCATGCAGAGAAAATAATTGAGTACTGGTTAGTATCTAAATAACGATGTATCAGGTAGATTTTTTATGCACATTGTTTAAAGTTCACTCTTTGTGTTTGTTACGTGCACAACTCACAGTTGAAACACCAAATCTCTGGGAAGCAAAATGTTGGTTCTCTGGCATGTTTTGATTACTGGGATTTAAGCAAACTATCCTAGAACTAAGGCTTATAGTAGGTATATATACTACATTTGATGTTTGTTTTACTTTCATAGTGCACGCTATTCGATTTTAAGGATAATTATAATTCATTGAAAATTTCATAAAATCTTAATGTGAAAATGTTATATAGCATACAGTTGAGTTGCCGTAACAGATTAAAACATATTTTTGAGTCTATTTTGCCTTCACTCAAAGCGACATTTTACACTATGTTCAAAGAAATTACGTCATTGAGAATAACCTGGCAAAGACGCAAATAAAGAGTTTTATATTATCGCCTTGTAACAAGAAATGCAATTAAAAGACAAGTACGTTATAGGAGTTGACTGTAGAAAAAATAAGTTTCGTAATTTCCTTTTATAACTGAGTTATAATATCGCAGAATTTCTATCTCACAAAGTGAGCTATAATACATGATATATATGATACATTTACATTTACTGCCGTTTATCTTGCAAGTGCCAAAGGGCTTGCATAGTTTCTGGATTTGCTTTTAAGAATTTATTTACAGAGAAACTTAACAATCATAGTGACGATAACTAAAATATTGACCGTGTGTGCCTATAATTACGCCACCAAAATAATAAAACTGTCTCAATATACCTACTCAAGTTTAGTGTCAAATATTGTTTGTCACGTACTGTTATAGTCAGCAAGGTGGCATTGGGTTAGATTAGGAAATTTAAGTAGCACCACGTATTGTGGCATAATAACCATAGCTGTGCTTTACGAGTCTTCAGAAAAATCTTAACATGTTGCCAATCGTTTAGAAAATAGCTAACGAGTATATAAGTAACCAATAAATAAAGCTACCGCTAAGTTGGAAACATTACTTAAGCCAGGGCGAACATCCCAATTAGCTCTCGTGGAGTTTGCATATTTAGTAGAGCCTGGTAGTCTCTAAACTAAGGTACTTAATAGATTACCATAATACAGGAATTTTCATAAAAGACCCACCTTGAGTAATTATATTAGAATAAAATTTAGGCAGGTTAAATAAGGAATAGGCCTATTATTAACTTATAAAGGATCATACATGCTTTATTACAACATCACCATGTTTTAATAAGATTTTATTCGATATTCCTATTTTGAACAATTTAAGGCCTAATGTCGTTAAAAAAAAATAAGATGAAAGCATGTTTTTGACTGGTTGTTTGTTATGAATTGGTTCGACCATCACCCATCCAGCTTGTCCAAGTAAGACATATTCTTGCAATAAGAGGTAGATACTACAGAAAACATACAACAGTAACATTTTTAAATAAAGTTTTTTATTTATACAAATACTAGATTTTGCCTGCGACTTAGTTCGCATTTATCTACATTTCTATCCTCCGGGAACAATCTTTTTTCTGGATGAAAGTTATCTTTTTCTGTTTAAATATGCAATTTCGGTCGAGTATTAGTTAGAATTTGATGTTGACTGAAGGTATTAATCTCAGGAAAAGGCAGATTTTAAATTATTTTTATTGTAAACGCTTACAGGATATCTCACATTATCGTACCTTAGGAGCAGAGCTAGCGAAACTGAGGGTACGGCCAGTAAAGTTATTTACGATTTGCTTCACCACCGGAATTATCTTTTATAAGCGTGTTGTGTGTGTTTTAAGTCGATGTCTTTTTTTAAAAGTTAAAAGCCTCTTGTAAGCAGAGCTTCGTCGTTAACAAGAGTAGCTATCCATTTGAACCCTTCGGCTACGAAAATACAAACAGTTGAGCAATATAAACATTTTGGATATAGTTAAGTAGAGTATTTTATCCTTTTATTTCTCAGAAAGCTTGGGTTACCTATTTTACTTTACTGAATTATATATCGGTAAGGTAAACATGTGCGGTACATTTCTGCAAGTAATTCAAGGTTTCTGGCCATATTGCTCTACATAATGTACATGAATGAATTTATTTTGACCATTGACATATATACCATTAATATTAATTATATTTCTTATATAAAATTTATTGAAGGAAACATTTTAGTAGGTATATCAATCTAAAATTGATTATAAATTTTCCATTTGGTCCATTGGCATAAGTTACCTCTTATATTTGCAGTAATATGACTACGATATCGGTTGAGAGATTTTTTTGTGTTAGGAAGTTCTCAGTAGCAACATGGAGTTAGAAAATAAGATTGGTAATTAGCAGGGCACTCGCAAAAGGTGTACGTAATATATTGTCTACCCCTTCGAGGCAATGCAGGCGTCTATGTGAGTTTTAAAGATGTATTAATAATTATAAACACTATTTAAATAGGTAAACAACTACTGCTACAGGTAAACTAAAGTTAACTGGCGATATTTTAACCTAATCATGGCTGAAGCTTATTAATTCTCTTTTATATAAATATAGTAGACTATATTTACTTACCTAATACAACACAAACTCGGATAACGCAATCTCAAGTAACCCTAACTCGAGGAAACAGAATTTGTTCTAACATTGTCTTACACAGCTTCTAAACTCGCAAAGACTGTTATTCCTCCCGGGATCTAGTTCTCTTTTATGAAAGTGGTCTAATAAAACTTCATTCAAATTCCGTTTCATTTGCCCGTGAGATTTGTAAATTCTTATACTTATCTACTCATTTCAGTAAGATGGAAGTAAACATTCTTTGCATATTTTATCACGCCATTTCAAATTACCGTTTTATCTCGAATACTTATTGTTTTATTACCATGTATTATAAATACACATTTAGATTAACGTTTGTATTTTCCTAAAGTAGTAAACACATGCATAATAGACCTATATTTTGTCAGTTTGGCCCTTTGTATCTAATAGTAGCTAACTTATTGTCGTCTTACAGGTACTTCTCCAAAATTTTCTAACTAAAAACACCATAACACTTTAATGTTGTCTTACGTTTAGGCGAATGTTATATACATTAAAATTAAACAACATTATACGGATTTTGTCGCGTTGTTTATTTTAGAACACTTTTATTACACAACTACTATTATTGAACTCTACTACAATTTAAGCTATTTAAATTAATTAAAACTATTTATAGTTTAAAATTATGTAATAACGACAAAATCCGTATAAAGCAGTTTTAAATGGTTTCAAAAACCACAACACTTTGCCAAACCTGGAAATTGAATTCGTGGTATCGCGGATCACTGTACAGGGCAAAGTAATGCCATAGTTTCAACGAAGCATTCAATTTAATATATTTGTAAGAGCAGAGAAATACGATAGACCCACTTATGTGAGCTTTCAAGCACAACATTATTGTTAGATAAGTCTCTAGTTACTCACATATTTTGTAGCCAAAAGGCTAGTTTTATAAGTTCTATATTCTTTCGGAGTTATTAGGTATAATAAGTTTGTAAGTTTGAAATATATTTTAAGCATGGCCGCTATCTATACACCTGTTATGGTATATTGCGACATAAACGTTGTAATGTCTAAACATGACGAAGACTGGCTGGTTGATCTCAAGCAGAAAGGATATCGGTGCACTTTACCATCACCTACAGACTCACGCTTTATATGTGTTCGCTGCGGCAAGAAATGCCGTTCTGCAATAGGGCTATATAGCCATCAACGGCGATGTGGCAACCTGTAAACCCACAAGCGCTGCAGCAAACATCTACAACAGATGTTATGGCCAATGATGATTATAGTCTGTTACAAATCTAATAATAGTTATAATTTTAACATAACTGGAACTTACAAAACGTTTTCTAAAATTTTATTTTAGTAATGAACAATCAAGTCGGTCGCCGTTCTGACAATTACTTTTCCATTTTTATATTTCTAGACAGGATAGGGACAGACTGGTAGTTTGGAAATCGCCCTAAATTTTATTCGGTGCTTTTTCAAAAGCGGACTATCCTGATCCTTTTTAAACGCGTATTAAATTGCTTTATATTCAGAGATTTTTCACCACTTAAATAAATCTGTAACACGCATATACATTAAGAAAAATGGTCGAAAAGCAAAGTTGATTCACACATGTATTGTTTAAAATGTGTACTAATTAAGAAACGCGACCGGAAAGATCAGATTAGGAGTAGGCGCAACGGCCTTATGTGCTTTTCGATGCACCGTGGTGTCTGACACCGTAATTCCTAACTCCGGGCTACTATTGAAATTAAATGGCAGATAAATTCAATAAACTTTTTGTTGGCCTGACTCATGATTCCCTAGACCTCATGCACAGCAGTCGCATTCACAACCGCTGCGCAACGGAGGCAGTTTGAGTTGTGAATAATATAAAAATAATTATAATTCCAATTTTTCATCGTTATTCTATTAAAATAAATTAAAAAATTTAGACCAATCTGAAACTAGATTAAATGAAATAATCATTTATTTAAGCGTATTTTAGGTAGGTACACGTATATCAGTGTTAGATATTATTATAACAGAGCTGCTACAAGTTTAGTTGTTATTATAATACATTATTTAAAAACTTAATTAGAAATGTAGACATATTTATAGACCAATAACTGTAATAAAAATATAGTTTGGTCCTGATAAAAGTATGAATCTCACCTAAAATAACCAATATGACTACTCAATACCAATACACTATTTATCTACTAATAATCGTTTTACACCAATAGCGGCAGCGCAATCAATTGGACTTGCGATCGAGATGTCGCGGGTTTGACCCCACCTATTGCCATACCGACCTAAACCCACCCTTTAGACAAGCAATCTAGCTTAGCTGGAGTAAATATTAACTAGTCAAAACAAATTGCTAGCCTCTCTAAAAAATCAAAACAATAGTCTAATCTTTAAAACAACATTAATTTTTTAAACATTTTCTATACTTTTCGGCATATCACATCTAGTTGCTGGCTCGTATTCGCAGACTACTTTTTTATTATCTAGTCGGTAGTCTTGAACATTATGTGGTGGATGTCGCTATGTATCAACATATGTATCAAAGGCGACATTCAAGTACATATGTACATAGTTACCTGCAGATAATCTACAATCATCTTGTACGAACTAATAGTGAAAATGAGTTCAGCTTTACAGAGATAGCTCTAACAAAGACCTTGGTTCATTATCTGAATACCTAGTCCTTTATCAGCTTTAATCATATTTACATAAGCGCGTTTGTCCTATGTACAAACTACATTGAACCCTTAAGGTAGATATACATTTTAAGACTTAGACAATAAAGAACTGCGAAGCCTTCAATTGCACTTTTTCAAGAGACTATTAGACTATTGTTTAATCAGAAAAGAAAACAGTTTCTAGATGCACTCTCTTTATGTGAAGCCACCGAGACATACATAGGTATATATAAATATCAATACTCATAAAATTAATTAAACAATTTGAAATGTAATATAATGATAATGATAAGTAAATAGGTACCACAAATACGGCTTCTTTAATAGGTTACTCGGCAAAGCATTTAAGAGCCGTGAAAAACTTATCCGCAACGAAAACATTTCAAATAAACATTTACTAAATAAATTTGCTGTTGTATGCTCAACATGGCCTAAGGGCTTAGCTAATTGCCAATTATGGAGCTTCTAAAAGTAGCCTCCAGATAAAATTCAGACGTAGATAATATTAAAAAGCTCTATTTATCTCACGCCCTACCCTACAATAAAAAGCATATTATAATGCAGCTACAATTTTTATAAGATAATTAAATTTATGCCTCGCGGTAATAGCATGTCTACGAAATTATTTAACATTTTTTTCGTAGAATCCATGTAGTTGTTAGAATTACATTCGTGTGGTCCAATTAATATTTTTCTTTGTAAGAATACAAAGAAAAATATATATTTGTGTTGTAATGTCAAGGCAACATGTTTGAAAAAAAGGTTTTAAACATGTAATCTTGTTGTTGTTAGGACTAAAAATCAGAGCGAGCTTTTAATGCATAAGTTGAATACAGCGGCATCTAGTGGCAGCGGCCGGACTCACCTAGTTTCTGAGCCCACTACAGTCCAACCCCGCCGGCGGCGTACGGCGCGCATTTCAGCCGTGACGACGCGGTCCCGCCTGCGGTGCCGAGCTGCGTTCATCGATATTTGCGCGGTGGCGCTCTCGTCCATCTCCGCAATTGGCAACATTATTCTAGCTTGTTGAAGTTAAAGCCATTTAATACTAGATGTCGCTATTATAAGTTTAATGTTTATCACATTTTATCACTTATTAACTAGGGGACACAAGAAAAACATTGTGTGATAATTATGTCAGTAGCAAAACAACATTTTGGTTTAATCTTAAATAAACAATTAGTATAATATGAAATATATGTACAAAATCTTATTAAACTAAATTCAGAGAAACAACTAAGTACAGTAACACGTTTATTAACCTTATTTCGGTTTTACAACGCAGTATTTAGTACAAGTTCTATATTTAGCTTAAAACATCAAATAATATCGGAGCTTAGTTATCTTACTGACTATTTAATAAACCGCAGGCTATACATCTATAATTTCCGCAAGCGAAATTGTGCCTATCATAACACAAGAAAATTAATTCAATATTAATAAACATAGAGCTCTGTTTATTCAACATTTAAATTTACCCGATCTACGATTACAGGAACTTGGAATGAGAAATGGGTCCCAAAACATATTATGCTGTCCTCTCGAGAGAACGTTTCATTTCGCCGAGACGTGAGTTCCAACTCTCGTACTGTATACTATTGTTCTATTGATTACATAGAATACACATAATTAGACCGCGGTAGAGGAACGTTATTACGTAACCCTTACAGTACATTTATTATTACGTGTATATTGTTGTATACACACCGATTAGGTACAGAGTAATAAATTGTGTAAATATCAATGTTTGCAGTTCAAAACCACTTGATACGTGTTGATTATTATTGTTATTGAGTACGTGTTACGATCTATAACAAATTATTATGTAGGTATGTGTATACTCGGAAGGATAGGCAGATATGTATTACAGCCACATTTTAACAGTGGTGTTTAACGCATAGCGCAATGGTGTAAGCGGTCGTCACTGGCGCTAAGCAGTGTTATGGATTCAATCCTCACAGGGAAATAGGTTTTGTGTGATCTACAAAAAGTAAGTCCCGCGAGTCTGGGTGTTATTTGTGAGCGTTGTGCGGTAAATGTCTTTTGAAAAAAATTGAGCCAATAATCGAGCTTGGGACTAACCAATCAACAGTGGCAAATGCGCTTACGTATCTGAAACACCATATTTGTTTAAGGATTGATTATTTGGTAATAAAACACAAAATGATATGTGTTCATTGTATTATAGTTTATTTACCTATAAAACAACAAACAAACATCCAAAACGAAAACTCGTTGTTCAAAAATATTTGAAACTAAAATAGATAATATGACTAAATACAAAGACAAGTTGTTTATTAGCGAGTTTGTGAAAAATCCTTTCATCATAATTTGGCAGCAGAAATATAAATACATTAAATATTATAATGACTGCCAATTTAGTAAAAAAATAAAGCATTTTTTTATAAATATATTTTACCTAATTACTGTTTCGCAAGTTATAGTTTTTGTAATTTTTTAATAAAAATAGCCTGTTGATTGAAGTATCATACAAAATAAAGTCGACGGGAATAGGACTGAGGTGAGAGAACTCGTTACAGTTTTATATTTAAACTAACTGTGCCGTGTTTTCATACGCGAATATGTGTCATCTATGTATCCTACCGCACTTTAATATTAACATATTTTATGTTATTTGTCAACCGTTTTAAATAAAATATGCCTGGAGTTTTTCTTAATTCATAACTGAATACTATACTGTAATAGGGTAGTTGTCTATGTATGATTTTTTTATTTTACACCCACAATAAAATAGTAAACGAAGTCAAAATAATAATAATAATTTATATATTTTGTCATTATAAGATTACATAAAAATGAAAGTAATCTTTTTGTAAAAAGAGTATTACAATTTGTTGCAAAATAGGGGGTAATTTACATTTTAAAATTGTATATAATAAGAAGTAGGGGTGTAGTGGGGATATCTCGCTATCTCCCTCATACAGCTGCGTGTAAATAATGGTTACGTCACAGTTTGTATCGTGCATCCTGTCTGTCATTTGACAATTGTTAAATGAGAGAAAAAGGGCGCACGATATTTTTAAAGGTTTCTTCTTAAATATTTCTAAACTTCTTTTCTTTACGTATCACTACGACTGAATATGCGTTTTATTTTGAAACGTCTACTATCTGATATCCGTAACCCAATCGGATAGCAAAATACTACACCTCGGACAATCCTTTCGTATTCTGCTATAACTAATATGAAGCGTTACAAGGCTGGTGGTACTGGTCATTACCCCTAACACCAGATTTGAAACGCTTGTCTTATTAAATATGGAGTAGATTTAAAAAAAATCCTTGTATTTGAGAGTTATGGGCTGTTACCCTACCAAGTTTTCCTCTAGCTACTACAGGTTGAAACAATGCATCTTTGGAGACTGGTTCCTCTCTTCAAAAACCATCAGTTCGTCTCCGATCTATATCGACATGCCTTAACCCGTCACGCGATTGCCTTAAAAAAACAAAAATCAAGTCAAGTGTCGTTATTTGATCGAACCGGTCATTAGGAGACATTTGACGCCAAAATTTTCTGCGGCCAGCGTCTGGGCGCATGTCGCGTGATGGGTAATGTTTTAGCAAAGGCGTTGCCCGAAGTTTTAAGTTTATTAATCGACGAAGAAAACTGTTTTTACTCAGCTTGCTAAAGTAGCGTTTGCTGGTAAAGATTCGAACTTGCGAGATGACTTGTCAAGATTTTTTATAGCTACAAGCTACGGCATACTACATAAATCTGCTCGCTACGACAACTTATCTACGCTGTGTTTTCGGTGCTTTCGCTAGGTAATTCTCAGTACCAGAATATGGCCTTCTAGTTCTTGGGATATAAAACTAAGCTGGTGAAATAAATGTGCAATAAACATCTGGCCATCCTTTTTGTAACATACAGGTTTTAGCTTATGTTTAGGATTTATCAGTATTTAAGATGTGAAACTATAGATATATACATATATAAATGTGTTATGTACTAAATGTGTTATGAAGCGACACTTGTAATAAAGTTGTTTTCTATAATAAATTTTACTGAGCTAGCAAAAAAGAACGACTTTATTATAATCTATAATAAAAGCAATGACTAATAAATAAAATATTCGACAGTATATTTTCATGTTCATGAGCCCGAAGGTGGCCGATACAAAAGAAAATATAAACACATCTCATAAACTACATATGTTAACCTTGAGTTACTAACATCCAAATTTTGTTTTGTTGTATAAAACAAGGTTAAGATCGCTGTGCTATAAATACTTATAACAATATGTTATTTTGAATTAGCACCTTAATCATTATAAAAAGTAATAACAGAAGAATAAGAATAGAAGTTTTAATATAATTAAGTCCACTATTACTACGAGTATAGACGCAAAGGCGAGAATCGAGCTAAATTATTAAGGAGCGGTTGTTTGATCCTTGCAGGAATCGTACCCACAACTTTGGTTACAGTGGTTGTGGGAGGTGACCATTTATACACATCGATGAACTTTCCAGTCAATGTTTGATTGCCCGAATGGCACAGCGGCTTAAGTGGTCGCCTCGCCGCTGCCACTGCGCCGAGTGTTGTGAGTTCACATTCCACACGGGATAAAAATTTGTGTGGTCCACTTGGTTGTTCCGAGTCTGGGTGTATTTTATGTGAAAAAAAAAGTTGGTAACGTCCCTCGCGACACAGGAATTAAATCCAGAGCGGAAATTGTCTTAAAAAGACTAAAAACTACGTACTTTTATCACTTATTTAATAATCGTATTTTTGGAAAATTAGAATGTTAATTTTAGTAATAAAAACATATTTAAAATAGAGTTTTGATCGAATAATAAACGTCTAATGTAAACTGAAATGTAATTTATGTTCACAGTTGACGTTTATTTTAATGTATACGAATACTATTTGTGATATTTAAGACACTGAGACTAGATCAAAATCTATAAGAACAGTTTTTATTACGAGAATTGACTTCAGATGTCAAGTTTCATTTAGTTTTTAGAGCTTCATTATCACCCGAATCTGTAAGGAAATCAAAGAAATTTAAAAGCTACAAATCCTTGATCTAGTTTGAGCTACTTTATTATGAGCTATAGACACGTCAATTGAACCGTACTATCATTGTGATATGTATTTTATTGATGTTTGTTATCTACGACGATCGTAAACTGCCATCTTGTCTAGACTCTCTAAGTATCTTTTATTAGTTTATAGACCTTATTGTTACTGCATTGTGTTTGGAATCGAACGAGACAGTGATAATGCGATTGTGTTTGAGTAAACCCGGCCCGTTCGAATTGGCGTTAAATCAAAAGAAACATACATATATATATCCACTCACACGTGTTTTACTGAAGGAGGAGTAGACTTGATGCTACATTCATCGTCATCGCTTTTCTTACATGGGAACCGTGATGAAGATGCAAAGTGCTTGAAAAAGGTCATTAGCTTTCTTCAGTTCTTAACATAGCCTTTTTACAGTAAGTCTGCGTTTTAACTATGTACATGTATGTGGAGTGATAGGAGGTATATGTTATATTACATTTATTAGACTTAACTACAACTACCATAGTGTAATTAAAGGTATTTTTGATGCGTGTTTGGCGAATGTGATTAAATTAAATATTACATACATTTAAAGTTCTAAATGTAACTCAAAATTGCATAAACTGAAGATTTTAATTAAAATAAGTACTATATTGTTAAATGAATCTTCTCGTGGATACAATATAGTTATTACCCGTAGTATTATGATGAATTAGATTGAGATTGTATTGTTGCAATTAATTATAAAGTAATTGTCGCCAAGAGTACTCGAATTGAAAAGACGTTGTCAACCAAGTTCTATTGCAATAATTAAGGGTGACAATTTCAGAAACAATAGTGGCTTTCTTTTAGCAACAATTTGTCATACCCTTAGTACAATTATACACAGGTTAACAGTGTAAACGTTAACAAGCGTTGATGTAACAGGTTGTTTAGTATGGTTAAGTGGTGATAATAAATAAGAAAAGATTAGGCAACCAACATTGGTTTGAATGTTATTTTATTAACCATCACTTTAATATTTTGTCGTTAAATAGCTAGTTTCTATTTTGCAAGTCCGAGATAGTGTTCTATTATCTATACCTAATATATCTATTATATTAGGGTCTGACTGGGGCAAGTGTAAATATTGTTATGAGTTATTCGATTCAATATGGGAATACACTGTACTTCAAAGCGACTACATACTACGTTTGATAAAAAAAACGATCACTGTATAGATGTAATGTTCACCTATTTTTCAAGAAATAAGGTAGATTGGAGAAAAATATTTATGAATTATAATACGAAAGAATTTCATATGATATGAAAATAGGAATTTGGCAACGCTGATTTCAAATATGACCTAGAAATCGCTTTAAATTTATGTAGAAACATGTATTTTAAAAACATATTCAATAAACTACGCAGTATTTGAGTAGAATTTGTTATTCTAAATAGCTAGGTAGTCCATACAAAAATATGTTTGCGTTGTATTTTGTGTACATTTTAGCATAACAATAGCTGGAACAGATCTGCTGGGTTTAAGTTCTATATCTGAAACGTAGTTCGGCAGAAATAGGTTATTTTGACGATGCTTCGGTGTTATCGTTTTTAGAGTAATATTATTTATATAGTGGATTGAATCAGTATTTGTTCTTTTAATTTACTTGTCAGCCGTATCTATAATAGATAAGTGATCATTAGCCTTATATTATGGACACTACTAAACGTATGGAATGATGAGAGAGATATACAGTGGACAAAATTGTTTAATGATGATTTAGATCACCCATTATTACCACGAACAAGCGTTTTAAGCTTATATTTTATCATTTCTATTACATTGTAAGAATAAATACTAAAATTGAACAATAAATGACGAGAGATTTTTCCAAAACAATAAAAAAATTAAAAAGGAGTTATTGTGATATGACACAATTATTTATTTCCAAAATTGCAGGAAATATGGGATATAGAGTCACCTCTACATTGTATATATCCTGCAATTTGGATGAAGAGAGAGTGATACATCTACATAGGAAAGCTTTGAGTTATAGTCAAGGAAAATACGAGGTTTGTGTCATATTAAGAGGTCATAAACCGGAGAGTATACAGAAATGAGAATAGTTTGGACGCTTATTGAAGCACTCCTTTTAATATTTAGTTAATTCTAGCTCTGCAATCAGAACAGACGCATTAGACTCCTAAATCTTTTAGCACTAGTGGACAAACTAAATAACAAAGTAGGCGTTGTCACTTCCTCAACTATTACAAGCAAAGCAAACAAGCTTATTACTACAACAATTTTCGTAGATTGTACCAATCTTTCTAAACGGACATTTTGTTGATAACATCTATAAAGTTAACTAAGGCAGCCAAAAAAATTTTACCTAAAGTAATTACCTACATATATTTTGAATAAATAGGATTTCAAACGAACATGTTACGGAAGAGTCTATGTCTTTGTTTAAAGAATATGTTATTAGCTAATGTAATGATATTTGTTTCAAAGAAGTAGACTTCTTTAAGAAATCAACATTTGTTGGCTTTTCCTTGAAACACACGTGTAGTGGATTGGCTCTTATTTTTTGCACTGAATATAAACGAGTAGAGCTGCCACTAACAAATAAACGTAAATCTGAATTGTAAAGTAATGGTGCGTCAGAAAGCCTTAGTATAGTAATTTGTTAATAAAAAAATTAATAAATAAAACTGCTTGGATGATACAATGTTGCCTCGCTTTTACCAAACCCTGAACGAAACAAGTTCAACTCTCGACTATCACTCGTCCTCGATTGCAGCTATTTTCACAGTAAGAAATCTTCGTATCTATTGTGACATTTCTCGTGACATGCGTTGTATCTCTACTACTATAGATATATTTAGAAATAATCAATAAAATTTAAAAATAAATATCCTTTATATTGTAAACCATCTCAATTAGCGATATAATATAATTAATAACAAAACTGGATCACCATTACGCGCACAAACATACTAATTACGTACAGATCATGTTCATGCATAATTAGTATGTTTGTGTATTCAGATATTACTAATGCACATATTAATAACCTAGGTGATATAGTAATAATGTCATAACCAGGTATTGCAGGTTTGAGTATCTCGTAAGTAAGTTAAGAGGTATGCAATACTTTTTAGTGCAACTCGGCATAATTCATCGTCGACTTTCTTAATATATTTTCTTAAAGCGCCTCTAGCGGTTACGTCTATGAACCAAATAAAAGTGTATGGTAAGCCATGTTGACGATTAATTGATGGTTAATCGTTGTCATGATTTACCATACATTTCACGAATATATTTACATACATTTGGCGAACTTTACTAATAGATTCAATAATTTAGCACAGTAACAATGTTGTTATGCGCCTAAATTTTGATTGTATGATTATGTTTTACATATGTACGAACGCTTAGACTAATTAAAATATGTACCTGAATGAAGTATTTGTCAAATACACAGAATGAGGCAGCCCTACTTAATAAGCCCATAATTAACTACGCTTACCCTACATGATTATATTTATTTTAGTTGATATTGTTAGACACACTATCTTTGAAGTGCTTTTGTCGACCGTCAAAAAAGCTAAAACACTAACATAAAGAGATCTTTAAATTAAAGCCCTAACAATGTTATTGGGTTTCGGTATTCGAATATATAGCGTGGTGTGTATCTGAATGCCAAATTCAACAATTTCGTTATATTTCTGTCATACTCAAATAAAGGTGTCGTATTTACCCAGAATGACGAGCACTTACATGGAAAATATTCAACGTAATCAAAAATGTTAGGAATTTTATTTATCTTAAAGATTTGCTAACATTTGTATAGATATTAATTTCAGACAACTGCTGTCTTAATTTTTCAATTAATCTTACTAGAACTTTATATACCACATTTTAACTTTGCAAGCTGTATTGTCGTCTTAACTATGTTATGTATGTATGTATAAATACATATTTGATTTTTCTAATGAAATGACGGTAGTAAGCAAACATATCTACGCTTAGTCTGATAGTAATCTGGTACCGGTGTATCATTAGGCGTATAAAGGACTTTTGAACTGTTAGCGCAAAGGACAAAGATTAACTGATCCCTTGCTAACAGCATCAAGTGTTCATAAGGAGCAAGATATCCTACAGTAGGAATAAAAACAAATTTCTTATGCCATGGTCTTCAGTAGGACGGAGGTTATAGTACAGCTGAACTGTATTAAGGAATCCTGCTGTTTTATTTTTTAGCAATGGTATATATAGGTATAACAAATTCGTGAATACAAATATAAAAAATTCGTGAATGACGACTATTTTGTCCAAGCGTTAATTAAACGTTTTAAGCAATCAGATTTTGCTTAAGTTCTTATTTTATAATAGAGAGCGAGAAATTTGACTTATTTGACAAAAACTGCAACCAAGCAGTTTTTGGTACGAACTGACCAGTCAATCTTGGTACGATTAGAGCACCAAGACTAGTAATCGCTAGATAATGAAATATAAAAAAGTTGTTAGATATTTATGCCTTATATCATTACACAATATTAGGTAGATAGTGTGTTTATAGTGTTAGCCAATTTTACCTTATTACATTAATACAAGCAATATGATTATTCTCTACATAACAAATTACCTGTAAAAACTAGAGTTAATAATTTTGAAAAATTGGCAAGTTGTATTAAAACCTCTCAATAAATAGGTAAATAAACTTGATTCCAATTCATTTACAATATGTAATAAATACCAAGAAGATGAAGTATATTTATAAAGCTAAAGTAAAATGGAGAATCTTGTCTTAAACAGCCCAACTGGTTAAATACCATACATAATGAGTGTTGTGGTTTTGGAAATCGGTGAGGGTTTCAAATGCTCATAAAATCATAGCGTAGCATAGTCACTTAGGGGGCGTTTGTTGTCCCTCGCATTCTCAAATTATTCTCTTAATTATAATATATAAAATTATTAATTGTTAGACAAACAAAAAAATTAACTTATATTATTCAAATATACTTTCTATAACATTTTGCATCACATTAATTAAAATTACATATTATATAATTTAGGTATACAGTAAGGATATGCTCTTAATCCTACTGTATACTTATTCTAGCATAAAACTGTAAATTTTCTCCGTCCTGTTATTTAAAATATAAACATCTTATTTTATCAAGGAAATTTATTCAAAATGTACGTCAAAACTTTGGACAGATAACTAATAAAAAAAGAATATTTCTATAAAGGTTGACATTAACCATCACGTTTGTTTGTTATGGGGCATCCAATGGTGTTTTGTGAGGTTACGTAAAGCATAATGTTTATTGTTATTGCCATCTCCTTACATAAAGTGGTGTTTCAATGGTACGGGTAAACAGAATACGAAAACAGTTATCTTGAATTATGTTTGTGACCCATTTTCTGACAATTATATTCTTAACATTATTTATATACCTAATCTTCAATTTAAATAAATTTATCTTACTTAAACCATAGAAAGGAATATATTTGATTAAAATATCTTTATTAAATTATCTGTATCATGATATTATTATGCATTTGATTAAGGTTACATTTGATTATAGCCTTGTACAATAATTGCCAAATGTTGTTTTGCTACATTACCACAAGCGTATCACTTAATACTTTTCTAGCACTGCACTAGAAATCACATTAAACATCTAAACGATCACAGTTTCACGTCACATGTGTCCACAGAGTGCACTCAGCCGAGGTCACAACGAAATGCGCAAATTCAGACGGTTGGAGCACATCTGTAATAAGATAAAGTCCCGCGCATACTTTCTCGTTATGTTTTAATTTCGATCAACGTTTATATTGGGCGAAGCGTGGTGAGAACTGCGCGTGCGGCTCGCCGCGTAACCGTCACATCGCAACTCTAGCGCCGGCATCATACAGCGCATTGTCGCCATACCGATGGCATGTAGGTACTCGTCTTTCTTTCTGTATTATTTCACTCATGAAATATAGACAGAAATTACTCACTGTCTCTGTAAGTCTGACTCAAGTAAATTCCACGGAATTCTTATTTTTAATATCCTAAAATTTGTCTTTGCTTGTCTTTGTCCGACAAACATACGCTTTTAGTGCTATAAGCCCGTACAATTATGTTTTTCTAAAGTACTTGTGCGTTACAACATTATTATCTTAACTTTGATGAGCTACTTTACAGATTGCCTGCTTATAGAGAAAACTTATGTTTCATGATGGTCGAAGTTATGCTTCGGGCATTTTCAATGTTTGCAACAGTTTGTACTTCATGTAATTACGCGGGTCTGATCAAAGTATGACGTCCGTGACTAGTTTCAAAATTTGCGTTAAATTGCTGCTTCAGATATTACATAACTAAATGTTTAAAACACAGGCATTAAATAATTTATATCTCGACTGTAACTAACCCTATTATTTCACTCCGGTCTGAAATGTTTATTGTGCTAGTAACTAATCTTGCTTTTGAAACGAGCCAGGGAACTTCAGGAACTCGGGTAAAGGCGCGTTAATTCTTATACAGGCAAGTTGCAAACTTTTAGCTCTTTGAACATTGGAATTCTGTACACGTAGAATATTGTCGATTTTCATTGGCATTGCTATACATGTCGTTAATAAGGCAAGTGCGTCCTATATCCAAACATCTAAATCACGGAAGCATACCAATCAGATTATAATCGTCCATTAGTTTATTAATAATGCTAGATATAATAATATCTAATATCGTCTACGTGTTGGTGTTTACGCGCGACCGAGGACGAGAATAACTCGTGGCAGAGTTTCAAATATGTCGCCGTGTCCTAAACCGCATCTCTGAATATTCTCACACTGTCACACTTAATAAGCATACACCTGTAATTTATGTACTGTCTACCGAGTCACATGTTCCTAATCTTCATACAACACACTTATATCATATCAAAACCAACCTTCACATCACACTAAAATATTTAACGTCATGTCTGCATAACAATGCAGTTGTCCTTACATTCATAAACATTCCACGTGTGATTTCTTATCAAGTTTAAAAATACTTGTTAGTAGTGAAAGCACTTCAGTGTTGTGTTCTGCGTATTGCCAAGAATTCCGGTTTTTTCTCAAAGCACGTTTCATAAGCATCGTCACTTTTAACGAGTGCAGACAGCGTCAAGCGCCGTGACAAATGAGATACAAATTCTGATAAATAAGTGGACCTGTTGAAAATACTAAATTGATTTTTTTCATTAGTAGTACTGAGCGGCATTTACTTTAGCTAATCATGCACAAATTATATTTTATGGGAAATTAAACAGTTCAACTTTAAATAACTTGGAATAAGTCATCGGATGCAATGCAATATTACTGCATATCTTAAATATTTACTTACTATATTAAAGGAATTACGTTAAATAATATATACAAATCGCAATATTTCAAGTGATTTCGTGACAACAATGAATTTATAGGCTCCATTCAACAGAAGACAATGCACCCTCAGTTGATGGATGACCGCGTCCTGCTCCGCCACTTCACATATAAATGAGGTTATTCTTTGAGAAATTCCAATTTTTCTACAAAATAAATATTTTTATAAGACAAACTACCTCTAATATATGGTGAAGAATCTTTTACCTAGAAAATTACACTTTCGACGAGGGTTAGTAGTTGTTTATTATTTATATGTCTTGGAGAAAAAGTGTGTGTATTTTGTCATTAAAGTTTAATAATACGGTAGCCTATTTATTTTCCACGACATGGAATACCTAAAGCTCACAGGGATCACAAGCGAAATGCAAAATACTATGTATAAGCACTTAATTTCTAAAACAATAATTTATATTGTAATATGTGTAGACGCCAAGTGAATAATGATGTTGTCCTCGGTAATCTCTGAATATAGGTGAACGCCAAACATCGTTCAACAAATAGTAAACACAAATAATACCATCATGTACATTGTGGAAATACAAATACAAGTCAAATTCGTATAAATACAGTTACATCAACGATAAACAAAACAAGCATTTACGATCTCAGAAGTTAATTTGCCCAGCATTAAATTAAATTTTACAGCACGGAACTTTTTGGGGGTATAAAATTAATGAAAATAAGTAAACACATTAAACTGAGTGGAAGTTCGGGCGGCCGGAATACGGCAAGACAATTGAATATATTGTAGCACTAACAAGGTAGGCGTAAAGTCGTAAAACGGATCTGGCAGTGGGAGTTCAGGTAAGTGAATTAAACGCGAGGTACCCACATACTGAGTAGCTAGATTGCCACCGCACGGCTCATAACACAAATTCGACGTACACCGAATCAACAGCACTGAAGTTGCTCGTTTTTACTTTTTTGTTTCAGAACACCAGATAATTTATCTTTCATGTAATATTTCATGCTTTGAGAGAGTAATATTTCATAAGATAAATATAATATTAAAGGGATTTCTCGCGTCTGCTCATGGGGAAGTACATTATATATTGTCGAACGTGTGGTTATAGTATGAGAGTGTAACTTAGAAAACTGTTACTGTCATGTGCAAGTTCAAATCTTAGCTATTGATTAATTAACGTAAATCCAGTTCTAGTTATGCAACAGTAGTAGTAACGCTATAGATAATTTTCACAATACTCTAAGGTGTTTTCTTCTGGTAGGTACATAGGTACGTTGTATCATGCATGATTCACGTCGATACACTCACGGAAATTGATACTGCGATCTATTTCATGTTAACAGTTTTAAATTAAACCACTTGACATAATATTAGAAGTTGAGTTGCTGAAGCGCAATGATTGATTGTTTTGTTGTGAGTTATTTAGAATTTGCTAACATGTTGAAATTATCATTTTTAACCTTTCATTTTCTCTTATGTAAATATATACTGCCTATCATTTTCCAAGCATTTATAGTTATGTTTATATATATGATTCCCTAAGTTTAAATATTTGCATATAAATGAAATAAAAAGCAATATTCAATCATCTACTCCAAGAAAGAACATACATAGATTCACGCCTGTTTCCCAGAGGGGTAGGCAGGGACTACGGATTACCATTTGCTACGATCCTGACACACTTCTCTGGCTTCATTCACTTTCATAACATTCCTCATACACGCTCGCCGGTTAAAGGTGCTCTTAACCTGACCTTTATCCAGAACGTCTCCAATCTGATCAATAAACGTTCGCCTAGGTCTTCCCCTCGCGACTGTTCCATTCACACTAGCCTTATAAACTATCTTAATCATTGTTTTCTCGTCCAATCTTTCTATATGCCCAAACTAGCTTAACATACCCTTTTCTATTCTCGTCACTATATCCACTTTTATGCCGCATCTCTCTCTAATCACACTATTCCTTATTCTATCTTTCAGAGTCACACCACACATAAATTTTCAGCGCTCTCATTTCTACAGCATTTATTCTGCTCTCATGCTTCTTTTGCCATACCCAACTTTCACTTCCATGCATAAGTGTAGGTACTAATAGTCCTCTATGAACAGCCAAACTTGCCTTTTCGGATACATTTCGACTGTTCATAAAAGCGCGTAGAGCGCCATTCACTTTATTGCCAGCAATCGTTCTCCTTTCAATACCTCTTCATGTGTACCATCCCTTGTAAACAAAGTACCCAAATATACAAACTCTTTCACTCGCTCCACTTGTTCTCCATCAATCATAATATTGCACATCGTCATGCACTCCTCCTTTTCAAATACCATTACTTTCGTCTTGCTTACATTCATTTTCATTCCTTTACTCTCAAAAGCACCATGCATAATAGTTACCATCGCCTGCAACTCTTCCGCCGATGACGCAAGTATTACTTGGTCGTCGGCATAAAGTAGACATTTGACAAGTAACTCATTCATTCTTAATTCCCATTCACAATCTTTTAAATCTTTCAAACAATTGTCCGTTGTTGTATAGGTTAAACAGCCAGGGTGACGCTACACATCCTTGTCTAACACCTTTTCGATACTAAACCATTCTGTGTAAGTCCCATTTATCCTAACACAAGCTCTGGAATCATCATAAAGAGATTTCAGAGCTCGTGTGAGGTTGCTATTCACTCCATACATGGACAAAACCGACCATTTATACGTAAAATAAAACAATTTTCTTTCTTAAAATTAGCTTATTATTAAGTTGATATATCTTATTCATTATCGTTACTAAAAGAATTTTTGATATTTTCACAAAAAGTTCACAAGTAACTTAAGTTGAAGTATAAAAGTCTAGAGACTTAATTCATTCGGAATATAAATATTTAATATCAAATTCAAAATAGCGCACTATAAAAACTTGCTGCCGCTCTGGTACCCTAATGTAGATTTTCAGTAAAGTAAAGTGCACTCGTAGAGAGAGGAAAAACCCGCAACAAAGAGCGAGGTAAGGTTCCAAGTACTTATTAAAGCAGGCGGATTTGTGTTCTTACATACTAACTAGTACTATATAGATGAAAGTGTGTGTGTGTGTGTGTAGGTGTAAACAACCAACCAACTCAGTTTTGTCTCCAACATTATTTACGTATGGTTATTGTTATCAAGGTTGCTAATTACATATTGCTGCGGGAATTTAGATGTAGTTGAAAATCAACTTCCGACACCGTTCTACAAAAGTACTGGATGTAATTTTGGTTATGATTAGACTTACACAGTAATTGCCGTTGGTTATGGTCGGTCCGTAATTTGGTAAAGTTTTATTTCTAATGCGTTCATAATAAATCGCATATTTTATTACGTGTTGTTTTGCACTAGCCTCAAAAAGCAGTAATATACTAATATCGGCTACTATATGTAATAGTATCTTGCTAAGAATGCTTCGTTAAATGGCGTACTTTATACCTCATGAAAATACAAAATGTTGGATAGCGCTTGTTTATGAAATGGTACTCTCAATAAACACGGGCAAAGCCATGCGTCGTGGCAGGAAGTTAATACCTTTGTATATATATTGTATGTATGTACATATATGTATTATGGCCTACGTAGGCAACACGGTAATGCAATCAGCTCTGAACCCGATTAGATACGCTGTGTATACTCCTTTAATTCACTTACAATGTCGTGAAGGGAAATGAAAACAACACATTAAGTTGAGAAGCTGCAAAAACTTAAACTAGTAGAGACTGCAAGCTTTATACAGGTTAACAAAGTTTGTTATTTCAAGCTGCAATTATAGACAGTGTTACGACAGTGCTTACATAAACTGCGTTAAAGCTTGTTTAAACTTCACAGGTAACAGTTGAGAACATGTGATAGAATATTATTATTATCATCATTATTATTTTGTAATAGGTGCATTGATTCTGTTACCGGTTTTAGTTCATACAATATGAAGTCAAATATACATGTATACCATATATATATTTGAATTCATGTTGTATGTACTATATAACTCTATATATTTAAAAATAATTAAAAAGGAAAAAGTAAATTAATAATTTAAAATATCTACTAATTGTTAATTGTATTTAAATATTTCTTTTTTGTAACAACTCCCCGCACTAGCAATAATTCCTGCGTCGCAGGGGCGATTTGACATAATATTGCCTAAATGAAAAATGTATTATACATTATTCTGCATATTTATTTGAGAACATGTCATGTGTTTAGCATAATTGTTTCATGGATAATTTGGGTGAAATTGTGACAGTATTGTTTTAAGTACATCAGTACTTGTCATTATTTGTTCATAGCTATACAATAAACAGTAGATTACGTACTATAAAAGTCTGACAATTTAAAAGTCTACAATAAAGGCTTATTTATTTAAAACTAAAATCGCTCAACGTAAGTCTTCAAAGCAGGTAAAGTCTTTGATAGAAGAAACGTTTGAGAAAGCGAACGTTTCTTAGGAACCAGTGGTGTTTGTGCCTTTCGGCACCATATTCTGAATTTATACCCATTCTATTAAATGGTTTGTTGCTCAAATACATTCTAAGTGGTATTTTATTATGAATCAGAATTTATTAGCCAAAAGTAATACTACGGCTTTTTATATTTTGTACCAGTAATTATGAATATGCAATTCATCATTAGATACTGGTAATAGCAAAAACGGCACAAATAAAAACAGTTTCCTATGTATATTTATTTTGGAAATTTAAATCTACTTCACCCATGAACAGAAATATTTAAACAGAAATCGTTTAGAACAAGTTTGTATACCACGTCTTAGGTTATATCTACTAAGAAAATAATCTGTAATATCTATTTTCTGGAGTTCTACTTTGGTAATTTTATCAACAGATAATATTACCAAAATAAGACTCGAAGTACTCGCTATAGCGAGAATACAAAATTAAATTTATACCTATCGCAACAAGTACAGTTTTGGACGCGAGCCGAAATTCAAACCTATTTGTGTTTCTATGTATAATATGTATGTATTTACAAAAGAAAAAGGTGTATATGTATGTTTATCCATTGTCTAGTACCCATAGTACAAGCTCTGCTTAGTTTGGGCTAGATGGTGTTGTGTGTATGTGGTAGAATATATTATATTATATTATGTTATTATATTATATTATATTATATTATTTACATAGTACTGGAAGCATAATGTGTTCGTATTATCATCATACGAAACTGTGCTTCTGCCAAATTATGGGCCGAGTGTTATGATTTGACTCCCTTATTATCGTTCAATTTGTCTTGACAAACCGTTTATTATTCAACCCGGAAAAAGGTGGCTTGTTAAACTAGATACGATAGGCAAAATACCAGATTTTGAGGCGCACATAAGGATAGGCCTATATCTAACAGTGAAGTGGAACAGGCTAATTGATTAAAATCTTAGTAAGTAGGATTATATACTCGGGTAACTAGACGCCAGTTGAGCGACGGATCTTTGAAGTGATGCTAAAGAGTGTAAGATTAAAGCGTCGAAAGGGTTTATATTTAGGTCACCTAATCCCGAAACTAATTCTCTATGTGGCGTCTTAGACGTAGATATTTAAGTTTGAACCTTAAAGTTTTCATCGAGGTTTCATCGTCACCAAAAACAAACTACCTGAAGCCGAATTCAATATAGCCAGTCACATACGATACACATAAAATCTGTATCGTATGCGACTGGCTATATTGAATTCGGTCCAATGCATTGGATTTATAAAGACAATTGAAACCGACCAGGCATTCCACAAGATATTTATTTACCGTAATAAATTTTCCGTGCTTGGGCGTGTCAGCTTCCCCTCACATTTGCACACAAGAGCTACATAAACTTTAACCCCCTATTCCACTTACTAATTCGTATGTAAATCGTACGTCGAATGGGCTGTATACCTAACTAGTGTGTTGCGAAGTAACGGTTTCAGTTATTAATATAAAGTTAAGTGAATGTTTATTAATAAATATTTAGTGAATGTATTTCTATTACATATATTGCTATCCTTATATATTCTTCTACTATAAATGCAAAGCTGTGCCTTTTGGATCGTCCTTCTTTCACGCACTAACGGAGCAATCGATTAAAATATATTTGCGTAATTAAAATAATTATGTAGTTTACAGACCAGAGAGTGACATCGGTGTCTCTTATTTTTCCTTAAAAGCAAGGGAGCGAAGCCTGGGTAAAAAGTAACTATATATAAAACTCTAATAATTATCCGTCTGTTATCAACTACAATTAACAACTAGCTATGGTACAAAACAGCTTAATACTAAATAAATATATCAGCTGTATAGCTGATATATTTATATAGAATTAAAAAAGAAGAAAGGATTATGTGTCGCCTAAAGTATTTTAGGCAACACATCTTCCTTTCTTCTTCTTTTTATTTTTACCTTAAGATTACTAGCAATTTAGGTTTTAAATTACTATATTTGATAGCTTAATAAAGAAAGTCCGTTGACTAATAGGCCTCATAGCTCATAATTCAAATAAAATTATACAAACTGTTCCTAATAATAAGTTTTCATGGCAGAAGGCTTACTATCTCAAATTTTATATGGCTGTTTAATATATTCTATTAAGTTCAATATAAACACCTGTTAGAACTTAATATAAAAACCGATGCCAATAAAAACTATTTACAATTTAGAAGCTATTTGTTTTATAAAATGGTAGAAATCTTTTACAAGAACAACACTCATTTTTACGCTCTCGATGTAATTAACTGTAATGCGCTGAACTTAACAACGGTACAACTTGAACAATAAAAAAGCGCTCTTATCGAAACTTTTTAAAGGAGATTGAAAAAGGCAACTTCTAGGTACAATTTTGCCCGTTGTATTTTCCATTATACATAGGTTTTTGTTCATGCATTACTTATTTCAGCGCAATACAGAGTAATCAAAACATCAAAGCAAGTGCTTAATTGGAAGTAAGGACCTATTTCCTATTTTCGAGATTGTACAATTTCCGTCTGAGCGTGTGGACTAGTTTCATTCATACATACTTATTATTTACGTCCATTGTACCGGTAGAAAACGCTGTTAGTTCAAACCATACATTCTTAAATAATGCCGAAAATAGCCTGCGTGGTATACTTATTTACAATAAAAATCAGTTTTCCACATTTCATTCATTCTCGAAAATATAATGGATTTAAATATCCATATCACGTCATAATATGTGCGAAATAAATATTATGATATTGTATGAAGAGGCATCGCTATTTATATAACTACCGCTTAACCGATATCAGATTTATGATTGCCTTCAATACGCGATCTTGCGAAATAGCACTGATAGAAGAAAATCGCATTTTTTGGTGCGTTTCCTTGCCAATGCGTATTTGAAATAAAAGATTTCTGACACAAAAATTTGGAATTTATCGTTTACTTTCAATAAAACATCGAAATGAATGAAAAATGTATGTCACGAGGGAGGCAAACTTATGGAAAAGACGGCGACAATATTATAATGATTCATGGGCCAGTTCCAGTGAAAGCGTCGACGGGTATAATGGAATACAAAAACAGTTGAAGACTGATCTCAGTACAATAGTCGAGGTTAGCTAGGATGAGCGTTTACGTGGCCGGCCATTGTTGTGCTAATGCTTGGGACAGGCCACCGCCGGAGCCCCTCATGAATAATAACTGATATTTATCTTACAAATAGCCACTCACTGCTGAAAATATCTATTCAATCTATATTGAAGTCGTGTCTATACGCGACACTCGAGATATATTGTTTTGCTGTAGATACAGCGAAACTAATCTAAAAGTGTTTCTAATAAGAGAATTTTGAATAATAGATATTATGTATACTAACTAGAACTTATATAATAAAATTCCTGTAAAATATGGTTTTAATGATGAATCTTATGTAAACTATGTGTAAGCTATAAAAGTAGGAGTGAGTGTCGTTTGCCACCAGAAGATTCACCAGAAGATCATAGCCAAATAACTTGTGCAAAGGAACCAGTGGTGTTTGCTTGTACTGCAGTGATTAATTTTTTGAAAATTTACTATAAACGAGTATCTGTACAATAAGGTTCTAATATAATTGCTTGCCATCAGATATTCAGAGCTTTACTAAATCTAATTATTTGCGTCTGCATCTGTGTGGAATAAGTCGAAAGTTCTAAACAAGTTTGTACAAAGTTGGTTTTACTTAATACTTCCATTAATTTTACATTTTGAGACAGTACCGGCGAATTTAGAACATACTTCATAGCTACATTTCACATTCAATCACGTGTTTCTAATGATTTAACAGTGTAAACTTCACATTTTCTGTTAGTACTTAAGTGTTTTTGCTGTGTTTTCAAAGAATACCAAAATTATTATTGACTTACCTTGGATATTAGTACTTAGCGGCGCAGGTGAGTCACAAAAAACATTACATGAAAATTATCCTCTTACGTAAAACTAAACTAAATTAAATAATATGTATTTTAGTTGCTTTTAGAGGCAAGCATTCAGGCCGCACACCTTATAGTAAACAATAATCACCGCGCATGAATATGTGACTGTAATTTAATGGTATCCCAGTATGCTAAGGAAATATACTGCAGCCGTTGCCTACTACTGCCTGCCGACCCGCATATGTACACGGCTAACAAGCACACAGCCTTTCTTATATTACTATCAGGCAGGCTATGTGTGTGGTAGAAAGTAGCAAGCGCGCACAGTTTAACTGCTTACTTAGTTAAACTGTGCGCGCTTGCTACATTAGTGTGCGTATCATTTGCGTGTGATGAAAAGTATGGAGGGATGAGTGAGGAGAAGGAAAACATTATTGAGGGCTAGATTGCTTTTACAGCGCTCTCTTTCGCGCCGAACGAAACGCAACAGTATAGATATTGATACTTTACGACAATATGGAATGTGTGAGCGGGCCAATTCATGCTAAAACAACAAGTCTTTGACTAAACGGTCTCTGTTTAAATACTATGATGAATTATTTTAAATGTAAACTGTTTCAATTAAAACGATCTGTTGAAATTTATTAGTAGTATGATCTACTATTGTATACCGAGATTTTATAGGTATTGACTTATTGCTTATTGACATTTTCAGTATTAATATTTTAGTAATATTAGAGACCTTGCGTCATCCAATAATTAGGCTCGTACCATATTTTGCGATGTGGTATTTATTTTCCTGCAATTCGTTTAACTATGGAAATACTTTACTGTGGTCAAAATTATCTGTTTATCTTACTTTCAATAATATGCGTACTGGTCTTATAATTATAATAAATGAACACTAATTATGCCGCACTTGATAAGAAGTGGTATTTCTCAATAAGTACTTCTTAAATATTATATTGTCGTGAATTGCAGTTCTTTTCGCCCTAAAACACTTACCCACATATCCAGGAATGCCTACGCCTCGGTATAGAGGCGAGGGTGAGCGCGAAGGGCGGCAGCGCTGTAGGCGGATCATCTTCTTCCTGCGCCGGCGCTCCACTCACGCGCAACTCCGGCACGCGGAGCTGGTGACGGCCACTCATCACTAACAATATCGCCAACCAACCATTTTATACATGTTGCTTCTTAATTTTTCGCTTCTCTATATGTCTGATAGATTCTCAAAAATCATATATCAAAATTCAACGTTTTATGTTATAAATTCGGTTTGCTGTTTCCCTAAAAGGAAAAATGAATATTATTGAAAATTGTATAATGTAATATATATCTTTAAATGTTGTATGGAATGTGTCGCTAAATATATAAACGTAGTTAAAAAAATGTCGCCCACTTACTTTGGCAACTTTATAAATAATTCAAGCTACAACGTCATTAATTCATATGTCTCATACTAACGCGAGCATTAGATGAGAAGATGGTGTAATTTATCTTGTCTCCACGTCCATTAGCTACTCATAAGTGAACTGAAAATAGATATGGTACCGCCCAAATGTACAGCAAAACAAATGGTATAACCTCATTAAACGAGTATTAAAAACTATCCATTCGTGATTCGTTTTATGAGCTTCATAAAACGATCGTAAAATGGAGTCTTGAATAATGTTTGTGACTGTTTTACATTGAATACGCGTCAGAAGGGCGCAGGGCGCAGCGCTACCCGAGAAGCCCCATCAGTACATCCGCTTACAAACGCCTGTGTTAAGCATAAAGAGATTTGTTTCGATGTATCTCACCTTTGACGGTTTTCTCTTATCGCTATATTACGTGAAGGATACGGGTTATAAAAATATAGCTTAATTAAAACCTGCGACTGATGTGTCAAAAATAAAACTGGCTTGGGAAATAAAAAGTACTTTTCGCTATGCTGTAACGATAAGAGTTAACGTTACAGTGAACAAAATATGTAGTACTATGATTACAGATACAAAAAAGTTTTTATTTATTTACGGGTACACACGTTCATTTTAATAATAGCGTTAATGCCGTATATAAACTCTTTCTTGCAGTAATGTAAATAAGCGGTTATACTAGTGATTGATGTTTAAGCCATATTTACTTGATTTAGTTAGCTGTTCTCACAGACTATTTATAAGTGTGCAGTAAACAATAGATGCGTAGAGAAATAAAGATAGTTCCAACAAACATTCGACCGGAACTATTGTGCCATCTGTTGGCTGCTTGCCTACCACCTGGCAACGAGTCGACCCCGACCTCTTTAGGAACGTATTTCACAAAACAACTATATTCCTAACCAAAATATATTTGAACAGAGTTTTAGGTAAGTAGATACGGATTTTTACTTCGATTTGCCGGTTCAGTAATCTTTCGATACTAAAAATATGATGGATGACCTAATGGGCACTCAGCTTATTTATGATCACTAGGGATCGTATATATAAATTGTTTTATAATTTTGATCATTTACGACGACATCACTAAACATTCCATTTATTCTGACCAAAAGTGTAACAAATTTTATCTCAAGAAAATATTTCACCATTGAAGAAAGATTGCTCTAGATTGATGCGTTTTTTAGTCATTATCTTTTTACAGTCACAAATTTTATCCGGGTTGGCCGTAAAACTCTCTGACGTGTAATTTCCTCCGGGAAATTTAAAACAGCTTAAAAATCGAGTAATTATGGGATACATTAAAGTTAACGACGGTTACGGGTTACATTAAAGTTTGAAACACGAACGTATTCCCATTTCAAATGTAAATAGTTGGAATCATAAAGCTGTGCCTGAATATATCCAATCTCACACCTATATCCTAAAGGAGTAGACAGTCGTGTATAACACCAACATTTCGCCAGCGATGGTTTTTGCTCCTACATATTAGGGGATGAACCTATTACCGTCTATAGGTAGGTATATATAAATTTATTATACAAATAATTGAATTCCAGAAATAATTTTAAAAGAATTGTGTCGCCAGCGAACCGCGCATAAACGGCACTTCAAATTTTAGGCTCATAAGTTTCAGAAAAGCTCTTTATACGTCTTATACCTTATAACCTTGGATAATCTTAGTCGCACTTTTTCCAGCCTTTATTTTATAAGGAATTCCATCAAAGGCTTACGACCCACTTTTAGTAAGGTCGATTGAGGATGAGACATGCTGTGAAAAATCTGTGTACGTAACAAGGCGGGTGGCGAATGTAAGAGGAATATTTTGTCGCATTTACAACATCGCCGCATCCACTGGAACGTTATTTGATCGTCATCTTGGCAATCTTAGCAAACAAATTCTGTTTTTCTCCAAGAAAGTATGACAATAATCCGGGCTATCCCCACCCGAGACTTCGGTATGACGGGTATTTGGAAAGGTGCGACCCACTCCATTTTTTCACGGCTATCAAAATTTTTTACCTCAAGAATTATTGTGGAATTTTGAACAAAATTTCGCTAAATAAATTGTGGTTCTTTCCGTGCAGTGATTTTACGAGATAAATAAGGATGAAGTAGTAATGATATAAAATATTTTAAAGAAAGTTTTCTTATTTGTACGTGGTGTGATGGCATGGATCGGATTGCTAAAAACGTAAAATATTAACATTTCATAAAATCCATAAAATATACATTTAGTTAAATTAGATAACAATTTTTATGTTAACCAACGTGTGTAATAGTTTCAATGTCATATAATGCCTTTTAGCTAAATAAAACGTCAACGTTGCTTTCTCTGTGACCCGAACAAATAGGCACGTGCAAACGTGCTCATCAAAAACTGTGTGACATTTCAGAATCTATCATAAACGATAACTTGTATCACGGCGATAGCTTTTCCCCCTTTTGTTCATAGAGAACTTTGTTTGATAAAAAGTTATTCCTATCGCTATTACGTAGTTCAATCTCACGTTATTTTTACGTCTAATAATAACTTCAGTATAATGTTTCAACAGCATATCAAAAGCTTAAATCATCCTAAACTCGCTCATAAAGCTGTAAAAAGTTATCCCGTTTTTTAGATCGTTATTGTTACGGAGAAATTTGTAACTATAAATTTAAGTTATTTATTTTATTCCGAGGGTGCTACAGGGCGTTCATCGAAGTAATAAAACACGTCTGTGAAGTCTTTCTGCAGCTCTTTCGTTTGTCCTTTGTCACCGTAATTGGCGTGCCGTAGACGTCTCCAGCACTATTTGAATTGCGTGATTAGAATACCTAGGTTATTTCTACAGTTGACATATTACTTTTATGTGTTTCCTAGACGTTAATGGTCAATTGTGCGCGTAGGTACGTTTACTTTATGCGTCACGAAACATCCGGCGAACAAATTAGATTTACGGAACTTGCTGTTACAGGCGGATGCATAGCTACCACGCTAATTATTCTAAATTATACAATCAATATGTTAATACGTTTATAAATGCGCAGTACACAAATTCTCACTAAAATAATATGGTAGCCTTTATAAACACTATGAAATATAATGTTTATCTACTTTTCTTCGCTGTCATTTTTACGAAAAAGCAAACATTTTTATGATCCAAAAACGTAATACATAACAGACATGAAAAATTAGGAAAGGTGACAGTTTTGATCGACGATATCTACTAGATCCGCTGAAATTCAATAGAATAGAATTGGGGATAAGCGAGAACAAAAAGCTATTCATGAAAAGGTGGTCATGAATACCGAAACACAAGACGTCAGCCTCTGACGTAAGTAGGGCACGACATAATGCTGTGGACAAGACGCGCGACCTACGTGTACTAAGATTTTTGTTTTCACTTTACTTTTGTTGAGCCTTATCCGCCGTGTCCGTGGTAATATGATGCTCGACCTTTTACGCCTAATGTGTATATGATTTGCAGATCCATTCGTAGCTATATTGCTATTCAATACCTATTCGTATCAACACAATATCTAATAAAGCATCAATTGATGAGAAGAAAATTGCTGTTGATATTTGTAGAGAACTTGATCTGTTAATAGATTCCAGCTGTTTGATATCGTTGGTATAGTTCCAGACAAATGAGAAAGTATATCAAGATATTATCTGTAGCAATCAGGATCGGAAAACTAATATTAATACCGAATGTGTACTTTGTTTGTACACTGAATGTTTATATAAAAGTACTTTATTGATTGATACAAAACAATTAATCTTCGATATAAAATGCCAAAGTCTGCGAGGACTTGCGTGTTTACAGTTGTCTGATGATGATAATAAACATTATGTAGGTTTAACAAAACATTCGTCGATAATATCCTTTTTCTTATGCCAAAATATTTGAGGTGTATTTTTGTTAAACAATATCATCCCGAGCTAAATCAAGGTACCTACTTTTTTCACCGACGTTTTCCATTTTTTTGTTTTTATAAGGACGTGGTAATGGGGTGGGTTGTAACGACCGGCTGTCTAATGTCAACCCCGAATCTCTCATTTTATATCTGTAATCGTTATGACGGTTGTGTGTTAGACTATTTTTGTTGAAACTGTTTATTGTGCAAAATATTTTTTGCTTTTATATAATACGAAATAGTACGTCAACTCGAACAACTAAATAACACATTGAATTTAATTAGATTCTTTATCCTTTGTGACATAATCGAAATATAAATATTATTTATTTACCATTTACGTATAGAAATTAAGTAGTTAGGTTAATTAAGAAAATCACAACAGGTTAAGTCACTACAGATCTAATTATAGTCACAAATCTATATTAGAAAGCAATAGTTTCGAATTCGAATTCTGAATTCTAACTTGGGATTTGATCAAACTTGCCTTCATCGCAGATTAAGGAGGAAGGGAACTTATTAATACTATTACGTCATGTGACCTTAACATTGCTTATTTCACAGCACTCGAAAAGGGCGGAGAGGTAATAAAGGGCGGGTAGGGCAACCTCGTAGTGCTATTAATCGGAGATCACGGCCTTCGCGTGCGCCAAGCGCCTGACAGCCGCACGGCACGAACACTAGTCGAATTGTTTGCAGTTGCTATAACGGCAGGCGTTCGATCGCAGTAAATATTTCTTACGCAAAACCAATAAACTAATTTGTAAATAACTATCCACTACTGACTATATTAATATTAACGTGGCTACGAAAGTGTATGGAGAATCTGGGGTGAATATTGTCGTTTGAATAACTAACCTTGTAGATTTGTAGGCATAGGTAAAATATATTTTGTCACAAATAAGTGGTAGGTATGCGATCTTAACTATAAGATTTATATGGAAGCGCATATTACACTTATAAAAATATATAAAAAGTAATTGTTTGTATGATTAAGAGGATTGACTAATCACCTGGCTTTTGCCAAAGAGCCAAATATAATGCGTTGGGTTCCCGTTGGTATAAGACTCGACATTCACAAAATTCGTAAATAGTTGTTTCGACCCTGCCTGTCTGTGTCTCATGTTCGTGTGACGTAAATTTGCCTGACACTATCTTTAATAACCGAGTAGCTTTAGAGCATATTATTTAAACGAGCCGTTTAGCATTCAATACTTAAAAGCATCTCTGTCGGAAACATAGCTTGACAAATTATTACACATACTCTATCTACTATTCAACAAGTAATACCGATTATTTAAGTCAAGAAAAGGGCAACGACATCCTAGCACATAAGTAATTGTTTAAACGTGTGAATAAGCATACAAAATAAATATCTATAGTCACTGTATCTACTTACATAGAGTCCAAGGGTTCGAATATCGGGGCGGCAGATTATAATGTGATACTAAAACTTTGAATGAGGGTTCGCAGTGGGATACGCACATATAAGATACGTGTCTAATTAATTTAATAGCATACCTACGTAGACATCTGTGTAAAGGTGGTCAGCAGAGGAGTATTAACCACATTACGCCAGCTATAATTTGAGTGCCAACTAATAGATAAGGGACAAGCATATTGGTATCCGTTGGGCATGTTTCCAGTCTTTGTGTTGCTACTGAGAATTGCTTAATAGGAAAACCTAATAACAATTTGTTCGGCCCGGACATAATTAGCCGCAAACGTATTGAATCTTATGCCACAGGACCAACAAGGCAATCGTAAAATAATAGTAAGTAGTAGTAAGTAGATTTAGACCATTTAGTTATATAGTGTATCTTGTTAGTAATATTGAATTGTCCCTGTTTGTATTGCTATTCCACCAAAGCGTAGCTGCTTCGGTGGAATAGCTGTAATTAATGCGACTGCTAGGCATGAGGTCTTGCGTTCGATTCCTAGGTCAACCAAAGTATTATTGAGATAATATAGATATAATAAGAGTCTGGAACTGTGTTTAGTAGAAGTAATTCCTATTACGTGGGACTATAGTCCACAAACTGATACACCTCTGCCAAGCTTTTCGCGGATATCCACGAGAAGGAGGTGTATATGTGCAATTTTAAATTAAAGAGTATACTTTTTTGCCAGACCTTCGTTTACTAATTAAATTCATCGCGTTATCGTTTTATCGGGATACACCTAAATCGACGACTTTCAGTGATCCGTTCATTTGTGTTGTGTCGCTTGACCACTTAGATAAAGAAAAGTTAAATAAATTATCTATTAATAATACGCACCTAAATAAAACACTACGCGTTTTTCAAACATCTCTTAGCATTTATTTATTGAAACGTAAAAGGACACCGGCACATCAATGTTTAAATTTGCAATAACTATTCTACAGAGTATTTCATTATCTAGCTACTTTAAATGCAAGCCTAATGAAAATGTACACAATAGACTGTTACGGAACCTTCTGATAAATTAGGAGTTCGTTGGTGGCATTCAGAATGAGGCGCAAACAATAAGCAGTAACATATTATATAGAAGGCTTTATAGCGACCGCACACTGCGCTAAACTATTTTGCTTAATAACTTGGAATAGACCACGTTCATCATTGCTTCTATCCAAATTATACTATATACACATATACTCGTACATACTTTATCCGATAAGTAGACCAAAAGCATCGGGAAATGTATCTGCATCTTTGAATCAAAATCATAATAATAGCTGAAGTAAAAAAAATACGATTTAAAATAACTGCATTAATTAAGTAAGTTCATTTATGTAGGTATACTAATTATGCGCTTTGTTTGAAAAAGTGTGTTGCGCAAAGTAATCGGCTGACGGGTAAATAGAACTTTTTCGTTTTTTGTAAAACAAAAGTTGTTCATCCGAAACGGGATTAGTACTTTCTTGCGGACTGCACTGGAAATAGGTAAAATCCAATTCTATCCTTCTTTCCCTATATTACCATATTTCTGTTGATACACACAATGTAATAAATAAGATAGAAAGTTTCAAGACTTTATAAGAGAAAAGGGATAAGTTTGGCAGTATTTATATGAATTGAATTAATTACTAGTGTAATTATACCAAGCCTACGCGAATCCATATTAGTGGCGTAACAGTTGTGTTTAAATAACGAGAACTCGGATTGAGAGAATGATAAGAATATCTAATGGATAAATTACACGTGTAATATTGGATACCTCGGTGACGCAGCGGAGTGTATATACACGAGGTAACAGGTTCGATTCCCAGGTCGAAAAAAGTATTAATTGTTTCCTGTAAAGAAATTCTCAGTAGGAGCTTGAAGTGTTAAACGTGCCCGGTGAACTTTATTACGTAGGCCATAAAACCTTATTTGTCGAAATGTGGCTGTAATACTCAGAGTATACAGGCGTGAGACTTTAAATATATGTAATATTAGATGGCCTAGCCCAGTGGTCGGCAACCTTGCCGACCAAAAGAGCCAAATGTAGACAATTCACAAGTGACAGCTATTCAAAGAGCCATTTTTTTTACTTATGCTTTGCTTTAGCAAGAGACATTATTAAGGCAAAATTAGTATTAAAAGTAGGTACACACAGTCTTAGTTTAATAAATAGTTAATAAAATAAAATTTGGTATCATATTTATAAGGCAAGATAATAAGTAATATTGCGTGCCCGCACTAAACATTTCGTGGAAGAGCCGCAGCCGAGGAGTCAAAGAGCCGCATGTGGCTCGCTAGCCGAGAGTTGCCGACCACTGGCCTAGCCCATGCCTACGAATACGAGAAGAGCATGTTTAAATGACATGTAATGTGATAATAAGTTTTAGTTATTATATTAAATATGGATGCTACCTACATAAAATAAATTGATAGAGCCGTATTTTGACCGAGTACAAATTACAGTTTTATATGTATATCGCCTGATCATGTACAATGCTACAATTAAAATTATATATAGAAATAATTTACTACCATTAACCAAGGCAAGCCCTTTAAATAAGCGTTCTGATGGTTGACTACAAGTAAGCTAAACAAAGAATAAATAAAATGGTTATCATCACAATATGTTGTGATAATTCCTTTTTTTTATAGGAAAGCGTCTAGTGACGTACTCCCGACACTAAGCGCCATCTAGCATATAATCCTTAAACTATGTAGATATTGAATTTAAACCATGTTAACAACGTAGCATTAACCTCATAATAATTATTAAGACTAAACAATGCTACGGATGGCGTACTAGCCGCGCGAACAGTGATGACTACGTGTATTCAATATATGTATAACCAGCACAAAAAATGTGGCTCTCATAAACCTTTCAATGTACGTAAAGTATCCACATGAGATAGATGACAAGAGTACTTAGTGTATAAAGAGTTAAAAAAAATTACGAACACAGTGCTTATAATTATGAAAGATTTTTATGCAGAAGAGTAATGTTGCTAAATTAATTAAACAGTGCAACAAAGCAATGTAATACAGTTAGCATTTCTCGCCTTTAACTTATTGAATTAAAATCAAAATCTATGAATATAGTGCACTGGTAGTTTTTTTTAAGCCTGCAGTGTTATAACCTGTCACTGTAACATTATGTAGCACACTGATTCTTATCACAACATTGAGAGGCTAAGAATACAAAAAATAAGGTGTATAAAAACTTCTCTTTATTACCCCCCTTTTGAAAATATAAGCCTTCCAATTTTACTATTTTGGGATTCATATCGACTTCAAGCTCAGCTTAAAATATATTTGAGTTCAATAGCCAAGCTCGGTTCAAGGTCAACCAGTAATATTAAAAGCCACAAACCATACTTATCTTAAGTAAAAGTATGAACGTCACAATTATTAGAGCAACTGACGTTCAAATAATATATACTTGAACATGTGTTTTATTATTAATTATGTAAGATATTAATGTGACGTCTTGACACAATTATAGTTTGGGTTCGTCAACAGTATGTATCAATGTACCTAGCCACGCCTCTGCGTCTATTTACAAACACATTAAAGCAACATGTATAACGCCGGTACCAGATATTCGTCAAGGATCGAAAAACAGACCGGCCTGACCGACAATCTTGTTTTTATGTCAAAACGTTAAGCCATCGGTTAATGCCTTGATATAAAATCAAGACTGTATGAAGTGACGTTTGATGGCATTAGACTAATTTTAAACCACGTAAGTTATACATATGTGGATATGCAAACACGTTATCAATAGTTTTAGCAAGCAACTAACTAACATCGTACAGTTTATAGGATGAAGAAAACAAAGTGATGTAATTCACGTCACGAATTATACATCTATCAAATTAATGTTTTTTTTTATGGCCTAGGCTGGCAAACGAGCAGACGGATCGCCTGATGGTAAGCGATTACCGCCGCCCATGGACACCCGCAACCCCAAAGGAGTTACAAGTGCGTTGCCAGCCCTTTAAAAAGGAATGAAGGAGGGAAAGGACAAAGGAAAGGATAGGAAAAGGATCGGGGTAACTGGGGTAACACCAATACGAAACGCAACAGTACGGGTACCGTTACTTCACGCCGGTATTCTGTGAGAGGGTAGTACTACCCCGGTCTGCCTTATTAATAAAGTACAACTTCTCATACGAAGTTATTTTTAAAAATGTTACTATGAATGATATTTGCCTATTAGAAACAAATTCCCTTGTTTATATCTTTAATTAAGTTAATCGACTATAGGTTACATTCAAATCCACTGTAAGCAATTTTTTGCCTAGTCACATAAATGGCCTATGAATATATTATTTACGAATTATTGATATTGCTGTAAGTTGATACGCGTAACATTCGCTGGCATGAAGTTCAAGTGAAACAATATGTTCATGAATCAACCTAAGTCGGTCACTGGCCTAATAATGGCAGGCGTATTTCGTGTATGGTAGCTTCTCCTCGCCATTTAGATGACTAATAACTGTTTTGCCTGTGTTGTTTGTGTGTGTGTTAATGATTGGTATCGTCGGCACATCCATAACGCACACGCATACGTCACGTATATTATTAAAATTCAAGGCCTGACGTATTAGGATCATTCGGGTTAGTTATAAAAATCATCTTTGATGAATTTATATAAATAAACAGCTCGAGTATTTATATTTCTTATAATAATGTTTTTTTATACGATTGGTCAAAATTTTATATTTTATCGGCAAAATAATCTGTGTATCACATACATACGAGTATATGTACTGTGTGGGGATCGAACTCAAACACTGCCTATTGACAATGACAAGGTCATCACCTAAACCGTTGCACCATCTGTGCATCCAAATTATTTAATTTTAATTGACATGTGTACATTTGTATGAGTTTATGAGCAACAAAGTTTGATTGTGTTCACCTAATTGACATAATTAGATCGTCATCGATGTTATATCTACGCTTCGGGATGTCGACCATATGAGTATAATTATAGGTATTCGAGTGATCTTCGGTTCGATTTCCATATAGTCGTAGGTGTAAGTATGTATGTATACCTATTAGAAAGATGATTGCTACCTATCGCAACAAGCTAAATAGACATTACCATTATATACCTTCATGTCTAAGACGTATTCTTCGGCTCAACTGCCTGCTTTACTTTATTCTAGCAGCTTAAATGTAAATGAAACTCAAGACCTACTTCGCTTTTTAGCATTTGTAGTTTTAGTAGCCTTTATGACCTTTACTTTATACATTAATAAATTATATTCGTTTTTTTTGTATCGCATTAAAGAATTCATATCCATTTACGGCTTAAAAATTTAAATATTTATAAATCTGTGACTACCTTCGCCACTCGCAGCTTTCGTACTACTATGCTTTTAAAAAATAATCTTACTAATATTAAATACTATAAAAATTATTTCACTAGGTACACTCTAAATATGGACCAATAAAGTGTTGTTTTAGTATATATGTATATTGCAATAACCTACCCTTCCTACAGCGAATACATAAAGGGGCATGTCAAGACGCCATAGTAATTCGGGCCCACAGTACACACCTATAAAGGCTAATGATAATAATAGTAAGCAATGCCAATGATTAATTAGCTTAAGAAGAGATTTACAAAAAACTTGGTATTTTAAAGTTATCAAATCTTCTTATATCTCATCAACACAATTTATATTAAATATGTGCTATATTATTTTACACATTATTTTAATCTATTTATGAGTACAATCTATTGGGAATGAAATAAAACAGAATACATTGCAGTTTTATAGCTTATAGGTAAAAATCGTTGATATTAACCGCAATAAATAAACACTAACCGTCACAATGGACTTGCAAAACAAGCAATGATATTGACATTTACGTTTTCCAGCGTCATACAAGTTAGAGATGGTGTTGCCATAATAAACACAAAACCTCGATACATCGATAATAGACATTACTTTAAGTTAATCAAAGCAATCTTGCAAAGATAAAACTAATAATTATTATTAGATTTTGTATTACATTTGTATAAAAAATGAAATGAACGAATAAAATAATAATTATATAATATAGCAATGGTAAATAATTATTTTGATTAATTACCTGTCAACATATTTTGTGTAACGGCAACATTTTGAAAACTAAAATGAGTAAACAATATCTTTATCCTTTTGAGTTGCGAGGGTCTAATGGCGTTACGTCACTATGTATGTAAAATTATATTTAGCCGTATTTAAAATCCGATTCAAAAGTTACATACGTAATCGCAATAGTTGACAAAATATAAGATAATTGAGATGACCAAATCCCATGACAACATCTTTTCAAAATATAGTTCGGATCTCGTCTTCGTGCCATACATATCTTAAATACTTGTTAATTAAATTAAATGTGAACACAAATTGCATTTTAGTTCACATTTGACGTTTATTTGACTATATCGAAAATTAATTCTGAACAGATTTATTTTCGAGAATTGGCCCCTCTGTTATCATAGGCCACTAAGATGACTGATAGTTAATAAAACATAAAATGCATTTGTCCTAATAAAATATGAGCTAATAAATTATATTAGGAGTAAAAACATTAACTAATAGCTTGAATGGTTTATAGGAGGCGTCGACACTCAATAATAGCGAGCGTAACATTGACTGACGACACTAGTGATCACAGTTCATGGTTCATACGGCTCCTTTACAATGGGTAGTTGACATTAAAAAAAGTTTATCAATTATTTATATTCTTGGAAGTACATTAATTAGAAATGAACAGCTAAAAGAACCAATCAATTTACCAATCATAAGCAAATTTTGTGTAGATACGTTCATTCTGTTTGAAATCGACTTGTTTGGTCTGTTTGTCTAAACTAATAGAACAAGCAAACCCAAGACCCCAAGATTGACATCGTAGTTGATAAACTATTACTGATTTTTGCTAGCTGAAAATTCTCAGTACTTAGCTGCACAAAATTTCGAAATGTTGCGATTATTTCTCGGGCTCGTGTGACATTTTTTTGGCTTGAGACCCATAATTGATTAATAAATTGTCACTGAAAATAATTTGAAACATAATCTAAACTCTGTTTAGTTATTTGTGGTCAATTATGTTAAGAATAGTCTCGGTCTATCTATGTCACTAAGCCTTCGTGCTTCATCGCGTGAACAATTTTAGTCATTCGGAATCTTTTATTTGGTTAATACGCAATCATGTTTTAATAAATCTAACGCATTCGAAAATAATTGAGTATAAATGTTCCGATTAATTCGATTTACTTTATTATCCGAATATTTCGATTCGTTTAATAACTAAATGTTTATCACTAGCTCATCCAAAATTATATAAAACGTTTATACCTCCTTAAATTCAGGTGTGATATACCTCTTTTGATCTCATTCGATACATACAGACGTGATGTTATATTACTACTCGTCCCTATTTCTGCTAAACGGAAGTGTCTTTGAAACTATTATCAACTGCCATAGCGTTGGTAACTCACTAGCCAATAGTGCGCTCGTTTATCAAAAGTTGTTAATTTTTCGAGATACCTGCTCTAATTGACGCGGCGTTAGCCCAGTTGGCAATTTATAGCGAGAGAATTGTTCACCTTGCACTATTTACTCGAGCATGGTTTTAGCATATTCACTGGACATGGAAGAGATTCACATGAATTCTAATAATATGCGGGTGCATATTATTAGAATTCATGTGAATCAATTTATGTTAATCAAATTATGTTACCGGACAAACTATAAGTGGGTACTTATAGTTTGTCCGGTAACATAATTTGATTTTCACTTCACAAAAGTGTCAATTACCTATACGTCCCGCCACATGGTAAGTGGTTATGCAATACTAGGCCTATCACACTAGGAGAAAATAAATAAAGATAAGATAAAAAATTGTTGTATTGTATCTACACATATTTCGCTAGCTATATTTTTAGGTTTCACAAAATAGTGAACGAGCCTATTACCATAACAATACTGACATTACTAGATTTTGTGCCGCAACTAAGATAACCCTAGCAGAAAAACAATAAAATATTTTGGAGTCGTACCTAGGACTGTGTAATCAGAAGTATGCGTAAGCGTGAACTTATTCCATACCTACAAGCAGTTATTCATTAAATTCTTTGGGTTGATATGTTTACAGTTCATTTTCTTTAATGTAAAGCTAAGTATCGAAGTGCCATATTGTAACAAGCTCACTATTATTACATATATATAGTATAAAATAGTATTTAGTAATTAATCTAATGTAGAAACGTATTTTCACCTCAAATTAAGATTAAGTACTTAAGGTTTATCGACCTTGCGTGCTCGTCGATTTCAAATGTTGGTAGTTGATAACTGTTAATTTTCAAGTCTAGACTATATACGGGCTACTAATATTAAAGTAGCGATTGAACTAATTTATACAAATTAAGTTCTATATTATTTTCAAGAAAAGTTGCCGCTCTATTTGTCTATTGTTGTATGATATTAATCATCATAAAACCATCTACGCCCTATAAAATTATATGTGTATCACAAAAATATTTAAAGTGTTTAAACCTTTAGAGAACCTACCAATAGTGGTCTGGTTATGTTTAAAACTTCCACGTCCGTGTTACGCAACGTGCAACACGCTAATAAAGATTAGGGTTATCAAAATGTCAAATGTCCGACCTAAATCTCGCACCCCTTTATTGAACCCTTATACTAATCTTTATGGAGATCTAGCCAGACCTCTATTTGTGGTACCTAATTTTGATCAAATAGGTCATCCAAGCTTATCTTAGAAGTTTGATTAGTAAACATTTGATTGACAGAAACAATGTGTAGGTATAAATTAAATAATATTAAAAATGTAAAATGTCAGGGCTCAACCTTCTCTAGTTACTAGAAGAGAAATTAGGAAGTAGAAAAAGAGGTCATCCGTAATCATTTTATAGTATTAATGTTGGCTCGTGCCACCTGAATGGGCAGCTTAAGCCCATAAAAGCTTTTTCGTCAACCAACTTATTGATTAGAAAGGATATTTTAGCATGTAGCCTGCGATTTATAACAATATAAAGATCTCCACGTAATCTTCCTAAAGCCCGAAATTCAAGCGTTAAAAAATACCTGTGATCTACAAAGTATATTATAATTATACGCTGTTCATTGCCAATAAATATTATATAGGTACAAATAAACCATTCAATGTAAGAACATTAATTATCTACAATAATTCCCAATTAAAGTCGTATATTTCAATAACTAACCACGTTAATACAACGGTTTTGATTAGTAATTTAAATAGGTCACCCATATGCAGCCAAAGCTTGATTAGTGAAAAGAAAATGGAAAACAGAATGAATGAAAATTGTTTTCTTTCTTTTATAAAGCAGTGTTCTGTTTTTAACTGGGGCTTATCCTGTGATACTATTTTCAAATCAATAACATGTTGTGTAACAGTGTTAAAGAATTATGGCTGTCTTTAAATATGATTAGTGCTGTAGGTGACCATAACTCTATGATTAAAGTGTAATTTCTTGGAATGCTAGACATAATTGAAAATCTATTGTGTCTGGCTGCCGGTGTGCCGCTGCGACAGAATAGGTAAAGAAATTGTTTTACCAAACGTACCAAATTTATTTCGCATATATAAATATTATATACTTGTAGAAACCACATACATAGTGATCAAAACGTTGCATTTGGTGAGATTACATATAAAAATATGCGAAGTGAAATAATATTTAATCGAAATTGTTAAGCTTGTTACCGCGTGTTCCTAGTTAAACGGGAAACAGTTTCGCTTCCAATATAATAGGCTGCTAACGCTGTTAATACAACTAGTTACAGTCGATTAACATCTGGGGCATAGCACCGTACTACAACTTTATACAACAAACACATCTACGATCTATATAAGTATAGCACCCGTAGGTGTAGCACTTGTGAATAATTAAGGCCGAAAATGGCATGATAGATCCAATGATTGTATGATTTAGCATACATAGGGGCGTATTATACATACTTAAGCAGCTATGTTTCACTATATTAGTGCTGATTAGGTTAAAGAACTTTGTTATATATGTATAAATGATGAGAAATTCATATACATATAAGTTATAGCGTTTCATGACACGATGCCGTTAGGCGTCGCAAGCTGAGTAGTTACACGTGCAAGTTGCGCGCGGCTACATGCGCAAGTTTCTACATTACCGGACTTAGTCTTTAGAATTAGTCTTTTTGACTCGGTTTTACAATGTTTTATCCTCCTGTTTCAGTATACGGTAGCCCAACAGATGAAGCATTCGGTTTGTATACAGTCGGTCGCGGGTTCGAATCTCACTCAATGCACATGCCATCACTCTCTTCACAAGAATTCTAGCTTAGCTGGAAGAGTTAACATGAATACTAGTAATTTGTAACCCAAATTGTTACAAATCTTTGAATAAAAACAGGTAAACCTGTATATCGTGCGCCTGATCTCTATATGTTTTTTTATATTACCGTTCTATCGTACTAAGAGAAAAAAATGTATTTGTGCACTTTAATATCTCCTAAGCATATGGCTAACCCCATTAAAACCAACCGCTGTTACCCGAACTCAGTGTGAATGACATTATTACTAACTAAGCTTCATTGGTATACTGAACATGTTTGCAATATTATTAACATAGGGCGTTTAAAACAAAATCCATACTAATATTATAAAAGCGAATGTGTGTTTATTAAGCATTCAGACCTTATTTACTGGACTGATCATCATTAAATTTCGCATAAACGTCGTCAGAGGTAAAGACATATAGTACCTACCTTTTATTTAAAAAAAAAGGAATACTTAATAAAAGCATATTTTCCTGAATGTCTGACAAAGCAGATGTCAAAACAAGAATATATGTACAAGCAAACAAAATTACCCAAGTATGTCATGCATGTTGTTAATAAAAGTTTGATATAAGTAAAGCTCAGGTGTATTCAGTACTCTGCCTCCTTCCTTTTACGTTTTCTCATTCCTACTTATGAAAATGACAGAGTACTCTAATTGTAGTGACACAAAGACATATATATGGTTTGCTAATAGATGTATCAAATTAGTCGCAAGTAAGCGACGAAAGTGACGTGTCACGCTCGTCGCATTTTACTTAATTGTACGCATTGCAATTGTCATAGACAGACGTTTGCGTGAGTAAAATTCGAACTGCTTAACCATGTTATGAAGACTCTTTATCATTATTTTTTATTATTTTAGACCTGAAAATAATATATCTACTTAATCACTAGTATTTCTTTTCCTAGATTTATTAAGACACATATGTACATATGCTCACGCGTGCATAACTTGAAGTGGAACGAAGAGGTATAACATAGCTACATTACGCCAGCTATGTGTTTAGTTTCTACGTGATCACGCTTATTGTTGCTAATTGACAGATAATATCTTAATAGAAATACCCAATAACACTTCGCCTGACCGAGGAAACGATCCTGAGATCTCCGGTTCGCACCTAAACCAATCAACGAGACAGCTTGAGAAGATACAAGATTTTGACATAAGAACTTATTGGTACAGGTATATAGAAACTAAAGACTCACAAATTCTAAGAAAGGCCAAAAACAAAAAACGTTTATTTTCTTTTGTTTTACCCTAAGACAGACATGCACTTAATTGTTTAAGCATACTAGCTGTTCAATTCAAGAATTTTTTTTTAATAATAAAGATATTATTAGTAAAAAAATAGCTACATGATTTAGTTAACTAAATCATTATTAAACCCAATAGCAATTGACAACTCGATCAGCATAACTTATTACTGCTATCAGTAAAACGGTCTTGTTTAGCCTTAGGCGGTTATGACGATAATCCTTATTACAATTTATTAATATGTTTCCCTACTCAATGAACAGGGCTTTTGCCCCGTCAAATGCCATAAAATCATAGTCATTATATGCGAGAGAACGAGACAGCGCGTTACAAAGTGTATAACTTTGTCTTATTCTGGTGGTAACGCTTCAGAATGGAGACCCATGCTTTTATAAAGGCAAGCCATGATATCATATTAAAAAACCTGCACAACTTTATCTGGTAATTCCTAATAAATTGTTTGTAAAAGTTGTCATGCCGAGTATTATTAATAAAAAAACTGGTGGTACACGAATATGATAAGATTATACGCGCACTGAAGTGTAGATTAACAGATTAGCTGAAAGTTAGGCATCGGTAGTACGTTAGGCGTACTATTAATAACATAAAACATATTGAGTACATCGTACTAATACCCACTATGTGGACATGAGGCGTGATTTAATTAAATTAAATGCCGCAGTGGTCAGTTCCAATTGAGAGTACGTAATCCACTGCGTGATCTACTGACTAATGGATATGCTAAATCGTACGGAATTAATGAGTATCTCTTGATTTAATACCTATTAGAATACTTTGGTACTACTAATTTAGACTTTTTAACGATAGAAAGAAAATGTTAATGTTTATAATCAGCTCATTGTCAAATGTGTATTAGTATAAAATCTTAATTCAGCTGAGAATCTCTTCAGAAGAAATCCATTTGAGACTGGCATAGTCTTACGGTGTTACAATATCGTAAACAAGATAAAAAAATTAAAAGACGAATGTACTGGTGTGATGGCCAGTTAACACGCCCTATCTGAGTCTAAGCTAAAACTCATCTTTCTCAGACTTCTTATCTTAAGACTGCCAAAAATTTACTAAGATTATGTAAGTACGTTTTCTTAAATCGAACAAGATAAAATCTACGGTTAACCTGAAAAAAATTATTCACTTAATAATTTTCCGTAGTCAATTTTATGCTTTTTCTTTCAGCGTGGTAATGGGGAATACTTGAAATCAGCGAGAAAATTCGTTGGCGAAGGTTGCAGAATGAATATCAATTCCCCGAGGGCGCGCGGGCGCGCTCCGTAAAGTGAATCGTAAGCCATGAACCTTGATACGAAGGAGTTTCAAGGTACCTATAAACTTACAGAACGGGGTCTATTAAACAAAATGACACATTATACGTGTTTAAAAGCTATACTTCTAAAGGTAAGTGTAGTGTTGTAAGTATAGTACAGTGTTGTTGATGCTAAAATTTGTACGCTTATAATAAAAAGCTTGTCTACATGTTGAGTGTTATGAGAGCTCGGTGAACATAAAGCTTATAATGTTAACCAAACATTGTTATCGTTAAAAATGTTTATTATGAAACATATTTAGAATGCCGTTTTGTCTAGCTGTTAAAGCCGTAAAGTAAACATTTTAATTACCGTTGCATCCTGGACATGACAAAAACATTACCATATACAACATTATGCAGAATATTGTGTATACAATAATTATCTAGTTATTTAGGATGGTCATGCATAATGCTCTAGTGTGTAGATGGGGAATAATGATTATAACGGTGGCTGTCTCCACATTACTTATGCTAACTTGCGTTGCGTTAACTACTTGATTCAAACATAGAATAATATTGTATGTACATACATATAATCAGTTTATATACATTCAAAATAGCTGACTTGACTACGGCGTCTGAAAACTTGGGATCTACAAGCTATCATGAAAAAGCAATTTTGTGGCAACACTGTGACATTTCTATAAAATGGAACCATGCATGTATGAGGTAGTCCAGATTTAGTGACAAGCCCACTGTGTGACGTCACGATTTACACGCCACAGCGCGCCGGGAGCCCTCGTTTTATTTTATTGCTGACTAAGGAACATACCTTAGTGATTGCACACCTACAATATCTACGCACGTATCACTACATATTAACAGTTTTACGAGTGCCCATATATTGTTATGACTTTCTATTGTTTACGCGCAGTTATGGTTATAATTGTGTGAAAAGCATAGGTAACGGAGAAGCGACTGTTCACAAAAGGTTGAATAAGTGATAATTTTGTACCCTCTTAAAGAAACACACAAAGGATTGTGTGATTTGGTATAGTTAAAGTTTATGTGGATAAGGAGAAAGCTAATATATAGAAATATTATACCTTATTAAATTGGTTACGGTCGAATTTTGTTCACTGAGCGACGACTAGTTTACATAATTAGTTAAGATTAGTATGTATGTGTGCCATTTATATTTTCGAATACCTAATATGGAATCTTATTAATTTCATATTTATGGATTATAAAGTACATAATATTACTGTAGAGGTTTGGAAGTATTTTAAGCAATATTATTTATGCTACACTATGTAAAAAGTACATAGAGCGCGGGCAATAGATACACTTATGTCTATTATAAAGAGAAAAGATTTGACATTTTGTTTGTTTGTTTGTAATATTAAATAATTCGGGTATACTGGATGTTTCTTAGTATAGTGAAAACCTCTCAGGAGGTGATTATACTTGTTATTATGAAACTTTTGTACTGGCACATTGCCGAAATCGCGAAAAACCAGCTGTTCCATACATAATTGGACTTTCACCTCGACATAATGTATGGAACAGCAGATTCCTTTTTCGTGATTTCGGCAATGTCTCAGAAGCAAAGATGTTCATAATAACAAGTATAATCACCCCCTGAGAGATTTCCACTATACTAAGAAACATTCAGTATATCTTACACGCGGGAAGCTTTGTTTTGCTGTGTCATCAATATATTTTGTCACTAAAACTATTCAGCATATAATGCTCAAATTTTATAAAATTTGAAGACCACTTAGTTTATTCAGCACATCACATCTTATCGTGGTCAGTAAAATCATGTATGTGCATATCTTTATATGTAATCCCTGCTTGTAAGCCGAAACAGGCCAGGTGGTTTGACAAAACAATATGAAATTTCATTAGTTTGGAATCTATTATGGTTGTAACAAAATAGTTACAATTATCAACCTGCTACAAATGGAAAAGTAATCAGAAGCATCAGATTTATTCTCATGTTTGTAATCCGCAAAAGTAGTTTAAGTTTGATGAGTGAACTGGATTGTGAGTTAGAGAATTATGTACCATTGTTGTCTGTACATTGTACTAAGCCTAGTTTTAGTAGTTTAAGGTCAAATATCAAAATTTTTATACCCGTTACACGCCTCAGTTATTCATCGAGATTGTATATCGTGCCATGCTTTCGGGATATTTATGAAAAATTATTTCAGCGTTGTTTCTAAATATTTCAACTTGGCCTCGTATTTCACTTTGTTTTCGTAACTCCAATATTCGAAATTGCAAACAAAGGTAAGTAACGGGTGGTCAGAATTGAATTGGTTAAAATTCTCGTCGGGTATAGACGGCTGAATGAATTCGGTATAATTATAATGTACTAATGAGTACCCATTCACGCGGTTGCGTAACGCTCATTGATTTTGATATTATAATAAAGAGCCACAATAGAACTGGGAACAGATAGAAAGGGAAATAAAAACATCTTTCTCATCCACGAGCTCAGCGAACTGCAACTAATTATCTAAAGAGTTTTTTACTCCACAGTAGCAACATCTCTTTTATAGCCACCAGTTACTTTTATTTTAGCTTAAAATTCAATTCCTAATTCTACAAGACTTTAGTATAGGAATTTATAGGACAAGGTGCCTAGTAGGCATTACATTTATTTCCGTTTTCCTTGATCGTAATGAGAGAAAAAGAAAATGTAACATCTGTGATGTTCTCGCGCAACTTATGGGCGTAAAGAAACGACGACTGCAGTGATCAAAGACGAATAGCACAGCACGCCATCTTACAAAGCCATCTTAAGTCTAGGGTATTTTGTTGGACCCCGTTTTCAAAGGTGTATCGACATTGATACTTGGCTTTAGTATAATTAAACGGTGGAGTCATTGTGGTTTCATGATCTGTTCGATGGTGAAATGGTATTGCCATATCTCGAATGTATTGGTTCTTTTTGTCTTTAAAAACTAAACGAAAAGCTGTTCTAAAATACAATTCTAATTACCTATTGAGTGGCAGAGGCACACCGGCGCGCGGCGGCCAGACATAATAGGTTGGTTTTAGGTCAATTATTTATATCTGGCATTCATACAATAGACACATTAAAAATCAGATAACTCAAAGACTCAAAAAATTAATTATCTAATATATATTTAAGTATATATCTCTTAAACAAGCTGATAGAGTACACTTTAAAGAATATTGCCGTGGCTAACATTATGTTAATCTAACTTAAACTGTAACAAAGTAACGCATTGCTTTGTTATTCTTCTGTAATAAATCCCTAATGAATAATTGCTACACCAGCTAACTGGTTTAACAACTATTTATTAGTAAGCAGCTGCTAGGTTAAAGTGTTCAATTTGATCGCATCCTATACTTAAGAGGCTGTTCTTTTCCAGTAATTGGTTTGGCAGAGTTAGACTGTGTGAATGTGTACTGCTTCTGAAATATAGGTACCTAATGAGGTACCTATATTTCAGAAGCAGTACACATTTTAAAGTAACAACGCCAGAAGAAATATTCACAAGCTTTGAAAAATAAATGGTGCAAATTTAAATCGGTTTAACTCTCACGGCGTATAAATGTTGGATATTTTTAAGCATGTCATGAGCGTTAGAATTGTCTTTTTTTTATATGCATCTATTACATATAGTGTTTACCAAAACCCGTGTAATAGAACACACTAATAATAACAGTCTAAATATCGAGATAAATCCTTTGAATATTAACGGGCTACGCACATATTAACTAGGATGGAAGCTGAACCGTTGTTCCTTTGAAATATAAACACATTGTATTTTAAAGAAACTTTTGTAAAGATGATCGGTTATACTTAGAACGTAAATATTGCTCAATATATTATTCAAATTCGCCTACTTATTCCGATTCAGTGACGGGACGGAGTCCGAATAAAAATTTGGGTAATATGATTTTGAAGAATGGTTCAGACATATTGCGTAATATTGTGTAATAAATATAAAATATCATATATTACATTGTGTTACACAACGAGTATTGTACCTATGTTCGAATTGTGATATTGTTTTGTAATATATATCAGAATATCAGATACATGGTGTTTTGTCCTAGCGGTGAGTGGAGTTGCCAGACACCTTGAGAAAACAGTTAATTGTTAATATATCTATTAGCTAGTGCATTATTTGTTTTGTGGGCTGATAGCACGACTATTTCGAAGCGTTGGTAAGGTGCGAGTGATACCCCTGGTATGACACCTGACCTTAAACTACTGTAACCAAGTGGTTACACAAGTGTCACAATCAAATAGCCCGTAAGCTTGTGTACCACATTAAAATAAATTTCGATCAATATATAATGTACACACGGCTACACATCAAGTTAGATATCCTATATACGCATAACTACGCTACATACAAAATAGAGAATTGTCGGCAAGGGACAGCGCATAGTGGTGTCGATGTAATGGTAAGGATATAGCGTAACAAAAATATAACGCACTCTCTTGCGCGATTCGCAGCGTTCAACTCCTAATAGTTCAAAGTCCAAACAGTCTACGTTGGTGTGTCGCTGTGTGTACTAGGTTTTTTTATGAATAAGAAATCTAGTATATTATATCTCTTATTAACCAACTCTACCGACAAGAGCAAAATTCCATATGTTATAATAATTTTATTTATTATTAATTGAGATAATTCTTTTTTATTGGTTATTTACTGTTTACATAACAATAAATAAAAATTGTAATTGTAATTATAAAAAATAAAAAAAAAAAAAAAAAAAAATCTTTAATTCAACAACTAAAATATACATTACAGTATCCCTTTTAGAAATTCCCATTTAAGCAACAAGTTTGCTTGTGATTGGGTAATTTCGCTCTTCCGCTGTTTCATTTTAGTTGAGTGAAAATGTGAAAATACAATATTAGAAAGTAAATTAAAATAAATCAAAATAAAATTAAAATAAAGCGCAGATTGTTTAGTTAGTGCAAATGTGTGTGTGTGTTTATGTGTATGTGTGTGTGTATGTGTATACGTGTATATATGTGTGTATATGTGTTCGTGCGTGTATTTGAGTATGAATGAGTGTATAACGTGTCAGGAAATGTTATTGTTTAATTTGTTTAATGTAACATAATATATAATGTTGTAGTATAAGTACATACCTACATAGATTTAGTCGGGTATTGTTTGTACTAGTTTTTCGATTTCGTCGTAGGTTTTTGTCTTGAGCCATTCAGTCAAGGTGCCTTTGCAGTCACGAAATGTGAGAGGATAAATGTTGAGAAGTTGGTTGATCAAATTATATAAGTGCGCCGATTGGCTTTCATATTGTCGTTTTGCAAACGTTGACTTCACATGGACAACAGGAGCAACTTTATGCTTCCTTCTACCTTTTATTTTATTGGGGTCGTAAGTTAAGGCACGGTGTCTTCTTAAGACTATTTGAAGTACGTATAGCTTCCTAACCGTGAGAACTTCAGCCAGTCTGTAAAGACTTTCGGTCGAGTATCTGTAGGGCTTGAAAAACATGACCTTTAGTAGCGACCTTTGTGCTCTCTCTAAGTTTATAAAATTATGTTTAGCTGCTCCTCCCCAGATTGGCAAACAGTATGTTATTACTGATTGCGCTAAAGAGGTGTAAATTTGTGACAGCAGGCTTTTAGAGATTATATGACGCAGATTTTTAAAAGTCCATATTAACTTCCGTACTCTTTTCATTATTAGCTCAGTGTGTATTTGCCAAGACAGACGCTGATCAATGATTATACCCAAATATTTGGTGTATTGTACTTTTGTGATTGCCGGACACGAGCAAGATGCGTTTAAAGAATGTTGACAACTGTGAATTCTAATCCCAAAATCTGATGGTGGCTGGGAATTGTTGTATTTCGAGAAACAGACAAAGTTAGTCTTAGAAATGTTCAGAGTCAGCAGGTTATGATTGAGCCAGGCTGCAATCTTAGTCAAGCCATCCTCTGCAGATTGCCGGACGTTGTTCCAAGTTGTACCGCTGAACACTATTGCAGTATCATCTGCGTAAGAGTATATACGAGCTCCATTGATTCTCATATTGCATAGACTGTTAATGTAGACTAGGAACAACGTCGGGCCGAGCACGCTACCTTGACCCACTCCGTAGGTTACAGTTGCCATAGAACTAATGTAGTCGCCGACTTTAACCTGTTGTCTGCGCCCGGTCAGGTAGTCTTTGAGTAGAGCAAGTGGGGAACCTCTAATACCACAACTCTCTAATCTGTTAAGAAGAATGGGGACAGAAACGGTGTCGAATGCCTTTTTTATATCAAGGAAGACCGTGAGGCACCTGCCTCCACCGTCCACAGTATTGGTGACAGCGGAAGCAAGCGACATCACGGCATCTTCGGTCGATTTTCCTTGCCTGAACCCAAATTGTGTAGATGATAGTAAATCGTTTGTATTAAGGTAAGCTATAAGACGACTATTTATTAATCTCTCAATAATCTTAGATATAGAAGGTAAGACTGAGATAGGCCTGTAGTTGGAGGGATCGTCTCTATCCCCACTCTTATATATAGGCGTTATTAGAGCAGTTTTTAGAGCAGTAGGAAAAATAGACTCTCTGAAGCATTGGTTGGCTAGGTGAGTTATTATTGGGACGAGAAGACTATGTGCTGCTTTAAGGAGTTGAGTAGGAATTTTATCCCATCCCGGTGAACTCTCACTTTTTAAATTCATAATAATATTGTAAACCTCGGTATTATCTGTTTCCAAAAGCACAAATGACGATAACGGCGTATGACTATTCTGAGCTATTGTATGACTATTTAGGTAATTATTCATTAAGTTGGAGTTTTGTATAATCTCGTTAGCCAGTACGCTACCTATATTAGCAAAATATTTATTCACAGTGTCTGCAGAGTCCTGTGCTGTGGTGTGTAAGTCTAATAATTCCGTGTTAGGTATTTTGATAGGTTTTCGATTCGTTATTGTATTTATAGATTCCCATAGTTTTTTAGGATTTTTCTGGACTTTACTTAACTGATCTCTGTCGTATAAACGTTTTTGCTTTTTAATAATTGTATTACAATAGTTTCGATATCTTTTATATGTGATTATTAACACGTTATTGTAAGGGTCCTGCTTAAGTCTTTTTTGCATATCGTTTCTATTACGAATACAACGAAGTAGGCCTAACGACATCCAAGGCTTTATAATTCTGCATTTCTGCGTAATTAACCGCTTTACTGTATTGGATTCAAGGCATCTTTGTAGAATACTTATAAAACTGTAAGCTATTGTATTAGGGTCGTGTATTGTTAGCAATTTTTCGAGTTTACTTTGTTTTAGGCAATCTATTGCGTTTTCTATATCAATTGTGGTTTTTGTTTTGGCGGGTTTAGTATTAAAATTCTGTTTGGATAAATTTAGGAAAATCATGAAGTGATCTGTTAACGTAGTATTTAAAATACCTATTGTTGCGCGCTTATGTGAATTAAGTTTAATCATAAAGTGATCGAGGCAGTTTTTGTCTCTAGTCGGTAACGTATGACCTGCAAGTAGACCATGCATAGCAAGCATATTTAAATAATTTAATCGGTTGGAACGGTCATAAGAATTTTCGTTAGTATTATTTATTAAATTTATATTTAAGTCACCGGTAATTACAATGTTTTTACTTGATGCAATAGTGGCTAAGTAGCAATTCAGAGAATCAATGAATTCGTCAGCTTTAGCTATTGATGGCGATCGATAGATAGCTAGAACTATGAGATCGGTATACACGTTAATTTGCAGACAGGAAGCGTGTGTTAACCTCACTTCCTTTATTTTAGTTTTGTGAGAGGTTTTAACGTATACGACTACTCCGTCTGCGGTATTTGAGTGATTAGACGTTTGATATGATAAGTAGTTATTTAATTGCGGTATATTTTTGTTGGAGTTAAGTCTGCATTCAGTAAGAGTGATTAGGTCAATTTCAGTTTTTAGACTTAATAAGTTTAGTAGAAGATCGTTGTAATTGGAGTATATACTTCTTATATTTTGAGATATTATAGTGAAGTCAGTAGGTTTTATTTTAATTAGATTAGTTAAATTATCAGGTTCACATTTAAAAACTTCCGCAATTTTTGTATTGTCAATATTGATTAATGTTTGTAAAGTGCTATCCATAATCGTATTTGTTGTATGTGTACATATATGTAACTATAAATTCTCTGTGGTGTGTGGAGTGATAAGTGTGAGCATGCAAAGTTTGAATGTAAGTGAGATGAGTGTGTAAATATGTTATTCGAGATATATTATTTGTAAATGTAATGGGTGATGTGTGACTAAGTAACTGGTGTGTGTGTGCGCAAATATTTCTAAACATGCAATAATATGGTAAATTACTTATGATTTTTGTTAACAAAGAGTTAATATACAGCGTAAAATTTGAGAGTAAAGTTGAGACAATATCTAGTCATGGTGACTGCATTAGGTTATTTACTTGTGATTCACTATTTATACTTATCGTTGGCGAATTTTCATCCTTTTTGATGTAGATTTTTCCGTACGCAGTCCAGCAGAATTTGTACGCTCTGGATTTTGCCAGGTCGCGAGCTAAGAAGTGAAGTCTGGCTGCTTTCGTAGTCAATTGCTCCGAGACGTAGACGGGATTGTATTCGTCAGTTGTAAAACCTAGGTCCTTAGCACAAATCTTCTGCTTATTACCTCTATTATATTCTTTTGTTTTCTTTAAAAGTTTTGTTTTAAGTAGTGTTGAGCCCATTTCAATGACAATTCCGCTGTTTCTAGTCTTGCCTCTCTTAGAACGTACGCGATAAATATCTTTTATTTCATTCGAGTCGATGCCACAGTTGACTCTTTCTGATAGGCATACAACCATTTTAATTAAGTCTTCTTTCGTCTCTTTTTTGATGTCGGGTACATTTTTAATTTCGAAACTGGACTTCCGTTTGTTTCGTTCAAGGTCTTCGATTTTATCCTCTAAAATAGAAACATAATCAGCGTCTTTTCTTGCCTGGATTTCTAGCTGTTCTATTTTCTTTCTGAGATCATCATTTTGTGCTGAAAGAGCGGCCATTGCATTTTCAATATTTGCATTCGTATTCTTGATTTCCACGAGAGTAGGGTGGATTTTTTTTATTTCATCGCTTTGAGACGACATCATGGAGGCTATCATATTTTTCATTTCTTCCTTGAACAATTGAAGTTCGGTCATATCGTAATCAGGCTCTCTTGGTCTTTTAGAACGCTGGAACACATAAGTGGGTGGCGTGCGTTGTTCCATCTGTTCCGATATATTTGATTCGGACAGCGATTTATCTTTTAATTCTTGCATTATAAGTACCTCGTAGTAATGATATACGACTCAATACGGTTATTATGCACATCTACATCAAGGCACGCGCGGACAGCATCATCACTATTTTTGGGCCACACACTAAAAATTATATTTGTTTTAATAGTAATTATAATGTATAATTCATTATTCATTTATAAATTTTGGAGCCTAGCACTTTTTTAAATGTTAACCTTTAAGTAGTGCATGTGATGTTACCCAATAAATGATTGTTACACTTGTAAATGTACCTACTCCATGAATAATTATGTAATGTGCTGTGTAAACAATTGTTGGATAATCTAAATAAATAAATGTAACATAATTCGAAAATGTGCTGTTAATTTGCACTTATTATTTTTGATTATTTTTATTTATTATTCTTGGCAAAATGACAAAAACAAATGTCTTATACCAGAAGGCTCTATGGCCTTTTGCTGTATTCCTTAAAACATAATTATAATATATGATGTTCTCACAGTATCATGATTTTACAAAACACACAACAATTAATTTATCATACGCACAAAATGTATAAAAGGTACAAAAAATGTAAAGATGTGTGCAGAATACAATTCAACGTTAATGGCAAAAACCTGTTAAACTCGACAAATGGCCATAATTACAGTAAATATGATTGTCTAATTATAACAACTGCGTAGGAAAAAATCTAGCTCACTTACAGTAACGCAATTCATTTTCAAGTACTTGTTTACTATGCTCTGACGTTGGACGTTGACCAATAGCTACATATGTCCGAGATAATCAGGCTCATTTTATAATGGCGGCGTAACACGCGAACAAAATAATTGCATTTATGACATGTCATGACGTCACAATAGGAGGAAAAAGAATGGAGTATTACCAGCTTAGATTACAAGCGAAGAAGTTTTTTAACATGAAGTTGGTTGCCAATTAATAGCTCTTAGGTAAAGTATTTTATGGCACTTAAAGTTGTTTTAGCTTCGTTTTATTGGGCACGTAATTGCCTAAAAGATTATCCCTTGCAAATAATTTGTTTTTCTAGTCTATTTATGACTTTTATTTTTGGTTTACTGTCGTTTTCTTGCGCGCTCTCCGGAATTTATTGTTCTTTAGCTTCATATGTTAGAACAATATAATTTTTTTTGTAAAGAATTGAACCTAGCTAGTTTTATTGAAAGGATCGAAAAACGTAATAAATATTTAGTTGTTCTATTTTGGTCAAGCTTTAGCATTAGCATTGTAAAAACATCATGAGCGAGCCCGCGTTTGTTAAATCCCCGTAATATGTTACAAAGAGTTGTATTAACCTTCATTTGTTCAGCGTAGTAGATTTAGAGTCCTAACTTTTTATTCGACGAGGAGACCCGTACCCAGCAACAGGAGCATACATTAAGAGCCGAACATTTCTCCTATTCCTGTTTTTAGCAGTTAACTGCAGGGATCGCACAGTGGAATAAGTTATACCCAGTGCTGGTGCGTTGGCTATGGTGGCTTCCCCACAGAGAACAAACATTTATGTGATCTTTAAATAATTGTTCAATGTCTGTGTCTTCTTTGTTTCCGTTGTTTCAATGTTAGTAAGGTGTTAAGGTTCCCTGTGTCACAAGGGCGTGAGAGATTATACCTAGTACAGGAGTTGTTATCAATCAATCGCGTTGGTTAGTACCTATTAGTTCAAAAAGCCGGGTAATAATAGGGTATTATACCTTAAAATATATACCAAGCCGATTAAGATCGATTTTCTAATACGGTATTATAATTGGTTAAATAATATATTGCTTCACAATATTAACTTTTCTATCCTAACTAATATTACAGTTTGTGAATTTGTTTGTTCTTTACACTTCCACGCCTTGACTCTTTGACTGATCATCATGAATTTGACCTGGGCTATGTTGTAACGACCATTAATAAGTGATGCGTTAGAAAAATTTACTTTGATAACATTTAATTACGGGATTTTTTTATTTTATTATGGCCGTCAAAATAAGTTAACCTAAAAACAAAAATATTAGCTTTTACGTAATTTTGAATGCAACTAATTCGTTCAGTTTTAAACTATGGTATGTGTTTGACGTAACAATTTAAACGCTAGTAATAATATTTTTAAAACTATAAAAGGGGTCTAAAAAGGATGAATTTAAAATTTATATAGCCCATGTCACCCGAGCCATTATTACGAATCTATTGACACCTCATTCATTAAAATCGGTTCAGTAGTTTACGCGCTACGATGGAACATACAACCATATGTATGTTTGTATGTTCCACCTTAGCGCCTAAACTACTGAACCGATTATTTAACCATTTATAATACCGTATTAGAAAATCGATCTTAATCGGCTTGATATATATTTGAAGGTATAAATACCTTATTATTGGCAAACTTTTCGAACTAATAGGTACTAACCAACGCGACTGATTAATAACAACGCCCGTACTAAGTATAATCCGAACTTATTTTATCGCCAAAAGAAAAGTTTAAAATTTTTTTTAAAAATAAAAAGGCACCCAGGCTGCCAAAATCACACTTCCTTTTGGCTTCGCCGTAGTCGGGTAAAAAAGTATTCACATTTTTTTAAAATATCTAATGTTTTATAATATGATTTCTTATTTTTGTTGTATAACATAATAATCTATTTTTCCAATACCAAGATAAAATAATCTTAATTTCTCACTTCAGAAAGTAATTGAAAAGGGTTAAATACACGCACGTGATACGTAAAACAAAACGGATGATTGATGAAACAAAAATTTGGAATCATTATCATAATCAATGACAGCTTTCACTTCGATTTTGTATACAGGGTGTCCGGTAATTAATGGATAACCTTGAAATGTGTTATAGTAGAACTAAAGGCCGTTCAAAAAAAATTTTAACGAAAATAATAAAAAATTAAATAAAACAAAATATATTAAAAAGTGCAAGCTTAGCATAGCATACTTTTGACTGTCTATCTATTAGCATAATTAGTGTTCAATAATAAAACAACAAAAAACCTATGGATTTCATTCATTTATGGTCGTAGTATACAAGAAAGTTATACATGGTAATTAAAAAAAACACATATCTCAGGTAGTAGTTAGGATAGATTTTTTTCATATTTTTCTGAACGGCCATCAGTTCCACTATAAGACATTTCCAGGTTATCCATTAATTACCGGACATCCTGTATGTACCAAGATTTAGTTATTAATAGAATATTTTATAATCTATTATATAAAATTATTTATCATCTGTATTGAAAGTGATTATTTGTTAGTATTATTTAAATAACATATCATAATAGTTATCACACGAGTTATATTGCGTTGTAGTTGTCTAGGCACATAACGAAATTGAATTAAAAAACTACAATAGCTGAGTACCACTATCATTTTTGCTGTTTTAATGACTTTTATGTACCTAGTAGTACTTAGGTTATAATAACACATATCAAATCGTAACGTCAGAAAATTGAAAATAGGAAATAATAAATCCAATAGTTCTATGTTTTTCCGCCTTCTAAAATATATTTTAATTTTATGTGAGATGGTTGTAAGTAGAAGAACCAATTAAGCCATAAGTTACATATGTACGCGATATTTTATTCTCAGGTCAGAGGATGTATTTTTTTTTTTCTTTTTTATACTACTAAAGTGGCAAACAAGCTTACGGCCCACCTGATGGTAAATGGTTACCGTAGCCTATCGACGCCTGCAATACCAGAGGCACACTTGCGCGTTGCCGACCTTGTAAAAACCTTTTAACGCCCTTTTTGAAGAACCTCATACTGTAGTCTTGTGGGAAAACCTGGGCAGGGAGTTCATTCCACAACCTGAGCGTCCGCGGGAGAAAATTCCTTTGGAACCGTTTAGTGCGGCACCAATTAGCTTGTAAGGTGTGAGAATGACATCCCTGCCGATGGCGAGCGGTGCGATGATAAAAAGTAGCTGAGGGCATCATCTCAAACAACTCGTCAGAACACAATCCATTATATAAGCGGTAGAACACACAAAGGGAGGCAAAGTCTCGTCTGAGACTTAGTGGCTCAATACCGTCTGTGAGTTTGGGCTCATCGACAATTCTCAATGCTCGTCTCTGTACAGCGTCAAAAGGATCAAGCTGGTATTTTGGTGCTCCTGCCCAGAGATGACTGCAGTACTCCATGTGAGGCCGGACTTGCGACTTATATAGAAGCAGTCTTTGCCCAGCAGCATGTATGGATTGTGACCGATGTTCTTTCGCATACACGTTGTCGGGGGCACAGAAAAACTACTGTACCCGAGTGATAGTCTAGGACAGTCTTTATAATAATTCTATGATATATAAATAACTAAATGGATGATTCGTGACGTAAGTGATTCGTGGTATTAGTTATTTCCCGTTTCTGAGTTTATTCAAATATACCCATGACGTCGATTTGTTTATAATATATATAAAAATGTATTTATAACAATAAAACATGCAAGCAAGCATTTTCCCATACTGTTTATTTTTTTTCGTCTGGCTTGGTAAGTACACAATATTTCATGATTTTAAAAATTTTTGGATAAGAAACTCATACTAAATAGGTCATCTAGTATTTTTTGGATTAATAATGCGTCGCGAAATATTATTATCTAGCATAAAATCAGTGTGTTACATTCCAGAGTTAGTAGTAGAGTAGAGTCGGTTAGAATAAATGTTTTTAATACGTACACGACACTTTTTATTAAAATTAACCTAATATAATAAAAATCTTTGTAGGTATATATTTTGCATCCTACATTGTTATCAATCTAATAGCCCAACCATAGAAACCTGGTGTTAGGCTGTTTTTAAGACATTTTCCACTGACATTGCCTTTCATTAAATAGATCAAATTTTATGGTTTTCTCAGTTTCAAGGTAAGGTAGACTTGGTATACACTTGGTAAGGCGTTTCTTTTACAATTGAGTATTTTAGTTTCAAAACCCTCTAAAATACTTTTCATCAAATAATGGTAAATCTCAAAAAACCATTTAAAGACATAATATAAATGGACTCTTTTAGCGGTGTTAGCAACAAACTGCTATTTTTGTGAGCTGATTTAATAGAATTTTAGTGGGTTTTGTTAAAAACTATAAGTGTTATGCGATAGAAGCAACGAAGGAGTCAATCGGAACATTATTTTTGTTCTGATATCGTTTTGGCGGGTTTTGAAACTATACTCCTCAATTATGAATGATAAGCAGATCCGTAACAATATACCTGTAGGCTAGACCCGAATGAAGTGTTTTTAAATGCAAATTGTTATTTAGCTGTCTGTTATAATTAGTTAGTAGTTGCGTCGTTGACACGTTATACTAGTGCTGTGAAATAGCACCTTGTGACGAAGCGCTAAATTATTACTAAGTAACAGGTGTAAATTAGCGTCACATATTATACCCCTAATAAGGCAATGAGAGGTAGAAACAACACAAGACTGCTAATTAAAACTGTTGAAATAAAATGTAGTGATAATATAGCTAATGAGAAGTTTATTTCTCTTCACTCTTCTTGCTGGCACAAAACAAACGATAGATTAATTTAGGAATTGTCATATTATTCTCCTTTATGTCACATAAGTTTTAATATGTGATGTAGATGCGCCAAAAATTGTATATTGCTAAATTGGTATAACAGAAATCCACATAAATCTGCGTATCTGCGAAGTTCGTGAACCAGTAAAGCTTCAAAATAAAATTGTGCTTACTTCGCAATCCATCGACAGCAATTTGCACATTAGGAGTATAGGTGTCTACCTGCGTCTGCAAAGGAGAATGCGAATGAAGTCTTCATTAGAGTGGCTACAGGAATTTGAAGCATTATTTGTGTGAAAATAGAACGGATGAAACCTTTTTGTTATGCAATTGCAATTGCAAGTAATCGTTCATAACAAAAAGGTTTCAAAATTCGGTTTAAAAATTACTAGTATTTCTGATAACCCTTTTTTTAGGAGTGGGTGCGCATCGTCAGTGTGTGTGAAAATCGATCGATAGTAAGTAATAATTTATCGTGATGCGCTTGCAATATTATCTATAGCAGTGATTAGAAAGCAAGCGACTTTATATAAAATAAATATTAGCAAAAGACTGAAAGCGAGCAGCTGAGTATAAGAGACGGAGCAAAAAAAACAATATCATTTAAAATGTATACCTTCGCCGTAACATTTATAGCAACGATAAGAAATATAACGATTTAACACATTAAACTATGTTTTATAAATATACAGGGTGATTTTGAAATCGTGTAATTCCTTTTAACCACGCATTCTACTGGTGATATAGAATAACCCTGACCATATTTTTATTTAATTAGATTTATTTTTTTTGAAAAATTATTATTCCGTTTTTTTCGTGAAATGGTGTCAGATAGTCATATGTTAACCAACCGAGGCAATTTTAATTTTTTACTAATTAAAATAAAAAACATATTAATAATTAATGTCGTAAATAATAACGGGCGCTCCTTTTTATTGCCCCTTATTATTTACGACATCAGTTATTGTTATGTTATTATTTTTAAATTAGTAAAATATTAAGATTGTGTCAGGTGGTTAAAATATGACTATTTGAAATCATTTCATGAAAAAAATCTGTACTCTAATTTTGCCGAAACCATTATTCTAATTAAGAAAAAATATGGTCAGGTTTATTCTATATCACCAGTAGAATGCGTGGTTAAAAGGAATTACACGATTTCAAAATCACCCTGTATACACATGAAAGACTGATTCTGTTATAATTATTATTCTTTACATACACAATATGTTCCACAAATTATCCGACAAATTGTTCCTAGTAATAGTACAAGTAGTGCTGTACCTTGGATGACTTTAAAAACATTGAAACAATGACCGGAAGAAAATACCAAGATTCAGGACAACTTTTTGTAGATCACAAAGTCAAAGTTATATATATATAAAGGATCCACTTCAATTACTATTTATTACGTGGTTGAATATAAGAACAACATTTCCCTTCAGTCATCTTTTACGAATTGATGGAATGATAAATACGTCCCTATGTGTTTCTCGTATACCCAAATCAATAAAAACGTCGTAGATGTAGACGTAAAATGATTCAGTGAAAATAAAACGTTGATTGTGGGAGTAAGACGAGGAAAAGCGTTTGAAAGAAAAAGAGAGAGAGACAAGTAACGGAAATGAACCATTTATTTTTGTAAAAAGTTTTTATTGAATAAACTTCAAGATAGATAGAAAACCTGCCACGGATTTAATCTACTGGTATATACATCGTCTATGAAATATCGGTCGATTTAGAAACATGGAAAATACGAAATAAGTGGTGAATATAATTTATTATTTATTTTCTCTAAATAGATCGAATAGATGTTCTCCTAGTACCTATACATACAATGTTATTAATAAGAAAGTTTGTTATGACTATACGAAGAAATATTGGTATATAAAACTAAAGCGCGCGAGTAAGCTCTCGTTTTTAATGTAGTTTACTTTCTACCTCAGTGTTTATACTATCGTCTTAAACGCTGAGGAAGTAAATAGGCTACTTAAAAGATGCAAGCTTACGCGCGCGCTGTACTTTTGTATGATTTACATAACAATTTTGACTGCTACTATAGTAGTGATATTCATACAGTAACACATTAACGTCTAAGTTTTATCGAGAAAATATGACTGAGGAGTGCTTTCGTGGTGGAGTAAAATAGCTTTTGAATTTAAGTTATCCAGGATCGCTTTATTGCCAACGATTTAACTGCCGTACCTGAACGCTGCGTTGCCAAATGGCCCAAGCTATACTGTATACACAGCCCTGTCGGGTAAAGGTGTGTCCAAACATTGAGCGGCAAGAGCGCGGCAGCAACACGCGGCGTTTGCAGGACATATTTCTGCCTCTCTAGTTAGGACGAAGCCGAATGACTGCGCGCCAGTATTGCGCAGCACACCTAACACACGCCGCGCGATTCAGTTGGCATCACAACTAATTCACGTACCTATCTGCCATATCGCCAAGACGAGCCAAGCGCAGCGCAAGAGCACTACCTACATTTTCTCGTAGCGCTTCGTCGTTTTTTTGAACCCTTATAACCTGAGTTTGGATTATAGCAGATAAACAAAATTCTGTATTTTTTAGTAATTAGGATAGCCAATAGATGGCGCTTTTATAATTGTTACAAAATCCTTCTAAACGACGCTCATTTTTTGAAAATAGTGTATTATAATAACAAATTTATGAAGAAGCCAATTATTGACTAATTGTCAATTGTCTACAAAGAACAGGGCTTGAGTTTTATACCATTTTCTTTAGAGACCAGCACTGTCTATGAGTTTTATTTTCATGTAAATGTTTGACAGTTTCTTCACCCTGATGGCTGCCACGGCTTGTCTTTGGCATGGCATTGGCGTGGCTCTGCTTGCCATCTGGCATGGCGTTACACGTTGAAACACAAATACTGACCAATGTTTACTAAGAATGTTCGTGCGCGTCAGGTAGCCAGAAGCGTTCGCGCGCGGTATTCGTCCAATCAAAGCGCGGCGGGCCGCGCGCGGCAGCCGCGCATGAATGCCGCACGATGTTTGGACACACCTTAATAGAAATGCGCAGTCGTATATTTAGAACTCAAATATATAAGATTACAATAGAAATATTAAGTTTTTTACATGAAACAAGCGCACACGCAATCTGATGATAAACGCCTATAATTGCTCGCAATAACAGGGCTGTAATACTACCGCGCGTCTGCTAACTAAAAAGGCGTTAGGTCATATGTGTTCCATATCACTTAACGTTATTTTAGTTAATGGACGGCAAAATTACCCAGGCCGCACATTGTCAACACTATGAAGAAATGAAGTAAGGTATGGTAGAATAAAAATGGCTACCGAGACATACCTACGTATGTCTGTCTCCTGGCATTTTTAAATACCGAGCAAAACGCAGTAACTTTGTTACTACTCTTGCCCCAATTTCCTGTAAGCTAGTACTTAGTCATTCATAAAAAAAATTGACATTAGTCGCCTCTTTCACCCAAAAAGGATAAAATAAAAATCTAAACTTTTCACTATGTCTGGCTCAGGAGTCTTCACGATCGGCCGTTATTATTAACGCAAACTAAAGCCTTCGTACCAATGAGGCAGTCATGTATATGGGACTATATATTAGGAGTTTAAATAAAAAAAGAGTGAGTCAGTTTGAACATATATAGATGATACTCTCATTGATATAATCGCCGGCGATTGAGAGCTACCGACGATTGAATTGAGTTTCTCGAAACAGCGAACACAAAATGGTGATACATAAAACCTGAATGTTTCATTACACTTGATCAATTTTAACGACTTGTTTACGAAGACTACCATAACATTTTTATTTTAGATCTGGGAATAATACCGAAACAAACGCCCAGAACAAATAAATAAACCATTTTATTATAACGATGATCGTTTAGTCATATTTAATTTAAAACTGTTACATTTATAAAGGCACATTGTAAGCTGCATCAAATAAAAGAGCGAACGTTTTGTGTATTTCTTTACAGTAGCAACTTTTATTTGTATCATTGCTGGTTTATTTGGCTAAAAGGTCCATACACACGTACCAGCCACATTTAAGTAGACATATTTTTGTGAAATGGAAGTTAATATTTGTTTGGGATTATTTCGAATCAGTGTTTGGCAAACAGTTACAGAGAGTAGCTCGTTCAGGTGACAACGTACGCTTGTATAAGCCGCGCGAGCTGTGACGTCAAATTGTTGACTGTACGGTTTTTATAGCGGACCGATGCATTTAGAATTTGGAACGAAGCAAACGTGTCGATGTAATTACATGTAAATATTAAAAGTTTGGGTTACGACATTTTTAAATACATAAATAACCTTACATCTATGTCCTTTAAGACGTAGGCAGAGCTGATTTCATCTTTTTTGATTTTAGGTTCCATGTAATGCGAGCACTTATTGCTGAGCATTGAAATTTTTTTGACAGCATTTAAGCTTTACCCAACCGGGGAATCAAAATCGAGATCTCGTGCACGCAGTCGCGTTCAATACCGAGGAACACTTTTATTATAACATTTTGCTCATATCTGAATAAAAATCCTTTACTTTAGATCCATTGTACGTATCCACTGTAGTTAAAACTTTAACACATAAATCGTGGACTGTGGTTTTATATTACATACATACGTATACTATGAACATTAAACGCTTCAAATATGAAAGGAAGGTTCCTCTTATAAAGTAGCATCTATCATCATATTTTAAATGACCTTTCGTTAGTAAGCATATCTTTACTACTCGTAGGTCAATTTATGTTGGTTTCGTAACAGTATACGTACAATATCTTTTATGTTAAGGAGTTACTTAGCATGGTAGTGACGTAAAGTGACAAAGTTGTTTGTCGTAATTAGCTGTCGTTTTGACAACTTGAAGAGCGACAGATGTCTGTGGAGAACAGATATATACTTTTAAATATTGTATGTAAAATAATATTATATTTTCTTATAGAATGGCACGTAGTAGATATAAATGTACACATGTCTCCCTTATATGTACAAAAACAACATTAGCCAACGTTTTACTTATCTTATATAAGTAAAACGCTGACTAATCGATTCGAGTCTGTCCGTATCGATTGGTTTTTGTTTAACTCATTACTGAATTTCCTTTTCAAGTAATTAACTCAATAAATGTTATACTGCATACAACATAAATTGCAAAACAAGTATAAAATATAAAATGTGGATTTATAACGCGGGCCACAGACATTTAGCTATTGAGTTATATCTATTAATTCTTGTAAACAACAATAAATATAAACAAAATAACTATTGAGTGGTAGCTGCACACGGGCGACCAGACACTATAGGTTTTCAATTATGTTTGGCATTCCAACAATTAACTAGTTAATTAAGACATAGGCAAAGACCGTTTTAAAACACTCGCGCTGAGCATTAAAAGTTTCAAAGCGGTTCGATTGTAAGCGATAAGGTCTAACGAGTTGTCGTTGGCTGCAATCTGCGATACAATAGCTCAATGACGGTACGTGGGCAATTTGCAGTAAAATACGTATCTTGGAATAGCTGCACCTCGGCTATTGTAGGCCATGCTAAGAATATGTATAAATATATTAAGACTATCTTATTTCAATAGAGAGACCAACCAAATTTGCTCAAACTAAGTTCATATATATTACTGCAAATTTCTCATTATAAATTCAATCAGTTCCTTTTATTTTATTTTATTAAAATATTTGCCATGTAATCATTGAGGTTTATTACATGTTGATATTCCATATCAGTTGATATATCTAACATTCTTTTTTAAAATATTCGTAATAACAACAAAATTTGAAGGACATGTAATAATTATTCTAAGCTGTTAAAAGATAGGTTTTCAATCGGTATGTGAAACATTTTAGGGCTTAGCTCAATCCTATATACGACTCTTTATATATGTACATATTGCACGCTGCATAATATGCATGAATTGTTATTGTTTGAAAAATAAATATGATCGCGTTCATTATCATTTATAATGACTTCATCATTCTATATTTATCTACTTTTTTATTAATAATCGTCTTTTTGTATTGTGTCTACGGTCTAGCTGCTAATAAATGACTAAGAATATATCTTGTTAATGTCTGCCCATTTAGTAGCTAATTCATTTCACAAGTTGGTCAAGTGGTCTTGACATAAGTTCCTATAACATCTAGGGCTTAACGTCGGTAGAAGGCAGCCTTGTCAAATTTTAGTAAATAACTTTATATTTTAGTGTCTATTTTTCTTGACAGCTGCCAAGAACGAATTTTCACTGAAAGTAATTGGCATTAGATATATAAGAAACCCGCGAAATAAATTCTTGTCGGCTTAATTGAGTGAATTCGTGACTAAATGTCAGGTGAACTTGTCAGTTATTCAATGTCAAAGACAAAATAGAGGTTAGCATTTATTGTACTGTTGACAGCCAAATTAACTGCGCATGAGTTACAGAATTCGTAAGATTTAAATTTTTTGATGTCAACCTTAATTATGAAAAATATTCTAGCTAATCTACGCACACAATCTGTAACATATGGCGATGAAGATGAAAACCATTTCGCTGATCCAACTAAAAAGATTGTTATAGATCGTTAACTCTTTGACTAATTAGAGAGAAAATAAACACCTTTCAAGAACAGCGAGTAACAATGACAAGGTGGTATGGGTGCACCCTTATCAAAGCCCTAAGCGTCGAGTAAGCAGCTGTCATGTCCTGTACAGATTTTGATTAATTTCACACACCGACGCGAGCGGCGTAATTACTTCCTGTGATGTCATTTTATTTTACGTGAACAGTTTTTATAGTACCACGATATACTAATAGGTATATCATTTAAATTTCAAATGAAATATGCTTTGTGCTTGTGCTGGCTATGATTAAGACGTTAAATCAAGAACGTTCACGTGTATGCTAAGTAATATCTTAATGTGATCATCGATTGCCTACAAATTGTGCACATTATGATAATATCATGCTAATGTCTATCACATAGCGGTTCATTGGGTTCTATTTTCCGATATTTTTCTTAACTGTTTATCGAATCCGTTATATTTAAAAATGTCAAAATATAGAATTGTATAATATATGAATGATATGTATTACCATTTTTATGATGGTTCTTGGTAAACTTTGAATTATGCTGAATTACCTTAATTATATTATCGGCTTCCCTCACTGTCGACAGTTTAAAATTTTATAATACTGTAATGGCATAGGCCAGTGTATATTCAGTTTATATAGAGTCATAGCGTAAGCTAAGTGTGTAATATGTATACAACAGCAGTTTTTATATTAGAGTTTTTGTAAAACCAGTCCTCCGGTGCTTTTAGTACTCAATACACGCGTCAACCTATATCTGTGTTTCACTTACCAATCCCGTAGCCGACCCTGATTCTACAAGTGGTGACCCCTACGTGATTTTACCAATATGTCTACAAAACCCGGAACGTCGCAGGCACTCGAGAAGGACCAGCCGGTTCAGCCAGCGCAGAGTGCAGAGCTGGCAGCAATCACACTGACCTCCAAAATTCCAGAATTTTGGGTGGAAACTCCACGAGTATGGTTCTACAGAATTGAAGCTATGCTAGCGCTTCAAAAGTTGTTAGATACTGCGAAATTTGACATAGTGGTGTCGAAATTGTCAAAGGGGGCAAAAGGTCAACAGGTGACCGACCTCCAAATGGATCCGCCTGAAGAACAAAAGTTTTCGACACTGAAAGCACGTCTTTTAACTATCTATGAAGAATCTAAGAATCGTCAGTTGCAGAAATTGATCGGTGAGATGGACTTGGGAGACCAAAATCCAATCCGTCGCAATTGTTGCGACGCATGCGTGAACTGGCGAAAGATAAAATACCGGAAGAGACAATGAAGATGCTCTGGCAAGGCCACCTACCGTCTGCAGTTCGAGCGGTGTTGACCATGGCAGACACGAAAGAGCTAGACAAACTTGATGTTATCGCCGATAACGTATTCGAATCTACAATGCGTACTGCAAACGTGAGCGAGATTTGCAAACTGCAACAGCCCAGCGTTTCCAAGGACACCAAAATGTTGATGGCTGAAATCATCACGAAGCTAAGCCTCAAGATATCGGAGTTCGAGAAATCGGGTCGAGCAAAACAGTCACGGCCACAGCGTAATGATCGTTCACGTTCAGCATCCCGTAATAGAAGCTGTGGATCTTCAAAGCGCAGGACACCCGGTGACCCAGATTGGCTCTGCTTCTACCATCATCGTTTCCGTGCGAGGGCGAAGAAATGTGAAGAGCCCTGTTCCTGGAAATCCGCGCAGGAAAACTAGAGAAGATACGGACAGCGGCGGAGGTCTGTATTATCACCCCATGTCACACATGCCTTTGCGTTACAGATCGCAACAGCGGCTTTCATTTTCTTGCGGACACTGGCGCGAACGTTTCGATGCTGCTAGTACAAAGTCAGTGTGCTAAAATATGTCACAGTGAGTGCCAAGACTATACCTTGTGTGCCGCAAACGGGACACGCATCAGGACTTACGGTACCAAAACATTAATGTTAGATTTAGGGTTGCGTCGAGCGTTACGCTGGACATTTGTGGTAGCGGATGTGCGCCAACCAATATTGGGCGCAGATTTTTTAGCTAAGTATAGACTTGTAGTAGATTTAAAATTGCGAAGAATAGTTGAGGAACTAACTAATCTAAAGCTTAGAGCGCCGGTAGTAAGTTGTCATGAAACGTCGATCAGTACTATCGATCGCAATTGTCCTTACCACAACCTTTTAGCTGACTTTCCAGATATAACTAAGCCTGTTTCTTTTAAAGAGCCGTCTAAAAATGACGTGTACCACTATATAGGGACCTGTGGCCCGCCTGTACATGCTCGAGCCAGACCGCTGCCGCCGCATCGCTACGCCAAGGTAAGGGAAGAGTTCAGAATCATGCAAGAATTAGGAATTTGTAGACCGTCGAAAAGTGCGTGGGCAAATCTTCTACACATCGTAGTTAAAAAGAATGGTCAGTTGCGACCGTGTGGCGACTATAGAGCGCTTAACGCCATAACCAAGGCCGACCGTTACCCTATACTTAGGCTTCATGATTTTACATATTTATTAGCAGGTAAAACCGGGTTTTTCGCGCATCGATGTCTGTAGGGCATATCATTTTATTTCGGTAAATTCTAGCGATGTGGAGAAGACTGCTATAACGACACCGTTCGGTTTATGAGTTTCCACGTATGACGTTCGGTTTAAGGAACGCTGCGCAAACTTTTCAACGGTTCATAAATCACACAGTTCTTGCTGGTTTAGACTATATTTACTGTTAAATCGATATTTTAATTTTTAGTGATCAAAACAATCATGAACAATGCTTACGAGAAGTTATCAGCCGTTTAAATAAGTTTGACATTACTCTAAATTTAGATAAATGCAGTTTTAGTCAACACAAAATCGATTTTTTAGGACTCGAAGTATCCACACAGGGTTTACGACCCCTTAAAGATAAAGTTAAAACAAAATCTAATTTTCCCAAACCCGAAACGGTAGACCAATTAAGACATTTTCTGGGTATGGTTAACTTTACCGTTTGCATTTACCCCATGCTGTAGAATACCAAGATCACTTATATCAGTATCTGCAACATTCTAAAAAGAAGGATAAAACTACGATAGTGTGGACGGAAAAATCCAATGAAGCTTTCTCACGTTGTAAAGCTAGCCTACAAAGCGCGGCGACGCTAGCATATCCGCAACCCGATATCCTGATCGCGCTCATGACTGACGCTTTGAACACCTGTGTAGGCGCAGTATTACGACAGTTTGTAGATAATACTTGGGTTCCTTTAGCTTATTTTTCAAAGAAAATGTCACCGTCGCAAACCAAATACAGTACTTATGATAGAGAACTTCTTGCGGTATATTTGGCCATTAGATATTTTAGGAATATGGTAGAAAGTAGACATCTAGTTATATACACTGATCATAAGCCTTTAACTTTTATGTTTAAAAAGTCTCATTCTGAGATCGAATTACCTCGTCGTGTAAGGCAGATAATGTACATAAGTGAATATTCCACTGACGTACGTTTTATTGAAGGCGATAAAAACGATGTCACCGACGCCTTGTCACGGGTAGAGACAATAACATGTCCTACGGTGTTAGATTACAAAGCAATCGTGCAGGTGCAAGCCAACGATGAACACCTGGCTAAAATGCGGACTCATAGTTTTGATAATAAATGTAACATTATATTCAAAGATGTAGTGATACCTCGTAGTGACTCAACATTAACGAGTGAATCTTCTGGTAACCAAAATACGACCGTATTTACCGCATCAATTTAGGTGACAAGCATTTAAGTCTGTGCACAATTTATGTCACCCAGGAATTCGCACTTTGCGGAAATTAGTTAAAGAAAGGTTTTTCTGGAAGGGCATGAACAAAGATATAGGTAGTTGGGCGAAAGGCTGCGTGAAATGTCAGCATGCCAAAATACTTAGGCATAATAAGTCGGAATTAGGTTCTTTCCCATTGGCTGAACGGTTCTCGCACATACATGTCGATATTGTAGGTCCTTTACCTATTTCCACGCAAGACTATAGGTATCTCGTTACGATCATAGATCGCCAAACTGGCTGGCCAGAGGCATACCCTACTAGGGACATAGCCGCAGATACAATCGCAAAAGTTATAGTTGAAGGGTGGATCTCTCGGTTCGGTTGTCCGACCAGACTCACTAGTGATCAAGGCCGACAATTTGAAATCTGTGTGCTTAGAAAGCTAATGAGATACTTAGGAATAGATAAAAAGCGTACAACAGCGTACCATCCCCAATCAAACGGAATGGTAGAGCGGTGGCATCGCACTCTAAAGGCTGCCCTCAGGGCTAGATTGGATTCCAGTACTTGGGTAGAGGAGCTCCTAATAGAATTATTAGGCCTACGTGCAGCAGTGCGAACTGATGTTGGGGTTAGTGCAGCAGAATTAACATACGGCACCATTCTACGTCTCCCTGGAGATTTTCATAGCGATTCCAGTACTAAAATATTAAATCATTGTCAATATGTTGAAAGATTACATAATATTATATGCGAACTTAAACCTAAACTCATAGCACATAAGGATGCGCGCACAGTGTTTGTTCACGCGGATTTAAGTAAGTGTTCACATTGAAATTAAACTACTATATACGGATTTTATCGCGTTGTTTATTTAGCACTGTATTACAAAATTTTGAAAATATTACACTACTACTGATTTTATTTTACTAATTTATAAGCTAATAAATACCACCAGCTTGGAATCCAGTACTTCAAATAGTCAAATCCAAGAAGAAACAAACCACAGCTAGACTTCATGATACTTTGAGCTCATTCTGCATAAATAGAAACACCAATAATTAAATTATGTTCGGGTACTTTGAAATAACTACACTGGAACATTGAGACGACTACCATCTTAGTCTCCCCGTGACCATGGCTGCTGAAAAGCAACTGAAACGTCGGGGAAAGAGTAAACCAAAAATAAATAGATTTAATAGTTTAAATAATTTTATTAGCTTATAAATTAGTAAAATAAAATCAGTAGTAGTGTAATATTTTCAAAATTTTGTAATACAGTGCTAAATAAACAACGCGATAAAATCCGTATATAGTAGTTTAATTTCAATGAATAACATTCGCGTAAATAGAAGACAATATTAAGTGTTCACATGTGTTCGTGCGCAATGACAGTGTAAGGAAACCTTCGGAAACCCCGTACGATGGTCCGTTTCAAGTGTTATCGCGTAAACCAAAGGCATTCTTAATACAGTTACCGGGTAGGAAGTCCTATAAATCAATCGATAGGCTCAAACCCGCTTACTTTTCTAAGGATAAAGATAATAGTAATATGCCAGGTTTAGACAAAAGTAGTTATATATGTAGTACTAGATAAGGAAATAGTTGTAAGTTTGAAACCGGGGATAGCGAGGAACGAAAATCGGTCTTTGCCTGTTAATAAGCCCGCTCCCGTACATGTAACTCGTAGCGGCCGAGTCAGCAAAAGACTTGTACGCTTCGATTTATAATTGTTATTGTAAGTTATAATAGTAAACATTTACATACACTCATGTTTAGACGATAACAGTATAATTGTGATCGACTTAAGTAAATAAAATGGAAAACACAGTAGTCAAGGGCGATGTTGTTGTGGCTAAAGTAAACGCGAACGACGTGGTTAGGAGCTCTCCTGATATCACCGTCATTGGATGGAGCGTCCTGTTAGCACTGACTGGGGTCGGACTATTATTGGCGATTCTTCGTTACTTCACAAATCGTTGTACCAAATGGGTGACGAAGGAGATGCAGTCGCTGCAGTCAGCCGCTTTTGAAGCAGCTAGGAAGAGTTTTAGGCGTAACCATGCGCAAGGTGAAAAAAACGTGTAGTGTAAAAGTATAAGTAAAGTGTCTATTTTCTAGATTTGGAGAAAATGATTTTTTTTGTGTTTTAAAAAGGTGAGGGATTGTGTAACGGCATAGGCCAGTGTATATTAAGTTTATATAGAGTCATAGCGTAAGTTAAGTGTGTAATATGTATACAACAGCAGTTTTTATATTAGAGTTTTTGTAAAACCAGTCCTCCGGTGCTTTTAGTACTCAATACACGCATCAACCTATAATCTGTATTTCACTTACCACTCCCGTAGCCGACCCTGATTCTACAATACTTAATCATTATACATATGTTTTTAATGAAAATAAAACACCCAACAAGGAACACCCAGAAGAAACAAGGAACACCCAGACTCGGAACAATTATTTGTAATTTCGAACGTTATTATGAACCAGAAGATATTGCCTAGAAATGCAATAAAACGCGTAATACGATATGCATTACATAGATTAGGTGCGCGTATTTTACAACATTCCGTTGTATTGTTACAATAAACTCGACACATACTCTATTTTCAATTTCTGTTATCGAGGTTGTTCAGCTAGATAGAAACAACAATATACCGAATAATTTAAAAAGATATTCTCTGTACCTACATTATTAAAAGTAAGCATGTACTTCAAGATCATCTTGCATACGGCACAGTACTAGTAAAATACCAGATTTGTCACGTTTTTGAATATTATGTTTTGTTTAATATAATTATGCAAATTTTATGCAGTTCATTTAAATAGCTTTCTAGTAGCACAGTCAACTCTTATTTATATTAACAATAATAACACAGTAAATAAAGTCTTGTCGGACAGCATCAGAGACTCACATGAGCAACCTCCCTGGTTGCTCATGTATGCTGATGATATCGCGCTGGCGGACGCGGACTAGGCTCGATTGGTGCGACGGATGAACGTGTGAAAGTAGTCGCTTGAGAACGGCGGTCCGAAACTCAACGTGGCGAAGACCGAGTATATTGCCTGCAACACCACAGACCCCACGTCTGTCCGTATAGAGGGAGACATGGTCGAGCGCACAGACCAATTTAAATATTTGGTGTCTGTACTCCACGCGTCTGGTGACATCGACTGCGACGTTAAGGCACGTATTTCGGCAGCTTGGACAAAATGGCGTGAGGTGACGGGCGTCATTTGTGACCTTAAAATGCCGGTAAAGCTGAAGGGGCAGGCAAGACCATCATTAGGCCTGTCCTTTTATATGGCAGTGAGACGTGGCCAGTACTTGAGCGGCACAAGCAGGAACTGCGTGTCATGGAAATTAATATGTTGCGGTGGATGTGTGGAGTAACGCGGGAGGACCGTATAAAAAACCCCCGTATCCGTGGCAGTCTTTATGTCCGTGCTATAGCAGATAAGCTGCAAGAGAGTCGCCTATGTTGGTACGGCCACGTTTAACGAAAACCGGCATGTTACGTGGGGAACAAATGTCTTACTATGCCACCTCCGCCTGGCCCGAATACCTGCACAGGGCAGACCCAAGAAATGCTGGCTTGATGTCGTATAAGATGACATGCGTGCCAACAACCTCACACCACAGGATGTTGAAGATAGTGCGAAATGGAGGAGACATAGCAGGCAACCGGGCCCTGGGTTTCAACGCCAACGCCGCGGATGCCACCGGGATAACTGCTAAGATGAAGAAGAAGAAATAAAAAATAATGCAATGTTGAGTTTAATATTTATTTAATTGGCATTGAACACGAGATTTCATTTAGCAAGTATAGGTACCTACGCTGGATTGGTTTAACGATAAAACCTAAACTTATAAACTCTCTATATTATGACGATAATGGTGCCAATTCTGTTGTCACAAAATTCTCTTATCTTAGCTAAAAATCTCTAAAATTTTGTTTAGTCCTGTCACTTTTAGCGATTTCAGAATACAAAATGTCGTTTGACAGGACTAATCTAAATATTAGAGATTTTTAGCTAAGATAAGAGAATTTTGTGACAACAGAATTGGCACCATTATCTTAGTTATTTCGTTTACGACTCTTTACCTAAACTAATTTATTTAGCGTTTGGGATTCTGTTCAAAATCAATAACTTTAGAATACGGCTCCTTACAATGATAGCGTATAGGTACGACAGCAAAAACTTTTTATAATTTATTCACGTATATTCTGTATGAAGTAACAATGTTTGACAATTAATATCAGTGCTGACAAAAAATTCTGGCTCTAATAGCTCTGTATCCGACATTAAGATGCATTACAGTATCTACTTACTAATATTGCCTTTGTGTGATACTAGCTACCATGCGACATAGCCTTCAATATCTCGTCTATGCATAGTGGCAGCTAGTACATTGAACTGAATATTACGCCACGTATCTAAACCATATATATTATAAAAATATCTGTCACCCACGTGTGCTGTTCAGCTCCCGTGGCTCATAGTGTGATATTATACTTTTATTGCCTATGTTATTTTTGAATAAAATAGCTTTCTAATGGTGAAAGAGTTATTAAAATCAGTTTAGTAGTTTCTGAGTTTATTCATTGCAAACAATCATGCAAAAGTACAAATCTTGCCACTTTATAATAGGTATTGGTATATTATACATATCAGCTGTCGATGTAATTCGGTGCCTTTAGTAATAGTCGTTAAAAAGCTTCTTAATACAATTGGCTCCCTGGACTTTACCCTATTTTACCTCTAAGTAATAAAGCAATATACTCACTCGTACCTCACTATAGTCCGAATTCCCTGTTGGCTCGCTTAAAGGAGTCTAACTTAGGTCGTTAATCAAATGTTACTCTCATGATTTACCCCGATTGTGTGCGACAGGGAATTGAGAAACGTTGCGATTAATATCGTTATTTAGATATCAAACGTAGTGCGTATAGACTATACTATGTACCGATTAAGTAGCATGTAATATTATTGAATTTTTATATTAAAAAGGTAACGCTTAGTACTCTAAATAGATTTGGGAATACTTTATCAAGATATGTATATCATACCATATTCGGATATTCGAGTCTTCTCTAGTTGAAAAGGTAAACTTTAAAATATATTAATACGTATCTTGACCCCACACAAGGAATTGTTAGAGTATATGTGCAGTGAATACATAAGCGAATGAAATACACCAGTTGCCGCTCAGAATTTGATATTGCTCTCCTCTTTATATTGCAATAGCTGAGATTGGCAAGCTGAGAGTGGTTCAAGATTTATCTCAACCAATATTTTAAAATCGATAATTTCATTGTAGGGATTATTTATTTGTTTAGGTACTATAATAATCCGTATGGAACGAATATTCCAAAATATAGCGTATCGGTCGCATATTTGGGGTATCATTATACAGGTGGGTATAGGCAAGGTACATTATTATAATTAACTACCATTGTTATATAATCTCTATAAAATACATGCATAGTATGTGACGTAATCAAATACATATACTCGCAATTATCCTCGCATGAGCTACTCTAACTAAATGCGCTCATCGCGATAGCTATTCACACTTCGTTAAGTAATTATTGTTACTTTTTTTATAACAAACACGTGTCCTATATTGTTATTTAACCTAGAGTTGTATCTATATAGTATGTTCGTGCGAACAAGAACGTAATGGCACATATCGCTTTTATAGCCGCTGTTATAGCTGGAGTTGATATAAATTATTATAACGCTACTAGCAAATAAAATAAATGGGTCCACAGATAAGGAGAGTATGATGAAATGTTACAGGATTACTGTCATATTTGGTTTTGGACTCAATCTTTATTGCAAGTCATATTTTCACATCCATTTATAACCAACAGTTATTCATTACAAGATTTTGTTGGTTTCAGAAGTATTACAAAGTCAATGCTATATATTATAGTTTCGTCTAACGTCCGTATAATATCAGCTATTCCATAAACGGAAAATGAATAGATGTCTATTGATTTATCACTCAAACTAGGATTCACATGGAAGGAGGATTCACATGTTTGATATACACTTACAGATTATTAAAATCGGTTTAGACATGAAACAAGTTTAATGTATAAGTATTAATATGTCTAGTATACTACAAATAAATGAAATAAGCGGAGCGTCAGATAAGAAACGCGCAATAAGGATGATGTTAGCAGAAATATCACAACATCATAATTGAAGTGTGTACAAACATTTGAACGAACGTTATCAGTGCGATTATTCACACAGTTGTGGTTTGTTTGCAAGGGAGGAATAAATAACGAACGGGTGAACCTACGTGCCGTGGCCATGTTTCAATTTGTTTACAAACACAGTGGCGGCACGTCCGACGTCTGCCAGCGAACCAATACATAAACCACGACAATTTATCGTTATAAAAATACAAAAGAGATTACGTCTGACAGACTTTATTAATAAATTATTTATGTGTCATAGACATATCGCTACATGAATCAAATATAACTCGAAAACGTCCACTAGCGGCCATGACTACAATTTCGTGCTCTACATTAACAGTATTTTGGGTCTCTTTAGAGTGTAACTACATATCAGCAATGTATCTGTTAATCGATGGCTTCAATTGATAGCAGTATGAAAATAATTGTTGATTGACAATTCAACCTTCGTCTTACAATCAATCTGTCAATACTGATGATACAATGGCTCCCGCGAGGCGATTTCCTTCGCCTTCGCCCAGCTTGATCCACCATTCGAGATTAGTTGTTTAATAGATCGCTATCCTTGAATTGGCAATCCTACCACATCAACCAATTTAAGGTTAATCTGATAATGTTGATCTGGTACCATCCTAACACATACGAAAAAAGCAAGTGATTTACATAAAATACTTTGTCAATTACTTTGTTATACGGTTCATATGTTGATATAATGTATACTACTACTATCTACTTATCCCGTAGCTAATTTTATTTATTTTGCAGCGTTTGCCTAAATAGTAACATAAAAAAGAAGATATACCCTTAAGCCTCCAGATTTTTAATATATCAAACATAATGGTAAATTGTAGATAGAGGCAAGGCAAGTCCCCGCGGGAAATTATATAACTGATAGCACAATAATACAACCATGTTTTTTTATTCTTTGTGCCTTACAGTAATCGAGACTGGAACTTACCCCGCGTTAAGCCTAAAAATAGAAATAAGCTGTCAATATAATATAACATACAGTCGTGAAAAACCACAAACTACGACTGTCACATAAAAAAAGTGTTCTGTTTGACAGGCACCATTCATGTTTATATAAATGTTGTCTGAAAGGTTGTTCAATAACATACACCGGTATGAGGATAACTTATGGCATTCCGGCTGCCAAACATGGTGCGTGGAGCCGTTTTGGATCCCTCATCGTTTATTAAAAAGGGCTTAAGGAGAGGGCTCTGTGCAATATGAATAAAACGGTGAATAATGATCTTTGGCATTGATTACGTTTGACACAATTACATACATAAGTGAGCACGTCAGCTTATTCTAGAAGAGTTAGACAGTTTCTATAATTTACCAGATAATTAAGTCCCACGCTTAAGAAAGCATATTGTTGTCTACACAATACTTTCCCAGACTCCATGATGGTACCGAGATTAGACCGATCAGATATCACCACACCACAGAATCCATAATAAACTTAAGCGCAAGCTTATGCGACTGAACATATGTATATTAAATATGCGACGAACCCGACTTGAAAATTTAAAGTAATACTGTGTATCAATAAATATCGTTGCAATAGATTTCTTGTGAAGGTAAACTTATATATAAGGATTTGTATACGAAATTGTTTACTAAAAATGTTTAAGGTTTGTGACTAAGTATATATATATATAGTGTAGCATTGTCTGTTGTTGTATTTTATCTAAATGTAAATTATATATTAGCCCTTTTTGGGCTGGACTGAATTGACTAAAGATTTTTATTGGATGTTAAAATTCATATATAGTATAAAGAAAGTGACTAGTGAACACTTTCTTACATTAAGAAAAGGCATGTGCCCAGTAGTAAAACAGTTTAATACAGGGTAGGGCCCCTCCAGCCGGTATTGGAGCGGTGGGCAGGGCGGCAGCATGGGATCCTTTCCTTCCGGCTGGTGAAGGTGTTGTCAGGGCAAGGTTGCTTTGGTAAATACCTGCATAGGGTCGCTAGGAAGGAACCGAGTCCCATCTGCCATCACTGTGAGTTTGAAGGGGATACGGCGCACACGCTCGAGCAATGTTCTGCTTGGGCGGTGCAATGCCGTGATCTCACTGAGGTTGTGGGTGATGACCTCTCGCTGCTGGCCGTGATCAAAGCCATGGTCGACAGCGAGAGGAAGTGGGCAGCAGTCACAACCTTCTGCGAGGACATCATCTTGCAGAAGGAGGCGGTGGAGCGGATCCGTGAGGAAAGTATCCCTGCAGATCCGAGCTGTCGCCGGCGAATCGGGCGGTGCAAACGCGCGTTCGCGCGCCTCATGCCGCCATAATGAAGGCCGCGGGCGGGAGAACGGGGATCTCCCGTCCGCCAGCCATAAAGTCGGTCCGAAGAGAGGCGTATGGCGTATATAGCGAGAGGGTTATGTGAAACATAAAAATGGCGCCGCATTTTTATGCATGTGCCGCGATAGAACTTTCCTTTTCATTTCTAACAAAAATCTTCGGTCACTTTGTGCTTAAGCTGAGCTTGATAAGTTATTCTTTTTTTATTTGTTTATTCACTTGTTTGGCATAAATTACAAAAAATCATATTTCCTCGCCAAGCTACACAGCTTGTTGGCGAGAATACGCTCGTTAACAATATTCTTTATAGCTTTATTACTAACGGTGAACATTCTTATCTTAACCTGTTTTAATTTGTACCTATCTATAGCACATTTGAAAGTATCGCAACAACTGCATTTGGTTGAAACTGAACCCAAAGTAATAGAAGGCAATAAACAAGTTCTCTAATAATTGCTATATAGGCCCTAGGTGACAATTACGTGTATGTGTAGTCTACCCCTGTAATCCTGCTGTGACAAGTAGACGACATGTTGTCTTTCAAGATGAGACCTTGTGTTCTGTGTAGTGTATTGTTTTTATACAAAATAGTTTTAGTAATCTACGTAATTAATTAACGAAAAATTTATAGTTCTCACGAGGCAAATGAAATCTAATTACCTCTAGACAGAATTTCGCGAAAAAGACTAGTTTATCTCATAATTATATTAAGGACGTATCCAAGTAATGTTCTGCATGCCCAACTCGGGCCCAAGTATTCAGCGCTTGATGGAAACATTCCCAGTCCTCACGTTGCTGCCACAACAATTTACAACTCCTTCGAGCTGAGTTGCCCGTTCTTGTCATTACCAGAAAATTATTATTATTATGCTGTATCACAATTCCTTTTTAGGTATGATCATTTCATTTACATAGAGATGACTTTTTCGTTCAAAATGAATACATAATACTTAGAAAGCCGACTTATAACTTCTGGAACCGAGCTAAGGAATTTGCATTCGTTTTTAGTACTAAAATAATGATAATTAGGGTCTGGTGTCACTTGCCCAGAAATCTGCTAATTATTTGACTTAGGTAATTATGCTTTATATAACTGAAGTAGGTAAACATAAATAAATAAATAATTTTATTACAACCTAGCAGAATGCGAACAGGGTCTCTTGTAATTTCCTCGTCTGATCTACACGTTTTCCCTTTATATAGACGATTTTAAGAAATACTCGGTTAATAAAATAAAATTCATGAAATTAAATAGCAAAATGCGTTATGGCCATTGTTGTTGCCAGTCGGCAAGCTCTGCTAATTTCGTCTTTATTTATATTTGAGCCACCAAATACTTGACAATGGCAAGATTTGACCCTTGTTCTGCCATAGTTAACTTGGTTGTATGTAGATACAGGTACTTTTCAGAAAAGTCCAATTAATTTCTACCCTGTGGTAAAAAATAATTACTTTACTTTTCAGTTTCTTGACTGAAAAGTAAATGCGCCGTACACCGTACGCCGTACACGTAAAGGACACGTCCTGGAAATTGATAAAACTTGAATATAATAGCAGGAAATAACTGTGATCTCAGACAAATATTAGATTTGGCTCTTGGCTTCGCTGGTGTAAATGTAGACAGACTTAAGTGTACACGTGAGTCCTGAAGTGTGACATCAACCCTTTTCCTTCCTGTCCTTTCATACCATCTTAATTCATTTTCTTGAATACGTATATGATACGAATGATTATTATAGGCCACGGAAACCGCTTACTATCACGAAGACTATATAGCATAAGCATATGCTTTTGCCAAAAAAGTTAAAAAAGATATACGTATACTAATAAATAGGTATTTAAAACCTATCTAGCCGGATTTGGCTCGATTGGCTATTAAAAATTGTGTGTGGTTTCAATTCAAATTCAATTTAAGGCAATTCAAAGACATCTTGATGATTTTTGTGAATTAACTTATCGACCTGACTAATCTTAGAACACTTGATAGTAGTTGGCTCTTCATATTAACTGTCACAATAATAGTCATATTAAAATGGTCATGGCGGCTGAGGACGGAGGTTTAATGAGCTCTTCGCTTTATGACTCGTTCATATGACCTCTCCAGCTTCTAAGAATAAATACATTCTATTTCCAGCAGATTTAGATTTTTTAATTTGTAACGTAATGCTCGCACTTAGGATGATCTTAAAAGCGCCGATGACTTTATTATAATTAAAACAACAAATTAAAGAACATCCAGACTTAGGAAATCTATCCAATAATTTAAAATTATTTAAACAACAATATCAACTGAACCTTAGAAAACCCATTCGTAGTTTATACAATTTACTAATAACGGTAAGATAGACACTTAAACCTTATCACCACTATTGTGTACTAGCTTATGATCGCGGCTTTGCTTTCAAGATATCTTATGAAAAAAATGCCATGTTACTCAGGAAGAATGTACAAAATCATTTTAACGTTTGTTTGGAACTTCCAGACATTACTTTCATACATACAAACAAACAAAATTAAATGGTAGGTATCTCTTTATTATATTTATTAGTATAAATATACATTCTATTATATTTAATTCTAAAATAGATAAGCTTGATATATTATCGTGTATATTTTATCATCGGTCACTAATTTTGAGTTGTCATTATTATTATTATAAATATTAATATAGTATAGTCATTATTATTAATATAGTATAGTCGCATACGTGTAATTCCAAAGATTGATATCGATTTATCAGCACTTACGTACTTCGCCATTTCCTATTATATACGTACCTACGTTATAAGTTATAACATAAGTATAATATGTTCAGTTTTATGTATACATACACAGTAGATACACACAATAGATAATAATAGTCTTTGTACTTGTACACGACGCAAGTAGCTACCGCAGGTTTCATGCGCAAGATGCTCGCGCGGACAACATGCGCAAGATTACAAGTTACTCGCTTGGATGACTCGTGTCTAACGGTTGCATGCGCAAACGGCTTAACTGGAGTTAATGTGTACAGTGTAATTTGCGCAAATGCCCTTACAGATAACCTGCATGCGAACGGACTCACGCCCATAATCTAGTACCTATATTATATATAATATCAGCCCTGTATTAAACTGTCTCACTGCTGCGCACGGGCCTCTTCTCTGTGTGAGAAGGGTTAGGCCAAAGTCCACCACGCTTGCCCAGTGCGGGTTGGCAGACTTCACATGTCTTCGAGAACATTATGGAGAACAGGTTTTCTCACGATGTTATCCTTAACCGTTAAAGCAAGCGATAATTAACTATTTAATACACACATAACTTTGAAAAGTCAGGAGTGCGCGCCTTGGAATCGAACTCGAGACCTCTGCGTGGCAGTCCAACGGTTTCCCACTAGGCTATCCACATATATGTATATCAAACTAGTACATATTATAAAACTGTAAGCTTAAACTTTTGGAAACAAACAAAGCTTGCTGAAAAGAATAGTGTACCTATGTATAAAGCAGACGTTTTAGAAAGCACTTAAGAAAACATGTTAACCAATTTCGTTCTGTTTACTTGTTTGCACTGCTTAAAACATATTGGTTCAAAGTGGATACAATTTCAGAAAGATATATAAATTGATCCAATGCATTCAAGTTTTAGTACAATTAAAACAGAAGACTGAAGACATGCTAATATAACAATTTCCTACGAACGTAACTGCCAGCGCTTGTTAGTTCTGAATAGAGGTTTTGCAACCTTCAACGCCTTGCAAGCTTACATAACAAGTTTATATTCAGTAACATTGAAACTATTGAATGGTAGTACTAGCAGTAAAGATACGCGCAACAGAACATTCGCCGACCAATATCGCGATAACAGCGTTGGCGTCTCTCGCATACATACCATAAAAGGTACATTTGCATACGAAACTAACTGTGAAATCTCTTATACGATAAGAAGGAAATAAATATATTTATGGTAAAACATTTAAATGAAAAGTAGAATACCAACATAGGCTAGTACTTATTCGTACAATATTAGTTGAAAGTACCATAGACAGTCATGTCTGTGAAATAGATTTCTACTTATCTAAATCCTAACTAATATTATAATTGCGAATGCGAGTTTGTTTGTTTGTTACGCTTTGACACCTTAACTACTTGACATTTCATCATGCAATTTTGCATACACGTTGTCAGGGAAACATAAAATGATTTCACTAATAGGACAGCTACATTCTTCTTGAGTAACATAGCGTTTTTTATGAGATACCTTGTAAGCAAAGCCGCTGTCATAAGCTAGTACACAACAGTGGTGATAAGGTTTAAGTGTCTATCTTGCCGTTATTAGAAAATTGTATAAACTACGAATTGATTTTCTAAGGTTGGGTTGATATTGTTGTAAATAATTTTAACTGGATGTTCTTTAATTTTTATTGTTTTAATGATAATAAAGTCACCGGCGCTTTTAAGATCATCCCAAGTGCGGGCATTAAGATACAAAATAATAAAAAAATCTAAGCCAGCTAGAAATAGAATATATCTATGCTTGGAAGCAGCTCGAAGTCCGAAAGAAGAGGTCATATGAACGAGTCATAAAGCGAAGAGCACATTAAACCTCCGTCCTCAGCCGCCATGACCATTTTAATATGACTTTTATTGTGACAGTTAATATGAAGAGCCAACTGCTATCAAGTGTTCTAAGATTAGTCAGGTCGATAGGTTAATTCACAGAAATTCTCAAGATGTCTTTGAATTGCCTTGAATTGAATTTGAATTGTAATTACACACAATGTTTAATAGCCAATGGAGCCAAATCCGGCTAGATAAGTCTATATATACATAGTAAGAGGAACGTATTTGTATACATATATCTTTTTTGGCAAAAAGTATATGACCTACGTTATAGTAAGCGGTTTTTGTGGCCTATAATCGTTCTTATCATATGTGTCTTCAAGAAAAATAAATTAGATGGTATGAAAGGACTGGAAGGGAAAAGGTTGATGTTACACTTCAGGACTCACGCGTACACTAAAGTCTGTCTACAGAATAATACAAAACTGTTAACAAAACTTACAGTTTTATCTTTATACGACAGTTATCATTACTCAAAAACGTAATATATATAGCACTCACACGTATTACCCAGCACACATTAAACAGACGACGCCTTTATAAGTAGTTCATATTTTCCACGCTGATAAAAGTAACCAACTTACAGTAAACAATATAACAACATGGCATCACGCCGATACATCGACAAATTGTTAGGCAGAGGTTTATTATATCAGCATTTCGCCAGCCATAAATTAACATAAAGTTATACGTAATAGGAGACGACTTTTCTATTACTGGGTATATGACATAAATAGTAACAAATAGTCGAACACAACGTGTCAGACCGCACACATACATCCATAGATGTGTGCGCACAGCGGTTTCAGATTCAGTCGCGTAATATTCAGCCAAAAGTATCGCGATTTGATCCGAAATCGACGAATCTGAATTCAACGCTAGCGGCTATGAGTGAGTGCGCCCATGAGTACAATATACAGCCGCGCATCTATTCACACTCGCTCGCTATACTATGGTAGATACGAGTAAGAGAGTTCTGTAAATAGCTAACGCAGAACTGAAGCCAAGTATCACTCCTGTTTTGTTGGGGATCTACCAAATTTGCTTATAAATTGAGTTCCGAAACGAAGAGACGTCAATGGGCCTAATTTAATGTCATATTCAAATACGAAGGCGACATAAAAGAATTCAAGATAAGTTGATCTCCATATCTACCATAAGTTCTATAAGAATATAACTTCAATATTCCATTAAAGGGAACGCGTAGCTTTGATATTGCATTTGATCATTTCCAGGACTGATATTACGCATACACCATTATATAGACGCAAATAACGTAAGAAATTGTATTGGTTGCTGTAATCTAGATCAGAATACAGCTCTCTACCGTTACTAAAGGGTATCATATATTTCAAATCCTTTTAAACCAATATATCTAAGTAAAGGTACAAATTGTGCACCTACATGAGTTTATGTCTTTTCAACAAAACAAAATACAAAAGTTTTCTATGTATGAAGTTACCAAAATCATAAGCAATGAAGAATAATAAGATATGCACATGTATTATATACTTGAAAATGGCTTTTCGTTGTAAAATTGACATTTCAATACACTGCTGAAATTGCGATTTCCAGGCGCATGGGCTTTATAATTAACATGACAGTCACAGTGTAATAATCTTTTGTATGTGCTGAGAGTAAAGTTTGTATTAACACTCCTTGTACCGATACAGATTCTGTATGCAAACTGTGTGTTTCACGTTAAACAAAATTTCAAAGCAATCTAATGTTAGATATACACCATGAGACTTCTAAAATGACTATACAATCAAATAGGTGATGTTTTATTAACTTCTCTAACTGATGTGTACATAAAATTATATTTTATAGGCCAGTAAGTGTACCTAAGTATATTTATTGCTGGGCGTAATAAAAATTAATCCTAATATAATAAATTCAGAAGTATCTTTAGTGTCATTGGCAACGTTTTATGACCCTTTAGATATTGAAGCCTAAGACCTAAGTATGAGCAAATTAAATATTCTATTTTTATATATCATGACCAGACCATCTAGTTCTTAATAAATAAACATTTTAAATTTCAGTCATCATCACCACAAGTTTTCACCTAAAATCTATAATTTGCTATTAAAAGTTAAGCAAATAATACTTTCAAAATGATAATCTCATATACATACTGGTTGGTAATAACAAAGTTACGAAGCAAAGGGACGCGAGCTAATATTAGTAACCACATTTACATAATCCCAAATGAAGGTAGAATACTAACATTCATTTTTATGATCTTGTGTGAGTGAGGGAGGCGACGGCTATGATATAAACTTTGAACGATGCCATGCACTAACAATTTGATTTGATCGCGGGGTTACACTCATGAATAATAAAATAAAATTTCTAATACATATTGAATTAAACTAGGTATGATATGGAGAATATGCCGTGACACATGTTTTCCTTTTGAGGGCAAACTCGGTTGATGTTATTAGATTCAGTTTATTTTTAGCAACATGTTTAGAATATCTAAATAAATATAGTCGACGGAGCAATTACGACAGATATTGACGGAATAACGTTGGTTAATCATTAAATTAACGTAGTTTTACATTTTGATTAATTACCACTGTATCAGATTTGTGTAAAATATATAATATTGTATTAAAAAATATATAATAAAATTATGTTCTTTTTTGTACCACTTCAGTTGAAGTAACTTATAGAACAAGAGAGTATCTAATGTTTATAATATTTTTATTCCTTAGTTTATATAAACGGATTTTATGCAATTAAGATAGGTGAAGGTAGCTCGTTTGAGCTATGGGAAAGGACGAAGTCTATGACGTATATTCTGAGAAAATGATATCGCGAGTAACGACTGAAATTGAAAATAAAACAATCAAAATGATTAACAATTCAAAATCAAATAAATGGCATCGATATCTTTAATGACAGTGACAAAGTCAAATTCAAAGAGTATTAAAATGAAAATATTAAAGTGTCAATTTCGGAAATGAGGCAATGTTTTGTTAATGCTAAATCATTACAATATGTGAAATAAAATATAGCTTCTTTCGGATGCTTTTTACTTAGAGTCTGTTATTTAGATACTCATTATTATTTATTAAATATGCCTAACACTTTTATCTATGATACGAAAGTTCAACCAAAGTAAGACGTCGAAAATATCTCGAAATTTTCAAATGTTTTATCATGTAGCATTATTTCTGATCGCACTTTTTAAAACATGAATAATTAAAACACGGTTCATTTATTTACAACTTATATGATACTTTATTTAAATTAACTATATTAGCTCAACGTTCGACTACTTGCATCGCTGACTGTACATTAATAACAATTTAATTAACTGTAATATAAACACGAACCTACCAATAACAGATTAAATATAAATGATATAATCATAAAGGAGTTTGTATAACCCAGCCACAATAAAATGGTGAATTACTATGGCAACAGGAACATGGGATAAAATGGCCTTTCGCACGATATCGGATTACCGTTACTGTGTATCAAACTACAATGTGCTAGATATTGTACGGCAGGGTAAACGTATATTATCACTTAATACGCGTTACGGTAAGTGGCGAGCCTACTTACGTTTGTAAAAATAAGTAGCTGTTAGGGATTTTGGTCGGTGGCTTTAGAAGTTAACTGTATAAGTATATTTTATAGTACGAGATCCGGCTGCACGATTGCTACATGAGTCGAGTATGTAATAAAAATCTAATATTTATGTATAATTATAAATAAGGGAATATATTTTTGCCAAGGTGCCAATCAAAATGTGGTCACTAGTATTTTTAATTAAAATAATATTAATTGACTTTTTCCATAAAAATACATTCACGTATTTAAAAAATAAACTATAATCCACTGCACATTAATATATGTACATAACTTGAAAAGTTATGGTTGCAGTTGCGCACTCGGCCGCAATTTATTCGCTGCCAGGTGTAAACAGGTAATACTTTGTTACATTTATACGTTCATGACATATGTGCATCATTTATATTTTAAATTGCAGCTACCTTTTTTTGTCCATGAAAAAGTGTTACTTTTTTAAATTCAAGCTTTACTTTAACAAACAGAATTATATGTAAAGTTTAATAAAATAGCATTGTGTATTACGAGCTCCAAAACACGGTTAGAATGAAAATGTTGGTGTTTACTTGAGATCACCTGCTTCTGACGCATGCGCACTGGCTTTAACATCACGTACAGCTGGCAATCGCCATCCTCGTCTGACGACCGATTAAATGCGATAACTCTCTTTCACTTTAATCTATCTTTAACAGCTGGAAACCTACTTGCGGCCACTTTTACATAAGCAGAGATATATTGCCATGGCCAAAAAAAATCGCTTCAATTTAAGATATAAATGATGCACATATGTCATGAACGAAATATGTAACAAAGTATTACCTGTTTACACCTGGCAGCGAATAGGTTGCGGCCGAGTGCGCAACTGCAACCATAACTTTTCAAGTTCTGTACATATATTACTGTGCAGTGGATTATTGTTTATTTTATAAATACGTGAATTAAATTTTTTGGAAAAAGTCCATTAATATTATTTGAATTAAAAATACTAGCGGCCTCATTTTGATTGGCACCTTGGCAAAAATATATTCCCCTCTTTATAATTATACATAAAATAGATTTTTATTACATACTCGATTCATGTAGCAATCTTGCAGTCGGATCTTAGACTATTAGTATAATATTTGTTACCCGACTCTTTGTGTCTCGGAATCGACCGCGAGGAAATATTTATTCACTTGAGTAAAATACGATGTGTTTGTAATAAGCTTGATAACACATTCTGTCTGTTCTCATTTAAGACAATCTTTAGATGCTTTTAATTTGTAAGTGTCTTTTAAAACGTTGCTGAATATATTTATTTATTTAATAAAAATCTTAATGCACAATATAGTACAATGGCGGACTTAATGCCAACGGCATTATCTACCTGTCGACCGTAGGGTGAGGCAGAAATAAAAAGAAGTAGGTGCCATACAGTAACGCGAAAGTAATATAGTAAAGAATATCACAATAGTAATTATATATTACATAATATATACATACCAATAAACATATTATATAATCTAAATAAAATATATACAAATATATATATGTATCTATATATAAAGATACATGAATACATACATACCTATATACATATATACATACGTAGCATATTACTGATGATGAATCCGATAAACTGAGGAGGAGAGCACGCACCTTTATCTTGAAAGTGTAACGGCTTATATTTACTTGTAGCTCTTTCTAACAGTTTGCGATCTGCGATCTTAGGTTTATGCTGAAAATGCTGAAATATTGAGGATAGCAATACTTTGTTGCCGCGTTTTTAGGCTTCTAGTTAAGGTAAACAAGACTTTTTAATAAAAACAAATTATGCCACGAAGACTATTTATCTTCGGAATATTACTCAAAAAATGCCAAGTATGGAATAATAAAGACGGTTCGAACTCAAAAAGTATTGATAATAAAGCGAGTTATAAGAAAAAGCCACAAAAAACTACGCTGCAAACGAGACGAATTAATGAATTAAACATAATATCGATTGGAAAATGTATTCACGATAAGCGCGCTCCCGGCCGAGTCCTAATATATTCGTACATTTGGAAATCGGTTCAATTGGAGAAAATGGCCTCCGTTAACCACTCCGAATTTGATACTACCTAATTTATAAATAGGACGTTGAATAATAACATACAACTTCTTAATGTTTCATATATTTTACTTAAGAAGTACAGAAATTAATATTTTTTTATAAATACTTATCTGAATTTTTATCTTAGTTTTAGGTTATGAGTTACTTTTAATCTCGAATTCGGGTTAAGGGTTCAATCTGATGAGACCTACAATTTACTGAATGACAGAAATTTAGAGTCTAATTGTTCAAGCTTGGCCTGCTCGACCTAATAAATCGAGAAGTACATTTATCTCTCTGTTCCACCCATTCCATGTATAAGTTAAGTAAAAAAAGGTAATTTACAAAAACGAAAATGTTTGAATTCTGATATTACATTGTATAAAGATCTCGTATGATTTCCAAGCCATAGTTGAGAGGTATTCAGGCGTTTTCGAGACATCGATAGTTGGGATTGTGCGGTCTAAGCTCGGGGCGCTTAGGATTATGGCCATTGCCAACTACGTGACCGGCTGGTTTTATTCTGATCCTCCACGAATAAATATTTAAGATAAGTTTAAGAACCAGCGAAATTAGGCAGAAGCACTATAACTGTAATTTATGACCATTACCAGCGTAAAGTCTAACAATAAGTAAATTCATAATGAGAAGCCGATGTCATAAAAAATGCAATAAGTACCTTTATTGGCGGTTTAGGTTAACGTACACATAGCACGAATTGAACGATGAACTGTATGCGTGCAGCCAACTCACGCTCGTACGAACGGCACGCTTCACAGACAACACGTCTTTAATTCTCTTTGAGTATATCTATTATATACCTCTATAGACCGTATGAACGAAGACAGATGAGACATCGTAGCTTCTAAATATTCACGTGTGGGTTAATAATACACATTTCCTAAAAAGTTTAGTACATACATTTAATGTTTAACTTCATATGTTTAACGAGCAGGGTACGCGCATTAGCCTTCAGTACATTCGATGCTTGCGGCATGTCCCGTATGTGTAAGTGTACGTTCACTTTTCGTGGATAGTACTTATACGAATATAATTATTTTCTTTAGACATTCAATGAGAGCGATTGATACTGTAAAGCTAAGGACTTTACTATTACAGTCAATGATAAAACCGAAAGCTTACTTACTCTTTAGATATTTTCTTATAACAATCGCCGACAAAAGAAAGACAAAGTTTACTAGGCAAATGTCGGCAAGAACAGATGAGTGTTCTTTGACGGGACGAGAGATCTTTTAAAATATGTGATGAGACTGCATATAACTAGACATATATACCGGACTCGTAGCAAATGAAATTCATAGTCTCTGCCTAATCTTTCGGAAAACAGGCTTTAGTCTTTTAATTATATAATTTTGCAATGTTATACGTTGAAAGGTTAGCTATTACAGCTTTAAGAAAATGAGTTGTTACAATATCTTTCCTTCTTCAAGGAATCAGAATAATAACAAACATAAAGAGCAAGTAATGAACTTTTTAAAAGTTTGTGGTGCCATTCCCGTTCCATTACTTACGTAAAAGAAAGCGCCTTCATTCTAATCTTCATTCTAATTAAGTATAATTTTAATTTACTGCAAGCCCAACCGTTGTTTTGTAACATGATGTCCGACGTTTTTGACACATGAATGAGTTTGTTGAGTGGTTTAAGCGGTACGTCAGTTTTTTATGGACTTGTGATAAATTTATGTGTCTAGGGAGGAGCAAACGACTGGATTCCTAGACATAAATAGGACGTACTTACTTAGTTATTGGTTAGGAGGACATTTTCTTGTTTTTAGTTGACCTTATTCTATAATCGATTTCAAATGCCTTGACTTCGATGGAAATCGAAAGGTAGTTACATAAAGTACTTAAGTTACTAAGGTAGTTTATAAGGTACTTGAAACTTATGTGTTTAATGATCAATTAAGTCAATTCGTAACTACAGCGGATGAGTTAAAAGTTCTGAAAATAAATAATTATTGGTACCATTAAATACTAACGCGAGTAAGACCGGTTCCCTAAGATTGTATTATGATCATTCAGTTCTATAACTTTTCATGACTGCTAAGAATAATTTACAGTTATTTGAATATCAATGAGGACCAGTGGAATAAAGTATATGTTGGTTCTTCGAAAGGTCACAATTTACAAATATTAGTCCATCAATAAACAAAATGAGCCATTAGTTATTTAATAGTCGCTCTCTGAAAGCTTCTAAATAACTTAAGCGTTGTGAATATATCAAACGTTTACTCTAGCTTCAATGTGTAACGGATCTTAATACAGAATTAGCATAAAACGCGACTCAAATAAATTTATCCATTAGCAATTCTCAATAGGATTTAATTAGGACGAATTCGGCTTTACATAATTTTACTGGTGTTGATACTTCACGTAGGCTGTCATAGCGCCGACATGATGCGATATTGCAGGCCGTTTAACATTATTTAAAAAATAATTTGGTATTATTTATTACTGTTACACCGAGTGCCATCTCTCCTGCCTATCTAAATAGCAATAGCATTGTATTGTAAAATGAAGTGATAGAATATTAAAGTCTAACTAGGCTGACAGAGTTACATTATGTGATTAAGTTTAATAATAACTAGATTAGATTTTATAGATAAGAGTAATGATCCAAAGCTTAGCGTTAATCTACATATTATGATAAGATTTTGACATTGAAATATGGCCTCATTTCCAACGGCTTAAATCTACAATATATTCATCATGTATTGATTCCACGATTTATTATAATAGACCGCTAGCAATTATCCAAGTCATGCATTTAAAGCTAAGTAGGGTATTTAAATGCATGATTTGGTTTACTAGATAAACTTAATAGTGATAAACAATTAGTATACGTGAAAGTCATTGCCGTGTTGATTTATTACTGGAGAAAGTCTTTCTATTATATCTTTAAGATATTATACAAAAATATATCAACCAGGCATATGAAATATTTAGATAAATTGAGGTAAATATTGTAGTCCTAATTAAACACAATGCACATACGTTATAAAAGGTGACAAAATCAATTACTTTTTTGACCAGATTTGGAACATAACATATTGCTATGAAGTAGAACATATTGTAAGTAAGTTCAAATAAAAGTAAGGCATTCGTGCATGATGCGAAACAATTTCACAGTTCGATAACCCGGTATGAGTTATGCATCACGTACTCGTGGTCTGCACTTGATTTACTATGAAACAAATCTGGAGCCACAACAGAAGTACCACCAAATCAAGCTTAAAGAGGACAATTTTACAAGAACCTTTTCTTGAAATGTTACAGTATTGTATTAGGTATCGACGTGAAGAGCGGTGCTAATAACACCCATCTCAAATAGACCCACAGACACTTGGGAGATAGTACAAAGCCTTTATTTATCTGTCTATCTGTGGCGAGGCAGGTCTAGAATCGATTAAACGATTTCAATACCGTTATTTTTTTATATAAGCTAGTTTAATAGAAGTGGAATTTAGCCACATTAAGAATAGAAAATCTCAATTGCAGTTTACTTGGAAAAGCATAATCGTATCCTGGACTAGACAATCAGATGAATACGAAGCACATTTCAAAAAGTAGTGCTTAATAATAATAATTACTTATTTAGTTTAATTTAAAAATATATTTTAGAAGTTTAGTGGAAATCGTAAATTTACATTTAACGTACTCAAAATTAAATAAATATTCTTAATATTTATGTGCACTAATTTAGTTTATTTAGATTACATCATCAAAGCAAGTTCAGTATACAAACGCGTGACAAATTTTTCCATTGAAAAATGTATGTGTGAGAAAATCTTTAATACTAACCAAAGATGTGCTGTACCAACAGTGCATGTGAAATATTTTAATAATGTAGTTTTGCATGCTATAACGTATCCGTCTATTTTTAATATATATGAAATTGTGCGCAGTAACTCAAAAATAAATAAGACCAAGAGTTTTATGAGCTGACGGTGTCTATTAATCCTGCAATATAGTCGTCTTATTCGCATTTGTGAATCTGGTATTTATATGGCGAAAACGTGGCCGATCGTAGCCGCTAAAATTTTACTACATAATATTAAAAATGTACCAGTTGTTGAAGACATTTGGAGGTTAAGATAATTGTTACTGAATTATGATTCAGTTACAATTATCTAAACCTCCAAATGCGTAAGCGCGCGAACGGATTTTTACGAAACTTGACAGATTATATCTCGGGTTACCACCTTGTATACTTTTTAATTTCTGGTAATCCTGGTGCGTTTGCATGCGATAATACTTTAAGGTTATTTTAACAGCATCTTCAGTTCTAAACTTATCAACCGTCCAAGAATGATGTCACTTTCACACGCGGGCGCAGCCACGGGTAGCATCTAGTAAAATATATTATATGAATAAATAGTATATTTGAAAATACTTATAAAACTTAGTTGAATGTTCATAATGTTTTATAACGAAGATTTAGTATAGAAACACAAATAAAATAATTGTGATGGTGTATGTTATACCGTTTAACCACAAGTTTTATAACATGGATGACGCGACGTATACTCGTACTTATGTGTAACCCACTTCATACATTATCTAGTATGGTATTGGCAACCTTGAAGTGGCGTTGTAATCTGAATGAATAACAACACACTGTTTTATTTCATAGCTTAAAATGTATATATTCAATACTCCATTACAATTCCTGTGAAGGTCAAATTCTGTAGCATATACCTGTTGTATAGTAGATAGCACACACATATCTATACAAAACTAAATTTAAATATCAGCAGTTATACGAATTAAACACCCATTGTTGCTGTTTTTATAACGAGCGAGAAGTAAGGTTTCAAATAAACGTGTGAATTACTTTATAGAAAATTTATAATCGTTCCATCTCGTGTAACAACATCCAGTGATACTTTGCGCTAATGCTATCTAACGTTGTTTGTAATAAAGTGCACAGAATGCCTTTAGTCACGATATTCTTCTGGTAGTCGATACCTATGTCTCAACATAGAATATTGAATAGTTTTTCCATATGAATACTTTGTAACATAACAGATTCGAGGTATGTGTTATATTTTACACCAGCTATGTTTTTGCGTCCCACTTAATATGGGTTACTACTGCCGCCTACTGGGTATATCTGCAAAGTCATTCTTCTACTAAAAATTGTAACCGTAATCCGCCCTTAACACTTTTTGCCCAACATGGCCTCACGATGGCATGCTGCAATTGCGAACTTATGCCATGAGACCTACAAGGCAGACCACGAAACAGCTTGTTTCTATTTAAGCTATTTTATTATTTGAATCTGCTATTACATTAATTGATAATAGCGTAATTTTTATTGCGCGATACGGGGAAACTCGTCTTATTATATTTAAGTGTGAAATTATTATTTTGAACTATGAAATATATATTGCACAGTTAAAAATAATAACTGCACACTTAATATAACATCCTTTTTTTTATTTTCCTCGTCAAAATGACCACACTCCGCCTAATGGTAAGCAGTCGTGTGTTCTAAGAGCAGTGGCCTCCACATCGTCCTCATAGCAGCCGAGGCGATGTTGAGGTCTCTACTTTGACGGCCTGAAAAGGTGCTTTTTCACGCCCCGCTTACAGGACCCAGGATTGAAGGAAGAAGGAAACACATGCCTTGGCAGAGAATTCCATGTCTTGATCGTTCGGCAGAGGTATGAGGACCCAAACTTGTTGGTACGCACTCTAGTCGACTCCACCGTGTAATAAGAAGGAAATATAACGCATTGCACACTTAAATATAATAAAATAGTAGAACGAAATGTTTTTAAGATTACTCTCACGTCCGACCGTCTGTCTATCACAGCCGTTTTTCTAAGGAACGGTTTGATGTGGGAACTTGGAATTTGACACAGTGGCTGATCTTCCACACAGGTACGTATTCGTGTCATCTCATTACTTTTGGTAGACTTGTGCGTTGTAAGATTAAAGAAAATAATCATAAATGATTATTCCTTTTCCCTTCCAAACAAAATACGCAATTCAGGAGACAATCACTAAATTGGTGGTTATATATTCATTTGTCACTTTATAATATTATCAGAAATATTTTTAATAATCTATACGTTTTTGTATAAAATTTGTGACACTGTCAGGGTATAGTATTGAATCATTTCATTAAAATATTTTTAGCACAGTTTTATTTGCAATTATTTTAGTAAGTTGGTTCAGAATACATAATTTTTTTTAGTGCTTATATTGTCGGAGTGCCTTAGATTATTATACGAGAGGTATAATTTATCGTAACATAATAAGACAAACATTATAAATTACAAAAATTGAAGCTACTATTTAAATTGCAGCTATTATTTTAGCATGATGTTAGATAATTATATTCTTGTTAAACAAGGCAATAACCCGACGCCGACGCCTATAATTAACTGCTTCACTCGACTCAAATATTCGAAATCTATGTTGGTTTCTCCTTCAGCCCACCTTTCGTTAATCCCCTTGACGCGACAACCGAATACTGGCTCGCTGCCTCGCTTCGAAAGTTGTATCGTGTTCAGCGATTTTGCTTTCAGGAGCCTTGAGTGAAGATTATCGTGGCCGTATATCTTACTCGGCCTCGCCTTAACGGATTACTCAGCCGGTCTCAGGCACTTGGCTGTGCCATCCGATATTTAAGTAGTTATCGAACATTGCAAGATATGTTGTCAATCAAAATCAGACTTCTGAAGTCGTTATGGAGATTAACGCTTGTTATGTATTGCCTGAAGTTAGAAAGCTGAGGTAAAGTTTGGAATACATATGTATATTATGTTTATAAACATAATATACCTAAGTATTCTAAACTTATATAGATCACTTCCTTCTATAGATCACCGAGTCTAAGGCCTAAAGACTAAGGCTAGGTAAACATGCATCACCAAGGAGCATGATGGTTAATTTTATTGTTGAGAGATAGAGAGAGATATCATTTAAGTCTAATATATACATTTTACTATCAATAGCAAACGCGAGTTTCTGGAATAATTCCGACTATTTAATTTTATATAAACAATAAAATTATACATGTTTATTATATAATACCAAAAGGCTTCTTGCCTTTTATTGACATAATATACGAAATTTAAATAAAAGCTTGAAACAATATGGTGAAAATAAACTGCGAGATCCATTGAAAAAATATATATAACTGCATCCAAATGGTACGAACACTCTCCAAGATAGGAGTTGCGAACTACAACCTTGGAAAGCAATGTTGTACTTCGTATTGAACTTTCGAACATAAACATTTTATTTATGTAATGGTTTTGTAAAGAAGTTTTCTTTAAAGAATATTCAAACAGATTAGTTTAGTATATTTTATGCGTCGCAAAAAAACAAGATTAAATTGCATTACGACTCAGGAATACCGAGTAGGAAGGCTTGCTTTGTTCGGAGGTTTTAGAAGGACGTGATAAAGTGCCCAGTGGTCAACCCTCAGATTGATCGATCGTCGAGGTTAAGGCACATTTCTTCGGTCAAGTCTATAGTTGGTTGACCCTTTACAAAGTCACACTCCACCATGCCTCAGAGAGCACTCAAAGCTGTCGATAAGGGAATGAGTCACATCAAATGGTCTGACAACTTGTTTATAGTTGAAATATGCTCAAACAAAGTTTCAGAGGTTACTTAGCAGTTATCTCAAAGACAATATGATAAAGCAGAGCATAGTAAGTAATACATTAGCCGAAAGTTACAGATACAGTTGAAACCAAGAGAAATATTTACATATAATTGTGAAAACATGGCTTTAATAAATAATTAATCTATTATTATTAGGTATTATTAATTGATATATGCCAGTGTGTCCGACAGATATATACGACACACAAATATTATCATATTGTTTTGTTATATAATCCTATTTAACAATACGTAACCTAACATGAATGGTTAATTAAAATATTATATATTAGGTACTAACGAAAACAACCGTTTGAGGATAATTATTTTGTATTACGTATGTAATTGTATAAGTGCATATGAGAACATATGAATACACGTGTATACAGGCGCGTGCGCTTCATACAAGCAAATAAGCACTGCATACCCTAGTCCGCTGGCTTATGTAAATCTATATAATCGAAATCTATTTATTAAATACTACAATATAATATACACATATATTTACACACAAAAACATTTATAAATGAAATGTAGTGCCCTCGCAGAGGTTTCAGGTAGGGCGTGCATACCCTACTAGAAATCTTTGTGCACGCCCCCGGTGTATAAATAGATGCACTTGCTTATAAAAAAGGGGTATACAATATCTAAATATTAATGCAATATACAGATTTTAATTATTAGAAGGTTATAAAAGTAAGAGGGAAATTCTTATAAAATTACATATAAAACTTATCCAAGAATTTAGCTTATTATTCTAATATAATTAGTAACTGCTGTTTAAATAAAATATAATCATTATTACATATAAAATTTAATCGATAGTTTTAGGTGAGCACATTTTTATTAAACTGTACTTACGCGGTTCATAAATAAAATAACTGAACAACACACGTGGTATGTAGTTCACCGGACGCTAACACGATAACGACATATCCTCTAAGATAAATTCAAATATTATCACACTTGACGCAACTTTGAAAAGGGTCATTCGACTTCAATATTCCTCATCAAGGACCAACGTTTCACTCAGATTTATGAGCGTCGAAATCCTTCCAACTCAGCGAAACCGCCCGACAACCTGCATACCCGGCTGCTCTATATTAATCCTTGAAAATAAATCCAACTTAATACGGCCCATAAATATTGTAGAGCCCTTAAATAAATCGAAAAAATCTAATAAAACAATCCTTACAAGTTTCTATTTTACTTCTGACTTCTGTTTTACTTAGCGTCATACACGTCAATGGTACTGAGACGAATAAAAATGTAAATTTTGTTAGGAGTTCTTTTGAAGAGTATTGCTAGGGGCCCGAAAGTGAATCGTTAGAAGCGGTACGCATGTCTGATATCAACTGAAGGAGCTGTTATTGTCACTGACAGACACGCTATATAAAACTGGAAATAAAGTTTAAACGACCCGGAACGTGTATTTCGATGTCATGTATGTAATTTTGTACAACACCATCAAAGTGATCGGACTATTTTACGATAATGTCCATGACATGCGTAAAGGCCATGTGGACCCGATCTAATCAAATCTAAAGATTATGCAATCTTCATTTCTTTTTGAGCACGTACGTATGTACTTCTAATTTTCCTGTCACTGGGAGGAACAAGATTATTTTGTATGACGTAAAGAATAATGATACTAACGTACGAACGAACATTAAAATAACCTGCTTAGACGTAAGTTTTATGATTTTACATTAATATGTATTAAGTACTACTTATGCTCAAAGAAAATTTCACATTATAAATATTGAGAAAGACCGTTATCAAAATACCCCGACTTCATCAGACACAATAAAAAACTTTTAATGATTTGGTGTAATAAGGACCGTGCCCAAATACTTGATATTCTTACATTTGTTTTAATCGCTACGTAAAAACAAGGAACTTTCTTAATCAAAGGATATTAGAAACGAAATAAATTAATGACAGAAACAAATTTCAGATCAAATTTAATGACATAGAATTAAATTAATTTAGCCACTATCGTTCTACAACCGAAGTACTTAGTTGTTTTTGCTGTCATTGGCACTTATGAATTTATAGAAATGAAACACAGTAATATTTACTTTCTTACAATCAGTTTTCCCTACTGGCCATAAATTTAGTACTCAGTCGATTTATTCGTCGCTATTCTGGAATATAGGTTGGAAGTCGACACCAACTTCTAAAAATGTAACATTTTTATCGTTTACATCAAGAAAATAACAAATAGTAAGTAATAAGTTCAGCTAGCAGTTTTTTAGCAGTACAGATTTTGGCGAAGTTAGTATCATAAATAAAATTGTTACGTTCCGCTCTCAAGTCGCTAACAACAAAATACAGTTATGAAAATACCTAGAAATAGTGTTGCTTTTCAGGTCTTCAGGTAAAAATTTAACCCCTCTGTCTAAGATATAATTATTTTCGGAGTAATTGTTGAAATTTATTACTGTTCAAATAAAGGGCAGGATCTCGTAAGAACGTAAATAAATAAGTAAATAAGGCTAGTCTTACACCGCGTGGTCACATTGCTTTCTCGATCCAATCTCACTGAGGAAAATAATCTTCCACTAGGAATTGCGAACGTATTCAATAATCTCTCCAGCCGCAATCGAACTCCTATTTAATATAATCATAGGTACCTATCATGTCTGGTTGAAAATTATTTAACCGTAGCAATGTAAAATATTATACAAATTATCTGCAAAAGTAAGCGATGCTTATAGTGAAAGTAATAGCAATATCTGCCTATTATTTCATATAAACATTAAACATGATCGATGCCTAGTACTCAAGATTATTGCACAGTTAAATGGCTAAGGCGAACGCATGCAAACACCTAAGTCTATTTCAGAGATTGACTAGATCAGATCTATTGTTTGTCCATTGCACTGCTAGTTATTTATAAAAATTTGAGTCACAAAACTAAATACGCAGTGAATATCGAACTAACGACATTCCTACAATGCGAGCGTCGAGAGTGCTAGATCGATTGGGGCGTGGTTTGTCCGAAAGCTGGTACGTGCGAATGTTAGAAGAACAATGAATAAAACATTTACAACCTCCTTTAATTCTGTGGGACTGTTTCGAGTCAGTATTCGCTGCCAGCGTCAGCGCCATAAACTTGTATTACCTGTACACGACGGTGTACACATTAGTATTCGTATGAGTTTCATGCTCCACAGTGTGCAACGTGCCTAAGTATCCAGTGGTTACGGAACACTAACTACATGTGAAACAGTGGTCGCCTTGGTTAGCTGGAAGCAAATAACGTAATTACTTAGGCGTAAACAGATATGAAACGTTTACATACCAATGGCATACAAGCAATACGTGGTACCGATTTACGCATACATTGTTGTGAGCAAACAACCACTTTTACATCACTAACTATAGCGATTATGTTAAGAAAGGAAATTAGACAGGTAGTTGTACAAGACATACATAATATAGCTTAGCGTTTGGATGTAATTTTATTTTAAAGTCAAAGGTACTCTATGTGTAGCGGGTGTTGCCGCACGTGAGCATAATTTTACCATCAAAACTTTTCGTAGGCTGCTATAGAAACGTACTTAAATAATGTTTTCTTTCTTTCTTTCTTACATGAACAACAGCTTGAGCAAACGTTTTCTTTAGTCATAGTTTCAAGGTGTATCATGTCACTCTTTTCTTCAAGATGACGAGGGTTATGATGTCTTCACAGCTAAATGTCGGAACCGAGTTTGAGGCAATTTAGTAAGACGCAATTTGAACCCTTTAAGATTAGGACATACATATATACATATTCTACATCTCCGAAAGGGTAGGCAGAGATGTAGGTATTACTAGCACATTTCGCCAACTATGATTTTATATCGCGGGCGAGCCTATTTCAGTTTACAGGGCGTAGTTCTAGAGTCCAGTTACTACTGAGAATGTCTTATCAGAAACACCCAATAACACTTTGCTCGACCCGGTAATCGAACCCTCATGTACAGTAGATGCATCTACGCTACGCCTACTGCCTATTATAGATATAGGCAGACAATTAAAACAATATTATTTGAGTTCATCTTTACATCATATAGAGGAACCAATTACAAATTGAGTTCCCTTTCAATTAGGGCTTACTGAGATTTGCTTGTAAAGAGAGGTCTATGTGGAATAAATCATAATCAGAAGTATACTGGCTATAATACTCTGAAAAAACTAAATTGAAACTGTACGACGTAGGTCATACGTTGGTGTAATCCTCACCTTGGCTTATAGACTTCGATCTATTGACGCGGGACCGTCTATAAGACGAAGTTTCGCATTTCGTTCACAGCTCATTTCACTATTTCTAGAGGCAAACGATTTTGAAACTGTCGGGCAAAAGTGCAATTGAATATAAATACTTCAATGCTTCAGCTTTTATGACAGTTGCAAGTGATGTGGGTAAAAATATAAATCAAGATATTTAGAATAAGATTTACTGATACTATTATGTAGCGTAATATAGTCATAACATTTATTGTCAAAATTAGTATTATGATATATTATAGTTAATTTGCCTCTTGGTGTCATTATTTTATAGTAATTGGTGTTTCATAAACATTTTTTTATGTAAATAAGTAACATTATAACTAATTAATTCCACTAAATTTAATCATAATTACGTATTTAATACTATGATGTGTTCAGCGTTACAAAAATAAACAGGATTCTGACCTCTTTAAGAAAATTGCTCATTTGCATATGCACATAATAGATACACAGTAAGGTTAATTAAACATCACTAACTCAGTCGCGATAAATTAATGTTCATCTAACAAGCAACATTCAGCTAAAATATTATTAATAACTTTGGTTTTTTGCTCATTTCAGGGTAATGTATAACCCTTTAATCGCGCACACTTCACTATCTTTAGAACATCGAACACAACGCACGCCTAATCTCGGAAGAACTACGGTATATATTTTATTCGTACACATTTTTATCTTTGTTACCCGTATGGGGGTAGAACTCTCAGTGCACTTACAGTCGAGATCAATTAAACCACTGCCGACTGCGCTATTCGTACAGTATTTATCTCAAATTACTTTCTGTATTCTAAATGATAACTACAATCGATAAAAACGATATGAATGATGCGAACATAATAGTTTATTGTGTAATACATTTGAGGTTATCATAACTAATATTATAAATGCGAATACGAGTTTGTTTGTTTGGCTTTCACGCCTTAACTACTCGACCGATCATTATGAAATTTAGCTTACATGTTGTCAGGGGAACATAGGTTATCTTTCGTCCAGAAAAAGTACTGCTTCTAATCTAACCTTACTTAAACTAACCTACATTTAAGCAAGCAAAGCCGCGGGAAAATCTAGTAATTCAATAAATATAACTTCTGCAGTTACATTAAAATATAGTAATGTTGATCATCAAGAATTTATTTTGTTGTCTACGCCACAAAATGCATTTACATTGCATTTACCTGCTGGACCAGATATCCAAATATGGCTGAAGAATAAGATGAAATGAAGAGACAGAGACGGGTATCATATGCACCATCATATATTAACATAGCGTATACAAACTACCAAAAACGTTTTCTGGAAGTTGGGTTTTATCTACTTACAATTTTCTATAAGAAAATCCCAATTTAAACCGTGCCGTTAACAGTTTGGACAAGATTTATCGACAGCTTTGATAGTTATTTGGTTTATCTATCAAAAAGCTTTCTTTTTCTTAAGCTAAAACAACGAACATGTTTTTTTTAGTTAGTTTTTGGTCGCATATGGCCTATATAACTTTACGCGAGCTGTGGGTGAGCGCAGAAGGCTCCCAATCCGTTCTAAAGTAAGTATACTAGACAACGGTATCCCCCAAGGGCGGACTACCACGGATCTCGGCTTGGGGCGTTGTCGGTAACGTGGATCTAACGTGATCTACGGGATTAACGTTAACGCATAAAACATATATTCCGATCTCTGCGGCGAGGGCAGAACCGCGGACGACTTTGTATGGCTTCGCGAGCCGTTGTATGCTCTTTCTTGAGCGAGTGTAGTTTTATCATCCGGTTCGTCTAATATGTGCCTAGGTCTCCTAACTTTCGATATCCTAGATGGAGTGTAATTTCGGGAACACTGCTTCATGGATTGCCTGATGGTCGGCAGCTCTAGATCTATGTGTAGATCTTCGTTGCACACGAACCACGGTGCTTCCGTAGCTCTGTGCAAGAAACTATTTTTTTTGTGTTTGTAGCCTATAGATTCCGTTTGGCCTAACGTGTGCGAATACTACACTAGCGGACGTCATGATGGGTCTAACACATGCTGTATACAGCCTAACCTTGTGTCTAAGTGATAATTTAGAGCGACTGTTAATGAGAGAATAAAGCCGAGGTGAGGTCGGAATAAGAGTCGATCATCAAGGGTGACATCTAGATACTTGGCTTTTCTAGCCCATGGGATAGCGGAGCCAAACATACTTATTTGTGAGATCGCACCCGGTGGGTACAGGTGAGATGGTCTCCTGTGAAACGACACCGCCTGTCTCTTCTCGGAATTGACTTTCATCCGCCATTTCCGAAACCAAGCGCCTAAGGCGTTGGCTGTAGATTGGAGCTTCCTACTGACTGAAACTGGGTCTTTAGCTGCAAAATAAATAGCTGTATCGTTTGCAAAATGTGCTGTCTGCACGAAGCTATGCATTGATATGTCGACGACGTACAGAAAGTACAGCAGCGGAGAGAGCACTGAGCCCTGGGGCTCAACAGCGCGTATAGCGTGAGGTGGTGACAAGGCCCCCTCGGTGCGGTGGCGAAAGCTTTTATCAGATAGGAAGTCCCGTAGGATGAGTACGAGCTTAGGAGGGACACCCATGGTGAATAGCTTGTAGAACAAGCCGTTGTGCCACACTTTGTCAAAAGCCTTCGCTACCTCGAAGAAGAGGACACCGGTGATTTAGTTGCGAGTGAGTCTCGCACTAATGTACTCAACTATACGGTGCACTTGTTGAATGCATGAGTGTTTAGTTCAAAAATCAAACTGTTCGTGGGATATGAGCAGCGATACGTCGGCGTACGCTTTCAGCCTAACATACAATAACCGCTCATAGACTTTCCCTAATCCTTTAAGGAGTCTGCACACTACCCCGTCTCATACGATGACCGTGCTAGGAACGTGTCAGGCAAAAAAATATTCTTTGTAAGGAAATGTATACGACTATCTACTAGACCATTCAGTTACCGACCAGCAGTTCCTATAGCAGGGCATATCATGTTGCTTTTCGTGTCTGATACGTTCCTAGCACGGTCTAGTGGGCAGACTCCTTTAAGCAGACTAATAGGTATATAACTAGACGGCTCGAACTCGGGTTTGCCGGGCTTGGTTATCCCAATGTCCACGGCTTGTTTCCACTGCTGTGGAACAACATATATGTGATGGCGGCATTGAATATGCTAGTCAGAAGGACTACTAACGAGTACAGAAAGAGTTCAGTGACCCTATTACTAATACCGTCCGAGCCGGAAGCTTTTCTAGGGTGTAAGCCCTTAATGACCGTCCTAACTTCGTCGGGGGGTGACTAAGGACACTATTTGATCATCATCTGCTACATCGTCAGTCTGTCTGTCAAACTGAGGTGGCAGCGGGAGAGAGGCTCGTCGCTCCATCTCACTGTCTACCTCTAGTATGTAGTCTAAGTCGATGTGTTGGTCGGTTAGGGTACATTGAAGCTCGAGACTTTCAGCTAGGCATTCAGTCTATTCGTCATCGTCGCATGCTGGAGGCCGGATGGGTCTGTTTAATGGCGGTAGAGAGGTCTTCTGAACATTTTTAGTGAGGGACCCTTTAGAGCTATATGTGTGAAACTTTATAATTTCGATATAGTATTATATGCATATTTACGGTACCATAAATCATCATATTCCTTAATTTATATTTTAATAGTTATAAAAATAACTAAAATGTATAAGCGTCTGTTTAAGTTGATTGACCTCACCAAAGTTGACGCGGCCGAGTTCTTATACCTATTATATAAAAGTTTCATATCTGAATTTACCAGCCACAAATATCAAGAACGGCTTTAAATATTTATTTTGTTAGTGAAATGATATTCAACTCAGCGAAACTATTCAGACTTATCTGGTTAGTCCAGCAATCTGATCACAATAATATTGAGTATTATTAGAACTAGGAAGATTGGTAATCAGTCATAAATGTTTAGATTTGGATCGTAAATGGCTATCATTTGCATATCTGCGTGTAAACAGTGGTAATTAATCAAATGCTGGTCATTGTTGGCAGCCGAAATGGATTTATCTGCTTTCAACCAGTTAACACACAAAAATCACACTGCAAGCTATGTTAATTGAGTCTCCAGATATTCGGTTAAAACGTGGATTTGGTTATTATTTCAGGTATTCCCAGTGACGATTCTATATGATATTTAATACCAACGAAGAACGAACACATAGTAATATAATAATCATTGTTTATTGGTAGAATAGGTTGTAAAAATATCTTATCGTGCTTGTATACGATGCATGTAACGCGCTCATGTCACATGCACAAGATACTCGCGCGGCTTACATGCGCAAGTTAATCATACCAGTATTGTCGCATAGTCAACAAGAGCCACTATTTGCGCGTGTTACTGGTAACATGCGCAAGTAGTGGCTCTTGTTGGCTACCGCTGGCGTTAAGCCAGTATTTCTCAAAGTAGACTAAAGCAATAACGAAAAAATTGCGTCATTGAAGTGGCAGCTGCTAATCTAACCACATTAATGACATTATCAGAGTAGGATTATTAAAATATACCTACTGTAAATTAATTTTATCGCGGTTTATTAATTAAAAGTTTATTTTAATTAGTACACCACAATAAAATCCGTACACGCTATTTAATCTAAAGCTTTTCCATGACCATGGCCATACAACATGAAAAACAATTGAAACATCGCGTCGGGGAAAGTGTAAATATAAATAGCATACATACTTTATTCAAAGTTGTAATAAAAATAAACCACGAATAATTCCCATTTAAGGTAGTAAGATTTCAATGTGTTACATTCACGTAAACTTATACAATATATAAATAATAATATAAGATAATCCCTTACTTACCCTACGTAACACAAATACTGAGTTACGTAGATTTTTACGATTACGCGTTATCTAAAGGAGCATTGTTTTGAATAATAAAAATTAAAGTAACAATCGTCATATTTATAAAATCCTACATAACATAAATTACTACTTGAGGTACTTAAGTATCTACGTCCAATCTACATTCTAAATATTAAATTCAAGAAACTATTTCTAGCAAAACACAGTTTAAAACTGTTTACAATAGTCACTAGTCTGCATTAGAGCCGCCCGTCATTAAGATATGTGCGACAAAACTGTCACCTCTATTTAATGCTTTTCGAAAACATGCACGAGGTATTTCGTTATTATGTATATGCAGGTAGGTTGTGCTTGAAGACATAATGTATTTGTAGGTAGGTATTTTCGACAAAACTGGTTGTTTAATATAAAACTTGTAGATATGACAACAACACAACAACTGAAAGCGAATTTAACATAAAAAATTAATTCTCATGTACACAGACAAAGTTATGAGATCTTGTAAAGGGCATTATCAAATAGCCTTTTATAGTATTAGACAGATTTATATTTAATATTGTCTTTTGTTTACGCGAAAATATATATATAGCTTAAATAGTAGTAAAATTCAATAATAGTAGTGTTAGAGTTTTCAAAATTATGTAATAACAGTATTTAAAGTAAAATAAACAACGCGATAAAATCCGTATAAAGTGTTTAATTTCAACAGATTTATATTATTTCCTCAACGGAAAAATTAAAATTTAATTGTAAACCTACACACATTAGATAGTTCATTATGTTGTTGTTTCTTTTATATATACAAACAACATTAATATATAAACACAATTATCACGGATAAAACGTATCTATCTATCTATCTTTGATAAAAGTTATAAAAATGATTGTAAAGAATCTCCTTTCGGAATTAACTGATAATCGGGTGGATATAATTAAACAATAGGTGTTTTAGAGATACGAGTTGGGTCCTAAGCCCGGCTAATGTATGTAATTAACAATAAAACTCAGTATATCCGAACGCTTAACGTTCATTCTACAATGAGAATAGGATCCCGAATTGTGAAGAGATAACAGTAATTTACGGTAGCATATCTAGGATTTAATTAAAAGCTTTGTAAGATTTAATGACTCTGATATTCTTCACACTATTTAATTGCCTTTGCAAGTATTAATTATGTGAGTTGTTCATTAAGTGTCAATATGTACTTTACTTCGAAAGTAAGAGGTGCCTGCCGTTGATGACTCGAAAGGCAGCAATCTGATGGCTTAAAATCGGTTATTAAAGTTCAGTATTTTATAGATTATTTTTGATATATTTTCATTCATTTTGAAAATATAAACAAGCAATTATATTAATTTCAGGTACATATATATGTGTGTGTATGTGTATAAATAAAATATTAACGAATGAATACGCGTTTGTTACCGCGTCACATGTTATTTGTTGGTGTAAAGAAACAAATTCTGGGAAAATATGAACGTGACATTCACTCATGGGTCAACCAAAATACTGCCTGCTAGCTAATTTCTGCTATAATAATGCTAACGCTAATTCCATATATTCTTCTTACTTTTGTCTATGTAAGTAATATGCAGAGCAATTGTTACGGTCACCAACGACCAATTAACTTAGGGATATGAAAATAATTCATGACTGATTAGTCGCTGCCTGGAGGCAGAATTAAACATTTGTCCCTTGCTTACTAAGATCGTCGGGTGGGTGGACCAAAACGCGAACGTTGTTTTTCGTCAGTTTCATGATTTTAATTACAGGGTCATAGAAGATTCTAGTTCCTTTAATGATCAGTTATTAAGTTAAATATCGTATTTACTTCTTTGAAATAGACTTATCAAAAGATTTTTGCCGAATCTTATTAGCCGCTTGTCATGCCTTTTTGAAACTAATTTGTATTTAACGCTGTGAAACAGGAGTAATTTTAATGTTTGTAGAAAGAGAGCAGAAAAAATAGATAATTATAATGTTTTATTTTCTGCTTTCACCAACGTTCACGCCAAAAATAAATTCAGATATTAATCTCGGTGTATTATAATGTGTGTATATCTAATATATTACACAAATATTATGTTGTCTGTTACGGGTAACTTACTTCATACAATACGTTAATATGTAAATTATGTATTTATCTAAGGTTTAGGTAAAATCCTTTACAAAACATCTAAACAAAATATGGCCAAAATATATTTTGTTTATCCGTAACTAGCTACACCAACTACAACAATTCAGTAAGTTCACTATTCCCGTCGAATTTTTAGGCATTCGAAACCTCTTAAATCATAATGGCATGCTTATTTAATAACTAATAATAATGTCAAGATACCAGATCTACCATATCGAACTGTATATATTCTAAAATAGCATACACTAAACCGGTTTAGTTATGTTTACATAATAAAATTGTAGTTTTATAATAAGGATAGTCATACATGATAATAATATTATTATTCATGTTAGTATTCGGTGACGACATAGACGTGTTTTTACCATACGTTCAACACAGATTATACACGGTAATTAATAATTCAATTATTTCGTCTGCTTCCCATGTTACGCTCTGTGTCACTAGAGTGACGTAACGACATTATTTTTACTATACGTATGTCACTGCAATGTATTTTATTCTGACTATTATAGGTTATGTATTACTGTCACTGTCGGTACTTCTATTATTATTTATGTTCGTAATAATGATGATAATATTTTTGTTGAAAGTCATGGAAAAGATTTACTGCAATTTCTTTAATTTAGTGTTATAAAATGCTTGCTGATTTAAAGATATGTGACATATTTATTATAATGAGTATGTTAAATATATTATAATATAAAGAAACGTAGGTAATGGCAATGTTGCTTTAAATAGAATGTGGTAATCATAGGTAATCAAAGTACAAAGTTGGCCGTTTGAAATAGTACAGTTACCTAGGTAAAATGTTTGTTAGTTGCACTATTGCTAAATTCTTTTAATAATCCGCGTGTATAAAGTTTTCTATACAAAACGACATTCACATTGTGACTTTTAATCACATTACGCCGCTTAGTTTTCCTTTTTTCCATAGAATATAAAACTGAGCACGTAGTTAATTGCCCATTAAGATGCGAACGGTAAGCCGGTGTATTCTTCACATTGCACATTGGTGCGTACGTTTTACGTTAAAACGTAACCTAGTACAATGAGATCGTATCGACTGATGATTTATAGATTAATTATTAAAAAATGAATGCTTACGAATGACGTTTTGCATCCAAGCCGAAACGTACTATCATATACTCTTACCAGCAAGGTCAGCATCAACATCAGATCCGTAAACAAAAACCGGATTCTATACGTCACAATCAAATCCATGTAAGCGAACATATTTATCGACACATTAATTTATAACAAAATAATGCATGCAACTTTTACGTTACAGATTATTTTCCTTCTTTGCTCGCGAAATAAACACAGTTTAACCATACGCGTTTTAAACAATGTACACAAACACGAGGAGACAATTACCGCCTACAAAACTAAAAAAAAACACTAAAAAACAAAACGCAATTCTTTGTAACCAAGGTTATGTATTTAGCAACACATTCCATATATGTAATCGGTACGCGTAAAAATCTTACTTCGAAAAAACTTCACGACAAAAAAAATACAAGTCGAACGTTTAAAACTATCGAACGACGCCGTGCACTGAACGTGCTATTCGGCGGTGTTAATTGCTAATCGGACGTTATCGGGAAATGTAGGTAGGCGACATTTCGTAGGCATGTGCCTGCAACGGAGGGCGCGCCGCGGCAGCAGCGCGCTCACTCGCGGTTAGGAGAGGACTGTGGTGCGTGCGACCCGCTCGGCTCGCCCGCGCGCTGAGCCCGCTCGTCGCGGAAGCGGAGCGGGCAGCGGATGGACCGAGCGGGCACGACGCTGCCCACCCGACCGAAGCCCGAGACGATTGTCTCCTCGCCTCGCTGGTGAGGGAGCGCACCGACCTGAATCATCCCTCGCGCGTTAATAACATACTTCTGTGACACCGGCCGCGGACACGTCACGATCTGTCACAATGCAACCTTTTATTATATCAATGCAAACGTCAGCGACCTTGATACCCTTCGCTGAAATTACAGGACGCATAGGCCACATATAGTTAAAGGTTAAATTATTTGACGATGAAGCAAGGTGTTTAATTATGTTTTTATTATCATAATAAGTTCAATTGCTTCAAAGATATCTTTGAAATAATTTATAACAAACTGAAAATATATGGTAGTGTATTGATAAAAAATAGAATGTACAATAATTACGCATAGTAGCAACGGAGCCAACCTACGAACCTACTTGTCAGCCTTCGTGGCGCAGCGGAAGTGAATGCATGTGGTCTCTGGTTCGATTCTCCGGGTGGACAAAAGTTATTGGGATTTTCTGTTAGGGAATAAAGAGTTTGGAGTTCTGCCCGGTAGACGTCAATAGGCTTGCCCCCTTATAAATGAGACCTGAGACTATGGTTTTATCTGATCGAATGTGGGTATAATTTAAGCTACCAATTTCAGAGATATACAAAGCGTGAGACTATTTATGTATGTGATAATTATGCACTGGGTATGGTGGTAATAGTGTCAAACTATGATTTATGGAGCTAAACGGAAATTACGTCCACAGGCTTGTTATTCGCACGCAATTTAGCCGTGGTACATGAAAATTATCCCCTAGCTAATATACTTGTAAATTTAGTTTATAAAGGAACGCAATAATATAGTCGTAAAGGTATTTCATTGAGTGTTGATGTTTGAACGTACTTATATAATTCAACATTTGAATAGTCGATAACTTATATAAACGACAGTGTGGAGTGACTTCATATCTGTTAGCCGACACCGTCATAGTTCCATTAAGATAAATAAAATACTCAAAACTAATTTCACTTGGATTTAACAATATTGAATTTTATATCTTTATCTTGCTTAATTGAAAACAGGGAAGTATTTCTAAAATCTAAAAAAACATTTATATAATCTCGTGAAATATTTATATACATTATAAAGTTAATTTTAATATAAGTTGAATTTAAACGCAGCAGGGTGATAATTGAAGCTTGTGATCAATAGGGTTTGCCTTCCTACTGCACAATATATACGAATTACAAAAGCCTTAGAAATAATTTGCAATGAAAATTACGAATAAATATTTATAAGTTTGTAATGTTTATATAAAATATCAAGTGTAACTCCAGGTTTTTGAAAGACCAACAACACAATATTGGTTAAAAGAAAGTCAAAGGTTTATTAACTGCTAGGATTGACTGAATAAATTAGCAACAGACAATCAAATCAATAGGTGTGATATTTTTAGCTACTCATTTGACAATAGATTTTTAGCTACTCATGATCTATACTCAACTAGCGAAAAGTAGGTATCGTAATATATTAATAAAGTATTTTTTATTCTACAGCAATTCCAATTTCCTTTACATGTAGTAATTTAATATGGATATTCAAATTACTCAAATCTAGAGGATCTTAACGACGACCTTAAATTGGACATAAAAGCTATAAGCGTAACTCTTCTGATGATTCAGCTATCTAATACTACTTTGTAAAAATTATATATAAAATTTTTAAAGAATCTTTCCACATCTTAGCTAGAATTCTCGTGTTAGAAGTGAGATACAAACCCACGATCTCTGGGTCGCAAGTCCGATGCCTTATCTATTAAGCTACCGCTTATATTAAGTTCCTGGTTCAGATTTTGGACCTAGCTGTTAAACTCGTTACTTACTGCACTAAGGGCTGATTTTAATTCAATTTAACTATTACCTGGGGAATATGTTTAACGTTTTGACAGCTTTCGTATCTAGTAAATATGTCAAACAACCATATTTATTCCCCCGATAAACATTATTTGACCATTGGAAAATCGGGTCTAACACTTGTATTAATATGACATGTATGTATGATGTAAGACTTACAATAAAGACATTTTATTAAAAACTAACTGCTTGCAATTTCATACACGTGAACATTTATCATCTACATTCTATAACTCAATTTAGAATAGAAATTTATTTTATTTTTCTATCTATATTAAACAAACCCAGCCTTACTAAATGTAAGCATACGCTTATTTTAATACATCACTTAAATTGTTACTCATATTGATTCAACCATGCGTTCAACCATGCGTCATAAATGCAACGACTTACCTATAAACTACAAATCTTTTAAGAAATATAATTCTAACTAGTTCTAATTAATTTTACAAATGCAAAAGTGAGTTTGTTTGTTTGTTTATTACGCTTAAACACCTTAACTACTCCACTGGTCATCATGACATTTCGCATACACGTTGTCAGGGGTACAAAATATGAGTAGGACAGGAGTACCTTTTATCCAGAAAAAGTATTGTTATTAATATAACCCAAATTTACGTGAGCAGCAGCCGCGTGTAAAATCTAGGAAGGTTACAAATAATATGTTATTTTATATTTTTTATTTCACGGTTTTGGTTTAAACACGTACACTAAATGCAAATAAACTAAATTTATATTAGACCTGTATATAATTACAAAGTTAAAATAAACCGCAATCCTCATTGCTTTGATTCGAACTTTACTAACACATACTATCTAAGCTTGGATACATACCCTATGGTAGTATCTAACACATTGGTAAGCACGCTAACACATCTAAATTAACACCCAATGAATCTCACACACAAGCGCTGTTACATAAATAGATCAGGCAGGGATTCACTTTGCTGTTTATGCGTTTTGATGTGTCAGCAATTCCGTATACACTACACGGTTCAGAATATCAATCGGTGCGAGTAAGCAAATATGTAGGAACATGTGTATTTGTTCAATCGAGATGCACGGGGCATTGCTGCCGGCTGATAATTGTGTGAACTGCGAGCAAAGTGATCGAATTCAAGTGCGATCACTTTTCTCACAATCCACAGAATTATCTGGAGGCAGCATATAGTTAAATAAAGTTTTTAGTGTATTTCAATACAATTTTTTTTAAATGTTATTATTGTTTTGTTTATTACTCTTTCATGCCTTAAGTACTCGACTGATCATCATGAAATTTCGCTTACCTGTGGGCACAGAAAAGGACATAGAATACCTTTAATACCGAAAAAAGTCCTATCCCGAGCGAAGCTGCGGGCAACAGCTAGTTTCATTCATACATTTCAGACTATAAGCAGCGATGAATGCTTTTCGGAAGTTGATGCAGCGACCAAACCATTAACTCCACACACATACAAACGTCAATTGCGGCGATTGAATTTCTGTGGCGCCTCGATACATACTCCGACCAATATGCATTAAGTTAACTTCAAATAAACCATGTCAGCATGAATACGTCCATTTAATTTGGTAGGTGTTTAAAACATGACTAGCTGTTAACCTTGACTAGACTAATGTTTTTTTTACTTTTTATGGTGTTACCTAAAGACTTGTTTTATCAGATATGTGGTTCCATGTTTTATCTAAGTTAACTATCCTAACAGACAGACAGACTTACAATGGTTTAGTAAAGATCTACACAAAAAATATCTAATGTATGATGTGATTGGCTGACTGAATTAGCAACAGTCAATAAGATTACTTGACATGAATTTGACAGTCGGTGATTAGTCTGCCAGAAACTGGGTGTTATATTGGCATTATTAATATTAAGTACTTGTAGTATAGATGGATATTATAATCCATGTCATATATACATCGTTTATGTTTTAATTGTATTATTGTATCCGGTATTTGATACCGGGTTAGGTACCATTACTTGATTGACACTTTCAGTTGTAACCTGAAGTCTGGTAAATAAATATCAGAGATCCAATTCCTGTGATAAAAACTATTCAAAATAAAATTCCAATCTCGTGTGTGTGTTATAAATATCACAAATAGTATTTTCATAAATAAAAATAAACATCAAATGTGAAAATAAATCGGATTTCAGTCTATATTTTGCGTTTACTAAACTAGATCGGAATTATTTTAAACATATTTTATAACAAAAATTTAAACTCTGATATCATTTCGGTAGTCAGCAATCTCACCTTTTATATTATAACACGATACACAAATAACTAACAAAATACGTTATGTATAAGCGATTTAATGACAGGATTTTCATATATCTCACGTTTAACATATAGTTAAAGTAATAAGTTTAATTGGGGATCAAAAATGTCTGAGCAGTTTGATACGGGACTGGCGATAAATCGGATGTGAAGGGATTGGATTTCGTTTAGTCGCATGATTCAACATCAATGGATATCTGCATCTCGTTTACTGGAATTGAAGCGAAGTGTTGCTTTGATAATCGGTTGTAGGTGTATGTTGGATAGGTACGACCCTTAGGTATAGGCATTTTGTTTACCTGTGGTATTCCGATCATATCTAAATGATTAAATTCCTATAACACAAGGTGCGTGGGACTAACAGCAAGAGAATGTGTCTGAATTGTACTAACATCCACAACACTACAAGACTAGCAGAATATTCGATACATAAATTTTCTTTTTCATGCTCTTGGATTCCTGTATCACGAGGGAATTAATAAACATTCAAACAACGGACACAAAGAACATCCAGACCCGGTACAACCATTTATGGATCACACAAATTATTGTCCTGTGTGGGATTCGAACCCACAACAATCGGCGCAGTGGCAGTGGCGAGGCGTCCACTTAGACCACTGCGCCATCCGTGCAGTCCGAAATACTAATCCGCATTACTGAGCATCCCAGCTGTTACGAACAGAGCTTGAAACAAAACTAAGACGGCGTGTTATTCTAGAATTAGATCAAATCTAATAACTACTATGCTGCGCCTTTAGTTATATGTTCATATCTCACGTATTGCTCTATCAGAGTTCTAGTAAACCGTTTTGCGGAATAAACAAGATGTATAATTGTTTATTCTACAGTGCTTAAGGCATTTGAAATAGATCATCAAACAGTAACTATCTATTTACTGTGTATAACTTCAGATCCACACCTCTCCATATGTTCGAAAATAATAGCATTAAAGTCAGTACCATCAATGACCTCCGTATTTATGGATATGATATAAGATAAGATGTGGGCGTATAGCGCATAAACGTAGCCGTAGAAATGTTACTACCAATATTCGATATTCGAGGAAATGTTACACAGCGGTATGGATAACCGCAGATATATTTTATGTTATGAAATAAGTGTTATAATTTTCCAAGTGTTCTCACTAAGAAGATTTCAGTTTGAGTAAGAATAATTGTATTAAGATGACCGGCTGTCGCCTGGCATAATTTTGCAACAAAATTAACCGTTTTCCCTAATTACCGTTGTCAAGCTGTGGCTTAATGGATACAAAGCAGTTACTGTTTACGATTCAACCAGGAACAAACTGTTAGTGGCATACACAACTTAGTCTTCTAATATGCTTAAGAACAGCCAAATAATTCTAGCCCTTAATTTCACTCTTTAAAAATCAATATTAAAGTACTAATCTAAAACAATTAGTGTCAATTAAATATCGATATTATGTTAAAGTTTTACCACAAATAAGATTTCAATTTTTGAATGTTATAATTTTTTTTTTATGGCGCAATTGTAATGGCTGCGGCGGCGGTTGTGTGTTAGCTGTTGGGTTTAATTTCCAGGCAGTGTTATGAAGATCTTCTATTAATAAATTTTCAATATTGACAGAGTCTGTCATACGTGGCAACTAAAAACATAGCTAGTGGTAAATATATTTGCCCTCTCTTTCTGCTCTTTCGGGATATGACGTGCGATTATGTATCTTTATCATCTTAGCTGAAAGACATTCACTGCTGGATATAGGCCTCCTCCAAGGTTTTTTACACAGACCGGTCCTGGACCAACTGCATCCAATTGCTTGCCGCAACCCTTACCAGGTCGACTGATGTTTATAATAAAATGGCCAGCTACTAATTAAAATAGAAAACTGGTTCAACCGTAAATTATATAAATATTAGTGTATCGTATCGCATCTGATAAAAATAATGGCGTTAGTCGTAAAGCCAAGTGTGTTCGCTAGCCGTCTATCAAATTGCTACTGATGTGCCAAAACAAAGTACCTGTTCTCCGTATTCAAACTCAGTATATGTATATTGATAGTTCTAGATCTATTTTGAATGCAAAATAGCTGCAATAATCACGCAAATGTTATAGTAAGAAACAACAGTATCAATTAAGTAACCATGGTAACCAAACGGAACGACCTTTAGGTAAGTTGACACTTTACATGTCACTTTGTACTATACAAGATGTTATGAATTGTATTAGGTTACGTATTGAATGTAATATTTCATAAGTAATAATATGTCATTGAAAAATATGGCATGGCTATAGAACAATTTTCATACTCATGTTCCCACCACATGATTGTTAGATCAATATATATATATATATATATATATATATATATATATATATAAGCATACGACAGTGCTCTGTTTTGTGATTCTTATTAAGAAAATAATCATTAACTATATGCATAATAATAATATAACTAACCTACATATGACCATATAATATGTATTATAAAACAAAGTCAATTACGAATATGAAAATAGATGTTTATTATTGTATTGGAACATAAAGGCTGTTGATACTAGGGGCAGCGATGATTATAGCAATGTGATGGGAGGCAGTACAATGGATAAAAATATCTGACGCATAATATACTTTCCGAGGAAATTGTTATGGAAAGCAAAATCATAATTTTAACTTTAGAAAATGGGTGCAAATATTATTAAATTAAATCGATAGTTACAATTACGAGTACGAGTATTAACAAATTGTGGTACTTATTGCTGGTATGTGATACTTATTGTAGGTATTTGCTCCCGTAGCTCATAGCGTGATGTTATACTACATCCTATATCCTTCCACAATAAGTGGTCTACCCAATAGCAAAACAGTTTTAACATCGGACTGGTAGTTCTAAAGATTAGCGTGTTCAAACAAACAAACAGAACCCAATCTAATATATAGCAATTGTTTGTATTACTGGATGTCCATATAATTGAGTGTATGCGCTGCAACTAATCTATAATTATTGTCACTAAATTAATTAATTTATCACTTATTTAGTCGTTAAAATTAATCACATTCAGAAAAACACGATGATGACAGTCGTAGTAGTGTCTAGTATCGTAATTGTAGAAACCATTACCCTACATTTATATTTATGACATACACATGATAGATGACTATAGCCATTAATGCTAAGGCTTTCATGGACCATTTAGGCCTACGAATTCAATACAACACATACTTATGTGTCTACCTTGTCGTCATCAACCGCATACATATGTACTTTCAACTGTCAGTTACAAAACTCATGAATATGCCTGCCAGTTCTGAATTTAAATAATGTGCCAATTTAACTTAGGTCATAAAGCAAGCCATTTTTTAAAACTTGTGGCAAATTTTCATTTGTGCCTTTGAAGTTATTCCACTGAATTAAACTTGTCTCATGTAACGAATTTTTGCTATCGGAATGACTTAGATTCGGTCTAAGTGATATATTTGCTGTTTTCGCCGAACGCCTGCTTTAATTAATAACCCGACATAAACATGTCGTTCCTGTCTGAGGAGCCAAGTTAAGGGGCCTTGAGATAAAATGTTTTCAGTTCGCAATTGAAACACCTGACAACAGATGGGACACTGAAATTCTCATATTCGTGGAACAAATTGCGCACTTACGAGTACATCTGATGCTGTTGTGAGTATATGTGGATAAGTGCTCCATTATGAATTTTCTGTTACTTTAATTTTATCTAAATTCCGGTCTTTGTATGCACATTTTTTTGCATAGATAATTGTAACTAGAATGATATGATAATAGCTATCTGATTACTTATTCAAATTTCGCTTATTTATTTATTTTTATATGTATCTTGACCTGTATAGTAAAATGGTTTGGGACTTTTATGCAATAAAATTTATAACGTAAACATGCATTTTATTTCCACACCGCACAACATTTTTTGGTTCTGAGCACAGTGCATGTGATGTAAAACATTAACGCTGGTTTGTGTTATAATTCATTTAAATGTATTTAAAGTCAACGACTCATGTATTTTATTGAGTTCTGTTTGATCTTAATTTTTGTTACATTTAAAAACACAGCTATTTTTAGACGTGAGTTGTATAATTGTGTTAAAATAATTCATGATTTTGTTAATTTTGTTTACAATATAACGAATTTAAAATAAAAATATAGGTTGATTCGGCATTGTGATGTTGAATATTACTTGCCGTGTCAGAAATGGTATTTAGCAGTGACTGATAAATAATTTCCTAGTAAACTTTTGAATTAATAAAGCACCTATACTTTTGATAATTAGTATTATAATATGTAAACAAGCGAACATAAGCTTTTTAAAAATGCTATGATGCCATTTTAATGTCTGTAATTGCTTATATAGCTTAATAAATATTGGTTTAAGTTTATGGTTGTTAATTTATTCACTCGTTATTACAATGGGTACTATTTTTGTGAATAATAAAATTGAGTGCATTCAATATCATACAGATATAAAATATTGCGCTGCAGCAACATTTTTACTGTAGTTTCAAATGGTATCAATTTACTTTTATCGGTATCCGTTGGAATACATTTAATCTTAAAAGAAAAATGTGAATAATAAAATCCTTACCTTCTGATTCAAAACGAATACCAATCTTACCTTAACGATTTCTTGTTTTCAGAAGTACTAATGTAGTCAGCAAACAATAAATAAACTTACCTGAAAGAAAGAAAACACATTAAGTAAAGTACGCTTAGTTGCCATGAAGGGTGCGCATTTAAAGTGGGGTCTACGAAATACAAATAAAAACATAAAGGGAACTATGTAAGTTTTTCTGAGAGCGTTTTTCTCCAAACATTCCACGAGTACATTTACAAAATAGTAGAAGTAGAAATATCGATAACAAGGGGCATGTAAAAAAGTATTAAAAGTTGGTGAATTTGTCGTGGAGCGTTTGTGACCGGCCGCAGGGTGCGCCGTCGCTATCGACCCGCGGTGACGTAACAGACGGGAACCGATGCTGGTACGCCTCGCACACCAACTTTAACAGACCCCTTATTTAGGAAACAAAACTTGTCCCGATCTACCATTTGTCTTTTTAAACGATTCTGAGTCATTTGGAAACTGTCTTAATTTGAATAGGAAAGATTAATCTAGGTTTCAAAATTTGTTTGGTTAAATTCTTCTAACGTGGCAATTCGTAAATAAAATTCATATTCTAGTTTAATACCACTAACAATTTATAAGCTTTAGCAATTTATTTATAGGCGTTACGCCAATCAATCAATCAGCCTGTTGCAGGCCACTCCTGAACAAAGACCTCGTCCAAATTGCGCCATGATATCCTAAGGACGCCGGATACATTTTTAATTTATATATAATATTCTGAAGTATCCTAGTTTATAAAGTAGTTGTAGTTTATAACTAGTGACATTCCACTTGTAACATAAATTTTCGGTGAAATGTGTCATCCATTTTTTATTACTACTGGCATATTTCTTTTACCATACATTTATTTTCTAAATTATCATTTAATCCCCATTATTTTCAGTAGTACCAAGCAAGCAAAAAGCGGACATGTATCGGATATGTCAGCGAGAATTTTACAAGAGTGGTAGCCGCAGGCAACTTGTGCAAGTTCCACTCTATGCGCATTCAATTTTCTAAAACTCTTTTGATTTACCAACCGAGAATGCACCGCTATATTTTAAAGAGATTTTAATTTATATTTACTAGCTTTTAAAATAATAAATCTTTGATTGTTTTCATATATTATGTGCAAAATAAATATTAAACTATATTATTTCTGTCTATATTTACTATCTGTCTATTATGTGTATTGGGTCAATCGACATTATAGAAAGACCACTCCATAGATACTGAAAGTGGCAAAATGGTATATCTTATATGCTGCTATACAGGATGTCCGGTAATTAATGGATAACCTGGAAATGTCTTATAGTGGAACCGACGGCCGTTCAGTAAAATTATGAGAAGAAATCTATCCTAACTACTACCTGAGATATGTGTTTTTTTTAATTACCATGTATAACTTTCTTGTATACTACGACCATAAATTAATGAAATCCATCGGTTTTTTGTTGTTTTATTATTAAACACTAATTATAATAGATAGACAGTCAAAAGTATGCTATGCTATTATAGCTTGCACTTTTTAATATATAACTTTTTCTTTTAATCTTTTTATTATATTTTTTTTCATTTTTCTGAACGCCTTCAGTTCTACTATAAGACATTTCAAGGTTATCCATAAATTACCGGACATTCTGTATAAAGTTAGAACGCATAGCTTCGTTGTAATCAAATTTTATGTTGTACGTTACGCTTTGTATACATCAACAACATTAAATCGTGATCGATGGGAAGCTTAAAGTGAAATAAACTAATTAAAATCCGATATAGGCGTTTGTCTTCGGCATAAGAAAATAAAGAAGGATGATACACCACTATGTGGGATAAATAGTCAGAATGAAAAAGAGATATATATATACAGGGTGTCCAAGAACCTGGCGTCCAACTGGATTCCCACGATGCCCCAAGTTCTAACAGTACTCAGAAAAATATTTTAAAAAATCCACCCCATGTACTTACAGAATTATACTGATTTCAAAAAAAAAGGGGAAATGAGCACCCTGTGACATACTTTTGAATGCTGTGACTGCTAATGCTGATAATTTCGATATTTCTTGGAGGTTTTGTAATCTAGGGTATTGCTGTGTCTAAATAGAATGTAAAAATAAAGTACTTATTGTACCATTTTAAAATAAAATATTATTTTAACTAAAGGTGATATGGAAAACTATTGAATTTCGCAACTTTGACCGACTGTAGTGTAAAAAAAATGTACCAAAATAGTATGGCAAGTGACGTCAAATTTTGACGCGTTTATTCCTCTTTTTAAAAAGGTATAATACTTACACATTAATTTGAAAAAAAAAATTTTGATAATATTTTTACTCAACAACCCAATTTTTACGAAGTGCCTACCTACTAACGGTAACTGTCGGACCCTTTCTTATCTTAGAAACTGTTATGTTACTACTATTATTTACTTCGGTTCCAAGAGTGAGCAAGAAGGAAATACACACAGGTAGATGGGTTCCCAGTAGAATAAAAGCAAAGAATGTTAGTTTAAAGATATTTTATTACAATAAATGTTCAAAATGTTGACCACCCGCGGCAATACAAGCTCTCACTCTCCTTAAAAAGGACCGCTTTATGTTTCGCGAGTAACTTTTTTGACGTATCACCTGCACTGCTTGTGTTATCTTCTCACGAAGGTCAGCGATGTCATTAATGGGCTTCGCATAAACGAGCTCCTTCATAGTTCCCCAGAAAAAAAAATCCAGCGGATTTAAGTCAGGTGAGCGGGCTGGCCACGGGATTGTTCCTGATCGCCCAATCCACCTGTTCGGGTATTGCTCGTCCAAAAACTCTCTAACGGATACGCGAAAATGTGCTGGACAGCCGTCGTGTTGGAACCACATATCTGGTGGGGTCTCTTCTAGTAAGTTTGGCAAATCATTTTGAAGAAAATTTAAATATGATTCGCCAGTCAAATTCTCGGGCATCTCAAATGGACCAATAATATTCCCACAGAGAATACCGGTCCACATGTTCACTTTGAACCGGTACTGGGATCTATCTTCTCGCATCAAGTGCGGATTTTCCACATGCCACTCGTGCAAGTTGTGTAGGTTCATGTAGCCATCCTTCTTAAATGTAGATTCATCTGACCACAAAATTTTGTCGATAAAGTTTTCGTCTTCTCGATGTTTTTGCAGGATTGTTTCACAAAACGCGACTCGGCTCGGATAGTCTCGAGGTAAAAGACTTTGCACTCGCTGTACGTGGTACGGATGATATTCTTCTTTTTGGAGAATACTGTGTGCTGTGCTCTTCGGTATCCCCGTATCAGCTTCTATTCCTCGCACAGAGATGCTTGGATTTGCCGACACCGCCTCTAAAACTTCATCGCGTATGAAGTCATTTACGGGTCGTCCTTCACCAGCTACTTGATTGGGGAACCGCCCGTCACATAGTGATCTGTGCACATTAATGAAAACTCGATGGTCGGGATATCGCGTAGCCCTCGGATACCTTTCTCTGTAAAGTCTCGCTGCAGCTCGTCCATTACCTCTACATTCTCCATAAATGTAGTGCATATTTGCGTATTCTTGCGGAGTGTAGGTCGCCATGGTAGCACACACAAAACACAAACTGTCCAAACACAGGCAAAGGTCGTCGTAAAGAGTTCGTTTCAAAGTCCAGAGCACAAAGAGTAATCGAGTCCAATAAACAAAGCTTTAAATCGTAGTACGTGATCAATGGTAACAATAAGAGAGAGGTGCGTAGTAACGGCAGGAGGCAGTGACGCGTACTGACCGTACTGTTATCCTAAATAGCACGATCCCAGATAGCGTCACTATCTATCTCACTCGCACCTCTAACCTTTTTCTCCCTCACTCTTACCTGAATAATGGGGTACCATAAAGAAGAACCAGCAAATCGCAAAGATAGTTTCTGTCTTGCTCCCTCCTGTTGTAATAACGAATCACTATGGTGAGATGCATGCACATACCGTCCCTTACGGTCTAACCTGTTTTTTGAGAGGCCTGTTGTTATTTTTATGAGCATACAACAGTAATTCTTTAGAGGTTAGATTCAATTCGTCGTAAATTTTTCTTTCTAAGAATTCTGTAAGACATCGTAAAAATTGGGTTGTTGAGTAAAAATATTATCAAAATTTTTTTTTTTCAAATTAATGTGTAAGTATTATACCTTTTTAAAAAGAGGAATAAACGCGTCAAAATTTGACGTCACTTGCCATACTATTTTGGTACATTTTTTTTACACTACAGTCGGTCAAAGTTGCGAAATTCAATAGTTTTCCATATCACCTTTAGTTAAAATAATATTTTATTTTAAAATGGTACAATAAGTACTTTATTTTTACATTCTATTTAGACACAGCAATACCCTAGATTACAAAACCTCCAAGAAATATCGAAATTATCAGCATTAGCAGTCACAGCATTCAAAAGTATGTCACAGGGTGCTCATTTCCCCTTTTTTTTTGAAATCAGTATAATTCTGTAAGTACATGGGGTGGATTTTTTAAAATATTTTTCTGAGTACTGTTAGAACTTGGGGCATCGTGGGAATCCAGTTGGACGCCAGGTTCTTGGACACCCTGTATAAAGCAAATCTTTTAAATTACTTTTTTTACTTGTGATAATTACTTTAGCAAGTTTACTAGTGTACATTCATAGAAACAATGACTTTAGCAATTAGAATATAGGTTTCTAGATGTATTAGATAATAGATATATGTATGTAATGTATGATTCTTGTATACGTGATTTATGTATATTGCCACGCAAATTCGTCCCACACGCATCTATTTTAACTTATCGTGTTGTTATTTAAATTACTTCCATAATAATTAACGTATATATGTATTTACAACTGGTTCCAGTTCATTATATACATTGTTTGTAGGCCTGTCACACCGAGTGGAAAACAGCCCGCATTGTTGTGTTAACTACGCCAATTGATTGTCTACGCATATCAGTTCTTCGCAGTGACAGTTATAGAACAATAACAGTTACTCGTTCATATTAGTTAACTTCATACAAAGGCGTGCCTACATCCCACTTTTCTTTCAATGTCATCGCATCTATTACGTGCCATGCAGATGACTAACAATCTCGAGCAGATATTTATAGTTCTATTCATTCCGTAAAGTACTAACTATCAAATACATTTTGATGGCTTAAGACCCAACCTGGTTACCGAGCTGTCTTGCCCAACAGAAAACTAACATATACTGGGTTAGCCGTTCTGGCTATACGCCGCATGCGCAGGAAAAAATACCTGTGAATTTTAAAACTGCATAGCGGTATATACTGATTTTAAAAAGGTCTCTGATGTGGTAGATCACGACTTATTAATCGCCAAATTAGAGAGTATGGGTATACACGGGTCTTTGTTGCGCTGGAGTGAATCCTACTTGAGAAATCGATCATATTTGGTGTACTTAAAAGGTTTTAAATCCAAACAACATTTCATACCTTCAGGAGTTCCTCAGGGCTCACACATCGGTCCTCTATTTTCCTAGTTTTTATTAATGATCTGGGTAGCACAATTCCATCGGAGTACAAACTTTTTGCTGATGATCTAAAGATATATCGAACTATATGTGATGAATCTGACACTAATCAACTACAATTGGATGTAAACAACGAGTACAATTTCTGTGAACAAAATAATATGTCACTAAACCAAAACAAATGCTATTGTATCAATTTTATTGTATTTAGAAAGAAAAAGACAAAATGCCAGTCTTGTTACTTAATTAATAGTCATCCATTGCAAGAGGTGGCACTACGACCAAATGATTGGGAAAGCTTCAAAATTAACAGGTTTCATTGTAAGAGAAATGAAAATTTATAAAGAATCATCTTTAACCGTCTCTATATACAATAGTTGTATACGTAGTATTCTAGAATATGGTCGTACGGTTTGGAGCCCGTCATATCAGGTGCACTCCGACAGGATAGAGCGAGTTCAAAAAAGATTATATATAATTTGTGTTACTTGGATAACAAATGCCGTAGTTTGACTTCCTATGACTCTAGACTGTTTCACTACAAAATGAAGGCCTTAAGCTGGCGTAGGAAATCCTTAGATGTCATTTTTCTGTATAAATTAATTATCAGTTTTATTGATTCATCCGAACTATTACAGAAAGTGTACATGTGTATTCCGCGTCACAACAGCCGGTTAGTAAACCGTAAAATTATTGTAGTATTAGTGACTGCGGACTCTCATACATTGGTCAAACCAAGAGAAGCATAGGCACCCGCATAAAAGAACACATAGCTGACGTAAAACACAAACGCTCGTTGAAGTCTGCTGTGTGTTAACATGTACAACAGGGGACCAACCACTACCTGAGATTTGACAAACCACAGATTCTGGCTAAAGAACACCGATTCCTACCAAGAATGCTTCGCGAGGCTATTGAAATCAAAAAACATCCCAATTTCAATAGAGAAGATGGTTGGAATGTACCACCAGCTTGGGATCCAGTACTTCAAATAGTCAAACCCAAGAAGAAACAAACCACAGCTAGACTTCATGATACTTTGAGCTCATTCTGCGTAAATAGAAACACCAATAATTAAATTATGTTCGGGTACTTTGAAATAACTACACTAGAACATTGAGACAACTACCATCTTAGTCTCCCCGTGACCATGGCTGCTAAAAAGCAACCGAAACGTCGGGGAAAGTGTAAACCAAAAATAAATAGATTTAATAGTTTAAATAATTTTATTAGCTTATAAATTAGTCAAATAAAATCAATAGTAGTAGGAGTGTAATATTTTCAAAATGTTGTAATACAGTGCTAAATAAACAACGCGATAAAATCCGTATATAGTAGTTTAATTTCAAAAAATCATTAATTAAAATAAATATTACATTAAGCGAACATAAAATAACTGAAAGCAAAAAAGAAAAAAATTCAAAAAAAACAGACACAAATAGGAAATAAAAATCAAAAATATGCAATTTAACAAATAAAAAATAAAAATATTAAACCCTTGGCTCGATCCATTTAATAAATATATAACCTAGCGTATGTAGTGTGCGTCGCAGTGTCTGTCAAAAAAAGATGTTGCTCAGCCCGAAGCTGTATCCGCATAAGCGAAACAGCGCTGATTTTCAGCAACACCTTGTCACCTTACACACCTTAAGTCGTCTTACTTTAAGCGTATGCTGGATTCATATCTAGTACATGTCAATCAGATCTTGTAAATTATTATTATAAATTACTGCATCAGTTTTGAGAATTACAATAAAAAGAAAATAACATGTTAGTCAGGAAAATCTGGCGTTATGCAAGAGCATTTCAGCGCCAGATTTTACTGACTGATTCGTACTGACTTCGACACTATAAGTAATTGAGTACATGTAGTGCAATTAATCAAGAATATTAAGTGGGAGTAAAAATATAATAATACTAAGTTGATATTTTCAAGATGTTTATAAAATCCATAAATCATTGACGAGACTAAACAAAATTTCATTAGAGTGAAAATATTTAAGTACACACTTTTTCAATAGTTAGACTGATTTTTGTTTAAATTTATTGCAATGTCGTTATTGCTATAAAACTTAGTATAATAATAATAATTTCTGCCTGTAGATTTACAATAACATTACTAGTAGCTTTATGTAATGAATTAAATGTATTATTTGCGCGTAGGCAGTTCTTTTCGTTTCAAAATTTAGTGTCCACGACTTTTTATAGCAATCCATTAACATTTTTATGATTTTCTTGAAGACTGAAGTTTACAAGGGTACCGTGCAATTTTACTAAGAATACCTTAACACGAGTGACATTATTCTTTGCAGAATAATGTCAAATTTGTCATTTACTTCCAAGGTATCAGTGCCACTAGGGAAATATCGAGTTGATAGTACGTAGACTTTGTGTATTGACTGAAACAGTGACGTAACAGGCGTTTTGTGGCTTGAAAATGCTTTGGATATCCAAGGAAAACGTTCCGTGCCGCCTACTTACTCACGCATGTTTACAATTTAATCTATAGTATGTATATTTTGCTTTATATATTTCAAAGTCAACGTAATGTAAGGTTTTCTTAGCACGCATCAATCAAGTGCCATGTTCAATGGAATTAAAATAACTATCGATTCTTTCGCGTGCGTTAATACCATTATTCTTTTCGCATTTGACGTCAACCAACTTTCTTCCAACAAATGAGTGACTACGGTCTTGGAAAACAAGTGGCCTCTAATTGAATCATAACAAAAAACCGAGATTTGTTTTTATTTTGTATCAGTAACTTAAGCCGCATACGGGAAATCTTAAAAATAAACCAATTGTTTTTCTTGAAACATTAAAAGGATAAGTATTTGTTTCGCGAGTAGGCGGCTGCTAAGAAATTGACGGTAATTTCTGTTTTCTTGGTTGTCTTGATGCCAACATTTAACTTAATAAACACGTAGCGTACACGTGTTATGTAGTATCAAAAATGATTCCGTAAACTAAGTCGACAGGCGCTATGAGAGAGAAAGGAGTAAAAAAAGTCTTCTTTTATAAAAACTTATTCATTCAGTTCACAAGTTCTAGTTATTGCAGTTCATACGTCGCAGGTATCGTCGCCGCGGCGTCGACAAAATTGGTTCAATCAAGAATACTCATATACGAGTAGAAATTTTTCCAGGTCACACCATTGTGAGTCTGATATTTAATATTTGTATTTTGCACTTGTTCGTGTGCAATCCTGATCAAATATTAATATGTGTGTTGTTAAATAGTCAAGACATTGACCCTACACTCTATACCATTGATACCAACAGCTATTGCGCTATTGACGTAAAGCCGATTCTAATAGAAGCATTTAGCTTAATCGGAAGGAATATCAAAAATTATAATCCTTGTATTGTACACTGTATAAAAAATGCTCATCTTTGTTTCAATAACAAGATTTTCAATTAAATATTACTGTATTATAAAAAAGTTATAACTTTGCCAGTATATAATTATATTGGTTGAGTCCATATATAAGGTAACAAAGAATAAATAATGGGAGTCGCGTACCTAAAAATCAATGATTATGCTGGTCTGTTTCTTTTAGGTGAGTATAGAATTATACATTAATTAATTTAATTTATTAGACTACATCATTGTTTTAAACATGACCGCAGGTTATAAGGTACTAAATGCAATTCCTTGTTGGAATAAAGTCGTTAGCGGCTTTTGCTGTAAAATAATTATCAGTACTAGTCCAGATAATGAGACTATTTATTTTTGTTTCAGAACTAAGAAACACCGTTCTAAGGGTAATTTTTATGTCGTAGGTGACGTTACTTTAATTTTGGAACATTTGAAATACAAAGGCAAGGCCTGGGAGACCTATTTATGTACCATTCAGGTACAGTTTTCGGTTTTTTCTACCTTTCGATCCTTTAACATTGTCACATACAATGTCGCAAAGCGACCAGTTCAACCGCTTCACTATTGGTGCAGTAAGATAAAATGTGATATATAGAAGCAAAACGATTTTGCTTTATAGTAACCAGACCAGTTTTTTCTTTGTTCCTGTCACCTGCCAATACGTTTGAAAGCCTATAAATCTTTGTGCCAGCAGGCCAGCATTTTCTAAGCTCGGCTTCAGTGCCACAGACGATGACAATTAAAAAAAGACTGTATTTTTTAATTGACTGTTTACTATAAAAAGAGTATAAGGATAATTATGAAAATTTTATTTTCGTAATAGGTAAGTTAAAGGCCAAAATGATGGAGAACTATTTTACATATTTTATATATTCTATTACATATTTTAAATTGAAATACTTTAAATATTTAATTCGTAATGGGTATTAAGTAAAATACTCAAAGATTTTCTATAAAGAATTGAAGATTTTTGTAAATATTGTATCAATGTACAAACAATAATCACACAATAAGAATAGAGACTAAATTAAAATCGCTTCACTAATAATCAAAATCACAAGTATCTAAAATAAAAATAATAATGCAAGATGCAGTTTCTTATTTCACGTTTATAATTATCCAAAGTAAATTACACCGGTTTATAACTCCTAGTCATTAAAAACTTTTAATGCTTCATAAAAGGATATTATAGAATAAAACGTAGGATCGTTTCACACCGAACGCTATGAGATAGGACGAAGCGATAACACTTCTATCGCGTAGAAAATCCAAGTGGTCCACACCATAATGAAATCAATCCGTACGCACACACTTCATTAAGTTTTATACCGCTCTTGGATAAATAGTTTCTCTCAGTCTCCATTTTCTATGTATATTTATATTGTAGGAACACTCTATCTACATATTCGTTTTGGTATTGATATAACCAAAACAACTTTCTCAAGCTATCGCATGATTTATTCACTACTCTATAGTATTGCCTGTTTGTCTTAATAAAATATAATTCAAATACTGCATAGTTACCGGCTATGTATTGATCAAACCAGTGTCTGTTTTTGGTTATTATAGACCAGAAAGATAAGTGGCAAAAACGTGCTGTTTATAAAAATTAATGAATATCTTGCGATAAGTATAATTATTGGCAGTGTAGTAACTTTGTAGCAAGATTTAGTATTTTATACTTTCCTTATATAAAAATTCGGATTCACAGGTTATTGGTTATATTTGCTAAACTCAAAATAGTGGTAATGAAATATTCGGTCTTGAGATCTCATAATTTATTTTGAGTTTGTCATATTTTGACATTTGAGACCGCAACTCAGTTGTGATATTTTAGAATTTAATGCACCTTGTTGTGACCTGTCCTTCGTTATGCAGGAAATAAAACTAGGCCAGATACTAGCTTTGCAAATTATGTACTATGGATTGGTAATAAGTTCAGTTCTTTCATTTTTAGTTAAACATTTATATGAATCAACAATCCATCACCATTTAGCCCACAATGGTTCAGTCAAAACTAAACTAAATATCCTCATACTTAAAAAGGAGTTATTTACGCCAGGGCTGGTCATCATTATTATTATTACATGAACAATCGAATCGTTTATGTTCGAAATTAGTAATCTGGCGAGAATAACCCGCATTACATTTTGAACAAATTTGGCGTTTGTGAGCTTACATCTCAGAATTTCAAAGTCGAAAATACGTAGAATAGAGCTTGCTACCATAAACATTTCACGTTAACCTGACGACCAGGTGCTGCGACCCAGTCTTGCCCGTTTCTTTTCTTGTACAGACGTATCTCGGCTACAAAGTAACAAAAGATCAAAGTTCGTTGCAACAACGTAAAGCGTTGTCACATTACGTTGATTGCATATAATTTTAACGAGTTTTCTGTCATTAGCATTTACTTGTATCGATAGTTTATTTCGAGTACACGACTCAGTGTATCCGTTCGCGTCATCACTTTATTTGCTTATTTCGCATTATTGAAATTAAACTACTATATACGGATTTTATCGCGTTGTTTATTTATCACTGTATTACAAAATTTTGAAAATATTACTCTACTACTACTATTGATTTTATTTGACTAATTTATAAGCTAATAAAATTATTTAAACTATTAAATCTATTTATTTTTGGTTTACACTTTCCCCGATGTTTCGGGTGCTTTTCAGCAGCCATGGTCACGGGGAGACTAAGATGGTAGTTGTCTCAATGTTCCAGTGTAGTTATTTCAAAGTACCTGAACATAATTTAATTATTGGTGTTTCTATTTACGCAGAATGAGCTCAAAGTATCATGAAGTCTAGCTGTGGTTTGTTTCTTCTTGGGTTTGACTATTTGAAGTACTGGATCCCAAGCTGGTGGTACATTCCAACCATCTTCTCTATTGAAATTGGGATGTTTTTTAATTTCAATAGCCTCGCGAAGCATCCTTGGCAGGAATCGGTGTTCTTTAGCGAGAATCTGTGGTTTGTCAAATCTCAGGTAGTGGTTGGTCCCCTGTTGTACGTGTTCACACACAGCAGACTTCAACGAGCGTTTGTGTTTTACGTCAGCTATGTGTTCTTTTATGCGGGTGCCTATGCTTCTCTTGGTTTGACCAATGTATGAGAGTCCGCAGTCACAATCTATTTTGTAGACCCCTGCATCTTGTAAAGGTAATTGGCACTTGACGGATGGTAAAAATTGACTTATCTTCGTTGGCGGCTTGAAGTATGTGTTGATTGAAGCTCGCTTCAAGATGTAGCCAATCTTGTCAGTGACACCCCTTACATAAGGCAGTATAGCAGGCTGGCGCTCGACTGTGGCTGGCTTTTCTCGGGATCTGTGACAGCGGCGCGGATGTTGGAGCTTGTTGTCTTGCAGTACTTGCTTGACATGTTGAAGCTCGGCGTCCAGGTGTTTCTTGTCACAGATCCCGTGGGCTCTCTGAAACAAAGACATTCCCACGGTAGCTAACTGTTTAGGATGGTGGTGAGACGTACTTGTCATCAGGAATCCTGATCATACTTTGAGCCACACCGTGTATAGGAAAAAGACCCATACAAATAGGTACTTAAACGGTGAATCTCACCACCATCCTAAACAGTTAGCTACCGTGGGAATGTCTTTGTTTCAGAGAGCCCACGGGATCTGTGCCAAGAAACACCTGGACGCCGAGCTTCAACATGTCAAGCAAGTACTGCAAGACAACAAGCTCCAACATCCGCGCCGCTGTCACAGATCCCGAGAAAAGCCAGCCACAGTCGAGCGCCAGCCTGCTATACTGCCTTATGTAAGGGGTGTCACTGACAAGATTGGCTACATCTTGAAGCGAGCTTCAATCAACACATACTTCAAGCCGCCAACGAAGATAAGTCAATTTTTACCATCCGTCAAGTGCCAATTACCTTTACAAGCTGCAGGGGTCTACAAAATAGATTGTGACTGCGGACTCTCATACATTGGTCAAACCAAGAGAAGCATAGGCACCTGCATAAAAGAACACATAGCTGACGTAAAACACAAACGCTCGTTGAAGTCTGCTGTGTGTGAACACGTACAACAGGGGACCAACCACTACCTGAGATTTGACAAACCACAGATTCTCGCTAAAGAACACCGATTCCTGCCAAGGATGCTTCGCGAGGCTATTGAAATTAAAAAACATCGCAATTTCAATAGAGAAGATGGTTGGAATGTACCACCAGCTTGGGATCCAGTACTTCAAATAGTCAAACCCAAGAAGAAACAAACCACAGCTAGACTTCATGATACTTTGAGCTCATTCTGCGTAAATAGAAACACCAATAATTAAATTATGTTCAGGTACTTTGAAATAACTACACTGGAACATTGAGACAACTACCATCTTAGTCTCCCCGTGACCATGGCTGCTGAAAAGCACCCGAAACGTCGGGGAAAGTGTAAACCAAAAATAAATAGATTTAATAGTTTAAATAATTTTATTAGCTTATAAATTAGTCAAATAAAATCAATAGTAGTAGTAGAGTAATATTTTCAAAATTTTGTAATACAGTGATAAATAAACAACGCGATAAAATCCGTATATAGTAGTTTAATTTCAATGAATAACATTCGCGTAAACAGAAGACAATATTTCGCATTAGTTGAGAGTTGATACTAGCTAGTGTTTCAAGCACTTAATGCAAAAGTTTTAACCACATGCTGAGATTGGTATATGTTGCGAGAGTTGTACGCAGGTAATGTTTACGTTTTGGGTATTTTATGATGCCAATAATATCTTAGTACATGCTGTAAAATGTTAGTACTTAGTCAGTTATTTGTATATTTTTAATATCAATCTTTCAATCTAACATGACGTGTTTATAACACCAAATATATAGTATTTTATAGTTATTTTATATTATAATCGTCGTTGTCCCATTTCATAGGGTTAAAATTATTATAAAATTTATTTTAGTTTGAATTATGATTTATAAACTTTAAGATATTAATTCGAAATATGTTAATATCTATCATTTAATATAGTTATACCGTATAATACCTTGTATCTTACATATAAATAATAATGATTTATCATTTTATAGCGAAAATAGCATTGTCTTAATGAATATTACAATTAATTATTTATAAGTGTTTTATTCAAGATTGTTTCTCCTAAAACGATTGCTTTATTACTAAATAATCAGAAACATAAAATTGATAAAAGCTGAGCTCTCTATATACCTACGCTTGATGAATATTATTGCCAAAATGCGGTTGTGTTACTTTTTATTGAGAGATATGCAAAATATTCGTAAAATTCCTTTGTTTCAAACAGTATAAGTAATATGTGTTCAAATACCTATGAGTACCTAATAAAACCCCATTTTTGTTATAAACGCGTCGTTGTAACATAAAGTCAGCTTTATGAAACTACAAAGTCAATTCGTTAAGCCAATGTCTCCCCGCGACGAAGAGTTTCTCAGAAATATTTACATAGTTATAGCCGAGTATTAGTTACGTTCTACCGAAATGGATGGCTTAATAGTTGTCGTTATCATTTATGTACTTGTAAAAATAAGTTATTATCGTTTTCTAGAACTAACTAACCAAGATTATTGTACTTATGGTTACATTTACAAAATAATAGCTTAGTCATCCAAGAGAAAACAATTGTGTATCTAAATTTTTAAGTGAAGAATTTCAATGTGCTACTTTATATGCTTGTGGTGTTGCCCAAGCGCTATGACTTGACCTTGTTTAAATGATGTCTTAAGAGAGAATTATTATTATAGTAAGTAGTACCTTGCCGGCAAGTATAGTTGGTATTTCTGCCCCTAATGAGTGACTGATTGCCAAAAATTACTATTTTTTTACGTAATCTAATAGATGAAGGCAAGCACATACAGTGCATATTGTTTTATTACTACTATTCTTAATTTCTTTAAATTAGATAAGGATAGATTACATATCACAAAATGGATTGGAGTATTTCCATAGACAGCAAAATCTACGATTTGTAATAGTTATATGATTAATCTCTTAGCTTTGCGTAATGTCGACATAATGTCTTTGGCTTCAAGTTGTTCTTTGGTTCCAATTGATATAACCGTTATAAGGTCATGAGTTCAATTCAAACTCTTAACTGATTTGTTATAAGTGTTATAACATTGTAATATTGTGTATTACCTGTGTCGTTAATAAATCGTATATTTCACTACTCAGAAATAATACACACGTACTATCTTATCTTACCTTGTGTGGGGGCCAGTCAGTACAGACCGGCAACACTTCGACCCAGTGGGATCTTTTGTATCGACTTCCCCAATAACGACTGCCATAGATGTTCATGGCAGTCGGGACCGACGGCTTAACGTGCTCTCCGAGTCATATAACTTCCGAAAGTTAGAGGTGCACGACGTTGGTTCGAACCCGAGACCCTCTGCATTGCAGTCTGTTGGTCTCCCCACTGAGCTATCGCTGCTCTTACATACGTACTAAAAACAGACTCACTGTATACCAAAATTCTTATTCTCATTTTGTATTTACCCGCTATAATCAATATTCAAAAGGCGCTATCGCTTCTCCGCAGGCAATTTATTTTCAACAATTTCGCGTATCTCTGAAAGTGAAATGATGGGCTCTCAAAAGCAACCGGCGGCATTTCTCCCTACAACTAGGTCAAGGCATACATTACTCCTTTAACTGACATGATGTGGGCACTTCGGAATCAATCTGCTATCAAACACGGAATAATTTTAAAGCTTAGCAGTAAGTTAGTATTTGCGAATGTGGCATTGTGCGACTAATCCAAATGCAGCACCGCTTATGCTTGCCGCAAAAGAATAATAGCAAAAATATCAGAGATATAAAATACGGCTGATCTGGAAACGGAATAAAATTGTCGGGTTTTTACCGTATCAACTTTAACCAGTCTCTGTTTGTTTGCAAACAAATATTTATACACCGTTTCATTGTAAATTGTGTATATTGATGCTACTAAATGTGTTATAGAGATTCCTGAATTTTACCGTTGTCGATGGTAGGGTATTCTTCTTGTCGTCCTTATCTTTACATTTACACATGTAAATTGAAAATCTACGCGTTGAAATCAGTAGGTACACGAGCTGTACCCAAATACATTTCTAGTTCCTTATTCTCGTATCATAGTAATCAGTGTTAAGGCCCGGCGAACTGGATCGCGAATGTATATACGTGCGTACAAACATTTGAATTCGAAATGAATACAGCTACGCCCGAGAAATCATTCCACATGGACGTTATCATATTTCCATAGTATTCAGAAAGGTTTTATACTAAACGGCTTTTATTATTTATAATTCACATTAAGAATAATTTAGTAAAAATACCTATTTCGATACACAAAGTCGCGCAAAAAGGTACGCTATGTTCACGGCTGCATAAAATCATAAAATGTGATGAGACCTTATTTTTCAGAGGCTGATCTAAAATAAAGTTGACATTGCGAAACCTATTTTGTTAAAATATTAAAATGCAAATGGTGATGGTGGTTTCCCAGAATGGTAATTTACATAAACGTAAACAAATTAAGAAACGTTCAGAACAATAAAAGCAATAGTAATATTGTAAGATGCAGTGCCTCCGTGGCGCAGCGGTAGTGAATGCGACTGCTGTGCATGAGGTCTCGGGTTCGAATTCCGGGTCGGGCCAACAAAAAGTTATTGGGTTTTTCTATTAAGAAATCTCAATAGTAGCCCAGAGTTAGGAAGTTGGCAGTGTTAGACAGCTCTTTCCGAGGCACGGGGGCCTCGGAAAGCACGTAAAGCCGTTGGTCCTGCGCCTGATCTCTCTCCGGTCGTGTCGGAATACGGCCCATCGGATCATGAGAGTTAGGGAACAAAGAGTGCACTTGTGTTTGCGCATAAACTTGTGCACTATAATATCTCCTGCGTAGATGGCTAGTCTCCGTTAAGACTGGCCGCCGTGGCCGAAATTCGGTCTGGAGGACATTATTAGGCACTATTACGATAATATATAACTTTGATATATGAGATGAGAACGTTGCACTATTCAAAATAAGATGTAATAATAATTATACAATTGTAAGGTTTTAATTTATATTCCCTCCATTTTTTATTTAAAATAGTGGAATAAAATTTAAAACACTGGCAACACTATCGATACTTTATAAAAACAACGATCCTTGAGCTCAGGTTCATTACAACCGAGAGAACAGTGTTTTCATTAAGTGCGAAAAGTGTTATATTACAAGCAAACTGTAAGTAAGGTAGATTACCAAAGTTATGTATTTGTACAAATTGAAAGTGAAATAAAGTTATTGTGCAAAGCAGAAATATCCTGACGCAGATTTATTATATCTGGAGTGTTTTTACACAATGAATCTCTCATTAAATAGATGAGCTGATTGGAATTAACTGTGGCGTAACGGCATGTCTGAATTTGTCCAGAAATATCAGAATAAAAACAAAATATTTGATAATGATGAAGCAAACATTAAAAATCTGTATGATACTCGAAAGAAATGGATAGCAAAATGAATGTCTATCCAAAAATATTGTTATTTCATGATGTTCTTTATTACCTATACTTTACGAATCGGAGATATAAACACACCTAAGGTACAAGTGATCTACACATGGTTACACGTTTCTTTTACAGGTAGTACAATATAAATATGATGTATAATGGCGGACTTAACGTCATAAGCGTTCTATTATTTATTGCTCAGCATTTATAAACCAAGCATTTTAACGTAATTAGGTAATATATCTTTAGAGTTCTCGTAAATATTTCAGGCAGTACACATTATATCCATGGCTCTCAATGATTAATATTAGTTTTCAGAGTTCCTTCGGTATTTATTACTGTACCATATTTTAGCAATTTTCGCGCCAAATACATGAGTCACTCTCTGCAATGTTGCTAAAATGTCCATTGCATTAGGAATGTTGGCATTGACTCCTGACGTAACGTATGGCATGGTAGGTTAGATAGCAGGGTTATCTCTGTCTTTACACATTTATCAGAAGCTCAATTGAATAAGTTGAGGATCCAAAAAGATTTTTTGCGATAGCGATATCTTGAAATGGATTTCTTTTGGAAATTCTACTAACTATTGTAGCACATTCTTAAATTATTGGACGTCATAAATATAAATCGCGTATAGAATAATGAGCACGTCTGCGGTAGATAAATGAACGTATATAAAATGATAATATGTTTTTATATTCGGCACACACAAGGTCCGTTTTAAATTTCAGATCATTTAGCAAAGCATTGTCTGTCTGTCACGTTCTCAAATATTCAAATATATTCATGGGTTCAACGTTGTCTATTCACGGCTTAAATTTGGTAATCTGCTGTTTATGTGTTAAGAGACAATAGAAAGGCATCAAATAGATCGTACCATTTGTAGCGAAGTGTAATAGGCGTGTGGGCAGAAACCAGTCAAAGACTATTCAAAACAGCCAATACAAATTGTGTTTTAGCTAATGTCGCCATAAAGGGATAATGATTACAAAGCCTATATTTTTGCTTAGAAACGTTTCTACTAGTTTTGTTCTTTGATATTATTTTTTTGAATGTAGAAGTTTTGGCAACAATCAGTCTGCGAATGTAAAAAAATGAACTTACAATCTGCCAATTTATTCAAGAAAATGGAACAAATAAGTAAAGAAAGTAGTGCCCATCTAAATTCAAGTATTCAAGAAAACGTGGTGTTTACTGAAGTCTGTCCCACTGCGACCTATTTAGAACTATTGTGACGGCAACCCAATAAGCATAATTTAAAAAAACTGTACCGAGTATCGTACTCTGTACCTTAATAAAATAACTTTCTCAGTTTATTTTGCCTTCGCTGAGCCAATTATTTGAAGACTTTACGGTAAGTGTATCATACTAATCCTACAAGTGGTTACTTGAATGTGTTTTGTAAGCAGTTTCATTGCCAGCATTGCCTTAATAAATAACTTTTAATGTATACAACAAAAATTTTACATAACCAGATGTTCGGCTTTAAGATCGCAGAGTTTCACTACTATCCTAAAAAGTGCAAGTAACGAGAGCAATTTTGTGTGGGGTGGGTGTTATCTAGGGCTGTCAGTTGTATAAAGTATTTTTCATACTCAAAAATAGCACCATGTCTGTCGTTTCTAATTGAATTCTAATAAACAAAGCTCGTACGGCATTATAAACTCAACCTTAAAAAATGCCTCCAGTTTTTTTTTTGCTTTTCAGTTTATCCTAATTCTGCAAGTTAAAGACGCGACGGTCAATGTAAACAATCGGTAAACACTAAGTATGCGTTTCTAAAATATAGCTAGATTTTATGAAAATAAGGTAATTATATACTAAAATTAGATGAAACCCGAATGCTGGGGTCTTAGAAATACGTATTCACATTTTAACATGTCAGCCCTAGCAGCGCCTCGTTGCGAGAGTGGAGAAGAAACCCTCGCGTGCGGCTTCATGGTTTAATTGCTTTGGCGCTGTTCCATCTTACGCTGAACTAGAAACACTGGAACGAGTACGTGTGAAGATTGTTAAGCTCTTCAACGTTCTAAATAATGAGCTAAAATCTATGATAACAGGTTGAGTATGTAATTTACAGCTAAAAGTTAAGCACGGTTTGTGACCAGCCAATTTGTACGGCTTAAGATGGAGACTTGAGACAAATTAGTCGTGACGCTACGAAAACCACTTTATGTCAGAGATGCCTCTTCTTATCTTTATATTATCTAAATAGACAATATACAACATTTCTTTTATATTATCAAGATCACAAACTGACTGATGCTAGGCCGCTACAAAAACCCGCATTATTTGGAATAATACCTCATGTTACATTTATCCATGTTCTCTTAAAATCAAAATTATCGTCACTCACTAAGAAAAAACACTTGCGAGAAGAAGTCAACAAAAACAATATGACATTATCCTTAACCTAGTCAACTCATACCAAAGTTAGCCGACAAACAATGAAAATCAAACAATTCCTTCTAGCTGCTGTAACTCTGTTAACTTTTGGCTAGGGATGGCGCGAATGAGCGTAGATACGTGATTTAACTTACACAGCAACTTCTACTGTTTACTGTGACGTTTCCTTTCACTGATTCTCGTTTAAGCTACCGGCTACGGACGTAATCATAAGGGTTACGCTGATTCAACGGTTCAGTTGGTTTCCTTTTGTTTATTAGGGCCCTAGGTCATTCCTGAATACAAATTGAATCTAATGGAACTTGTTTGCTTTGTGACTTGTTTTTTTCAGTACAGCCAGTTTAAATTGGGCAAAGTATTAATTTTGAATACTTAGTTGGGCAATACGTAACATTTTCTACCAAGCTGGAGCAGTTGGCTTTAATTTTTAGGAAAGAATTTACGGAAGCATCATTACGGATTACATAATAAAAGTAAAATTAAAAATAAATGCAGATTTGTAGCAACGAGAATTAAAAGACCATCAGAGGTGTTGATTCCCTTGTTTTTTTGAAATGCCTATAATTTTGAAAATACATAAGATAGTTTTTATTATTTTTTCTGCTAACTACTATGACTTTGTCTAACAACCTGTTCCGGCTTGATGTCGACTTCTGGAACACCCTGTATACTCAAGTGTCTTTATAAATATCATGAAAATCTGACGTAGTTGCAATGTATTTTCTTTAATAGAATTGTATACATCAACGTGGAAAATTGACGACTTAATCGTACCTCTCAAACGTTGATACTTTAATTCCATTATAACTTTTTGTTACGGCGTCCTTTCAGGAAGTCCATGGAATAAATATCTCAAAGATAAGTATAATAGAAATGACCTTCTAGGACAGATTCCAAACTAACAGGGTGATATGACAATCAGAATACCAGTATAAAATGCTGGTAAACACAACGTGGTATTATATACTGACAGGATTGATGAAAATGATAATATTAGATATTTGTATATTTAATACAAGTAGGTAATCACAATACTAGGATCACGTATTAATATTGGTAACTAAAAGGATTTTGTGTCCTATTATCCGACGTGAACTAATATTAAATACTAGGATGCAATATTTATTTAAATCAACGGATGCTGACGTTGCGGTTAAGTTAATGAACGGTTCAATGAACCAAATATTTCATATATACATTCGAATATTATTTAGTCGGCCTCGATGGCGTAGTGGTTTGTGTAACCGACTGCCACGCCTGAGGTCGCGGGTTCGATTCTCGCACAAGTCAAACATTTGTGTGCATGAATATGGTTATTTGTATTGGTCTGGGTGTTTCTATGTATAATATGTATATATTTACAAAAAAACATTAGCCTCCTTCTGACGCAGTCGGCTAAGAAAGGAAGTATATATGTATGTTTATCCATTGTCTAATACCCATAGTACAAACTCTGCTTAGTTTGGGCTAGATGGTGTCGTGTGTATGTGGTAAAATATTATTATTATTTCACTAAGTGCTACAAAAATCATGGATGAAAGAAATTAAATTGCAGCCTTATTTTTGTTACCACATTTAAATTATACGATATTTATGAAGCAAAGGAAGAAGATAATGTGGCGGGCGATCAATTACATCATTTTATGAGATCATTAATAATATGGACCATTAGGATACGTCCAGTGGTTGGAAATAGATCTTTATTTTTCATAAGAGTTGTAAAAGATTAGAAATATGATTGACATGCCTGTTAAGTATGCATCAAAGCATATAGGACTAGAACCATGTAACAACTCATCTTGTCAATCAACTTTTGTTTTTTACTTTCCACAAACCGAGTGCCACATAATGTAAACATTGCAAAAAGCAACATTGTTCCTATACAATTATCGCCATTTCATACACAAATACCTACCTTACTAATTACCTACAAAACAAGTTACTTGTATGTACAATTACATATGCAGCGAATACGGTTCCATTTTCTAACATCAATCTAACAGCAATTTCACGCGGTTTAACTGTTAACGTACAGATTTTAAAAGTGTTATCACGTAATTTTGCAAATCGTGGCACAAATGTACCGTTGGCATAGCCACGGTTATCGACCGTAGTTTACGTAACTGCACGACCGCTGTAAGCTTTTGCTCTTAGCATGTACCTACCTTCATTTGCATTGCAATTCTAGCAAGTGGTAGACATTGCCATTCTGGTTGTACCTTGTATTTACGTCTCTAGTTTTCCCCTCAGAAAGAAATACAATGGTTAATGCTCCGTAGGTATAGATAAAAACTTGCAGTAGAAATAGGGTTTCTTATCCGGGGTACCACCAAAATAGTAAGTTATTTCCCTTGTGGTTTACCTTTATTATTTTTTATCAGTAAACTATATAAGTTGTATGTAAACAAGTTTGAAAGATTTAATAACGACTCACTGACAGATTGTCTGAGGGCGCTGACAGACGTTTAAATTAGTTGAAAGACGAGGTCGACAGGTGACAGTTGAAGAAAATGAAATGGAGACGGCTAAATAACGTAACACAGAAACGCTCCAAGGCAAGCTCTCGTGCTCTCGTGCAAAAACAAGTATATCTTTAGTAAATGTACATATTGTGGATAGTTCTTAACTAAATACAAGTTAATGTGTTAATACATATTTTGTAACGTACTCAGTTTACCGTTTGGAATTTTAAATACAGATTGATGAGCATGAGCTTTATGGACTCACACTGAACACTAGCAAGACGGTAAGGGTTATTAGACCCGAATTCAAACTTGCACCGCGGATTATTTCATAACTATTTGTTTATATAATTTCATACCTTGTGACTTTTAATAAACTACAGTTAGCTTTAAAACAAAAGCATTTACAGTGTAATATGATAATCTAAACATTAATGAAAATAGCATTCACCTACAAAAGCGGCTAGGGTCATTTGACCTATTCAATAAATGAATGAATTGTTGTCGTGGGTAAGTTGATAACATTTAGTTTAATTTTATTGACTGATCGTGTATCGTGTACCTACATATTTTAGTTCCTTGATATTCTGTGAAAATGTCGGCGTGCCCGTGAAGTTGAAATATTGGCATTACTTCAATCTTTGTCTGAAGATCAATCGGATAGTGAAGGTGAAAGTGTATTAATTCAGTCAGCAACATACCGTTAGCTGCGATTCAGCAAACTAGAGGAAGACATTGTCAGAGACGAGGACGTAGTGTTCGAACAACATTTTACGGCAATACCCCTCATAACAATATTATGATGGCTCCAGGTGGAATATTGTGGAAATCTATGCTTGAAAATCGTGCAGAGATAGCAGGTCGTCGACGACGTCATAATGTTTTGACTGAACAATCTGGGCCTATCGCCGATGCACGAAGACAAGTTGGAGAGAAATTCATGACAGCCTGGAAAGTTTTGAAAGATGACATGATTTTACGACATATAAAAAATTGTACAAAGGCCGAAGCTATTCGTCGGCTTGGCCATTCATGGTCTATTTCCCTTGAAGAACTTCAAAATTCATTTCCATTCTATATGTCAGAGGTTGTTTTGTAGCAAGAAATATATCTGTAAATCATTTGTATAGTAAGATATGGACCTGCTATACTGCCTTATGTAAGGGGTGTCACTGACTAGACTAGCTACATCTTGAAGCGAGCTTCAATCAACACATTCTTCAAGCCGCCAACGAAGATAAGTCAATTTTTACCATCCGTCAAGTGCCATTTACATTTACAAGATGCAGGGGTCTATAAAATAGATTGTGACTGCGGACTCTCATACATTGGTCAAACCAAGAAAAGCATAGGCACCCGCATAAAAGAACACATAGCTGATGTAAATCACCAACGCTCGTTGAAGTCTGCCGTATGTGAACATGTACAACAGGGGACCAACCACTACCTGAGATTTGACAAACCACAGATTCTCGCTAAAGAACACCGATTCCTACCAAGGATGCTTCGCGAGGCTATTGAAATCAAAAAACATCCTAATTTCAATAGGGAAGATGGTTGGAATGTACCACCAGCTTGAGATCCAGTAATTCAAATAGTCAAACCCAAGAAAAAACAAACCACAGCTAGACTTCATGATACTTTGAGCTCATTCTGCGTAAATAGAAACACCAATGACTAAATTATGTTCGGGTACTTTGAAATAACTACACTGGAACATTGAGACAACTACCAACTTAGCCTCCCCGTGACCATGGCTGCTGAAAAGCAACCGAAATGTCGGGAAAAGTGTAAACTTAAATATAAATACTTTTAATAATTGTATTAGCTTCACAATTAGTAAAGCTTAATAGTAGTAGTATGTAGTGTAATAGTTTTTAAATTGTCAATTCTAAATTGTCAAATAAACAACGCGATAAAATCCGTATATAGCAGTTTAATTTTAATGAATAACATTCGCGTAAACAGAAATCAATATCAACTAAATATGGTGTTGACATGGTCGATCAAATGGCGAGAAAATATAGCACGAAAGCTGCTTCAAAAAGATGGCTGGTACAAGGTTTTATAATATTTCAGATTTATCTGCAACGAATGCCTGGGTGTTATACAGTCAGCTTCTTATATAAAGTGACAGATAATATATCCAGATATATAGTGATCAACGATATTAATACAACCAAAGTCTTCTAATTATTTAAATTACCAATCTTGCACAAATATATCGGAACATGGACATCGTCAAATATAATTATGAGTTCATTCAAAGTGTCATAATCACAGTAACAAACACAGCGCCAATGGTTTCTCAGCATCCAAAGTATTTAAAAAAATATGAAGCATTACATGAAAATGATCTTTATCGCTACATATATTGGTTACCCTTTGATATCGCTATAGACTGATGATTTCGACTGTAAAAATACTCTTATCTGCCAAAAACAAAATAAAAGAGATAAAGCATTGCTTGTTCCTTTCATTTTGAGCGTGACGTCATTGGCATGTGTTTCGTTTATTGTTCGTGTTTGTAATTTATAATTATTGTGAGGTGTACTTATTGCTAACTAGTTCTACTAGGCAAAATATACGAAGTGAACCTCATTTGTCAAGAATAAAGATTAGATGTCAAAGAGTAGTATAAGTTTGCATAAATACTCGAAGATTTCATAGATAATTAATGCAACTAAAATATTCACATTTCAATGTCAAGTAAGTCATTTATGTAATTATTCTGATTTAATTGCAAAAATGTATACCTAAACATGGACACATTTCGAATTAATCATGAAATGAGACACAGAATCATTCACTTACAGGTGTTTCTGTAACAGATATTGCGAACGAGCTAGGAGGAGGATATCCGTAAATTGACTTCTCTTTTTTATTACATCACATACTTTATATTTATTTTGTACTGCATAAATTGTTACATGTTAATGATTCAGTTTCTTTTTTACAGAAGAATACAGTTTATCGATGGACGGAGAGATTAGATACAGAGGGTAATCTCCGGCACCATGTAACGATTGGACGTCCACGTCGTACAAACATTGATCAAATTTTATCCAAATGAAAGAATCCGTTTCATACAGGACAACAGTTCTGGTTCATAATTTCAGGGTAGTGACAAATTATTTAAATCAGACAAGGGATTTGGAACCAATAACTTTTCCTCCAAGTAGTCCTGACTTAAACCCAATAGAGAACTTATGGGGTAAAATGATTCAACTATGGGATAATACTACAATAACAAGTACTGAACACTTAAGGAGACACGTTGAAAACGTATGGGGATCGTTAAGAGGAGATAGATTTTGTTATAATGCTGTGCAATCCAAGCGTCAGTGACTTAGGGAAGTTATTATTGCTGAAGGGATGGATACACACGTTTTTGATATTTTATTATATAAAATTTTAAGATAATACAAATCCATTTCAATTTAGGTCTTGTTATTTTACGATTTATTATTTTACTCTGAAATTATGTAAGTAATTGATACGTATGCACAGTACCTATATTAGTGTTGGCTTATAATATAATTAATTTTAGATCATATAATTCGTTGAATTCAATCTGATTGTAAGTGTCAATGAGATCGAAGATATAGCTCGTTGGTCTAGTAAAAGCGTATTCACTTGTGCCTTAGAGAAGGACATATTTTTTACTATAGAAAAATTCACTGACCTGGTATGATAACTTCAACTGTATGACCCTTACTTGATAAGAAGTCAGTTACACCACGGACCTAAGTCCTAACAAAAGTTTTTAAATTCCTAGACGATTAAAAGAGAAAATAAACAAGTAATCAAAAAAATTCTAATGATTTTACAATTTTTTTTAATTATTTGTGATAGGAATGTCTACTTCACATCAATACTTTTCAAAAATAAATAGCTATGGCTTTATTTAAAAGAGTACCTCCAATATATAATGATAATTATACATACATATAATGCTTCATATTTTTGAATACTTTGGATGCTTAGAAACCATTGGCGCTGTGTTTTTTACTATGATTATGACACTTTGAATGAACTCATATATTTGACGATGTTCATGTTCCGATATATTTGTGCAAGATGGGTGATTTACATAATTAGAAGTCTTTGGTTGTATTAATATCATTGATCACTTCAGGAGTTCCTATATATCTAGATAAGTTATCTGTCACTTTATATAAGAAGCTGACTGTACCAAGGAATAAACAACAAAAAAATACGTAGAAGAGACTTTATTCTGCAATTGGCTGTCGAACTGAGTAACACTTTAGAAAAACCCACTCCTGAGACTTCATTGCAACGTCCTCTCACCTCAGAAACGTCAGCATCTAAATCCAAGAAGAGGCGTCATTGCTACTAAACTCTTTATAATAATAAAACTAATAGTGTGTGATTTATGCAAAAAGCCTTTATGTGGAAGTTGCAATCAATCAAAAATGTTTACGTGTCGAAACTGTAAATAATTTTTCTTATAAATTAAACACTTACCTATATTATTCTACAAATTATTTGTTTCTATGAGTATCTCCTATTATTTATGCTTATAATTCATATTATATACATAATTACAACTACAAAAACAGTGATGGGTCAAATGACCCTTGGCCGTCTTTGTAGGTTAGCTGTTTTTCCCATCTTGCTAGTGTTAAGTTAGACGAATTCTAGATGTCTAGTATAAAAATAAAACACTTATATGATTATATTTACTGTAAAAAATCCGCTTCCATTTTTATATTTAATTTTGCGCCCTACTGTAAACTACATTACTGATGTCTGAACAACTAATTATCTTAGCGCATATTTTAAGCTCCCACAAACAACAACGGAGAATGTAAACATAGAAAGGAACTAATGTACTGAAATATAAACTTGAAATCGATGTTACAACAACGAAGCTGTAAACATGGTTTATGACGCGAAATTACGGACTTGTTATTTGTCTGAGTCTATTGTTGCTCGTAGGAATCTGCTCAGAGTTTAAGGAAAGAAAATGTCGGATTCATCGTAAACATTTGATGTATTTTACTATTAAGGTAAAACTACAACCATCAATTTGAGTGAAGTCTTCAAGTTCTTCATATGATATAAGATTCCTATTATTGCTCGTAATAATTCAATAAGTATTAAACAGTTTTAAGACACGACGCGTCATGTTATTTTCTTGTAAATAATTTTCGTGTGGGTATGGAGAACATTGAATCCCGAATGAATCCCAAAATGTTACCGACAATTTTTTTTCTAGTTTTCTCTTAGCTATTGGTATATAGTATTAGTAGATACGGATATAGTATTGTAATAGACAGGTAACAAGATCGAGCAATTGTCGCAATTCAATACTTCCTTAAGGCAAATTGCCAATATAATGAACAAGTTTGAATTATTTGAAGATATCACATTTATCTTCATTTTTCTTTAGAGGTTTATATAAACAACGTTAACGTTTAGTAACACGTTGATTAAGACTGGATACGTATGACTATGTTTAGTAGTAATAAAAATGTACCTGTTAACTTTAATTGAAAGATGGTCTGCAATATTCTAATACGAAGATACTGTAGCCGTTAAATTCAGTTGACTTATAGTAACATGTCAAGGTGTGTATTCCATATCGACGGAGAAGTGCCAATAAGTACCTCCTAACTGACATTTGCCGAGAAATTCACTTTTTAATCGTTTTGAATCTAAATAACGCCTTTAGATTCAAAATGATTAAAAAGTGAATTTCTCGGAAAAATTCAGTTAGGAGGTATTGGCACTTCACCGTCGATATTCACTAAAATAAAATCATTATAGTAGAATTATAAACGTAAAACTTTGTCTGCAAGCAAACTTACACTGATAAACGGATTTGGACAGAAGCATGGTACACATTGGAATTAACACGTACAATCTTCAAGACCAAGAGGTATTGCAGAAGTATGGGAATCGCATAAACCCTAATGGGCGAGTTCCACGCGGGCAGACATACGTATAGTAACTACAAATACCTATATGTGAGGTGCCGCACATAATTTCGATTTATTCATGCTTGTGAAGTTATTCGCAGTGGCAGGTAATGAGCTGTAAAGTTTTCAGAACAGAAAATAGATTCACAGTATTATGATAATTAAAAGCCACAAACCTACTACATATTTTACGATGATTGTAAATTTACTAACACAATTATTTATATAAATTAATGGAGATACAACAATTTCTTCAAGGAAGTATGTTCCTCAAGAAAATTCCAATATGTAAAGCAAAGCTACATTCCTTACTTAGTCATTTTTAGTTCCATCCGGGATAGCATTTTCTCAAACGGCACCCAAATGAAGACGACAGCGTGTTCAGAGCGCGGGCAAAATCAATTTTGAGACTTATCCCTCCCATACTTTAATTTAAATTCTCAAGTTCCACGGCAAGATTTTCGAGTCAAGTTTAAAATTAACGATATAATGTTACGAACTATTCACTTGATGCCGTATTCCACTTGCTGAAGTAGACATGTCAACACGTATGTTGCCAAAATAAATGAATTTTATCTATGTGTATTTTTTGCAATGTTTGTGTCAGTTTGACTTACTGTTATACATACGGTCTTAAGTTATAATGAAAACAGCTACCAAATTTTATACCTATTAGGTGAGTAAGTTATGGTAATTAATTATCATTAGGCAGGTTTTATTGAGCTCACATCAGTCCATAGATAAGAATAAGTACAAAAGTCAACCCATGACCAAAATCGATGCAAGTCGGTCAGAACTTCGGGCAATCCATAGCTTTACCTTTTAAATACTTTATCGCGAATAAGACCCGTTATCTCGCATTATATTAAGTATGTTTACACATGCTTGTCATTCTAGTAGCATAAAAAAATGGGTGAGGTTAAAATATATAAGTTGAAATCACGAATAACGAGACAAAATACTTAAAATACTAAGTAATCGTCTCGCTAATGCCTCTGCGTTTAGTGTAGTGAGGTCGATACCCATACAAAAAGAGTATATACTATAGCGACGACTTATTTGCTACACGCTACAGATAAATGTCCAAATGAAGATCAGAAATATTATTTCAACACGAATTAATAACGAAAATAGGTTGATGATGATGTCAAACAAAAAACCACGTCACTTGTCGCAAATATTTACTTTCACTGTCGCTACCAGTCTAAATATTTTCTAACGTTGAAGTTTTCAAACGTTACCGTGCCACGTTTACAAAAGCCATTTCTCCGTTTAAATATAGCCGGCAAGAGAATAACAATGTTTATGTTGTTCTTCAAAACGAGACTGCTCTAAATAGAAAACAGTGAACTAAATACGCTAAGTTTTTTTTTAAAATGCGTAATGCAAGTCGTTTAAATTCATCACTTCCAAGTATTTTCAAGTGAAAAGTTTTAAATGGCACCTTGAAGTTCCAAACGTTCAATATTGCTGGTATTCCAATTTAGTAGTTTTGTAATAGACTTTTGACCTGTATTGAGATTCTGATTTCTTCGATTTTAGTTTAATAATTGTTATTGGCATTTTCGTGCATAATTTTTGCGTTAATTTTAATCTGATTTAAACGTATCATCATCAATCATTTATAATTCCTATAATATAGGACGACAATCAATTCAAAATTAAATAAATAGAGAAACACGATATTTTACACGATGTACTTCTAGCATAATTATATGTTAGCTTTTATCTTTTTGTATTTCGATTGTATTTAGGGCAGCTATGTTTAATTCATGTCAAAATTTGTCGCTTTGTAAAAAGGTGAACACTTTCTTGGGCAGTGCCACATCTATTGACAAGTTTGGATTCCCAAAGTAACAACACTTTAGGCCAAATATGTTTGTCCTTTTATATGGCAGTGAGACGTGGCCAGTGCTTGAGCGGCACAAGCAGGGACTGCGTGTCACGGAAATGAATATGTTGCGCTGGATGTATGGAGTAACGTGGAAGGACCGTATAAAAAACTCCCGCATCCGTGGCAGTCTTCATGTCCGTGACATAGCAGATAAGCTGCAAGAGAGTTGCCTACGCTGGTACGGCCACGTTGTACGAAAACCGGCATGTTACGTGGGGAACAAATGTCTTGCTATGCCACCTCCGCCTGGCCCGAGTAAACGGGGCAGACCCAAGAAATGCTGGCTTGACGTCGTAAGAGATGACATGCGTGCCAACAACCTCACACCACAGGATGCTAAAGATCGTGCGAAATGGAGGAGACTTAGCGGGAAAGCGGACCCTGGGTTCCAACGCCAACGCCGCGGATGCAACCGGGACAAACGCTAAGATGAAGAAGAAGAGATATACTCAATGCCAAATACGAGAAATTTTTAGCGAGAACTGGACTTGATTGAGTAAAAACCATCGAAATGTCTTAAAATACAATCACTGATATATGGGTTTCCACGTCGATTACAAAATTAATCGAAGTAGAATTCATACGACTATGTGAATATCAGCTGTTTACATTAAATCATTGCACCGGTGTCTTCTCACCTACCCAATACTAATGCGCCGTGTGCAAGCGAGTGCGATTCCTACACCTAGCAAATACTTGTCTAATGCTATATACCCGTCTAGAATCTGGATACCGCTGTGTATCAATTATCGATTAAACGAATGTTCAAATAATTCTAATGCATTACTTGTTGGTTTATTATTTATTTGAAATACTTATTGCAGGTACGGCCTTCTTTGTTTATTGCGGGGCACGAAAACAACAGATTTGAGACCGACAAAAATGCAGCTTCGTTAAACATTGGGATTTGCTGTAGCAATTGCGCGTCACTAATCTGGCAGGTAGTGACATTGTTTTATGAACGTAAAACTTCCTCCTGTACAGCGATTATGCTTTGTTACAGGAATCGTTGCCCGTGTAAAATACCACAGACGAGGTTTTACTAGTGCCACAATATTTATGCAATAGTCTAGGTAGATATTTTTGACTTTGTAGCCTGTAATCATGCAGTGTAGCAATTATGAGTGTAACAGAGAAAAGCCTTAGAGGAAAACTACAATAACACATTGTCCGAGTCGGGGATTAAGTCGGGAGCTTACTATTAGCAATAAACGTAACCGCAATCATGCAGACACAGTGAGACAGTCTGTGTTTAGTAGGTACTATTGATTAAATTAATCATTTAAGTACCGGCAAAAAAAATAGGTTTCGCGTGGATCTACATTGCGGCATTAATCAATCAGCCTATTGTCGTCCACTGCATAGCACATGAATTTGCGTTACAATAATTGGTCGTCTATCTTCCACATTCTATTCATCCCTTCCACTACCGTCGTCGGGCGTTTCGGCATAAGAAATGTTATTATGGAAACTGGCATTAAAGCATATAATATAAGGCAGCTACCACTAAATATATATATAGCCTTAGAACTATCTGGTACAAGTTTGCATCTTAAATTTGGAAGGTGAAAGAGCTTGCTCCTAAGCTACAGCAACTTGAAATTACTTGGAGCAAGAAAAATGCGCGCTCCTGTTACAATATTCTTGGCAAGTTCCTCGTTACGTCGGCCGTTGATTAAAATGGGTACGGTCTGCATCGCAAAGCACTTCTTCTTTATACTTCATATTTGTTATGGAAAATATCTTCATCTATTATGACGTAGGAGTATTATAAAGTTTTGTACTACATAGTGTATATACTTCTATGACTATCAATTTATTTAACTAGCATTTTATTTTAGTATATTTTAGATAAGTCTCACGCCTATATTCCTGAAATGGTTGACAGTGGTTTATTACACATCCACAGCAAAAGATTTAAGGTACCGTGGAGTCTATTCTAGACTTCATGCTGCTACTTAGAATTTCTTGACAGAAAAAGCCAATTACAATTTCGCGATCCAGAACGAACCCAAAACCTCATACACAACAGTCGCATTCTCAACCTCTGTGTTCCAGGTCGTTCAAGGAGTTTCAAAATATTCGGTTTTCGTTGTGCATTGCACAGACAGTTATCTCTTTGCTAAGCTAACATTGCGGTAATGGGCGATTAGATACATGCTCTAAGGCTGAAGTTTAAATCACATATCGGCTACGCTAACTGCTTACCATCATGCGAATCGTATGCCTGCTTGCCAACTTAATAAGAAAAATAAAATAAAATTGTGAAGTTATTTCCTTCTGCGGTGGCTGCGCCGACGCGACGTAACTAATGATATAAAATGTAATTTAACTACAGCGGACTACTGCGCCTTTTCATAAGTATTTAAATTAACCATATGCTAAAAAATTACACAAATTAATCGTATATGTATACAATATACGATCCTAATGTTGATCAATTCCTTATTTCTAGTTATTATCCAATAATCGAAACTTGATTTGATAATAACATTATAAGTAAGGCATAATTTTGATGTCTGATTTTTCGATATCTAATACTTATGCCCCTGTGACCTCGTTTCGCAAGATCTTCCTGGTGATATGTACTTACATTCGTATTTGCGCGTCGCTAATACATCATCAAACAACATTATGCACACATTGTTTTTTACTAATGCATACAAATTACTGGCAATGTTTCGAATGATTCGATTTATTGGATTTGAATGATTCGTTTTATATTTAATACAAGTATTTCGATAAGAGCACATCGCTAGTTTCAATGTTATTGATACACGAATAAGTTAATCCATGTAAAAGCTCTGCTCACAGAGTATCTTTATATAGGTACTTTTTTATAATTTATGATCTATATTTGCTTAGATTTCAATATTTTCTAGTAGACTGCTTGCCAGTTCGATTAATAACATAACACTATCGCCCTGCCCTGTTGAGCTTATTTTGTGACATACAAAAAAGGAAATCTATCAACCACTTTGGTCTTTAAGCATCATATAGTATACTTTAAAGTTTTCGTCATCATATTCAAGATGTAAGTATGCATAACACATATTATAAAGGAGTCGTCTGGCTAGTAGACTACACGTGATTTAAAACTACGCATAATACCCAACCATCGAGTACAGTGGCCATACCAATAGGTGTATCTTAAAACATTGTTATGTCTATATCTGTAAAACGCTGTCTTATTCTCGCGCCTGCAATAAAAATGCTTTAAAAGAGGGTGTGTCAAGGCGCACTTAATCGCGTTCGCCGCCATTATAATAATATGAGTAAGTCTCTAAACCCTTTAGATTAGAAGCCTTTTTTCAGAATCAACGGAGTGAAGCCATAAACTAACACGGCCAAGTTCGAGCTGTCAGCCTATACGAGGATACTTATCATAGAAAGCTTTCAGGCTCATAGAATGAATAAAGGATAAAGAATTATTTAATATGTTGTACATAACTTTGAAAACTGAAGATTCGTGTTATGAGTTCGAAATCAAGATTTGATACTCTAACGGTCGCTTTACTAAGGTGTTGTAGCTTAATATTATGGTATAAGTTTTGGTCGCCATGATCGAGGTTTTGAATATTCTGACCTTCAAAGTTGTGTTTATTCTCAGCTCGCGTAGATTAAAGGAATTGAAGTGACTAGTGTGTTGGTTGTAGTTTAAGTCTCGTTTGTGCGCATCGCAAATTACTTTATATACTAGAATAAGAGCCAGCTTTATATTTTCGAGAACAAATAAATTTATTAATAATTATTATTATTATTTATTGATCTTTAAAATATGTATCTGTAATTTTTATATATAACTTTCTTTATTTTAGGGTGATAATGTATTATTTTGTACTAGGTTTATTTGACCTTTGATTTCAGTCAATAAAATTATAATCTACTTTAAATACGTGTTTATTATGCATTACAGATGGTTAAAAAAAATTGTAACTTTCAAGGCGTTTTAAGAAACAATGTTAAAATAAATCTAAAATAAAAATTTGGCGGACAGTCTTTGAGGACTGCCGATAGAAGTGAAAACTAAGTAACTAGCGTGCGGTGACGATGACGCGGGTTCCATGATTTTTGATCACCTAAAAAGTTTTTACTTCAAAAAATGTTACGTGATTTACGTGACAAATGGTTTTTTATATGATTAAAATACGCGTGAGCAAAGAATACATTTTATTTCGCCTACTTTTAGACAGAGAGCGTATTCCCAAGTAAGTTTCGTTATATTTGACATTTCCTTAAGACAAACATACGATTTGCTATAAACTGACTGCTGTACAGTGTCTAAACTCCGAGGGTCGAAGAAAAAGGCCGGTATATAGTCATTGCTGCTTCGAACTTTGAGGCCGAGTTGTGAAATAGTACGGTCAGTTAGGTGCCCGTCCAAAATGATTATACTGCAAAAGTTTTTTACAATTAGTTACGAAGCGTAGCTAAACTGTGTTTAAGCGTAATGAAATACAGACTCCCTTGTAACTGTTTACTGTGCACCGTCTTTACTATGGAGTCACATACAGTTTACTTATAAAAATATCGCTAAACATTGCTTAGCTATTTCTTATCTAAGAAGCTGTCATACCTTTAATCAATGAATAATATTTATTTACTTATAAACTAATTTTAACGGTCTCTCAGGTGATAATCGCATAAACACGAAACACAATTATATTCTTGCAACATTTGACAGTCCGCATTGAGCATCACCAAACTAATATACCAAATAATGCAATATATCATCATTAATACACTATTTTTTAGGATTAAGTATCTGTGGCGACTGTAAACAGACGGTGTTCTGAATTGTCCTATCAGTAATGACTCCATACATACTCCTATCAAAGAGTTTGATTATTGAAAGAGTACCTTTTTTTTTTACGTTGTGGAATGCTTTGACGCCTACCTCTCCACGGGGCGACGGAGAGGTTATGTCGGGCTCACCAGGGGAAAGATACCCCGGTAATACCGACTAAACCTACCAAGGTGTTCCTCGACATAACCATAGATGGCGGGGCCGCGCGAATCGCTTTCACATGCAATCGCGACCCCGCCGAGGTTTCGGCCCGTGCAAAATGGCAGGCCACTACATGACCCTTCCTCTACTGTCCCCTTATGGGGGGCGAAAAAACACGACTCAGAGGCGCACGTGGGAACACGCACGCCGCCTCTCGGACCTGGCGCTGATCGGGTGGCGAGCAGGCCCACGCAGCCCACCACTCCCAGGTCAATCCTCAGGGTGGCTGGAGGTCATCTCGCGCCCTCCGGCGCCCGGTTCTGCGGTTGGGGAGAGGATTTAAGCGCTCCCTCTCCCGCTCCGCCACCTCCTTAATGGATATGACTTCCTCACAGAAGGAGGCGACGGCGTCCCACGTCCTCTCGCTCCGGACCATAGATTCAACCACGGCTGGGAGCGAGAGGGCAACCATACCGACTGCCGCGATCAACTCACGGCGCTGCGATGCCCAGGCGGTGCAATCCGCCAAAGTGTGCAGCGCCGTGTCCACAACAACATCGCGGCAGTCGCCGCAGTGATGACATCCGGGCGTCTCTTGCCGGCCTATGCGACACAGGAACTGGCCAAAACAACCGTGGCCAGTCATAACCTGTGTCAGCCGAAAGGTGAGAGAGCCATGCCGCCTCTCCAGCCACTCTTCAAAAACGGGAACGCCACGATCGTGGCGTGCCCGGCACTGGGGTGCACAAGTCGTTCCTTCCATTCGTCTACCAGGACCTGGCGGAGCTCGGACCGTGCCTTCTCTAGCGCGGGAAGAGCAAGTCCTTCGCCCCGAGCTACCGCTTCTTGGCGCCAACGGTATAGCGACGCCAGAAGCGTCGCTTCCAGGTCCCATGGCATTGATCCGGCGAGGAGGCTCGCAGCCTCGAACGAGATCGTGCGGTATCCTCTTGTCAACCTGACGGCCATGGCGCGCTGTGGCGCACGAAGCGCCGATATGTTACGGGCCGTCAGGTGGTCCGCCCAAACTGGGGCCCCGTAAAGGGCCATGGACCGCACGACCCCCTCGTAGAGCCGCCGGCAGGAGGTGCTTGACCCCCCAAGGTTGGGCAGCAGGCGTGCGAGCGCACCTGCAGCGCCCCGAAGACGGGGTGCCAAGCTACGAAAGTGAGCTGCAAAGTCCCATCGGCTGTCGAGCAAGAGACCTAAATACTTTACGGTTGACTCGACGCCGATGCGGACCCCTCCTACCATGATATGGGCCTCAGGAGGTGGCCGGTTCCGAGGGACCTATATTATCACTTCGCTTAATTATAATAACCAGCTAACTATAAGAAAATAAATTTATCGCCTGGTTTGTATGATAAATAGGATCTTTTTTTTTTTTTTTTTAGATAGGAAAAGAATAAATACGGTAAAAATATATTAATTTTCATAATTCGGCATGAACAGACAGTGTATTTCTAAATATACTTAATCATATCGAACTGCTGCATACTCTAATGAATAATAACAACAATACTATGCTTTCTTAAAATGTGCATTTATTAACAACAATAAATAAAATACCAGTGTTCTTCAGTTTCTGATTGTTTTTGTTCAAACATTTTATTTATTTCGGAAAATCACACAATAAGGAGAAAACAGCGCAGAACCATTTTTTTAAAGTATAAATCTACGATATACCACCTATTTAACTTTAATGACGTTAATATTTTCGTAAACGATTGACGTTAATGTCAAATCTGCCCCAATTGATCAGAAAATCTGCTATATTGTCTCTTACAATGATATAGACGTCATTGATCTCTTAGCTATGTTTAAACAAGGGATCGCCCCTGTTTAGTTTTCTTTACTGTTGATAAATTTACTCTTAGCGCTAACTAACGTTATGAGTAAGATTTCTCATGAACAGTTGCTATATAGTAGTTAAATACCTGTCAAATATTTAAAATGGGTTTATAAGTAAGACGGTTTAAATTAATCCTTAGTGAAGATTTTACATGTAGCTGCCGCACTCGAAGACATTTCATAATTATTAAATGTCTCTCAGAGCGGCAATTAGTGTCTTGCAGTAAGACATTGGTTGGAAACAAAACCTATTACTATTATACTGATGTACAGCACAATAATTATAATAGGCTGAGGATGCCTACTTGGAAATAAGTCCTGGCCATTTTACCTCGACGCTGTCGATCAAATTCGAATATGCCACGAATATGTTACGTTATATGATGTTATTATTCTAATATACTTACGGTTACTACTTCAGTGACTAAGTTTATTATATATTTTTAAACATTTCCCATTTAAAGGTAGAATGTAAATTATAAACGAGGAAATGACAATCCATGTAACAGGATTTGAGTCTGATTTCGACAAACCGTGTCGCCGCTTTGTTAACTAAGCTATTCCTTTAACAAGAATAGCCGAATCATATAATAGTTTTCAGCGACTGGCAGATTTGGATAACTTGTTTAGATTTAAGAACAAAGTCACTGTAGGTATACCCGGGTTCCAGGCTTCGGTAATTATAATATCATACTAGGCTAGGTTTGAATTTTCATTTTAGTTTAACATTTCTATTTCTTTTTAATTTTATGTTAATGTATTTTATTTAATTCCTGTGACGAAAGTTTTATTATTGTTAGATGTAGTTGCCTGTAAGAAACTAAGCACAAGGCATGTCTGTAAATGATTCTTTAGATGTAAGAAATATGTATTATTTGTTGGCGACCCACACAAAGGTCGAGGTCGTAGGTTTAAATCCTGCTTTATGGATATATACTACTTTAGTTCAGTAAAATTATAATATTCCATTGACCTAATCAAAATGACTATTTAAATAATTGTGACACAGATATTATGTTTTGAATTTCTATTTTGTTTTGTAATATGAGAATGCTTACCTGTAATTATTCATTGTAGAAACTGTAGGTAAAATAGCGATAACTAGTACCAGGGTAATTCCAGGATTTCTAAAAAGAAAAAATATATGTTAACCTAATTTGCCAAAATACTATAATACCTACTTCAAAAAGCTTGTGTAATTTTAAATTTATACGACTTTAGTACATTAGTTTATATATAGTTAAGTGGTTTCTTTATACAAATGTATTAATTTAAGTATGCTTGCTATGTCAATGTGATGCTACTTATTGGCATTGTTAATGGGATTATTGTTTCTATTCATCAATCAATGTCAATGGCATGAAAAAACAGTGGGGCGGAGACTGGATGGCCTGAAATACAGGTCCTTATTGATTATTGTTCTGCTTATTTTATTAATCACAGAGTTAAATACAAAAATAACACAATCTTAACTAATATTAGAAATGCGAAAGTGAGTTTCTTTGTTACGCAACTACATGATACATCGATCAGCATGATGTTTCTTATAAACGTTGGATAAGACATAGGTTAGAAATTCAGAAAAGTACTGTTACTAACTTAATCTAACTTACATTTACGCAAGCGAAGCCGCGGGCAAATTCTAGTTATATATCATTTTAATGTGTCATTTTCGTGTAATCGTAAGACAATAATAACCAGGTTTTTGCCCAAAATAGACATTGAAATCATATTTACAACGTAGTGAGAATCCTGTCAAGTCTTGGAATGCAGACATAATTAAAAACCAATTGTGTCTGGTTATCGGTGTGCCGCTGCGACTCAACGGGTTATATAAACATGAGCTGTAACATTATATTATGTTGCAGCATTTTAATACCAGCTCTGACGTATTATAAATATAAACTGTACCATTGCAGACCCCATCTTCACGAGCATTATGGGCACTTTTAGATGTGTAAGGTTGCTCACAACATTTGTATTTACCGCTAAAGTGAGTGAGATAGACCAGTCATCTTCCTATAAGGCTATCCCACTGCCGAATCAGGCATAGGTACCTAACAACATGTCAGTACATACTCAATATTTTTATCGCTGACATTAGGTACCATTCTTGAAAAGTATTTATTGTAAAGATTTAAATAATCTCAGATATATCTAAGATATATAGTTGTGCATTGTTCAATTTTTATTTATTATGGTAACAGTTAAAAATGAAGCAATTTAAATTAAATACAAATTATTATACTAAAGCGTTTTAAAGGAATGTGCCTCATAATAGAATGAAATTTTACCGAAGTGTACTTTTAAATATTACAGTGACATCTATCGGTAAACGACTGAAGTATAGAAATAATACGGATTCCAGCGAACCTTATCAGTGACAACAAAACCATGAATTTCAGAGAGCTTCACGAACCAAGTAGTTTCAGTAACTGTTAATAGATGGCGCTGGAACATCCTTGAAAAAATTATGTAGTACTGTAGCAAGTCTACAGTATAAACGAATAATACTGAGGTAAATACTGCGTATTTAAGAGTAATAAATAAATATAATAATTGTCGTAAACGTTAATTAAAATGATGAATTTCAAATATGATGACGTGTGAGAAAATAAAGTGGTCATGATTCCAAGAAAATCTTCTATGGAACTTCAAAGAAAATGTCAATGCGTACCTACCGTTATTTTAGCGAATGCATTTTTTTTGGCGACCAGCCAAATTACCGGTGCAACAAATTAGACATTACGTCCATAACGAATATCTATTTACAGTTTATTTATTCTCAAGTGTAGCACTCTGCTATAAATTACAAAATTAAATTATGAACATCTAATTCCACTGTAAATAAAAAGTGAAGTATAGATATACATAAAATTAAAAGAAACTAATTTATAAAATATTGTCTATGCTGGAAATAAAATAAACGATGCCACCACAAACTATATTCTTTAAACTTCCCGCGGAGGTTGATGCCAAACGAACTTTTATTTTATATTTTAGTATTTTATGAGTGGCACGTGACTTTCCGTGAAAATAATAATTTTAGCGACAAAGAATTTTCGATTATGTAGGTACATCTAAATGTATTCTGAAGTGCGTCAGTCAGTCGTGATATTATATTATGTAGGTGTGTAATAAAATTAATATAGCCCTGTTCTAGATGAGTATTTTATTCGTTCGTTCGTGACATCGAGGCTAAATGCATCATAAGAATTTGTGTTTCTATAAATCATTAGGCTTTTGGTATGGGTTCGTTGTTGTGCTAAATTACCGCATGGTGGCAACCGCTTGTAGGTACTTATGTAGCTTTGTTGATATTATCCTTTGTTACGAAGAATAGGAATACTTGTATTGTTTGCGATATTGATCACGCATTCACGTTGTATATATAAATATTTAGTTACCATTCTGTCTGCAAAACATAACCGCACGTTTGTTCAGTCACTGTTAATTTTCGTCGTAGAAAACAAAATATATAGTCTTCAGATTGGCCTCATAAATAATTTTGAAATGTATTTAATCATTCGGTCGTTAAACACTGCAACGACAAACGTCTTTTACAAGGCTGTTTATAGTTGATTAATTTAATGTAATTATTTCATTCATCTTGTTATAATCTGTTCCATGATTAGATTGTTAGTAATAGATAATCTGTGATAAAACAATAGAGTATTGTTATAAATCTGTCGCTTGATTAATTTAGATTAGTATGAGCTGAGAGTCTGACGAACATTTGCCAAGTGATATATATGTAGAAATAATAATAATGCTTGACATGAATACGACAAGCAGTGTTATAATGTGTATCGGTTTAAAACATGAGTCATGATGTGATGAACGATCAATGTTCTTAGTTATGATAAAAACAAAAATCATGCGTGTGAACTTGCTCTTTTATATCCACAACTACATATAGTTTTAGGTAAAAGAGCAATGCCAGTAAATTAAATGTTATGGTTGTTATGAACTAATAACCAAAAGACGTCCAAAAAATGGCGCATTGGTTTAGGTGGTGACCTGACCTTTTTACCGGACCTGGTGTTATGGATGCAATATACGTTGTTTCAACGTTTTAAATGTGTAAATTAAACAACAGCTATTTCTAGTCTACCGCCATTTAAGAAAAATAGACATTATCTAATAATATTATGAAAGCAACTGTAATTTTAATATAATAAACTACAGACGCATATCAATACCGATATAAAATAATATATTACTTGCGGACCCGATAGCCGTTGTCCTACCCCAACGCAGGGCACCACCAGGCAACGCTTCCAGGGATCTACCTCACCATACAAAAAGTCTATAAGATCGCTGGGTCACTTAGAAGAAGTTCGATAACTTACTCATACAAAAGAATTACGTAGGTATACTAATATCTATTATTTAGAGCTAATCTATGCTACGTAAATTTAAGAAAAAGAAGCCGTCATTTGTTTAATTATCTTAAAACATCTTCTTCTGATGTTCTGTGATACCCAAAGCGCAACTCATTAATATCTGTACTCTGAATTTTACGGCATATTTACGTTTTTTTTAGCAAGCTTATTCTTAACTGATAATCGACTTGCAACACTGTTGGACAAATTTTTTTATAAAGTGTAAGTTCGAAAACAGATTTTACGAGAAGGTACAATATTTTGTACTCGTAAATATCTCACCCGGAGAAGTACCCCCTTATTTTCAGCAAATCGGCGTCAGTGCAGTTACGCTGAATCTACGTTTCGCCAGATCGCACACATCTCTTCCTCCCATTCCTTTCATTATATCTTTAATTTCTTATTTTCCTTTGGGTCTGCTAGGCGTGCATGATACCCCTGGTATTGCAAGATGCAACCGATAAGCGATTTCATGTAGAATGAAAGCATGCTTGCCACCATGAGAGTGAATAAAAAAGAAAATAGCAGCTGTATGTATAATATCATAAGAAAACTGATGGCGTATCCGGGTTTATCTGTAACGTATCGTATTAAATACTGAACAGGAAAATGTTATAACATTTAGTTCCAGAAAAAGCATTATATATTTGGACGCAAAGGATACAATTATATATCTTCTCATATCTAAAGAGGGGTTTACTTTCGTAGTACGTTTTTGAAATATCCTAATTTGGAAGAATATTAGATTTGCCTATCGGCACACCTCATATAAAGGGATAAAAACATTATAGTTATATCAGCGGTCAGGTTATTTCAAAGTGCTGACGATATGTAGTCCGGCTTTTTTAAGTGTTCAGTTGCTGGGCCGGCGTTGGGTGGGTGTGGTTGATGATGATTAAGTACCTATATAATGTGGTTGCACTTCTGGCATTTGCCATGTGATTTTATTAAGTTTACTTTTAAACCCAGACGCTCATATATCCATAGAGATGTATATATTTGTATTAAGAAACTTTGTTTTATGTATGACTAAGTTTATTACTGCGTATAAACTTATGTATATCTCGGTGGTGCCATTCGGTTTATCACTTACACCAGATTTTGAGGTACCGGATTTGATTAATGGTTTGAGCACAGTAGTATTGATATCTTCTGATAGACAATTACCTAACCCTTCTCAAACTAAGAAGAGGCCCATGCAGTGCGACCGTTTATATTATACAGGGCTGATATTATTTTATTTACCTTTTAGTAGCTATGTGGAACTTACGTTTGTTCGCGATAGTCATTACAAGGATCGCCTACTAATTCGTGGGATTAAAACTTAGCCGACGAAATTTGAATTCGAAGTATGTTTATAAATATACCATTATTAAGAATAATTGTAATAATACACACGTTTTACGGCATCACCAGTAATATTTGCTGGATGTAATATTGTATGGGTACAGACATCGTAACAGAGATTTAAAATATTTAAGGCGCGTTTGTGTTAATCAAATCACAGTTGAGAGTATAGCAATATTTTCTAAGGTGCTTTTAAGGCAGGGTTCCTTAAATTCAATATCCTAACTGTCCTTACTTTATATCCTAACTAATATTATAATTGCGTATGTGAGTTTGTTTGTTTGTTATGCTTTAACGCTTCACCTTCATCATGAAATATTGCATATATTTTGATAGTGGTACAAAAAAGGACACAGTCATAGTGCAATAGTCCAGTGAAAAACTATTGAACTGCAACTGTGAAGGTCTCGAATTCGATCCCAAGGCACGCACTTCTGATCTGTCGAAGTAATGTGCGTATTAAATAGTATCGCTCGCTTTAGCGGTAAAGGAAAACTCCGTGAAGAAATCTGTATGTCTGAAAGCGACATAATGTTTTCGAAGATGTGTGAGGTCTGTCTCTCACTCTATACTGGGCCAGCATGATGTATTATGGCCTTACCCTTCTTATATAGAGAAGAGGCCCATAGGCAGCAGTGAGACAGTTTATAAAGAGAGCTGATATTATTATTTTTTATACAGTCCAATAGTGGCAAAATAGCACACCATGCGTGTATCTGTGTATGTATATACACATTATTATTCAGAACATTAGTCACATACATATATAGTTATGTCTCAAAATAATACATATACTGTGCCAATTTATACATACATAAATTGGAACAGTTATACGTTTTATGTGTACTTAGGTTTTACGCATTAAAACGATTTCAATCATAGACTTAGAATATTTTCGCTATGATTTCAACTATGACAGATACGTAAATATTCCAAGTTAGTTCCTAATCGTGCCGGCGTAACATGTTGAAGATTGATATCAATTTCTCACGTCCACCTGACATCCGGGATTGATTGCATGTATGATAAAATAATCAATCTGCAGACAGTAGCCATTCCAAGCGCTAAATGACTGTTAATTACAAATCAATTTATCGAGTATGATAATGAGATCATTGTTTGCACGTTTCATCAATCATTTTTTGGGTATAATCTTGTGTAAGCAATCAGACAATTGGATTTAAATTAAAACCAATTTAATATTACAATTATGTAGGTACTTGGCATGTCTTTGCCTAGTGATGGTATGGATGCTGCGATGGTTTAGGTGATATGACGACATAAACCATTGCGCCATCCGTGCAATCAAATATTTAACAATATTAAACTAAAATAATGAGATGATTCGCTTCGAAATAAAGGCAGAATGAATAATGATGTTAAAATTTTTTTAATAGGTCAGTTTGTTCCGTAATAAATATAATTTCTTAAATGATGAGCAAACCTTTATCGATTTATAGAACTTTAGTATACCTATTTTATGCTACTATGGCAAAGGTAAACCGTATATTTTAATGCTGTCTGATTGCTGAAGTAACCATTGCTTAAAGATGCTTGCAACACCAATAGTATTCACGTAGCCGGCCCTTCAAAAAGAAGTCGCTGTGTTGCCCACCCAACGAGAAAATTTCTTAAGTTCGTCATAGATTTCTTAAATAGCCCGAAGCACTACTTATCTACTTGATATAAAATGATTTACCTGCGGTCTACAATTTAAGTGAATTTTTTCTAGTTACAATTCTAGAAAATAAAAAATTAATAGCGACTTTACAATTATAAACATTGAAAAATTACAACGAATGACATGAAACATTTGTTGTAATTTTTCAATAATTATAATTGCTACAATAAAGTTAAACCTGGTGAATTACATGGTATTTGAAAGATTTGCTTTTCTTCAAAGCGAATATTACTAAACTAGAGAGTGCTCGTAATAAGTACTACCCAAGCGCTTAATAAAAAAACATTTATACGGGGCATTACGGAGCCAGTATTTTTTGCAAATGGATATTTGATTTGCAAAAAATACTATCCCCGCGATACTACCGCTTTTTTTCTTAGCCCTTCTTTTCCACAGTGTCACGAGATAATTGTTTCACTTTATAAATCAGTAGGTCGACTTATAATATTGCATAGATAATACTTTTAATCTCTTTGTAATATTGTAATGCTGAGAAGCTTTACTGGCTAAATCGTTATTTAAAAGTAAAATAATAAAAAGAAGCTCTTTTTTATATCTTATAATATAAGCCATTTATAAAAATATAAACTGCAATGACATCCTATCAATAAGATACGATTGGCTACGTCATAGTCTTTTATAGTAGCGAAGTGTGGATTGACTACATACCTACGTGTTTTTGTTTCTTTTTTAATATCTACGCCCGCTGTAGCTATATTTCCTGTATTGCGAGGGACTTTCTATACATTCAAACAACGGACATAAAGAACGGCTAAGCTAGGCTCGGAACAACTATTTGTGGATCACGCAAATTTTTGACGCGTGTGGGAATCGAACCCGTAACACTCGGCGCAGTGGCAGTGACGTGGCCGCCACTTATTCGTAAATCACTACGCCATCCGTGCAGTCATAATTGATTAAACAACAGAACGATGACGCTTTGCATCGCCTAAGATGCTTAAAATAGAGGATAAAATTGAACTGGTGACGTAGGTAAAGAAACAACACGATTTGTCGAGGTTGCGGGTAAAAGTCCTGCTTCATGAATCCCTCGTTTATAATTTACATCTTGAAGAAGATTACTGAGAACTCTCAGACGTGCACTTTTTACCACCACCGCACTTTTATCGCTAAAGAGAGCATTAAATTAATAACTTTGTAGTAAATTATATTTATATTACCACGAAACAGCTATGCTATAGTTACTATTTGCAATCTATGACTTGGCCATGTTACTATTTACTGTAGTTTACCTATGAGATTAAAGTTGCCTACTTGTAATTAGAACCCATTGATAACATAACTAATAATGTGGTTCTTACGAATCTACCAGACTGCACAAAAATATGTCGTTTTTGTCGGCTAGATCATTGAGGGCAATGAGGAAGAGGCCTTGCTGCATTCAATCAATTTTACCAGTGTGCGAACATGTTAAGGTCTTACGGATTGCTAGCTTAGGTACGCAATTGCATGTAACCGCTAATGCGGCCGGGATGGGTGTCTTTGCCTAGTGATTTTTGAGGCAGTTAGGGCCTCTGTCCTAAGAGATCATATCTTGAGGGTCGCATTCATAAAGATATATAATCCAGTTGTATTGTAAGCAATACAACTGGATTGTATATCATTATTAATGCGACTTAGCAGGCATACACCTAAGTCAATAGATCATAAAGTTGCGCCTGTATAATTATCTGTAACACATAATGTTGTGTGAATACACCAGCTCTTTGTTAGGGTTTACATATAAGGCCACCCAATGGTGGCGGCAATCCATCTACCGGACACAATTTAATTTTTAGTTTTGTTTAAAGTAGTCTGCTTTTACTAGGAATCAGTACCTGGATTCGCGCAAATTATGCCACGAGCAAACAAATCGGTCCCAAATACATCGAAACTACATGTTTTCATGAAAATTAAAATACACACGTGCTAGTAAAAGGCATTGTTGTTTAATATTAGGAATATGTGCCATTTCGAAATAGCTTTAATGTTTTCATTGATGTTTGGTAAACACGTATAAAGCAAATCGCTAGGCAAAATTTTCGTGTTGCGTGTAGCGGAGGCGGTATAGTTGGTGATCAAATACGTGCTGTTTAGTAGTAGATGAAGTAAACATAGCGAGGTGATTAGGCGATCTAGAGATACGAAATCCTCTCACTGGTCTACATAGTAAGTTTTCATTTAGAACTAACTCCGCTTACTATCTTATGTCATCATTTTAGTACTAGTAGAAGGTTCGGTATCCGCATAAGAACAACACTAACGCTATTTATTAAATTAAATAAATAGCGTTTTGGTAGTTTTGAAAAGTTCATCTAGATATAATTATTTATACTGTATGATTGCCAAAATTCTTCAAGTCAGATAATAAAAAAATGGCCACCGGTTTATATATCTGAAGTATGTATAATGTATTATTTAATTCGATTATGTATTCCGGTATGCATATCTTTTGCATTACCGCCAACGTTAACTAAATGTATCAACACGAAATAATTTTAGTTCTATAACTTAACTAATAATTTAAACAATAAGAAGCAACTACATGATTAATCTCTTTAAGGCAAATTAGTTAAAACATTAAGTAATTTGTGTAACAAGTTGACAGTTTTTATTGTATTTGAATAGTCATAGGAACAAAATTGTTTACTGTCGTTAGTTAGTTTATTACCCTTTGAACTTAGTACCCATTTGCCAACTAAGCTTTTAAACGCACAAGCCAACATTATAAAAATTTACAGCTCCATGGCTATTTGTATAAAAAATTACGATATATTTATATAAATAACGCAGAAATACCAAACTGTTTACTAAAACTGGTGCGTGATAGAGACACAGGTACGAGTATGTAATTCTTTTCAAGCAGTAAATTCTGCTACATCGATAACTTGTGAAACCAATTTTTAAAATATGAAGAAATGGATCGTTGTTGTGCAACCAAACTTTGTCCATATTTTCGTATTTCAACCAACATTCGGAGCGTTCTTCAAAAGTCTAACAATGTTATTTTACGTTTTACAAGGGTTTCTTTGGGTGTTTGTTGCGCAAAGCTGTGTACATATTTGTGTGAAACTCGTACACGCAAACATCAATTATAGACGTTTTGATTGGATGTACGGACGAATTTAGCAAGGTTTTTACGAAACGTATTTCTTTATATAAGTTTGATAAAGTAAATCTCAAGAAATGAAATTTGAATTTACTATAGGTGCTTTTAGAGGTTTCATCGAGGAGAACTTTCTTTGTAACTTATTATTGTTAATGTAAATTCTAAATTATTTTATAAAGAAATACGTTTTATTGTTTTCACTTTTGTTTGTTTGTTACGCATTTTACATACTCGGTGTCAGGGGTACAGAAAAGGACATAGGGAACCTTTTATACAGAAAGAGTACAGCTACTTGTTTTTTACATTGGGGAATGCATTGACACACTCTCCGCGGGGCGACCCGAAGGAGAGGTTATGTCGGCCTCACTGGGGGAATGATGATCCCGGTAATACCGACTAAACCTACCATGGTGTACCTCGACATAACCAAGGTTGGCGGGGCTGTGCGAATCACTTTCACATGCAATCGCAACCCCGCAAAGATTTCGGCCCGCCGTATGAAACGACGGGCCGCTACACGAAACTACGGTGCCCATTTTCGAAATTAAATTTTTGCCCTACTGTCAACTTGTATGGTGACGAAGACAACACAACATAGAGGCGCGCGTGAGAAAACGCACGGCGCCTCCCGGACCTGGAGCTGATCGGGTTGCCAGGCAGGCCCACGAAGCCCACCACCCCCAGGTAAAACCTCATGATGGCTGGAGGTCGTCCTGTGCCTTCCGGCGCCCGGTACTGCGGTTGGATAGAGGGTTCAGGAGAACCATCACCCGCTCCACCGCCTCCTTGATGGAAAGTACTTCCTCACAGAAGGAGGCGACAGCGTTCCACGACCACTCGCTCCGGACCATAGATTGATCCACGGCTAGGAGCGAGAGGGCAACTATACCGACTGCCGCGATCAAATCATGGCGCTGCGATGCCTAGGCGGGGCAGTCCGTCAAAGTGTGCAGCGCCGTGTCCTCAACAACATCGCGGCGGTTACCGCAGTGGTGACAACTGGGCGTCTCTTCGGCCTAAGAATTAAACGTGATAAAAATAATAAACGCTGTTTAATTAGAATGCTACTACTACTTTATTACACATTTGAAAGTAGTCTGTGAAGATATTTTTGTGTTACTCAATAGCGCGTACATCCTTTAACGAATTTGGATGACACTTGGCACACAGGTAGAATATAGATATAGTCTGGAACAACACATATGATTTTTATCCCGATATGTCTACCCGTGGGAGTCACGTGAGCGAAGCTGCAGACAGAAGCTACTATGGAATATTTGCGCAATCATGAGAAAATTTCACCGGGCAATTTAACCTTATGAGTAATTTTACTACACATTGTTTTGTATTCTTAAATTAACGAAACATAACATATATGTATATATAGGTACGTTTAACTAAAATATTGACCAATGTACCCGCGGAACAGAATAAACGAATATATCTCCATGCGTGTTAATTGTGTGTTTGAGTTTGAATATGCCTACATGGTTTAATGTTCGGCGTCGGTTAAGGGATGGGTCGCGATGGAATAAACAAAATGTCATATTGAGATTTTCTTTGATGTTATGTCAAATTTACATTTTAATCTAAAATAATTCCTGGATTCTTTTAAAATATTGAAACAACGGAGACAAATGATAATCACTCGCAACTCGGCACAACGATTTGTGGATCACACAAATGTTTGTCCCAGGAGGAGGGCATCGAAATCACCACTCCCTGCACTGGCAATGGCGAGGCGAACAGTTAAGCCGTTTCGTTATCCATGTAGAAAATATATTGAGATAACGTAAAAATGGTACTCCCTTTCATCTCCTAAAATTGTTTGTCCGAAAATCATTATCCACAACATGTTTGCTATAAACTTCAGTAATCTTAATTTAAATTATGGTTACTAAAATTTTTACTTCTAAAACTATTCTGTCATAATATTGGGTACTATAATAATTGGATCTCCTGATTTAAAATCGCATAGGCGCGTAGGGATGAGCCGTCTGCGACGATTAGCATGCGTGGGACCGCCGCCGGAGACCCGCAGCGCCCCGGAGCCGTGACAAAAGCCAAGCTTTGTAATATAAATTAGTTTTAAAATCATTATTAGGATTAAATAAACATTAAATAATTTGAATTTAGAACTAACAACTTTTATTGAAAACGGTTTACGGTCTGTTGTATATTATTAATTGTAATATTTATGACATGTAATATTATGTGACATTAAGTTCGGGCAAGTTATCATTCGGACAAATAATGACTAGGACAAAAAAAAATTATGGCATTTCAGAATATGGATAAAAAAGTTAGGTAATACAATAGAGAACCATAAAAACACATTATCCAGCCGAAATGACTTCAAAAGAAAAAGGAACTCATATACAAATGCTACAAATGATTTACTACTCAAAATATTAATTACATTTTTTATAATATCTTTGTCACTTGGATTGAAAATTGACCGTACGTAATTGTGCCTAATAGGAAGGTGTAATTAGTTAGGTTAGTTTGCATCATTTGAAGTCCAAAAATAGCATTAATAGTCAAGTAACTGCTAATAAGGCGTTTTCACATCTGCTGCTTAACGATACCGATAACAGTTATCATTGAATTTTATTGTACTATCAAGCGCTTTAATAGCTTTACTATTAACAGCGCTGCAACAATTACAATATAAATTTGACTTATTGTTTTTTCACTGATTCATTGTACTTCTAATAAAATAAAGAGCAGAAGTAATAAGTTATATAAATTCTTGTGGTCAACGTTCCATTTCATTATCAATTGAAGCTCATACTTGGCCTTTAGTAACTTATTGACATTTGAAACTATCTGAGTATTAATTAGGAGTAAAGCGTGTGATTAAAGAAAGTTTTGTAATTTCCTTATTTTAACGATCATATCATATGATGTTTTATGACACATAGATACTAGATCAGTTATATAAGTCTTGGTTGTTTACTTATTACAATGTAAGATTCATTTTTACATTAAACGAGTCTGTATTTTCAGGTGTGTAGAAAGATCATTACTTAAGCCACTCGAAAATTTATTTTATTATTAACGGGCTCTCTATCTGATTCATCACATTATACATTACATTATTATATAACAACATTTTTGTTGTGTATTTATATTACGAGACAGCAAAAGAATTAAATTGTTTAATTCCTTTAAACTTAATTTGTTTATCGCTGATATGCAAGCCATAGTGCATACATAAATATTTTGCTCTTTATTTAAACTATCAATTGCACCAGTAGTATGCCTGCACAGGAGTACTCTGAACAGCGAAATAAGCCGATTATTGTGTTTTGGTGTGGCTTAGCACAGACGCTTTTATGCGTCAATGCAGTTTTTTGTGAGAATGCCGAGCGAACTGGCACACTTTTGATGTGTATAGGCCTTTATTCGTCTATTCGAAGTCATCTATTCGAGGCTATTGTGGTATCACGCGTGTGTGGTCGGTCTGTCATCGCAGCACTAGTAACTGATGTGCCGTCATCAGTTATTAGTGTCGTGTGGGTGTCGTGCCAACTACAGTGAAATCGACCATTCTTGATTCTCAGACATAATATATCGTAAAATTCATGAAAGATTAACTATTTGATTTAATTTGTCACAGATACATATTTTATAGTTAATAAAATAAAAACGAATAACCTGATTTTAGTTGAAAAGTGTACACATAGCAACACATCAACCTAGACTGTTTGGACTTTGAACTATTAGAAGTTGAACGCTGCGAATCGTGTGAGAGAGTGCGCTATATTTTTATTATTTTGTCTCATTCACGCTCAACGGGACGCGACGCTCTATCCTTACCATTACATCGACACCACTATGCACTGTCCCATTCCGATAATTCTCTATTTTGTATGTAGCGTAGTTATGCGTATATAGGATGTCTAACTTGATGTGTAGCCATGTGTACGTGAATGCCATATATTATTCAGTGTCATAAAGAATAAAACTTTCTAAAATTGGTTTTTAGGCAAATAGGTAAATCTAAAATGGGTAAATCTAATAAAGTACTTTCTGTTCCAAATCATATTTTAGCAAACATTTTGGTTAGTTATGGTAAATCAACGTGAGATGTTTTGGACAATCATACCTAGTTCGTAAGATTATCAATATATGTTTCATCTGAGCGTCTCCGTGGGCTCGTAAAAAGTCGGTCCCGGTTGTTACCATATTGACAGCAGTCGTTAAGCCATGCCAGATGCCTACGGGCGGCTTGAATAACTCTTGACAACAGGTTGGCCACTAACCACACGAAAAGAAGAATACATCAGACGTCCTTCGCCGCACGCATGTTACAAAAAATATGTGTATGACGTTCTAATAGTAGTTTAGATTAGTTTTGTTTGTGAACGGGCAAGTAAGATATACCCTAATGCGATAGGTATTTAACTAAATTAAAGTTGGAAAGACAAAATACACATTCCACCTATATACTGTCTCTAAGATAGCTTCGAAAAAAATGATATTGTGAAAACCTTACAATTCAACTCAATGTTCTAGATAGATATTGTAGTATCTTTGTTAAAATCCTGTCAAACCTCTTACAAGTCGACGATCTTAAAACTACAGGATCAAGTTTCAAGAAAACTTATCTCGTAAAACATTCAAACCGTAGTATCTGCTAGCTTTCGATTAAACTATCTCTGCGAAATAGTTAACACAGAATAGACACACAGACAAAGGGTTCGTAATACTAAATAACCTTGCCCTGTTATAATTTAAGAAGTTAAAACAATGAATCATCACGAAATTGATACATATTCCGTGTATGGGCGCTTTTTTTTTACTCAGCACGTTGTCAATCATTAGATACTTGGTACAGAGATGAAACACACACAAATTTTGCAAATATTTATACATACATATGTAATGTAACCTTTCTAGTATCAACCTTAAAAGCTATTAGAAAAATGTAAATGTATTCCAAACATAACAATAATCCGATATAAACGTATGATAAAACTGAAAACTAATGCGTTCTGAAAAAGACATTAACGTTCGTGTTTCCTCGGTAGTTTTAATATATTGAGCAGTGGCACCATAATTACTTTTAAATACTACACAATATTATATGTTTAATTGACGTATATTGGTGTTACTCGTGTAGACACATTTTAATGTGTTCTTCACGAAAACTAGGAGAGTTTCTTCGTTGGCATGCGTCACATGTTTTATAACATCGTATATTATAGTTATGGTCACGCTAAAATTACTAGTAGTTGTTGATAATAACATTTCTATATAATTTCGTTAATGTTTACGCTAAGTGACAAATGTTTATATAAAACGTGAGGGCGTGCGCCCTCTGCGTGTTGTTCGCCAGTTATATTAGTTATTTATGTTTCTATTAAAACGGTACTATTTTATACTTTCTTCCTCGAAATACACTATTAAACTCTCTGCGAGATGAATAGTAATAAAAGATGTTATGGTATACCTACTGTTCCGGGGATGAAAGCAAACTTCTTATTGTAGCACATAAAAGTCAAACCAGGTTAAAGAGTTAGTATCAAGATTGTATTCCTTATTTTGGTGTATTTTTCATAAAACGTATTCACCTATTTCACCCCAATTTTGATGCATCAACATTTTTATAATATTGTAGGCAGCTGTTATTGTTTTGTAATTAATCTCCCTTGAATCATTATATCTTGTGGGTTCGTTTGTAAATTAGGCAGCTTATATCTGTACATTATTTACTCATGTTTATTATTATGCAAATAAAGTAAATTATAGGGGTTAGATATATATACTTTTGTGCTCTTCGATTAAAAAAGTACCTATTGTTTTGTTAGAAATTTTATGTTTGTATACAGTACATAGCCTGAATGCTTTTATTAAAGTGCAGATTAAAAAGAGTCTAAATCGATTGTATACATATGTGACATTGTACCTTTCAAATATATTTACAGCCTGGTTTAATTGATGTCCTTCTAAGCTACGTATGGAGAAAATATGTTTATTTGTTAAATCTAATAAGTAGCAACTTATTGTCTCATACACAATAAGTTTTTAATAGTGTTTGGCATTCCAACGATTGACAGACGGTTAAAGACATTAAGTCTTAATTCAGTTGACGTAAGAAAATCATAAACTTAATATATCAAAATATCAGCCCCTTGAGACTGATATTTCTATAATTATATTTTAAATATTAAATATAGGTGCAGTGATTTAATATCGTATATCGAAAGCCGCAGCTACTCCTAACTAATATTATAAATTTTAAATGCGAATCTGAGTTTGTTACGCTTTCACGCCTTAATTGACCGATCATCATAAAATTTCGCAAACATGTTGTCAGAGGTACAGGCAAGAACATAGGGTTTTACCTTTCAACTAGAAAAAGTACTATTATATTATTATATTATATATCTAAACTTTATTTTCACTTTTTCATTTGGTCTTTTTCAATATGCGGATTGTTTCACAAATTATGTCACCTTTTGTCGATTGGGTTACGTGTGGAACGGCACGTTGGTTGTCGAACTTGCCTTCCTAACGAGCAAATATGTCCGTATACGTATGATTGCAGGTTTTAACCTATACATTCACATATGTAGCTACACCACAGCTTGTTCTACTACAACTAAGGGTTTTTAACCAATATTGTTAGTATGCCGAGCGGTCTCCCCTATATTGCTCCACAAGTCTCTTTATCCTCCCAATATTTTACCAAAATCGTCGAGATCTCGCTAGCATTTGAAATATTTGTATTTACTTCTTTGGATTGGTAGCGTGCATGACTCCTTTGGCTGTCGTAAGTGTATGTGATTCAAACGTATGTTAACGCTACAAGCAATGTTTTATAGAATTTCTAAATTAGGTTGCCTATACATTATATTTTAAGACAACATGGTTAACAAAGCAGTTATTTACTTTGTGGCTGAGCCCTTCTCTAATCACTTGCATGTATAACGCGGTAGTTTAAATGGTCATTTTGCTAGTGTGCGTAGTAATGTGGGTTCGATCTTTTCATGTAAAACTTATGTTGTCTCCGGATACAGGTGTTCATTGATTTTCAGGCATATACGAAATGGGGTACCTTAAAAAAGGAAGCGTTCACTATTCAACTAAACTTGACAACGGAATGTTTTAGAGGGCTAGTATACATCATCTGTTGTACGGATTTATGATAACCGACACTGCTAACTTTGCGTGAATTCTGAAACATATAAGGGATGTCAGCGAGCCTTCCTATCATGCTCAATATAAATCATACGCCTTTACTATCGTCAGTCACGCTTACACTTATATTTTGCTTACAGTACCAAACCATTGAGATAGTTACTCAACGTACAAAGACTTAAGTGGACGATTTCTGACATACTCGTCAAGGCTGAGATGCGATTACTGCCTGTCAAACGCTCAAGCATTTTCTGGCTTAAAATGTTTGGTTACAAAAATGCAGCGTATTTGTCTACAGACGTAATTACGTTCAGGTGCTGTTTTACGAAACTGTGCCACTGATATCAAGGCGTTCGTATTCGCTTATGGAAATGCAATTTAGGTGTTAAACGTATTTACATCAGAATTCACTTACTAGTTGAGTTCTGAGTGTGAGGGAGAGACATTTAGTTCAGTTGAATATTTAACTAACTTGTCTATTAGGTATATATGATCTAAGTTACCTTTGAGTTAAACGCAAAACTCTATTGGTTAATTACCCATGCGTGTAAGGCATTGTTTTAGATTAGTATATAGTAGTTTAATTTCAATGAATAACATTCACGTAAACAGAATACAATATTACCTTAAAACAAGCTTAGCAATGAGGTGTATATTACGAACCTTGTTTGCATTGCGAATGTAGTGTTAAGGTTATTCGTAAACTAACATTGGAATGCTCATTATATGCATCCCTATTGTAAGATTGATAATATGCCAAATATGTTAAACTCATTTACAATTTTTAATTTGGATTGTTATTAGTTAATAACATCTTATTTATATTTCTTATACATAAATCTTGATTTATGTATAATAAAAAGATTTACAATGTAATTTAATATCAGTTAAAGCACTAACATCATAATAACGAAAGTAGCTTTGCTATGTTATGTTTACTCCGCTTACCTAACGATCCAATTTAGCTTAAGTTTGATGTAGATTATATAATTTAAACACGAACATATATTTTGAAATCAAATAGAAATATATTTTAGTATATTACAAACAAGTATATACAAACTTATATCGAAATAAATTGCTGGAATTTATAAAATCTTTCAATTGTAAACGACAGATAAAAATGTCTACTTATGAGAATTTGTCGTCTGGCGGGTATCCTTAAGTGCATTATTTTAAGGTTTGGAAAGACGTTTACCTGGTTGCAACAATTGTAATCTAAATAAAAATTAAAGAGCTTTGTTCCTTTGTTTTGTTAGCAACCTTGTATGACTGTATAAAATGTAAGTAGTCGCAACGGGTAACACAGACATTAACATGCCTGAAAAGATGAGATTTTACATTACATTACACATACTGTTTACTTCAAAGACATTAAAAGTATTACTAGGTTTAGATTAATATGACGAGATTGAACGTGCGTGAATATTATGATTCTCTTCGCTTGGTCGAGTTTCTTAATAATAACATTTCATTGATAAAAGACCTACGAACTGATTACGGTTTTTATTATACTTAGTTACTACTTAATGTCTTTCGCCCATGTGGATATCGGCTATTGCTACAAAACTATAAGAGTGTCGTCTAATAACACGTTTGCGTTGAAACGTAATATTAATACATTGTCAGCAAAATTAAAAGCTTTGAGGGATTTTAAAGTATCCTATATAATATTATAGACTACGTTTGTATCTTATCTTATCTTTATCCGGGGGCCAGTCATTGTAGACTGGCGACACTTCGACCCAGTGGGATCTTTTGTGTCGGCCCCGAGGTTTATCCCTGAGCTATCTCCCTATGAATGTACTGCATCAGTCGCAGCGTACACTTCAGAGGGAGAAGCCTGAAGTCTTCAGGGTTCGGATATGCCAATCCCATCAGACCCATCTTTAGTCCGGCCAACGCGTCACATTCACACAGTAGGTGTGATATGGACTCGTTCTGTTCACCACAGGCTCTGCAGATCGAATTGTTTGACAATCTCAATCTGCACAGGAAGTCGTTGGTGCCAAAATGACCAGTAAACGCTCCTGTGAGTAGGCGTATTTGGCCCTTGTTATAACCGCAGAAGTTCCGGGTAAAGCCCGTGGCTCTGTTTGCAATGAATTTCTTGGAGTGTTCCAGACCCCTAAGGGCCATCCACTCCAGCCTGTGTTTATCATTGCAGAAATATCATCAAAATTCATTCAACGGTTTGTGATTGACTAACAATCACTAAACGGATGGCGTACTACAGTGGAGACCAGTTTTTGAATTTCGATATAACGGGATAACAAATTGTATGATTCACACAAATGATTTTCTTTTCTTTTTTGGCGGCAAACAAGCAGACCTATCGCCTGATGGTAAGCGATTACCGCCGCTAATGGACACCCGCAACACCAGAGGAGTCACAAGTGCGTTGCTGGCCTTTTAAATTTGCCCTCCCTTCCCCTCAGAAGAAGGGGGAGGGGGTTGGGCCTCCGGTACCCTCACTCACTCGAAGAAACACAACACAAGCGCTATTTCACGCCAGTTTCCTAAGAGGCCGTGGTATCACTCCGGTCGAGCAGGCCCATTCATGCCTAAGCGTGGCTCTCCCACGTGCCGAGTCTTGGTGTCCTCTTTGTGTCCGTGGCATCGCAGCGGACTCTACGGACATTAAATGTCTGCCGTCCACCGCGACACAGGAATTAGTCGAAGCGCAAGATATACCCACGTTGATTTAAAAATATCTATATTATTAAGATATTTAGCTTACACACTGAACGAGTGTAGCTTCATAGCGGTGTCATTCTATTTAATAAATTCATAATAAATTAGATTATTAATATAATAAGCCTTGTTTATTTATCGAGTCTGGCTAAAGTCTGCACTGCTAAAGAGCGAGTGAATATCTTATACAAGGCTTCGAAAAGTCAGAGGTGCGATAGAACTTGAAACATGAGTGTAATCCAAAATCACCCTACTATGCTAACATGTAACAGTTATAGGCCATAACCGTTCAATACTCTATCAGAATAGCCGCATACTTAGCGGTTCTGAGCACACTTATCTAACTTGATCCCATCTTTGCAGCGCATCGAACAACTTCGAAAGTAATGTATGTGATCATCAGACTTGACACATGGATGGATGAACGCCGAGGAAACTACTCGTTGTGTTAGAGATGAGTTTTATTCATACAAAGTTTTAAACTTTGTAGCCAACCAAGCGTACCATAATATCAACAAGGAAGATTTCCACAGCGAAATATATGTATACATAGACTTTGTTTGCTGGCGAAATAGGCAGATACCACGGATTTCTCCTAAGAACAAACTTGGTATATACATATATCTCTTGCCTTTTTATTTATATATACCTATATATATACATATTTATACGCTTTACAATATAGTTGCCTTCTCTATCTGCGCACAGATCCAAATATTTCAAGCCACAATAAAATCTTTGCTTTAAATCTGGAACTACTAAACTGGCTATACTTCAACTTCATTCAACACGTATATTTTGTCAACACGGGTTTTAAACTATTTGCTGACAGTACAGGGATTTGTATTTAATTCGTTAATCGGCAGACGGACGTCGGCTTAAGAAAATTCTAATATTATTATATTTCGATATGGTTATTCTGATAGTGACATGCATATTTGCAAGATCAGTGTTGTACAAATTTTACTTTTCAAACCGTTGTCTAACTAATGTCGATACTTTAGAGCAGTAGCAATGCCCTAAAAAAAACATGTAAGTGGAATATACAATTACTTGTGAGAACCGAACCGCTGGTGCATTGGTAATGCAAAGGTGACCTACTTAGAGAACACCGCCCACAGTTGTAGATATTCCATAATCAGAATGGTTAAACAAAGTTTGGCACATAAAAGTCATCATGCAAACGATGAACTGGAATTTTGAATTTAAACTCGTGCAACTCTAAGCTGTCGACGAAAGCAAATGACAACAAGTGGCAACGTTGGCGGTCGACGCGTTGACAGTAACCGTATACCTCTGTGGTTGTTACGGTGTCGCTTGTTTGTAAGAGCTCTTGCTTCTGTCATCAGCAAAGCGCCGTGCATCTATTAGGTACTAGTTGACAGCCAAATTATATTTGGCAACATGTATTGCAAATTATGCTATTTTAACATTAGTTCTTAACTCCGGGACACACTTATTAATTTGAATTTACCTATAAATAATAAAATGGCGCTTTGAAATATTAGTATATCGAAACCTATACATAGACGAAATAGGATCTCGAATGACACAAATTTTAATTTACACTGCGTAGGCATGATCAAGCATAGAGATAGGAAATTTTGATTCCAAGAAGCTGCACGGCTGAGTTTAAGTATTAAGAAAATATTTATGTAAGCCGAAAGAACCATCATTATCATATATTATACGTTATTCAAAATATCGAAGTAAATCTTCTCAATACGAAAGTTAAAGATTTACTCATCAAACATGTTTTCTCATACAATTTCTTGTTGCTAATTTGTGTACATATATTTCGGGTATATTATTCCCCGTGAACATGGCTGCTGTAAAGCAACCGAAACGTCAGGGCAAAGTATTGACTCAAATATAAATAATTTTAATTAAAATATATAGCTTAAATAGTAGTAAAGTTCAATAATAGTAGTGTTAGAGTTTTTCAAAATTATGTAATAACAGTGTTATAAAGTAAAATAAACAACGCGACAAAATCCGTATAAAGTGTTTAATTTCAAAATACTTAAGAAATCAAAATCAAAATCAAAATAAATTTATTCAAATTAGGTTACAAGGTAACACTTATGAATGTCAAAGATTAAATTAGTATTGTTGTCCGCCTAACTCAATAGGATTGCTGAATAAATTTGTGTAAATAACATTATCAGTCTTGTTTATAACCTATCCCAATTACCTATATGAGAAGTTATATATAGACTGTAGTCTACCTCGCTGACTAAGTGGTCACAATAGTAGGCTAAAAACGTATGTTACTTCATTACATGACGGCAAATATATATATCATCAAACCACACTTGCAGGTTAGCAGACTCCTTCGAGAACATCACAAGAGTAATTGCAGACAAGGAAGCTTTTTCGTTAAAAACAGTTTCTATCCTTAAATAAGGGCCAATTACGAACTTAGGTAGTTAGTACAACGGGACTGCTAACTAAGCTACTTAAGTAGACGCCAGTCTAGACTTTTTTAAAGTCTTACTTGCGGAGGCTCTGGTAAGCTTAGATGGTATTGATTTTTAACTGGCTGAAACTTCGGCATTCGTTTTCCATCAAAAGTTTTCACACGGTAGCCCATTTCACCTGTGTACCTACGGGCCTTTGTGGAGTTCCTATTACGAAGATAAGGAGATAATAACTTATTTTCCAAGTTTCTCGCGCCTGTCAGAGCATTCTTGACGTCTTTTTTGGTAATATAATAAAACGATAGGTAGGTAAATAATCCGCTTGTCGGCGGCCACAGAATTTGCATTGTGTAAAGGAAAATATAATATACCCAACAATACACATAAATGTGTATGTAGACTGTGTATAGATAGGCGAGGTTACAAACGAGAAATAGAAATAGGTCAACATCGTGGTATTTTTAAATACTCTTAAAATAGCCGTGTAATCGATAAACTAAGCTTTGCATCCATGGAGACTTATCACGATCGGAATCTTTTGTGTCTTTTCCCAGTAGGCATATAATCTTACCAGCTAATAGATGTATATTGGTGGATAGCTATTCGCGTTGGCCTAGTGACCCAAGTTTATGTTTACCTTAACTTCCTAACGTGAAATTGTTAGACTTCTAAGTTTTTAAAATTTAAAACTATAACTATGCAATTAAAAACAACTATTGCTCTCTATTATATAGGACGTATAAATAGATGACAGATGTCCTCTTATACACCATGTCTTAACATTTAAAAGATACACGGTAGGGATATTGTGATATGTATGTACCTAATGATTTGTTCTTTATCCAATATTTGATACAATAATAGCTATTTAAAAAATGGATTTTCCGTATTTATATTTGAAAATACAGTTTTTTGATTCGGTTAATTAGTATAAAAACCGTATCAAATATGAAACTAAATAAACTTGATAACACTTCAAACGATCACACGGTACACGGTGCTCATATCAAGCGAACTTTACATTGAATAAAATTAATAAGCTTATACCGCGTGGAACGGCTTCTATTAAAAACTTTCACGAAGCCACTTCATGCATTTCAGCTACATAACTTTACATTCATGGCATGGCATCTTTATCACTCTACAGCTTCTGCACATGAGGGAAAAAGAGAGGAGAATAACATGCATTGTAGGCGGCCCTCCGTTTCGAACGTCGTGTTGTATATGCTTATATTTATCTCAAATTAGGTCTATTATGATATATAACGTATCTCTATGAACATCGCATAACGCTGTCTAATCAAAATGCAAACAGTACCCCGTTCCCCTTATTATAATCATTAACGCTTAGAAAATAAGGTATATAAACACGATAAGACGGATAATAAAAACAATCTGATAAATTGATAAGTGACGAGCGTACGTAACAATGTAAATTATAGTACAACAAACAATGCATCGACGTAACACTAGATCCATATGTATACTTATACTTGCGTAGATCGTAAATTACCTTCCTAGGTCATATCCGCATTAGCCTGTTTATACAAACATAGACTTACGCCTGTGTTTATTAGCCTGTTTATCTATAGGCACCTACCTAGTTTTATAAAATTTATGATGCGGTTGAAGTATTTTAGCTCTATGTGTTGCTAACTAGTGCGAGGTTTTGGGAATAGCATAATATCATTGCGAATTTGCTATATATGTCGTGACGAATACCCAGTCGCTCGTCATCTATGAGACCGTATAAGTTTTGTTTATAGATTAGATCTTAGCCGAATTTCTTAATTAGGTAGGTATGCAATTGAATATAAGATGCTCATTTAGTAGTAAAAATTAAAATCAAAATTAAAGTTATGGTTACATGAAAAATTGTTTTACAACATGAGTTAATTTTTAATAGTACCTATGTATACACTTAAAGAGATTTACTTGATGCAAAAATTTGCATGCCTGTTATAAAAGAATACGTCAGGTAGTTACTACTTTAAAAAAATCAATAGCACTGCTCAACTGTATTTTTAATTACTTACTACAAATATAGCTGCTTCAATATTTAATTTTAATACAAGAATTAATTAAGTTCTAGTGGCCGGTTGTAACCACCGGACTATACTAAAAGCCTTGCACTATACTCACATGGACTTAATTACATTATGTCAACATCTTGCCGGCTTTGTCCCCAAGAGTGCTGAGGTTAACTTTATAATGCTTATTACTATTTACATTTTCTGTCTGACGTGTAATAAGACTACAAATAGGAGCTCGTGTAGTTTAAGAATAGAGTAGTTGCCAAATTATCTGCTCAAATGTTTCCGCCTTTAACTAGAGTAGTCTTGGTCTTATTGTATCTTAATTTTCTTTATATTTTAACTAACAGTGGGCACTGTACCATACGATATGACGTTAGCTATAAATGTTTATACTACTTTAGATTTTTGGCTGTATAATCTTTCTCAATTAACGGGGTATAATACACGAAAGCTTTTCAAATTGGTTTGATAGTTCTTGAGAAAGTTTTTATAAAAATTGCCTGTTTGGGGTTTCTAACCCCAAACAGGCAATTTTTATAAAAACTTTTCCTTAATTCCATGTTCATTATAAAAAGGATTCTAAAATGTATTCCGTAGGAGAGCCAGTTCTCGTTATTAAGCTGTTCAAAATACGGTGCTCAGTTGTTTAAGATTAAACAATTTTAATAGCTATTACTATTAAACTATTTTAATTATTGAACTATTTAGATTTACATTTTCCCCGACCGAACGGTTGCTACTTTGCAGCCGTGGACACAGGGAGACTGTATATCTAACTATCTAAATGTAGTGTTTTTCATATAAACCGCGGTAAAACCCGTAGGTATAAAGCAATTTCTTTCATCGCGTAAACTTAAGACAATATTATATAACTTACTTTATTGTACTATATACAATAGAAATCTGATGCTCTGCAATAGTTTCATAGAGATACCCTTGCTATCAAACTGTTTAGGTGCTTTTAGTATTAAAATAGTGATTGGTCACTTAGATTGGTCATGACTAGCTGAAATCAATATAAACCAAAATAAAAGTTTATATTCAATCGTAAAATGCCATTTATGAACATAGGAGTTGCAACTTTAAGGTTTTATTTGTAAATAATTGACCGGGTCTGGTCCAAGTGTTGCTCAGAAATGGGAATACATTTATTTTTTTCCTTAAGGTAGATATTTAAAAAAATATTTATAAAATTCACTTTCGGTGTTACCGGGAAGTTACAAGTCTTATTTTTAAGTTTTGATTACATTATTTTCTGTTTTTGAGACATTTACATACAAAAACAATTGTCTGCATTCATATGGGGTATATGTCTGTTTCTCGCGTGTTGCTCGTCCATAGGTAACATTTGAAAATTCATCAAAATTCAACAACGTAACCTTCTAACGGCGGGCATAAAATAAAATATTTTTTCGTTTTGTTAGAACTGCACAATTGCTTAATTTTTCCAATTACGATTACATATTTATTGTAATAATGACCGATACGAGTAATTTTACGATTTGCTTTCACTAATAAACCATTCTAAACATAATAAACAATTTCTGATCTAAAGAACTGAACGTCGTTACAATGTTGCGTCAGTTAACCCTTTGTATTTTTAAACACTAGGGATGTTACTCAAAAAATCGAAAGCTGATAAGTAGAATCGAATGCAATGATTACTTGTGAAGAAATATCACCATCAATTAATAACCACGTTGTGATTATAATAAAATATAATTATATTTATTATTATTTTAACTAACTATAAAAATACAAAAAATAACTAAATAGAAAAACATTGATGTTAATTGTAATCGATGAACTAGCTCTAGAGCATGGACACGAAGTAATTATTCGATTGCTTTTCGATTGCTTATTTGAGCACAAATAAAGGGTCATGCAGCGCGGAACAATACTGAACCACCCTTCAGTACTGCTAAAATGATGACTCTGCTACAAACTGCGTGTGCAGAAGTCACTACAGAAGACTGGAGAAAAGTCGTAGAGAAAATAAAGAAAATAATTTTACAAGATTTTGAACGACATGTGAGAATAGACAATATTATTAAAAATGAATTAATAATATCTCTGAGTGCTGACAACAGTTCTGATAGTTCAACTGAATAAATGCAATTTTTTTGTTAAATTATGTACTTGTCTTATTTTGCTCCTTAAATTTACGAAAGAAAAAATAATAATGGGACAGAGATTCGCCTGATGATTTTTAAAATTCACGTATGTTGCAAGTCCGTATCGATTTATTCACTTTAATCGATGTTTTTAAGCAGGTCACCTCACTATGAAGATAAAACTGACAGACGTCAAATGTTACCTAAGTGCACGCGCCGCTATTTTGTATCGCACTTCGCGCAGTCTAATACTGTGGTATAAGGAGATTACCCGAGACCAAAAAAATTATAATTAATCTATAAAGAAATCTTTAACATCTTTATTTTTGATTGAGTTCGAACATGTACAAAATAAGTCAATTTTCAATTTCGATGAAATCTTGTTGAAACTCATTGCACTCCGCGAGAAGAAAGTATTTCGTCTATAATTACTGAGTGAAAATGGGACTACTTACAAAGGACGCTCTCTGAAACCCAATTGATTAGTGCATAGTGTTATATTTGATAGAAGTTCAGGACAATCAATGGAGCCATTTGCGATGTTTGCCAAATAACATCACTAATATTTCGCCTATATTCAAGTGGTAGGAAATGGTATTTCTTGCATCGGTTGAGGTAATCAGTTGTATATTGATGTACTCTGTAATCGAGATATCGTAAAAATTCTTTGTATACCTTCGATGTGAGTTATATAAACTTGATATTGCGGATACCAAACTTGCGAGGCATACTCGAGGTGGCTACGCACGTATGAACAGTACAAGATCTTCACTGGTTTTAAAGACCGAAAACAGGCTGTGGATCTCATAATAAAACCGAAAGAGAATTCATTAATATAGACAGGGAGCGGCTGAATGTTGCCAATCACTTGGCAGATTATGTAGATACAAGAAGGCTGAACCGAAGTAGAGCCAATTTCGAAAATATTTTAGTAGTGGAGGATAATGTTGCTGCATTTTCTGTGGAGTTGACTCTATTCGCTGTAGGAATCTACCAAAAAAAACTGGCGCCTAGCTATTATAGCGAACATGTACGCATCACTGTGTCATTCCTTATACAAAAATATAACAGCCGACTTAATGACCTCTCAGATTTTTCAATGCCTTCCAATAATATCCAACTTATATGAGCGCAAATAAAGAGTAGACACACGTCCCCTAAAATCTGCCTCCTAATAATTGACGTGGATAGTCATGGACTAGATTGCATAAAACACTATTGCTGCTCTTCTATTAATGGACGAAGAACAACTGGCAGCTGTACCCACATAATGTGCGTAGTTTGGTATTTAGCCTAGGCTAGCTGGAGGAGTGTCCGGCGTGGGCCGAGGAGCGCTGTGCCCTGGTCGCCGTGATTGGCCCCGACCTCTCGTTGCCGACCGTCGTATCCATGATGGTCGGCGACGACAGGTGCTGGGGCGCAATGAGGTCCTTCTGCGAGGCTGTCATCTCGCAGAAGGAGGCGGCGGAGCGGGGGCGTGAGGAAGATCCTTACGCCCCGGACATCCGCCGCCGGAGGAGGGGGCGCACGAGACGCGCTTATGTCGCTCTCCTGCCCCCCACCTAAGGGTTCTGGGTGGCAAGGCCTCAGGGGACCCTGCCACCCGTGAGTAAGAACCCATAGAGGGCGCGCGCGGTGTTCCCGCGCGCCTTCTAACGTCGAAAGGGGAGAGCGGTGAAATGCTCTCCCCCGGGGACGAGAGGAGGTCGGGTCCCATTGACCCGGCCGGCACCCACACGGGGGGGCCTGCTATGGATGAATCTTTTTAGACTCCCAACAGGCCCCCCCCACTGGGTGAGAGAGGGAACACCCCAGGTTTTTTTAGTGGGTATACCAGCAATAGGCTGGTGAGTCCCACACGCCCCGCCGGTGCCGTCCCCTAGCCGGCGGGTAGTGCATCAAGCATTTTTTCCTGGGTATCAAAAAAAAAAAAAAAAAAAAGGCTAGGTACCAAGACGTTGTTAGGCGCCTTGCTTTAATTCTCGACAGAATTATTCTCAACCATGATGATGTCGATTGATAAATAGCTAGCGAAGGCTTCGGTTGCGCAGCGGTAGTAAATGCGACTGCCGTGCATGAAATCTTGGATCTTGGTCAATCCCAGGTTGGGCCAAAAAGTGTTATTAGGTTTTTCTAATTACCAAGTCCACCAGAGTCAGAAAGTTGACAGTGTTTCAACCCCGTGCTCCGGAAGGCACGTTAAGCAGTGGGTCCTGCGCCTCATCTCTCCCTGATCGTGCCGGTTTGCCGTAGGATGGCAGTAAGCAGATAATTATGAATTTTTCTTAGTTAAAAATCCGTACTAAAATATACTAAATCTAAATACTCCTCGGATAGATTTTGATGTGCTTTGGGTTACAGACTAGTATTAATCTAAGGAACATTATGCATTATGTGTCAGTGTTGGGCAGCACTTGGGCCAACTTTCACAGTCTCCTTTACCTTACTTTTAAGCTGTTGAAATTTTTAATGCAAGGGCAAAAAATAAAGCGAAAACACTAGCGAGTAGCTGACGGATGACTTAAATGAACCTTCAAATGGAGAGGTCAGTAACTGCTTGTTTCCTCTAAATTTCTTTTAACTAACTTAAATGAAAAATTGTTTTACATAATTTCAAATATTATATCAATATATATTTTATACTATCATATAGAGTAACCACGCAGCTGTCTTACCCACATTAACCTAACTGTAAAGTACAGCGAAAAAAAAGATATTATGAAAGTGCCCAGAGATGTAGGGAAATAAAATTGATTTTGATCTCATATTTTATTATTATTTAGTAAAGTATTAACACATCACCATACATATACTATCGTTCATATTAATCCGTCTTCTAATACATGTAAGATAAGCCTCAAACCTTCTCAAGATAATATGTCGTAAGTAGGCTCACAGCTAGATTAGTACAATGCAAACTTTGTAAGGTAAGATTAGTTACGTGATCCGCCTTCAAGAATCGTTAAGGATTACATGTTATTGAGTATATGCAGTAAATAAAATAGCTATCAACTGGTCTCATCTCCAGAACCTATACTGATGAATTTCCTCTGGGTATAAACAGAATATAGAATTGAGAGTGCTTGAAAGACTATCGTTTAGTGTCTAGACGGTTTGTATCAATGCCGATTTATCAAGGGTTCAATAAATTGTATTAAAATAGGTACACCGGTTCTCTGTCTGTCACGAAAGGTTTCCCTTTTACCGCACAAAGTAAGTATTTCCTTAAGGAAGTCGAGGAATCATGAATACGTATTTCTTAGTCGCGTTCACACCGTTTGATATATATTTGCAATTTATTTGTAAACAAAATGGTTGTAAATACTTGTACGAGTTTGAAATAAAATCACACAATTTATGAATAATAATAATAGGAATGTTACAAAATATATTCATTTTAAACAGGCTAACAATTCATCACGGTGTCATTTTAAAAGAAAAATGTTTGTGTTTGAAATTAGTTTTAGAAATACTATCGTTATATTTTACGAACATGAGAGAAAAACGCAAAGGACAGTAATACAAGCATTAAAATTTTATATTACATGTACAGCTAACCTCTATATCTGCCTTTTCTAATAGAATATTTATGGTGCCTAAAATTGCGACGAGACGACATCAAGAGAGTTCTTGGAATATATTGTTTTTCAAACGTCTATTTTAAATCAAATCACTTAAGCACTACACGGCAAGTCATTTAAGAGACTAGAAAAGGGCTACTAGTAAAATATTGTTCAACATTAAGTACCTACGTACCGACGTTAAAATATTGAACTTACCCTCGACTGATACTCCCTCTACATTGCGTTCGTGCTACTGAATTTGATAAAACGACGAACAAATTTTTTCGTTTGGTACAAATTGACACAACAATATCACTCTTATGAAGTCATGACTCGACTAATGTACGGGCAACGTATTTTTCTTATTGGCGAACCATCTCAATTGAGTTTATTAGACAAATGTAATATAGTCAAAGATATAATGATATTTCGTTCATACCGTCGACTGTCCACGATATAACTTACTATTAGGAACATAAAATAAATAGCTGTCCTGCTGATAATACTTTGAAAGGGACCTCGAAGAGGGTAGGCAAAAATAAATGACGATGAATGACAATATAAAGGGCAGTATAATAACAAATGAGCTTATTATCATTTATCAAAAACCTGCCTGCCGGCTAAGACGTTCAAGGGAATGTGGCGTAAAGTTTTATTTTCGGAATAATTTATTAGAATACAACGTCGGTTACCCAAAAAATATACAAACAGTATATAAAAGCTTTAGTAGTAATGACAAAAATAATTACTATATTTGATGCTACAAACTGCACCTAATTAAAAAGTAATATTTTATTTATAGAATTTAGGTTTATTGGAACTTTAATTCAGTGAAACGGACTGCACTAACTATTGTGGTACATAGTTACTGTGGCTAATCAACAAATAATACAGCAAAACATACCGCTAAGTTGTGTCAAGAGCTATGAAAACTCATGGTGCACCTTCTAAAGCTGTGTTAAATTCAACTAAAAGTGCACTAAAGATGCATGACAGTGTTTTAGAGCTGTCCACCCTTAATACTGTTTCAACTATTTCACTACGTATTTATTTTATTTGGAACGTTCGAATTTGTCTTTATTGTCAAATTGTTATGAAAATAGGAATAACTTCTTATCATATAGTAGGTTTTCAATTAAACCAAAAAATACTTATCTGTATTTAACTTAAGTTTAATGTGTTATCGCCCATACAGAAGCTTAAACTAAAATAAATTATAAAAGTAAATATCTACTTGTACTAGTTATTCAGTTTTATAATTTGATACTCCACTCAAATGACTTTGATTACATTTTCTGCGTATTTATATCCACGTAAGAATAAAGGAAATTGTAGAAAATCCACATTTTGTCAGGTAGCACCGAAATTGAGATAAAAATAAGTGTCTTGAATTTCTTTGGCAGTGGCAGTTCTAACGATACTTTAATCCATCCGTCCGACGCGACGCCGCGTTTTTATTCACCTGTAGAGTGAATCAGTCCAATATATCAGCGTTAGATGAAATATATACTGCGAAATAAATACTTGTTGGACACGAAGTATAAAAATTGCTTTATATTTTTAATTTGCCGAATGAAGGCCGACATTATGTGTTTTCCACTGATAAAGCGGCCAGGTGACAAATTGGAGGAATGAACACAGCGCATTCTTCGCAACTTTATGTCACTATAAATTGGAGCAATTTTATTACGTTATAAAACTTCTAACAAACGTGGATTTTATGTTTTACAATAAATATATGTACCTATGACTATTTTGCTAGCCCTTATCTCATTTTAACTTTGAGTTGGATATAATTACTCTTAGCTATAATATACGAATATTGCCAGTTTGATAATAATAACTCAAAGGCACAGTGACATCGTGTTAGGCCGTCGCCTACGACACGATGGTAATAAATAATTGGGGCTGAAATGATAAATTATGCATGTATCACAGAATTCAAATCAGCTCCTATAGTAAAGTGATTCATATTTATGTAAGAGAATATTCTTGTCAAAATATATCAGCAGCATACGTAAATTGATCAAGCAGAAACCCATGGAACGGGCTAAAACAAACAAACAGTAAGAGAGCAATATTTCAATATAATATGCTGGCACAGTCATTAAATAAAACTAGATGATCAAAACAACTTGGCATGCAGTTTATTTAATAAAGTACGAGGTAGTCCTTTGATGTGATAATGTCCATTTGTTCAGTTTAGAAACAATATACGCGCCTTAGCGTGACTCAGGTCGTGTACACTTTGACAACAGACATAATAAACGGGTTGGTTTACTTATGTTATACATAAGTAAACCAACATGTACGAATATCATATAAAAAAAAGATTTTATCTATGGCAGATATAGCTGATAAATATACGTCCCATAAATATATTATTTTATTTTGAAAACATAGTACCTACTTATAATTGCTATATGTAAATCTCTCGATATATAAGGTACTTATAAATAACTTAATTATATTTTTACATATAAACCAAATTTCCATAAAATCCGGCTTTTTAACCGTGGTTTTTGAAGAAAAACAGCAGTGAATATATCACGTTCGCTCTAAAAATACGGACTTCGTCGACAGTGGGAATGTAGGGGAATGTTATCAAGTGATTAAAGACCCAACGTTTAATGCCGAGTCGTGCGATGAAAGCGTAGGAAAGTATCTTTTATTGCTTTGGTACGGAACGTGAATTTTCACTGGAAGGAGATAATATTATAATTTTCAGTACCTGACGTTGCAATGAAGCAATGTATCTATAAATAAAAACTACGTTTTCCATTGCGAATTCACAAGTATATTACATATATAGTAAGTATTACATGAAGCAGTGGCAATCGCACTAGTTAAAAGATTCGCAAACCCTTGGAAAGCCTTAAAAGCCAAGAAAGACATTGGTAGATTTACAAATGATTTCAATACGCCTAAAATAATCTTCCACTCATTGTGTAAATCAAGCATTAAACTTGTGTTAACACATTCAGTGCCACCACTATTTTCTAGTAATTACCAGCGATGCCACCCTGTAAAAACCGCGAACACGCTAGGCGTGCCCTTGGCATTGCAAGATGAAATTACATGGACACGCTATGCGTATTTACTGGCACTGTTTAATGCTAAAATCATCAAAAGCGATATTTCGGCTTCAATTGTCCTCATTGATTATTCTTTCATGCGCTACAGATGACATATTATGTTTACAAATGTGCTTATGTTTGTAAAACTTTAATTATGGCAGGAAATAGATTTCACGGTAAGTAATTATCAAAGAATTTCATTATTTTGTTAGGTACTAATGTCATGTTATGCTTTTTGTCGGCCTCGGTGGCGTAGTGGTTAGTGTAACCGACTACCACGCCTAAGGTCGCGGGTTCGATTCCTGCACAAGTCAAACATTTGTGTGCATGAACATGGATGTTTGTCTTGGTCTGGGTGTTTCCATGTATAATATGAATGTATTTACAAAAAAAAATATATATATGTATGTTTATCCATTGTCTAGTACCCATAGTACAAGCTCTGCTTAGTTTGGGCTAGATGATGTTGTGTGTATGTGGTAGAATATTATTATTATTATTATTTTTAGGATAAGCAAAATATGTTATCCTTATATTGTCCTGATGTTTACCTTCTGATGCAATGCAACCATGCTTCCTTATAACTGAGTCGATCCACACAAAAAATTCACAAAAAGTTTTATACAATTCCGTTGATTCCGTGGGCGACTCAAGCTTGACCAAAAATGTTTATTGAGTTTAAAGCTAAAACTTATCTCACAAATACGTTTATAAAATGGCCTAAGAGAGATTCTATAAATTTCTATATATGTATTTGTTTTGCATACCTACCTAGTATGGATACAGATTCATCATCCACGCACTACACAAGTAAAAACCCCACTCAACGTCTGTAACTTCGCTTCTAGGCATCGTATGTATATATTATCCTTATATTGTCCTGATGTTTACCTTCTGATGCAATGCAATCATTCTTCCTTATAACTAAATCGATCCACGCAAAAAATTAAAGTTTATACAATTCCGACGACTCACGCCTGACCAACTCACGCTTGACCAAAAATGTTTATTGAGTTTAAAGCTAAAACTTAGACCACAATTTTTTTGGCTTATGCCTCTTATTTGATATCATAATATAATTTCTTATTAAATATCTTCTATGTACAGACATTTGATCAGTTATAACTTTATTAAATGTGTAGCATAGCATTATAAATTATCTGTCAATATAACAAATTGAGAACTCCTGAAGATAAATACGCATGGCGTGTCCACGGCAACATATAATAACTTTTTTGATAACATGTGACCATGGCTGCTGAAGAGCAACCGAAACGTCGGGGAAAGTGTAAACCAAAAATAAATAGATTTAATAGTTTAAATAATTTTATTAGCTTATTAATTAGTAAAATAAAATCAATAGTAGTAGTAGTGTAATATTTTCAAAATTTTGTAATACAGTGATAAATAAACAACGCGATAAAATCCGTATAATATATAGTAGCTTAATTTCAACATAAAAAAATAAAAATTCATGCGGTCAATTTCGAAACTGCTTAGCTTACGGCGTGAGGTTTATGCTCTGAGGGTTTCGATGGAAATAATAGTCAAATCTTTGAGATATTGATGAAAAACCACGCCTGGCACGCTCGCATTCTTATATTAAATTTACCTTTTTTGTATTCTAAGTATAAAACATATATGGTCATAAGATGTAACAAATTCAGTTCTTTCCCCTCTCATCAAATATGAATATTAAATGAATATGTACTTATTATGTTATTGTCTTTCTAACAGCTAGAGAGAGGGAGAGAGAGAGATAGAGAGAGAGAGGGCAATAGAATACTTCCAGTAGTGTCTGATTACCACAGCTTCAATAAACTAAGTTGAATTCAGTTTTATTATATATAAACCTCCATCCCGGCTAATGAAGGGTAACTTCGTTTAGAAGCCGCGACGTCGACCTTTAATAGAGGAGGTAACTTGCTTTAGGTAATACTCACAAATACGTATTCATTAAATAACCCGATGGTGTCATAAATTTAATGAAGACCACGTATGTTACTTATATTGTAATTATATTAATAAGTAGCTACTAACATTTTCGTAAAGCTGGCTGCTGTTCTCACATTATAACTGCACGACTAGCTCTAATAATATTATAAGCCAGCGCAATTTATATAAAGCATTTCAAGATCAATGCGGTAAAATTTCAGTATCAAAGTAAAGTTAAAATTCTTTCAGGTCGGAGAGTAGCTAATAAACGTGAACATAATATTTCCTACCTTTAAGTTAATTGTTAGGATCACGCAATGGGTGGAGTCTATGAGAAGACATCTGCAGGAAACTGACATATATATATTTTGGTTAATTATTGGATCGAGCCTTAAAATATACTACCACTGTTATTATATACCCGTATCGCGAGACGCCTTGTCTATAAACGTACAAACCAAATACTTGCAGTATCCCTTTGTGAAAGACGTCTATTCGTTGAACAGGTAGATACAGCATAATTTAATTATCCATCATAATTATTACATAGGTACGTTCCATCTAATAATTTAACCTTACAAATGTGTGAAAGTGCAGAGCTTTGGAGGACTATGGATTTCGACTCGCTATAATCCTAGCTTTTATTTTATTGCTTATCATATTATTATATATATGTGTTGCGTACGTAACGCCTAGAATTACGCATTAAAATACGGTAAAATTACATTAACAAAAATCCAATTAAACAATTTTATATAATCCAATTAAATAATATACAAGTTTTATATATATAAAGCAAAGTAATCTTAAAGAAAATAAACAACGCAAGTATAAGTAATAACATTCGAACACAAGGCAGACTGCCATCATTCTCTGACTAAAGCAGATACTTTATAGGCTGAACAGTTTGACAGTCGTAAACGAGAGCATATGTATAAAAAAATAAAAAAGCTTGGCAAGTTCATAGCAAATTAAGATCACTAGTCTTATACTATGCTGCGGGCAACAGTCTTAAGTCAATGTACGTAGGTAGATCAGGGTAAAGGCCATTGTGAAAAAACAAAGAGAATTCTAATAAAATAGTCAAATTTCGGTACAAACAATTGTATGATAAATTGCGAATTACATTCACGTCACACAAAGACATGGAACAAGGATAAGACTCTATTCAATTTGTCAGAATCATTTTGTTTGTGTAAGATTTGTTATGTTTATTCGAAATGTAACAAAAATTGTTTGAGTGATATGAGCTAGTGAATAAATACTATGGCGTGTATTTATCAGAACGGAACTTTGTCACAGCAAGAGGATAGTGACCATTTCATCATTATTTTGTCATGACGTCACAGTCACTTCATTACGCTGATAAGGATTTTGCAATAAAAATTATTGATTTATATTATACACTGACGGACTCATAAACTGTATCAATATTCAAGATGCCTTTGAAATAAACATTTTAATGAAGTATTCAAACTTTTTATACAAATTTAAATTGAAACCTATAGTTTGGTTCGTTAACTTCATAACAGCGTAGTATCATATACTTAAGTATATGTTTGTATTCTGGAAAGAAACATTCAATTTTTTTTAACAAATACGATATATGTAACCCAAAATTGGTATTGGTTGGATTATTGAAAATTGATTTTACTATTAAAAAAAAGTTAAAGCACAGGATTTTTCTTTTAATTTGTGTATATATGTGAGTATGGGTCTTATCATCATCGTATATAGCCACTTGATGACCTTGGGCTTCAGGCCCCAGGTCTGCCCATAAGTAGAACAAATCATTTAGAAAACCCGCTGGGCCTTCACTATGGCTTTGTCTACATGAGGTTTTTACGTTAGCTTGTTATCTAAGGTCATGTCTAGATACTTCCCCTCGTGGAACATTGTAGCTGTGTACCATACATGGATAGAGTTCCTAACCTTGTCAGATCCCTGTTCCTAGTGAACGGCACGTCAGTAATTTTCCCTGGGTTGATCGATAAATGGTTACTACTGCACCATTTTTCTACCATGATCATGGAGGGCCATAAGATTATATATTTGAAGCAGGGATGGGTAAGAGGCTTTTCTGCGAAAACATCTATAGTGCATTGGACTTAAGTATTTGCGTGTACAGCTTCTAGAATTTTAGTATACTTATTATAGAAGGGATTCCTATTGTGGCCGAATTAGTGACTTGTATACATGTAAATAGGTGAAGGGACGGTAAAATTCTCTAGATGCTCTCATTACGAATCCAAACATTTTATAAGCTTTGTTAACCATTTTATCGATGTGAGCATCAAGGTGGAGCTTCGAGTCCAACTGAACGCCAAGGTCTCGGCGACATATAACGTTATTTAGAACAGTATCAGAAAAACAATAATAAAATTTGGTAACATGTTTATTTTTGGTAAATGTAATGCTATGACATTTAGAGAAGCTAAGGTAAAGTTTGTTAGAAGAGCAGTAATTTAAAAAGCAACCGAGATCCTTTTGTAAATCAGTACAATCAGATATACCTATTAATCACTAATAATATATTTTTGTAAATTTTTAAGTTGTCCGCGTATAGAAGAAATTTCGAATTTTTAAAACAACTATTTATGTTATTTATAAAAAGAATGAATAGGAAAGAACCCAGGATTGATCCCTGTGACACTCCTTATGTAACTTGGGTATAACTAGACTCGTAGCCATTAATAACCACTTTTTGAGTTCTATTAGTGATGTGTGAAGCAAACCACCGAAGCAAATCACTTGTAATACCATTAAAAGCGATTTTGTCGAGTAATAATTTCTGATCGATTTTATCAAAATATGCCTTTTGAAAATCGGTGTACACTACGTCAATTTGCTGTCTGTTGTCGATGCTCCTCAATAGGTGTGATGTAAAAACAAGAAGATTACTAACGCAGGACCTCTCTCTTACAAAACCAAGTTGTTACCTAAGAATCACTCGCCGCATAAGGGGATATACCTCATTGTGTACTAGTTTTTCAAAGAGTTTAGAGAGCGCCGATAACAGTGATATGGGGTGATATGTAGAAACATTATTTTTAGAACCGCCTTTATGGACAGGTACAATATTAGCACGTTGCCAAACATCAGGAAATATACCATGAGTAATACATTTATGAAACAATATAAAGGAAAGCATATTGATTCACAAGTATTTTTTTTAAATATAGCCTGAATGCCGTTAGGCCCTGGACCTTTAGATACATCTAATAATTTAAGTTCTCTCTTTATTTTATCTATTGAAAAATGTATATTACAAAGATTGACATCATTCTGAGGATTAGGGAGCGAAGGTTTCCATGAAGTTTGATCAAATGAAGAAAATCGAAAATCGAATGGAAATATTTTGAGAATAAATTACAAATAGTTGTGGGATTATTAGATGATTCTTGTACATAATTAACTGCAGAGGGGACAGTATTAGTAGATTTACGGCTAGAGACATACGACCAAAATGCTTTAACATTGGTAGCCACGCTATCTTCTACCTTATTCATATAGTCTTTATAGCAGATGTCAACCTCTTTTTTAAATATAGCTCTATATTTAGAAAATATTTCATAATCACTAATGTTACCATATTTATTCCACTTATACCACGCTTGACTTTTTTAAATGTTCGTTAAATGTATGAATTAAAGATTTAGTAAACCAACTAGGGAATTTATGTTAGTGTCAGACGGTAAGAGCGAAATATTAGGGGCATGAACCACAGAGCAGGTATTACAGAAAAAAGGTCTAGTATATGGCTATTATTATTTACTAGACTGTTGAATTTGTACATATCCATTTGTGAGCAAAAGTTCAGTAAGTAACGACTGGCACTGGAATAAGTGTTATTTATGGCACACGTCATGTGAGATGTTGAATGGACTCACTTGATCTCTGGCAGGTTAAAATCTCCAGTCAATGCTACATATGCCACGTAGGGATTATCAGTTAAAATCGCTAAAGAATTAATAAAATAAACATACGTCTCTTTCGATGTATTTGCAGGAATATAAGCAGCACAAACAAGTAGATACCTACCATCAGTAGTGGAAATTTTAACAATTACGTGTTCAGGTAGTATCAATGGCGGTGATATTGTAAGACTAGATGGCTTTAGCAATTTCGATATTGCTATTAGAACAACTCCTCCGTCTTTTTTGTTAGTGACAGTGCGATTACGGTCACACCTAACGACCGAGTACCGGTGGTCGATAAACGCATTTTCCGAAATAGCAGGTGACAACCAAGTGTCCGTCAGCATAATGACATCGTACGAATGACACAAAATATTAACATAGTGTGTTCAGTTTGGTCCTGATCCCTCGGCAATTCTGATAATATAAGTTCAAATTATAAGACATTATTGGACTGCCATTGCAACATAGAATTAATCATGAGTGATGATGATATTGAGACTACGTAGTGTAGAATAAAGAAAAATAAAACAATTGATTGTTTAACATGCATAAACAGGTTCTTTTATACAAGGTATCAATGGTAGAAATCATTGAAAGAGACATCAGAAGAAACATGTCAATCTAGTAAGCATAGTTATGTTTAATTATTGACAACGCAATTATATGTTTGGAATAGACACTTGTAAAACAGCTATAATTACCTAAAGAAATAGGATACGTTAAAACATACCTAGCTATTATAACAAAAATAACAAAAACATATGCAATATAATAGCTATTCAGTAGCCGTAGCTACTGAATAGCTAAATTTCTAAAATGATTATATCCTTAAATTTAATTAATATCGGCCAGTGTCAGAGTGCCAGTGCCAGTTTTTTTATGATTAATGGACAGTCTCGACATTTTCATTTAGTTTAATCTAAAAAGTTTGCATACTTAAAATATTAATTCGAAAGTAATCCTGAACTTTGATGCAGTTTATGAGTCCGTCAGTGTAATAGTTTTATTTTTTATATTACTACTACCATCAAACCAATGTCGAATAACTGCCGATAATGAGATGATGTAATGAGACGTTCTATATTTTATTATAAACATCCGGGCGTTTTTATGAATCACCAAGCATTAAAAACAACCAGATTTATAAGAAATTTCCGTAGATGTTATTACATAATTATTCTCATTCGTTGGTTTCATGGAGGGTAAAATTCGCAACACTTGGGGCATTGGTATTGATGAGGTCACTGACATAAACGTGTCTACACCTTCCTTCCTTTAGCTTTTGTAATTACCTACATTTACCATGTTAATTATGCACCTTGTATGTATATTAATATACTGTGCTATAGATAGGTACACTCCATATCACTTGGATCGTAATTTTATTCATTGATGGTTATATATTTATTAATTTCTATATCCCAGTGGCATAATGTATAAAAGTCCTAACTATTATAAATGCGTAAGTGAGTTTGTTTGTTTGTTTCGCTTTCACGCATTAACTACTCGCCCGATCATCAGAAAATTTCCCATGCACGTTGTCAGGGGTACAGAAGCACATAGAGTGGACTTTCATCCAGAAAAAAGGAGAATAGAAAAATGACATTACCTACCTTTACGCGAGCGAAGATGAAGGCAAAATTTAGTAGTTAATTAAGATTAAATACATATATTGCAGCAAGTTTGATAAAAACTATTTAGATACTTTCTTTGTTGCCGAAGCTGTAGGTATCTTGTTCATTTTTAAGTTTTTCAATAGTAGCTATAATTTAAGTAAACAAATATTTCTAAGATTTGAAACAGGAAAACGGTTTTAATTGATAAACTCGGCATGTATTAATTGGCTATAAATATTATAGATGGAATTCTAAAAACAAATCTTCAACGGTAAGTTTTCATTAACTCAGCGCGTAAATGAAACTCACAGGAAAGTTATTTAATTAACGCAATACTGCTACATACAGAGCACGTATCGCGGACATAGACGTCAAACAAATCACCAACTCATAATAATGCTCTTCCTAAAATTATATACGGAGGTTTGTTGACGTTTATTTTGGGTACACGTAATAATGTAGATGAACTTTAGCATTCGTATTATACTTCCTAGCACAAAAACTTACATTAAGAGTATGTAGGAAAATAATATATGAAAGCTTTATAATATATTGAAGATTTTAATTTCGTTTATTACCCTTATCGCTTTAGGAATAGTTACTATATCGAGGCGGAGTTTAATTTAAATAGAGAACATAAAGAACGATTTGGCTTGAAATACTATTTTAGACCATGCATTTCTTTTTATATCGCGCGTCAATCATACCTACTTTATTTTATATTTGCAGCACACTGACAGGGATGAGATCACTACTTAAACCATGTGACATCCGTGCAGTTGATTTGCATTTGTTAGTGAAGCAATTATCTTACTTTTCTATTTTCTGCTTACTTATTATGTTATTTGACTAATGTAGTATTTACTCTAATTATAACCATATCCTTGTGGTTGCATGTTGCCAGTGATAAACATCGTACGCCAAAGATACCATACTGACCACTCCCATATTAAAAAATGATGAACACCTAATACATTTAAAAAGGATTTGATTTGAATTCTTTCCCGGTGCAAGATTGTTAAAATGAAGCAAACCAATTAAAAAAGGATGTCGTCTTATACATAACAAGGCGCAGCGCGTTTCATCTAATTACAGACCAGATGGCACTGATCAATTCACGTAGCCTTTACGAGTTCAAAGAAGCAATATTTCCGATGTATATGTCTTGCCTTTATTATAGTTTCCATGGCGCAGTGGTAGTGAATGCGACTGCTGTTCATGAGGTCTTGGGTTCGAATCCCGGGTCGGGCCAAGAAAAAGTTATTGGGGTTTTCTGTTAAGAAATCTGAATAGCAGCCCGAAGTTAGGAAATTGGCGGTGTTAGACACCTCCGTGCCTCGGAAAGCACGTAAATCCGTTGGTCCTGCGCCTGATCTCTCTCCGGTCGTGTCGGATTACCATCCCATCGGATGAGTGTGGTGAGTGCACTTGTGTTTGTGCACACACTTGTGCACTATAATATCTCCTCCACAGATGGCCAGTCTCCGTAAAGACTGGCCGCCGTAACCGAAATTCGGTCTGGAGGACATTATAGTTTCTTGTAACTGTTCCGCGTTGTAAATGAAAAGCCAAACCAGATTCTTATGAAAGGACGGTACTATATAAATGTGTTAATGCTTGATACTTACCACATATGCTACACGCTTTACATTCTGAATAAGTATTACAATTATCAAGTTTTACATAATCAAATGACCTATTCCAGGGATTAAAAGTCAGTTACCCCACGCCTAGTTAAAATAAAAACGGGTCGCTCAGAGTCCCTAATATATATATATATATATATATATATACACATATAGTCTGCCCTATCTATATATTAATACGTGAAGCAAAAACTTTGTACCCCTTTTTACGAAAATTGCGCGGACGGAGGAGTATGAAATTTGGCCAAGCTAAAGTTTATATGAAGAAGGAGTGACCAATCCTAATATTTATATAAAATATGCATTAGAAATACATTAAATAATGGGAAAACACTACACGCACACAACCATGTATTTGACACACGCAGTCGAAGCGCGTAACTATGGTTACATAATATATCAATGATAATGACATATATCAGCAATATCTTACAGGCAAACTTTGGTCGAATTTCGAGCACTAGGTGACCGCTAGTACACATGTATTTTATAATTTAATGACATACAGCATGTAAGATAAAATATGTGTGTTTATATTTTAATGTCAGTATAATATAGAGTCTGCCCCAAATTGGATGTTTTATATATACATACATATGTCTTATAATGTTTTATGTGTACTATCACAGTGTCTTATCATATTATAAAATAAAGATAAAGATTTGTTTTATGTCAAATGAAAATTAAATGAGAGGCAACAGTTATTTAGCCATATTTACTTAGACAAGAAGCCTATTTTCATACGAAGAAAATAAGGCGAAAAAGAATAACGGAAATATATTTAAATTTTATTTCAGACATTAGAGGCAACATAACAAAAAAATAGGGTTCATCTTAATAACTTCACTGTAACTTAATCGAAGTTAAGATAAACAAGACGTCATTGTTCTTAATGAAGTAATCAATCCCCGTGTTAATTAATTTTGGTAAGGACGTTACATCCAGTCTTTTAGGAGAAAATATCGTAATATAGATATCTATTAGCTAATAGAGTTTATAAATAAACAGTAGTATTAAAATTAATAAAAAATAAATGTTTTATTGCGATATCACATATTATGTACATAAGTACTTTTAATTTAATTTTAATTTAATTTAATTTTTCAGATGCAGATCCATATTTTGTTAGTAACACACCTTATATACCTATGTTAGTAAATTTCAAAAAATATTTTACTATGAAACTAATTCATGTATCTTTCTGCAGCGTCAGCACCGCCACTATGTATGCGGTTCCAACGCTCCAGAAAAACACAATCATATTTCTCAGCAATAACCTTCAGAATGCTGTTGGTACTCCCACGAATTCTACGCAACACTGAGGCACATCGCTTTCGCATGATTGCGCCAAAACTGTCTACGGCCGCTTCAGCAAACATGTTTGATGCGCTGCAGAATCGTGGTAGGCCCAACAACATCCTGAAAGCCTTATTGTACTGGATTCAAAGAACGTTGTAGGCCCTCTGCGTGTGCCTTATCCACAGGCTGCACGTATAAAAGGACTGACAATACGCCCTAAAAAGGGTGATTTTGACAGCCCCTGTACATCGCGCAAACCTGCGGGCCAGCATATTGCAGCGGACCGACAACGCTCTTCTCTCCCGTTCCATGTCCCAGTCATCACAAAGATCATCGCTCACTATATGACCCAGGTACTTAAAACGCGACACTCTGTTCAGCGCTACTCCATACAGGTAAACCGGGGGCACAGATCTCTGTTTTTTGGTTCCAACAGCACCAAACACCATTATCTCACTCTTCTTTACATTATATAGGAGTCCGTGGGTAGTAGCGTACCCCTCACATATCTTAAGCAACCGTCTGAGAGCATCGATCGAGGGACTCAGCAGCACCATGTCATCAGCGTAGCTTATGCTGTTTATAACATTCCCATCAATTTAGCATCCGACACCAGTGCTGCTGAGCTCCACGATCAGCTGATTGACATACAAAGATCCTTTTAAGTATAAAATGATACCTGTGTTAAGATACCCCAGGTTTCGGGCACGCCACGATCGTGGCGGTAAGTCCCATTTTTGAGGAGTGGCTGGATAGGCGGCAGGGCGCTCTCACCTTCCGGCTGACACTGGTAATAACTGGCCACGGTTGCTTTGGCCAGTTCCTGTGTCGCATAGGCCGATAGGAGACGCCCGGATGTCATCACTGCGGTGACTGCCGCGATGTTGTTGAGGACACGGTGCTGCACACTTTGGCGGATTGCCCCGCCTGGGCATCGCAGCGCCGTGAGTTGCTCGCGGCAGTCGGCTTCGTTGCTCTCTCGCTCCCAACCGTGGTTCAGTCTATGGTCCAGAGTGATCAGATCGTGGAACACCGTCGCCTCCTACTGCGAGGAAGTAATTTCCATCAAGGAGGCGGCGGAGCGGGAGAGGGAGCTCTCAAACTCTTTTCCCAACCGCCGAACCGGGCGCCGGCGAGCGCGAGGTGACCTCCAGCCACCTTTAGGTTTGACTTGGGGATGGTGGGTTTCGTAGGCCTGAACGCCACCCGATTAGCACCAGATACGAGAGGCAGCGTGCGTGTTCCCACGTACGCCTCTGTGTCGTGTCTTCGTCCCCTCACAAGAGGACAGTAGAGGGTCTTTTTTATGTAGTAGTGCCGTTTCACACGGCGTGCCGATACCTCGGCGGAATCGCAATTGCATGTGAAAGCGATGCGTGCGGCCCCGCTGTCTCAGGTTATGTCAAGGTTTATGTCGTGGTAGGTTTAGCCAGTATAACCGGGGTATCTTGCCCTCGGTGAGCCCGACATAATCTCTCCATCGCCCCGCGGAGAGGTATGCGCCAAAGCATTCCCCGACGTAAATAAAAGATCCAGGTTTCAATAATACATTGACTGTCATTAATTTCAAACTATGATTAGAATTAGACGGTTAAGGCTACTCGTTAAATTAAATAAACGTAAAAAATAATAGATATAGAAAATATGCTAGTTTAAGAAGTGGAACTCTTTTCCTTTGCCAATATTTTGTGATATATTATATATCTTGTATTAAGATGTGTAATACATTATTATATTATTTTTAAACTTTATAACATTTTAAAAATATTGACGGATATAATTATGGAGAAATATTTTATGAAGAAATCCAGTTTGACGTAGATTCTATTGTCAAGTCATAAGACGGCCTTTTCCTGACTTGTCGGTGCGGTAGCGGCGCGGCATCAATATGCTCTGTACCGAAACGATACTGCATCGCTTTCATCTACGAACCTATCGGTATATTCTTGGTATAAAATCCTGCAGTACCGCTTGTATCGTCGCGAGATAATGTCGTCTTCGAGTGATGATGATATTTTAGCATGTTATGTTTATCTCCGTTTACGTAAAAAAAGATAGCGCTACTGGCGTCATCCTTATATTGAAAATAATATTAACTGTCAACTATTTGTTGCGGCTAAAGAACTTTTGCATGATGATACAATTTTTTTATCTATGTATAGAATGTCAAAAGAAACATATCAGCAGCTTTTAAATCATATTGCTCCTGCAATAACAAAACAAAATACAAGATTTAGGGAATGCGTGAGTGCTGAAGAAAGGTTGCTGATTACTTTAAGGTAAGTAGGTATTAAAATATCTTCATTATTTTAGTAGTGTTTTAATTACAAAGTGCTAAATTAAACCAACTCTTCATAAGTACATTCGGGGTTATTAAAATTAACAATTAAGTCATAAGGCACGTGGAATTTGTGTTAAAAATTGTCAGGAGCATTACTCAGCTGCGCAGGCGCAGGACTCTCGGCAGTTGATATCGGAGAATAAGCATCACTTAAGCATTGCGAATAATATGTCTCTCTAGACGTAGACTACAATGAGTCTCTTGATGTAGAAGGCTTAGTTAGTTGAGGGTCTTGTTTGATTTCATCAATAAGTTGTAAGGTTTTTATTTTGAATGTTCTTATCTGCTGATCTGTCATATCATCAAATTCCGTGAGTAAGTTCTTAAAGAAAAATCAATCTTTGTCTGGTTTTTATTAGTAGTCAGCTTGGGTCCCTAATTTTTTTTCTTTAGGAATGCCAACATCGCAGTATCAACATCATTTTTATTGCATCGTTTTCTTGATGTCTGAATTTTACTTGGCGAGGCTACTGGTTCCTCTAGTGTACAATTTTTAGATTGTATTGCGCCTTGTGAATTTTCATCAGCGGAAGTTGTTGCTTGATCTTCAACATCTCTTGATTGTTGTTCCTCAGCTTTTGTATCAACTGAGATTGAATCACGTTCTTCAATAGGTGGAATGTTACCACGGTTCGACGATTCGTTGATTAGTTTGACGAACGGTAAAATAAAAGATAAATATTCTTTGAGAAAGTATGGCTTTTTCGCTTTAGAACCACTGGTTGGCGTTTTCAGACTTCGTAAGAAAGTTGATCTTATATAAGCCATTTCTCTTTGCATTCGTTATCTGAAAAAAAGAAATAGATTAGACTTTTTAGTTCATAACATATTATTTCATCTGTTATATTGAAAATTAAATTATATCAATGTTGTTTCAGATATCTAGCCAGTGGAAGTACTTTCAGCGCTTTGGCACTTTATTTTGCTATAGGTACTAGCACAGTATTCGACATAATAGCTGAAACTACTGAATCTGATGATGAACCTTCAACAGAAAAATGGAATCATATATCAAATCGTTTATGGGCGCAATGGATGGCAAGCATATAAGGATTCAACAACTACCAAACTCTGGATCGACGAACTATAATTATAAAAACTTTCATTCAATCACATTATTTGCCGTTTGTGACGCCGATGGTTTATTCACAATGATTGAGACAGGTTATGCTGCCAGGTATAGCGATGGCGGAGTATTTAGAGCTTCTTCTTTAAGCTACTGGCTGGAGCGAGATGGCATTAATATACCTACTGCGGCGTCATTACCTCACGACAATACGCAACAAGAAGTGCCATACTTTTTCGTCGTGGATAATGCTTTTCCTTTGACACGCAGGGTATTGCGCCCTTACCCGATGTCATGAATCAAGAATGAAAAAAGAATTTACAACTATCGACATTCTAGAGCACGAAAAACCATCGAATGTACTTTTGGTATGATGACTCAAAAGTTTCAAGTATTTTTGACACCCATTCGTAGTTCGAAATACACAACAATAAACAATGTAGTGAAATCTGCGTGTGTCCTACACAATTTTATACGGCTGAAAGATGGAGAGCCATATTCTGCTGTTGATTTTGTAAGCATTACTAGACAAACCCGATCATTTAACTTAACAACAGAACAAAATTTAACTGTAAATCCTACATCATACGGAGCAACAGTCCGAAAATATCTGACAAACTATTTTATTACACCAGAAGCAGCACTTCCATGGCAAAACAATCGCTGTATTTAACTAATTGTATTATTTATTAAACTTGTATACATACCGGATAGTTGTGTTTTATTAGAGATTTCACTCCAGGCCCTTTCTGTAACATCCTTTCTGGTATACTCAGGTAATTTATAATTAAACAACACCGGATGCTTTTCAATTTTCAATACTAAAGTTATATGTATGTCCGCCATTTTGACGTCCGCTGTTGTAAATCCCGAGCGGCGACTGGACGAGCATGCCAAGACGCGGTAAACCGAACCGATCCCTCCCCGCTCCCGTACATACCGCGCCAATCAGGAAACGCTCATTGAAATATAGACGCTCGGTAAGTTTTCTGTACCGCGTATACAGGGTATACCGATGCCGCACCGCTACCGCACCGACAAGTCAGGAAACGGCCTTACAATGACATGACATAAATATAATCGAGACTTGTATTAGAGAATAATAATAAAAATGTGTATATATATTTCAATATTGGTGAAAAGGACTGTCATATTATATATAATAAAAAAAAACATGTAGCATAAATTAGGGATAGTTAAGTACTTTTTACAGTGGCTTCAGTGCTAACTGAAAGGGTTAAAAATAATTTAGTATAAAAATTTAAAACAGATTCAAATATTCTTTTGGTTCAGTAATTCCTTCCCGTAAAGTCATTGACATGCAACATCTTCTTAGCAATATAGATCCTGTGACCCTCCTATCGTATTACTCCTAATGTTTAATACTGATTCCAGGCTTCCTTATAACTCTCAAAACATAAGGCCTAATTTTTTTAAATTCAATTATGAAATCGTATGTTAAGATCTAAATGATACAAATTGGAATAATTTATTCAAAAGTGCCTCTGATGTTAATGAAATGCTCCATATTTTTTATCATAGGATGAATACCATTATTAAGCTATAGGAACTTCTAATTAAACCAACATCTCAACGTAAAAAATATCCTTCTTGGTTTAGTAAAGAATTAATAAGAGCTATAAAAAAAAGAGAAACGAAGAGCCCAGTACAAAACATATAAAACCCCATGGACGCGCTCGAAATTAAATTATTAGGCAAACGGTGTTCTAGCTTGGCAACCAGCAGTTATAATAATTACGTTAGGAATATCGAGAATTAGATTGCCAAGAATCCAGAGGGTTTTTGGACTTATACTAAGGACAAAAGGTATGGTTCTAGTTCATTCCCCAGTACAATGACAAATGACACCGTGGTGACATCTGACGGTTTTGAAATATGTGAAATGTTCGCTACACAATTTTACTGTTTTTTCTGATACAAAAGCGACTCAGCGTTACTCTGCCTCTGATTATTTACACAATATGAAGAATAATAGTCTACCACTTATAGCTCCCACGATAGGTCATGAGTGCCTTCTACAAAAGCTTAAATCATTGGACCTTCGTAAACGTGCTGGCCCCGATAGCATTCCACCAATATTTATTTCTAAGTGTGCACCTGCCTTAGTTTCTCCAATATTAGAAATATTAAATAGGTTGCTCGTCACACGCATTTTCCCGAACTCTTGGAAAACGTCAAAGGTCATTCCTATCTGCAAAAGCGATGATAATACCAATGTTATGAACTATAGACCTATCTCGATTTTGTCTGTCTTCGCCAAAGATTTTGAATCCCTGATCTGTCCCTACATTAGTTCACATCTTAAGCTTTACTTTAGTGACTCACAGCACGGATTCGTGCGTATGAGGTCTACCAGTACAAATGTAGTAGCTTTTAGTGAAATATTGACAAGCGTCGTTGACCGCGGGCCATCAAGTAGTATGTAATTTACACCGAGTTTTCAAAGCGTTTGATCGTGTCCCACACTTCACCCTTCTACACATATTATCAGCGTACGGAATCACTGGTACTTTACACAGCTGGCTTAAATCTTACCTGGAACATTGCCTCTCTTTTGTTGCAGTCAACGGCTTTCAGTCTAACATGTATAGGGCAACTTCAGGGGTTCCCCAAGGTTCCTATATCAGTCCTATTTTATTTAACGTTTTTTTAACGACATTCCACAGTTTCTTTTGCATTCGGATTGTTTTATGTATGCAGATGATCTTAAATTTTCTAGGATTATTCAATCAAGTGAAGACGCTACATCGCTTCAGAGAGATGTTGATGCGCTTGTCCAATGGTTTAGAGATAATGACATGGGCTTAAATATTAATAAATGCTACCATGAGAAATACTCGAGAAAGAAAAATCTGTTATCGTCTGTTTACAGAGTGGGCTCAACAGTTATCCAAGAAGTGAACCAAATTAGAGATCTAGGGGTTACATTCGACAAAACGTTAACATTTGTTCCTCATATCTAAAACGTTATCAAAAAAGGTTTGAAAATGTTACGCTTTGTTATTAGGAACGTTGCTGGATTCAAGCGAAGCAGTACCAAAATACTTACATACAACTGCATGGCCCGTAGTGTCTTGAAGTACTGAGGCACATTCCGGCGGGCTCATTATGCCACCCATAATCTTAGGCTGGAGCGTATCCAAAAAAGATTTCTGTGGCATCTAGCTTATTCATCAGGCATAGCTAAAGAGAAACGTTCGTATAAAGCTAGACTTTCTCACTTTAAGATGGTATCCCTGAAAAAAGTATCACCGACTCTATTTTTCTATATAAAGTACTCCGTGGCAAAAAAGACTGTCCCCAGCTACTTTACAGATTCTCGTTTCGCGTTCCTGCTAGATATCGACGTGCCCCTATTACTCCTCTGCATCCTCCTCTTACGGAGAGACGGACAGTGCTCGGTGCTAGCGCAGTAGTTCCCCGCCTGTGTAGACTGCTAAATAGTTACAGTGGTCTTGTTGATGTGCACTACGACTCGCTTGGTAGGTTCCGCAGAATAGTATCTGATAATGTATTAATTTAAAATTTAAATAATCACATTTTTTTACTATGTAAACTTAATTTTAAATAATATTATGTGTAGTAGTTATTTAGTTTAGTATTAATTGTTTTAATTTAGTTTTGTATTTAAAGGTTATGTGTGAACAATTGCTGGTTAGCCATTCAAATAAATAAATAAATAAAAATTTCAGATCTGAATTTCATTGTTTGTATGTTTGTTTCTAAGGACATAATTAAACAAACGCTTAGCTTTTATAATATAGGTATGAATGCTAAGTTTTAAGACCCAGGTTTTAACTAATACAACGCTTCTTATGTACTTTGTGACTATTGCCTGTCAGCACGGCTCAGTTCTCAGATCTTCTAGTAATCCAAAACTATACAAAAATGTCTAGCAGTGTATTATAAATAATAAGGAAAATATACATATTCTTTTGAATGTATACTCTAGATCTAGATAGACTAATCTGAAGAAATATAAATACGCTAATATATGAAAGTTATTTTCTTTTTGTACTATACTAAAACAGTGTCTCTTCTAGTTATTATGAGTCCCAAGGATATATTTTATAGTGCCTATACGACTATAGAGTATATTTAGGGTTAGGAGTTTGTTTTGTTAAAAACACACGTAAAGTATATAACATAAACGGATATAAAATTTGTATAATCCCTATTTTGGAATTTCGCCATTTCAGTTCCAGTCTCACTACCAATTAGACGAGAAGTATAAAACGGGAATGTGGGAGTCGTTTTAGTAACAAACATACCTTTATGTTTTAAATAATATGATAATATCTCTCATTTAGAGAGTAAACGGAGCACAAAATGGCCCCGACGTGGTCTATTTGTATAACAATGAAGTATGAAGTATAAACGTTACCAGAATATACGGAGAATTTGAATAAGTATAATTTCTTAAAACCACGTTATCTAAAGTACCGATAACCTAATAGCGTGACTGTTAAACAGCTAAGGAAGAGATCTCGAGTTCTGCAAGGCACGAGTAGGTACACGATAACTTTTTGAAGTAATAAAAAGGTGGATATAGTATACATTTTATTAAGTACATTGCTAAATACAAGTACACATGTTTTTATAGACATTTATTTGATATTATTGGTAAACTATAAAAGATTGTATACTATCCTATAAAATACCGCCATTTTATTTATTATTTATACAAATCTCAAAAAGTAGAAGATGCTTTAAAATTAGTATCAACTATATAAGATGTTTTTATATGGTTTTTCCCGGCGATGGTTGGAGAACTGAAAAACCATATATATCATACTAAGTAAAGCGAAGCGTGGCTAGATTTAGTTCGTTTTTTATAAATATGTTATTAGTAATTGGGGTTACAAATTACTAGAATATGCATTTGTTAACCAAGCTTATATAAGGAAAGGCAACGAGTAAGAGCAAGGTTGTATTCGAACTCACGATCTTTTGACCGTAATTATATTACAATGTCTTATATATTTGGTCTCATCCAAAAATCTACTACGCACTACAAAACTGCGCTATATGACTAGCTCTTTTATACTTTTACTTTGTACTGTATTGTTTCTTGTTTTAGTATTAGTTGCGTGTAATAAAACTGAGAGAGGTATTTCAGTGGTATTTTCGAAAAACCCCTTTTATTAGCAATAGTTTGACCGCTCTTATAAAATTTTATACGGACATAGCCTTAATCCTAGAAATATATTTTTGAAGTGTGAACACTCGTATATTGTGGGACTTCTTATACATACCAACATAATAGAAGTTTAACACTTCAACGTGTAGAGCTGTACTTTAAAAGGCCAACGACTTAAGAATCACTCAATAATATCATGCTCGTATAAATTTTACCTTTCATAAGCTCTTCGGTTCGGTGAATACTCGTTAAGCTGGCTCTAAGCGTTTTCGTTTGATCAGAAGCTGAAAAATGGGATGCGCGCAGATTTACGGCCACGTCATAAACATAATAGTATTATGATTGCTTTTCACCGAAAGGCTAATCTATCTAATATAATATAATAATAAATCTGGGTGCGATACAACTTCGTCTAAACAAAGTTGTATCGCACCCAGATTGCACCAGCTATGTATATACATATACAAAACAGACGAGGTTATTGTTTGTGCCTGGTTCGATATTCCTTGCTATTACTGAATGTTTTCTGATAAGAAGATCGATAGCAAATTAACTAAACTGGAATAACTGATTGCAGAAGCATCCAAATTTAAGTACTTTGTTCGTTTATTCGTCATAATATAACGCATACAATATACAACTATGTGGCAAACGCACTCTGTTTACCGCGTCTACGTCGCTCAAGATGAGACGCGTGTCATGGTGTGAACGACGCTGCGTGCAACCGAAAAACCAACTAAATAACTTTAAATATAATAAAAAAATAAATAGTACGCCGTAATCGTGCGTTCAATGCATCCCAAAACGTATAAACGAACGAGACGCATATTTATTTTCTTAAATAATGAATAATTTTATTTGAATTATTATTATCTTCAAGAATATCAAAACAATTAATTTTCAACAAATTTTCGTCTTACCTCGGCACAATAAAACTTATCATATATATATCTTTTTATTATGTTCGGGCATCAAAGCGCAGCATAATGTCGAGATAAACTTTTAGAGCATTGCGCTATTTATGCAGTACCTAGAGGTGTTTAAGCGTATAATATAAAGATTAATTTATTATAAACCCGCTTATAATTGACACGTGGTAGCAATTAGTGTCAAAGCTTTAATAACCCACTTTTGCAAAGTTCGCCGTTTGGCTTCCGACGGATAAAATTGTACTGAAAAGAGATGCAAATTTTATGATATAAAGCATAGGTAATAAAAATATTAGCTGAATATATAATATATTCAGCTAATAATTTTCTACCATATACAATTATAAAAAAATATCAAGATTGGTTTCGCTTAGAGTATTAGATTAACTTGCTAGTCCAATTGACTTTCATCTCCATCTTTCAAACGATCAAAGTAATTTTCATCAAAATCTGTTAAGCGATTCAGCCGTGAAAACAACAAACAGTCTGAAAGATTACATTACTTTGAATCCAGAGACGAGCGGTGGTTGTACACGACGAAAGTAGATGGCGCGGGTTACATATGCAAGCTTTGCCGTTTCATTTGCGAAGACTTCATGCGCGAATTAATCATACTATGTTTACTCACATTTTCTATCGCACGGTACACAAAAACACAATACAAAAAGCAAACTTATTTCATTTTCCAAAGTATATTTTAGACGATGTTGCATTAGCATAGTAATGGATATTAAATACAGCACGCAACTGCCTTTTTTCGAAGATAAATTTTTACTGGTCCTCATCACGGATGAAGTATAACAGCGAAGCAATTAGTCAGGCGATATTTACATAATTGTTTCATTTGAAGCACGTCCCGGGTGCCGTGAAGATAATCTCCAGCATAAAATACAAACATCCTGTTACTAGGAGATTGTTTCCTAGTCAGGCAATATTTTTTTTTAATTTCTTTCATTTTTGCGATTGTTTTTAATTGTTCTCAAAATTAATTAATTGATCACCGACAAAATCACGGTCGCTGCTCGGTTTACGTAGATGCATGGCACGTGAGTGTTATGCTTTGTGGAAGTAATACATAAGACACAAGTGTTCCATAAAATATACACACATATAGCTTCATGTTCATTAGACCTGGAAGTAGTTAGCAAAGGTATTACACTCATATGTCATCAATTTTGATTACCTCTCGCGTAATATCGATCTTTGAACTTCAAGACTGGCAACTGAAGTCTATGTTTATATTACTGGCCAGACAATAACGTTAATAATACGTTTAATACGTATATTTCTAGTATATATGTTAGTACCGTTGATATGTATACCTTGCCGTGCCGTATATGTTATATTGTCATTCAAAACCTATTTAATTAGATGCTAGATAACGTGCTTAATATTATTCTAATACTAGACCCAGTTCTCATACTTGACTCTTGGCTTGGTGACTCAAGTAGTCACAGCTTCTTCAAGTAATTAAGCTGTAGATTAAGTCAACAGTGAAGAGAAAAGTAATTAATATTTCATTGACTATTTAACATTTTGCTCCCTAAAATAAGATGACAGAATTTAGTGAAGAGAGGTATTCAAAAACTACTTTCATATTTTTGTTAGCATGCAGCTGAATAAAAAACTCATAAAAAGTTTTTATATAGAAAATGAGCCAGTCATATTAGAACAAGTAGTTTATTATCTCAAAGTTCTCGAATAACAAGTAGATAATAAGGACTGTCTTTTATTACAAAAATCCATGACAGAGAGATCGAATAAAAATTGCTAGTGTAAAAATAACAAATAAGAATAGTAACGCACAATCCCAACTTGTGATTATACATTACACCTTTTTATTACGTTTTTAAATGTAGCAACCTAGTTCTGTAGCAATAAAATCTGTAATATGTTACCAAATAAATATTTTGAATAACGTACCCTCTTTAATCTTCGAAACAAAACATTCGATCATGTCCGTTGTTACACATATTCTATCAGTCTGTTTTGTATGTCTAAAAGAATTTCGTGGAAGTACCACTAAAATGTTTTAAATTGTTTCCACTTGTTTAGTAAATGGAATACAAATAAAGAGCGTTTACGGTTTGGGCAAGCGTAATTGGTTCACACGACGCCGTGGCCGCATGTGCGCGTAAAATTAACAGCGAGCCACGCTTATTTGCCCACATGTAAAAAATTCAAGGAAGGCTTTTCACAACGACGCTCGTAATTTGCAACGAAACATAAGACTCGCTTCGCCCTAATACTCCCATTAAAAGTTTTACAAGTGGTCACCTTGAGACGTGAAAACTTTAGGTTCCGTTCTGAGAGGTTCTTCCACTCGTATTTATAATAATCAGCTCTTTTAGTTGAAACGGTTAAGAAGAAAACTGGCTAAATTATGAAATGTTATCTATAAAATATATGAATGCTGTGCTACTTAAACTCGCATTTAAGAAACAGAAAATGGTGCTGAAAAATTTCTGCACATTTTACAGTGAGCGAGTCGCGAGGTTATAATCTAAGGTAAGCACATTATAAGGTAAAGGAGTCACATAAATTTACAGAATTGCGACTCGCTTTAGTTCATTCTGTCTGTACTATTTATAGTATTGTCATCGTGGGTTACATAATATGGCGAAATAAAATTTTATGAAAACCAGTCTCATTTTGTTATAATTATACATAGTAAAATTAAAGATGCAGATTATACTTATTATGCGTTCAATTATATATACATTCAAATAATATTCGTAAATATCATCACAACTGTTCAAAGGTACCATCTTGAACAGTTCGGGTATCCACAATTGTATTCGGATGTCATTTTACATATCGGATGTCATGTACATACAATTGTATGTAAACATCGTTATCATACATGTTAATATCAAAGTGAAAGCTATTTACAGGTATATTTTCAGTAATCATATAGATACATAACACGCAAAAGATGCTTTAGAATTTTGTAGTAGGTACTTGTAGTTTTGGAGTTTGTAGACTTGTAATTTGTGTAAAAAGTGTAGAAATATAGTATACGTTGAAATACTATATTGTACTCACATACTACCTATACTTAATATTAATGCTATTATTTCTTGGAACGCTATAGTGACGTCATTATTTCTTTACCCTTTACAAACAAAGGTAACAATACAATTACCTGTTGGATCTTCAGACACTCGCACATTTATTGACCAACACTCACTTCCATCATTGTAACACACCCACCTAAATTATAAATACTACAGTACCTTAGCTACGTACTTATGTATATATTAAATGTACGTATTGTATGTACATGTGGTTGAATAAATAGCTCCACATTGGCGCGGAGTTGCAACCTTTCGTCTCTATAAGCTGAGCACTTGTAAATTATTCTATGTATATATTAAATGTACATATTGTATGTACATGTGGTTGAATGAATAGCTCCACATTCGCGCGGAGCTGAAACCTTTCGTCTCTGTAAGCTGAGCACTTGTAAATCATTCATCAGAGCCGGCGCTAAGGCACAAAGTCGATTAAACAATTTATCTATCTACAGAGGTAAACAAGCTAAGTTAGATTTGTATTCAGATGCAGAAACGTGTAATTTTGTCTTGAGATACAAGATGAAGCTGATTTCATTGATAAGAAAACGAAATATTGCGAATATTAGTTATATCCGTTTGTGCTATTTATAAGCCACCCGGTGGCTTAGTATGGTAAATTGTATCTTATCTTATCTTGTGTCAGTCAGTACAGACCGGTGACACTTCGACCCAGTGGGATCTTTTGTGTCGACTTCCCCAATAACGACTTCCATAGATGTTCATGGCAGTCGGGACTGACGGCTTAACGTGCTCTCCGAGGCACGGAGCAGGCGATAATTGTCAATCAGTACGCACATAATTTCGAAAAGTCATATCACTTCCGAAAGTCAGACGTGCGCGACGTGGGTTCGAACCCGAGACCCTCTGCATTGCAGTCCGTTGGTCTCCCCACTGAGCTATCGCTGCATGGTAAATTGTAGGTCGAAATTTAACTTTAAATGGTATGTATGTTGCAAGTTTTAACCGATACTATCTAATATAGCAAATATTTTCAATCTTTTGTTACTCGACAAAGTTTAAGAAGTTTATTTACGGGATCCACTTGTCTGTATTTGACCACATTCTTTCAATATTCAAATATTTTAAAGAATTTTTATTTTTTATTTTGTTTTCCAATTCTATTGGTATTTCAAATCTTATAGTTTCATAGAGCGTATATAAACAAAGCTTCAACGTTTATTTATCATATTCGGGTAGACTGGGCACTAAAATGCTTTTAAAAAGTCTTGCATGCTGAACTTGATAAAATATTATAATCAAAAAACAATTTTCAACTATCTGTACATGTAAATGATCCTTTATCGTTGCTAGCGTCGATGAATTGCAAATCTTGTACATTTTGATTAATTATAGGAAATGTTTTGGTGACAATAAAATTACCATATTATCGTTTTTCGAAAAGGTTGAAAGGGGCACTTTGTCACCCTTTGAGCACGTAGTTGAAAATCTGCTCTAATGAGGCATAACTTATACCGGCTTAACCTGTGGAAAACGCAATAGAAAAGTTGTTTAAATATGATAAAATGTACTCAGCGCATTATCATACATTTTGCAATAATGCATTTATTATTATTATATTATTCAAATTGGTTAATATTTTATGTGAAATACAAAAATTTGCTGCATATATTAAATTGCTTAACGTTGCTGCTTAAATGTATACATATGCCTCTATTTCTGGAAATTATTTCAAGAATGCCGAAGGAAACACGGGTAAAATTTTATTTATAGATTGAAATGATGCTAATAATAAATCTGAAAGGCTAAATATGTATTATATGACAAATATGTGAATATTTCCAATTGAATGAGGATAGTGACGGATATAGTAACACGTAGACTCCAGATTTCAGAATTTATATATTTGAGTTTTGACACCTTAATTTATGCTGCTGTGGCGCTGTTTTCTAAAACTGCCTTTTCTGACTTACTGCCCTCTCGATTACCACGGCAGTATAGTACACCAAATATTGCGTTATCCAATAAAAACTTATAAAATATTTACACAGAAATTTGTTGGTTGAAGGTTTAGTTTACGCTTACTTCCTGCGTGCGCGGCGCTAACTTCGAAACGAGCCGTTTCCCACGCAAATGACGCTTGTGGTGTTAGATGTCATGCGTAAGTGATTCAAGACTACATATGTGGTACGGTGGCTACACCAGGAGATACCAGGAGTAATTGGTAGTAAGCGATTACCGTAGTCTTAGATGAGCAATACCAAGAGTAATGTAATAAAGATTGAATAAAAGGAAATATATGGCAGAGCTGGGTATGTGAGTATCCAGAACTCAACGGGAGACTATTTATAAGCCGGTTCCTATAGTCAGTTTACAAAGAAACCTCCCAATACAAAATTAAAAGCAATTTATTATCTGAACATTATTATCTTCAGTGATTTATTAACAATAAACGAATATTAATAACGAAGTTATTAAAAATTCAGGCAAAATATTATTAAAAACGTCAATTCCAAGTAATTTGAGTGATGAGAGATACATTAAGCTTTGCGTCCAAATAAAGGTGTGCGCGTTTATTTAATAAAAGTGATGGAACATACGGTTATGCTCAACATATCACATAAACGTGTAGTAATGATGGAAAGCTGGAAGCCATCGTTTTATATGGAATACTCTAAACAAATATGTACAGGTAGATCGTACAAAATGTTTTGATGTCTTTCTCCTGTTTTTAGTTACCTTTAAGATTCTTAGTAAGGATTAGTTAAAGCAGTTGTCTAATGAGTATAGAAGACTTCGACGGCTATCCAAACTTTAATTATCAATTTAAAATTTCTTGTGACGTTAGAGCATGAGTGAAGAGTTCGAGCTATTTTGCCTGCCAACTTCGGAATATCTGATACACCACATATAAAAAAAACATAACTTATCCCTATCCCCACGTTCTGGATACTATTCAATGCCTTCCTGTTACCATGGTTGCTAAAAACTATCGGAAAACAAACTTTGGAATGAAAGACAAAAGTACGTTCGAGCCTGACAAAGCTATCTGCGGATCACGCAAATTGGTTAGCGAGACCGCCTCTGCGAATGAAACTAAAATGCAATGAAATTATTTCACGCCATTTTTTTGTATGTCCCGTGAATTTCAAGAGCGGGAGTTTGGTTTACGATTTTTCAGATGGTACAGTGGTTTTTAAGTGTTCAACCCAACATTATTAAAGCGTCAAGTATCTTACTCAAGCATGTCCTTGTATGGGGCAAAAAATGTGTGTTCTGAGTCAGTCTATCTTGTGACAATTCTTTCAATGATTATAAAAGTTCATTATGCTCATTGTGTATAACCTAGAGTATGACCTGAATTTAAATAAACAATGTACGAGTATATTTAAATTGTAGACGACTGCATCGTTGGTCTAGTGAGGTAATTAGTTAGCGTTTGCTCAACTACCAGTCGTGAGTTCCGGCATTCGATTATCAGTATACTTAGAGAATGTAATGTTTTTTATTGATCTATATATATACCTATAGCTCTGTGCCGCTGAGGCTGTACAAATATACAATTATAGTACACAAAGCAAAAACACACTCAGAAAAATGATTTAAGAAACTCACAAGTAACCTCAGATTCGAACCCACAACACTAAATGTGGAGGCAGCTGTAAGAATACCTTTTACCCGCTACGTCATCTAAGTAGCAGAGCTCCCAAATTTTATTTTGCAGTAGCACATTGGTTTTTACTTTTTTTCTAACGCCGATGCGAAAAATAACTGGTGGACTATCTCTATATCACGTTTTGCTCAATCCAATGTGCATATTCAAGTATGACGGTATGTTATGCCAGATAGTAGACATGTAGATTATGGTTACGAAAATAATCGATGCGTATAGGAAGCAGCGCTCACTCCTTTGATCCGTCTCCAGTGTATTGAGAAAATCACACGCCCCAATTTTGCACTGTCACACACAGACATAGAGAGTTTAAACATGCCGAAAGTGTTTGTACGTGGGATAATATGTTAACCTATCGATTACAACAAGTTATTGGTTTCATTTATTACTTGTGACGCAATAGTATAGTGATATAAGATTGCTGTAAAGTACGCTATGTGTATAAGTAGGCGTCGGAAATACGAAAATATAATTTAGTTATGTTTTCGTATTAAAACGCAAATACTTACAAATAATCGGTATTTCTTACTCTACCCACAGTATGGTTTTAAAGATCTATCCCATACGAGCCATAAATAATATTAATTTAAAAATACTACGGTCGTAGTGGATTTAGTCTTCGCCTCGCCACTGTAACTATGCCGAGTGTTGTGGGTTAGATCTCACACGGGACTTTAATTTGTGTTACCCATAAACTGTTGTCTCGAGTCTGGGTGTTCTTTAGATCCGTTGTTTAAATTTCTGTAAAGTCGCTTGCGATACAGGATATACTTAGTGCTACTACTAGTTAGTTACTACTACTAGTGCGGGAGCTGTCTTTTTTGAGAAAAAGAAAACAACTTCCGCACTAGGATTAATTCGTATGTAGCGGGGGACTTTACAAACATTCAAACAACGGACATTAATAAACCATGTCACACATAATAAATCTATAAAAAAAGTCACTTTGTTTTGTTGCTACGTGAAACACAAACCAACAAACACACAACGTAGTCACAATATTTACATCACTCAATTTTATCAAAGTATATTATATAGTTAACACACCACTTAAATATGTTAACATTGAAGTAATAGTAAACACTTTGTTACCGTCGCGTGTGCGACAAAAGTAAGTAATTAAAAGCGAAAGCCGACTGACTAATAACGCTAAGCAGCTACTCGTTAGTCGACGAAAATAATATAATGACCACAGCTCCCATATAATAAACCAATTACTTGTTGATATCGATAGGACAATAAATCACTGCTTGTAATATTCCACTACCTAGTTTCTAGACTAGAAACGCAGAAGGCGTGCATGCCTGGTGAGCAGGGCTAGCGTCAACAGTATACTGATGATGATAACGAACAGATTGGACTTGGAAAGAATAATAATAACCACTCTGGGACAGTCGTTATCTCATCATGAGACTAACGCGATATCGGAGAGCACAGTACACTAGCTTTTAAACTACCACCTTCGCCTTGTGATATGTTCAAAAAATGTATTACCAGGTTAAATAAAAGCGCACAAACCGCAGGGCAGCTTGTGGCGGGCTGAATGTGAGTGGCGACACTGCGGTCCTGAATGCCTCAGAGAGTCGGTTAGTGCCTCGTCGCCGGCTTGGCGTTATTGGCTGGCTGGGGTGAGACTTCAAGAGCGCCCGTAGGATTCTCAATTCTGGCTTGCCTTGGTCGGCCGGTCAGAGGGGGGCCGCTAGAGCTATATGCTTGGGGGTGGAAGTGTCATTTTCGAGGGCATAACTACAGAGAAACCCGCTCCGGGTCTCCGTTGTCACGAGACCCGTGATGGTGAAACCGGAGAAAACCGCCGCATCGTCGACACCCTTAGCCACTCGCACCGGTGTTGCCCTCTGCTGCTGGCTTGTATGCCTATGGTAGCTATTCAGGGGACCCATCTAGTGAGTTGGCGAGTCACCGTCTGCCCATTGCATTGATGCTATTAGACTATTCAGGGCAGACGCCATTTTTCATTCATAGTTACCAATATACCAGTCCACCAAACACCCATACCAATAGTCCATATATTAGAGTCCATACGTAGAAATAGTCCTACTCCTACTGCGGCTAGTGCTGCTGTAGGTGTTCCATCCCACCTTTGAGTAAAACTCTCGAAGAGTCTCTTCACGTTGGACCTATGTCTCCGTGTATGCCTTCCAAAGGGCCAGGTATTTTCTAATATAGTATGTTAGAAAATACCTGTGTTAAGAGAAACATAATAATAATCATTTATTTGTAAAAACATGAGTACCCATGCAGTTACAAAAAATTGTAATGTAGAGTGTTGATATTTTATATGGTACGTTCATGTTTTGCCATTTAATTGGCGTACAAATATTTCACAAAAGGTAAATGAATTGCTGCTGTGCAAATTTCCATTGAATAGCGCAGTGGTGGTTTGCGTAGGTATTTTGAAATTGAAATTAGCAATAAATATTACTAAAAATTAAGATTTGCTGAATTTTGAAAACTTTATGTATACATAGATGGACATAATTAAATAATTATTATTAAACACAAATTATTTACAAGTAATATAAATTAAAGAAAGAAAAAAAACTGCAGATTCAAAAAGCGTCATAATATGCCTCCGCATCGTCGTCAATTGGCAACGTGCCCAGAAGACTGGCAGCATTGCCACGTTAAATGGCAATACTTATTCTTTGTGCAAAGAAAATACCAGCCCTCTGGTCACGCGAAGCGTCAATGAGCCACTTAGCTAGGTCTCTATAAACAGACCTATCACTTGGACCCCATGGGCCCAGTGTTTCAACACCAAACGGCTCAAATATGTACTCACCAATAAGGTTTTGATATTTACGCCGTTAAAGCGTCTCAGCTTATGCAGCAGCAGCACCAGCACAACCCGCTGTGCTAGAAAGATGTGATGGCCGCAAGGGTATCGACACAAGTTGCGTCCCACACCAAAGGCATACCCATTTTCTATGGCAGTAATGACATACCATCTGGTCTCACGCATCGTCGCATACCAAGCCTTGAGGTTCAAGCTGAGCCGGAACGCCAGCGGTGACAAGAGCCCGACGGAGTATGTTATTCAGGTTGGCGGGTCATAATATATGACCAGCACTCTTGTTGCATAATAGACCATGGTGACCAAGACTGTCGACGGCTTCTCCACAAAGACACCGATGCGGAGAAACACAAGGAAGTACCTAAGCGCAAATAAGAAGCAATGCGGAAAGTCGTATCGTCCAACATGGTACCTATGTATGTTGGACGACGGGAGCGTTTGAAGCCAAAGGCCCGACTACCACTCTCCCACAGCCAGCAAGCGGGGACGTTTAGCAGCACAGGACGATGTATTTATGAGGTTTTCTTGAACTATGCTGCATAACGGCCCATCCCACTGAAGAGAGAGTCGGTTTTCGGGTAAATCAGTGCTTGGGCAAGCAAGTCTCCAAGCGTTCACGGCGTCGGTCATGCACAGCACTTCAGAATTAATCAGCGTAGGCCGAGGCCGCCCAAGAGAACAGGCTAGCTCGCTTGCAACCACGCCCGGTCGTTAATGGACACATTTAAAACTTTAATAAGAGTGTTCTGTATCATTTCATAAATTTTTGCTATGTGTGAAATGTTTCCAAAAGTGTGAAGATCAAAGGGCATGCGTAAATTTAGGGATGAAAAGACAATATCGAATAATTGTTAAAGCCGAATGTATATTCATTTTTAATTTTCTCTTCTGTAAAACTATCAAAACCTTAATCTAAAATTGGGGACCCAAGGAGACAAAGAGAGGTTTTATCTAAAAGTTTAATATTAGGTGTTAAAGAATTGAATTTAGGTAATACCAATAGTTTATTGATGTTATTGCCGACAAAAAATTCACATTTGCTTGGATTAAGTTCCAAACCTATTGATTGAAATTTATTTTCAAAGTGCCAGGTCTTGTAATTCTGTATTTATATAGCACCCTATGGCACCCTAGGAGGAGTCCTAGGGTGCCATCGTCTAGGTACCAGATATTAAATTTTGAATTTAGCTGCTTAACGATGGGGTGAATTTTTTTTTTTTTTACTTGGTGGAATGCTATGACGCATATCCCTCTGTGGGGGCGGGCGGAGGGATTATGTCGGACTCGCCGGGGTAAAAGAAAGATGTTGAAAAGATAATGTACCTCCCGGAATACCGACTAAACCTACCACGGTGTTCCTCGACAAAACGACTATCAACGGGGCCGCGCGAATCGCTTTCGCATGCGGTCGCGACCCCGCCGAGGTTACGGCCCGCCGTGTGAAAAGGCAGGCCACTACACAAGAGACCTACCCAAAGGACTCACTCGAAAAATTCCCTACTGTCGCCCCCCTAGAGGGGAGACGGACTCGACACAGAGGCGCTACGATGGGGTGAATAGCTTAACTAATTCCAAAAGGTTCCAAAGATTCCAAAAGGTTTTCCTTGTAGATTAATTTTGATGGATACCTGTAACATTGCCAAATGAACTTATACATTTTGGAGGTTTCTCAATTTACTTGTGTCAACAAAGTGTCCCTATTCACTGAGTTAAAGGCATTCTTTAAGTCAACCTTCAAGATAACGTCACCGCCGCCATAGCCAAGGTATGTTGACAAGGCGTGTATGGCAGCCTCACATTTTTTTATAGACCATCCACCTTTAGACCCAAAGCCAAAGTTGTAGGGGCTGGAATTTGCCCGCTAGGCTTGTGCTGTAATATTTACAGCATATTCTGGCCATACGCCTGTAAGTACACCTTACGGCAATAGGCCGAATACCACCATCCTTTTTCCGAAGGTCACATAAATTTGTACCGTATAAGACATCGATGATGGCATCGTCCACATTGCCGGAAAGCATAACATTCATTAAAGCCGTCAGCTCCCTCAACTGTGCTAAGTTGAATATAAGATTTTTATTATTATAACTAGCATCAATCGTCCGCGTAAACTAGGGTTTGCCCACGAATCCATGTGCGAGGATCATAGTACATATTTGTCGTATCTCTGATTCTTCTTAACGGGGTCAGAAAAAACGTAGTTTAGATTTTACGGAGAGCTTCTTGCTATCGTACTATATAATAGCCGCGAAAGAAGCATACTTGAGTATTGTGTCCTAGCTTGGCGACTTCACTATATTACACGTAGCCTAAGAATTGAGTGACATCAAAAGCGTTTCTTAAATCATCTAGCCTACTCTACGGATATTGCAAAGAACAACCAAGCTATTTGAAACGCCTCAAATATTTCAAAATTGACTCATTAGAAAAACTCAACTGAATTATTATTTTTATTTAAACTTTTAAACAATCATTCATTGCCCAGAACTGCTGTCTAATTTTTAAATTCAATATCGCTCACAGATATCCTTTTTTTTTTTTTTTTTTTTTTTTTGGTACCCAGGAAAAATGCTTCATGCACTACCCGCCGGCTAGGGGACGGCACCGGCGGGGCGTGTGGGACTCCCAGCAAGAAGACGCGCTGGTATACCCACTAAAAAACCTGGGGTGTTCCCTCTCTCACCCAATGGGGGGGGCCAGTTGGGAACTTAAAAGATTCAACCATAGCAGGCCCCCCCGTGTGGGTGCCGGCCGGGTCATTTTTTTCAGACCCGACCACCTCTCGTCCCCAGGGGAGAGCCTGACTGCTCTCCCCTTTCGACATCAGAAAGGCGCGCGGGAACACCGCGCGCGCCCTCTCGGGGCTTTTAGTTTACGGGTGGCAGGGTCCCCTGAGGCCCCGCCACCCGGAGCCCCTAGGTGGGGGGCAGGAGAGCGACATAAGCGCGTCTCCTGCGCCCCCTCCTCCGGCGGCGGACGTCCGGGGCGTAAGGATCGTCCTCACGCCCCCGCTCCGCCGCCTCCTTCTGCGAGATGACAGTCTCGCAGAAGGAACTCATTGCGCCCCAGCACCTGTCGTCGCCGACCATCTTGGATATGACGGTCGGCAACGAAAGGTCGGGGCCAATCACGGTGACCAGGGCACAGCGCTCCGCGGCCCACGCCGGGCACTCCTCCAGCGTGTGGCTCACAGATATCCTAGAAAACCAATTATGCTACTACATCCTCTATTTCAGAAGTCCGTTTAAGGCTCTAACTCGCCTGTTTCACGGCTAAGTAAGATAATTATTCGACACAACATTTTAACGATTTAAGAACCGAGTCCATAATCTTACTATCGATTAACCGTCTACTAATTACTGTCCTATTTAGAGATAGGTATTATGTATAAGTTTTGTTTCTCTGATACTTAGATAACTTTTATCAATAGTTATTTCCTAAATTATATGCATGTGGTGTTTACCTACATAAGTTATGCACTTAGATTAAGCATAATACTATGTTCTGTTTTGTAATTAATGTTTTAGTATAATAACTGCTATTAAACCAATAAATAAATAAAAATTAACCTTTTAACACGACATTATTTCCATTCCTTCATTAGTTTGGCGTGATACCGGCACAGATATACGTACAAACAAACAGAACTTTAGAGTATGCATAAGTCAACTATAGAGCGCGCGTAATTAAGTAAAACCGTGAGCAGCTGAGCGCAAGTACGGATATTATAATTATACCCACAAAATCTTTATATTTGTATCTATGAGACAAGGGTCTATACATGAATAGTGCAACAAGTATTTTTTAAGAAGTAAAATGTCGGGAAATCTACTTCCCTTTTGGTGAACAGTAGCAAAAGCTGCTCACGTTCGGTGCTATAGTTCGCAAGCGAGGGCGCGCTCCTTATTATGTATAAGGACATAACCGTTTTGTAGAGTTCAGTTCACTCCAAAAGTCTAAATTAATCTATAATGGTAACTGCAAAGAACCGACAGAGTTTTATAGTTTTATAGATTTTATCTTGTTAGCTGAGCGGCATAAGCTTATGCTTATTGCTGACCGTGAGGCTGAATATTTTACCTTTAATAATTTTCTTTAATCGCCCACAGTGTTTTAGTGCTTGTTTGATGTTTGGGCCTGTAATGCTAATGTTGTTAACCAATAAAAGAGCTTTACTTTTTGTTATGATACGTCAATCTAGCCAGCTTGTAGCTCTTCTGTAATCTGAATTATAATATACCAGCCTTTAGCCATGTCAGAAAAAGCAATGATACGAAAATTCCCCTTTTCTCAATAAACCATTTTCATGTTAGACATCATTACTGGACACAAGCACTATTGATGTTACAAGCCTCGTAATTACGAACATAAAGAACAAAAACCAGCATACATCTAACTTCGAACTTATTACGTGTAAAACATTTTTTGTTTTTTGTAGGGTTTGAGCATCGTATCATCAGAGACGAAATGACCAAGATGTGATAAAACTGTGTAAGATAGGTGTACACACTCGCATATTTCTACTATGATAAATGTTCGAAAAATATAATGTGATAAAAGCAATTGCTGTGTCATCCTTTAGAAATTAGTAAGTAGCTACTTTACTTACTCATTTCTGAACGATGACCTGACTAAGTAGAATCCCCGAGATAGAAGTAACTCAAGAAATTAGTAGGCGTCATGGGATATATTATTACAGTCAAAGTACTGAGGACGCTAAATATCATAAAAAAGGGTCGCTTTACTTGAAAAGGCACTCTTTCAGTCAGGCAGTCTTTCACATGGCAAAACTATTACTGCCAGGATAAACTTGCAGATTGCAGGTGATTATTTTACATTGTGGTATCCAATGTAAACGTAATTTAACCATAATTTTGCCGTCGCCAAACATAAACAAAATACGTTTTCAATCATATTAGCCAACAAGCTAAATTATTATTTTACTATTGATATTTAAACTCAACAGTATATTTTAACTAAGACTGTATAAAATGCCCTATTATAGCAGCACCTAGTAGATTTTCTGTAAAGAATTGGTAGATATGATTGGCAATGAAAAGTGCTTATAAAAGGTTTGAATGTCGGCAAAAACTGCGGTAAATGATATGAAAAGATACACATCAATCGTTCGTATCTTTATATCTAAACGTGTCCATATAAAATACGATAACATTTAGGCAATTTGTAAAGGTACTTCAGTTTACTTGGTTTGCTTTTTAAAACCTATATATTTGTCAATTAAATAACTTTATTATTTTTTAAAGACATACGTAAAAAAGGTGTTTCGAGAACGTTTTATTTTTATTTTTCAATTTATTTATTTTGCTAAAGGAATAATTAGGATTGCCTAAGGTATAGGTAACGCAAACTTAGTAGGTACATACATATAAAAGTTTACTTATATAATAATTTTATCTTAACATTTTATTGACATACAAGGAAAATATTCTAAATATTATTGATTTATTAATTTATGTATAGTTATTTTATTTGAAGACTTATGTTGCTCTTTATTCGTCTTTTCCCTTGATCCAAATGAACGAATAAAAATATATAGTTAAAGTAGGCTACTAGTCCGGTTGAACAATCGATATGCTCTCAGATAAGGGTACTTGACAAAGCGTGACAAAGTTGGAACGGACCGTCTTCAAAGAAAAGAAAGAAGAAAACACCACAAAGGTACCAACGTGGCACGGTCATAATAAATTTAAAAGCGAATGGTATTAAGTTGTCCCACCTGTCAAGTAATGAACTAAAGTAAACTTACCGTTTTGTTAATCTAACTTGATGACGTCATTCTATTGCTTAACGACGTAGGTCTTTTAACTAATCGACCTCCAACTACCCGTTTAGTTATTAAACGCGATCAATCAATCAAAACAGCTCATACTCGTACATTAAACTTAGAACGATGCTATGAACCGCTTTATTGAAACATTGCGATTGTATATTGTAAAACCCTGAGGTACATTATATTCTTTTATAATTAAGATTATGGTAATAATATTTTATTATAAAAATACTGAAAAAATAGTTTAAAATTACCCCAGGTTCTCTTACATTATACAAATCATTTGTGGATACAAAAATTTGATCTGTTTTGCTTTCAGTAATTGTAGAAGTAAGCAACTTTTAATATCGTGTTATTCGAGTAATCAGCACTGCAGAATCAAAAGGTAAATTTAAATGCAGTAACATTTTCTTTTATATGGTGCCCTTCTTAAAGTCGAATGAAAATGTCAAAGGGAAAAGAGCCCAATTCTCAATATTTACTTAGCGGCTGGCTTGAGCGATGTCTATCTTAATATGCCTTTATACATTGCGCTCTTTCATAAGCTTAGGCGACGTCATGAATCGTGAATGATAACAATAACATAAACAAGGTGGCTTAGCAAAACTTGTTTCTTCAAATCCTACTAAAATAAATAGCATAATAAAGTTGCCCGCAATCAAATAAAGGAAATTACAACAATACTAATTTTCTAAACCGGTTTCAAGCGCTTTTGTTAATAGTTAAAGCTATTCCAGGAAATTGTATACTACAAATGCACGCCAAGCAACACCTATTATCTAATTACGAGGTTACCTAATAGTTAACTTACACTTAAAGGAAAAGGTTTTCCTAGAGAGATTATGAACATTTATTCAAAGAACTAATTCAATAAACGTTACGAACTAAGTACTTCGAGCTTAAACCAATTTAAAATTGAATTCAAGTACTAATGTGTATTGATTTTGGCTTTCGTGTTGTCTTTTACAATGTAGACTAGCTATTACTGTGAAAGTAACGTATACAAATTTTCATAGAAAATTATGCGGCGGCGTATTTTCTACTCGTACTGATATTCTAAAATTAATATACCTAGCCCATTAACGAAGGCACCAAATCACAGCGCTGAATATAAATATACATCAGAAAGACGTCGGAGACACGAAAAACAAAAGAAAGCGTACAAAAGTATATGTCAATATAACGTAGGTAGGTCACATGACGTTTTAGTAGTTCAACGAGGATAATAACTAACGTGTAATTAAGTGGCCATACAGAACGCGTAAATACAGTGTCAGCATGCCAGCCGATATTAAATACGTCAACGGCATCCGCAGATGGCAGTCTATTTGTTAGCAGCACCATTCAGACGCTGGCACAGTCACCAACTTCGTTAGTACTGTTGAGAAAAACATTTTGAATTATATTTCTAAGCTTAATAAAGCATAGCCATAGACACTTACTCGTAAATTTTAGATTCTACTGTTATGAATCATATAACTTTGTGAACAGTAATTGTCTTCAGTTTATTGTATTTGTTGTACACGAAATTGGTTTTAGTGAATCGGTTATGTCGCTAATGAGTTGCTATAAATTGTGTTTTCATTGTTTCGAAAATAAATTTTATTGCCACTGTTTCTGAATAATAAAAATAAAGATGAGTTACGGTGCAAGAACGATGGTGTATGTAAAATTAAGAAGAGGCAATTGTATGTATACTATACAGGGTGATTTTGAAATCGTGTAATTCCTTTTAACCACGCATTCTACTGGTGATATAGAATAACCCTGACCATATTTTTATTTAATTAGAATTTTTTTTTTTGAAAAATTTATTTTCCGTTTTTTCGTGATATGGTGTCAGATAGTCATATGTTAACCAACCGAGGCAATTTTAATTTTTTACTAATTAAAATAAAAAAACATATTAATAATTAATGTCGTAAATAATAACGGGCGGTCCTTTTTATTGCCCCCTATTATTTACGACATCAGTTATTGTTATGTTATTATTTTTAAATTAGCAAAATATTAAGATTGTGTCAGGTGGTTAAAATATGACTATTTGAAATCATTTCATGAAAAAAATCTGTACTCTAATTTTGCCGAAACCATTATTCTAATTAAGAAAAAATATGGTCAGGGTTATTCTATATCACCAGTAGAATGCGTGGTTAAAAGGAATTACACGATTTCAAAATCATCCTGTATATAATTAAATAAAATAATATTCAGGATATGCCAAAGTACATTTTTAACAAAGTATTTCACTGATTCTGATCCAAAAGGTTAAGCTAGCTAAATTAGTATTTGACATAAAAATATAAATAATACTATAAACAAGATTGAAGTATTTTGTGAGAGTGTTTATCATGTCACATATATTGTAATAACTTAAACCCGGGTCTTAAACATTATATCACCTTTCCATTACACTTTGGTACATTCATAAATCTATGATTAAACATATTTTTGTCAGTGTTTGTGTCATTCTAATAAAATATAAAATAGTCGTCACCAGATTACGTTTTACAGTGGTTATATAGTATACAGTTCTATTTTATATGGTATTTTGGAATAAAATGCACTGCAGACTTTATATATAAAATAAAATAAATAATGTTTGTAAAATGGTTAAAACATGATCTATTAATTACTTCTTTTAACCGTAAAGAAAAACTACACCGCTCTACAAAATGTTGGCAGTTAATATAGTTTTAGATTATCAAGTGCTTACTCAATAAAAGTTTTGTATTGTATACATGATGGAGTATTTCTTGCTAAAATTAAAACCTTCTGAAAATAAACGAAGCATAAGAAAAGTAAAACATTTTCATTTCAGTACAAAGTAAAATATATGCAGATAAGAGTAGGAAGTATTTTCCTTCTCGTTTATCTGCAATAAAGCTGTCATCAAGAGAGCGGTCCACAGGTATAATAGAATTTCTAACATTAGACTTTGCTTCCGTAATTGTTTCTTGTAGGGGCGGTAAGTTGAAAAAGAGAAAGAAACACCAAAGGTAAAAGAGTACAAATATATAGAATTATTTGAAATTAAATTACTATATTCAAATGAATAACATTCGCGTAAACAGAAGACAATATTATATATAGAATTACTTTACATGTATTTTACTTATGTAATAATAATTGAAAATTAATGTTTCAGATGTACAAATAGTTTTTTTAGTGTGGGTGTTGCCTAGATCAAGATACTTAGCTTCAAATTTACGTTACTAATGACTGGCCATGTTTCCGTTACGAAGGTACGTCAAAACACAGAACGTCATTCACGCACCGTGTGCAAGAGCCGCATGCAGTCAAATATAAATAATGCCGCTAAAGGATACTGCTGACAAAACCATAACATACATATATTTTGATAGACATTGCAACTGAAAAACTCAACTGAAAGTTGCTCCAATAAAGCTACATTTCAAGTCACGTGTAAAGTAAATAATTAAAAAAGTAAACACTAGACAGTAGTTTCGTGTTTTACCTGTTTTGTTCATCTTTTGTTGTCGTTTCATGACGGTAACAGGTGCAACGCATACTGACGAAGTTTTCCCTTTTGATATCACTGTGATGAAAAATAATTTCCACATTGTTCCCCTTACTATACAAGTAAAATGTTGTGCAATGACGCGGACAGAAAAAGTTGTGGAGCTCACTGTTGGAATCGGATTATTAAAGAGTTGCAAAGCGGCGAATGGCCTGCCACTACTTATGGACTTAAGCGAACAAGTTATTCTACGTGGCGTTGAGTATCGATACATATTGTTACGTGCTAGGTTCGAGGGATAAGAATATAAACAATATTACCGATTAAAACACGTTTTATTTTAACACACAATTAAATTTAAAACACCACATACACTACTTGAACACTATTCCACTATAACTGCTTCAAACTCTGTGGTATTATCGCTTCCGTTCGCTCGATGTATGTCGCTTACGACTGTAAACTGACTCGACGAGCGCTGGCCTTGCCCTTTTATAAGCACTAGAGATTTCTAGAAACGCTATACCCGGTATGTAAACAGTACGAAGATTCGACAATGTGTCAGCGTTCTCTCTACTCTTCGCGTATCGACAAGCTACGTAGTTCTGTAAGATGTCAATAGATGGCGCTGTAATAAATTATTAAAAGGGACTGCCGAGTCTTTCCCACAGTGCCGATAGATGGCACTGGCTGCAACAATATCAATATAAAATATTCATTTGTTTGTTTCTTACAGTAGGAATTTAGTTTTCCAAAAGGTAATTTACTGTTTAATATAAGTAAAAATTACGAATTAGTGTAAAAAGTTTATAAAAGTATTAAAGGATCCAGCGTATAATTGAATTGTATGACCAAATTTTAAGGCTGTAATCCTAAATGTGAGGTGACGCGTTTAATACCCGTATCGGATATAAAGTTATTTCCAGCGAACAGTTTAGTAATGTACCGACAGACGATGCTCACTGCGATGACAAAGATTCGCTTCTAATATGTGATATCTATATCTATACCTCTGCCAATCTATGCCTATGTGATGAAAAGGTGATAAGCAGTTGTCAGAATAAATAATAATACATAATATATATATAAATATATTTTTTTTAATCGTTCAATTTTTAAAGATTGTAAGATCCATGTACTTTGTTTTCTCACATCAATTTCAATTAATTTCGATAATCAGTAACTTTTTTGTAAAATTTTGATGATTTAGCAACAACAAGGTGTTTTACTTACCTACGTATTTAATATTTATCTCCCATGATTTTCTGGACTAACATTCTTGGCTATTTCTGATTGATGACCGAACCATTTAGCCCATTTTATCATTAGAACAAAGTTCTTCAATGAGAGTAATCTAATATACGATCTATAAATATGTCCACACTATCCACTCTTCTTTAACAGCCAGAAAATGTTTCAGAGTAGCTTTACGGAATCGAGAATTTTAAAATTTTAGCTCACTCTTTTGATTTACTGTCAGATTACTTTATTTGCGACTTGCCTTCAGAGATATTTGAAGATAGAATAATATTCTGAAGCGCACTGAACTATTCTAAATTGGCGACATAGTCATGTGATGGCCATTAATACAAAGTAATTGGAAGCAATTCTGTTATCTTACGAAATAGTAGCATGTCTTTCAATATGAACGACTGTTGAAAATAAGAATTTGTTATTCCCACGCCTGCAATTTACACTGCAGAGTAATTGATTGACGCTCATACACGCGACGTCTTCATTTATATTTTAAAGTATGTCGGTCGTTGTACGTAATGCTATTAAACTTTAAATTATCAGAAATAAAACAACTTTTTATTGTTTCCATTTTGTTGGAATATGAAAGGAAACGAGCGCGACGCTCGCACTCGTGGATCTAAGTTGTCAAAATGCCAATAAACATTTTACGAGAGCAGGTAAATTAATACGGAATATTAGGAGACTAGCAAAAGATAAAATTACAATGATATTAAACAGGTTTCGGTCCACTGGTCTTGAAACAAATAATGTTAAAATTCTGACTGTGTCGCATTTATTATATTTACATTTCTTTGAAATGTTAAGGAAGTCGATCATGTCCCTTATTAAATAATATTATCGAAGAATCGATTTTAAGAAAATTAGCGAGCGTAATGAACGTACGAATTACCATTCGAATTATTCGGATGCCGATGCCAGTCATTTGCTAATAAGACACAGACTACAGAACAAATGGGTTCCGTAGGGATACTTCTTCCTTCTAAACTATACTTGTTATTTGTTAGTTATATACTTGATAACAAACACACGGGAAAATTAGTGTATGTAATGGATGTACTTCGTGTCCGTTAATTGTATGTTTGTAAAGTTTCCCGCGATACAGGGCAAGTACACGAGTTGTTTATAAAAATGTTGCTATTATCCGAAGACAATTCTTACTGTTAGAAAATATAAGACAATAAAACAAAACTCACTTTATGGGCTATCACTATATTTTTTAACGACTAGGCGAGGCATTAAATTCTAAACGCAAGCGGGGCGCCCTCAAGCTGTAGCTACGGTAGTTTAAAAGTTATTACTGCACATTAAAGATAAGGATAAGAACTCGATAAAAATGTCTTCTTTCATAAAAGTATGAAGTTTCATTATCATTCTTTGGAATGTGTATTGTTCGTCTGTTAAAGTTACACCACACATTTATCTTTGCGATTTAAGTTTACTATTACTTATTATCGCGTTTGTACTATTTCTTGTAACTATACATATATGCTTATCATGTTCTCAAATCTGCTCATATGCCTGATGAACATGAACTATTCAAGAGAATGAGTGAAAATCTCGTATCGATATTTTAAGGCCATAATTAATAACATGTCCTTTGATTATTTGAACTAGTAGAGATAATAATTTGTACTAGTTATGTCAAATATCTGTAAAATGTATTTTTATTTCAAGATATAATTATAAAGCATTGTAACATACGCCGATGGATCAGGATGAATAAAATATTTAGTTTTGGGTATGCTTCATAATGTACTGTTTCATAATCATATTTTAGATGATTATTATCCTTGTACTTTGTATGCTTTTACGTCCATACAACGCCACCTGCCAAATATACCACTATACAATGAATAATAAAATTTATATCTCTTAAAGATTCGCTCACTCAGTGAACTGAGCGCATTACAAGCCTTCTAAGTGACGCAAATTCAAAATGAATGTATACTGCCATGTAAGTAGTCCTACTATCCTAATCCTAACTAATATCCTAACTAATACAATAAATGCGAGAATGTGAGTTTGTTTGTTTGTTACGCTATGACGCCCTAACTACTCGATCGATCATCACGAGATTTCGCATACAAAAAAGGACATAGGTACCCTTCCATCCATAAAAAAGAACTGTTACTAATGTAACCAAATCTAACCTACATTTCGGCGATCGAAGCCGTGGGCAAAATCAAGTAGCATTATAAATGTCAAAGTTTGTAGAGGCGTTTCTAAGTTTTTACTTAAAAAGGTGCAGCAGAGATAGACCATATCTTAAATTAACACATAGGAGTTTTATAATAGTACTTATGCGCGTCTGACCAGTTTCAACACGTGCGCAAATGCGCGTATTGTATTGTAATTAACGTATTGTGCTAAACTATTACGGCTTTTCATGTTGCTACAGATAACTTTCTGATAAAAAAGCTCAAAAAAACAGATCCCTGTTTTTTAATCATTCTCTCGTTGAGCTATTGTTGTTCATCCAAAGTTAGATAGCATTCGCATATAATTTAAGATAACGAATACCCGACCTTTGAATGCGCATGTTCTCTATGAAAAGATAAATAAACACATTTTTCTAATTACGAGCATAATATTCAGGCTAATATGTAAATCCACGGATATAAAAATAAAATACTGGATAACTAACAAATGTAGCGGAGAGAGATAAATATTTTTTCCAATTTTAAGAATAATGTTAAGTCCATGAAACAAAATTAAAATACGAGATTTCCACCGAATGTAGCTATCATTTTTAGGCTTCTATTAACCTCGAATATAGGGCACTAGATAAGTGCGATGTTGAAACTCCTGAAACTAAGTTAATGCAAAACTGTGTAACAAAGATCATTTAACTTGAACATGTACTACGAGGTTTGTTTGAAATTTTGCTGGCATACGCCAAGTTGCATGAAAATAGACTAACCACATCTCATGTGGAAGAATTAAAGTTTCGAGTAATAAGCCTTTAGGTGACACAACTTTATGTTGACAACGTGACAACATTTAGGGTTCACGTGATTTAAAGTTGAAGATTTTATCGTGGTGTAAATTTGTGCATATGTTAGCGATCGATCGGTAGTACCTGGTTTTGATTACTGGGTGGAGCAGTGTAATTGGAGTTTTAAGTTAGGAAACTAAATTACTAAACAATGAAAGAGATAATGTATAAAGCAGTACTTGAAGCTGCGATCGCAATAAACTGTATTGTTGCTTTACCAGCTAGATTATTAATCGTGCTACGTCAAGGATAAAAATGACACAAAAGCTAGTAATGCTAATTTAATATTTCGTATATTAAATAATATTTTTAAAAGCTTTCATCATTTACGTGCTCACATTCTAAAGAAGAATTTTACTTCGAGAATTTGTTGTAGTATAGACTGTTATAAATAAGGGAGCTTTCAATGTACTTAATAATTTTAGCACCTTATTACGTTAGACATAAAAGCAAAGCTCGCGAATTATGGGTGGTACAGCATAGCCAATGCCTACTTAATCAAGAATATATTAGCACAAGACTATGTATGTAGGTATGTAGATCCTTTATATTCGTGATGTTATTGCCATGATGGGCCAAGAATTATCTCGTACTTCGGGTTCTCATCAAAACAAAAAGCTTAACTTGATATTATTATTTCAAAGCGTATCGGGGCTCGAAATGAATACTAGGTGCTTATAAACGTAGGCTGAAGATATACGTTATAATATTATATATTACTATAATTATATTACTAGCTTGTATCCTAGTGGTTTAGATTTCGATTCTATGGTACACGGTACACACCTAATTTTGGAATTAAATAGCCAACTTTTGCTAGTTTTAACGGAGATAGAAAACATAGGCTTTCTTCATTTCTATATATTATCCTTAATTATTTTGAAGATGTGTGATGTCTACCAGGATGCATTGTGCCAGCGTGATAGACTATGGTTTATCTTTTCTCATTTTGAGCAATGGCCTGTGCTCCTCAGTAAGACAGCTTTTAAATAGTATTTTTTTGTATCATACGTCATAGAAACCACAAGATAACTATATATACAATGTTGTGGTCTCGTTTGTTTCTACGTACCTATGTATCAACTATTTAGTTGATATAATATGCTTGGCCAGAAAAACCACTTTATATGAATATCGTGAGCCTCAATGATGACAAAAACGTCGCTAGGGGATGGATACTACTTGTTATAAAAAGCTCTTGACTATCATAGACATTCATGGCAGTTGGACCAGGCTATTCCACTTATTCGCTGGGATACTAAGGGTGTGACTATTATAAATGGTTACTCAACTAAGTACTTAGCAGGATATTCAATATTACGCATATCAATTTGATATTGTAATACAATACATGATATGTGGTATGTACCAAAAATATAAATACATTTCATTTCACATATTTTCTTCCAATTGACGACTGTTTTTAAATAAAGCACCCTTGAGTATACTATTAATATGTAACCGTCAATACGCTACGTGCCTTGGGTCTGTAAATATGTGAAAACTTTTCCGTCGCGGCTTTATTGCTATGTTCTGGATATAAAATATTGGGAAATTTGAATAATTATAACTAGAATACTATAAACAGTAATAATAACAGTATAATTACAACTAGATAGTATGATTTATTTATCATACTATCTAGTTGCGTAACCATCTGAAGGATTCTTTGTATAGATGGAAGAATCTATACTAATTCTGTTAACGCTATATAGACATAGAAGCTGACTTGTTCTTTTTTATCTTACTAAGATGACAAATAGTGTACGTAAAATATTTTATTATTTAAGTTTTTAAAGTCTACATGTATTTTTGTTCCAAATCTAAATTAGCATAATTCTTAAAACACAATTTCTAGCTACGAATTAAATAGAATTCAAATTCAACGGAGCCGCGCCAAGACTAGACTAAAAATACACCGTCCCTATCCTAGAGAAACAAAGATATTTTACCTGTAATAAATTATAGATAGTAAGGTAATAAGGAAATCCTGATGATCTCCCTACGAGAGCGTTCTAAATAATGTAAGTGAACATTACCTGACTTATTACTTTTGATCAGGCTTCCCGTGGCACTGATCTAGTTAGTAATAAATTCTTTACAGTAAAAGATTCCTTTAGTACAAAAATATGCTTTATAATTTTATAAGACTCCCTTCAAACTGCTTTTATTAAAATACTCGTCTAAATGCATTATATACTTTGTAATAACATTATTTAAAATGACTGAAAACGAGTTCTGCAGCGCTTATATATAACATTTTATATATTTGCTAAATTCAATATTGGCAATACGTTTTATAAATTATTGGATAATAATTGGATTATCCATTATCTGGTCATTTGTATTTACGACACTTTAGGATGTTATTTTAGCACAGCATAAAAATGTTGAAGAGCGATGTCTGACATGAAGTATTGAACTATAAATTAATTATTTTTCTAATAAGTCTTACAGAAAATATAATAGTAATTTCATGGCAAATACTCATTGTTAAGTTCACTTAATGTTTGAGTACTTTAAAATTTAAATTAAAGCATTGATTGGTTCTATTTTGCACTCGTGGTTATTTTTCACAATTCTAAAGTTAGAAATGTTACAGTTGCCAATCATTTTGGCTCATTCATAGAGAATCAGACATGTACAACTAATGGTTTCCTTTGGTTAGTCCGCTACGTCCATAATCATATGCGTAGTGTTGCTAAGATGCGACTAAATCGTTTGAAAATGCTCAATGGCCTGTGATAAAAAGCACTTTGAACGTAGTAGGATAATTCCTACTACATCCAAAAAGAATATTACAACACACCTTTTTACATAATGTTGGAGCGCGACTATCACGTAAAATAGTAGACATAAGGTTATAAAGGTTTCATAAATTGTAACCCGTGGAAGTATCGCGACGACAGAACACGGCGTTAACAAACGGTATGACACTTTAAATAGATGATATTAGTTGCGGAGAATTTGAGCAAAAATATTTTTACACTTTTGTTATATCAAATTTACGCTTTTGGCATTAATATAAATGTCCGCAAGGAATACGTTTTTGCTCGGATACCTAGGTATATAAAATATTTCCTAAGGTTTTTTTTTTTTTGGGTCTTGTTTATTTCTAGATCAATAGTTAACGGGATACTTAAATTGTACATACCACTATTACTGTTATATGCTGACATAACAGTTTAGCAATAATTAGCAATAAATATAAATAATGTAAATACAATCAATACATAAACGAATACAATTTGTCACAAGAATACTATAATAATCTATATTATATATGCGAATCAAAAACTTTGTACCCCTTTTTACGAAAATTGCGCGGACCGAGGAGTATGAAAGGAGACTGGCAAGTTTTCATATATATCTGGGCCTAATGTTACTAAGATGATTTTGGCTTTATTTTATAGATATATTATTAACATTTCAAAACGAAAATATTCATCTAGCTGCTCAATGGGAGTAACGAGATATTTACTGTCAAAGAATAATTAAATACACATACACATGTATTTAAAAGTCTTAAAGATCTGAAAATCACCAAGTAATTAAGAGTTATTTGAGGTGTGTTATGTACTGGAACATAAACATATATTATATTATCAAAACTAAACACTTATTTAGTTTATCATGATCATCATTATCTGCTCATATGATAGTGGAAGCATAAATAAAATACTCGTTGATTTCTACACTTTATTAATCACTAATCATTATTATCATCATAAATAATTAAAATATTTTCTAAAAACTAATAAATAAATAAATATAATAAATAAATATTCTACCACATACACACAACACCATCTAGCCCAAACTAAGCAGAGCTCGTACTATGGGTACTAGACAATGGATAAACATACATATATACATCTTTTTTTTTGTAATTACATACATATTATACATAGAAACACCCAGACCAAAACAAACATCCATGTTCATGCACACAAATGTTTGACTTGTGCGGGAATCGAACCCGCGACCTCAGGCGTAGCAGTCGGTTACACTAACCACTACGCCATCGAGGCCGACAACTGTGTAGACTTTATTAAGTTTTGTTGAAACCTTGCCCAGTTGAGGCACCATTTTATGACCATTACATGACAACAACAACCTACAGTTCTTTTACCTAGCACACAATTATAGTAATATTGCTCGATCGCTTCCCTACCAACGAGAGAGCTGTCTACTAAAATATAAGAAATATATGTTTTTTCACTGATATGTCCTCATATGATTCTGTTGCGTATGCATTGTCATATCCGATAAAACAAGCCGTTGTCAGTGGAATAAACAAGAAACCAATATCCGTTGTGAGAATGCGTGGGTCATTCATGAAAGCAATATACGCCAGAGTCTATAAAATATCGCCAAAATCGTCAAGAAAGCATAGTACACAATAAAAACACACAGTACAAGAAGTATTCATAATGCGAGAGCAGCAAGCGGTGCACAAACAAGCGAATTTCGAGCAGTTTGACAATAATTGACACTGTCAAAATCATTTTTGAGTTGCCATTAAATAAAATAAGTCTCAGTTAGTATCGATTCCAATCTAAGGAAAAATAATTGAAATGGGTGGAAAAAAAGTGTTAGTGGTCTATATTTTAATGCATTCATTGATCTGTGTATGTAATACTAACAATATACTGAAACACTGATACTCAAATAAAAAAGTGACCGGAACCAGTAAATAAACGTACGTTGAAGTTTTATTAATTTAATAAAATACAATCCCATTGTAAATCTACAAAATATTAGAGGACATGGCATCAAAAAATATCTATTGAATTTTGAATAATAAGGCATTGGAGTAACATGAAGTCATGTTAAGCCTATTTCTGGCGGTGTCCTTTAGCACAGTTAAAGTTTATATGGAGGAGTGGCGAATCCTAATATTTTTTTAAAATATGCATTGAAATACATTAAATTAATGAAAAAATACTACACGCACGCAACCATGCATTTGACACTAGCAGTCAAATCGAGTTCGTAGTATTTCGGCATTGTGCGGCTGATGTCGTAGAATTCTTCGTAACTATGGTTACATAATTATGTATGTAGGTGACTAAATTAAATGTGATTTTAAGGGAATAGTTATATCCAATAAAACCTCAATAACGCTCAAATTTAAAATTTAAATTAATTATGGTCGAATTTCGACCACTTGGCGACCGCTAGTTAATATTAATTAGCATATAATAATATTATATATTAGACAAAAATCTTATTTTGTTGTCTTAAACAGGGAATTTGAGTTTAGTACAGCATTATTTGGTAGATTAAAATAAACGTACATTTACAGAAATACATAAATATAAATTTCGAGCCAAATGCGAATTGCAGACCGTGGTTTGGACAGCCTTGATCTATACCAGCGCCGCCTGCTTAGTATTTGCGTTTTTATATTTCTTTTTCGTTCACTTTACAGATAAATCGGTCGCAGTGTAAGTTAGTTACGAGCTACAGAGGTCAGATGGCAGATTAAGTTAATAGCGTCCCAAGAGGAAACGAGGAAAATACTCGTGTTTTTGCAATACCTTACATGTTAGAAAACTCCACCAGATGTAACATTTTACTTCATATAAAGCTTTACTTAAAGATAATATTATTATTGACTTTAATTTTTTTAATTTCATTCCCATCCCACAGTTTATTGAGTGTTATAATTGTCAAAGTTAAAGTTGCCGAGCTTAGAAGGAGAAATACCTGCGCTACCATCCTGCCAAAAGCATAAAGCTCTGTTTTCTTTTCAAAGAGGTTCTAAAACCTTAGTCATTGTAGAAACACAACACAAAGTTGTTTGACTGCGATCTTCTGTAAGATACTAAAAACTATTTTATTTACTATTAGAGCGGTCTTATAGATTTTAGCAGTTCGCCATTGTGACCTTCCTTACCTAAATCAATATAGAAATATCAAAGTTAAACTTTATTTGTCGTATGAAATACAGTGATAATAAAATCAAAGAAATTTTATTTCTCGTAAACTTTGCGCTCCGCACTATCACCGACGCCTCTCACTTCATGCGGAACAGGACGATCTCCAGGGTCCTGTTCATGGAGAGCTTCGACGACTTCGTGAGACGCCTGAGCACCAACCTGTTCGTGCGCGCTGACGGACCGCACGCCCGCCATCTGCGGGAGCTTGCGCCCTACCATCGGCGACCGCCGGACAGGATGGCCCTGCCGTGAGACCTCGTCTCCGTGGCAACCCTTACCGGACCTACGTGATACTCCTCCCTGATGCTGGCTGATGGGCGCCCCCCGGGAAACCCTTCCCGAGGAGCTCGACCTCGCCAAGCGCAGAAGGGACCCATCGGACACGACCGGAGCACTGCTGGCAAGTTGGTCGACCGCGAGGACTCACCCTTGCGGGCTGGACCTTGTTAGCTGGGCTACACACCGTCTCTGACGACCCAGACTGACCAACGGGCCCACACGGGCCCACCGCAGTGACCCGCCTGTTTTAGCAGGCGGCGACGAACACCACCAAGACAGGCCCACGGCCTGGTCTGGGTACCCCGAGATCCCGTAGGGGTCTACGAGAAGAACCACTGATGACGAGTCACTTGACATTGATTTTTTAATTTATTTCTTTAATTAACAGTTACAATAACCATCCCGCAAAATGTAATGATTATTTAACAATAAAAGTACGCTGGTAATTATTTTTTTAGGCTATTTCACTTCTGATTACTAACATCAGAAGTGGGATAAAGATTCCTTTTCTCACAAGTAATAGAACTAGGTTCTGGCGTTTGCAAATGAACAAATCCAAAAATGAACACATCACATCGTTCTCTTTTAAGGTTAGGTCTACCTACGTGACGCTGTCACGTAATTGGCACGATTGTGACAGAATATCGTGTTTTACGTCCAACTTCGCGAGCGTTCCGCGAACTGTAAAGCCCTTCGAGTATGCGGATTCTTTTTTTTGATTAATGTCCGTCAATCGTTTGAGACTATTGTCTCACGGTTGAAAGTGTTGGAGGACCATTCACGGGCAATAGTGACACTATTGCCCGTGAATAGTTCTTTTTATTTTATGTTGTATATGCTCGTATGCCAGAGCAGACGGATCGCCAGATGGTAAGCGATTACCGCCGCCCATGGACACCCGCAACCCCAAAGGAGTTACAAGTGCGTTGCCAGCCCTTTAAAAAGGAATGAAGGAGGGAAAGGACAAAGGAAAGGATAGGAAAAGGATCGGGTAACTGGACCTCCGGCTCTCTCACTCACCAATACAAAACGCAACAGTACGGGTACCGTTACTTCGCGCCGGTATTCTGTGAGAGGGTAGTACTACCCTGGTCGATCCGGCCCATTCATGCTGAAACCAGCGAGGATCTACTATGAGTACTGAAGTATCGACTGAGGTGGTAAGAGCGATACAATTTTAAGGTCTGTAAATAATTATAATAATTTTTTTTCAAACTAGTTTTATGTGCTCCTGTGGTTCAAAGAGAAGCTAGAAGACGGCGACGGTTACACGTGAATTGAGCAGACCAAAATTAATGTGTCAATGACAACTGACAGCCGCCACGAGTTCATCGGAGGGATGATCTGATTTTGAATCTGGTATGCAAACTTTGTGCCTATTCCAACAGTCATTGTGAGGTATGCGAACTTTGAGCCTATGCCTTCAATGTTTGAATTTGTGTGGTATGCGAACTATACCAGCAAACTTTGAGCTTATGCCTACTGTAAGGAAACTCCAGAATCAGTTCTCAGGTATTTATTTCCTTTAATTTAATGCTTATACAAAGCGATGTATAAGCATTATTTGAATATGTTTAATTGTCAATTTGTGTTATTTTATAGAAATATTTAATGAAGTGTAGCGACATTTGATTAAATATTTCTATAAAATAATTATATTCTACATATGATTGCTAACAGCTCGGCCATCCTTTAGATTATGTTTAACAACAACACGTCAAGCGATTTGTCCTCCAGATTGTGACCATGAATCGCTTGAAGTACCGTCTTTTATATTCGTAATGAGCATAATTTAATGTATTTTATTTACGTACTTCTTAAGAAATTATTATGTAGGTATATTCTGTTACATAGAGACAATGCTTATTTTTATCAATGTAAATATACACATTTATAACTTATTATTATTATTGTTTTACATAATATGTATGGTATTAATTAAATAATAAATTTAAATTTATTTTAAATCACACAAATATTATATATTTATTGAAAACAATCAGTGAGAATTACTGTTACAACTATTATGTTATCAATTCATTATTTTTAGAAAAATCTTCACATTATTCCTTTCTTCCTGAATTTGCCGAACTAGAGTCATGATTTTTATCATATACCAACTGAACACGATCGGGGTCCGGGGACGAGAAATTAATAAATAAACACATCACTTGGTTTTGATACGTATATTCCTCCACTATTTATTTATTTATTTATTTATTTAGCACAACCACATCATATGTATTTATACATTTATAGGAAACATTACATAGTATTGCATCTGATACATATGACAGTTACGGTATGCATAACATTGGCTATAATAAGGTAGTTACTTATTTTCTAACTTATATCTACTAGTCATTCAAATAACAACAAATAAATTCGAAATGTGTGAAATGTGTGTTCGACTAGATGGCACTTTGACGAATTGTATACTTGATGTCACAAAATTTGCCCTGATTATAAAAAATCCCGACCCTTATATACCCTGCGTGTGAACAAAACCATATCGCGATCTAACTCGATCTTTACGCCATCTATCGAGCACACAGAAAGTTTATATGGTTCTGTTCACTGCTAATTGTATTTTATATAATTATTCAAACACCAACCATGGTTTTAGTTTATCTATTGATACAATATTCTCATAGCTACGAGGGGAGGTCCAAAAGTTTGTGGAATGGAGGGGGGATAGGGACGCTCGCTTAATGTCATACTACTTGGGGACTCATCATTAGTATATAAATAGAGATTCAGCCCTGTTGCGTCATTCCTTGACGAACACTCGCCTGCTAAACAAGTCAATCCGGAAGAAAACTGAAACTATGAAGAAAACTGAACACCGTGCCATGATAAAATAAAAAAAAAATCCTTACCAAGCAAGGAACGAATGGTCAAACCATTTTAAATGAAATGCAAGCCGTTTATGGGGAGGATTGCCCTAGTAAATCCATGATTTATAAGTTGCATGGTCTTTTTAAACATGGTCGAGAGTCGATTGAAGACGACCCCCGCTCTGGACGGCCAGTTGAGGCCACCACATCAGACATCATCGAAAAAGTGGAAAATCTTGTACTGGAGGACGACCGTTTGAAGGAAAACAGTTATCTGCATTAGTTGAAGTATCAGATACCACCATTTTGCGGATCCTACATGACCATCTGGGTATGACAAAAGCCAGTGAAAGATGGGTACCGAGAATGCTCACACCGCTTCAGAAACAGCAGTGCGTCGATACTTCAAAGCAATTTTTGGAGTTGTGTGGACATGAATTTGCACAGATTTTGGAACGGATTGTTTGAGCCTGAGTCAAAACAGGAGTCCATGCAATGGCATAAAAAGGGCACACCACCCCCAAAGAAATTCAAGATGTCAGAATCGGCTGGAAAGTTGACTGACGGCTACTGTCTTTTTCGGATTGTGAGGGGATAATACTGATTGATTACAAAGAAAAGGGAAGAAACATAACCGGAGAATACTACGCATCAATACTAGACAGATTAAAGGAGGCCTTCAAAGAAAAACGTCGAGAAAAATTGGCTAAGGGTGTGTTGCTCTTGCAAGATAACGCACCAGTTCACAAGAGCAGAGTTGCAATGGCTGCTCTGCACTCGCACGGCTTCAAATCACTAGTTCACCCACCTTACAGTCCAGACCTGGCCCCTAGTGATTTTCATTTGTTTCCCAATTTAAAAAAAGACTTAAGGGGAAGGAAATTTAACGACAATAATGAGGTGAAGGAGGCAATTTTGGCCCATTTTGAGGCGAAGGACAAAAATATTATTTCGATGGTTTAGAAAAATTTATTCATAGATCCAATAAATGTATTCAGCTTAAGGGTGATTATATTGAAAAGGAAAATAGATTTATTGTTTCATTTAATTTAGAACCATTTCATTCCACGAACTTTTGGACTTCCCCTCGTAGGTCGACCGAATTCGAGTCAATGGAGTATCTTTGATCACGAATCTATCATTAGGCAGTAATTTATTCAACCGATAAGGACCTGATACTTAGTTACTAACATTTTGGATTTGCCATCACTAGCAACCTTCCGCTTTAGACTTACTAAATCACCAATGGCATAATAATTATATTTAGAATTTCTTTTGGATTCAATTAGTTTTATCTTTTAATTGCTGTTTTACTATTCGCTTGCTTGCTTCGTTTCGTATTTGTTTTAAGTTATCGGATGAAGCATGTCTAGTGTCATCTATAATTTCGTTAAGTACGTTTTCGGAGCTATTATTAATTTTAAAACGAAAGAGGAGCTCTGAATATGATTTTCCGGTTGTCTTATGAATGATGGTGCTATCGCCAATTTGTATATATGGTATGTTATCGTCTCAGTTTCTATCATCGTCACCGTAAGTTTTAGCCGCTAGCGCATCCAAAATTAAATCTTTCTACTTTGCCATTGGCCCGCGGTATAGCTACGGCATTTAAAATGTGTTTAATACCAACAGACTTTGTAAAGGATCGAAAACTGTTACTAGTAAATGATGTGCCCTGATCTGTTATAAGCCTAGACGGGGCGCAAATATAGCCAATGTGTTTTCTTATAACTTTAATTGAGGTGACACTTTTGGTATTTCGAACAGGTGTAATATTAATATACTTCGTAAAGCCATCTATTATAACTAGGAGATAACAATTACCTCTTTTACTTTTAAATAACGGTCCAAGATGATCCGCGTGAATGGTATGAAAGGGTATCTCAACTTTTGGTATACGATGTAATTCGCCCTGTTGTTTACCTGAAACACCTTTATGATACGCACACTCTAGACAGGAATTAACGTATTTTTTTATAAACCTTCGTATTTCTGGGAACCAGTAAGACTGTTGTATCCTAGTCAGTGTTTTAAAACCGAAATGTCCTACATCATCATGGTTCATTTTAGCGATTTTCCATCGTACGCCTTTTGGTACTAGCCTACTACATAATATTACCAACTTTTCTACATAATATTACCAACTTTTCTTTATTTTAGAATTTAGTTTTATATGGACAGTGACATATGGCATAATGACTGCAACACCTGGTACATAAATAAGTTGTAAAATACTGAAATTATAAGTTGATGGCGATTTAAAAGAGTGGCCTTGAGTTTCTTGCAGGTATCTTCTCATAGGCTCAACCTTTTGCCTGAACCAACTAACATAAATGTAAATTCAGTAAATATAATAAACTCACTAACCCATTTGACGTTCATAAGTGTTACTTTGTGACCTAAGTGAATAAATTATTTTTGACTTTGACTTTGAGCCAACGCATATCGTTATCCCCGTCACCTATAATTCGGTAAACCTTGCCATTTTTTAGATTATAATTTTTTAAAAACCTCCATTATGCCTACAGCTTCGGGATTGTTTAATATATCTTTGATACGGACTACTTCACTATCACGATTACTAGAGAGCAGCGATAGCTCAGTCGGGAGACCAACAGACTGCAATGCAGAGGGTCTCGGGTTCGAACCCACGACGCGCACCTCTGACTTTCGGAAGTTATATGACTTTTCGAAATTATGTGCGTATTGATTGACAATTATCGCCTGCTCCGTGCCTCGGAGAGCACGTTAAGCCGTCGGTCCCGGCTGCCATGAACATCTATGGCAGTCGTTATTGGGGAAGCCGACACAAAAGATCCCACTGGGTCGAAGTGTCGCCGGTCTGTACTGACTGGCCCCCACACAAGATAAGATAAGATCACGATTGCTATCTAGTCCTCAGTATTCACATTAAGAACATAAAAAATGTGGGGGTCTTCAATTGAATCTCTGACAGGGTTCTTATTTAAAGCGTCCGTTAAAATGTCTCATGCTGGAACCGGGGCGATATTCAATTTTGCAATCAAATTCCTAAAGTTGGATCCACCACTAAGCTATACGAGGGTTTAGGTCTCTTTTTGTTAAAGTAGTTCTAAGTGCGTTACAGTCAGTCAGAACTTTCAAAGGTATAGTGACTAGGTATACTCTAAACCTATTTCAGGAAGACAAGTGTTTCTAACTCGAATGAGTGGTATTTTTGTTCATCTGGTGTAGTTTTACGACTGTAATATGAAACAGGTTTAAATAAATTGTCATTACCCTTTTGTACAAGAATGCCGGCTATTCCATGCTTGCTGGCATCAGTATGTACTTGAGTCTCCCTCTTGGGTTCGTACAATACCAGGATGGGTTTTTGAATTAAGACAGAACAAAATCCCGTGTTGCATTCCCAGCCCTAACCGGGCTCTACACATTTTTTCTTTCATTCACACCTACATAAATCGTAACTTGTCTCGCTCGCACGGTGCGTCTTAACTTGAAAGACAATAGGCGCGGGACCGTTAGAACTGCTACCTGGAGCGTCCAAACTACTTTTTTTCCACGAAATGTAATACAAATCCTAGATTGTTATACCTCGTTAGATAGCTGATGAAACGTAGATATTTTAAAACACATCTGCCGAACAACTGCCATAATATTTTTTTTAGATATCCCTTAGAGAAAAATAAACTTCCTAATATTTTTTTAAATTTCTTAACATTTACTTGTCTACTACGGCCTATTCAATTAACGTATGCACTATTTTAATGATTGTAGTCCTAAAACATCTTATTACACATTTAAAAATGCAATAATAATAATAATAAGACACACAAAATCAACAAAATTTAATTTAGTAGCCTACAAATCAGCAATTTTCGATAAAAAAATTAAAAGTCGAATATCTCGAAAAGGGTTAAGTTTAGGGTAGGGTGTTTCATAGTGAAATAAGTCAGAAATAATGGGTACTCCACGCCCTTAACGGATCTAGCACGACTGTTCCTGTAACCCTGTATATACGCAATACCTTATAAAATGTGTGACAAGTCAAATGTTGAGAACCAATTCTGAACGAAATGTATATATTTTCTTTTATTTGTCCATAAAGGTTAAATTAGCACAGGGGCTGGGAACAAAGAATGCTTTTTTAAAAAAGTGACTCCTCTCCCACTTCTGAATTGTATGGAAACTTCAAAATCAGTAGGAGAGGTCCCTACCTTCAACATTGCTGAGGCGACGAGAACTGATTTCATCTCTGATATAAACGCACACTCCTGCCGTAGACAGAAAGGAGTGTTCAAGTCCGTACCCAGGGTAGTTGAGGTAGGATGTGTCTGCTGGAGACGATATCTGCGTCTCGGTCAAGAAGAGCAATGCTGGCTTTGCTGTCTCGAGATGGTGGTGAATAGCATTAAGATTACTATATAAACCTCTGATGTTGCAAAAGTCCACGGCCAGCGTGGCAGGAGGTGCCATGGTATTTCTACTCTTGCCTCGAGCATTATTGAGTGCAGTTTTGTCCCTCCCCTCCCCCAGAATACGAGGGGCGACCTGGGCGTTCACGCTCAGGTACGTTCTGCCCTGAGCGTGGACACCCAGAGAGGGATTCTTCGGTAATTCAACTGTGCCATCATAGGAAGGGGAGGGACTAGGTTTGGGCCTCCGGTACCCTCACTCACTCGACGAAACACAACGCAAGCGATATTTCACGCCGGTTTTTTGTGAGGCTGTGGTATCACTCCGGTCGAGCCGACCCATTCGTGCCGAAGCGTGGCTCTCTCACGCTTGCCTTTGAGCGATAATAATTGATCATTTATTATTTTTAAGTTTCTTATCTTACTTCTAATTCTATTTTCACAATTCGTTTTTATTTTCTTTTTTTTTATCTTTAAGCAATAGTTTCTCAGTTAAAATTTTAAGGTTACTCAGATTCGTTTAGATGTACAAGCTTAACGCCAAGCAACTTTAAGAGCAACTGCGACGTCTCATCAAACGCAACGCCGTTTGAATGAACAATCTTAACCCTAGAGAGCTTTAACAACTACTAAGACGCCCCTTCAAACGCAGTTCCATTTAGAAGAACAAGCTCTGTGGCAGTCGGCTGTTAGAGTGGCAGAAACTCCAGATCAGTCGCAGCTGAGAAGAATCGTTCATGCAGAAATGTAAGCCGAGCGATGAAGAACTTTTATGCGTATTTAATAAATCTGCATTTGATTGCGATCCTTTAATCTATACTATCTATACTTCTATACTAATATTATAAAGAGGAAACATTTGATTCTTTGTTTTTTGGGTTTAACTCAAAACTACTCAACCGATTTGAAAATTATTTCTCCATTAGAAAGCTGTATTATCATCGAGTAACATACTTTATATATTATTTAAAAAGAAGTACTGATACTTTTTTTTTTTTTTTTTTTTTTTTTTTACGCGGGGAAATGTGCAAGTCACATTCCCCATCGCCGGTTTTGGGGCGGGCGATGGGGATATGTCGGGATCCAGCCCCTAAGATGGATTTGGGCTGAACCGACTAAAACCACCGCGGTGTTCCTCACACCTTTATGGCGAGGCCACGCGGATCGCTCTCGCATTCGAATCGCGACCCCGCCAAAGGTTCGACCCACCGATGGACGTGGCGGGTCCCACACAACCATCAAAAACACAGACAAAGCGGGGGACCTAGTCCCCCTTGCGACATCGAGAGGCGTGCGCGGAACACGAACGCCGCCTGCTCGGACCTGCGCTGATCGGGCGGTGGACAGCCCCAATAGGTCCACCACCCGCAGGCTTCTACTCAAGGTGGCTGGAGGTCGTCTCGCGCCCTCCTGCGCCCGGTTCTGCGGTTAGGGAGAGGGATTGACCGTTCCCTCTCCCTCTCCGCCGCCTCCTTCACTAACATCACCTCCTCACAGAAGGAAGCGACGGCATCCCAAGACCTCTCGCTCGAAACCATGGACAGAACCATAGCCTCGAGCGAGAGGACGACTCTACCGACTGCCGCGTGCATGACATGGCGTTGCGTGGCCCAAGCAGGGCAACCTGTACTGATACTAACATAACCCAACCTAACCTACTTAATAGAATTCAAAATATAAAAATGGGTTGAAGAAGAAAAAGTCAATCCTTTAATAGGCGACATAGCGTTCCTCCGCTATTATAGTCAACTGGTACAGTGCCCAAAAAACTGGCAGCATTGCCACGTTAAATGGCAATGCATAAAACCTTAATATATTTAGGTTTCAATGTTTATAGTTACAGTAGTGTCTATAATTGAAATGCTTAAGAAATAATCACTACTTTATATGCAGATTCATTATCTTCTATATTTTATTACCTTTGAGCAAAGCAATATTCTAAGTACAATGAAATTTATTTGGGGGTTATGGCGTTATCTGGTAGATGGAATGCATTACACATACGCTATGTCGGACTAATCCGGGGAAAGATGGTGATATCCCGGTCATACCGTCTAAACCTACCATGTTGTTCCTCAACATAACCAGAGACGGCGGGGCCGGGTGAATCACTTTCACATGCCATCGCCACTTCGGCCCACCGTATGAAACGGCAGGCCACTACACAATACTACCTATCCTTATTAGGAGATAAATTTAATCCCTACAGTTTGCATTATAGAAAGCAAGACTACACAACTGAGAGGCACGCGTGGTAACACGCATGCCGCCTCTCGGACCTGCAACTGATCGAAAGGAGGACTGGCCCACAAAGCCCACCACCCCCAGGTACAACCTTATGTTGGCTGGGGTCGTCTAGCGCCCTCCAGCGCCCGGTTCTGCAGCTGGTGAGAGGGTTTAAGCGCTTTCTATCCCGCTCCATCGCCTCCTTGATGGAAATTACTTCTCACAGAAGGAGTCGATTGACTCGCCGGGGTAAAAGAAAGATGTTGAAAAAGATAATGTACCTCCCGGAATACCGACTAAACCTACCACGGTGTTCCTCGACAAAACCACTATCGACGGGGCCGCGCGAATCACTTTCGCATACGGTCGCGACCCCGCCGAGGTTTCGGCCCGCCGTATGAAACGGCAGGCCCCTACGCAATAAGACCTACCCAAGATAGGTACTACAAAATAAAAGCCCTACTGTTTCCCCCTAAAGGGGGAGACGGAAACGACACAGAGGCGCGCGTGGGAACACGCACGCCGCCTCTCGGACCTGGTGCTGAACGGATGGCGGGCAGGCCCACAAAGCCCGCCACCCCCAGGTCAAACCTCAGGGTGGCTGGAGGTCGTCTCGCGCCCTCCGGCGCCCGGCTCTGCGGTTGGGGAGAGGGTTTGAACGCTCCATCTCCCGCTCCGCCGCCTCCTTGATGGAAATTACTTCCTCACAGAAGGAGGCGACGGCGTTCCACGACCTCTCACTCCGGACCATAGACTGAACTACGGCCGGGAGCGAGAGGGCAACCGATCCGACTGCCGCGATCAAATCACGGCGCTGCGATGCCCAGGCGGGGCAAACCGCCAAAGTGTGCAGCGCCGTGTCCTCAACAACGACGCGGCAGTCGCCGCAGTGGTGACAACCGGGCGTCTCTTGCCGGCGTATACGACACAGGAACTGGCCAAAACAACCGTGGCCAGTCAGAACCTGTGTCAGCCGGAAGGTGAGGGCGCCATGCCGCCTCTCCAGCCACTCCTCAAACACGGGACTTGCCGCCACAATTGTGGCGTGCCCGAATTGTGGCGTGCCCGAACATAACATAACCTTATTTAACTTTACCTACTTTAACGCGAGCGAAGCCACAGGCAAAAGCTAGTTATAAATAAATTTTAGGATAATGAGACTAATACCATGATTTCAACTCGGTTTAGCGAATACAGCTCTCACCTCTGACATTAAGAAGCGATGTCCGTATTAGAAGGTTAATCTTCGTCCATTTTAAAGGTGAAAGAAAACATTGTAAGGATATCTCAACTTCTGAAAGTTTTCTACAACGTGAAGGTGTTAGAATTTAGCTTACCTAAGCGGGCATTTAGGTAACGCTGTGGAATATGATCCACAAATATCATTTTAGTGACTCGCATAATAGGATATTATTTCTGTTATTAGAGCTTTCTCTTTCATACTAACCTTATCATTTTAAACTATATTGCTATGTCATGTCATCATGGGGCTGATTAGAGTCGATTCTAATATTACTTTTATACCTTCAACTTACTAGACTGCTTCGGTGTAGTGACCGTGTGGTCTTGGGTTCGGTTCGCGAACCGGGCAAAGTGCTTATTGTTTATTCTGTAGTGAAATTCTTAGTAGCAGCATGATGTAAACATAGCTGGTGACTCGTTGCTATAATACATCCTACCCCTTCGGGGATATACAGGTGTGAATCCTACATTATCTACAAGTTTTAAAATAGTGATAATGTTGTCATTGCGTCACGCAATGACAACACTGTCATATAAAGATTAATTCCTTTACATTACAGAACAGCTGTTGTTGATCAAATAATTCATGAAGTAATTCATAGTTTACTTTGTATCTGTCATCCTACTGAAAAATAAAAAGTACCAAAGATGCTAGGTTCATAAATTATGTAGTCAGTTGTGCTATGTAGCTTATCGTAAACGTAGACAATTTTGCTTACATATTCTGTGAATTACGGAAACCATTACTTAGTACATTTGTCCCTAGGGGCAATACAGCGTTATAACTAAAATAGGACTTCTGGGAACGATACGAACGATAAACATGGTGTATGAATATACAGCGATCTGAACTTTCATTGATTGGAATATTTAAGTGTTGATTATTTACCAGCCCATTAATTGAACCGCAAATGTAGGTATCTGTTTATAAAATATGTTTACAATACAATAACAGCAGATGTTTACTGTACCGAATTTCGAACAATGATGGCGAAACTGCCAGTGAAACAGCCCTGAATCGTGAATCGATCTTCACCAATTTTTTTAAAATAATATTGTACCACATACACACAACACCATCTAGCCCAAACTAAGCAGAGCTTGTACTATGGGTACTAGACAATGGATAAACATACATATATACCTACTTTTTTTGTAAATACATACATATTATACATAGAAACACCCAGACCAAGACAAACATCCATGTTCATGCGCACAAATATTTGTCTTGTGCGGAAATCGAATCCGCGATCTAAGGCGTGGCAGTCGGTTACACTAACCACTACGCCATCGAGGCCGCCAAAATTTTCCATGATAACTTAAAACCTCACACTGCATCAGAAACCGTTGTAACTCTACAGGAGCTGCAGTTAGAAACCATACGTCATCCTCCGTACTCGCCAGACCTTGCTCCAACGGACTACCATTTTTTTTTGTGATTTGGACCATTTTCTACATGATAAAAAATTTTTTTCCCACGAGGTAGTACAAAATGCTTTCACATAGTTTGTGGAATCTAGATCCCTGGCGTTCTATCGTAAGGCATAAATGAACTTCCGCTTAGATTGCAGCTATGTATAGATAATGAGGGTAAATATTTCGATTAAATAAATATGGTACATATTAGAAAAAACAAGTTTTAATTTTTCAGTACAAATCGGCAATTTCATACTTTAACCCCTAATATTTAGTTCACAAACTCAACTGCACTTTCATAAGCCGATGGGACGTCAATCCGACACAATGGGAGATCAGACTTAGGACTAACGGCATTACCTACGTGCTTTCCTAACTCCGGGCTACTATTGAAAACTTGTTGACAGAAAATCCAATAACTTTTTGTCGGCTAGACCCAGGACTCAAACCCGAGACTTCATGGACAGTAGTCGCGTCGCATTCATTATGGTTTCGGCACTGAGGTAGTTATATGTATTTAAAAATATCCAACTAATCATAGCTTGCAAGCAAGCATTTCCAAAGAAATATTTTAACTATACTAAAATATTTATCATCAAAGGTTAAAGCTACAAGGCTTAAACTTGCAGTTGAAAGGTTATGAAAAGGCACATACCACGCATTGCATTACTGACATTAACCCAATCTTAATAGACCCGCATTAAGCTTAGTCGCAAGAATAAATAATAGAGAATAATTGTGCAGAGTAGCCGTTATTTTCAAAGACATTATTCACACTCAAATATATATATTACTTATATACACTTGTGTTTTTTGTCATTTGTTGGGTGTTTTTGGTAATAGCTATTGCCATCCACAAAATAATAGAAAACCCAAAAATAATTCACGAGCGGCTCAAGACTAAGTGGCCAGGAGACAATTCAGCCACGAAAAAATACATGAAATTCAGTAATGATTATTATTACTTAATTTTACTATAAGGTAATATATTTATCGGACTATTAATGTAAAATATACTTCTAAAATATATTTCACTAATCAGACGTTGGACGCAAAGAACGCCCGAATTCGAAACAATCATTTCTTGATTACACATATTTTTGTCCCGTGTGGGCATTGAACCCATAACACTAGATGCGTGCGTCGCGTGTTATGGGTTCGATACCAACTAATATTACATATATCCATACAGTCACGTTATTATTATTCCAATTAGCCTTCCTGTCTATTAAAAGAATTGGCTGCTCTTCAATAGTATAATGGTCGACATACCAATGTACAACATTTGAATCATAAGCCCGATATCATTGAGCTCCCTCTGCTTTATTATAAACTTACATTAACCTTAAGTAAAAATCTAAACAATGAAATTTATTTTAACAGAATAGCCTCGAGATATTTCTTAGAATCATGTTATATTTCAATGTCCATACTTTAACTATTACTTACATACTAAAATGTTGTTGAAGAAAAGAGCTTTTTTCTTAGAACTTTGTTCAAGTAACAGTACAATAGGTACTTATTGCATATTTTCAAAGCAAAAAGTGTACATTGTTCAATGAAGCCTTGAAGGTGCTCTCTAAGTTCTTATTTGAACTCACTTGACTGAATGTCAGTATACTATTACCGTCATAAAAACACCATATGTTAATTTATAAAGAGTTCGTCAGTACTGGATAAAACTTAAAAATCAAATAATCAAGGCATGAAGAACGTAAAAAGTCCATACAGTCCGACGAGCCGAGAATACATAACGAAAAGAAATCTTGAGTAGCGACCGTGGATTGGAAAACATTGTGTGACGCCCTTTCTTATTAAGGACAGACGAACTAATGGCGAGAAGCCGTTAGATGCAAGCGATAAAACATCGATCGCTGTGGAAGTTTTTGGGATAGGTCTATATTAAGCAGCGCAGTGTAGGTTTCCTAAGAAGTATCTCAACGTAACGTAGTAGCGTATTATAAAATATGTATTATATGTGATGCATTACGGTGTTTAATGCATATGCTTTAAAAAAAAGGAAAATATTACAAACCAGGCACCAACTTCATAAAACAATTCTCTAGAATAAAAATGCACTAAAAAGTTAAAAAATAATTGCGTAAAAATTATTGCGAATCAGCATAATCGGTTCACCTAGAAAAACATTAATTGCCACACAAGAAAGAGATAAACATATCAATAAAACTGTTTTTGTTGCATCATGAAAATCGCAATTCTGTAGAGAACAAGACAAACCTCTGCATTTCGATAACGCTCTCTATGTTCTTGAGATTTGCATTAAAATGTACTAATAATAGCGATTTCTGTTATCTTGCTTTATTTGCTTATCTTTGTTAGAAAATTAAAGCATAGGAGTCTAATTCCTCAAACTGTAATTTGTAAATGAGATTTTCTGCGTCACTCACATAATTGGCATTATACGAGTAGAACTTTTTTATCCGGTCATTTGCCGATCGCCTGCAGAAATAGACGAGTTCTATAAAGTTTAGTTTCACGTTGACTCTTTGATTTTGGCTCTAAATCATGTCACCTCAGCTTTTAAGTGTCAATTCTACATACACGATATCTCATATTCTTAGCGTGGTGTACTTCGCAAATGAGATATCTTGACACTTTCTGCAACTCGTAAAAATATCATAGTATTTCTTACTATCTAGATCTCGAAACTATACATCGTTGTAGAAACACTTGACATACAATCTGCGCAAATCCCTCAATCGGCAATATCGGAATATATTTTAATATTGTCAGTGAGAGAAAAAGGCCTGTGAATTCAAACGCTTGTGGTTTAGTACATCGTAAATCTGCCGAACAAGGGATACGAAGAATGGCCATTAGGCTGAAAACTCGCCTATTAGACATAATACTTTTTATGCCACACCCTCTAATATCCCTCTTTCATTCACACTTAACATTCGTTAGAATTTATATTTCCTAATCTCTTAAAATATGAATGATGAATTGCTACTGTCGAACTACGTCTGAATTGCTGAACTCGTGCTAAATGCAACGTTTACATGAAACGTTGCATTTAGCACGAGTTTCCATAATTCAGATATTATATATATTCTCAATTCTGTTTATTCATTTTTTTTTGTCTGTAGTAAGAATATGAAACGAAACGTTCTCCTTGGTGTATACACGTAGTCCATCCGCTGGTATAAGCTACAAACAAACCATATCATTTATTTATTTATACAATAAAAGTTACTAAAGCCTGATTAATCTGTATGATACTTGTATCATGACCTCACTATCCAGTCATGCACACAATTGCATTCAAATTATATCCACGAGATAGCACAATTCATAAGTTCGTGTGCTGCATTCGTGACCATACAAAGCTGGTATCGCGTTGTACACAATTTGAACGGCACTCAAATTCAATTATGTACATCAATACCTTACGATACAGGTATCATACAGGAAACAAGTCAATAGGGATTGAGATAATAATAATAATAATTTAAATTTAATATAATTTTAATAGGATTGAACGGCGTATTGCTGAGGCAAGGACACTCATCGGTAAGCTGATCTGCTTCAGGGCAGGAAACACACGGCCCAGGGTAATGCGCTATGTGGGCCGGGCTTTTCTGGGGACTGGTGTCAGTCTTCATGATTACGTGTCTAGGGCCACAGAGCGCATTGACTTCCTGAAGCAGAAAGTCTATGCATGGGCAAATCGACTGCGCAGATACAAAAAACGCGTGGACCGGTATGTTATCAACCGCACGTTTCAAAGTGACCAAAGGTGGGTTTATAGAATCTGGGAACGACCAGATCATATTCCAATATGGGGCTACCAGATACTGATGCTACAAATAGGTTTTGGAGGAACATCTAGTCGGTACCCGTCGTCCACACTGAAGGGGAATGGATGCGGGAGGTCAAGCGAGCAAGTGAGCTAATTCCAGAAATGGAAAACGTGGTCATTGATAGCCAGGATGTAATTAGTGCGGTCCGATCTTTATCAAATTGGATATCGCCAGGACTGGATGGACTGCACAATTTCTAGCTGAAATGGCTGCGTAGCTCACATGCTTGTTTGGCTGCTCAATTTCAATCTGCCCTAGCTGAAAAGCAACCGAAACGTCGGGGAAAGTGTAAACCTAAATATAAATAGATTTAATAGTTGAAGTATGTGTTGATTGATGGTCGCTTCAAGATGTAACCAATCTTGTCAGTGACACTCCTTACATAAGGCAGTATAGCAGGCTGGCGCTCGACTGTGGCTGACTTTTCTCGGGATCTGTGACAGCGGTGCGGCTGTTGGAGCTTGTTGTCTTGCAGTATTTGCTTGACATGTTGAAGCTCGGTGTCCATGTGTTTCTTGTCACAGATCCCGTGGATATATATATATATATACATATATATTTATATAGATATATATTTATATATATATATATATATTTATATATATATATATACATCGTATAGATTGACATAGTGCATAATAAAGTAATTTTAGTGTGTCAAAATCAGTTGAGTAACGTAATTTTTTGAAAAAGAATATCATCTTACGGACTCGGGCTGTAATGTTAGTCAGTTGGTATTTCCATGAAAGAAGATTATCAATATATACTCCCAAATACCTTGTGTGGGCAGATCTGAATATAGTTGGGCAGTCGCAGGTATTGGTAGATGTGTATGTCGAACAAGTATGCGCTCTTATATTGAATGTTTCTAAAGATGCTTGGGTTATAGTTGTCTTTGAGAACGTGATGTATGTGGTTTGGTTGAGGTTAAGTGTAAGTAGATTGTTTGACAGCCACTGCATTACATGACGAAGGGAGGCATTCTGCACGAGCAAACACTTCTGACCAGTTTTCTCACGAACAAGTATTGCAGTATCGTCTGCGTAGACAATATATTTTTATTTCAATAATAAACATTCTTTATTGCCACAAAATAGTACATTAGCAATAGAAAAAAGTCCAAATGAATGTACACGATAAAGATTAACACTATAATGTTCTGCTGGTACTTAAATTAGGATAACCTGTGCTATAAGTACCAGCAACCTTCCAGTATCACAGGAAAATAATCTTATACGGTTAATACCACAATTAAAATTAATAAATTAAACAACAGACATATATGCAAATGGCAATAATAGAAAGTAAAACATGCAATGGTTGAATATCGTTATTAAACAGTAAACCATGTTCATGTGAGCATTTGTGTGTGTGTGTGTGTGTGTGTATGTGTGTGTGTGGGTGTGTGTGGGTGTGTGTGTGTGTGTGTGGTGTGTGTGTGGGTGTGTGTGTGTGTGTGGTGTGTGGTGTGTGTCTGTGGTGTGTGGCTGTGTGTGTGTCTGTCTGTGTATGTGTGTGTAGGGGCGTGTGTTCATTTATGCCTGATATTTTATTATTATTTATGCAATTGGGTGAAGGAGTTTCGTCGTAAGTAAGTTGGAGTAACCAATCAGTTAATGTCCTTTTACATTCGTATAATTGTTTTTATGAGTAATATTCAAAAGCTTGTTAACCTTGGTATAGACAAAACGTCCGAGAGAACAGAAGAATCTCTGACTGAAGGATGTTCTGTGAGTGTCTGCTGGTGGAAGTTTAAGCCCGTGTGAGGCATATCGTAAAGATGAAACAAGATGGCCAGACTTGGAAATTAATAGGTGTTGTTTTAATGTTACTTGGAGAATAAACAGTTGGCGCACTGTTAGCACTTCACAGTACTTATACAGTTCTTTTGTAGGATAGCGATAAGGCTTAAATGTACATACTTTTAATACGGCGCGCTCGCTGTGCGCGTTCGAGATTAATTAATTTAGTCTTTCAAGTGCCGTCCCATGATAAGATACAATACCCTAACAAGGATTGGCACAAGGCGCAGTAAACCATCTTTAAAATTGTCGGCTCCGCAACGTGTCTCAGGTTTTTGAAAATAAAAATAAGCTTGCGAATTCATCCCGTTAACAATAATGTTCAATATGTGGTCCAAAATTTAATTTTTCATCAATTATTACACCTAGATATTTAATCGTAGTCGCATTATTTAATTTAGGGCAATTGCAAGTAAGGTGGCTGTCTATCGTGTGATTATGAGCGATTATTGAAAAACTATTAAGGTCTAAATTATTGGATTTTTTTATATTAAACATAATAAATTTGGTTTTATCAACATTAAGTGATAATGTGTTATTAGCTAACCACGCTATTATTTTATTAAAGCCAGTTTGTGCCGTATTAAAAACTTGTTCCCACGTGTCACTTGTAAAAATGAGTGCCGTATCATCTGCAAATGCCAACAGTTTACCATCCGTTAATTCCAAATTACACATTGCGTTCACGTATACTAGGAAGAGTGTAGGGCCAAGGATGCTTCCCTGTGGTACGCCAAATTCTATAGCCAGACTTTTGCTAACATATTCACCTATCTTTACACACTGTGTCTGGTTTGATAAATAACTTTTAAATAGTTTTAGCTGTTGGCCTCTGACACCAATGTGTCCGTGTCAACCTTGTCAAACGCCTTGGCCAAGTCTAGAAAGATAGCAACACTTTTCTTACCTTTGTCTGACGCTTTGATAATACGGTCAGTGAGTTCATGAACTACGTCACTAGTGGATCTATTATTTCTAAAATCATATTGGTTATTTGAAATTATGTTATTTTTCTCATGATTTTCTCCATGATCTTGGATAGAGACGACAAGACAGATATTGGCCTGTAATTGTTGACACGATCTACATCCGCAGTCTTATAGATCGGATGAATAAGTGCCTTTTTAAGTAAATCGGGAAAGACTCCTTATGCGTAGGTTAAATATGTATGTTAATGGTGAAATAAAAATATTTTTATATTGTTTAATTACATTGGAGGATATTCCATCAATGCCAATTGCACAATCAGTTCTCAGTCCTAATATCATTTGCTCTACTTCTAATTCATCGGTTTCCATAAAAACTAAAGAGTTAGAAACAGTTTTTGCAGTTATATCCTCAAATGTGCTGGCGTCATTAATACGTGTTTTTGTCACTGTATCAGCTATATTTTTGCCAATTGTAGTAAAGATTCTATTCACTTCATTAATAGACTTGTTAATACAACTTTGTTTGTTCTCTTTGTGTGAGTTACCTCTTTAATTACTTGCCACATCTTTTTTGGATTTGATCTAGTTTTCTTTAATTCAGCAGTCTCATATTCTCTTTTAAGCTTTTTAAGTATATTGCTGCAATAGTTTCGGTATCGTTTGTAGGTATTACCTATAATACTAATAATATTATTGTTTGGAGAATTTTTAATTTGTATGTACATCCTATCCCTATTGCGCATACACCTTAGCATACCTGGTGTAATCCATGGTTTGATAATTCTTAAGCGATGTGGCACATTATAGAAGGTGGTACTAAAATGTATAGCCTTAGTAATTAAATTAATGAAATATTCAAGCGCGATATTTGCGCTAGTACATTCGTAAATGTAAGATAGTTTTATTTATGTAAGATAGTTTTATTATTCGTATATGTATGTAATTATAGAAGAATAGGAAAGGGATAGGGTGCACAAGGAATTTATGTAGAGTAGGAAGAGGGTTGGACCAGGGATACCTGTGGGACGCCAAAAACGGGGGATGCCTTGCCACTAAAGATATCATTTATTTTTACACATTGCATCCTATCAGAAAGTTAATCTTTAATATTCGAAGTGCATATCCGCGGATGCCCATCATCTAAATTTTTAGTAAAAGATGTGGAACAGAGACAGTTTCAAATGCTTTGGTAATATCGAGAAAAATCGACAGGCATTTTTGTCCATTACCAAGACTGTTTTCTATATCGTCAACCAGATAATCGACTACATCCTCATTTGATATTCCTGCCTTAAAACCAAATTGATTCGGCGCTAAAATACTATTTCTCTTTAAAAAGTTTCTTAGGCGGGTGTTTAGTACCTTCTCCAGGATTTTGGACAGCCCAGGCAGCACAGATATAGGCCTATAATTATTGACACCGTCTCTGTTTCCACTCTTAAAGATGAGATGCACAACGGCCCTTTTAAAAGATTTGGTGAATATCCCTTTGGCCATAGAAACATTGCAAATGTGGGTAATTATTGGTACCAGGGTGTTTGAGCACTTTTGTGAGAGATGAGCAGGAATTGCATCCCACCCTACAGCAGCATCTTTACGCAAACTTTGAATGATTGACTCTACCTCAGACTCATCCGTTGGCAAAAGAACAAAAGAATTAGCATTAATGTTATCATTCAGCAATTGAGTATTTTGTATATTGGGGCTAATTTGTAATGCTAAGTCGCTACCGATGCGGGCAAAGTACTCATTAACTCAGTTTACAGATGTCAAATTATCTCTGTCTATATTTAATAGTTCAACAGGGGATTGTTTAATGGAAACCGTGTAAGTAATGTTTTTGATTATTTTCCAAGTAGACCGTGGTTTTTGCCGTGCCCTACGTAGTTCATTATTTTTGTAGTGATGTTTTAATATTTTTGATAATTTATTGCAAAAGTTGCAGTATCTGAGATAGGTTACTTTAAGGGTATAATTATCAGGATTTATTTTAAGCCATTTACTCATGGAGTCTCGATTGCATATACATCTGAGAAATCTTTTAGTGATCCAAGGTTTGAATATTAGTTGTTTAGATAGTGTGCGTATTATGTGTGCTTTTGTATTGATGATTCAACACTTGTGATCAACATCTCAGATGCAACGTAAGGATCAGACGTGTTTAATATTTGCGAAAAATCTGTGTTCGGAACATCCGCGCTAATAGAATAATAATCTACTTTGACAAAGTGAGTTTGGCTTTTATTTTTTACATGCTAAAGAGAACCGGTGCGTGGTCTGTGAGACTAGAATCAATAATTAGTGAAATGGTTTTGAGATTAGATTTCAATAAGACATGATCTAAACAACTTTTGTCACTGGTAGTAGATTGTGCGTGGTAAAAGTCCATGCAATGCTGTTAGATCGAGATAATCGTTCGCCATACTGTTCAACTGTGTCGGGTGATATTAATATTGATATCGCCTATTAGAACCATATTCTTATAGCTACATAAAGATGTAAGTGTATTTTCCAATCCATACAAAAAAAATACAATATTATGGTTACAGGGTGGCAGATATAGGGCAATTCTAGCAAGATTAAAAGACTTTATTCTGCAAATTAAACAATTTGCGTCCTGTATATGCGACTCTATGACGATGTGTTTAATTGACCGCTTTACAAAAACAATAACACCATCGTTTTGATTTATGTTTTGTATCGTACAACATAACCGCCCAAAGTTGGAATGGTAGACGTCTTGCTCAGCCAACACTCAGATAAAACTATTATTTCAGGAAAGATAGATAAATTACTCAAGAATACAGTAAATTCTTCAAAATTGTGGTTCACGCTACGCATATTAACATGTTCACTGAATTAGAATCATTATTTAAGAGCCCACTTCATTATTCTGATTCACATACGCATGACTGTGTTGTACATATAGAATCTAATTAATTTTTTATTGTATTTAATCGAACGTTTATCAGATAAAAAACCATAATAGGTACAGCACCAACGGTTATGTGCAAACATCGCACGTGCCTGATAATAAAACAATAGCAACCTTTTTCTATAATCACTTTTGTTACTAGTGCACTTTAGATTAAGTTTAATGTAGTTTCTGCCCATCCCACCGCGAAACAGGCGTAAGTATATGTATGTATGTAGCAATAATGTATTTTAAATAAAAATTCTGAGATGTATTATATAAAACTTGTTACCTAACGCATAAAGTGTTAAAAAACTAATTAAATAAAACAAACAATAGAGTGAAACTACGGCGAATGCTATAAGTACATTCATGGCAGCTATATTGTTTAGTTCATATAATAAATAAGACCACAGTATACATAAATAAATGTGTGTGTGTTTACTTGTAATTTTATTTTGTAATATTAATGTTGTATCGAGTAGTAAATGGTAGTGTATATAGGTAAGTGTAAAGTATTCGTAAGCTTCCATTATACATATTTTTAAAAGTATTAACAGTGAATGAAATTTTAAATATTTAAAAACTTACAGGTTTGCAAGATATACATAGTAATTGTAAGTTGGGCATGTTATTAAGACATGTCAGAAATTTAATAATGATTGAAGGCATACCCTTATGTTTTCGAAGAAAAATCTTATTATTCTGTGACCAGCAAAACTTATAATAATTATCGCTGGCGTATCTGCGAGCTTCAAAAAACAATTGTCTAAGACTACTTGGCAGATAATCAGTCACATAGATGGGTTTAGTGTCTCCTGATATGCCAATATGAGTAGTATTTAATTTTTCTATTGACGATCTCCCTTTATAAAAACACTCGAGCATTACGTTCGAGCTGCCTGCAAAAGCCGTTTTTTTTTAAGAACAGCAGCGACTATAGATCTATTTGATTCTTTTTTTCCTGGCATTCGATATATATCCCGCAGATCCGCCTGCTTCACAGATACTTCAAGTTTATTGCAGGTTTGCGATACGATAGAAGTGAGGTCGTCAATAGACTCCTTTTCCATTTGTGGAATATTTCTAATCTCAAAACTAGATGAACGCGAATTTTGTTGTAAGTTCCTTCTTTTTAACCCGTTGGGCGTCTGATTTAAAAAGTGAAAGGAAGACCTTGGCGGTTATGAACACCTGGTGTACACACAACACGCGAGAGATTAACTCCATGATATATATACGCTGTTCTACACGTTCCTTTTCTAATTTTTCCACATTGTTTTTCATTGTCTCATATGCGTGATTCATGAATACAATAGATTTTTCAATTTCAGTGTATGTATTATGTATTTCTCTGTTTTGTGTTTTCACCTCATTGATGTCAGATGTTATTTTATGTACTACAGCGTCCTGCTCCTGTTTCCACGGCGCAGCGTAAGCATGTTTCAAACGATTCGAACCTGCTATTAGATTGTGCCAACGTTTGCTGTTCGGGAGAGAAGTCGGGACGAAAACGTTGGGTTCTCGCTGAACATTTGATTGCTCAACCTCAGTTTCGATACTGGATATATCAGGGGATGATGTAGCGCGTTGTGCTGATATAACAGGAGTTGCTGGCGGCGAACGTAGCATTCGCGGCATTTTCGCGATGTAAATATATTGTTACTATAAATCAATCTCAGCTAAACAAGGTAGCGTTACCAGTTGTTAAACCGTTCGGCAGATGAGTCAGCGATGCAGCAGTGCGCAGGAGCGGGCGCCAGCCGCGGTGACGCGCAGGTGGGAATGTCGCCGCTCGTAGCTCGTTGGGGTGAGCCGGCGACTGCCGTGCAGAGTGCTCGAGTTCAAATCCAAGCCACCTCGCACCAATTAGAACAACATAAACGCCTCTTATTAGCGTAGTAACACTACAAAACATAGCCTATCCCTTTCACGGGGAGGAATCCTGCCGTTAGAATGTCGCAAGAGTAAAGGAGAATTTGGTTTCTAGAATTGGTCCAATAGGAATTTAGAAATTAAATATAATTTAAAAGTTAGGAACACACGCGACACACTTTTAGTGACGGCCGTAGCGAGAGTATTTAATGTAAATAATTTATTTCATGCAGATCAATATGGTTTTAGAAAAGGCCGTTCTACGATAGATGCGGGTGTTACGCTTTTAAGACATATATTCAGTGCCTGGGAAAATTCGCAAGATGTCATTGGCGTATTCTGTGATCTCTCTAAAGCCTTTGACTGCGTTGACCATCATACGCTGTTGCGAAAACTCGAGCATTATGGCATCAGAGATACTGCACTTGACTTAGTTGGTTCCTACCTAATCAATAGACTACAATACGTTGATATCAACGGAAGTAGATCTTCTGGATTATCAGTCACAATAGGCGTGCCACAGGGCTCAATTTCAGGACCCTTTCTGTTTTTAGTGTACGTAAATGATTTGCCGTTCTTCGTGCAGGATTTGTGTGACATTGTTTTATTTGCAGATGACACATCTCTTATTTTTAAAGTAGACAGAAGAGCAACAAATTTAAATAGTGTTAATGATTCGCTCGCACACATCCTGAACTGGTTTACGTCAAATAATTTACGACTAAACTCTAAAAAAACAAAACGTATCAAGTTTACATAGCCAAATGTAAAGAGTCCTAACATAAATATACATTTAAATAATGAAATTATTGCTTTCGTACAATCAACAGTTTTTCTAGGTTTGACTTTAGATCCTAATGTTCAGTACGGCGCTCATATATAGTGCCTTGCAGGGAAACTTAGATCAGCCGCATATGCAGTTCGGAAAGTAAGACAGCTTACTGATGTAGATACCGCGAGACTAGTATACTTCAGTTACTTTCACAGTGTCATGTCCTATGGTATATTATTGTGGGGCAAGGCAGCTGATATCGAGACAATTTTTATTCTTCAAAAGCGTGTAGTACGTAGCATTTATAATTTAGGACCACGAGTTTCCCTGAAAGATCGATTTAAAGAAATAGGCATACTTACTGTTGCGCCACAATATATATTTGCTAACATTATGTTTATTAAAAATAATATTCATTTATATAATAAGAATAGTGATATCCATAACGTAAACACTAGAAATAAGCATAAGTTAGTAGGCCCATATCATCGTTTACATAAAGTTCACAATACATTTGCGGGACTTGGTATACGTTTTTTTAATAAACTACCTATTAATATAATAAATTTACCATTACTTAAATTTAAAAGCGCCGTTAAAATACAACTTATTCGGAAGGGTTATTATTCAGTCAAAGACTACTTAAATGACAAAAACTCATGGAACTAGTTGCTTGTTGCATACAGGCATGCATTTAAAGATCTGTATTACTTTTAAGTCAATTTAGTAATGTAGAGGGTACCTCGTGATTATTTGTGATGTTTACAAGTAACTTGTTTCTTAATTTGATTATTATTGAAGAATATAAATGCACAACCGCATTTAATCACGGACTGCCTTTGCATTGTCACAAAGTATATGCGCCATCATGCCATCTTACTGCCTATTTTAGATTTATATTAAAACATATACCTTAGCCCAAATTATTTAATCTCTATAATATTATTAAGTTATTACTGTTTTATCTTTAGTTTTTTTATTGTCTGTAGTATATGGCATAATGGCTGCAACACCTTGTTAATCTGAGTTGTAAAATACTGAAATTATATTTAATTGGCGATTTAAAAGAGTGGCCGTGAGTTTCTTGCAGGTTTCTTCTCATAGGCTCAACCCTTGCCTGAACCTAGCAACTAACCTAAATGTAGCTTCAGTAACTTAGTAAATTCACTAACCCATATATTTTGACGTTCATAAGTGTTACTTTGTGACCTAAATGAATAAATGATTTTTGACTTTGACTTTGACTTTGACTTATTAATTATATTATTACTCTCTAGTGCTGATATAATGGAGGTTCAGAATCTCTGCCCAACCTTGGTTGGTTTTCAGTTAGAACCATAACTGGCTCTCACATGTGTAGTTCTCATTCTCGTGCTTCTCGTGACCATATCTTGACCAAAGTTGAGAAAAATGCAGCTATCGTGTTTGTACAGCGATGGTGATCGTAAGTCGTCCCATGGCAACTGAACTGAACGATAGTTGACCTTCAGTTGTCATGGGACGCTGTCTATAAAACTCATGAGCTTTATAGACATGTTTCATCGCCGGCATTTCTCTCTATATATTTCGTTTTATTGTGTATTTTGTGTTCATTGTTTCAATGCTTGTAAAGGATTAACCCCAGGTTAATCCTTGTGTCACAGGGGACTTTTGCAGGATGTTGACTGAATTCTTATAGTTATTGATTTACTTGAGTTTGAAGTTTTTCTATCCTCATAAATAATGCATGACATGTTTTCTAAATTTCATTTGAATTTGTTAGTAAATATACCTACAAAATTATTTTATAAAAGTTAACTTTTAAAATAAAAGTTACTTTTTAGGGACTGGACTTTTTATTAATTTAACGTAAATATAAAATGTTTGAAATATTGTCGGTTTGAATATAATATAATGACTAGGTCGTAGTTGTATTATTAAGGTACTGCTAGGCCACCAAGGTCGGTGGCGTTGCGGTACCTACATTATGCGACTGTTGTGCTTGAGCGCGGTCTTAAGGAGTCCAAAAAAGCTCGATGTTAAAAAAATAACCAACGATCAAAAATTAACTGAAATCTTCTGTTCTGTGTGAAGATAGTTACTCACTCAAGCTTCAATTACAGTAAAATTCCATATTTTAAGGATGTGGGACGATAGTTGCCTTAGTTAGTAAATTGCGCTGTAGCTTTTTAATTTGATACAATCTTAGGATCGGCTTGTATGTAATTAAAACCTATAACGGTCATTAAACCACCTTCTACTAGTTGTAATTTACGGTTTAACCATTTTATTTTATACACGGTTAAATCTATGCTTGTGTCTTGACATCTATACTTACTTGAAACTTATAGGCAAATAACATGTAACAAAATAAATGAAAGACTAATAAATTATTTAATTTGATTAATAGTTAGTCGTTTTGTTTCATGCGATTTGTAAGCAAACTGTTCTTATAGTTATAGCATCAGCTACCAAATTAGTACTTCTGTTTGTATGCAAGTGTAAGGATAAAAACTTATTGGGTTTACTTTAGAACTTTATCCAAATGCAGTAAGGCGCCTGGGAATGTCCAGGCAGGCGGCAATTACAGGCTTGCTCTCACTAACTTGGTACCTAAAAGCAAACCTAACAAAATTTGGGTCATCAGGTGGGTTGTTTGGGTTTCGGTATACAAGCATATATGATGTATTGTGAACTACTATTTGCAGCCACATTAGCATTGCATATAAAGCTTCTCGGTCCCTCTAGGACCTTGAACTTCTTAAACTTGGCAACGTTGTGGTAAAGTTAGTCCAAGAACCAATTTTAACTCCTATACAAATGAGGCTAAAGCGGTAAAGTGAAGTATTCGTAAAGTTATAAATAAACGGATATTACATAATATTGTCTTATGTTTACGCGAATGTTATACATTGAAATTAAACATTTAGATGTTTCGGTTGCTTTACAGCAGCCATGTTTACGGGGAGACTACTACCATCTTAGTCTCCCCATGAACATGGCTGCTGTAAAGCAACCGAAACGTCGGCGCAAAGTGTAAACTTAAATATAAAAAGTTTTAATTAAATTAAATAGCATAGTAAAGATCAATTATAGTAGTGTTATAGTTTTCAAAATTATGTAATAAAAGTGTTTTAGATTAAAATAAACAACGCGACAAAATCCGTAGGTATAAAGTGTTTAATTTCAATAAACGGATATTGGTTAAAATTTAATGTGGTTAAAAAATATACGAAACTTCATGCATAGGCCTTCTTCCTTTGTTTCATTTTATGAGATATTTGCCAGATATAAGATTACAACAACTATTGTCATTCTCCTTTCCCTTATTTTTGCTTAATATCTCAAAATTTCGTTTGTATATAACATATTCAATGGTATATTTATTAATACTGATTGTTTATATGAAACAATCAACATTCTATGCAAGTAGTTATATACGTCTCGCTTAGAATTACCTGTCACACGTATTTAGCAATGCTTATTTGGCACAATTTATCTGCGTAATAATTCCATTACTCTGAATAGGTACAAGCACGTCCCACTACGCATTCGTCTCACGTCGACTCTCGAAGTAATTACTTCCCAAATTGTGCTTACCGATAGCACAAATAACTCCATACCACTAAACGAACACTTTTATCTTCTCAAACTATTTTCCTGTATTTTGATTATACTGAGCACCGAGTTAATTTTGTGTATTTGCTTTTATATATTATTATTTTTATTAATACCATATTATTATAAAAAGCGAAACCTTTAACCATCAAATAAGCCTCAAATCCAAAATCTTAAGATATTAATTTAAGACAATTAATAATAAAATATTGCAATATTTATTAAAAGTTTTAATAAATATAGATAAGATAAAATCGGCCGTATAAATTCTAAAATTGTACAATAGGTGGCGTTTGCAGCGCTAAAGCCACTTAGTAATAATGTTAAGTTGTTAATATTGCGACCAACTAATATTATAAATGCGAATGTGAGTTTGATACGCTTCCGCGTTTTAACTATTCGAGCGATCATCATGACATTTCGCATAATATACTACGTCTGGGGACCAGAAAAGGACATATATTTTTTAACTTGGGTTACGCCTTGACGCATACCTCACCGCGGAGCGTCGGAGAGGTTATGTCGGACTCACCAGGGGAAAGATGGTGAGCGACATTCCGGTAATATCAACTAAACCCACCACGGTGTTCCACTACATAACAGCAATCGGCGGGGCCGCGCGAATCACTTTCACATGCAATCGCGGCTCTCCGAGGTTTCGGCCCGCCTTATGAAAAGGTAGGTCACTAGAGGAAAAAAAAAACAAAAGTTGTCACTTTCAGTAAAAGCAAGACAGTAGAATCTACGAGAATAACTGACTGGAAACACTTGTTTTTATCGCCAACACTTTTTGATGTTCTTAAATAATACTTATATGTAAGTCATTCTGAAGGCTTCTTTAAAATCATTTTATTGTATGATTTTATTGTATATAACGCCGATAATCTGACATAATAATGAGAATACAAAATTCACGATTTGAAAAGCTTTGCTATTGAAAGAAATATAATTGAATGTCTCACAATCAGTTGCATGCGCTTCCAATTCTGAGAGCAATGGTAATCTGGATCGCACCGGTGAATTATGCTTTCGACTAATACTCGCTGGTCAACGTCGACGAGCGTGTTCCATCGATCATATTTGAACAAGTCAGAGTCAATTTAATATGTTGCTACGATCTCATTGTTGGTGAAATAATATTAGGTATGTCGTCGTCTATAGATATGTCGTTTATCACAAGTGTGTTCATAAAAATGTTTTATTTATAAAATTAAGTTTATAATAATAACTCGATCTAATTTATCATTTCATTAATACTAGTTGTTATGTTTTTGAGTTTAGATATTTGAATTTATATGATATATTCTTACTATATACAAAGTTATAATTATGATTCATGATCTTAAACAAATAATCTAGCAAGAAGTTTTTATACAGTAACAAAAATATTTAACAATCAACAAGGAAAGTAGGTTATCTATTTAAAAAATATAAACAATTCAAGTACAATCCCATTTTGTAAAATATTCAAGGTAATTCTCTAAAACGTTTATTTTTATTTTGTATATCAGCTTACATATATCGTAGAGGTGACTGGAAAGGAGGTTGAATGGCCACTAGTTAACAATAGAAGTATCCACTTATGCCACATAAACTAAGTCGCAAGTACTAGTGTAACATAAAATAACCTCTGAATTGGAAGATAAGACCTCTTCATGAAAAAAGTTACAATTAATTAAATACACGCCACAGGTGTTTCTCAGACTAATTACGAGACCCTTCGAATAGAATCTTTTGTAACCTGCAAAAGTTAGTACTTTATTGGTTTTCGAATTCGTCTATATACTTGTAGGTGAGGCGTAAGTATACACGCCTTTTTATAAGAAAACTTCTTTAACTAACGAATAAAAAGAAGTAGTCGCATGTTTAATACCATACACGCATAAAGTATGTATAAGGTACAACTCCTTAAAACTCTGCTCCTACCTACATAGATTGTCTACACTTCTAAAAGAGCGAAGTAACTCCGAGTATGTTTTTTATAATCATATATACTTGGGTACTCGGATATATATGAATTTTCTTTTGAACCAAAGACCTGCTATCTTTGTTAAACATATCAATATCAAGTTTCATTTGGTTCTTTAGTAATATTTATTTCAAAGTTTTGTGTGAGCATTCAAGAATGAAAATCAAAAGAGCAACACTAATTAAAATGCCACCGTAGAACTCACATGAAAAGTATCACATGAATTTTCAATCGCCAATTGTAAAAGATTTTTTAGAATAATATAACATATAAAGGTATTTACTGGTTTGTGGTCCAATTATATTATATTAATATAACTATGCACATAACATGGAGTCATATCTTCACATTTCCGAAGAGTAAGGCACAAATGTTTGTAACACTGGATATATATTTGGAATAATAAAAAAGTGTCTAAAATCCCAAACTATTAAATTTAACGTCTTACAAAGTTTTTACTCATTAATTAATTATTGTAGAGGCTCTCTACGAGTCGTAGCGCTTCGTAGCGTCTACGAAAGCATATTCGTATAATGATATCAGCAGAATTATTTAAGCGAACGTCGAGTATTCATCATAACCACTAATACGTACATAATTGAAATAAAAATGATTAACATGTTTACGCGACTGCAAATATGAAGACTGTGACCATTTAATTTATATTGCATTATATTTAGATAACATGAATATAAATAAAAGGCTTTACTTCAGATTGCAGTAGACAACAAACTCAGAAGAGAAAGGAAACATATTTGCTCCGCTGAAAGACGTCAAATAAACTCACAATACACACTGATTATGTGGATTCGTTTTGTGGTGCTAAGATTTTTGTTTTTGTATGTTTTCCGTAAACCAACGGGGAAAAGAAGAACGAACTTGCTACAACTGAAACAATTTACATAAAACAGAGAAGAATGTACTTTCCAATTTATATATCAAATCGGTAGCTACAGGGCCATTGACTTATACATAGCCTGCGAAATTTAGCAAAGGACATCATTCATTTCGTACCCAAAAACAAAAGAGCAGGACAGAAAAAAAATTTTTAGATACATATAGAAAATAGCATTCTTAACATTTTTTTATACTACAGCAAAGCTGTATGTTTAACCCTCCGATTACGACATTAGTTTGAAGATACCAAAATCATTATTGTTATACGAAATTAAAATTCTGTGAACTTTAAAATTCTGTAAACAAAAAGTATATTGTATTTTTATACGAAATAACGTCCTAAACATGTTTACATATTACAGGAAAGCTTAATGTTTAACCCTCCGACTGCTACCTGGGTAGAAAAATGCAAATATCAATAGAGTTGGAATTACAAAAACGTAAAAAGCATGCATGCAATAAGAAAGCTTTGTAAGTTTTCTTTTTTAAGTTTAAGTTTAGTTATTCATCGTTTAAGTAGATATAGATATAATAAGGTGACAAATAAAACAAAAATAAACATAAAATGCCTTTATTATTAGATAGGTTGCTTTACATTTCAATAGACCTTATTATAATGCTTTCTAAGCCAGCTGCAGGTGGTCTTATACGAGCCTCGTGTCTAGCAAAACTCAAGTACCAAACCAAACACATTGTATGAGAACAACAACCAACGGTTCATTTTCCTATATTGCAAGTGCAATAATAATGCGCTATGGCTGCCTTACCACTTGAACCTCCATGCCAACCAATATGCACATAATATACCCTAGCCCTTACATGTCGAGACTGGATTCGCCCCCTTATCAATACAATATTTTCACCTAGTTCTCTAATATGTTCACTTAGTTCGCTTATATCTATAATAAATTCTCCATTTGGGTTTAAATGTTCGCCATAGTAGCTTTTTGCTTGTTTTAACTGGTATACACCTAAGCTAAATAATATTAAGTCTTCTTCAGTGAGCCTTGGGAAATCTTGGAGTTCAGGTACATCAGCCGAAATAGATATAGACGAAATTGTACTCGCCTTCTATTATAATTATGTCTTATGACTATATCCGCAAGTGAGTTTGGCAGCGACAATCTTTCATTAATCATAGATAAAAAGCTTTGTGCGTGAATGTTGTCTTCTATTACCCCGTGATAGGCATTTAATAGGGCAGCCGCTATTTGAAAATAATCGAACATATAATACAAATAACGATTTACAATTATATTCCGCAGAAGCCGAAAATCCCTTTTAAAACAGCCGTTTATAACCTCGACGACCCATCGGCAAATAGTTACTAGACGAGATTTATTAGCCTGGTCTGTCAATTGTGCTTCATTTGGATGTTTTGATTCTGGCATGTGTACTGAGTAACCATGCTGTTGCATTGGTACAACCGCGTCTCTAAAACCACGGTCTAAAATAAAAACATCACCACTTCTGTAAAACCAATGAAAAACGCCGTCACCGTTGTTTGCTTCACTATCTATTATATTGTTCATTATTTGAGCGTCAGATGTAGAAGCATCATGAAGACCTGACACTTCAATTATATATCCATCACAGCATACTAATAGGAATGGCTTTATAAGATTTCTATACTTATGATTACTGTAAGATATTCTTTGGAAAAAGTAATTAGAACTCTTTTGAATACAAATGTATGTCTCCTGACCGTAATTTTATCAGTACAGCTGCCAATATTACATTTTTGTTACTCCTATTATTAAGGCTTGGAAGATTAGTTTGTAAATCAGTAAACTGGTCATGTGTTAGGCCAACCCAGGTACGAAACTCGTTCGGTCTTATCAATTGGTATTGTTCAAAGTTTAAAACATCTGTAGTGACATGCGCTTGTAATAGAGACAAAGCTCTTATAATCTGATCAGCTTTAAATACGGTAATATTGTTTTGCTGTACGGCCAATGTGTGCCATAAGTCTTGCTGTAAATGTTCATTACAGACACGACTGTTTTCACATATAAGTAAATTATATCGACACAACATCCGCAAAACAATGTCATCTGGGATACGATGTCTTGTATCGTTATCGCAATGTTGGAAAAAACAACTGCGCCTAGTGTCCGGTGTTCGCACATACCCAGGCAGCTCAGATTAATTGAGCTGGTTCTTCACCTGTTACCGGTTCCATCTGAGGAACATCAGCATCATCATCTTCTTGGCGTGTTTCCCGTATATTTCTATGGTATGTTCTTTCTGCCCTTTGCCAACAAGGTCGACAAATAAAATCTGTTGGCTGGAGCTGTAAAATAAAACAGATTTGTTTCTTACTCATGTCGTTCCACTTGCTCCTACCGAGCATTATATTATACTATGCTTTATTTTAGATTATGACAAGGTCAGATGTTGACTTCCCTAGAACATTATAAACGTATTTTCTATGACGAATTGTAATTATTGTTAAAATAAAAACACTGCGGGAACTGGAAACCTTATCAGTTAAGACAGTGTACGTATTATTACATCCAATGAGCTAGTAAAATGTAAGTCAAAACTAGATATCAAAACATAATAACTGATGGTAGATATTCAATTCAACGCGCTATTATTAAATAAGACGAGATAGAAGTAGGACCCATAACTTCAAAGATTACGTACCTGTAGCTCCAATATTTCTTGAATAATAATCTGCGCTATATCATTGTGTATTTCTTCTCGAGAAGTCTAAGTGTATCGCCTTCTGTTTACAACAGACTCACGACACCGAATACACAGAAAGTCAGCCATTTGAAATATTGTTAAATAAACACAACACAATCACGCATACGTTTGTAATAAGCCGTCCGATGTAACAGGAGTTGCATGGATAACTATTTAACTAAATATTTAAAACAGTGCAAAGCGATTAGTGTTCGTCGCGCAGGGAGAGGGGAGTACGGCACGCGATCGGGCAGGGGGCCGGGCGATGGGTGCTTGTGCGCACACACATAACAATAGCAGGTTGTTTATGATTACTATAGTATAGTATAGTAAATAAATGTGTGTCTATTAGACAAACGTTGTAGGTAAAAATAATGATTTTTGTATTTTTAATCACATATAGCAGTTGAAGGGTTAAACTTAGAGGTTCACTGTAATAGAAAAAAATGCTTAGAGACATATTTTCTACAAAACCGCAGTTTTTTTTTCACTTTTATTTTTGGTTACAAAATGTTCGAAGCTTGAATGATGTCCTTTATATTTATTTAAATCTCTTCTATTCAAATTACTACTTTTAATGTAGGCGCACCTCTATCTCATCTCTTGTTATAATATATTATTATAGTATAACATGCATAAGAGTACGTCTACACTATATATTGAAATAAATGTACACTTTTACTGACGCACGAAGTATCTGTTGCCTTTTCACAATGTACATAGCTTAAACCTATATCTATACTAATATTATAAAGCTGAAGAGGTTGTTTGTTTTTTGGTTGAACGCGCTAATCTCAGGAACTACTGGTTCGAATTGAAAAACTCTTTTATTGTTGGATAGTCCATTTATCGAGGAAGGCTATATAACATCATGCTACGACCCACGGGGGCAGCGCAATAATCATAAACGCGGGTGAAACTGCGGGCACATCTAGTTAGGTATATTACGACAATATTATAATATACTCGTACAAGTTTCTAAATTCTAACATATGCTTTTGGTTCTATAGTAAACCTACCACACATGCAACATATAATAGAGTTATACTATTATACGAAGCTTGTTAATAAAACACATATCTAATAAAGTATTATGATCAATATAAAACGGTCCAGTAATATTAGTAAACACGTGACCACACACATAATTATTTTCGTTATGTGAGTTGTGCGTGTCTGCTCTAATTGAAGCAACAGGAACGTATTTTGATTTGTGTGACTGTGCGTGAACGATTCTATTATGTTATTGTGTTTATCGAGATGCCCATTAGTTACAAGTGATCTGTCGTTTCCTGAATAAACAAAATAACTTAAACGTCTGACTATTCGGTTGGCGCATTTTAAGTGATCACCTCGTCATTGCCAGTACGCCGTGCGGTGTGGATGTACCTTCTATACGGAGGCACAATTTGTGTGATTCACTTTTGTTTAAAAATGTGGTGATTGATCCAGAGTGCCAGACAATGATTGTCGATGTCACCATTTCTCACGATGGCAATCTCATTGAAGCTGAGAACCATAAGCAAATCAAATATTTAGAACTAGCGACCCGCCCCAGCTTCGTACGGGTGGTAGAAAACCGTAACAAATTATACACCTAAACCTTCCTCATAAATCACTCTGTCTATTGGTGAAAACCGCATGAAAATCCATTTAGTAGTTTTTGAGCTTATCGTGAACAGACAGACAGACGCGGCGGGGACTTTGTTTTTTAATATGTGATTAGCTCCCGAGATTATCAACATGCTAGATATAGACTAGACAATTATTGTGCTTATGGTTAATGGACTAATTGCCAAGAGCCTTGAAGGGGCTCTCATTGTGAGGACATTCGTATCACTGGAGTCCTAACCACCGGCAGCTTAAATCCTGTTCCGGCTGCTGTTGGGTTTCCAATTTGTGAATTCTTGGAAATATAGGAGTTTTATGTACCTAGTACCTAAAAAAACTTCTTAAAAGTGTAATGTACAAAAGGATATTTACTATATATAAAGGAACAACGTAACAGTTGCTTTTTTGGCATTTTGTGTTTTGATCGAAATATCCAATAAATCCGTTAACATTTACAATAATTGTCATTTATTTTGTAGAATATGGTTTTAATATAAAAATATTTGAGCAACACATCACACTTATCATTACCACCAGTTACACTAGTAAAATGGATTATCAATACTAAACTCAACTTATGATGTTGGTATTTCAAGTTCTGCTACTATTTTATTTATATTGCTCGAAATTAAATATACTGCAGGCACCTTCTGAATTGAAAACCGATTGAGTACAATGACTTTATTTATTACGCGGGGAATTATAGCAGTGATAATTAATTAATTTTGTCATATGATCTATTTACAAATATAAAATGTTACATAGGTTTTATTCTTCTTTTTTATTTATAAATACATTATACCACAGACTTTCAATTTCTATCAAGAGGGACTTTACAAATATTTAAACTACGACCACATAGAACTTATAGACTCAGAACAGTTAATTGTTGATCCAATTTTTTTGATCCTTGTGGGGATCGACTTTCTCGCCATAGTAGTTTTAAACTTGATTTTGACTAAACTGGCTGTTTTATTTATATGATACACCTAAAAACTAATTTGTAGATAATCTACTATGGCTGGCACTGCATCTATAAATTAACAAATTTTAAAAACGTTTTACTAATGTGAAGGCTATTTAAATATGACACCTTTTAGAAATGACGTTAGTGACTAGCGGTTAATAAATTAAGCAAGTCATGACAAAATAATAGGCGTGACAACTTTTCACCAGACACGTTTAATTTATATTTTCATCGCTAATGTGTAGTAATATGGTAATGATAGGACACTTTTCAGTATTATCTTAGGTGTATGCTACGCTTTGAAAAGGATTTGACCACGATTTACTGCTTTCAAAAAACTGTCTATTTACACGTGCATCTCATATGATCGCAGCTGATTATTTACTTTTAACAAATGACTTAATTCATTTTGTGTCATTTAGACAACCAGCATCTTAGTCTCCCTGTGAACAAGGCAGCTGAAAAGCAACCGAAACGTCGGGGAAAGCGTAAACTTAAATCTAAATAGTTTTAATAATTTAAATAGCTTGGATAGAAGTAACTAGTAACAGTGTTTAACAGCAGTAGTTCAAGAGTTTCTAAATTATGTAATAATAGTATTTTAGAAAATAAACAACGCGATGAAATCCATATAAAGTAGTTTAACCCTTAAAGGCTACAACGAATTTGTATACTGCTAAGACTTCAATGGGTGTAAAAACACACGGATTGAATAATTGGTATAAATAATATAATTAAAGATATTATACTATTTTTGTATATATGTACGTTAATTATGGTTCGTTTCCTATAGTTATTTGATTTATTGGCTTAATTTCTTTAAAAAGATGCACTTTGAATTGCGAGTGAATAGGAGCTTCTCAAAATTATGGAAATTTTGAAGGTGTATGTAGTGAACAACTTGGAAAAATTACTTATTATGTTATTTTAATCACTCTATATAATATTTATTTCAATAACCACAGATAAGCCTTTATTCTTGACATATTATTTTTAACTGTACCTCAAAAAGAAAACCTTTTCTTTCCAGTCAAAATGAGATCTCGCTATCTTATTCAAAGATGTTCTTTTAGATAAAATAAACATAAAATCAGCAATCTCGGGACCCGCGCTCGCGCACAGCCTTTCTCCCTGCGTGTTCGAGGGCTACCGTACGCTTACGAGAATACACGAAATCTCAAGGCGCTTCGTGAAATACGAAAAATAAAACATGCACTAATATAAGTCACCCGGGTGTAAAAATACCGTTGTAGCCTTTAGGGGTTAATTTCAAAGTATAACATTTGATCTTATTCATCAATATTATCCTAACAAATTAATTAAAATAGGTATATCGCTGAAACATACCTTACTACGAAAAAAAATTAAATACAGTGATTATTTTGTATCTAATAAATAATATAAATAAATTCAATAATTTAAAGGTGATGTTGATGCTGTCGCCAACCCTTATGACAAGAGAGTTATGACGAAAATGTAATCATGAGATAATTTGAACCAAACAAAATACAACATTATTGAGTGAAAATTTAACAGGCTTTTTTTTACTCGTAATACACAACAATGTAATATTTCTTCAAAAAATATATTAACGAAAACCTGTCTTTTTTACGAATAGGCATCGTGACACACAGGCCATTTTAAAGTATTTCGCTTAAAATTCATAAATGTTATTACCTACCGAGTAGGCAAAGTAATCAATGATTTAAGGCAAACAATTTAAATTCGAAAATAAATCATAGTAAAAAGTAAATATATGTATGTACTTTAACTAACAAAAGCTTTCGACAGTTCATAACATCGAAAGGAAAGAAGTCAACAGGTCATGTGTTGCCTTACAAAATAAAAATAAATACGTGCAGCATAAATGGCAGTAGACAGCGTCCATATTTCTTGTTCTCAGAATAAAATATCCTATCTCAATCATATCACTGAAATAAATCTAACGACACCTCAATCTATTTGAACTACAGGCCGAGCCAAAGAATCGGGCAGATAGAAACACCTGACAAGCTCTTTTTATACAAGCGCGAACCGTTCACATCACAACTATGTTATATTTCCATAGATAAAGAGACAAACTCGGAGTTAAATCTTCGTTTATCCAGTACAGGAAAAAACACTGCTATGCTAACGTACACATATATATATTTACTTGTGCATTTGTATACGGAGCCCGGAAGTATCCGGTCGTTATCAGGCTGGCTCAAGTCCTCTCTTCCAACAATATTTTGTATATTGTAGATGACATTACCGAAAAAGAAAATATAAAACGGAAAATCGAATTTTAAAGCGGTACACTGGATTGAACCAGCAATCAAATCGAGTCGATATGCTAGAATTTAGGTACGGACACTATAAAATTCAAATCTCGTATGTAGGTGAAGCTATTAAAAAAAATCAGTATGATTTGGTTTTAGATTCTTTTATATACCTTGTTTCACATTGACAATTGTCACTATTAAAACAATACGTAATTGTATAATATTAATCCAAATTGATTGAAAACCGAGTAATCGAATGTGCTAAACAGCCAGCTGATGGGTGTTTATTACAGGAAATAAAACAAACAGATTCCCTTCATAAGGAAACGCATAAACAGGTATATATGTTAGTAGGTAACTTTAACATTTCACTCTATTTTTGTATTGGACTCGTTAAAGGGAGATTTATGTTGACATTTAGTAAATACCGTTTGCAATGTTCCGTGTCCTATTATAGACCGCGGTACAAAACCACGAATACCCTGTGTTCCTTTGTATATCGGACGCTGGGAAAAATATTGGCGATAGTTGGCGTTTAGTCAGATACTCAGTCAGCGCTTGGTTGTAATATATAGCAATTTACTTGCCTAATAGTTATTCTAGGTCTGGGTTCTACCTCCAAAAACACTAGACATAAGAGCATAATAGCAAGTCTTTAAAAAATATAGCGTCTGCATATAAGTTTACATCAGATAATTAAGGATGTATGACGAAACGTGGTATTCTGAGCTTGCCACATTGGACATTAGTCTAGATAAATATAAAATACCAAACGTTCTATTTCTAATCCCAAACTTGTTGGCAAACGCTTGCCTGCTACGGTTACTGCAGTGTATTGCACACGTGAATTAACACAATCGTAACCGAAACGAACTGGGTGGGGAAATGTTACAATTGTCCCACTCGATACGCTAAGAGCACTCCAATACATACATATCATGCACTCTGCCACAATTCCTTTGAAAGGCTGCCGCATCCGTTCCCTCGCTCACGACGTGCGTTTCATTAAAAAGCGAGTGACTTGGAGAAAAAGAACAAAAGCTACGCTAGAGCATCGTTCGTTTCATGAAATATTAAAAAATAGGCACGTACATTTGTTTTGTTCCAGACCGCGACCGTTCTTTTTATAACGGACTCCATTAAGTTATTAGCGGCGTCACTACACGTGGAGAATAACGAGAGGGCGAATCTTTTTTTTAATATTAAACAAAGGACGTCTACTTCTTACATGAATTTTAATCAGCACTTTTCCAAATGGAACAAACGAGGTAGCTATTTTCTAGTTAAGTGTATGAGGGTGACATCATTAGTCAGGCCCCCGACATCTAATGAACTATCATTCACAAATGAAAGTGCTTTGTTATTTTTACAGCGCCGACTCTTCAGGGAAATTCTCGCAATAATACCTTCTGGTAAAGTCACACCCAACAATGGTTTCAATTTACCGTGTAGCCCTATTAGGTAAATATTTGTCAGGTTAAAACAACATTAACAGGGCATGGCGGTTAAACGTAATATAAATTGTAACATTTCCAGAAAACGGTAGCAGTGTTATTCGTTCAGAGTATTTCCCTTTAATGCGACATTGCAACGGCAAACGAGTAGCTTTCAAGGACGTTGGGAAATGTAAGCTGTATTGCAGATTGTCAGTGGTCATTCATACAGCGCACAAGACACGCTTTGAGCCGAGGCCTGCAGCGGAAACCTGTGGTAGAAGTATATGTATAGCACGGAAGCCTTTTATGTTACTTTTATATGCCGTCAACCCCGAAGCAGAACAATTTCGTCGACGATGTTTACCCCTGTTCCTTTGAGGTGAATTCTCAACCGTGAGGTCCACTTTTTGTACAACTACGACTGCACATGTTTAACCTAATATAAAGTATATAATGTTTCGGACTAACTAAAACAATGTGTTATAAATTAGAAAACAAGACTAAACTGCCGTTTGTGCGCCGCAACGTAAATTTTATACCCGATAAAACATTATAACTGAAAATTAACGTCTCATACGCCCAAATTTTAGGCGCAGTTATAGTTTGTATGGTTTATGCAGTTTTTACCTGGTTGTTAGTAAATTAGTTTATTGACCTTTATACAGTCTAACTATAAACACTAAGCAAAGAGAAAAGTAAATTTTAACTTTTAGTAGATTATATCACGTTAATACATATTAATAGAGAAACGTTGTCTTTAATAATGACATATATCACAATATCAAAGTAAGTAAATCAATGGATTAGCTCGTATATAATCACACTATATTTTGCTCGCAGCTTCGGCCGCCCAGAAACAATATTTTTATTTTAGGATGCAAGGTACCCTATGTTTTTTTCTATACCTGACAACATTTATGTGAAATCTTTTGATGAAAGGAGAGAGAGAGAGATAAGGCGTGAAAGAGTAACAAACAAACTGATGTAAGTTTTTAATATTAGTTAGGATTTATTTTACTTACTTATAGTATCTTAGCGAAATAACTTCGTCTTGTTCTGAAGTCAGTAGTGCGGTTTTCAGACTATTTAAAATGGTGCTGTGCTATCATCAGTTTTGCAGAATACCAGTAATTGATCTGCCTTTCGTTGTCAACATACCGAGCTAATTTAAATGGATTGGAAATGAATTATAAAAGTCGAGTAAGTCGTAAGCTTCTCATTTATGCCATCTTAGTTGTAAATATAAAAGAAAAGATTTACCCTATGTTGCGGCTAAATAAACCTTAAAACATACACAAATAACATGCATGTTCATTACGACTACGTAAATATGATCCCGTCCTATGCCAGGGACACTCGGCGAATTAGAATTTGCAAGCGGACCACTAAAACCACTGGGCCTTTGATGTAATCCAAATAACTTTCAATGGTTTAGTAGTAACAAACTGTTATCTTTTTTAGTTTTCTTATTGAAATTTTGCTTATAAGTTAAAGCCTTTCTATATCTATTACTAAAGCCTACCAAAAATAATTATAATTTTATGCTACAACGCTTTATTTATTTTAAGCGACCATATACATATGTTAATCCTTTACATAACATGGCATTACTCCTTCCATCTATTAAATCCTTTTTGTATTTAATGGGCCTATATATGCCATTTAGTGTGGAATATAACATCGTTCAAATCCCCGTCTCGGCTTCTTATCCAATTTTCAATTACTCTTCCGGATAGATCCGGCTGAATTTGAGCGATGACCTGTGTTTTGTCCTTCCGGATAGATCCGGCTGAATTTGAGCGATGGCCTGTGTTATGTTCTTTCGCATAGATCCGGCTGGATTTAAGCGATGGCCTGTTTTATGTTCATCTTTAAAAAAGTCTAGTGGGGTCAAATTGCATGACCTTGGTTGCCAATTTACATCACCCTTGCGAGAGATAACTTTACCCTCAAATCGGTTATGCAGAATGTCAATCGTGGCGTCCGCTGCGTGGCACGTAGCGCCGTCCTGCTGGAACCACATGTCATCTAGGTCCATTTCTTGTGGGGTGGGTTTCTTGAAGTCGCAGGTCTATGCGAATAAACCACAATCGACAGATGCCCTAAAGGTAAACATAACACAGACCATCGCTCAAATTCAGCCAGATCTCTGCGGAAGAGTAATTGAAAATTAGACCATTCAGATTCGTGCTACTGTAAGAAGCCGAGGTGGGGATTTAAACGATGTCATATTCCACACTGAATGGCATATATAGGCCTTTCAAATAAAAAGAGAATTTTGTTAAAACCTCACACACAGCATGTTTTATTTAATTTCAATATCTTGCTCTTATTGAAAAACCCTTTACAAAAACAGCCGGATTAATAGCAAATTATTACATGAAATTCAGCATAGTTTTCTAAGACTAATACAATTAGACTCCATCGCTATAAAATAATATAGAGAAGACGTGGGCGTACCAATGATTAAATAACGCTATAAACTAATCATTTATAATGGATTTTGTGTGTACAATACCGGGATCTTGGATTTTTGTTTACACAAGACTTTTTTTATAACCGACTCTGGCCTGTTTGTTTTCTGAAATGATTAATGTTTGAATAAAAAGTGCTATAACTTTCAATTTACGGTAGATTATCTAGTTTTTACTGCGCATCAGCTTCCTATGCTGCGCAAAGCTGGATTTACATAACTTATCTTAATATCGCAGAGTGATTACATATACTCAACGAGGATTTATTATAAACCCATGATACTCATAAATTGTATACACAACTATATTTATACAGAGCGGCAAGGATATACAATGTCTTGTTTACATATTTTTGAAATTATTCTTGTGCCGTATAAAGTATCAACCCTTTCCCTACAGGCTAGAAATATTCAAACAACAAAGACAAACACATTTGAGGATCACAACAAATAAATTTTTGTTTCGCCTATGTATCAAGCCTAGAACACTCAAAGGTGTACATTGAAACATATTGCACTATTTTTGATTAGGTTCCATAAGTTTGAAAGCCGGCTGATTGCCAGCTACTGGGCATAATTCCAAATTCAGTATTGCTTAAGGGTCTTTAGGTACATATTATTAGCTGCCACAACCTAGAATAAGTTTGGGCCTCGCAATTTCAGTGCTAGTTAGGATTATAGACGTTTCGTTCATTCAGAAAGGGTACTGTAACATAATTTACAAAATATATTATAAGCATAATCAGTATAGTAGTTTACCTAGCTTATCATTTAACCAGTACATATTAACATTTTTGATTTGTTTAAATTTAGAAACTAAATTAGATACGAATTATTATAAAGTTGCTTTATATGTATTAAATGCAAAAGTAATTCCATACACTCTTTACTTTTAATAGGGGTTAAACTATGAAGCTGCCGTTGTTTAGAAATAGATAATATTAATTTAAATAAAAATTCATGGTGTAAGATTTTCGAATGAAACTTTTTCACATAATACCTATAAGATTCTTCTTTTATAAATTGTTCAGCATTTGATTTTCGACTTTTAATTGTTTTTTTATTCAGCTTAGACGGGAAAGATGGATACTACGAAAATCCGAGTCATGTTTGAACACGAGTTCCGACGCGGAAATAACACGGCAGAAACGGCTCGCAATATCAACGCTAGTTTTGGAGAGGAGACTGCGAATGAACGCACCGTGCGTTTTTGGTTAAAACGCTTTCGAAATGGAAACTTCGACTTGAAGAACGAACCACGTGGAAGACCGCCCACACAGGTGAGTAACGCTGAATTGAAGGAGATGGTGGCAGCCGATTCCAGTCAAACTATACAGGAATTAGCGACATGGTTTAACATTACCCTACAATATTGGCTTATTTGCATCAAATCAATAAGATAAAAAATATGAAAATAGATGCCTCATGATTTGACTAATTTGCAGAAAGGAATGCGTGTTGAAACTTGTGTTGCCTTGTTCAATCAGTACAGAAATGAAGGAATATTGGATCGAATTGTGACATATCATGAAAAGTGGATTCTTTACGATAACCGTAAGCGAAAAATGCAATGACTGACCACTGGTCAAAAGCCTTAATAGTGCCCTAAAGCAAAGCTTACCAATAAAAAGGTAATGGTAACTGTTTGGTGGTCTCTTCATGGTTTTATTCACTATAGTTTTCTAAGGTCTAGTCAAGCATTAACAGCAGATGTTTACTGTGCCGAATTTCGAACAATGATGGCGAAACTGGCAGTGAAAGAGCTCCGACTCGTAAATCGATCTTCACCATTATTGCTCCATGATAACGCAAGACCTCACACTGCACGAGAAACCGTTGTAACTCTACAGGAGCTGAAGTTAGAAACCAATCGTCATCCTCCGTACGCGCCAGACCTTGCTCCAACGGACTACCATTTTTTTCGTGATTTGAACAATTTTCTACGTGACGAAAATTTTCTTCTCAGGAGGCAGTACAAAATGCTTTCACACAGTTTGTCGAATTTAGATTCCCGGAATTCTATCGTAAAGGCATAAATGAACTTCCGTTTAGATGGCAGCAATGTATAGATAATGAGGGTAAATATTTTTTTTAAATAAATATGGACTGTCTTAGAAAAAAACCAGTTTCAATTTTTCAGTACAAATCGGCAATTTCATACTTTAATTCCTAATATTTACTCTTAAAAATAAGAAACATCATGAAGTGTTAATAGAAAATTCCGACTTGGGGATAGAACCCGAGTCGTTACGATCGACTACAATCAGAAATGAACACTTATGCAACAAAGTCAATCTCAAAATTATTTATTATAAGTCACAAAATATACTTATACACGTGAAAGTAGGTTTAATATATAGGGACCAACGTGGGAGTCCCGTGGGAAAGTTATATTATGTTTATTTTTTAACTCTCATTCTGAAAGGTGACTCGTCGCCAGTAGCTGAGCTATTTATAAAGAGGGCTGCTATTATTATTACATAAAACGAGAATTGCACCTATACAGCGTTTAGAAAAAGTGGCTTTATTTAAGGCTTGTAACGGGCTCGTGATAGATAGTGACGTCAGAAAAACATGCTATTTACTTTGCCAATAACAAATAATTCTAACCAAACACAATTTATGCGAGGTAAGGTACAGCAGTATCACTTAAAGCCTATGAGAAATACTAGGAAATTTTGCTCAAACTGGGACAGCTCGACTGAGGAAATACATTTATTTTTGGTAGACGATGGAAACCAAAAAGCTAAGTAAGTAGTTGGCAGCTTTCAGTTGTTCTAAATAAAAAAGTACCCTTGCCTTTTGTTTTAAATTAGGTAATGTATGTGTATTCTCCTGTCTTAATTGGATGAAAAATTAAAACATAAGTTTTAATGAATACCAGAGATTTTATGTGAAATGCAAGACGAATTAGACAAATCGTGGGTTAGACCCACGATTTGGCTAATTTGTGTTAATTATGGAAGAATTTTATACTGGTATTTAAATATTTTCTTACACAAACCTTCAAACTTAACCTGATTCGAGTACCAAACCCAAAACCTTAAGATCGCTTCTGGCAGTGACGACAAATTCTACATATTATCCTTATTAACTGACTGACTTTATCATATCTTGTTTCAAACCACACGATGGTTTGATTAGTAGTTTCACTCGCTTGATACGTTATATGATATTTTGTAAATTTTGGTTTTCATAGTAAATAATATATAATAAACGAAAATATATTAAATTTCGTTTATTAACTGAACTATAGTACTAAATAAAGTAGTATTAGCCTAAAAATTCGATTCACAATAAATTCGTGACGTCACTCAGTTTATCTCAAATTAATAATTGCAAACAGTCGGTAAACAATACCAAAATGCCATTGCAAAACTGCTTTTTACATTACAAACAGTTATGCTAATGGAATATATTTTGAATACTTTCGGAAGTAGACCAACGAAACCTTTAAATAAGTCGCTGGCAAGCTCGACTATAGTTCTAAAACGTTTACTTAAGATAATTATTTACAGCTTATGCAATATTCCAGGGGATAGTAGTCGGGAACGTCAGCTAGTATAAACACAAAGTAATAACTGACTGCAGTCGGTAAACAACTTTACAGCTCCATTTAAAAATCTCAACAGACGGAATAATTTAAAATACTTTGTCTTCAGTCTTTAATACGTAATAGGAGCCTACATTATTTATCCGTATGCTTTTCTATTTAACTTAGTATTAGGTATATTAATTACTACATGTATGAATGACTGACTTGTTAGTATTGTGAAATCATTTCAATTATCAATCATGGCGTCAGCGTTGATTTCCTTAGTGATGATTGATTCGGGTAGTGCAATTTAGTTTTTTGCATAGAAATTATCAGTAACACGAAATCTAGACTAGCAACAAGGAAAAAAGGAAAGCCATGTAGTAGGATTTTAATCTGCTTTCCCGAGATAGCGTGTCTTCTTTTTGCCAACTAAACTATTCAGAGTTAGGACTTTGTATAGCTTAGCTGGCAAAGACAAGAAAAGAGAAGGCAGGGATTAAAATTTGCCTCTTTGTTTTGCACCTACGGCGATGATAGGAGGATACTTAAAGTAGCTGGCAAAGTGTAGGTGTAATGTTTTAGTCAGCTGTTTTAAGTCACAAACTCTTTTTATCCCCGGACAGATAAAAAGAGCGCGTAGATTTGATTTATAAAGTAAATGAAGTAAAATACTGGTTACGAAACTAAATAAAAGATAACAAATGCCATCAATTTAATTTATTTATTTCCCTATTAAAGATAATAATATGTATTAATTAGAATTTTATAAATATGTAAACATATTCATAATGATGTCCCAATAGCCGTTTGAGCGAATAGGTCTTAGAGTTGGTAGACGTAAATAAGGACGCTCTCCGGCCAAGTTGGCTTGTCAGTCCATTTTGCTGCCACCTCTTTCATGACGTCACTTGAAATAGGCACTTGGTGGTTGTAGTGCAATAGTACTATTAGCAATGTACTGCGAAAATCTAATTGCTTCATTGACGCCACGAATATAATTATATATATTATGTATCATACAAGAATTTTAATTTATAGGGGTTTAATTACCTGTAACCATAGTAATAGTTTCCATATTTCTTGGACGAAACCTATCAAATATAAAAACAGAATGCTGTTACTTAGCTATACCTACATTTTATTTATTTAATTAGGTCATCAAAGACTTCGCTTGAGGCGTGAAAATGAATGGAGGGACATGCCAAAGTTCCCTGTAATCCGACGACTTAATTTAATGTACGAATGGCGTAATGGTTAACGTGGTCAGCTTCACTACTACTACGGTGCTACGTTGAGTAGCTGAGCTCTACCCCTATGCCAGACAAAACTGTGTGATCCATAAATCGTAATTTTGTGTTTGAGTGTTCTTATTGTCCTTTGTTAAAAAGTTTGTAATGGCTTCTGCGATATAAAAATAAACAGAATTTGTCTTTGAAATATCAGTAAAGAAAAACATTTATTATAACTTCTAGACTATGTAGGTATATAATGAGCTCATGTAAAAATAAAGTTTTATACTCTTATAGATATTGTTGTATTATTCAAATAAACCATAAATAGATAACTATTTTAAGATTCACCGTTTTATTATTCTGACTTTTGAAAACTCGTATTGATTTAATGAGTCTCCATCAAATATGTGTCCATAATATAATTTTACGTATTGGAACTGTATTCGAAAAAAGGTATCGTTGCGTAGTGTATCAGGTAATACGTGAATCAATCACCATATGTCGTCGATCAATCATTTAGAGCACTTATACGTGTATTGTGTGTAGCTTGACAGTGCAACTCGCTAATACACTACAATATCCAATTTTAATGGGCACATTAGAATGTTCATAACTAGATTCTTACAGGTTGCTTAAACATATATCATTATATGTTTAAATCTTTGCAATATAGTGAAGTATACTCTTTACTGCCATTAAAATGTTAACAGCTTTGAAACATGGGTTACTTTAGGTACATACAATTAGAGTGCTTAATTTGGTTTATGGTTTGCTATGCAGTTGAAAAGATTTCACTGTGTCCTGCGTACTAATAAAACTGTGTCATGGTGGGATAGGCTTCCTCATTCCTAGTTCACTACACACCATTCTAAACAAATATTCAAATATATTTGAAAAAAATTGCATTATATAAAACACAATAAAATAAAAGCAACTATAACACTAGTTAAGAGTAAAATTTTGTTCTAATTACAGTTTATAATAACCGAGCAATAACAATAAATATATCTGGCTAAGGGTAATTATATCCCATTCCATCTACGACTGCTCGCTCATGTGATTGGGAACCAGCTTCGTCACGTGCAAGTACGTAAAGTCTAAAACTTAAAGCTGTTACTAAACATTGCCTGATAGAGAATGTGATACAAAAATTACTACCTGAAAATAAAACATCTTACGATTTTCAATTATAATTGCGTTCAGGTTAATTGATTAAGAAATACGAATTGCTTTTTTAATATAATTGTTTAAGGTTTTCAACTGCAGTGGCCTGCCGGTGGCTACACTACAATGATTGTGTCTGGCCGGAATTCAAGCAATAGACAGATTTATAGGAATAAGCCTTATAGGTTAATACACTCCAATATTCATGTGCTTGAAACGATATAAAAGTGGCCACAATGGCATAAAAGGGTTTTGAATAACCATAAACCTATATATAGAATAAACTAGTTTAGTACTTGAACATCTTGTATTTGTGACGTCCACAGCGGTAGAAAACATCGTTTGAGTGCTATCATGTGTGAACACCTGATATCAAAAGGCGAACGTGAGACATATATATTATGTACATTATGAATAGTTATATTTTATGTTTCATGTTTTAAGGTATATAATTTATCGGCCTCTGTATCGTACCGGTAGTGAATACAACTGCTGTGTATGAATTCTCAGGTTCCATTGCCAGGTCGGGTAGAGTATTGCAGGGTTTTCTGTCAATAAATTCTCAGCAGCAAAAGGCCATAAACGTGTCCGGTAGACGTCTATAGCACTTAAAATTACGCCTATAATCTTAGCTGGTGAAATGTCGGTTTAACCTCTGTCTACCTATTTGTGGTGGTTGAAGGTGAGGCTACTTTGTATGTACGTAATTCCATAGATTTGATGAAAATTATTTTATCTATTATATAGGGCAACAAAAACGAAGGTATATTTACGTGTGCGTAACAATTGTGACAGAATCTCACAAAGTATTCTAAATATCGAATAGCCACTTTAACTGAACATATTCGTGTATAATACTATCGATATACGAAGGTTACCAAAAAAGGTTTACTGGCCTAAAGGAGGACAACTTTCGTCACGATTCGGAACCGCTAACACTTTGAGTCCCGGGTCCGATTGGAACGGTCCTCATGTCGAACTTAATTTAATTGGGGTTTCAGTTGGGCCTATACTCAGTTACCGCCTGGTACAGGAACTGTACCCAGATATATTACGACATTCGAACGCTTAATAACCATATTGACATACGTGATTGCGTCAACGTGTTTTTATCCCTAAGATACTGTAATATAGAAGAAACATCTAAGGTTTTTAAAAACCTTTTGATAGCATAAAGTTTTCACACTTATATATAGTATATATTCACAACCTATATATTCATTTAACACTGTATATATACAGTGTTAAATGAATATATATTCACAACCATCCTTGTAATATAAATATAACAATAATATCATATACTGTATGAATACCTTTAATATCTTTAACATTTCAGAAATTGATTTTCCAAAGCAAAATACCTATAAAATAATAAATGTTGATTTTTGAAGTGACGATGAAAGCGATCGTAAAATATTAATTAAACAAGGGAGGATTTAAAGGATTCTGTTTATTGGTGACGCTCTGTGTAATTTACATTGCGAAACAAAGTATAATCGTTTGTTGAAAAATAAACGCTATTCTGGTAAAACCATCTACTTTATCCTGATATAATCCTAAATGAATGTTGATATTATTGTGGTAATTAGACTATAATATATAACGTATGTATGCTCGCAGCATTGGTGCATTTACGGGTTAATACGACCGCAACACTTAAATCGTATTATTTTTGCATAATATGTTATTACAAAACAAACAGACGATTAATTAAAATCAATTTGTTATGTACCTAATATATCCAATTTATAAATACAGTGAGACTATGTATATATTAATTAATATATAATATGTACATAGTTTCATTGGAAAAGCACTTGTGAAAGGAGGAGGCTTATAATAAAATGAGGAAAAAAAATAACACTGGTTTCAGTTCTTTTCTGTTTTGAGAAAAGAAAAGTCTAATGACGTTCTACTCGATTGGGGTATCGAACGCGGGACCTCGCTATCGCACACACACATATATAATGCCACTGAACAAGCGCAAATTTATACCATGTTACCGACGATGCAGTCCAATAGTAAAAGTTTTTAAATAGCTGGGAACTTAATCATAAATTTATAATAAAATTTATCAGTTAAGCCTTGCGTCAATAAGCTACTCGTACGTTACATGGACTATCTACAAAGTCCATACACCGATTATAGCATATATGCCTTAAGTATATTTATTTTTATAAGGTGGATATCAGACAATGAATTTTCAGGAAATGTACGGTAGGAAAGCTGTATTTCAGAGTCTAGTGGACACTTCAACGCTCCGATTATGACTCAATTTATTCTGACCGACACATGTAAAAAAGCAATCAGAATCGTGAACACCTTTTATAAGAAGATTCAACCACATAGAAAAAAAATACATTTTATTAAAAGGAAATCAAACTAAGATATAAAAATTATACTTTTATTTAGACTTAAGTGTGTTGACCAGATGGATAAGCAGAGACAATGGATTTCAACTTGCTGCGATCCTGGCATCATTCGCTTCTATACCATATGGTCTCAGACGACGAGCGTGCTAAAGAATATTCTGAACCGGGCTTTTCTCTGCAACGTCTTTGATCTGGTCAGATAACGTTTGCCTATGTGTTGGTTAATCAACTAATTACATTATATAACAAATTCAAATGGAAATTTGTCTATTTCAAACCATAAAGTACAAGACGAGAAAATCGAGTAAATCACATTTAAATTTTGCTTTAATATTAAATAAGTTACGGATGCCCCAAAAAGTGTTCTATTTTATTAGTAAATTGAGTTTACCCAGTTTTATTGGGACGAGCCGTATCGGCTTGCGGCCATCCCATTCTAATCCATTATGCCATTAGTTTTGTATTGGAAAACAACCAACCTGTAATCTGTTATTTTGAGAGACTCTCTCACTCTGCTTAAAAGTTTTGTTTTAGTAATTTGGGAATGCTTTAAAAATCATGAGTAAGTGTGAAAACTTTATGCTATCAAAAGGTTTTTAAAAACCTTAGATGTTTCTTCTATATTACAGTGTCTTAGGAATAAAAACACGTTGATGCAATCACGTATGTCAATATGGTTATTAAGCGTTCGAATGTCGTAATATATCTGGGTACAGTTCCTGTACCAGGCTGTAAGTGAGTATAGGCCCAACTGAAATCCCAATTAAATTAAGTTCGACATGAGGACCGTTCCAATCGGACACGGGACTCAAAGCGTTAGCGGTTCCGAATCGTGACGAAAGTTGTCCTCCTTTAGGCCAGTAAACCTTGTTTGGTAACCTTACATGAGCATACATACGTAATATATTATAGTCCAATTACCACAATAATATCAACATTCATTTAGGATTATATCAGGATAAAGTAGATGGTTTTACCAGAATAGCGTTTATTTTTCAACAAACGATTATACTTTGTTTCGCAATGTAAATTACACAGCGCGTCACCAATAAACAGAATCCTTTAAATCCTCCCTTGTTTAATTAATATTTTACGATCGCTTTCATCGTCACTTCAAAAATCAACATTTATTATTTTATAGGTATTTTGCTTTTGGAAAATCAATTTCTGAAATGTTAAAGATATTAAAGGTATTCATACAGTATATGATATTATTGTTATATTTATATTACAAGGATGGCTATGAATATATATTCATTTAACACTGTATACACACACACACATAATATATATATATATATATATATATAAAGTGTTAAATGAAAAATTAAACTAATTTCCTTTTACCCGTATCTCCTTAACAGCACATTTGACAATTTGTGTCATACCTTACTTTGAGCTCAACAATTTTACCGAATAACTTATTTTAGCAAGTTAACATTGCATACCCTTGCCCCTCCTTTTGATTGGTAATGTTGCTGCTTTCTTTTGGGACGGCGTGTAGTATAAAGTCTCAGTCGTGCGATGAGAGCAACCAAATTCAATATTTGTATTATTGTATGAAAATCGAATAATTAATTTATGAAAATAAGTATAACAATAGATGTCAAGTAAGGTCTAAAGAATGTCATATAAGTCACAAGTTATCAATATTATAAATTAACTCTGTGTAATAATTGATATGCATGATACGTACAAATAATAATAAAGTAACCGACAAGTAGATATTATTCTTCATAATTTTATCTTATATATTTATATATTTTGAGATTCTCCAAATATTCATTTAAAAACTTAGCTTAATTATACTGCTATGAAATTATATTAAATATTCTAATACAAAAAGAACATAAACATCACTGGCATCTAAAAAGAGATTAAGCATCATATCCGCTGTTAGGCAGTGAGGCTATAACGATGTAAAAATACGTCACATTTCTTTCTTAGTCGTCACAAGCGACGTGCATTCTTACAATTAACCTAGATATTAGGTTATTTGTAAGAATACGTCAATATTGAACTTATTATTTTAGAAAGAAGCTCTAAGAGTTACTACTCTTAGAGCTTCTCTTTTAAAATAATAAGTTCAATATTTGTTGGCATTATGAAAGTCCAGGTAAATAAACAAGACTGGCAAAATCTGAAGAGGCAATTATTAAATTTATGGAAATGTTATGTTCTTCCAAATAAAATACGATTTAAATGCGAAAGAAGGTTGGCTACCCGTGTTCAAAATTAATGAGAAAATAAAAATTATAAAAGTTTTGTATCCTCATTTCAACAAAATATTGAGAGACTGATGGCAAATAAAAAGAGTAAACTTTATTGTCAAGATAGATCATATGAAAACCACACATCGTTTATTTGTTTATTAATTATGTAGTTATACCATACTATATATATTACGTATATTTTTATTTTTATAGGATATATCTTTGTAGTAATTTTAACGCCAATATACTAATACCATTAAGCTGAAGACTTTGTTTGTTTGTTTGGTTGAACGCGCTAATCTCAGGAACTACCGGTGTGAATTGAAAAATTATATTAGTGTTGGATAGCCCATTTATCGAGGAAGGCTATAGGCTATAAAACATCATGCTACGACCAATAGGAGCGAAGCAGCAATGAAAATTGTTGCAAATACGGGGAAAACTCTCTTATATGAAACAGGCGAAGTTGCGCATGTCAGCTAGTTAAATAATTTGATTTCATTTAATTATCGTGTGTTGTTATTTCCATTCAGCAGAATAATATGTTGTAATCCCATTTTTTGTCTATTCGTTCGATAGTCTTTTAAATGACACGAGCCCAGTAGATAGCAACAGCAATTTTGTTCTGAGTGGCCTTCACGACGTCGCCTTCAAAACAGCCGCATGGCCGTTAAGAGCACTCGTATAGATATAACATAGTTTATGTAAAAGTATCACACTCATATTTGATGTAGGATGAGTAGTTTTGTCCTACTTGCAATCAGGACCTATTATATTGTAAATGATTATTTTTAAAATGTCTTGGCAAGTTTAGAATTGGTTCTGAGCGGTGTAATTATTGTTTATATTGAAGAGTGGCTATAACTTAATAATCCCATAAATTTTCCTCCCAGCTCCTACCGCTACTTTCTTGTTACTTTACGGAAAAAGAGCCATGAGCCGGCTACAGTTTGTAATTATAATGATGTTTAAACAGACGGGAGGACCAACATAACAAAGACTTTAAAACTGCCGCATTAATTTTATATTTGCTGTTTTAAATCGTAAACAAAACAGAACAGGGCCGATTATATCTTTATAGTTGTAATGTTTAAAGTGCGTTGAAAGGCTTTTTATGGTCTATTACATAATCTTAGGCACAATGAAACTCATGAGAATTTCTACCATATTTATCTGATTAATCACCCGGCACTCAGTAATTATATGATAATTCTTTATAATTAACTCCAAATGAAAATTACGCAATCATCGTTACAGTGTTGTAGCGTTTCCTTAACGATAATATAATTGTTTAATTTAGAACACAGGCTTCGTCGCTTTGGTCGTGATTATTTACTCGTAGACGTCCTCAGGGAAACTTAAGTGCTAAATATATTTACACATATTTAGATTAAACAGAAGAAAGATTATTATTGCCTCGAAGAGAATTCCTTACGCATAAATACTATATTCTGGTATACAATCTTTAAAATCATTTCTCGTAATGTATTATAATACCTGACAATACTTTACATACGTATAGATGTTATCAGTTAAGATAAAAAGAATTAAACCAGTAAATATGATGTTTCAAAATATAAGGACAAAAAGTAGGTACACTCTCAATGTTTAAAGTAAATTTAAGAGAGCTTTCGTATGGGAAAGGTAAACTTAGTTCCGTCAAACAACTACTGCCACTAAAGTGACGTCGTTAATGATAATTGTATGTACGTGAACTTATACGACTAATTTAATAGCGTCGAAATAGTTCACGAGGCAATAAAAAACGTTTAGTGTAAGTTTCATAAACAATTGGGCGTCATTGCGACAAGTGTCATTAACATTTATGCTCATGATTTAGTTTTACAAAGCATTCGTTGAATGAAACTCACCGAACATTAGCGAGAGTGTGGCGTCGGCTCTTGAGATATCTGCCATGGTATTTCTGCAGCTCGCCGATACTGCCTTGTTCGGCCTGCATCCTGCCGTGCGACGGCTGCGGCGTGAGCGCAGCCTCCTCGCCGGCCTGCCCAGGCGACGCGCTGACCGCACCGGAGCCACGCTTACGTGCTTTGTTGCTCTTCCTAGCCGCCGCCGATATACATATTTTCACAGACGACGGACTCCCGAAACTCCGCTTCTTTCCTGAACTTCTCGATGATGTGTAAGCGGTATCTGTGCTACTCTTTGTGCTCTTATAAGAGGGTGTGATCGTTGCGTCAGTCGCGTCTTCGAGTGGCCAATCGGAATCGTCCTCCTCCTCGATCCCCGGTAGCGGGGACTGTTGACCGATCGGACGCGGCGAGCTTATTACAGGCTCTGGGGCGACTGCAAACAAGCAATAAAGGCTCTGTATAAACACAACTCGACCAAAATCTAAGGCATTAATTGTGAGATATTATAAGCTGCTTAAGTATAAGTCACGTTTGCTAAACGACTTTTGAAATCAAAATTAACTTAGAAGATCGGGCTGTTTCCAACTTCTTGATTATTTAATTACCTTTTATGTCAAAATTCACAATTTGTGCTAATAAATCGATGCGATGGTACATAGAAATTACTTACTACAATATTAGGCAAGCATGTACTAAATTTAAATTGTTGGGTACATACATCAATTGAAAATTCAGTAGTCGTTGTTTTATGTCGAGGATTCAGTTTTAACGAGTCATTTTCACCTTACCTTGACAAAATGAGTTTGAGCTTTGATCGGAATATGAAATAAAACTTTTCCATACTTATCGATGATTTTATAATTGGATTATATAATAAAGAGGCCAAACCATCAACCTAAAGCCGCATAATTCAATATTACTCAGAGAAAGCTCGAGGGACTGGATCGACTTAATTTACTATGCAAATTCTACAGTTACTGAAAAATCTCTGCACATAATATTAAGTGACATTTAAAAGGGCAATTATTAATGTATTATATTCTATTATAATTAGGTTTTACAAACCATTACCCTGACTGATAAGGATGAATAATATAAAAAAGGCATAATTTTTGTTTGAAACGTATATTTTATATAAAATTAGGTACCTATTTTTTAGAGTTGCTTTAAGTAAGGGACAAAATATGTCATAGGATTGATTTTATTTGACAGATGTTTATGAACTTGGTACGAGGGAGCGCTGTGTACTGTGATGCGGTGTACGTAACAGCATTCAGACAAGTTAATCGGCTGAGAAATTAGAGGTTGGAGCCGAGCGTTGCGGCCACCCACTGATACAATGTTTAATTATTCACGTAGGCCTTTCGAAAATCGATAATGAAACATATATTCTCGCTTTTAAGTTCACTTATAGTCGGAACTATTATTTTATTAAACTATTGAGTAAAATCGAATTGATGAAATCAATTGTAAAAATACAAACATCGACGATGCTGTCTTTCTCGAACTCCACACAAAACATTAAATGGGCCGTTTTACAAGACACATACAACGTATTAGAGCTTTTAGAGAAAACACATAAATTTTCTGTAATATTCACTTGGCAATAAAACTTTGACCTACATTTTAAATAAAATCGATATGCGTGCATCCTTGAAACATGTGTGGAGTATTTAGAGAAGTCAACATATCTACAACTACACGTCAGCAAGTTTTTGCCATAACATTAAAAGTAAGACCCTAATATTATTACGTAAGTATATGTTTATTAAAACATACCGCAAATGAAACTTTAGCGACTGTATATAATATTTTACTTCTATTAAATAGTTTCTTTCCAATTTAATGGACCTGACTTGCTAGTAATTAGCGAATTATCGTTTTTAAAGCTTTCAAGTTACTATAACTTAACTAGATTGTGTCATCGGCCTAATATTATAAAGAGTATCAAATCAAGGAACTGAATATTAGGTAACAAGAATGTAATATTAATATTTTGTCCCTTCTGACTGCTGTCGAGATGGCTTTTGTTTCGAATAATGTGTAACGATTAAATACTTCGTTACTTTCTAAGCAACTTTCAATACCAATGATATTAAAATTACCTATAAGTAGATCATATCTAGTTCTAGTAGTTGATAGTATCTATTTTTTTTTATCCGACTAAGGTGGCAAACAAGCAGACCAGGCCCACCTGATGGTAAGTGGTTACCGTAGCCTAAGGACACCTGCAAACACCAAAGGCGTCACTTGCGCGTTACTGACCCTTTAGGATAGGAAGTTGGAAGGAGAAGGAGCGGGAAAGGAGAAAGAGGGTGAACTACTACTGTGAACTGAACGAAACACAACAGTAGAAATAATGTTATTTCACGTCGATATTCTGTGAGAGGGTAGTGTGAAATTAGCGAGGCTCTACTACAGACAGACGACAAATGAAATCATGAGTGCTCATGTAGATATTAGATTTCATTTTAGTTTGTTGGCATTAACATTAACAAATAAGCATAAAACTTGACTTTCGTTTTATTTTCTTTTCTTCTTTCTTTTTACATGCTAGTTCACTACTGATAGCGTGCTATTTATATTTAAATCTTACGGTTTAAGACATTTATTTTCTCAAAAGATTACATGAGTCACTTACAGAGAAAAATACAATATTTATAACATAACATAACCAGACAACGTTTATAGTAAGGTAGGGTAAGTGTAGAAATGTTTAGTTGCATCGGGTAGTTATAGAAAAATTTATCATTCGAGGTGCTTGCTTACAAATAGTGAATGTTTATTAAGGCCTGTGACTTAGTGATATTTATGAATCGGAAATGGTGTTATATGGTTTTAATTGTAACATTGTTAATATATTTTCTAGTATGAGTATATAATTATGTATGTATGTAGCTTAAATATATGTATATATTTATATACCTAAATATTAGTATATGTGTATATAGATACTTAAATACATGATTAATATTGTTACTTTAGATGTACTTAAATATGGATTATCGCTCTTTTATTTTTATTTTTGGGCTTTTAATTATCAATATCCAATATATATTTAATTATATATATTGATATTTTATATATGTATTATATAAAAATATATAGTATGTATTTGGCGTTGTCCTTTAAAATATGGCTTTTTAGTAACTTTTTAAACGTTAATAATGTTTTAGCTTCTTTAATACTTTTAGGTAACTTATTATAGGTTTGTACTCCCACATACTAGGTATGCTTTTTTTTCTGTAGATTGTTCTAGGCGGTCTCAGACATATGTTGTTGGCTTGTCTAGTCAGCCGTTTGGTGCAATCTATCTTTTTTTGTAAATATAAATCTTCTATCCATAAAATAAAATCTAACTAATCTATATAAGTAATTAAAAGTATAGGCATAGTTTTAAACTTAGATCGGGTTTGCAATTTTTAGCAGTGCAAAGTAGGCTTAATTTAAAGTAAACAAAAGACCCTCGCGGGGTGGCGAGCATCGATCCGTCTACACTGTGTTTGTGTAGCTAAATGCGACCACTCCCGTCGATAATAATTATGTAAAACTGCACAGCTTGCGTAGTCAATATTTGAATCGTTAACTAAAGTACCGCTATGTGTAGAGCCTAATACATAGTTATATGTTAGTGTGTTATGGCCGATAATACACGGTATAAACTGTATCAATAAGTAATAAGGCCAGATACGCTTGCGATATGTTTTTAAATGAAATTGGAAAAAGGGGAAAGACCTACAAATACGTAAATTTATCCATCTACAGACTACTCTGGGAATACGTGTACTGGGTACCAAGTAGACATGATTGTAATTTTTAAGACGTTAACTTAAGTGCTGGCTTCACAATAATAATTCTAAAAACAGTACCCGATTCTTTATATTATCTCAGTTATATGTAATGTCTTGGTATTAAATACAAGCAAGACACAAAACTTGTACCTTCAATCAAATATTTGCTTCAACCACGTTAACCACGCTCTACGCATCGATAAAGGCGAGAAGTTAACATGCCATTCGTAAAACCAAAAAAATATCTCATACTTGTGTTTACATTTGGTAAGAATTTGTTCAGACGTATAGCTAACTCAAATCCAATATCCGAGCGCACACGGCGTTTCGACAATAGAGTATTTTAGAGTGTGTTCGTTTGTATCAATTTCGTAAGAAAACGTTCGCAAAGTGTATCCGGGTCTTATCTCCTAGAGCTTTTGAGCAACGTTTGTACATTGGTTAGTTTTTTTATTGGCTATGTTATAACTATTTTCTGAGAAACTAGTGAATATAATCATGTTACGGATGGTATAGTTAATGTTTTTCCAGTATACATAATTATCTTTTATTATGAAATATGCTCATATGAAATATGGTAAAAGGATGCAATCAAAACTTTAAAATAACTACCACAAAAAGCACATAGTAGCAATTATCTCGCCTGACTAAATATATTCTTTAACATGACATTCTCAAAAATTGGCAATGACTCTAAATATTGATAAATCCAAAAATACTTAGGTACTCCCATTTCTTTATGCACGAGGTAACCTCAGGACTTCTAGATAGCAAATAAATGGTGAAATTATAGGTGCACTATATACTTGAGGGTCTATAAAACTCATAATAAGCAACGAAAACGTTTGGTGTACCCTTTTCCTAAAGAAAATCTAGGGAGTTGGAGACTAAAAGTAGGTTTTTGTTAGCAACTTAACTATTTTTATCAAGTTTTAATACTCATTCATAATTGGTAATATTAGTAAATAAATTCAGGCAAGCCAATGATACAATGTTTGTCATTCTGATACTGTTAGTAGAACAATACACATTTTATAGCATACTTTGCCACTCATAGGCAAGATTAGTCAGGAATTAACAAAGTCATGTAACGAGGCTTTATCACAATACGTTAATAAAACAACAATCTTTGGAACAGAATATAAATCGAAATAATACACTACTATCTGTGTATTGAGAAATCTCCCTACATATAAACTTATTTGAATCAAATTAACGAACGAGTTCACGAAATTTTGGATTTTTATATTACTTTTTATTATTAATATTCAAGTTATAACATAAAGTATATGATATTCTGATTAGAGGAAATAGACAAACAGATGATATAATTACTTAATGTAGTAGGAGAGCCATTCATTGATATTATTAATGGCCAACCAAAACAATTTAGTAAGCTATTAATATGTTTCCCTCGGCCTTTCCTTTTACCAGTTACGTTATTTACACTTATTACATTGTACTCTACAAGTTATGATGTATTAACATGTGTTATTATAATCAAGTTTTGGACAAGGTCAGAAACAGCCAAGACCTTTTTGTTCTTAGTTAATTACCGCGTAACCTTTAACTCCGCGAGTAATTTAATGTCGCTTAGCAAACTTAGACGAAGCTTGATTATTTTACGAAACAGACTTTACATTTATAACTACAGAATTCCATGCAAACTTTTGGACAATTGAAATTGCACAACCATCTTTTAAATTTTAAGCATTATTTATTAGCACTAAAGAAAATGATTACTTATAAAAAATAAAAATAATAGATTATTTAATATGACTCTAGTTTATAAATTAAATTATTGTTTCTGCAAGTAACCACCCATAGAAACTGTAATCAATTATAGCACTGCTACCACATAAAGTTGTAGCATGAAAGCAATAGCAATATTCTCGTTTCAGAAAAGAAGGTAAAATTTACGATGGACGAAGAATTTTGGGGTAAGCAAATTTGAATAGGAAAACCAATCGACTGAAACATACGAGACAAGCTTAGGTAACAAAATGTTCTAAACAGCTGGTACCGAAGTACTACGCTAGTTCTTTGCTTTGATGCCCTATACAATGTTAATGGATGTTGTTCTTTTAGTACTGCATTAATAATTGAATGAATAAGTGTGCTTACCATATTCATCATGGTCGAGATGTGGACTGCCCTCCTGCAGGGCATAGTCGGCGTCGTCAATGGGAGCCGCCGCGCGCGCCCCGCACCAGGGCACGCAGCAACGGAACACCCCGCCTCCGACCACCTTGGTGCCGTGCGCGCCCCCGAGCCAACGCGCCTGCGCCGCTCCACGCACTTAACACACACACCACAATAACATGCGCACGCGTGACACACGCACGATATCACCATACGTCACTAAACACTGTCAAAAACACTTATCTTCCTTTGACAACTAAGCAGTTATGAACACAGCGATTTTTTTCTAATATTGGCACTTAATAAGAATAGAATTACGAATATTTTGTTACGAGAAAGATCTAGTTCAGTCTTGAAAGTTGGCTTAGAAGTTAAGATAAGTTAAGGTATCGATATGTCAGTCGACTTATATGAACGTTTACTATAGGGTCTCTCAAGAGAGAAACACACGTCTAGTGGGAAGGGAAGGGCAGAGATGGGAAAAGAATATGTTTAATTTTTGTGTTCACTTTGCGTCTTTTATTGTGCTCAGAGTTTATGTGATTATTAGAACATCGTTGTTAGTTCAAACCACTGCTTTAATTTTAACCCATTGTTGTTGTTCATTACAAACGCCTACAATAAAAATTAATTTTTAATTGGTTTAATGCTATCGACTCACTCTTAAGATCTACGTTATTACATGCGAATAATACATAATTTTATCATATTTACACATATCAGTATATAAGTTCCATCCATACTCAGAGATGTTGAAATATCGTGGCACATGAAATCAAGCGCAGATTAAAGTGTGTATAGGCAAGTATCGTTTTATTGTATGTACGGATTGGAAGACTGCCAAACAGTCGCGGAGTTCTTCACAAGCTATCGCTTTGAGCATACCTAATTCAACTCCAGTCATATTGAAATATTAAAATAAGCTACGTCTATGTTTCAGAAACCGCACACGATACCATCTGTTTTGAGATATGAATAAACAGCTGAAGTATAAAACTTGTATGAATTGGTGACACAAATCAAAGAAATTAAATTTGTTTCTATAACATACGTACTCGCTTACTAAAACTGAAATTTCACGTATAAAGCCAAAGGACGATGTAACGACAACAAAGGACGACATTAAGACTTTTAAAATTCAAAAGAATGTTTCGACATCAAGACCCAAATTATGTCCGAATCTATTCAAACAATTTTCATATGACGGAAATGTTCCCGGAAAGTTTGTTTGAAACGTACTTAAGTTAAAAAAATTTTTAAACCTATATGTGATATTATTGTTTTCTTGCTCAGTAAGCAAATTCTAGCGTGGAAAACATCATTATTCACTTCATGGGCAAAACAGCGGTCATGCAAACCTTACATATTGAAATCTGAGAATGGTAAGACTAGGACTTGAAAGGCAAAAAGCTTCGACTCAATAGACACGATCAAAGAGATAGCGCGTGTAATCCTGAGACTCTGTGTATATGTGAATATAAGATGGTTAGTTACATATGGTATATCGCGCTACTCCCGAGGATGAGAGCAAATCCACTTTGGCACTGGCCAGGTTATACCGAAGACATTTTTATTCACTCATCGCTCGAGCTTCGATAAACGAATTTGTGCTGAGGCCTGTTTGAACAACATTTCCCTCTTCGCTAGAATGTGAACCACAATTATATATGTTATTCATTAAGTGGTTACTCGACTAGCGTATTTAAATAAATGGTAATTATGACTATTTCAATATTTAATTATTGTGTACAAAACATTTTAGCATATTCCATAGCAAATAGGTGCTTAAGTAAAACTATCTTTGAAACAACCAACAAACCTACACCGAATCCACAAATGGCATCGACACATAAATTATTATATGACTTAAATGGCTGATTTGCATAATTACAGTACATAACGTTAACGTGTATCAGGAATCAAATCGATTCTGTTTGTATCGATGGAGCACTGAATAAGAAAATAGTTTATTCGATGAAAATATTGATTAGATGGAATTTAAATTAACTTTCGGTAATATGTACTGAATTTTGCCGCCACTAACTAAACTGTGACATTCATTTTGCACAATGGTTATCTTATAATTATATAACAAGAATTTTCCTTGTACTTTGTTAAATACTCACGTATAATTTTTCTAACAAACATAGCGAATGCGCAGATTTAGTTAAAAAAATAAGGAAATATGTCTCTTCCTATTTATACCTATTCGGAAAATTAAAGTTATGTCCTGGTTGTGGCACAAATTAGGAGAAGTTTATGTCCAGCAACGAACTAACTACAACAAGTTGAATGATCGCTATAATGTGACGCACGTAATCACCAAGAAAATATAAAAACGCATAACGTAATTTGATTGACTCTACCACAAAATTAACTTTAGCGCTTTAATTATTACATTTAAGAATATAATTAATATTCCAATTTGATTAATTTTAGAGCCTCCGCAAAATTTCTACTAATTATTATCGTAATGAACTTTATTAAACACTTAATTGGAATGAAATAATCGTGGTTCAATTGAAACCTAAAATGAATGAAATTAATTTTTCGAATAAAAAAACATTCAACATTAGTGTGAAATACACCAAAAATATATACGTACTAGTGGTTTGCCGCGGTTTGACGCAATAAACTACTTTTTAATTACTGCTCTAATCCTTCGAGTCTATATAGCCATATATATTTTTACTGATGTTGCACACGCAGTATTTTTCGCGATTCGGCTTACCTTGTACTTTTCATAGTTAGTTGTCATTTTCTATCTTAATAATTTATTTTCCTACTGTACTCGCTTATAACCGGGCTAATGAATTATCTAAAGCTTGATCTACATATTATGTGTGCCAAGTTTTACCCATAGGCGGTCTACAGTTTACTTGTGATTAAGTAACAAGGCGGCTTCAAATGCGTAGTCGTTAGTGTCTGCCACGACTGAGCTCGCGGGTTCGATGCCCGCACAAGTCAAACATTTGTGTGCATGTACATGAATGTTTGTCTTGGCCTGGGTGTTTCTATGTATAATATGTATGTATTTACAGCAAAAAACCTAAATATGTATGTTTATCCATTGTCAAATACCCATAGTACAAGCTCTGCTTAGTTTGGGCTAGATGACGTTGTGTGTATGTGACAGAAAATTATTATATTATTAGGTATATCTTAAAACTTTAAATTTTATATTAATAGTAGGATGTTATAGAGGACTGCATGTTCTTTAGGATTAAATGGATAGAACTCGTAATATCGTCAGTGGAGTAAACATAATTAGCTAACAATCGTCCTGGCGACGCTTTGTGTAGGTGGTTTATATTTACCTTGAAAGGTGATGATAACTCCCTTGCCTACGATACGTACCTCAATTAAGAACAAAATTATATATATAATGCCACGTCTGTTTCCTTTTAAAACTGTTGTATGTAGAATTAACATTTGATTAAGTATTATGAATCTGTGTGTTTCTAATATATGAGATTGGGTTTGTTATCAGCAAAAGTAAATAAAAGCATAAACATTATTGAGATTTACCTTATTAATTCTGTGAATGGCGTGTAATGTTAGAAAAAAACTGATTATGATATAGTGGAAAGTGCTGATTATACCAAATTGAGATAAAATATAACTAAATATAACATCCTTGGTTTTAGTAAAACGGAGTTCACGTTACCTCCATATATTCCTTCAGGCACCAAACGGTATTCAAAGTACTATCCTACTTTGGAGACCGTTGCACTATCTATTCTCGTAGCAATTTATTTACTTAAGAGTAAATTTTTTCCCGGGCAAAATGGTTAGAGCATAGTGCAAAAAGTTCTCTAGTTAAGTGTAGTACCCTATGGGTGCTGTTTGTATGCACTATAAATGGCTAGCGCGGGAGGGTTACAAACCTCAGATCGGATATCTTTAGAAAATCCTATATTTATCCCCAAATATTGAGCCTTACCAATTGTTAGCTTCCAATAAAGCTACTATAATATTGGAGAATCGAAAAAGCAATCCAATTAAATAGTATTATGTCAAGGCCGAGGTAGAAATAATCAAATAACATGTGACGATGCCAAATAGTGCGCCATATAACTTCCTACTTCTATTGTCGTCTGAAAGACAAGGCATTGATCAAGAGACGTTTTCATTTATTCAATGAGGCCTGGACAACACAAATAATTGATAATATTATGGTCTCCGTAAGGAATTGCAAGCACCAATAGCGATCGGCACAATCAATTACTACTCGTTGAGCGGTCGGTGGTTTCAATTGTGTAGCTATTTCGTACGTCATCGGCTACTAAATGGATAGATACGCGATGTTCTCTGCGCCCTATTTTACTGTGAAATACACAACGAGATTTATTCGATGCTAATTAGATGACTCTTGCCATTCATTAGAACTTTGTTACAACACTAGGTCGTGTGTAAACTGTGAGCCAATGTACTCTGGTGAACTTTACTATACTTTCCAAATAGTTACACCTTAATGAGAGAAAATAATCGTAATAAAAATTATATTGTTTAATGCATCCTTATCACAGTAGTCGCTAAAAACGTTTTATTTGTCTTTACATCGTCATACGTACAATCTGATTACTGCATTAACATTATCACGATCTAATCTTATTATCAGCCGTAGTTACGCGAAAACTAAGTTGTTTTACTAACTGTTATTACTATATTACATGCGCACTCTGCCACGACTTAGATTTTTAAAGTTGTTTAGTTCCGTAAATTTACTGAATAATACATGATTAATGATAAAATATGATAAGTAAGTCGCAAGCGCTGATGAACAATTTACTGTTATTTTGTGACATTGGTATAAATTAGTGTTATGCTGCTTCACGACCGCTCGCTTACATTTTAATGTTATAATAAATAAAATATTCACGTAACGTGCAACAAATAGCACGTCTACCTAAAAATACATCAAGCAACCACGATGTTGGAAAGAGTCGTTGACAGGAAGCGATAAAAATAAAATATTTTCAGATTATGATAACATGTAGATGATGCGTACTCTTTAATAACTTACTTGCTTTCAAAATTAAGGTTAATTACCACAACGATGTAAAGTTATCGTGAAATGTATTAATTTATTAATCTATCATGTTGATAATTTACAGCTAAATGCTATGCCGATTTTCGTTCGTTTTGATCTTATAGTTATACGGTCACAGGTAGGTGTTGCTATTTATTATATCGCAATGGACCAACAAACATTCAACAAGTTGTACATAAAATCAATATCTTCTGTGTAACGTTACATGGCTGTTAGAAATCTGAAGAATTAAATCATCTGTACTTGTTTTCATGAACCAGTCGCGCTTATTCTTTCGTATCAATCCTGCTGCGGTCAATATCAAGAATCGTTTAGCATGCTGTGTTATTTAAATAACATACCATTTCAAAATAATGAAATATTATATATTGGTAATATTTACATTGTTTACTACGTGCACATAAATTTGAGGCTACACATAAAAGCCGTTACGTGGTTCATAGAACCTTGACACTTTAATGGAATTATATTTTACATGTTAGTGTACTCGTAAGCACCTCTACGCAAAGAGCTAATGCATGTATGTTAGTGCGTGATATTCGGATTAAACTGTTATCTCATATGTTGTAACTCGTTACAATAATCACTATGAGCGAGTATAATATACTCCTGAACCTAAACAGGGCCATATATCTCGTGAGTGATTGGATAGCATACCAAAATCGCGTGAGTCGTCCGATAACAAAAAACGAATCACTGGCTGGTAAAATAGATTACTGTGCACTGATGAGACGTATATTCAAAATATACAAACATAAAACAAATGCTCCAGTGACACACTGCACTATGGTCGCCGGCACGCGAGAGCGCGAGCGAGGTGCGAGACGCGGGCCGCGTGGCCGGGCGCAGTCACTGGCAGCCGGAGCTCACGCCGAGCGCACACGATGCTGGTGCTCAGCAGTGCATCTCACACGTCGGCCACATACGCGGCGAGCGACGAGCGGCGAGGCGGCGCGGCGGCGGAGCGGCCCCGAGCGTCGCGACGGCCGGCAGACCGCGACTGGAGCGTCACTGCGCGTCGCAGCCTAGGGCGCCGAGCGAGCAGGACGAACATACTTGCCGATCGCGCGCTTCACGCACGATTCTAGCCCTTGAACCTTTTATCTTGATTCCTATTTACCTTGTTCAGGCTAAGTCTCTTATGTTTTTGTACGGCCGCAAAAGGGTTTTCACCCCGCGAGGCGTCCGATCCGTGAACGTTACGTAGACGCTAGAGATAGAGATGCTGCGTGGCCTTTCTATGCTATGGGTCGTTCCGATGTTATGTCACTATTGAACGTGCCTGTGCCTTGTTGTTTGGCCGTGAACGTATTTTACCCGTGCACTCATTTGGACTATTATGATTTATAGTTTTCGAGAGACTTTTGTGACGCACTGAACGGACTCGAACGTTTTATCTAGAATCGTATAAAAATAATGTTACACAATATTAAACATAAGTGTAAAGCTCTACCTAATGTAAATGAAATTATGAATAATATATCGGTAAGATGTTTTCTGCTTTAATATGTAACGCTTCATTAAACATATTTCTCTTTCATATAACAAGACTAAATATCCCATTAGGTAATTATAATTCAATCCAATATTCATGACATGAAAAGTGCTTTCAAAGTAATATTCTAACTAGTCACTTGTGTTTAAATATTTATGACACTTTCTTAAATAAATATTTCAACAAATTATTAGATCAACGTTTAGAAGTAATAAAATTGTGATTAAAACTTCTATAGATCCAGCAACTACTTTTTGCTTTTTCAATCGCGCAGTATGTTGATGAGAATGATATCAAATACGCTGTTAGAGCTATAGACCGACTTCACTGTCAAATTAATTGAATTTGATTAACTTACATTGCAAAGAGTTGTATAACCAATTGGCAGACGCAAACATTTTAACAAATATGTCACTTGAAGTCGACGGAACTCTGCAAGTGGACAGGAGTAGTAGCAGTACGTTTGATAAGATAAACCACTTAATTCTGCTTAGCAAATTGCCAACAATCAGATTCGAGGGTTTGCTACTGAAATAGTTTGAACCGTACTGGAGATATAGACCGCCGCTTGTTGCAGTATTAAACTTCTAATCTCACATTTCAGTGCAGATTCCGGCGTATTTTAGAGTTCGGATTTAGAGCTGTTATTATTTTATTTTCATTATAAATTACAACACCATTTCTATTTTATGTTATAACGTAGGAATGTATAAAACTGGTTCAAATCGTGTCTTCTTGGCTTACACTCATACATAGTCTCACGCCTATGTCCCTAAAAAGGATATGCAAAGGTATATTACAGACACATTTCGCTAACTATGGTTTTATGTCCCAAGTAATAGGGGGTGAGTCTGTTGCCGTTTACCGAGCACAGTAACGGATTTCGTGCTTCTGCTAAAAATTTACCCAAGTATCGAACTCAAGATCTTATCAAATTGACACGTAGCACAGACAATTTCGTAATTAAAGCAGCTGAAATAATGAACTTCCTAATATACTTGAAACGAAGTAGTTTTATATATATGATTCATTTTGAAATATTTTTGCTTTTTATGTTGTATGTTAATTTTTAGGTGGTTAAATTAATATTATAGTAAGTAGATGGTAGATAGGTTGTAAGTAACTTATAAGTAATAGGTTTTAGATTTTTACTATACGATGTATATACGTGCATTTATACTTCGGTCCGTGACTATGAGAACCGTAAAGTCAAAAATACTGTTGTGGAATGTCTCTTTGCTCTCAGCACTTATCAATCTGGAGAGAAAGAAAAACGGTGAAATACAAAGCCAATGGGTCTATGTCCCACCGCAGTTGCAGAGGTTATAGGTATTTGTAGTGTCCAAAATTTCGACAATATGGACAGACAGAGCGTGTAATCGGCACTGTCTGAAATCAAGCCAGAGATAAGAGCAGTATATCGCGCGAGTGAACCAGTGTCTTTTATTAATGACGCAGCAGCGCCACCGTAAAAACAGTGTCGCTTTGTTTTTTTGTAGACGTCTGAGTCGTTGTCAAGCTAATTCTATGAGACTTATGATGTAATTTTCCAAAAGTTAAAGCGAACATATGTTGAAACTATTCCTGCTTTGGTAGTAGTTGTTTGTTTCGGCAAAAAGAGAGAAGAAATTAAACGAAATTGCTTGACTAAAAAAAAGCATCTTGCATATCACATTTTATAGTAAGGCATAAAACTAGCAGTGATTTCTGATTTAGATATACATATATTATAAATACTTATTCGTTTATATCGTTATACAATAATTTATAATTAATATATTAGTCCTAAATTTAAGAAAGATGTAAAAATAGGAAAAACTAATTATCATGATATTAAAATTTTTCATTGATAATAATGATTATAGAATTTTTTGTGAATAGCGGCTTGCAATGTGCATATTGATTGATTTGTGTACGTGTCAGACCCCTTCGTGCCTATTTAAGCACATTAACTCGTCAGTGCCAGTTGTTATACGATTAACTATGACAATCGTATCGGGCAATTGCAAATCCTTAAAATTCTCCCAACCGCTCCGCAATTTTGATACCATTTAAGAAGTAGGATTGAAAATTGCGGTGGCAGACGTTCTTCGTAATCAGTCGAATCAGATTAAAAGCGAAGCCGAATGTGTACATGTACATACGTACTTGGAAATAGACTTACCGTTTGTTGATGGAATCTATTTATTTTTATATATCTACTATAGTAACCAAATTTCAAAGTGAATTCATGTAAAAGCTTTCAAGTCTATTTTTACTAACAAAATATATGTACTTTGGATTTAGGTAGAGATATCAGCTGCTTGAGATTGTGTGTTTGCGTGTTAAGTCCATTGAATTTCATCGACCGTGAATTATGTAAAATTATCTTGAGTATCAAAGCACGTATTATCGATCAGTTAAGCTCTTCATCGCCTCTCAATACATACGTGTACATGTAAGTCAGATTGTTGCTTATTTGAGCCCACATTCGTACTTTCAATAAAGCTCTAAAAACCACTCACTATCTCTTATATCAAATATGTATGAGGGTAAGCGCCATACATGCCAATATCTTTTTATTTCAGATGATCTGGCAAAAACAATAAACAGTCGGGGAACGAGCGAAACGAACTGATTGACTTTTGAAGACAGCTCAGAGAGGCAGAGAAAACGTCAATGCATTAATCGCAAAGCTGAGATTGTTTTCACAACTGCTGGCGGTCTTTGGTGTCTTGTTCGTAATAAATGGGTTGAATCGGGGATATAACTACCATGTAATCTTTAAACGTCATAACTTAAAACATTGAAAATACTTTTTTGAATGACACAAACGAACTGAACGTTTTAAGGTTGTGTCAATATAATTCATGAAACAATAAAAAATAGAAGCGCCGTGAAATGCTCGTGCGTATCTACATGAGCTAATTTGCACACGATGCTTGTAGCATTGGCCTTGTATAGCGTACACCGCATCGTTCACATCAGAACAGGGCAATCATCCGAAGTGATGTATCATTTATTATCGACTATTACACCTAACTAACATCGACAATCGTGGGGAGATATACATGATGCTTTTGTCTGACAGTTAAAGTTCAATGAAGTACAGTACATTTTGGTATACCTACTAAGTATTGAAACATTGGTATAATAATATAGTTGTGTGTAATGTAATTTTAATATTCCACTATAATAACGATTTCGATATTACTTATAGAAAGAAATAACTGCTGATATTTATATTCTATGTGCCCAGGTTTTACGTTTGATTATTAGCATGTTACACATTGTTATCTCTTTATAACGGCGCCTATACAGTGTGAGTTTTCATAAAGTGCACATATGAAAATTAGTGAAACTAGACATCATTTTACCGCTAGGAAAATTATAAAAAGAATAAAAATAATATTCTTCGATTTACACCTATTTATATTTTTTCTTTAGTAGTTATGATACTTGTACCAAGAAAACCTTGTAACTTTTGAACCAGGTGGTTAATCGTGTTGAAACAAAAACAGTAATAATACGCAATGTGTAGACAATAACGACGGTATACTACACACATCCAAAAAAAACCGGTGGTATAAAAATAAGGAACATTTTAGACCAAAACTTAGTTTCGTACAATGTTTTTTTAAACATAAATAAATATATAAAGTTTCATATAGAAAGAATGAAAAGCATTGTCATTTTGATTTCATAACTCTTATGAGAATTTAGTTAAAATAAAATCAGTGATTGATAGAATCCAATGAATTGTCCCCTAAAGTTTTCTTAGTCAGCCAAACTAGTCGGATTCACATAGCGCATCACTAGTCCCCGTATTGTCAATTAGCACGCCAAATCGATCACTATTTATATCTGATCGAACTGGGTCAAACATCAGTCTTTTTATGAGATGAGTTATATGTAGGTAATTCTATATTATTAGACGGTAGATACGCCGCGATGATTCATGAAATAATAAATCAAAGAGTATATTCGGAGTGATGTATCTAAATGTACCAATGGTGTAATATACCTATGTCTGTTTACAGCTGTAAGCAGCCATGTGCTACCGTAGAATGGTATGAAGAAACAATTAATAATACGTCACTCAGTGACGCACAAATAGCAGTCCCATTATCTTTATTATGTTTTATAAAATATTTTCGCCTGCTGTGCTTACAATTTTCCACATCACGGTATTAGAAAATAATTCTCAAAATCAAAAGTGTTTAAAATAATGTATTTGCATCGAACCAATTAATTTTATTAAGGGCTTCAAATATTTACGTTATAAAAAAGTATAAAAGCATTTGTCGGCCTCGATGGCGTAGTGGTTAGTGTAACCAACTGCCACGCCTGAGGTCGCGGGTTCAATTCCCGCACAAGTCAAACATTTGTGTGCATGAACATGGATGTTTGTCTTGGTCTGGGTGTTTCTGTGTATAATATATATGTATTTACAAAAAAAAAAGTATATATGTATGTTTATGCATTGTCTAGTACCCATAGTACAAGCTCTGCTTAGTTTAAGCTAGATGGTGTTGTGTGTATGTGGTAGAATATTATATTATATTATATATAGGGTAAAACTCGGTATTACCGGTCAAGAGGTAATACCGGTCACTACAATTTCTCCCATATTATTAAGTTACCGCGCAAGCACACGTAAAAAACCACGTAGTCCACTTAGAGCATCCGTCCGAATAGCACCTAGTCTAGTCCAGGAAGGGTATCCATCAATATTTTTGGCAGGTGCTCTTCGTGGATTAAAATTTATAAATAAATTTGAATCCAGAGAATCTGCTATTTTTGGTGGGTGCCCTTCGTGGACTATAGCCTAGTCCACGGTGCTATTCGCGCAGGTGCTATTCGGACGGGTGCCCTAAGTGGACTACGTCTAAAAACAGGTGGCGTGACGTTACCCCTCGCCGACGAACCGATCACCCGCTCATTCCGCAGCCGACATCTAGGATGAAAGTACTTTTTCGTTTCAATTGTTTTCGCGATTACTTGAAGTAAATTTTTGGTGTCAAACAATAAGAGGTGAGTGTTTGTTATTTCACATTTCTTGCATTATGACTTATAATTGTTGTAACATAGTTATCAACCATCCCAAATGATACTAAATTTTGAGTTTATCTCGGCAAGTTTTAAACTAAAAATGTTTTTTCGAAAGTGTTTTTAGGCGGGCAATGCCGGTCACAGTGACCGGCATTCCCCTAGATTCCCTCGCTAGGAAAATAAGTACATGGTCAGTGTTTTATTGTTTATTTTAATGTTTATTTATATTATTGAATAGCACCGTTTGCGTATTGGTTAGTAGGTAGTTGTAAGATAACGACCAAATATTTATTTATTTATTACAAAATGTCCAAAACAGAAGCAAATCAAAACAAATGAAAACTGTCAAACGAGAAGCAAAAGTACCTATCTAACAATGAAAATGAAAACTGAAAAAAAGGCAAGGTAAAGAAAAGGAAAATCGATTGATGTGAAAAAGGCTAAAAGAGAGTGCTTCAACACAAAACCAAGAATGGTGATACTACGTTGGACTAAGAAATAGAAATAGCAGACCTGCGTGATGAAGAAGATAGTGACGCTGATGAAGAAAATAGATGTATTATCTGCGATGATTATGGCCAAAGCAATGAGTTCTGTTATAAGAGTGTGCTGTGCGGTCTCTGGGCTTACGCTGAGTGACTCAGGATATGACTCGCCTAAAGGTTATATCTGCGACTTATGCCTCAACAAAGCTTGACCGGTATTACCGACCTAGTGACCGGTATTACCTGCCACAGTGTTTAATACCGATCAAAGCCGTATTTTTTTGTTGATATGAATTCTGCCAAATTTATGTTACTTATTGAACTCAATTATTGTGATTTTGTTAGAAGAATAGTGAAAGGTTAATAAGAAAAAGGATTAATATAGAAATATTGATTATTGTTTGATTTGTGATTATTTCTCCTTAAGTGACCGATAATACCCATTCTTACCCTATCAATGCGAAGAAAGTAAACGTTTATATATATAAATTACGAATCAAATGATAAGCAAAAGATATTAAAGTGCACAAAGGCAACACAAATGCAGTTTCTGTTCTCTGAGTCTCATTGTTTGATGAAACGAAAATCTGACACAATTGTGGAGACACAGCAGGTAAGCAAACACAAAAAAATCCATGCTAATATAATATGTAACGTATATTACATATCCCTGAGAGGTAAACAGGAGAGGTAAACAACAAAGAGAATTCATATCACTGACCTTTCACATGTGTTTAAATTTGATATGAGTTTTTCATACACGCCTCATGATTAATGAATATCCAAATATCATCAAAGTACATTATGAAAACATTCTGAGTTCGTGTGATACGAAATCAGGTCTCTTTTAATATTGCGGCGATGATCTCTTTTTCTATTTAGATATAAATAATCTGATCTGAAGACTGAAATTGATCCTTTTATTTTTTTCTTGTTTTGCCATCATGTGACACTTCACATGAGAACAAAAAATTATTATAATACAGTTCACTAATTCTATTATAATTCTAAATGATAATAAATATCTAAACCCATTTCATGTCAGATTAAAATAACATACGTACTAATACACTCATCTAACTTAACATGAACGATGCATCAAACTTAGAATGAGCGAGAAATTGTGTATAAAGCCATTCCTTGTTAAGTTACGCTATTCTAAGTATAATATAACCTCTACGTTTCAATATAATAAGACATTTATTAAGTTAGGGTGTACTACAACACTTTATATTTGTTACACTAACTACGCTACAAACGTTGGCAATACTATGAGTTTACGTTTAACTGTTGCCTGTTGCCACGCAAAGGCTAAGAACAAAAAACAAGAAAATCACGTCCACTCTATTTAATCAACAACTTTACCAAGCTTTTTATTTTACTATTCATGCCAGTAAGGAGTTGCAATTAAACTTAATCATTTAACAAATATACGATGTTTGGCAGATGTGATGGAGCAATGGTGTCAGCGCACGTAGCGTCCCACACCAAAGGCCTGCCCATATTTCACGGCAACAATGACATTCGTCGCGTACCAAGCCATCGGGTTCAAGTACAGCTGGAACGCCAGCAGTGACAAGAGCACGACGTATTACGTCATTAAGATTAGCGTGGCGAGAAATACGACTAGCGCTTTTGCTACAAGAGAGTCCATGATGTCTGAGGCTATCGACAGTTTCACCACAGTGACAACGATGCGGAGAAACACACGCAACACCTAAACGGAGACAAGTGGCGAGGTGAAAAGTGGTATCGTCCAGCATGGTACCTATTTTGGACATTGGAAGCGCCTGAAGCCAACGACCAGATTCCCAGTCTCCCACAGTCAGCAATCGATCACGCTCAGTAACAGTGGAAGATATAGACAAAAGCTTTTTTCTTTTAGAGTTGCTAAGCGGCCCGTCCCAATGCTTCTGGGAGAAAAGGTTGGTTGGCAAAACAGAATTCGGACAAGTAATTTTTCAGATGTTTACAACGTCAGTTTTACATAGCACTTCTGAGTTAACCAGTGCGAGTGCTAAAATTTTCCTGGTTGATTCTTCCGTGCTAGACACCGACCGAGGAGAGAAACGCCGGCAAACTAACATCGGAAATGTTGCGAACGCCGAGCCCACCAAGACGAAATTTTGTATAATTTGATCATATTTTTCTAAAGAATTTGGAAACAAAAAGATAATATCGTATAATTGTAAAAGCCGAATGAAAATTAATTTTGAGAAGGCGGCCGGAAATTTCACAAAAATTTTGTGTCTTTCGGAAATGGTATACATATTTGGATTTTTAAAAGCAGTTATTGTAAAAATAGGAGCTCGTCTGCACAAAATAATAAAAACAACGCTCAATCATATTTTAGTTCAAGGTTAAATCTGGGATTCATGATATTAATCGATGTTTGCGCTTTAAAGTATTTGCAAGGGATTTTGTTACACCGATTTTTCTTTCTAATTAATAGAAAAGTTACATTTGGCAAGTTTTTGTGTCTTCACTTATCGTGCGTGCATCTACAAAACAAAGGTCGACCAGTCACTACAAATAACACTGGTTGGCTAGACATCATCCACATCGCTATATTTCTGGGAAAGGTTCAGGTTCACAAGCAGTGACAAGAGAGTGATCATAATGATTACTTAAATGGAAATGACATAAAAATAATATGTGTATTAGTAAATATTTTCATATAGGTACATATCTGAATCTACAGACACAGCTATTTTAAGTTTTAAAATTGTATTAATACACATTATTATTATTTTTATTATTTGTCGGCCTCGATGGCATAGTGGTTAGTGTAACCGACTGCCACACCTGAGGTCGCGGGTTCGAATCCCGCACAAGTCAAACATTTGTGTGCATGAACATGGATGTTTGTCTTCGTCTGGATGTTTCTATGTATAATAAGTATGTATTTACAAATATATATATATATATGTATGTTTATCCATTGCCTAGTACCCATAGTACAAGCTCTGCTTAATTTGGGCTAGATGGTGTTGTGCGTATGTGGTAGTATATTATTATATAAAGTAAAGGTCTAAAATACTTGTAAATAAAACAAAGTAAATAAATTTTGATAAAACAAATAAATGAAATCGCAGAAATTCACATTAAAACAAAAAGTACAACTTGGGAAGGAGAGTATCCTGGGAATACCCTTACAAAACATCTTTCAACTTGCGATCGAGAACAAATCTTCCACTCACACATACTTTATACACCACATTTTAATTAATGTTTCGAACAAAGCACTTAAACTGTGACTAATTGTCCGTACTCCCAAGTACCACCCCGTCATAACCGCTTATCTTCAGAAGGCGCCATATAAAGTGAAACATTTGTTAATAAACCACAAGTTTCATATAATATTTACGACAAGTAACGTCTGTGTCTAGACAAAGCCTTTATCATCTTAAATATATATATATATATATATATTTTTGGCAGCACTAAAGACTTGGTAGCAGTTCTTATCTTCAATCGCGTTGTTGCAACCAACTGATGACCCTCTTATGGTTTCAAGCTATAGGTATCTATGATAAATTTCCGTCCAATCCCACGGATATATTTATATCGAGGCAACCGGGCCACCACGATCATTATTAATATTTATGTACGATTTTGAAAGCTTTGACGTTTAGGCCAGGTTGCACTTGCCGTGGTCACTAGCAGACAAATTTTTTACATACAAACAAAATTAACGTACCCGGCGAATCTCAGTTAAAAACTTAATTTATTTTTACAAAAGATGACAACAAAAACAAAGAGCACAAAACGCATTTCGCCATATTACAATAGCATGCAAATGTTGAATGAGTACAATTAATAGATTTCAAGGTTTCATTTACACAATTTTAATATTTATTAACACAATGTATTTCTAAAATGATAAGACTGTAAGGCAATTTTTTTTATAAATTCGTTAACAGAATTAAAACTTTCTTCAATAAGCCATTTTTTTAGTGCAGGGCAAAATTTATTGTATATGCTCAGGTATCGCGTTAAAAATAAGTGGTGCCATATACACACAACTTACTCTAAACATCTCTAATCGAGGTATGGGCATTTTTAAATAGTTCTGGTTAATTTTACGCTTATTCTTATTATCTTTAACATCAAACAAATCTAAATTACATTTAACAAATTTTGCTACTTCATAAATATATATATGTATATACAAGGCACAGTTAAAAGACTTTGTGCTTTAAATATTTGCCTACATGAGTCAGACCATTGCATAGTAAATATTGCACGGATGCATTTCTTCTCAGCTATAAATACCCGGGTCATTTCTGATGAGTAGCCCATACTAGTACTTTCAATTTTGGATCTGTAATTGTTGTACCATAGCGAATAATGGAGCAAACGTATGCATGGTAAACCAACAATGCAGATTGCCTTGAAGCCACATCCTTAACCTTTCTTAAGGCAAAAACAAATTTATTTATTTTTTTGCAAACACTATCTATATGTGGTTTTCATGTAAGATGTTCGTCAACTATGACACCTAAAAATGTTGTTCTCTGTATTTGTTTAACTACTTGGTTATTGCATTTAATATTTAACTGTTTGTGCTTGGTGTTGAAAGATCTAAAGTGAATTGCTTTTGTTTTGTCTATATTAATTTTTAATTTATTTAAATTTAGCATAACTTTTTGTTTTACTAAATTATGAATCAGAAATCGTCTGGGTCATCTACGAATACAAAATATACAAATACCATTTCACCGGTTTCATCGTTCTAATATTCCTAACAATATATTCATATTCCTATATAATGTCACAGAATCAAACGTTTTTACTGGCGATTATTAAATTTGTGACTTCAAAACTATAAATCTCCTTGTCTTAGAGCTAGTTCAATTTTTGGTCTAAGCTGTGATTTAATACTTGCATTGTTTTAGGGAGGCCTGGTATTCTGTGTGACAGGGTTTCCAAGTGCAAATACCACTCTTCCACAAAGGTCATTTGTTTTTTATTTAAGTATTTTAATCATACTTTTAAGTAGTTAACTTGTAAAAGAGAAAATAAATCATTACCTATTATTATTATTATTTATAGTTACGATGGTGCTGTTAATGAAGAGACGCAGCATTCTGTAATATTCTGGCAAGAGTGACTGAAGAATATTGTTAATCCTTTGGGTCGATGGAGTTAGAAGTCCTACATTGCATGAAGAACTAATCATCCGTGATAATAATAGGGGTAAAGTATGAAGTTGCCTTTGTATAGTAATAGATACTTTGAATTGACATAAAACCTTCATGGAGCTCACACCATGAAGGTTTTATGTCAATTCAAAGTATCTATCTATTTTCGAGTAATTTTTTTTTAAACGTGTAGCTTTCAATTTTGGATCTGTAATTGTTTTTTTAATTCAGCTTAGACGGGAAAGATGGATACTTCGAAAATCCGAGTTATTTTTTAATACGAGTTCCGACGCGGAACTAACGTGCCAGAAATGGCTCGCTATATCAACGCTGCATTTGGAGAGGAGACTGCTACTGCTTTCGTAATGGAAACTTCGACTTGAAGAACGAACCACGTGTAAGATCGCCCATACAGGTGAATAACGGTGAATTAAAGGAGATGTTGTATGCCAATCCGAGTAAAACTACCTAGGAATTAGCTACAATATTGCCTCATTTGCATCAAATCAATAAGATAAATAATATGAAAAATGGGTGGTGGTCTTCATGATAACCGTAAGCGAAAAATGCAATGATTGACCGCAGGTCAAACGCCGCAACAGTGCCCCAAAGCAAAGCTTACCAATAAAACGGTAATGGTAACTGTTTGTCTTCATGGTGTTATTAACCATAGTTTTTTCAGGTCTGGTCATGCAATAACAGCAGATGTTTACTGTGCTGAACTTTCGAATAATGATGGCGAAACTGGCAGTGAAACAGCCCCGACTCGTGAATCGATCTTCACCATTATTGCTCCATGATAACGCAAGACCTCATACTGCACGAGAAACCGTTGTAACTGTACAGGAGCTTCAATTAGAAACCATACGTCATCCTCCGTACTCACCAGACCTTGCTTCAACGGACTACCATTATTTTCATGATCTGGACAAATTTCTACGTGATAAAAAAAAATATTTTCAGTACAAAATGCTTTCACACAGTTTGTCGAATCTAGATCCCCGAAGTTCTATCGTAAAAGCATAAATGAACTTTCGTTTATATGGCAGCAATGTATAGATAATGAAGATAAATATTTAGATTAAATAAACATGGTACATCTTAGAAAAAAACGAGTTTAAATTTTTCAGTACAAATCGGCAATTTCATACTTTAGCCCCTAATATTTACGCAACCTTAAATAACATATAATGACAAATATTATAAAAGTCAATCTTAGATGGTCTTCTGGATCAAGGTGAGCCCAGTGAGAAGGTTATCAGAAAATTTTGCCGCATATAAACCACTTACGCGACATTTTATAAATATTTTGTGACTTTGTGTATAGTTACTTAATGCAATAAACTTACATTAGTAGACTGACAAAGATAGACGATTAAATGAAGATTTATTAAATAACAAGAGACCAGAAAAATAAACTGCCCTTTTACATTAAAAAAATAAAATTGTCCTACTAAAATTATGTTGCGATGACGCCAATACCTGTTTTTTTGTATTTTGAACTTGTGTTTACCACAAAAGCACTTGAGGTTCTTCAAAATAATTAAAAAGTTAATTGCTAATGACTTTAAATGAAAATGAACGATGGGTGCCCGAGAATTAACCACAAACAAAAAAAAACATATAGTCGTACAAATGTACTACAAGGCGTTCCTCATTTAGAGCCAAAGGCACGTGTCCAAAGAGCAATATTCATACCGGATTAATATTACTATTTTTCCTTATCTATATATTAATACGTGAAGCAAAATCATTGTACCTCTTTTTAAAAAAAATGCGCGGATGGAGGAGTATGAAATTTGGCACAGTTAAAGTTTATATATAGAGGCGAATCGTAATATTTTATAAAATATGCATTAGAAACACATTAAATTAATGAAAAAACTACACGCACACAACCATGCATTTTACACAAGCAGTCGAATCGCGTTCGTAGTATTTTGGCATTGTTCGGTTGACTTTGTAGAATGCTTCGTATCTATGGTTACATACATATGTATGTGGAGTAGGTGACTAAATGAAATGTGATTATAAGGGTATTAAGTTATAGACGATGAAACTTTAATAACGATCAAATTTAAAATTTAAATAAATTATGGGCGAATTTCGACCACTTGGCGACCGCTAGTCTAACTTTAATATGTCGCACTCTATTTCTCTAGCCGATTAATGGAAGGAAAAGTACGTGACGTCATTTGACAGATCTACAGATACGTCCAACGGATTGTACATAATAAAACAGCCGACAGTCCACTCGACAGAGGGCACGGTTATTGTACAAGTCCGGGTGTAGTTCGAATAAGGAAACACTTCAAGACAGGTGTGTTTTTGTAACTAGGAGACCCACCTGCGTACTGTGTATGAAAGTTGTATACATGTTTGGAATTTTACACAATTTTACCTGCTTATACATACACTGGCGTCACTTTGGAATGATTCTTTTAACCCACGATGTACCTCAAATATTTTGTGCATCAGTAATTTTTTTTGTATTGTCGACTTTCTAAGCTTAATTTCACCTTATTATTTTGTTTTAATAGTCTTTTGGAAAGTTAAGAACTATTCGATGTTTCAAGAAAGTTATTAGCAGCAGGACTTTCATAAAAATTTCAGAGTCAATCACCTACTACAAACAGCTCTCGGAAAATATGAAGTACTTTGGTTTTGTAGAACTCTCATTTTAGAACTAGTGTTAGTATTAGAAATGGAAAATATAAACTATCTTACTAAATTTGATTCATTTAAACATACTTCTGTAGTTGTTTTGTTGTTAATTCTGTATGATATACATACAAAAGTATGTATATCATACAGAATCAACCACGTTGATTAAATAACCAAGTTATTATGTGCCTACAAGGACATATTTCTGATTTCTTTGCAGAAAGTGCCAAGCTTTATGTCTGTTCCAAAGTACGCTTCTTGCTGCAAAGTAACCATTATCCCCGCCCAAACAAGAATGTGTTACTGTGTAATGATTCACTTCGTATTTAAAGTGGCTATATAGTTTAGCGAAATCTAGTATGAAATATCTAAATTAGCACTTGCGATATGCACGCACCGCATTGCGGCATGCTAATGAACGTCATCAGTGACTTCACCAAATTCAGTCAGTTGTATGGAAATGCAGCATAAACAGCTGAAGCGATTTTGATGAATATTGTGTGCATTTGAGTGGGTCCCTGGATGTTTTAGATTCTCAATTATGTGGTGGTGCCGCGTTTGAGTTCTAGGATTTTTTGTTTTGTTCGGGCAGGACAACATGTTATTTAATGAAAGCAGTTAAATTACTATTCGTTCTTTATTTTTAATGTTTCATCTTAAGAAATTGCAGGTTTTGATAATATTTATTTTAAAACTATTAGGCGTTTTTTTGACTGATATGATTTTTTATCATATGCTCGATGCGCGCTTAAGGTGGAATCATATCTACCTCAAAGACAACGCGCCAAGGCGGCTTTTCATTAGATTTTTGTATTTTTTGTAGCCACTATTTTGGTAATTTTGGTAAGTTTAAAGACTCAATACTTTGTGCCACTCATAATAAAAATTTATTACAGTGTATTGAGATAATTATACTTCCAACAAAATTTACATCACTTACAGGCGTGCTTCATATTTTTTTTAATAGTGCGTTCTATCTTATGCTTTTCAACCGTGGTCCGTACTGCAAGTGCAGTTTGTTGGTGAATACATCAGCAAGCTATTTATCACAGTGAGAGTGAAATGACAGCTGTGAAATTCTTGAATAATTCGCTCATGGGCCTGAAGATTGGATAAGATAAATGGCTGTTACTGATTTCAATTCAAAATAGTTTTATTATACATCAACGATCACACGAAACATCGTCTACGTGATTTGTCTATGCGTATCTAAGATTACATTTATGGCGCTATTTTTTTTACGAATAAGGTGTGGTGCGGCATTTTATGACCCTTGAGTTGGTTGGTTGAGTTCCCGGCCAAAATAAACGAATTATTGATTATATCACCTCGATGGTTTATATGGCAGTATATAAAGTATAAACGCGACTGTACTGATATTGATTCGATACCTGGGTGGGTGAGTCGATTTTTATATATAATATCCATCGGAAATAAGCAACCACTGTGACGACTTGCGATGGTTATGAGCGTCTATAGCAAAATAAATATAGGGAGCGTAAATATTTTACAAGGCTATATTGATCGGTCGAATCATGGCAAGGGCATTAAAGCTTAGTCTAGTTATTCAGAGGCAGTTTTATGAAGTTCCTTTAAAAAGCTGCATTTCATAAATAAATATAACTAACTTATAATAAAACTTTTCCATACTTAAAGTTAAACAAGCATTATTTATAAACTGTTACTAAATTCAAGACAATAGCATTATTATTTGAAGCTTACAACTGTGAAAAACAGACGGATGAACGGACAAAGTTGCTTTATAAGGGTACCAATTTTACCATTTTGGTAAACCTGGTAAATATGTTCAGTACTACTTACTGAACATATTTACCAGGTTACCTACACGTTTCATCTACCTACAAAATTTGTATAAAGTTTTACAGAAGACAACATTTTAATCACACTTTTAGTTCTTATCAAATAATGAAATCAATGCTTCTAAGTTGGTACAGTAAATACCGCATCATTTAAAAATTCACTTCAGTAAACAACCTCCGTCTTTTCTAGTCTAACAACAGCAACGTTAGCGAAGTCATTGAAAGAACGATATATTTTATGTCTATCTATTTTCATATTCTGCGACATTAGCAACTTATAGATAGAAATCTCCAAACTCAAGGTTACTTCGATATAGCTGTAGGTAATATCAAGGCGAAGCGACAAGCTTTAAATAACTAAGCTCCACACACCTGGAAAATTCATAATAGATTGGATTACCACAAATCGAAATTCCTTGACGAATAATTTACGTGTAATGTAACCAATCAGTATTCCTTCAAAGTAAAATATATTAATGTAAGTATGTTATTTACTTTTTATGTACACACGGCTACACATCAAGTTAGACACCCTATATACGCAAAACTACGCTACATACAAAATAGAGAATTGTCGGAAAGGTACAGTGCATAGTAGTGTCGATATAATGGTAAGGATAGAGCGTAACAAAAATATAACGCACTCTCTCGCACGATTTACAGCGTTCAACTTCTAATAGTTCAAAGTCCAAACAGTCTAGGTCGATGTGTCACTGTGTGTACAGTCTTTCTTTCAAGTGTGAGTGTTTTTCTCGATTGTAAACTTTATTAGACTTTCTTTACTACTCCCGTCATATTGCTAGTCCTATGTAAATAAAAAGAAATCTTAAGAGCAGGCGTCCGCAACTTGTTTGCTTCTTCAATCAGAATCAGCGGCTACGCGAAACTCTCGCGAGCTTCGCTTAGTCAAACAAGCACTTTCATTTCGTATCGAATCTTACCAAACGTTCATCAAGAACTAAACATATTCTCAAACAACCCGGTGACTAAAAATAATATGTCCTTATGCATCACGTTTGTAGCGCTGGAGTCGTTTAAGCATGTTTGCCAACAAATTAATATTTTCGCACTAGTTATGAAATAAACAATGTGTTTACATTGGCAGTAGTCTGCAATGTATCAGTGACACCTGCGTCCTCAAATAGCACGTAAATAATATCGAACTAACATGACATGTTATGATTTGTTAGGCTATTTCGGTTACCTTTAGTTAACATCTTAGCGATGGCAGATTTGCATATATTATAATAGGCTGTCAAATGGGCTGTGAACCAAAGCTGTTGACTGACTAATTAATTCTAAGAACCGATGTTCTATAATCTGTGAGTTAAAATTCTGCATATTGTAAGCTTGCTTCTCTATTATTATAAACACAGCAGTGAAAATAAAAGATCATCCATCCAAAACATAACGTCGGTGAGTAATTAACTGTCGTGTATACTCTTTGTTTTACCTAATTATTTCTATAAAGTTCTTGCAGAAGAGCGACTTATTGTTGACTACTTCCTTGGCATTTCGAAAGCTAGCATCAAGTGTTGTCAAAGATTTACTGCCATCATCATGGATTTCCGATAATGAAAAGATAAAGATGCTGATGAGCAGTGACATCATCCGACGGTAGTAGCCGTTTGTCTTCCCTGAACTGAACATATTAGGTCTTATACCTAAATGATACTAATCATGCACAATGCACGCTTGATAATATAAAAAAGCTTGCTTTAAGGTCACTTTTACACAATATGTATCAATTTACTTCAGATAGAGTAATAACATTGTTGAATATTTAAAAATAAATTATAATTAGGTATCATTACCTAATTTACGTTACATTAAGAAACTATCCATGACGCTTGTAGTCAATTATATCTAATTACGGTACTAATTATGATTATTAACGACGTACTACAATAATTGTTATGCTATAGTCACTATAATAATTTAATAGAAATTATGATATGATATATAGTATCACAAAATAGGGACTTGGTTACAAAGGTGGCCATGCAGATCGATTGATTCACAAGGTTAACCAACGTGGCCCGTGCTGATGCAGATGTTTAGGTGCACGCCAGGTCGTTTCCACGCTAAAGGTGACTTATAGTGCAGCAACTTCCTCTTAGAGTATTGTTATTCCTTTACCGTATATATAAATTTTCCTATGGTGATAAAGTCAAACGCAGATATCTACGACTTAATAATATGTTGTAATATTCAGCTTGAAATATTTTGACATCTGGACTAATCTTAAAATATTGTTATCCTTTTGGATATCGGTCAGATGGTTGTTAGACTTTGGCCAACTTATATTTAGGAGAATCTGCTTCGACCAACAATTCAATATCAGTATAAGTACACTTGGGAATGATAAGGCTAAGAAGATAAATTATATCAGTAATATCTAACCACTTTTAATGGGCACGGATTGATAAGTTTTTGTATTTGTTTTTTAGTTATATGTTGCTAAGAATTATTTCACATAATTATAGCACTATACTGTGGCTGGTAGCAATGATGATAATTTTCTATCTCGTTATTTTAAATCGGGTAGCCGATTGAACTAGTACCGCTAGGGAGCTATAGTATCTACATAAGTTTACCAATCTTGTAGCGCCACAGTGTAAGCCGGATTATTGGCACCTTCGTGGAATACACAATTGACCAACTAAAATACATTTTCAGCTTAAACTTTAAATACATCACAAATTAATTTCTGCTGTATTTTCACTAATAATATGTAGAATTTAATTTATTCTCTTATTTAGTTTTTGGTCATTAGGTACTGCATGCATGTACATATATAACTCATAAACAGTTCGGCAAACATTGCAATTCCTTTGTGCATAAATTAACGATTCAATGAAATTAAATAACTTCCTTGGAATTATAAAGTACCGAAGCCGCTTTTAAATTTCTATCGGCAAATTTTGTTTTTGGTTCTACGAAGTTGAAACTTTTTGTTTATAAATTGTTATTATTCTGCGCAATATTAATTTTTATTATTTTGTTGATAATATTTTATTTATGTTATATAAATTATCTGACGACGTCTTTGATAGGGATATCTAGAAAGAATTAGCGTTATTTAACCCTTGGTTAATACTCAAAATAATTTTTACATGATCACTATTTAAGGGTCAATCTGACCCTCTCTTAAAAATATTGTTTATATTATGTTTGAATGGGTATATGGAAAAGAAACCACAGGTTATGAAAAAAGATGTATTAAGTTACAAAATGTGGTACAACTAATTCTTATCTGAACAATTTGGGCAAACAAATATTGAACATGTGTTGCAAATCGGAATTTTACAATGATTACAAATGCTATTTATTCGTTAAGCGATCTCTTTTATAGGGGCAAGTGTTGCAACGCTTTCTTTTAGATGCCACATAAGAGACTACTGGGACTGATCTTGCAGGCATCGGCTGTTTGAACATATTTTACGCCAAATAAAATGTTTTCATATAAAATCAACAGAATTTACTTACAGACATCGTTGCACTGTTATAATAAAGCAAACTATGCACCGAGCATGTGGAATCACCTACCACGTGCAAGCGCGGGCGCAATACTGAGAATACACGAGCGGGGGCACAGGGTTGACTAAGAGTTATTGTACGAAAATGTTATATATAAATTTCACAGTCATAATGACCCATGAGTATTAACCAAGGGTTAAAAGTCCAAGTAAAGCTTTTGACCAGCAATGGAACATACCAAAACTCTAATGAAAAAAAAACAGATGTCAGACACCCTTGAAACGTGTGCAGTCCCCTTAGTTGGTTGGGTTTTCTAGCCTGATATCAGAAGTGCCGACCATGGATTAATTCTTAATTTTCATTATGTATTGAATAATACCGTATCGTAATCGATTTCATATCTAAGTAAAAAGGTTTCTAACTGGAGCCCACCCCAACTTTGAAGGTTTCCACACCAATTTCAAACGAGTGTATAAACAAAAGCGTAATTGAATCGCATCAAACAATAGACTTGTCGAAGCTTCAGTATGAAAATGGCCGCCAGATTACTGATATCTTAATATCTTACTCTCCACGAGTGTTATATATCCAGGGGTGTAGGACACCGGCATTTTGTTAACTGCATCGTTAAGGTCCAAGTAATAAAAGCTCATTGCCGTCAACTACTAACAAACAACTTGCCCAAAACTCACAACTAATCTAAATGTACTCGTAATTTCAGTAAGCATAAAATTCAAATATACTTTGACTTTCATAAGTGTTACTCTTTTACATAAACGACTTATAAGAACTGACTGAAAACGTATAAAACATTTTACCTGTTTCGTAGATCGAACTCAGATTTTCAATATGATCAGTAAGTAAATATAAGCTAAAATCATTTCATTGGACTAACGAAGAAACTAATATAACGAACATAAAAATAATAATAAATATACGTACAAACACGCACAAAGAAAGTCCGTATAACTTAATTCTAGTAATCAAATTATCTAAAAAGTGGTTATAAGTTATCTATATGTGAAGTGTTTTACACCAAAAGACGTGTATTTGTGAAACAACTGTAACTAAAAAAACGTGACATTAAACAGTGCCAGTGTATCTGAGTAATTGACGAAAAACATTTCATAAATTCCGTTTTTTATTCAAACGGTCAGTGACTTGCGTAGTTATAAACAAAAGACTTATGTATCTACCAATAAATATAACATAACACTGTTATATTTCGTGCTAATTGTTCGACAATTGTGACCGCCTATTTCAAACATATGTCTAAGTGAAGTGCTGGCCTAGCGGCATAACTTCGTTCTTTTACTTGAGAGCGAGATCTTCTGGTCGCGGGTTCGAGCCTACGCCGACTCGTTGATCGGTTTTTGTGCAACCAATATATTAAATAATTAAAATTAATATATTCTTTGTAACCTGCTGAGAATACAGCGCCCTCTCGTGATTACTAACAAAACTTACACAATTGTATGAGCATAATAATCTGGGTCAACTGCAGTAACCTACTGTACGATGTCATCTACAGGCCAGTCAACGAGTCAACGTAATAGTACACAAGAGGGCAGCAGGAGTGATAACGTAACTGTACGTGCCACCAAAAGACAGGCGCTATCATCTCTCAATGAGGATTTCTCAGTGACACGCGAGGAGATTCGTATCATTATCGATGACGCTTTGAAAACTCATTTAAGCGAGTTGATTAATCAGTTTAGTGTGAAAATGCGCGCGATTTTGGATATCGAACTTCGACAAGTAAAGGATGAGCTTCAAGACGTAAAACAAGCCATGCAATTTGTGAATGAACAGTTCGAGGACATCGTAAAGGAGCATAAAACAAGTCAGATCTGTGTTAAAAAAATACAAGAAGAAAATACCACAATGCATTCAACTATAACTGACTTGAAATCACGCATAAACCAGCTAGAACAAAATGCACGGTGCAAAAATATTGAGTTACAATGTCTCCCTGAAAAAAAGACAGAGAATCTTGTGTCTATCATGCAGGAGTTAGGGAAAATTATTGAATGCGAAATCAAGGATGAAAATATCATGCGTATAACTAGAACCGCCAAAATTAACTCGGAGAACACACGCCCACGATCGATTATTGTTGAATTTAATAGCTTAAGTAAGCGAGATCAATTTTTGGCGGCATCCATAAATTACAACAGAGCCAACCCTACGAACAAGCTCAACAGCTCTCATGCGGGGTGCAGCGGCGCAAAGCTACCAATATACGTCACAGAACATCTGTCTCCTTCAAACAAATCATTACATGCAGCAGCGAGACAAGTAGCAAAGGAAAAGGGATATAAGTTTGTGTGGGTCAGAAACGGTCGTATCCTTGTTCGCAAGAGCGAGCAGGACAGGTATATTGTAATAAAGGACACGAGTGTTTTGGATAATCTGAAGTAGTGACCCATTATACTGAACTGCGCAAGAACTGTGAGCCAATGCTATAACATTCAAACAGATAAAAGTATATTATCAAAACACCCGTGGCCTTAGAACCAAAACACATGTATTTTTTCGAAATTTAGCCATTAGCAACTATGACATAATTGTATTAACCGAAACATGGCTGAATTCTTCCGTCTTAAGCACTGAGCTTTTCGACGACCGTTATATTGTATACAGACGTGATAGAGAGTCATCAGGTTTTCATACAGGTAAGGAGGGTGGTGGAGTATTAGTCGCTGTATCAAAACATCTGACGAGTAAGCGAATGAGTGCCTGGGAGAGTACTTGTGAAGATGTCTGGGTTTTGGTAAACATACCGCGTTCCAAATCAATTAAACAGTTAGCTATTTGCGCTGTCTACCTCCCTCCTCCTGTACCTACTCTAATGTTAAAACATTATATTCAAAATTGTAACTCAGTATTGGATCATTATGACGGCCATTCTTGCATATTGGGTGATTTTAACCTTGGTAATATTGATTGGAATGTAGCTTCAACTAGCCAGTGTTCGAAATCGGGTCAGTTTTTGTACGATTTTGTGCAGGTTGCCAACTTTAACCAACTAAATCATATTCAAAATAGTAGGCATAGAATACTCGATCTTGTTCTTTCGGACTTACCATCTTGTACAGTGTCCGCGGCCCACGACGTGCTTACTCAGATGGATCCCTTACATCCACCACTTGAGGCCCACATTTCGATCGTTGATAGTAAAGACCTTGATGTCAATCTTAATATTCGAAGGCTAAATTACCATAAAGCAGATTACGAAGCTATTCAGAAAGCTTTATCATTGATTGATTGGAATTCAGAGTTTGCGCAATGCACAAATGTTAATTCCATGGTAGCCATATTCTATGCTAGACTCAATGAAATAATTAACAAATACGTGCCTCGCAAAACAACTGTAAAGCGCAAATATCCACCGTGGTTTAATAAATCCCTGATTGCTATATTAAAAGAAAAAAACAACATACGTTCTCGATTCAAAAAGTACCGGAATCCTATGGACAGAATAGAATTTAAATTATTAAGTAAAAGATGTTCAAAAATAGCCGAAGCATGTTACAACCAATACATAGGCGACGTGGAGCACAAAATATCTAACAACGCTAAGTACTTCTGGTCATTTGTTAAAACTAAAAGAGACGAATCTAGTTATTACCCCAGCTCAATGACTGATGGAACTTCTGTCAGCTCAGATGGTGAAGGGATTTGTAATCTTTTTGCAGCCTTGTTTTCTCAGGATTACAAAAATGCGACTTCTAACAATAACTTCATACTGTCGAATGATCTAAAGTCTATTGATGAATTCAGCTCTAATTTTGGTTCGTTGGTTTTGGACCAAACAATGATTACAAAGAAGTTGAATGGTCTAGATATAGCTAAGAGTGCAGGACCAGACGGTATAGCGCCTATTTTTTTAAAAAAATGTGCGTCCCTATTGACATTACCGCTACACATAATCTTTGCGACATCGATATCGTCTGGAGTATTTCCAAATGAGTGGAAATTTGCAAAAATAGTACCTATTTATAAATCAGGTAGCAAAGATGATGTTAATAACTATCGTCCAATTTCGATAATCTCCACGATGGCGAAGGTGTTTGAGTCTATTGTTTGTCCTTATATACAAAAGTATTTCAGCCGATACCTGTCCACTCATCAACATGGATTCATCAAGGCAAGGTCTACTTCTACGAACTTGGTCACATTTGTCGAACGCTTGGCCGAAGCAATTGACCATCGTCAACAGGTAGACGTGATATATACTGACTTCAGCAAAGCTTTCGACAAAGTGTCTCATACAATATTGAAGCAGAAATTATCAGTATATGGATTTACTGGCAGTCTCTATAAATGGATTGAGTCATATCTAGTCAATCGGTCTTCCTACGTCGTGGTAAATGGCTTTAGGTCAAATCTATTCCCCACCTTTTCTGGCGTGCCGCAGGGATCACATTTGGGGCCTATCCTCTTTAATATCTTTATTAATGACCTACCTGACTGCCTCTTGTACTCTAAACCGTCCATGTATGCTGACGATCTAAAAATTTCACGAACAATTAATAGTTCTCACGACGTAGCCCTTCTACAACAAGACATAGAACACATAAGCCAGTGGTGTAGCAACAACCAGATGTGCCTTAACATTAAAAAATGCTACCACATGAAATTCACCCGCAAACTAAACTACATTGACTCAAGGTACTTTGTGGAGGGCATGCCCGTACAAGAAGTTGATACTATAAGGGACTTAGGTATCATTTTAGATAGTAAACTCACTTTTCAACCTCATTTGGATCACATAGTTAAAAAAGCATCCAAAATGCTGGGATTTGTTATAAGAAATGCTAGAATATTCCGTAAGCCGCAAACAAAGATACTTTTGTTCAACACTCTGGTTCGTAGTATACTCGAATACTGTCCCACTGTGTGGAGACCGCATTATTCAACTCACATTTTAAGATTGGAACTAATCCAGAAGCGTTTTATGTGGCATTTAGCCTTCTCTGTCGGAATCTCCAAAACTCACAAGAGGTATGATGAAAGACTATCGTTTTTCAAGATACCATCGCTTGAAAAGAGAAGAACGCTTTTGGATCTAAATTTTATTTACAAAGTTTTGCACAGCCATTTAGATTGTTCAGCTCTGCTTGGAAGCCTAAAATTTAACGCCCCCAACCGCATGCCCCGTAAAGCAATGGCAATAATGGTGCATCCTTTTAGAAGCACGATTTTAGGATATAATTCGCCTATTCCCAGACTATGTAGAGCGGTGAATAAATATTGTACAAATTCGATTGACATCTTTGCTGTTAAATTGAATAAGTTTCGCAAATTACTATTTGAAAACTTGCCCAATTAGTTACTTGTCAAATATAAAAAATTCAATTAAATTGTATTTATGATAAAAATTAACTCTTTTCTGTTTTATATTCATATATATGTCAAACAATATTTTATTCTGTATTAATTTGTTTCAATTGAATTAATGAATTTGTTTTGTTTAAATTAATGGATTTATGCATTGAGTGATTGAATTATTTTGACTTAAATTTTGAGATTATTTAAATATTCTATTTTAACTTGTGATTAATTTATAATTATGATTGATTACTATTAAATATATTATAGTTTTTGATAAACATTGAAATGCATGCTGTATTCACCTGTTATTAGTTATGCAATTAGTTTTAAACCTATCAATTGTATTATGTGTAAATGAATTTTTGTATATAACTGTTGGTGAATCAAATAAATAAATAAATAAATAAATAAATAAATAAATTAAGGTAAACATATATACGGTGCCTTACATAGTTAAAATCATAGGAATATATTATCCAGTTTCATAATCTAAGTGTCTCTTGAAAGCAGCAAAGTAATAAGGTTATAACGCTATCGCATAATATATAGTTATTTTTGTTTATAGCTGACTTCTTTACATTACCGTAGAAATGTGAGAGCACTTTATTATTTGTACGTTTTACTTTGCCTAAGTTATGAGTAGAAATATGTTATTAGAGCCACTATTACGATTGTAATTAACGTTTAAATACATTAAGCTGTACTCTAAACCTTACAAACCGTATACCAAATAGCTTTCGCATTTATAATATGGGTTATGGTATTTATCAATATTTACATAGATTCATCACGCCTGTTCACCCTAAGGCTAAAAAAAACAAAAGAGTTAACTAAGAAAAGTACGGTCTTCTATTAACGGCGAAATTGGTAAACCTTTTTTGCTTTATTAGCTATAGGTACGATCGTCCGTTTGAGATTCTCAAACATCCTCGCTATTCTCTACAAGGTTATTAATTTGCCCAGAAAATATTTATTGAGGTAAATACCTTTTCAACTGTTTACTTACACTTGCTTATGGCGTCTACGGATGCAACTGCAAAATGAGCACAAAAGGCAAACCTCTTTTGTGTTCTTTGTGACAGTGATTCCAATGTTATTAAATGTTCATTTTTTTATTTCATTTACATCGTGACTTAAACGAATATATGCTGCATTAGAACTAATAGTAATGTAGCAATTACTTAAATGTGTGTGAAACGAAATAAAATTTAAAAAAAAACAGAGATTGTCATTGCTAAAATCAAAAAGATAAAAGAAAGAATTACTTAAATAAAAAATATATTGCACGATTTATTCTTTTTATATTCTCTAAACAATCTCAGCTCAAGCAAAGACAGAAAATGTAGTAAGAATATTTGGTTCTCGTTACAATATCATATTTTACTTCATAATGCTATCTTTCACATAATCCCATATAATTACGTCGTAACAACAATATTATTATATATCTTGAAACAATATCAACTGTCTGTCAGTAACATTAAGTCGTCACCACGGATCCGAAACGCGATATGACAAAACCACACCTGGAATTACCTCCTAAATTACACGACCTCGAACACAAAATAGAGTGGTTCATAGAAAGCCTTTGTTTCATTTTATTTCCAATGAGGTCGCATCTACGCACAGATAAAAAGGTTACGAATACAATACCTTGTCTATTACACTTTAAGACATCCTTTATTTTGGACGAACGTAAAAAAATCCATTCAATTTCTTAATTTAGACTTGTCAAAGAAAGACTAAAGTAATCTATCGGGAATAAAAGTTCAAACGAAAACAGAACTTTAATAAAGTTGATTCAGAATATTGAAAAGAGTATTCCTATTAAACTCGACGTTATTGGGTTATATAAAATTAATGTAACAAACGAGATTTTTTAATATACAGGGTGTCCGGTAATTAATGGATAATCTTGAAATGTCTTATAGTAGAACTGAAGGCCGTTCAGAAAAATAAAAAAATAACATAACTCAGGTAATAGTTAGGATAGTTTTTTTTCATATTTTTCTCTGAACGGCTGTCATTTCCACTATAAGAAATTTCCAGGTTATCCGTTAATTACCGGAGATCCTGTATAGTAAGCACAAGTGCATCACTTCAATATGTGGCCACTGTCGTTTATAGCATAATGTCTCTATATTTCGAACTGTTAGGCAGGGGTGTCACATGTCCCCATTGACATGTAATAGAGGTTAAGTTCTACTTATCATAGATCAAAATTATATGATGTCATTGTTAATGAGCGTGTATTTTGTGTCCGTTACTTGCATGTGCGCACATACACGAAATGCTACTGATCTCTATACTAATATTATAAAGAGAACAACATTGAAATTAAACTACTATATACGGATTTTATCGCGTTGTTTATTTATCACAGTATTACAAAATTTTGAAACTATTACACTACTACTACTATTGATTTTATTTTACTAATTTATAAGCTAATAAAATTATTTAAACTATTAAATCTACTTATATTTAGGTTTACACTTTCCCCGACGTTTCGGTTGCTTTTCAGCAGTCATGGTCACTTCCATATGTATTTGTGTATGTTTGTAATTAATAAATTTAAACACTACTTATTTTTATAATTATTACACAATTGGAAATCTACTTTATTCAGAAGTAACATAGGCTGTATATATCATGCTACGAGCCACGGCAGCTGATCAGTTACCATAAACGAGGTAGAAAACGTGGGGCAGCGGCAACATATGTATATAATTATTTGCGAATGTAAATATGTTTGTTTGTTACACTTTCACGTCTTAACTACTATACCGATCATCATGCAATTATGCAAAAACGTGGTCATGGGTACAGAAAAGGACAAAGGGTAACTTTTCTACCAGAAAAGAGTACTGTTACTAACCTAATCTAGCCTATATTTATGCAAGCGAAGCCGCGGGCAAAATGTATGAAAAAATAAATGCAGACAATACTTTGTGTAATCCGGTAATCAATCTAATTTGGATAGTTTCTACTGAAATACTGAATCTGAATCAATATTATTTACGACAATTCTGACTGATTTAATAATATACCTTTGTATAATTTTTCCTTAGTAAGGTCTGTGAATAAGTAAATGATACGAAATTTACTATTCACAGACCTACTACTAGACTACTTTAATTGTTTACTAATCACTCGAGCTTTATAAAAACATCATCAATTATAGACTACGGCCTCTCAGACCATAAGGCGATAAAATTAGAATTAAACCTTAATAACCTAACAACTCCAGTAAAACATGGTATTTCAAAAAACGAATATTTAACTAAAGTAAATTAGATACCTCAAAAAATACTTTAAAGAAAGTGAACTGGGATAATATAATACGAGTAGTAGAAAATAATAACATAAATACGAACTATGAGTCTTTTATTAATTTAATAACACAATATTTAAATACATATATACCCGTGTAAACAATTAAAATCAAAGATAAATGTAAAAAAGGGTGGCTTAAAAATCATGTGATCACAAAAGAATTCTAAAAACAATCCTAAACGCTACAAAATGTATAATTATTAAAAATTACTTCAAAAGATATACAAAAACTTTAAAATCTGCTGTTAAAAAAGCTGAAAAGTTAGAATATATACGACAGATAAAAAATTCAGACAATAAAATAAAGACTATGTGGAAGGTAATTAACATGAAAAACGGTAAAACAAAAACCTTCAAATCGAAAAATATATCTTTAAAATCATGATGACATAATTGAATGCCCGACAACTATTGCTAACATATTTAACAACTATTTCGCGACGGTAGGTAATAATCCTAATCCTAATCACACAGATTCACACAAACCAATTGGGCAACGCGTCATAAACTCACCGGTATGCTCCATGTACTTGCGGCCACTCGACCAAAAAGAAGTCATAAACATTATACACTCCACAAAAAACAAACATAGCAGCGTATTAGATGACATACCACCTATATTATTAAAACAATATGCAATCGAACTTTCCACCCCCTTGAGTCATTTAATTAATCAGAGTTTTCAAGAAGGCCAATTTTCCAGATTTACTTAAAATTACATACCCATACACAAGAAGGGGGGACACTCTAACCCCAAACAATTATAGACCGATTGCTCTACTCCCGACATTTTCAAAAATCTTTGAAAAAGCAATGTGTAACCGTTTGTATGCATTTTTAGAACGATACAACATACTAGACGATAGTCAGAACGCGTTTAGAAAACGTAGATCAACAACATTAGCGGTTTATAAGTATATACAAAGAGCACTTCAATATATGAATGATAAACAACATGTTGTTGGATTATTGCTCGACATGACCAAAGCCTATAAGCCTATGACAAGGTACTCAACAACATCCTCCTAATGAAATTAAACAGTTGCGGAGTTAGAGGACCTGCTTATTCATGGTTTAAGTCATATCTAAATAATAGGACACAAATGGTACAAATTGAACATTTTGATAGAACCCCAAAAGAAATAAAATCTACCCGATCTCAAGTTATACACCTATCATGTTCAATCCCTCAAGGAAACGTTCTAGGATGCATATTGTTCTTAATTTACATTAATGACTTGCCAAAATCTTTAGACTCGGAAAAATCTCGGCCAGTACTGTTCGCTGACGATGTCTCGATTTTAATAAAATGCGACAACTTAAACTACAATAGTCAGATCCAAAACACTGTCCCAGCTGTTACACAATGGCTCCAAGAACATAATTTAGAAATAAACACGCACAAAACAAAAGTAATGCAATTCAGATCATACAAAAGAACACCCCTTTCTCTACACATAACACACGAAAATACACAAATAGAAGAAGTCAACACTTTTAGTTTATTGGGTATAAATATAGACACACATTTAAACTGGAAAGCACATATTGAACACGTCAAATCCAAATTATCTAAATTTACATACGCTCTATTCCAAATAAAACATAGCACGGACACATAAACAGCATTGTCAGCATACTACGCATATGCATACTCCTGGCTAAGGTATGGGGTCATGCTTTGGGGTAATAGTGTGAATGTAGAGGAATTATTTATAATTCAAAAGAAATGTGTTAGAATACTAGCACATATAGACAATACGAAAAGCTGTAAACCTTACTTTACTAAACCTAATATCCTAACACTACCATCAATATATGTACTCGATATATGTACATTCGTTTTCAGACACAATGACTCCTTTAATAAAATGAAAGACATGCACAATTTAAACACACGCCATAAAGACAGACTACACTTACCTCCTTCAAAAACAAAAATGCTCAGCGAGAGCCCATATTACATGGCTGTTAAGATATTTAAACTACCTAAAATAATTAAAGAAGAAAAGCTTGAAACAGCATTTACTAAACGCCTCAAATTTTTTCTGACCCAGAAATGCTTTTATTCGGTTACAGAATACCTAAATAGTAAATGATTAGAATTCGTTTGTTACAGACATAATAATAATTATAGTAATACCTACATAATAATAATACCTACATGTCTAAATAATAAGTATATGATGAAGCTCTTGATTACACGAACTGATATTTTTAGATATTTTAAATAAGGACACAATTAATTATTTGTATTATCGAATTCTATATGGATCTATTAATACTAATTCTATGTTTATGCTATAACTAATAAGATAAAATTATAATGTTAACTAATAATGAATACCTAATTTGAAATGTTTATATCTATTCCTAATTTCATGGATTTTATATAATCTTCAATTAATTGTACTACGGATTACCTCTATAACAATTAACTATACCTATATAATGATTATAACAATGTTTCCTACTTACCTATCTTATATAATTGCTAGTCAGCTCTCAATATTGCTACGCAAGCGTGTCGTACACTCAATATCATGTGACAGGGTGGCACACCCTGTCACATGATATATATATAGCCCACAATCAATATCCCAAATATTTAGGAATCATTCTTGATAGGTCTCTAAAATACAGAAAAAAATGCGAGATATTGAAAAGAAGGTGGAGTCGATCGGCGCATGCAAAGTCTGGATACAGCACTTAACGAAACTTGCCGGATTATCACGGGTTGCCTTAAACAGACCCCGGTAAAGCTGCTGTACCCATTGGCTGGCATCGTATTTCCAGAAGTCTGCAGGGCTGTGACGAGCTCAGCAGAGAGAGAAAAAGATGGATGGTGATGCACGACACCCCTTGTATGGACACAGGCCAGTGCAGCAAAGGCTGAAAAGCCGTAACAGCTTTGTTAAATGTGTCCATGCACTAACCCTGGAGCCATCAAAGGCGAGATGTAACCTGTGGCGAGAAAATATATCTCTCTGTACTCCTTTCGTGTCACCTCAGTCTCGCACCTGGACATCAATTGCAATGGTCAGTCTGGAAGTCGTTAAAAAGACTCCGAACCCAGGTCGGTCGGTGCAAAGAAAACATGTTTAGATGGAAACTATCAGACAGTACCGATCTGGCTTGCGCGTGCGGTTTTTTTTTTTTTTTTTTTTTTTTTATTTTGCTCGTCAAAATGACCACACTCCGCCTGATGGTAAGCAGTCGTGTGGTCTAAGAGCAGTGGCCTCCACATCGTCCTCATAGCAGCCGAGGCGATGTTGAGGTCTCTACTTTGACGGCCTGAGAAGGTGCTTTTTCACGCCCCGCTTAAAGGACCCAGGATTGAAGGAAGAAGGAAACACCTGCCTTGGCAGAGAATTCCATGCCTTGATCGTTCGGCAGAGGTATGAGGACCCAAACTTGTTGGTACGCACTCTAGTCGACTCCACCGTGTAAGGATGGCATCTGAGCCCAGCACGCGTTGTTCTGGATAGGAAAGGGGAGGGCGGGATAAGGTGGAAGACAAACGATGTTCCACCTTACATTGTGCCCTGCGTGCCCGACAACTTGCATGCAGGAGGATCTGATAGCTGCCTCTGACAACGCAATTAGCGTAGCTGCTTTTTGGTTGGCAAATATATAATATAAAAGTGTTTGCCAACGATACGCGAAGAAGAAGATAACGAAGAAGAATTTAAAATGGCATGAAATGGAAGGAATGGGAGAGGTAGGATCCTCTGGCGGTCTTACTCAACGGGTGACAGTTTCACCGCGCTTCACCATTGCGCGCTTTAATGTAACAGGAACTATCCTGTTTTTCATTAGCCCGAGTATGTCAGACTTGTATGTACTTATTCGGGCAAATTAAAATTTTATTATATTAAAATTTAATTTGGTCTAGATGGTGTTGTGTGTATGTAGTAGAATATTATTATTATTATCTTTATTTATATATTTTTCTAATTATTACATTTTTAAATATAAATATAAAAACTATACATATTTAAAAATATAAAAACTGAAATGACCCACCGACATCGGGAACAAGGTCCAAGCTGCCGGTGGTTAGGGCCCCAAAGAGAGGAATCTCCTCAAAATACGCGCCGTGTCGAATAGTACTGCCTTTTGGATCAAGGACTTGATCCAGCCATCTAACGCGAGCCTCTGCAGGTGGTGGTCGAGGCTCTTAGGTATTAAACCATTGACTGTAATGACTATCGGCACAATGATCGCCGAGTCCACACACCACATATCGACAATCTCGTGAGCTAGGTTCAAGTATTTCAACTCTTTTTCTTTTTCAGCTTTCACAAGATTCCCGTCATGTGGAATGGTGACATCGATGATCATTGCTCGGCGTTCCAATCAATCTATCAGCACAATATCTGGCTTGTTCACCACAATTGTCTTATCAGTGATGATAGATCGATCCCAGTACAAAGTAGCACGACCATTTTCGAGAACTGGATCGGGCACATACCTGTAATACGGCACTTCAGATTCCACAAGGTCATACTTCAAGGCAAGTTGCTGATGGGCAATCCTGGCTACTTGGTTGTGTTTATGCAAATACTCTCCATTGGCAAGACGAGAACAACTGGAGATAATATGTCTGAGAGATTCTCCGGGCTGGTGACATGCCCGACATATGTCAACCGTCCCATCCTTCAGGATATATCTTCGGTAGTTGTTCGTCATAACAACTTCGTCCATAATTGCACAGACAAAACCTTCGGTCTCAGCGAAGAGATCGCCAAATCGTAGCCAGGACACCGATGACTGAAAATCTATGTCGGGCCCATTCAGGGCCCGAAAAAAGCGTCCATGCAGCTCTTTTCCTTTCCATACATCTCTGCGCTCGTCAGTTCCAAGTATAACAGGTTTGCGCCAGGTCTCTTTAGCCAGAGCAAGCGGGGTAAAGCCCGTATCCACTGCTACTACATCGCGATGCACGCCCACATCGGTTCGAAGAAAATATTCTCTGAGATTGCACACCTCACGGTTGTGGAGGGTCTTGGCATTTAAAAAACCGCGACCTCCACACTTCCGCGGGATGTACAATCTCATCACCGAGGAGCGTAGGTGGTGCATTCGGTATGCAGTCAACATTGTACGGACCTTTCTATCCAGGGCATCTAATTCCGTTTGTGTCCATCTGAGTATGCCAAAGGAGTACATAAGGATCGGCATGGCCCAACCGTTACAGGCGCGCACCCTGTTGCCGCCTGACAAAAGACTTTTCAGTATTTTTTTCAAGCGGCTAAAGAAGCGCTCCTGCAACGCCCGTTTCATACCGTCCTCAGTGATACTTAATGCCTGTGACATACCCAGATATTTATAGGTTTCATTTGCAGAGAGAGATCTAAGTGTAGTGAAATCTGAAAGTTCAATGCCATCAGATTCCAAAACCCTGCCTCGCTTTACATACATAACTGCACATTTGTCAACACCAAACTCCATCCTGATGGAGTTACTGAAGTTTTCAGTTACCTTAAGTAACGCTGTCAGTTGGGGTCTGGTGGAGGCAATTATTATTATTATTATTATTATTCACTCAACGAATATGAAAATTAAATAGAATAGGTTCAAAGACAATTACTGGGTATGTACAGAATTCAATGACTGTTTGACACTTGATCCAATCCGCTTTGCTACAAAATTGACTATTTATAACAAAGCTACATATTATTATGTCTACTACAAATAAAGCAAATACATTAAAAACACGCGGTACAGTACGCAGTAAGTGTACATCCATAAACAATGGCCAATATTTTCCCTCTAACTGACAATTCCCGGCGTATTGTTTTCGACGTTACAAATACACACAAAAAGTAACACCTAAAAACAGAAATCAGACAATATCTATCCATACTCTAGCCAATTATATTTTACGGTGACCTTTGTTTGGCCTATCTAATAATAAGCGGTACCAGTCGCTCAATGGATATTGCTACGTCTACGGTATAACAAAAGCAATTTTGAGAAAGCGAGAGTTTTATTTTGTGTATTAATTATAATAAGATTCGGTGTATAAGTTATTTGTGACATTTTATGAAAGTCTTAATTTCTACTAAACTATTAATAGGACCATCCTGTCTAGGTAGACAGGGTGGACCCGTGGTGTAAGTTTTTGACGAGGGATCTAAGAATATTTTCAATATGAACAGGAAAAATGTTATCTGTACTTATACAGCAACGCGAAATTATTATGACAATTGGTTTTCTTACCGAATTTAAAATAGAAGTCATAGTCTAGTTCAATAATATATTTATATTGCTCTTCATCGCCATTACCTTGAATTTAGTCATGTTTTAGCTTAAGCTTACTCAACCAGAAAATTTAATAACTCAAGGCTTCACAACTTGTATAATCTGTACAGATTTCAGAGCGCTTATAAAGCGCAAAGGACAAAATTAAGTTTAGCGCCCACTCTTTTTCAATGAAGTGTTTAGTTAATATTTTGTGACAATACCTGGCATCGTCTGATAAGTTGAAAGCTACACCGTTGAACGAGTCCAACAAGTGTTTTATCACCGTAAGAGTAATGCCTGTTACATGAAAGTATCGCACTGATTAGAATAAAAACTTGAGTCGTAAAGTCAAGTCGAGACACAGTGTACGATTTTTCTTTACGCTCCAATAATTTTCTATTCAAGCGTACAATTCTAACATACTTTAAAAAAAATTAATATATATTTGACTGATAATATTCAGCGACTGGTGGTGTAAAATGCTCAAAATACAGCATTATAATTTAGTTTTCTATAAAGAATAATTTCAAAGCCATTTTTGCTCATATTTATTTACATCATACCCTCATTATAAGGAAGGAAGAACTCACAAAAGAACGGTTGATTCAATTGTTTTTAAGCCCACACAATGGGAGGATCAAGATTACAATAGAGCATTTTCATTACTTCTCAGAACGCTTAAATCCTTGTTCACCCATTACGAATATAATAATATTTAAATAATATACGGTAGATAAAATTATCTAATAATTGCAATAATAACTTACACTTAAAGTTTATACGTTAAACGTAGTCCCATACTCGTGGCATTTACGTACCTATATTTACAAGTTCAATTTCAGGAACAACTAGTGGACTTAATAAATGATTCTCTCATAAGTAACAATATGGTAAGATTACGAACTTCACTATATCTCGTTTTTTTATTCTGTCGCACTATGCGTAGTATTCCAAGAGCATTACTTTTTCTTATAGTTGCTTTCGTATTTTCTTATTTTGCGGTCGCTAGGTTTATTGGACAGCTCGAATGTAATATAGCTAAGTAAAAAGATTGAGAAAAGGACAACTGTAGTCCACTATACTATGTATTTGTTATATAACACGTTTATATATTAGAAAAATATATATAAAATGTATGTCAATTTTATTGCGTACTTATCATAATTCTCTGTTGAATGATTTTTGTTACTCATGAAAATGTAATTTTATATTTTGTGCAAGTTTCCAAAAATACATAGAGCTAAATGTTTCTAATTTGGTAAAGCTCTGATTTGAGTAATTTCATTTGTAGATGCAGAAGAAATTACTCAATTATTTTACAAAGATATTTTAGCAATGCGCAGCTTTGCAAAAGAAAATATATGTAAGTATAATGAAAAGATAATAGACAATATCAAGGATGTATATTCATTATATTTAACACTAATGAATGTGACTACCTAATGCCTCATCTCAGTATTCACAAAAACATTACAAAAATACCAATAACAACAGAAGTTAAATCAGAGCAATTCGTACAAACTTTGACCTCTAGATTGCCGACATTATGGTATTTAAAAAGAGACTGAGGTTATTTAATTTGTTTATTACATAGTTTACTCTTGGCATAATTATATTTTCAGAGACAAAAGACAGCATAATGATAGGTTATGTTATGTTATTATACTGTGAGTCTTTTAAAGTTCGTAGTACATGCCAGTCAACAATTAATACCGTAGTTAATTTTCTTTTATGTTTTTCATACAAACCATACATTTTATATGGTAAGTTCCTGTCTTACCTTATAAAATGCATGCTTAATATACCTTAAAGTATTAAGTGTAATTACCACATGCTCATAAAATGTAAAATTTTCAACATTTTTCATAACATTGCTAACAGCTGTTTCTTACGTATTTTTAAGATTATATTAATGATTAGACAAATTTTATATTACAACATCTAACGTGAGTTTGTTTGTTTTTTTATACGCTTTCTCGACCGATCATCATGACATTTCCTATACACGTTGTCAAGGGAACAGGAAAGGACATAGGGTACATTTCAACCAGAAAAAGAGTACTGTTCCCAAAAGTATAGAAAATTGACATAACCTAAATTTACGAGCTCGGGGGCCTCGGGCAGGATCTAGTATTTTATAAATAACAGTGTATACTAGAGATTCAAACCAATAAGATTTTAGTTTGCGATTCAAACATTAAAAATAACTATATTTTGTTAGAAACCTATACAAAGCTGTCGAATAATGCTGTAGGTATAGTTTTGCGACCTTTACTGATCTCAGTTTGAACTTGTAAAAAATAAATATTGTACAATGGAAAATATAGACTAAATTGTTGTAAGTTATATTTGCGAGACAGTTTTAAGTTATGCTTTACTTTGATATTCATTAATGTGTTCCAAGACATTACTGCCTGCCTGATAATATATAATACTTGATTTAGCTTGCGGCTTCGCTCACGTAAATGTTGGGTTGATTAGGTTAGATTAGTTTTTACCCGACTGCGTCAGAAGGAGGGTAATGTTTTTCGAGCGTATGTATGTATGTATGTATGTGTGTATGTATGTTCATTTCTTGGACGGTTTTTAACATATGAGGTGTCGTTGAATTCATCAGAATTGTGGTAGTGACATAGGCTATACAAATTTCCACAATGGCGCCCGCAAATGAAAAAAATGGGTGGTGTTTATTTTTATTTATTTTTAGCTTAGCAATATGGGTATCAAATGAGAGATTATATATCTATCGGGACGCCCGAAGTATCATTTTCTAGCAAGAATGTATTCAAGTCAGGAATTACATTGCCTGTACTTAGTTATATATTAAAATAAACTCGGTTAATAAAACTAAAAAGACTGAAATGAAATTATTATTAGAAAACAAAAATCCTGACTGCTTAAAAGTAATGAACTGAAAAGAGAAAAACAAGTATAACAATATCCATATAAAATTTGACTGACTAATGCATTGTTTTGAAAGCTTATATTCAAATAAGTTAAACTAAACACTTTATGGTGCTGCAGGCGGGGACAAACAATACTTTGGTACCTACGGGTAAAGAAAGATCTACCAAAACTACGTTTATCACCGCATGCGGCACCATAAAGTAATAGATTAAAATATTTTTGTTTTCTAATAATAGTTTTATTACCCTATGTCCTTTTCTATTCCCCTGACAATGTATATGCGAAATTTCATGATGATCGGTAAATTAGTTAAAAGCGTAAAAAAATCACATTCGCATTTACAATATTAGTTAGGATTAATAATATGCACGTTCTCAAAGCTAGAACATTCCTTGATCATAAGGCTAATTCTCGTAATAAAATATGATCGAAATAAACTGCCAATCCAGTTTAATCAAGATTAATTGTGACTAGGCGAGATTATCATTTATGATACTTATGACAGTGAAATCGAAACTATTTTGAATAGTTTTTGTTATGACAATTATTGGCTGTTCGTAATGCGGTTTTTCACTTCACACATTTGTCCTTTAAGAACAGACAGCAAAAAAATTACAATCATCTTTCAAAAATTGTAATGTAAACAAAAATATATCTCGCATACATTTATAGTTGGGATTTAGTTTTATAAGATATTTAAGATAATCATGAAAAATAATTATATTGCCATTAATAAAAGATTTTATTGACAAGATATGGCAAAAAATCTATACGTTTTAACAATTATTAGAAACTGTTTGCGTGCTATATCACATGGGATAAGTCAGTGAATGCCGGTCAATTACCCCTGACCCTTTTAGGTGTTAATCTATAACAAGAGCTAAGCTGTTATCCGCTAAGTGTAGACTATAATGAGATTTCTTAAGAGATGCCTTCCTTGGTTCGTCATGTTACTTGTTTGGTGATATGTTACTTTATTATGTAGCAGTAATTTAATAATATAGCATCTCATCTGCATTGTCACGTAATATCTACGTCTATACATATCCATTAAAATAATCTTAATAGACTATTTTATCGCCTGTGTGCTTGTGCCTTCTAATAAATACAATAGCCGAATTGATTTGAATATAGTTTTCAGCGATAGTTATTGCTTGAGTGAAAATACGTGGATAATAAATGTTGTTGCGTATAGAATACGTAATAGAGTGTAATATTTTTATTTCATAGTTTTAGCTCCCGTGAAACGACTTCGGAGAGAGTAGTAACAATAGAAAAATATTCATGAAAATATAATCTTAGAGCTCATGATCGGCGCTTTAGCTAGCATTCGTTATATTTAAGTACACCACTAGAGTGAGTAACAGAGTAGTGGTCCTTTACTATTTTTAACCAATGAACACTTCACGAAATAGCGGTGATAGCTTAGTGATAACATTAAACATGAGATCAAGAGATCGTAGGTTTGAACCCAACTCAATGCGTAATATACCAGTAGAATTTGCTTTTCCTGAATGAACAAAATTATCTAGGCTAGTTGTTAATAATCTGTAGAAAACATATAATTCGCTATTCCTTATCAGATTTGTCCAAGATCAAGAGAAAAATAACAAAATATCTGTACGATACACGAGCCATGGTCGCTCAATGTTTATTAATAAGGGTATGTGGGTGTATAAACTACCGAGATTTATTCGTATCGATATTTTAAGTGACACAGACCCTTTCCTTGTTATTGTACGGTATATTTTGCCAATTATATATTAACGGAGCCCCATAAGTGACCTTTACATTTTATACAGATTTTGATATACCTAAAATACATACCGTCTTTGCATAGAGTTCAACCTAGAAGCTTATATCGTGTAATTAGCTTTAGCTGCAGATCGTAAATGTTGCCAACTGAATAATTGCCACAACTTTCTATAAAAGAAATCTTAATACCAGACGTAAAACAAAGAACGCCTTAAGTAGTCTGACGGTTAAAAAGAGACTAAGAAGTGGAATCTTTTCTTGGTATTGAAACAAAGACAATAAGACTATAGTGTCTCCACTAGATAAGCATGCTAAAGAAAATCTTCCGCTTACAATACTGGCATTTGCATATTCATTCAGCGATGCTAGCACTTAATGAGTCAGTATATCTATACCATGAAAAAAGCGTCGTGTCTTTTTTTAGTGTCCTAAAGTCAATATAGCCGATAAATAAAAGGTACATAAAGCAACTGTATGTAGTTCAAAAGTCATTGATACTTTCCTGCTACTTGAAAACGTAAATAGTTCTTATTCTCGTTATTTATATACCAAATTAGTCTAATCAAAGATGTCAAAACAAACTAACTACTCTCAAATTTCACATTAAAGTTAAGAATTTATCGTCTCGCTGTAGAAAGGATCCAACGATCTGTGTTTTAGAAACTCGCAAACATGAATTAATCTACGAATAAAACTATTCGTGTTCAAACTTCTCTTTACCAGATGTGGCGTTTACGACTGCGTATATCCGAGTTTACTCCGGGAGGATTACAAGGGATATTTTTAATTCTCACCGTCGTAACCGAAATACTACAGACACATTTTTCACGAGGTGATACGATCATGTTCCCAAATAATATAAACACGTGTCGGCGCCAAAATATTTTGTCTGGCGTTTAAAAAAAGACTAACAGTATGGAATAATGCACGCAAATCATAGTGAAAAAAGGCGCTATAACCGTATTTATAAACAAGAGGTATCTGCTCACGCACTTCTATTTACATGAAAAGGTATAAGTGAAGAAGATCAGGTAAATAAAGAATTTTCTTGCAAAACAAATGGTTTATCCGTTGCTTCGGCTATACGTCAATTATACATTGCCGATCATTAATTTTATACCTTACAAAAACTGTTTACATCTACAAATATGCATTAGCTGGTTATTCATAGTCGGACCGAAAAATGTTGAAGTTGAAAATTGTTCTGGAGTGCAGACGTCAGTGACTGATACTGAATATTTAAAAAGATATTTAATGCACAAACACGACTCCGGAACATAACAATATACACACAAGTCGTTATATCGCCGCGTACAGTTAATATTTGCTTACACGTCAAGTTGTGATGAATCATTTGATTTCATAAGAACGTTTTATTGCCGTTTTATTTTTTCAGCGTCCTTAATTCTACCTCCAATATTTTTGAGAGCTTAGAGATAATTTTATTTGAATTATTATTTGTATTTAACTTGACCTTACAACGTATTTATAAAAGAAATAACTGATAGTTTGATTATATTTATGCGTCTTAGACCTCACGCAAAGTATAAGTCTAAATGCTTCGATGCGAATATTGTATAATAGCCACAAAATTGTGGATAACGGCCAAATTATTACTACTGTGCCGAGTAAATACGTCAACAAATGTTTGAAAGTTCGGATATCCTCTTAGAATAAAAAATATCTGTCTTTACAACAATGAGGCAAAGAACACTAGTTCTGAAGCACGTCCAATGTAGGGCATACGTTGAGAGCAGCAGAGCAGCGCTCGCAGATGATGCGTTTTTTTACTAAGTAAAAAGGTGAATCCACCGAATTTAATTAAGTAAGCACGTTAATCCACTATCGTTCGTATGACAAATTCAACATTTCGTTTGTATTTATCATATGAACGAGTATTTGCCAGCGCAAAACTTTTAAAAAGTCTAAATTTTGCTTACCGGCTGCGCCACATACGTAAGCATACTGTCATATTACAATTTCACTAACACATTTCCTTTTGGTCCGGTAGCATAAATTACCATGAATGGTAATGGCGATCATGTTTTATTGGACAGCCTTGACTCATTTGTGGTCGATGTTATACACGTATGATTTATATTCTTGGCTTTTTCTTTCATCTTTTTTTCTTTTACTTTTCTGGTGGTTAGTAGCCAACCTGTTGTCAAGAGTTGTTCAAGCCGCTCGTAGGCCTCTGACAAGACTTAACGACTGCAATTTGACAGCAACCGGGACCGACTTTTTACGTACCCTCCGAAGCACGGAGACGCTCAAATGAAATATCACTAAGCGGTCACCCATCTATAGACTGTCCGCACCCAACGTTGCTTAACTTCGCTAATCGTTTACTGATCAGTGAGTGCAACTGGCTATGAGCGCCTCAAATTTATATTGCATTCTTACAAACTAATACTCTTATCTATCTATCTTACTAAATACTTAAAAATATATAACGTCATATAAAAAGTCATGTATATAGATTATGTAGCCTTAAAGTATTGTAACAATTGGTTAAGTTCCACATAATTTATTTGAATTATAATAACGTGCACATTGAATTGAATGCGACTCCTATGTATGAGGTCTCGAGTTAGATGCCCGGGTCATTGCGTCTTACGGTCAAGAAATTATTAGTATTGGGCCAGTCTAGGAACATGTCGGGTAAATGGAAACGCTCGACTCTAATACATGTCTCCTAAAACAATATCTGAAAATATATTTTTACGTCATCATAAATTTGTAAGAATGCAATATAAATTGTGCAAAGCTTAAGCAAATTAATAATAATAAACTTTTCCTTCAACACAAATAGAAAGTAAATTGGCGAATTTAATTAAAATTACTGTTTGTTATTCTGGTTCTGTTTATTTTTCTGTGTATGTTACTGTTTATTCTTTTTGTGTTGCGTATCTGTCATACCCAGGGTTCTCCCTGGAGCACAAATTTAAGACCCGCGCGGGCGTATGCATGTACGTACTTGATGACATATGCTATCGGCGTCTCCGATGCTTTGAAGACCCCAAATTTTTCACCTTATGGGTATGTAGTACTTGTGGTCCCAGGACTAGAGAAGATTATCCACGCCTGTGTCTACAGGTCGCACAGCGGAGATCGGGAGACAATCAGGCTTACAGAGTACCTAAGTGAGGCGGCGGACACCGCTCAACAAAGGTACCCGACTGCCCAACTAGTGCTACTGGGGGATTTCAGTGCTCACCACCAGGAGTGGCTTTTCCCGTACTAGTGCACTGATGCCATGCTGGGAGAGAAACGCGAAAGCTTGCTTTAGCGTTAAACCTCATACAAATGGTTCAAGCGGCAACGAGGGTTCCAGTTGTTGACGGTCAAAGAGCCAACTGCTTGGACCTTCTGCTGACAACTAACCCAGACCTTTACACCGTGTCAGTGACTGCACCTTTATGTAGTTCCGACCACTGTCTGGTGAAAACTGTATCAGTCTACTCCCCGCCCGTTTACGGCTCCAGTAGCTCCCGGCGGGTCTGGTGATACAGGTCGGCAGACTGGGATGAGATGCAGTCGTTTTTTGCATCTTATTCTTGGCAGCCTAGTTGCTTCTCTTCGGGTATTCCAACAACCTGCGCCGATGCTATCACCGATGTTTTGCGTCAGGGAATGGAAAATTTTATTCCCTTCTCTGACTTGAACACATGAAGCAAGGCTAAGCCCTGGTTTGGTGCCGAATGTGGACGCGCTAAAGCGCTGAAGCACAAAGCTTACCTTGCTTGGGTTGACGCTCGAAATAGTAAGGCTAAGGATTTACCAGACAAGAAGAGAGCCTTTAACATGGCTGCCTAGTCCTGCAAGAGAACTCTACGGAAATCTCGATTTGACCACATACGCCGGATAGGGAATAAACTAGTTTCTTACCCTGCGGGAAGCAAGGCATTTTAGTCTTTGGCAAAGTCGATCGTGTTGAATTTCTGCCGTCTCTCACTGTCACCACTGCTGAAACCTGTTGAATCTAAATGATTGCTCACACTACTGACAATAAGGCGAATTTACTATGCTCTATCTTCGCAAAATCTTCGCGTCTAGAAACAGCAAACGTGATACCGCCGTGTTTGCCAACTAGCAAGACCCACATGTCGAATATATGCATTCGTCAGACCGAGGTCTGTAAAACGCTGCAGAATCTTGACGTGAGCAAAGCCAGTGGTCCAGATGGTATCCCAGTAATAGTACTGAAGACCTGTGCACCTAAGTTGTAAGCTTCCTAATATGCAGCCCGTGCCAAAAAAAGGCAGTCGAGCCGACCCTGCGAACTACAGACCCATTTCAGTTACCTCCATACTCTGTAAGAGTATGGAACGTATATTAAACAACAGAATCCTGTCATACCTAGAATTTAATAGTCTACTCAGTGACCGGCAATATGGGTTTCGCCGAAACCGGTCCACTGGAGACCTTCTAGTGTATGCAACGCATTTATGGAGCGAGGCCATCGAGAAACACGGCGAAGCACGGCTGTTTCGCTTGATATCTCAAAGGTCTTCGACAGAGTCTGGCATGATAGCCTTATCAGCAAACTTACCTGTCCTTTGGCCTACCCACTGGCCTCTGCGTTTGGAAAGCAGATTTCCTCAGGGGCCGCTCGATGCGCGTAGTCATTGATGGCTACTCGTCCGAAGAAAAGGCAATTAATGCCGGGGTTCCACAGGGATCAGTACTCTCTGCAACTCTCTTTTTGCTGTATATTAGCGATCTGCTAAAACCCGATACGTTTGGGTATGCAGATGAAAGCACGCTCGTAGAGAGTTATGACTCCAGCGATGGGGCCAGTGGAGCATAATTAATACAGTTACTCAGGGAAGCCATGATCGAGCGTATGAACTTATCCTTAAAGGCAGTGTACGATTGGGGTGATGCCAACATGGTTAAGTTCAATGCCTCTAAGACCCAGACGTGTCTGTTCTCCGCAAAAAAGAGCCCATTCCAACTGGCTCCAACTTTCCGAGACGTATCCGTGCCGATATCTCCAACCCTTAACTTTGGCTCCTATATTGAGACAAAAGCCCAACTAGCCGCCCAAAAGCTAGGCATCCTCAGTAAGGTGAGGCAGAATTTCATGCCTAAACACTTGCTTAATTTGTACCAAGCACAGGTTCGATCCTGCACTCAAATGAGCGAAAGGACAGGAGACTTATCGGCGATGACCAACTAGTCAACACACGACTCCAAAGCTTGGAGCATCGTCGTAAGGTTGCCAGTCTTTCGGTTTTCTATCGGATACATTTCGGAGAGTGTGCAGAGGAATTGCATAATTTGATTCTTGCTTCCCCTTTTTACCATCGGACGACCAGACAGACAGACCAGCGGCACAGGTACATGGTGAAAATACCACATTTACGCACGAAGCGCTTTGCTTCCACTTTTATAATGCGTACCGCAAAGGAGTGTAACTCACTATCTAAGTCTGTTTCCTAATGAGTACAATCTGGGTGTCTTCAAGTCACGAGTGAATAGGTATCTTCTAGGCAAGCGTGCTCCATCGTCTACTGCATCTTCACTTAAGGTCAAACGCAAGCTTATAACAGTATAAAAAATATATAACTATACACATAATTGTGCAGTATAGTATAGAATAGTATAATTTAGCTTCACTTTTGTACTAATGCCAAAATTAAAGGACCACAACTTAATCCCGATGACATATTCTTCTCTACTTCTTCGTGGATATACAATCCCTAGAGGTGAATTACACCCACATTATATCTTCATATTTTTAGGTGCTAAAAATAAAGTAATAAGAAAACCTTATAATATGTCCGATTCGCGAGTCGTATATGGAACACCATCACTATAAAGTATTTTGAAATGTGTATTTCATTTCCCAGTTACAAATCCAATCAGATCATTTTAAATATATGGTACACCTTCTAGAATTTGTTTACCTTTATAATATAAAATAATACATTATCTAATTCATATTGAAGCAATGTCCCTTACAAGTCAAGCCACGAGAGGCAGCCAGGGAACGAGAAACAGATTTTTTACAACGTTGTAATACCCTATTTTCCTTTTGTCAGCTAAACAACAATCTGTATTGAACGTTTGAAAACATTGAGTAACGGAAGGGTATTCAATCACAGAGCAAGGTATCATATATGTTTTATTATGAAATACGGTTTTGTACGCGTTCGTTCAAGTGTTCGTATTTCTGAAATAGAACAAATATTTATTGAAACTTTTCACATTAAATAATATTCTATAAAATACAAAATTGCTTTATTTATTTTATAATTTTATTTTACATAGAACCGTATTAGGTAGTTGCAAATAAAAAGGCGTAGTCTCTGCCTAGCACTCCGGAAAACAAGCGTAGATCGTATGTAAATATGGTCGACCAACCGAATAATCACTGAATCGGTAAGAAAAAAGAGCAACCAAATTTCAAAGAAATATCTGTGGAACATACAATTCCATTTGCCCCATGCGACGATCGAAACCACTTGACCTGTTAAGTCATTGGGAGTCCTACCTAAACTACTGGGCTATCCGACCACTCAACATATATGCCACAATATACTCTGATTAATTTGTTATGACAGAATTACCATTCTCAGTTTTGCTATACATTACATGTCACCGGATCCTATATAAGACTGCTTATGATGAGTTTTATGCGCTATTACAACTAGGTCTATTTAAGCTGTCAAATTATCTTTACCCTATATCTTAACGCGAAGTAATTAAATAGCAGTAAACAGGGACTATGCGGGTAACAAATATGCGTATTTAATAGGGGTCTTGCTCACACGCAGTCACAGTGAAACCGCGTTTGATCAGATATCCTTTCAAGAATTTAATTCACACGACCAATCCCAATAAATAAATAATCTTCATTTTTCCTACGCAATGCTATTTCGTAGATTGCCGTAACGTAATTTTTTGGGCGCCATCAAAGGAATCTTTTAACTTTATCCTAAATTTTGATTACGTCAGTATAAATCGTTAAAGCTTTCAATAAAGGCGTGGAACTCTGAAGGCTTTTTGTGGATCCTATCTATCAGTTTATCGCTGTACGAACGTAAAACTTTGTAAATTTTAAGGGTAATCTTTTGGAATTAGCTTTTTGAAAATTTTAACCCAGGCACAGAATTTATTTATTTATTAAAGTACGATACTGTCTATCTTGTCGTAAATTTTGTACAAAAGTAATAAAATAAAATAAATATATGAAATTGTTTAGGTTTTATGTCTCACGGTACGAGACAACTTTACACAATATACTATTATTGAAAATCTATAACAAGCGTCTCATAGGATAGTCACACTTTCAGTTAGGTTTCCACCACGTAAAAATACCGAATAATATACTTAAAATCCTAGTAAATTGTTTGTAAATAACTTAATAAATTAATTATTAATGCTTATAATATTGCGTCAGCTATTTCAATATTTATGTTATATTTGTGTGTTTATTATTTCAATACATATATAACCTCACCATTGTTTTGATTAATCACGACCAGACCGATCATTCGAACCAGTTAACCCTGACTAAATTTGAATGAACTCTATTGCGAAGAACATAATCTTGAATCTCCACTAAACATGGTATTGTGGCTATGAACTGCAGTCACATGTTTTGTCCAGAATTTATATTTAGTCATACAATAGAGTTCATATGACGATTTACGCTAGTAGCTAGATACTCAATACCTATAATAAAATATTGGTCATAGCTAGCTAGTAAAAAGCCAGATATATCGATCCTGTGTTTCGCTCTGAGTAAATAATATATGCTGACAACAGTATAAAGTACTAGCACACATCTGCATGGTTTATCAAATATACTTGTTGCAAAAACATTAGATTTATTTAATTTTCTATATTTTCGATAGTATAGTATAGTCATATCCTTTAAAAATGTATTATCTTTGGTTCGGTTTAAACTCAAAGAAAGATCAAACAGACAAACGTATTAATAACTGTTATTAGAATATATAGGTTTTTTACATCTTAGATATTCGCTGATCGGTGGGTCCATTGCTTATAGAGTCCATCCAGCAATCTTGTTCGATTAATTTACCCGTGTTTTGAGAATTCATGAGTATCTCAGTTATAATTATTACGGATCATAGCACCAATTTCTATTCCATTTGCTTTATTTTATCATCGCTAATGGGGTCTTGAGACACGTTACGGCTAATAGTAGTTACATCTGAATCATAAATTAGCATTAATACGTCATTGACAGTGCTATCTGAGTCTGAGCAGATGATGCAGTCAGAGTCTATAGGAAACTATATTCGACCATTCTACACTTTTTTATTTCTTTCATTAAACTCAGGAATACAGTGTTCATCTACGACGGTATCAGCATCAAAGTCAAATACGTCTGTAAGTTCAAATTCAAAGATTTCAATCAGATATTCTCTTAATTATAATTAAATCTCCGCATCAATGACTTTCCTTGACACTTTGGACGTCTGGATTTAGAAATGTTAGTAAAAAAAGATTCTACGTTTCACTCTTAAAATAAAATCAATCTCCTCTTTATATCATTTCTTATACTCAACTTTTAATTGAAGATATTTTGTTCAATCAGTAATAAATATTTATAATAAAATAAAAATAAAGAGTTTTCGCTTTTATTATTCATGGTTACCTACTGCGGCATCTCTAAAAGGCTTCAAATTCAATAACACTCAATGCATTTGCGACGTAAATGTTTTATTCATATTTAAGCATTTAAAACTCTTTATTCTCTCAAGAGATACGTCATGTTAGTTCTTTTATTACTTACTTTCATTATATGAAATTTATTATCTTCATCTGCTTTTTCTTTACTTACGTTTTCCATTTTATGTGCCAACGGATCCCCGTCTTACCTGTAGCAATAAATAATCTTATTAATAAAACAAGTAATAAGCGCCAAGTTAAGGCGGTTTAGCGTTGTAACGAAAGGGCATTTTCTCTCGTCACAATCTCGCCCAATTTTGCAAATTAATGCGCGGAAATTATTCAAAAGCTTACAGTCTGACTTGAGATTTTGCAAGTACCTATATTTAAAATTTATCAAGCCCTAGCAGAAACACTTAATTCTAATAAGAAACCACAATCCAAGCTTACATAGTTTCTGCAATTATCAAAACATCTTATTAAACATTTAAGTCGGTTTCATTTTGTTGTGTTAAACTTTACAGATCTAGGAAAATATTTTGTATAGGTACTGCATGAAGTGTATCTTAGCCACGATTTTATTAGATTTTGTATAAACCGTGCAGAGGTCACTCAATGTTTTTATTATTCTAGTGGTTTTATCACGATCTATGTCATCTCTAAGGGCATTGTTTGTGGATTCGATGCATTTGTAATAAAATATCTACTACTCTTAGATCTACTTCGCCTTCGTTTGTCCAAGCCATTTCCTGAGTGCTCTAAGGTCGGCTTTCAGTATGGCCGTATGCGGCTGACATTTACCGGGAGGTGAGTGTCGGCTACTATTATAAACGTGACTTAAACGAACATCGGAAATTAGTAGCCAAAATAATGAATTTTGATTACTGGTTTAACATTCGAACCTCACGAAAGATACCTAATTTTCTTTTGAGGTTTCTAGCAATTTGGTTTTGAATTTACTAATCTTCCTGTTAATCGTCTCCAAGCTACAATGCTTGTGTTAGAAGTCGATTATGGTCAATAATTTAATGGATAGGATTCAAACTCGCGAACCCGCTAACCCGCGAACTCTCGATCGTAAGTCCAACGCCTTATCATTGCAACATCTTATAATTATATTCGCCTATTTTTATTTTTTCGGCAGTAGCTACTAGCTAATGTAGCCAATGCCAATCTAGCCTAAAGAATAGTTACAAAGGTAATTCTTATGGTTTTTGGTTACGTCATTCTAAAGAATAAAAACATTACATCCCACAAATATATTTATAATCAAGTATCCATCCAAAAGTAACAGCGTACTGTAAAATGACCAAGCCATAATCACATTTTAGCGAACCGGCTATAAGCTCATACTTAACTTCTTATTGAATAGATTTTTATTGTAGTAGCCAAAACATTGAATATTAAATGACTATATAGCTTATAGTGTCACTATAGGCACTTTGTCAAGAACTTCACACAGCAGCTGAATTTCACAATGGACGCGAACTGCTCTCAGATTTTACTTTAAAGATAAATCACGAGATAAATGTTACTGGAGCCTCAGATATTGAAATCACCTGTCTGTTCCTTTCATAATCAACGATACTTGAGTTGCAAGAACATTTCCTGAAAATGATTTCTGTTGATCCAGTTTATTTTAGTTCTGCAATGTAAATTTTACTATAATACACACCGTTAATAAGGTTTTTGTAGATAAATACACATTTATTTTCCTCGATATGAGTTTAACATATCAAGGCCCATGTTTTTATTTCATGCATGATTGATTAGGAATTTTAACAAGCTAATAAAAGGCAGCGCATGATCGAACGAAAACCACATATAAAAGTAATAAACATTTGTTTTACATATTTTTATAGCACAATAATATGAAAATTATTAACAGACCGGAACACTTCTATAGTAGGTAGAATAATATTAAAGTCATTATGGCGAATCATAAGCTCGGCAATTTTAACTTAAGTTCATAACTTACCTACTATCTGTTTTTATACAACATTATATTATAACCAATGACCGTATATTATATAGTGTTTTGTTCTAGTAGATAGTTAGCTGTGGATCTTGTGTTTTCAGTTTTTAATCCTGGATTCTACAAAGAAATTTTCAGTAGCAGCCCTGAATTAAGAAGCTGCACTCCCGTGCCTCGAAAAGTACCTTGGTTGTTCCGTGAAGTCGTTGGTCCTTTGCCTAATCTCACTTCGATCGTGTCTTATCACCGTGCTGTATGAATGTGAGAGTGGGAATGTGGGAGTATAGATACTGCAATTCTGTTTGCATACACTTATGCCTTATCTCTTGCGCAGACGACTCGTCTCCATTAAGATAGACGCCATGACCACAATCCAGTGTTGAAGACAATATTATATAAACAGCGTGCACCACTAAGGTATAGTATATAGATAATGTGTAAAAAAATAAACTTATAGTTGTATTTAAAAGAAACTAACATGGAATCACCATAAAAATATTGACAATTTCACAAGGAGTGCTTTAGAATTTGCTTATTTTTATAATTACATATGTATGTAGAGAACCATGCAAACAATTTATAATAAAAAAGCTTTGATCTGTTGATACTATTATTTTTGAGCGTTACGATCCGTATATGAACACACCTTTCTTTTGAAGCTGTTTACAGAAGAAATATTCGCTCCCTTATTTTGATCAAAAATCTCAAAGTGTATTGAGTATTCTTTAAACATATCGAAGCATTGTTATGTTTGCGCCAAACCTATTACTGTGAACACAGTAAACAATCTATTGTAACATTTCTTTTGTAATTTGAAACGTAACGGAAAGAAAATAAACGCCAGATGACGTTCGAAAGAAATGTTTGTCATAGTATCGAATTTGAAAGCTTTGATTCATGTCAGTCCTCTCGGTTCGTCATCGTATTAATACTTCGTAAACTAAAGCTCGCGTAATTTATCCGTTTTAATTTTACTGAACTCGATTCATTCAGAATATTTGAGTGCAATAAACATCAAATTTGGGAACGATTCCAGCCATGTGATAGAAATGGACCTATAATGTCTTGCCTTACAATGTTATAAAAACGAGCGTGCTATTGGCTTGGTAAACACCAATATAATGTTTAGTTATTGTTCTTTTATGTAAAATTACAAAGGTATATGACACCACACATAAACGTTACTTATCCCTTTAAAATTTCAAATTATTATCGAATACAATATTAAAACTTTATATTCTAATCATAACATAATCTGCTTTTAGCATCAAGTTTGCATCCATGTTATAGAAGTCAGCAATAACACATCAGTTAATTGTTCATATATATAGGCATAAGACACGGCCTACTATGCGCCAAGCTTCTGTTATAAGCAATAGTAGTATTATAGTAATACTCGTGCGAGTGACGGATGATGCCTAACGCTAGCAATTCCTTCAGTTTGTCAATATGCAAGTGTCATATTTGCGATCATCTGTGTTACTAACGTGCTTGATATACATAGAATATTATTACAAGCGGACGTCTCTAGTGGAAGGTAACGTGATTTAGGTCCGTACTCCTTGTACATATATTTGTAGATGTAATAGCTTACGGTTTCATTTCTATTTTTGGGTCTCTCTGACTTTATGTATCGCATGGGTTTTATATATACTAATTAGATATACAATATGTTCTATATGTGTCCAGGCCTGGACTCAAATTTGCTAATTTCTGGCACCTTTCTATAGATGACAATTTCTGCCGCTTATAGAGATCAAACTTACAACACAAGGCATATAGTCGAAAATAAGATGATTTCGTAAACCATTGCGCTATGTATTCAGTCAATTACGTTCTCTAACGATAGAAACAAAGATCATTAAAGCCTAATATATATTAATACCTAATTATTTGTGTAATAGCGACCTCGGGTGTGATCGGACTACAGTAATGGTTACCGAAGGTATTATAAGAGATAAACAAGGCTTTCGACTAAGGATCAACTTTGGCATAATTGACAGTACCTAAAAATGGAAATTAGAATTAAAACTTAAATACTGTACATACTCTTAAAAGCAATTATGTATCATAATGGCAGAGTGATAGAAGATAGCAAAATATACTATCAAATAAAAAGTATATAATTTGTTATGAATGATATACCTGCCTTACGAATCTCTAAAGTCATCTATAATGCTTCAGTAGTGTTCAGAGGTCTCCAGTATATTTTAATGTGGCCCTGAGCCACTTCTGAGCATATGGACTTATATATCTTTGTTTCTTGCACTGATTGCATAGTAACTCCTTTTTGAATACTTGGCGACGTGCCGATAAGAATCATCATCATCTCAGCCGAAAGACGTCCACGACTGGACATAGGCTTCCCCCAAGGTCTTCTACACCGATCGATCTTGGGCCATCCGCAATCAACCGCTTCCCGTGACCTTTATCAAGTCCTCGGTCCACCGTGTTCGAGGCCTACTCTTGCTGCGTCTTCTGGTGCGTGGTCGCCATTCCAGAACCTTTCTGCCCCAACGGCCATCAGTTTTGCGCACTACGGCCCTGCCCACTGCCACTTTAGCTTGGCTATTCGGAGAGCTATGTCGGCAACTTTAGTTTTCCTGTGGATCTCTTCATTCCTGATTCGATCCCCCAGGCCTCGAGCATAGCTCTCTCCATCCCTGGTGTTTATTACTTTAGATCCGTGTTTGCTTGGTTGGTGATGCTGACAGTGATATGTTTAACATAAAGTTATAAGTTTACCCACTTTATTGTTTGTATAAAATTTTATTTTTGTCTATTTTCTGTACGCTCATTTATTGTAAATATGGATTCTCAGTAAGTGAATTATTTTAATTCTTATGAGAATAAAGTTCTTCTTAAACCTAAAAAATCCCTGGTGTGTAGTATAAGTGCCTTCTGATAAGGCCCATAGTGAGCGACCACGTCTCGGATCCGTATGTCATTACTGGCAACATACACTGCTCAAATAGTTTTGTCTTGAGACACTGCGGTATATTGGACACGAAGATATATCGTAGCTTCCCGAACGCTGCCCAGCCGAGTTGGATGCGACGATTTACCTCTTTCTCGAAGTTGGACCTACCAAACTGGATCATTTGTCCCAGGTTTACATACTTGTCGACAACTTCGAGAGTAGAGTTCCCAACCTTAATAAGAGTAGGTATAACATGGACGTTGGACATGATTTTCGTATTGTCCATGTTCATTTTAAGACCATTATAAGAATGCCAAGTGATACATTTATCTTTTATCATTCGGGTTATACTTGGTCAAAAATATAGGACCGCTAACGCCAAAATATACCCTCTTCGCTGTCCCGTGATAGGTACCTACAAAGTTTCATATATCATATTTGATTCATTGAATTCATAGAACCCGTTAATATACAGTACGTTTCAGGATAGGATTTCACAAACATATATTAAGAATAAGAGTTTTCTTAAAATCTGCTCAAAAGGCGTGGCAGAAATTAAAAATTCAGTGCCAGGAGAAAGCTAATTCCAAAATAATTTACACTAATTCTAAAATAAAGCTCGCCACACACAAATAGCGGAGACTGAGCGGTACCGATGGCGGCTTTTTCTATTATTCGAATTGGTTTTTAACGAATTCGGATAATACAATATACGTAAAACCCACGGTTACCGCTGCGCTTCGCAGTCTGTTTGTGGTGAGCTTTACCCCAGACAGTTTAGGGCGTAGTTAACTACTTTTTGTAATCAGATTACTAACTACGACTAAAACTAGTTAACTACATGTAGTTATGATTACATGTAACTTAACTACAGTAATCAAACTACATGAAGTAGTTGTTAATTTGATTACTGCAATCTAGTAGTTATAACTACTGATTATTTGAGTTATAAGGACATATGTTTTGCAATTAAATAAACATGTAATGTGTTATAATTATCAATAAATCAAAATGTAAATCTGGCTCTAAATTTTAATGTGAAACCTGGACTTAGTTGTTTAAAAAAACAGTTTATTTCACGTATGTTTATTTTTATGAATAGTGGAATACAAGGTTTGAAGTCCTATATATGTACCTATATTCATTATTACTATTGCGTTGATTGACATGTTATCAAAAAATTAACGTTACTCAGCAAAGATTATTTAGAAATAAATTAAAAAATAAAGAAGTGTCGATTGGGCTAATCATTTAAAAGTTTTTCGAAAATTTCATCTGACAGCTTGTGGGATTTAGGATGGTTTATCATAGTCGCATATGAAAACATTCTTCCTACTGGAGCCGAAGAAGGTAAAGGGGTATTGAATTTTGTAAATACTTTTTTTACTTCTGCATATCTATGAAGAGTATTTAGTAGGTATTTAGACGATGCTCTAACTCGCGTGACCACGACTCGCGCACGTCGCTCCCGACCCATGTTAGTAGACGTTTATTTGTTTTGTAGACAGCTTATTTAGGTACTTATCCTCGTGGTACAAATAGTTGGTTATAATTCCACCGTTGTACTACGGGTCATAATCATAAATAGTAAAAAAAATATCTTACAACAGTTGAACTATGGGTGATTTTACTTCCCCGCGGTATAACAAGTTGAACATAGCAGTTGTACCACGGGTCGGCTGCGGCGGGCGTGTTTGCTGTTTTTAATAAGCAACATTTTATTAAGTGTGTATGTAGTTATAAAAAGTAGTCATGTAATCGTGATTGCAACTACAATTTGTAGTTAGTAATCAAAATGTTTAACTACTTTTTACGATTACTTCATGTAATCAGTAATCATGATTACTAACTACTATATGTAATCGCAGTTAGTAATCAGTAGTTAGATTACATATTGCCCTACACGGCCCCAAGCTAAGTGAACTTCGAAGAAGGAATGAAAAACCAATCAGTAAAATAAGAATCTTATAAAAAAAAATTGTTTTGCTTTCTTATCATGATTTAGGGTACCTAATGTCGCAAGTATAAATGTCATTATTAAATGGCGATATAAACACGCTTCTTTTATGACATATAAAAGCATTGTTTGTCTATAACGCTTGCATCTTATAAAATGCGATGTATTTGTACCACTTTTTTAGTCAATGTCATCAGCGATCCACCTAGAAGTAACTCACAAGCACGTCACCTCTAATAGTAAAAATCTTATCATTACTAGCATTACTGTTAGAAGCAAAATATTTGTGTATTCCCTATCCGTCATCACTTCGTTTTTCATTATATCCTATCCGTATACGTTATTGCCAATAAATTCACCAAACAGCTGTACGCAACGAATATTGAAAAAATACCTTAAAATTCGTAGAACTTCTAATGTAGAATACATCATTGTAAAAATTCTGTCCACGCGTCAAACGGTTAGATTGATACCGTCAATCTTCCCAAGCCATCGATATTAAATAACGGTTTAAAACATTATTTCCTGGCTTTTACGAACCTTCAACGCCATAGCTCCTATATAAAATACAATTTGAACCACAGCGTGGCAACAAGTGATAATAATTGCATTTATGTCGTTCTACCAACATTTTCCCATAGGCAACATTTATTAATGGATTACAGTCTCCTTCGTTTGTGTCACTTAGGTTAGAAAGGACACCGGCAGAAATAGGCTTAACATAACTTCATGTTACTCCAATGTCTTATTATTCAAAATTCTTTAGATATTTTTTTAAGCCATGTCCTCTAATATTTTGTATATTTACAATGGGATAGTATTCACAGAATACTTATACTCATGATAGTATTTTATTAAATTAATAAAACTTCTACCTACTTTTATTCACTGGTTTCGGTTGACTTTGGATAATATACAGTGTTGCTATGTATGAAATAACAATTAGGCAAATCGATATTACTTTCTCTTTTTTTTTTGAGTATCAGTGTTTCAGTATATTGTTAGTATTACATACGCAGATCAATGAATGCATAAAAATATATATCACTTACACTTTTTTTCAACCCATTTCAATTATTTTCCTTAGATTGGAATGAATACTAACTAAGACTTATTTTATTTAATGGCAACTCAAAAATGATTTTGACAGTGTCAATTATTGTCAAACTACTCGACATTCGCTTGCTTGTGCGCCGCTTGCTGCTCTCGCATTGTGAATACTTTTTGTACTGTGTGTTTTTATTGTGTACTTGCTTTTTTGACGATTTTGGTCATATTTTATAGACTCTGGCGTATACTACTTTCACGAACGACCCACGCATTATCACAACGGATATTGGTTTCTTGTTTATTCGACTGACAACGGCTTGTTTTGCCGGATTTCGATCGCAATGTATACGCGACAAAATCATATTATGACATATCAGTGACAAAACATATTTTCCCTATATTTTAGTTGACAGCTCTCTTGTTGGTAGGAAAGCGACCGACGAATATTATTGTAATTGTGTGGTAGGTAAAAGAACTGAAGGTTGTTGTTGTCATTTAATGGTCATAGCTCGGCAAGGTTTGAACAAAACTTAATAAAGCCTGCACAGTTTTTAGATAATATTTTAATTATCTATGATGATGATAATGATTAGTGATTAATAAAGTGTAGAAAGCAACGAGTATTTTATTTATGCTCCCCCTATCATATTAATATGATAATGATGATCATGATAAATAAGTGTTTAGTTTTGATAATATAATATATTTTTATGTTCTAGTACATAACACACCTCATATAACTCTTAATTACTAGGTGATCTTAAGATCTTTGAGACTTTTAAATACATGTTTATGTGTATTTCATTTTTCTTTGGCAGTAAATATCTCGTTACTCCCATTGAGCAGCTAGATGAATATTTTCGTTTTGAAATGTTAATAATATATCTATAGAATAAAGCAAAAATCATCCTAGTAACATCAGGCCCAGAGATAAATGAAAACTTGCCAGTCTCCTTTCTACTCCGTCTATTATTTCATTTATCTAGGATTTATGCTGTTATGTATTTATCTTTTTTAATTTAAGTATTTAAAATTTTTTTTTTGTTAACTAAATTGAGCTAAATATTCCTATGAATTATGTGAATAGTACAATGGGACATCTTTATATCTACTCCTTATTTTGATTGTAATTATCCGCTTCTCATAGTCTTGTTTATGTATTCAATCGTGATAGGTAGAGTTTACTAGGCAAGGACAACATCATCTTATAGTATTGTATATTTTACGAATGTACCTATATATTTTCGAACTATAACTATTCTTGCTTATTTTCAGTTCGTTTAAGTATGTGTATACATCGAATTTAATTCATAAAGAATAAACAAACACCGTATCGCGTATATAATATCTGTTATCAAAATTCAATCATATTTGGTCCAATTTTGTAATGTAATTTTCATTAAACGTGTGTACAAACTTCCTTTATACACAAATTATCATAAACATTACACTTATGGCCCCTAATATTGTGAATAAAGTTGCAGCTACAGCCAAATCCCTACTTAAAATCTCGTTTGACATAAGTATAATCGTTTAAAAGTTGCCAAAGTTCTGTTGTGAGATCCAGTTTTGGTTGGTCGACCATTGCTTATCTTCTAAACCTTTTTCTCCATTAACTTTTAGTACTCAAGCAGTATTATAAGCAACTGACAACTCCAACTTAATTTTTCCTGCAGTGAGACAGCGAAATTACAAGAACAAACAATTATCAGATTAAACGAAATATAAAATAGTATATTGTTACGTACTGGGTTCGAGGGATAAGAATTTAAACAATATTACCGACTAAAACACGTTTTATTCTAAATTCTCTTCGCTCCGATGAATACTTGACCGCTTACGATTGTAAACTGACTTGCCCTTTTATACGCAGTTAAAACGTTTCTGGAGATTTCTAGAAACGCCATACCCGGTATGTAAACAGTACGAAGATTTGAGAAATTTCCAGCACTCTCTCTACCCTCCGCGTACCGACAAGCTAAGTAGTTCAGTAAGACGTCAATAGATGTCGCTGTAATAAATTATTAGAAGGAATTGCCGAGTCCTCCCCACAGTGCCAATAGATGGCACTGGCTGTAGCAATATAAACACAAATACTGGCTGACAATTACTTAAGGCCAGGCACGCTAAGCTTGAGTTTCTTAAATAAAAGTATATCACAGCAAGCAGAATAAAGAAATAAATATTCACTGAAACAAGTTATCCATATGTAATTATATTTATAAATATAATATAACTACCTCGGTGGAAGAGAGATAGTGAACGCGACTGATGTGCATGAGTTCGATTACCGGATCGGTTTATTAGGATTTTCAGTTAAGAAACTTTTCAAATATAACGACAATGGCTCACCTCAACCGTTACGTGGGTCGGGACCTATAAAATCAGGCGAAATTTGAATATACATACCCTTCGGTCTACCCCTTTAGGTATAGAGGCATGATAATATATTTATGCGTCATCATCTGAGCCGAAAGACGTCCACTGCTAAATATAGGCCTCCCCCAAGGTTTCCCACACAGACCGGTCTTGGGCCACCCGCATCCAACCGCTTCTCGCGACCCTTACCAGGTCGTCGGTCCGCCTACCCCTACTGCATCTTCCGGTGCGTGGCCACTACTTCAGAACCTTTCTGCCCCAACGGTCGTCGGGTTTGCGTGCTATGTGCCCTGCCCACTGCCACTTCAGCTTAGCTATCCGGAGAGCTATGTCGGCAACTTTAGTTTTCCTGCGGATCTCCTCATTTCTGATTCGATCGCGCAGGGAAACTCTAAGCATGGCTCACTCCATCGCCCTCTGAGTGACTTTGAACCATCTGATAAGGCTCATAGTGAGCGACCACGTCTCTGATCCGTAAGTCAACACTGGCAACACACACTGGTCAAAGACTTTCGTCTTGAGACACTGCGGTATATTGGACGCGAAGATATGTCGTAGCTTCCCGAACGCTGCCCCGAATTGGATTCGACGATTGACCTCTTTCTCGAAGTTGGACCTACCTACCTGGATCATTTGTCCGAGGTTTAAATACTTGTCAACAACTTCGAGAGTAGAGTTCCCAATCTTAATAATAGTAGGTGTGACATGGACGTTGGACATATGCATATTTTTGTCTTGTCCATGTTCATTTTAAGACCTACTTATCGGGAGACTCTACAGAGAACATCGAGCATTATGCTGAGGTCTTCCATGGTCTCAGCATTGACCACGATATCGTCGGCAAATTGAAGGTGAGTGATGTACTCGCTGTTTATGTTGATGCTGAGTCCTTTACAATCCAAAAGCTTGAAAATATCTTCCAACGCGGCGGTGAACAGTTTCGGCGATATAACATCCCCCTGTCTGACCCCTCGCTGTAGTTTTATAGATTTCGAGCTCTGGTCTTGGAGACGGACTAACATGGTGGCGTTTTCATACAAACACTTTAGCACTTCGAAATACCGGTAGTCAATGTGGCACCTTTGGAGAGACTTTGGTATAACCTGCCGCAGCGTATGTATGTAGTCTATGGTACTATAGCCTTTACGGAAACCGGCTTGTTCGGGAGGCTGGAAGTCGTCTAGCCTACTCTCGAGACGGTTAGTGATGACCCTTGAAAACAACTTGTAGACATGGCTCAAAAGTGAAATGGGTCTGTAGTTCTTTAAGAGGGTTTTGTCGCCCTTTTTAAAGAAAAGCACCACCATACTTCTGTGCCATGCCTGTGGCGTTTTTCCCGCGAATATGACGGAATTGAAAACCTTTCGAAGAACTGCCATAGCAGTTTCACCACCACCTTTCAGAAGTTAGGTTGTAATGCCGTCATCACCCGGAGCGTTGTTGTTTTTGAGCTGTTTGAGGGCCATGCTAATCTCAGGCAGGCTGACGTCCGGGATATCTTTGGTATAGTGTCGGATTAATCCAGCCCTAGGGTCTGTTGCTGGAGTGATAACAGGTGGTCGTGTAGTCGTGTATAACTGTCCATAGAACATCTCGATCTCCTTCAAGAGCTCAGGTTTGCACGATACTATTCTGCCCCGTTTTCAAAGATTTAGAGATCTGTCTATTAAGGCGCCTGTATTCTGTCATATTCTCGGACCTGTGATCTTATTTGATCTTTTGGTCTTTTGGGGCTTAAAGAATTTAGAGCCTGCTCTATGGACAGCATTCACGAACCTGTTGTTGTAGTCGTCAACATTTACGCACACGTCCAGGCATTCAAAGCGGTTTCGGAGTTCAAGCTGAAAGCTATCCGGGTTTTGGATATGAACTGGTGCTGGTCGGAGCGTGGACTTCATAAATCTAGACCGTTCCAGGCTAGTATTAATATTCAATGTGCCTGTAACCGTTCAGTGATCGCTTCCCGCTTGGTTAAAGCGGGAAGCGATCACCGAACGGTTACAGGCGGTTATTGATCACGGAGACATCATAGAATATTTGCCTCTTTGTCGACATGATGAAGTCAATCTCGTTTCTGGTCGCACCAACGGGACTAATTCAGGTCCACTTGCGGTATTCTCGTCTTTTGAAGAAGGAGTTCAACATGTAGAGTCCTTCCTTCTCCATGAAGCCAGCCAGCAGATGGCCCCGTGATTTACTATTTCCATATCCAAATTGCCACACTCTCTGCTCATCACCACCTTGCTTGCCCAGTTTCGCGTTGAAATCTCCCATGACAACGGTGTAATGAGTCTTGGAGCTATGTATGTGTAGCATGGCCATATTGTTTATGATTTTAGTTTAATAAAATACATGTAAAACTTAAATTTTAATATATGTATAAATAAATAAATACATGCATAATATTTATGTAACACGTGATATTCAGATGTGTATACTTACATATTATATTCCAACTTATTTGTAAGAATGTTTATAATTTCTTTAATATTGTACGGTACAGACATACAGGGTTTAGTATTAGATATTCATTGGAATGCGGGCCGGTTCGAACAATAGGCTCGCACCGACCGCTATTTTTTGTTACCTGCGCGAGCGCCGCGCGCCCGACCCGTCAGCAGTTGAGAATTGATCCCAACGCGAAGCGCACGTCGCTCGTGCTCCCGTCCGCCGATCGCTTCCGCTAAAGCCCTATCGTATTCTGTACTATATAATATCTCGTGCTATTACCTATCTAAATCTACTGTGCTTAATTTTTATTTCCGCTCTGTTCTCCTTCTTACTGACTATTTACTGTGCCTATCATCTGTGCTTCTTGCAATAAACTAGTCATACATATTTTCGAAACGGTGTTAATTATTTCGCATCCACCAACACCACCTCATTGGTGACCCCGACGAAGAACACGGAAAAATGAGCGAGCCGAAGGATACAGCACCACATGCCGACAACGTGGGCTACAGCGCGCCGCACGATGTAGAACGCATCAGTATACGGGTACCCCCATTTTATCCCGATAAACCAGCCTTGTGGTTCCATCAAATGGAAAGCCAATTTTTCCTGAACAAGATTACCCAGGATACAACAAAATACCACCATGTGATCGGGCAACTGGATCCTGTATACGCGACTGAGGTAGAGGACATCATAACTTCTCCTCCGGAAGAAAACAAGTACGAGCGTTTGAAGACGGAACTGATTCGAAGACTATCAACTTCACGGGAGAAGAAGATACTGCAGCTCGTGACCAGGGAAGAACTAGGCGATCGCAAACCCTCGCAATTTTTACGCCACATCCAACACCTGGCGGGACCTGATGTCTCCAATGAGTTCCTGAGAACCATGTGGGCTAGCCGTTTACCCAGCAGTATCCAGACAATAATAGCTTCGCAATCAAAAGCTACATTGGAGGAGCTTGCAGAGTTAGCCGACCGCGTGCACGACATTGCCACGCCCAACCCACAGGTAGCAGCTATGGCGGCATCGAGTAGTCACACTGAGTTGAGTAGTCAAGTGGCTGCCCTCACACGCCAAGTACAGCAGCTGACGACCAAGCTGGAGAGGATGTCACGTTCCAGAGAACCCAGATCCGGAGGGCGTGACCGAGGACGCTCGCGTTCCAGGCGTTCCAACTCAAACTACCGGAAGTTTCCCTTGTGCTGGCATCATGCGAAGTTCGGTGAAAAGGCTACGAGGTGCACAAAACCGTGCGACTTTACGGGAAAAGATTAGGGCAGTCCGTGATGGCGACCGACGCCTGCCCCAATCCGGGTCGCTTATTTATTACTGACCACCGTACAAAATTACAATTTCTAATAGATACTGGCAGTGATGTGTGTGTATTTCCACGTAAGCATGTAAAAGGATATAGTAATATTAAATCTAATTATGAATTATACGCCGCCAATGGATCTATAATTAAAACATATGGTTTTATTCATTTAGTTATAAATATAAATTTACGCCGTGACTTTGCTTGGCGTTTTATTATAGCTGATGTTACCAGGGCCATAATAGGCGTAGATTTTTTATCTTTTTATAAATTAATTGTGGACATACGTAATAATTGTTTAATAGATGGTAAGACTATGCTTACTACCGCGGCTTCGCTTGCTAATTTTTCTGACAATGTTTCCTCGGTAAAGGCACATGATAATTCGGTTTATCACGCTATACTAGCTGACTATCCCGACATCACCCGACCTTCAGGCATACACCGCACATCTTCCAATAACACATTACACCACATACGCACTACACCTGGCCCACCAATTAACTGTTCCCCTCGCAGGTTAGCACCGGACAAGTTGAAGATAGCGAAGGCAGAGTTCGAGGCAATGTTACAGGTTGGGACTTGCCGACCTTCACAATCACCTTGGGCTTCTCCGCTTCACCTCACACCGAAAAAAGACAACGGTTGGCGGCCATGCGGTGACTACCGTATGCTGAATGCACGGACAATTCCAGACAGGTACCCCATCCGTCATATCCAAGACTTTGCTCATAACCTAGCTAGCTGTACGGTCTTTTCAACCATCGATATGGTAAAGGCCTATAACCAAATAAAAGTTAACCCCAGCGATATTGAGAAGACCGCAATCACTACACCGTTTGGGTCATATGAATTTCCCTATATGACTTTTGGGTTACGAAATGCGGGACAGACTTTCCAGCGTTTTGTCGACGAAATGTTGCGGGGGTTAGACTTCGTCTTCCCATATTTGGACGATATTTTGGTATACTCAGTAGACCAGGTTTCCCACTTAGACCATTTGCGACAGGTGTTCAAAAGGTTGAAAGACTATGGGATGATAATCAATACAGCAAAGTGTGTATTCGGAGCATCTGAGGTGACGTTTCTGGGCTATCGAATTTCAATAGACGGTACCAAACCCCTGCCTGAAAAGGTGGAGGCTATTAGAAAATTTCCAGTCCCTAAAACGGTGAAAGAGCTACGTAGGTTCTTGGGGATGATTAACTTCTACCGCAGGTTCATTCCCAGCGCTGCTGTTAATCAAATACCCCTCAATGCTCTGTTGACAGGTTCGGTCAAAGGTTCACATCCTGTAAATTTTTCACAGAAAGAACTGGATGCCTTGGAAGCGTGCAAGCAAAGCCTGTGCCAAGCTACAATGCTCGCACATCCAGACTGTCAAGCAAAACTTGCTATTGTAACAGATGCTTCGGACATAGCTGTGGGTGCCGTGTTACAGCAGTTTAAGAATTATGGTTGGCAACCTTTAGCATTTTACTCGCGTAAATTGTCTCCATCACAGGTTAAATATTCGACGTATGACCGCGAGCTATTAGCGATCTACGATGCGGTTAAACACTTTCGTTTCATGGTCGAGGCTCGAGACTTTGTAATTTACACTGATCATAAACCTCTTACATTCGCTTTTCATTCTAGGAAAGAGAACTGCTCACCTAGACAATTTCGACATCTAGATTTTATATCACAGTTTTGTACAGATATTAGACATATTTCAGGGAAGGATAACGTTGTGGCTGATACCTTGTCTAGAGTTGAAGAGGTTATTCAACCGATCAACTTAACAACATTGGCTACTTTGCAAACTACTGATGTTGAACTCAATCAACTTTTGAAGGGTAATACTTCTCTGCGTCTCGATAAGGTCAAAATTCCTGGGTCTACTTTAAACTTATTTTGTGAGGTTAGCCGTGGTACCCCAAGACCTTTCGTTACAAAGGAACTGCGACGTCAAGTGTTCGAAAACCTGCACTCGCTAAGCCACCCTGGCGCCAATGCCACAGTACGGTTAATTTCAGACCGTTACATATGGCCTGGCATAAAAAAAGACTGTAGGGAATGGGTTCGCACATGTCTGGCGTGTCAGCGGTCAAAGATACATAGACATGCATCTTCACCGCTGGGCACTTATAAACTCCCTCGTGCTAGGTTTAGGGACTTGCATATAGATCTTGTCGGTCCTCTACCGTTATCACAGGGTTATCGGTACTGCCTTACAGCAATCGACCGTTATACTCGATGGCCTGAGGCTATACCCCTACAGGACATTACGGCGGAGACTGTTGCTAAGGCTCTGCTCAGTGGATGGATATCCCGCTTTGGTTGTCCCTCACAGGTCGTGACAGACCGTGGGAGGCAATTTGAATCAGCGTTGTTTGGTCACTTAGCTAGAATTGCCGGTTTCCAACACAAAAGGACAACAGCTTACCATCCAGCTTCAAATGGGCTCGTGGAGAGGTTCCATAGACAGCTTAAAGCAGCTATAACGTGTCATGCTAATAGCAGTTGGGTCGAATCTCTTCCACTCGTTCTTTTAGGTGTGCGTAGTACGTATAAAGAGGATCTCATGGCATCGCCGGCAGAGTTGGTGTTCGGTGAACCATTGCGTCTGCCTGGTGACTTCTTTAGTCCTGAAGATCTCGTGGATCCCGATGTCACCGATTATATTACGCGTTTACGCAAATTCGCAGTTGAGTTACAACCAAAACCAGCTTCGCGTCATGGCGGTTATCGATCACCATTTGTATTTAAAGACCTGACCACATCATCTCATGTCTTCCTACGAGACGACACTGTGAGCGGATCCCTCAAACCTGCGTACACTGGCCCGTACGAAATCATTGAGCGTGGAGATAAAGTGTTCAAGCTCATCGTAAATGGTAAGACTGTCACGGTATCGGTAGACAGAATAAAACCTGCCTACATATTGCGTGAGCCAGACACCACAACACACACAACTCATCATACGATACATCACACACCACTTAACTCTTCCAGTCACACACCCACTCATGACTTACCTGATGCCAAGGATAGCATGGTCAGAAAAACTCGTTCTGGTCGTAATGTTAAATTCCCAGACTATTATCGCCCGTAGCCCGGTCTCAGGAGGGGGGTGGTGTAGCATGGCCATATTGTTTATGATTTTAGTTTAATAAAATACATGTAAAACTTAAATTTTAATATATGTATAAATAAATAAATACATGCATAATATTTATGTAACACGTGATATTCAGATGTGTATACTTACATATTATATTCCAACTTATTTGTAAGAATGTTTATAATTTCTTTAATATTGTACGGTACAGACATACAGGGTTTAGTATTAGATATTCATTGGAATGCGGGCCGGTTCGAACAATAGGCTCGCACCGACCGCTATTTTTTGTTACCTGCGCGAGCGCCGCGCGCCCGACCCGTCAGCAGTTGAGAATTGATCCCAACGCGAAGCGCACGTCGCTCGTGCTCCCGTCCGCCGATCGCTTCCGCTAAAGCCCTATCGTATTCTGTACTATATAATATCTCGTGCTATTACCTATCTAAATCTACTGTGCTTAATTCTTATTTCCGCTCTGTTCTCCTTCTTACTGACTATTTACTGTGCCTATCATCTGTGCTTCTTGCAATAAACTAGTCATACATATTTTCGAAACGGTGTTAATTATTTCGCATCCACCAACACCACCTCATATGTATAGCCTAAGATATGTCCTCGTACATAGCTTCCGCCTCTTCATCGGGGTGTGCCGAGGTCGAGGCGTATACCTGTATGACATTCAACGAATACCGTTTCGTACGCTACCCTGCTCAACACACTCACGATATTTACCTCGTTGGTCACAAGAGATTTGTGGACGATGTCCCGTCACCACCTTGGGACTGTTAATCGCCTTCCCGGTAGAAGAGCAGGTTACTGAATTTGAGGATTATCGAGTCCTCCCCCTGTCTTCGGACTTCAGATAAGCCTATAATATCCCATCCTAACTTGCTCAATTCTTCTTCCAGCTCGACAATCTTCTCATCGATCCGCAGTGTGCGCGTGTTAAATGTTGTCAGAGCTAATTGTCGTCGTTGGTGGTAACACGATCTCTGCTGGAGATTCTTAGCACCCCTTGCCCCACCATTACCATAGCCACTACCTGAGCCAGGACTAGCCGAGCCACCAGGAACTAGGGGCCGGTTTTTACGGATGTGAATCATTTTGGGCGGGTTTTGCCATAATCGCCACGCTTAGCAGGCGGATTGGCGATCACAGTGACGGAAGTCTTCAACACTAGGCGCTGCTGCCCACCTAGCATCTTTGTATTTACTTCCGACTAGTTTCGGATGGTTTGACTGCCATCTATCGGTTGACTGACTACACTGGACATAGACACTGGACTGACTACATGTGGCGCCAGTGGTCAGTGGGGACGTCACGTCCCGACGTCAAAATTTATGTGTGTAGAAATACATACATAGATTTTAATTTGTGCCAGTGGCAGCGTTTAAATCCTCTTAATATAATACGGCAAAAGGTGCAAGCTTTATATAAGCTCAATATATTATACTTAATACAATTTATATACAGATTAGCATCTCATGTTCACCCATATATAATCTATTAATACTAATGCAAATCTCTTATTGCCTCGATAATCTAGTGCCCTAACCATTAGCCAAAATTAATACTGGACAGAAATCGTTCGCGATTGACGACATACATACCTGAATATAACTGCCCTTACACAAATACACCTCTACCTAAACTAAATATATTATGTATACAGGCGTTTCACTTTGTGGTATGTGTAGTTATGTACACAATGTCTTTTCTACTTTAGCTCACCCTACTCAAACGAGCGTTCTAATATAAGGAAGCGCAACATCATTTTTTTATATAGTTAATACTAAACTCCCGTCCGATACTGTATTTAATATTGTGGCCTACACTGTGTAATGGCATCCACACACATTGTGTAGTCTCTCACAGATATCGACATGCAGTATTCCCTTCCACCACGAGTCACTGAGCCAGGATTTATTTATTTATTTTATTTACGTTTACCAACAGTTGTTACAGATATAATATAGATAGGAACATACAAATATTTGTGTCTTAAATCTAACTGCACAACCAATTATAGGCAAACACCACATGCAAAATGTTTACTGTATAAACATCTATTACATATATAATTTAATATACTTATATTTATATAAATATGTACGGACATGCGCATAACGAACTTTACTACTATCATTACATTGAAAAATGTTTCAATGTTGCTTTAAAACATCACACATACATAGATATTCGCTCGGATCGTTATGCGAATGTGTGCCTTAAGATGCTACTCGACTTTTGTCTTTGACCGTACTTAAATTCTAGATATGATATTATATCTTTTCTTAGAAATATACATTGTAAGCCACGACAAGTATAATGAATCATGGCATTGACGTGTATTTTTTAGTTTATACGCCTGGTTGAACTAAGCAGAACGAATAAAATGTTCGATATTGAAAATATTTGCTTCTAAAGAAATGTACATGTAATAAAAAGAGGTTTTACTTTTTCTATTTCCTAGTTAAATACTCTTTATAGTACAAAAAAGTATTTATATATGTCTGTGAGAAAAAATTAAGATATTAGCATTTGAAAGTAGCACTTGAAATGCGTGACGAGTACATTTAGAGCGCGGCGAAATTAAACTATGAAAATCTTTTTAAAAGATTGTCTACGTAACCTTGTGCATTGTATTCAGATATTTTTATAGAAACACTAATAAATAACACTATTATAGTGATTAAAACCTGAAATACAATATAATACTGTCCTAAAAAACCACAATTATCAAAAGGGGCGTGAAATCTGATAAATGATAATAGGTTATTTTGGGCTGCAGTTTGATACAAAAATAACATTAGTCAGTATTGTTTTTATTGTGTCTAAAATAAGAAAGAATAAGCTTTCTAATAAAGTATTACACTTATATACTTGCCCCACAAAAAACGACAGAAAACAGCGGAACAAATAACATCGACGAACAAACGTTCGGTGCGAAGCATGCTATGGCACAGATAATATAATACTATACTAGTACAGATACTCAATCCCATACAAAAATCTTGGACACGCCTAACTCTGGCTATTCTACTTGCTATTTTGGTACCTATATTTTTACACTAGATGGCAGCACAAAACTAGCGCCACTGCTGCCATCTACCCATATCAAGTACACAAGTTCCGAATCCTATTTGATAACAGCTCATAAGAGATGGCGTTGTGACAGTAAAATAGGTACTTGACTGTTTACCACGGATAGAACATATTTAAACGAGCCGATGCAAAATGTGCGCAACCTTGAAAATAAAAGTTATCTACCTATAGTGTCGTGTGCCGAAATGCGTACGATCACACTTTGGTGATTCTCATTTACTCGGTCGGATTTTCGTGAATATATCGTGTTGCTGTCAAAATTTGACCTTGAATATATTTTTTCATATAATTTTAATGAATGCGTTTTAAAAAGTATTAATAAAACAATATATTTCATTGTGTATGCGATTGTGATTGATGTTTGGGTACTTTGAAAATAACTCATTGGCGTATAAAATTCTACTTTGGCAGTTAGTTATCTATATTTCACTATAATTATAAATATTAAATAACATAAAATATTGCGCTCAGATTTTTGAAAACAACTGTGCAATGCCTAGTATTTAGTCTCTGTTGAAATTTACTGAGTTATGAGTGTTATGACTATTTATAAAATACATCACATAGATTACTTTGAATTTAACTATCGAAAAATAAATATAATAACCAGCACTTTTTTTTACAAGACTCATACGGTTACTCTTTTGCCGTATAACAGACTCAACACAAAAAATCTGTTGAACATAATTTATTTTCTGTGTGAAAATTGAACCCATAACACTCGGCACGTCGATAAGTACCCGGTTCAAGCGATTAAACCACTACGCCATACTTGAAATCAAATCACACGCACGCGCGAGTATCGCTCGGCGGCGGCGTTCGGTTTATTCCGGTCAGCTTCGTGAATTTGAGCGCTGTCGGTAGCCGCGGCGTCGAGTAGCGCGCCTGCCTGCCGCGTCGATTATCAATAGAGTCCATGCTATGGTAACTACGAACAAATGTACGGGTACGTTTTTCGACAAGAGCGCCTCTATTAGCAGTATCATGAATTAATTGTGTTATAATTGTGTTACTTTATAATTTTCAATAGATGGCAATGTTACAAAATTTGCTGCGGTAGCCATAGATTACAATACGGTAGCGTCTACTTTAGTGTTGCAAAGTAAAAATTCAGTGGGATATTTTGTTTTAGTCTACAACAATTTAAATCAATGAAGATGATAATTTGTATAAATAATATCTAAAATCTCAGCAATAATGCCATATAAAAGTACAATAGAGCTAAACAGGTAATATAAATGCAGATTAAAATATTTAACTGAATAAGATTTAGTGGAAATATTGAGATCATCTAGCAACACTGTTTTTGACACATTATGTTCGACGATTTCTAACAAGAAAATTTTCGATTTATGCGTTTGCTCAAAGTTAATTTCTAGTTTTTCTGTGTATTTGTGATATTTCTACAATCTAGTACGTTGAGATAAACTTAGTACCTCCGGCCAGGCATCGAGAATACCTAAAAATGCTAAAGACTTCTATTTTGTGGTGAATTTGATCAATTTTGTCATCATGACTTATAGATCATGTTGTGTACCAGGATGTTTGGTGAAGCTTGGAGACGGTAAACGGACTGTGATGATGCTGTTAAAGTCGAAGCGCATAATTATTATATGACTCACAAGAGAAAATAAAAACCATACACATTATTTTTTGTTTATTTTTCATGTTCCCAATATATTCCATTTTATAACTTGATTAATATGCTGCCTATTTTTGTATGCTCACAAATATAGGCAGCATATAAATTACAATAAAATTATAAAAACTTCAAATGAATAATGCAGGTGTCTATGTACGTATATACATGTATGTATGTATAGGTTGCTTTAACGACTTCAGTTTAGTTCATGATACTGCTACTTGGCGGCAGCACTTATGCAGACCTCTAGCGAGGCTCGAGTTGCCTATTTTTATAGTATTGTAATCTATGATAGAGTTCAAGCTTGATTGTCAACTAAAGTTTTGTTATGAAATATTAATTATCTGGACCTGCTTAATACTTTAACAGAAGTTAAAGCTAATAATATAATTATTGATATACCTCGTATAAAATACAATGTACCTAATAGATTAAAAAACAACTGAGTTAGTAGGTATGCTTTACGCTTATTAGTCATGGCTCGTAATCTTTTAACTATGTCATAATAATTATTGACATTGTATTCTTTTACTTTTATATCCATATTAATTATTGATTTTGTAGGGAAATCAATAATTAATATGTAATAATAGTTTAAAGTCAAGTAACAAAACAACCTACTTAATGAATATTGTGGTACTTATGTAAGTAAAGATCACATTAATATACCATGATAAATGCGATGTTACTAATCCTAAAACACTATTCATGCTTTGGTATGATTGATTTAAATATTCGTGTCTAAATAATAATTATAAGGATATATGGTGACGACGACGTCGTCCAAGAAATATTTATCTCATGTAATATTACTATTACATCCGAATATTTATTACAATGTCAACCAAACCAGATATGAACACATTAATAGTAACTAGTTAAAAAATGATGAGTGCGATGTGGAGAGTGAGTGATGTGAGTAAAATAGTAAATGATAATATTCGAAACGAAATGTGATGTCATAATATCGTCACGTGACGTCGACAACAGGAAGAAGCAAACCACAACCAATTTTTTTAAATATTGCTCAAAATTTCTATTTTTCGAAGCAAAACAAATAGTACCTAAACATCGTTTCATACTTGGCCTTGTAGCGCGGGGGTGGGTTTCGTTTTGTTGTTGTAGGAGATTGTATATAAACTAAGACATTATCAGGCTATTATGAACTAGGTACTTAATATAATGCTAGTTAACGGATCTTACTCGCGATAAAGTATTTAAAAGATAATATATACCTATATTGATTGCCCGACGCGACGTTTCGACCGACATGCATGGATCGTGGTCACGGGTTGATTAAAAAAAACGTTTCGAACTACCTTCCTATAAACGATAGTTAGCACGATTTACTTGATCGTCGCGTATTTCATCAAGGGTATGAAATTCACAACAAGCACAACTGGGGTTGCCAACCGTAGGTACTTTATAGTAAAGTATTGTACGTAATTTCGGGTAAACGTAATTTATACTTTAGTAGGAAATAAAGGACGTGAAGATACTTTATTTTACCTATGTCCGCTTTGTCAGGTTTTATTTAATTGTTAACTTAAAGCAACGCTATAAAGATTCCCTAAATTGAATAAAATCAATTGTTTATCTATCATAATGAGTAGGGGGAGCCGGATCGATGTCGTTTACACTGACTATTCCAAATGCTTTGATAGAATTGATCACAATATGCTAATTTACAAGTTAGAGCACATTGGCATACAAGGAGACTTACTAAGATGGTTCTCTTCTTACATATCTAACCGCTCTCAAGCAGTTGTAGTTAATAATTACATCTCTAGTTGGGTTCTGGTGCCTAGTGGGGTTCCTCAGGGATCATTGCTAGGACCTTTGTTATTCCTAATATTTGTGAATGACATAGATCAATGCTTCCGTTATTCACAATTATTGTGCTTTGCGGATGACATGAAGATTTTCTCGGCCATCACAAACATTGCTGATGTTCATGCACTCCAAAGTGACTTGAATCGGCTATCTGATTACTGTAGCTTAAATAAACTAGATCTCAACCCATCTAAATGCTCAGTTGTTACTTTCAGCAGAAAAATTAATATAACTCCATCAGAATATTTTTTAAATGGAATTCAACTTCAAAGATGTTCTTCATTACGTGACCTTGGAGTTATTCACGACTCCAAATTGCTTTTTCAGGACCATATAGAACAAATTACAAGTAAAGCCTTTCAAGCATTGGGATTTGTCATGCGGACGTCATATAGCTTCACTCAGGTTAAAACCTTCAAGATCTTATACTGCACTTTTGTACGCAGCATATTAGAATATGCTAGTCAAGTATGGAATCCTAGGTATGTCACCTACATATCCCGCATTGAAAATGTTCAAAAGAAATTTATAAAATATTTGTGTTACCGATTAAAACTCGATTACAGTACGGACAACTATCTAAAACTATGTGCTAAGTTTCACATGCTTCCTCTAGTTACACGTAGAGAGATAGCCGATATCATTTATATTTTAAACATACTGAATGGCAGGGTTGACTGCCCGGATCTTTTGTCCAAAATTGCTTTTAATGTGCCTGGTAAAGTTACAAGACACTACAATCCCATTCATCAACCTCTAGTGTCAACCAATTACCGGCAAAATGCGTTTATGTGGCGAGCGAGCAGTTCACTTAATAAAAAATGTAAAGAATGTAACGTTGACATATTCAATTGTAAACTCGAACCACTGAGACGGGTGCTTAGTCTCAATTTTTTCTCAAAGCATAGGTTTTAATTGATGTTTAGTTTTAATATTATGTAATGTTATAATATGTAACCTTTATGTTCACATGTCTTCTTGTGTATTTTGTTATTTATTCTTGAAGACCTGTAATTGGCCTTATGTGTCTTATTGTGTTTGTTTTCGAAAGTTGTATGTGCTGTTGGTCTTCCAAAGATAAATAAATAAATAAATAAATAATATAGACATATTTTGTAAAAATCCGATTACGACTTTCCTTAATAATAAATATTTGTTAGATTTAACTAGCATCAACAAAAATATGGTAGCCAAAAGGCAGGTTAAATAAGTAATACTTTATTTTCAGATCATGTACTTTTTTTACTTAAGATAGTAAACATACTCTATTTGTTCAAAATAAAGGTGGCAATCCTAATCACAACTGTGCCTAACTAGCTTCCAGGCCCTTTGAAACAGATTTAGTCAAGTTGCGTCTAGTGATCAAATAATACTAGAAATTGCGTAAAAACCAAACTAACAAAGCGGTATAAACAAATAACAGTCTTTAATTTTATAGAATAATTATTATGATAGGTTACTTAATATTTACCTAACTATTTTTAGTAAAATGTTGCTATGATTTACTAAAACTCCATTTCTATCGGCATGTCTATCGTAAGTTTGTAATTTAATTCAGAATAAGTAGGTAGCACAGAGATAATGATTATTATAACGCCGACGAGTCCAACGACTGAGCTATATCTACTGCCGCACAAGCAAATTAAATTTGACAATAGAAGTTACGAGAACCGACCAGGTGTTTGAAAATAATGCCATGTAATACAACAAAACGTTTTGTCAAATACATTGACATTTGTTAAGCATACATATTTTTCATATTTTAAGTAATTTCTTATTAATTAGTATCAGTAGGTAATAAACAAATATTGAAGTAAACCAAAAGAAGGGTATGAAATAAAAACACAATGTTTTTGTAGACTTGTATAAACATATAAAAGAGCCATCTAGCGTCTCATCTAGCCCTCTAGGTAAAATAAAATGATAGGTAGATTACCTATGTGTGATGTAAAAAGTATCGATATCTTTAAATCATAAAATAAATGCGTTTATCTTGATGCTAGTTAATTAAATATGTACAATGTTTATTTATAATAACATTTTATGGTAAATTTTCTTCCAATAAAGCATTTTGATTGATCTTAATATTAACATTGGAACTCATAGTGCCATCTATGATCTATTTTTGGACCTGTTTACTTTTTGTTCTAATTGGTATTATGGTAATTGCGAACAAACACGGGTATGTTTTTCGACAAGAGCGCCTCTATTAGCAGTATCATGAATTAATTGTGTTATAATTGTGTTACTATATAGTTTTCAATAGATGGCAATGTTACAAAATTTTGCTGCGGTAGCCATAGATTACAATGCGGTAGCGTCTACTTTAGTGTTACAAAGTAAAAATTCAGTGGTATATTTTGTTTTAGTCTACAACAACTTAAATCAATGAAGATGATAATTTGTATAAATAATATCTAAAATCTCAGCAATAATGCCATTTAAAAGTACAATAGAGCAAAACAGGTAATATCAATGCAGATTAAAATATTTAACGGAATAAGATTTAGTGGAAATATTGAGATCATCTAGCAATACTCTGTTTTTGACACGTCATGTTCGAAGATTTCTAACAAGAAAATTTTCGATTTATGCGATTGCTCAAAGTTAATTCCTTGCTTTTATGTATTTTTTTTTTGTGATTTTTCTACAAAACAGTACGCTGAGAAAAACTTAGTTCTTCCGGCCAGGCATCGAGAGTACCTAAAAACGCTTCTATTTTGTGGTGAATTTCATCAATTTTGTCATCATGACTCAAAGATCATGTTGTGTACCAGGATGTTTGGTGAAGCTTGGAGACGGTAAACGGACTGTGATGATGCTGTTAAAGTCGAAGCGCATAATTATTATATGACTCACAAGAGAAAATAAAAATCATACACATTATCTATTGTTTATTTTTTTCATGTTCCCCATATCATCCCATTTTGTAACTTGATTAATGTGCTGCCTATATTTGTATAAATACAAAAATAGGCAGCATATAAATTACAATAAAATTAAAAAATTCTAAAGGAATAATGCAGATGTCTATATACGTATATACACGTATGTATGTATATTGTATAGGTTGCTTTGACAACTTCAAGTTTAGTTCATGATACTGCTACTTGGCAGCAGCACTTATACATATCTCTAGCGAGGCTCGAGTTGCCTATCTATAACAGTATTGTAATCTATGGTGTGAAGTCACGTGACATAACAATAACAATATTATCTATAAAAAATATTCAGTTGGTAAGTGGTTCGTCCGAAAAGCTCATTCTGTGTACATTGATATACAATACAAGACTTTAAATACAGGCCTTTCAATACAAAACCGGCAATAAATCGCGTGCGATCCTCTTTTTTTTGCTTGACGCCTTAAGGCGTCACCGGGGTTTAACGGGTGCAAATCTGAGGACGCCGATCGGCGTCAGCGGGTTTTGAGAGGTTTACTATTTATCACATTTTAATACATTTGACAGATCTGACAAACGTCGATATTGTATCAAAATGGACGTCATCCAGGTCGCTGTATTCGTTTATTAGTTTGCACATGCGGGGTGGGGTATTGGCGAATTAACACCAATCACTGTATGGCGAAGAGGTGGAGCTAGGGGTGTTATAGGTCTACGGAATACACTAAAATTAAATTTATTCAATAATTGTGGGCAGTCAATGTTGCTATTAAGCAGTTTATACGCGGATCTCAAATCCAATAACTCCCTTCGGGCTTCCAGGGTATTCATTTTGTAGTAGCCTAGTTTATCGAGGTAGGAGAGATATTTAAATTGCCTTCCCTTTGAGTACCCTAGGTACCGGATAAACCTTTTTTGAAATCGTTCTATTCGCATCGAGTGAGTCGCGTAGTGAGGTCTCCATACTACACAACAGTATTCTAGTATGCTTCTTGTAAGGCTATTGAAAATAAGTAAGTTAGTTTGTGGGCGTTGAAATACCTTTCCATTGCAAATGACAAATCCAAGTATACAGCTAATGATATTCTCTGCTTTATTCTCGGGCACGCATTAAATCTCAATATTGCTGGATCTAGCATGTTGTTCCATCTGGCTTAGGCGACTCGTGAGTTTTACAATGGTATTGCACATTTGCTCATTTGTACATAGTTTCAAGATCCTTTATTGTTTGGGCAGATTTTTTAGCTACCAATATAGCAATTTCATATTGACTATTTATAAAAGATTTACTCATTTACTTCCCTCAACTCTTCTTTGATTGATTTAAGCTCTAAGTTCGTACTAGCATTTAACTGTGCAAGCATATCAGATATTGCAGTTTTTATTACTGCCCCTACTATTTCTTGTACATCTGTCTTAGTCAAGGTTGTGTTCTGGAGTTGCCAATCGGTGGTGACGACAGAGCTAATCTTTTTTTGGAGCGTGAGGTTACATTATCTTTCTATATGAAAGCAGTATTTTTAGCGCTTCCTTTTGAAGGTTGAGATGCTCATTTGGCCATATTACTTTTTAAATAAAACAATTTATTTGTTTAGATAGTGTTCTCAAATACTCAGACTCAATTCAGTATAATACTATGCTTTGTTATGAATAATTTGTGTAGCTGCAACGCGCTCTCAGGTAAAGGCGATAGACAAGCTTAGGTTGGTACCACTGTTAAACACAGCTGTGATTTGTTTACGGTTTAAATGTAAGAAAAAACTACTGTATATTTATAAGTTCAATTCACTGATTCACACACTCTTATATAATTGTGTGATTCGTATTCCATCAAACGCAACAATATGGTGTTATGTTAGTCCACTGATTCCTGTAAAAAACTGGGTATATACTTTTGTCTGTATATTCACTTTGCACTTTGTATCACAGTTTAGTTCACAGAGTTACAACTGAAGTTTGCGAAAAATATCACTTCTTTCTTCTTCTTTTTCTTTTCGTGTGGTTAGTGGCCAACCTGCAGACAAGAGTTGTTCAAGCCACCCGTAAGCCTGTGACATGGCTTAACGACTGCTGTCAATTTGGCAACAACTGGGACCGACTTTTTACATGCCCCTCCGCAGCACGGAGAAGCTCAGATGAAATACCACTAAAGCGTTGCTTAATCACACTAATCGTTTACCGATTAGTGAGTGCAACTGGCTATGAGCGCCTCAATATCACTATAAGTTTTATTAATTTGGAATATGATATTATTAGTATTATCGCGTATTTGTTAATTTAGTATTAATTTTAATATTTAAATACGAAGCTGATGTTGACACTAATAAAATAGGATTATATAGATCCGCACACACGTCCTTGCTCTCAAAGGCGATGTAGGTACATCACAAAAAGCATTTTAGCACAAATTGACTTTCAGACGTTTTCATAAGTAACGATTTTAGTACCTACTGACATTTACGTAAATATACGTAAATATGCTACCTACTTAGACAGGTGTAAAATGGAATGAATAACGAAGTATATTGTTCTTTGCTATTCAGTTATAGGTGTGAATAATGGAGTGACATTATTCACACCTATAACTGAATAGTGATTTTTAGATGCTCCCTAATAAAAAGTTTTCTTATTATGTGCAGACAACAGGGAAACATTTTTTTTTAGCAATTGTGCTTTAAAGCCGAGTATCTATATATTAATACGTGAAGCAAAAACTCAGTGCCCCTTTTTACGAAAATTGCGCGGACGGAGTGGTATGAAATTTGGTACAGTTAAAGATTATATGAAGAAGGAGTGGCGAATCCTAATATTTTTATAAAATATGCATTAGAAATACATTAAATTAATGAGAAAATACTACACGCACACAACCATGCATTTCACACACACAGTCGAATCGCGTTCGTAGTATTTCGGCATTGTTCATCTGTCAATTCTTCGTAACTATGATTACATATACCTTTTTTACATGTAATAAAGAAAAATAAAACAATGTAGCAAGCTTAAGAATATAGTCAATGAAAGAGTATAGTTAAGTAAATAATAATTTGTTCGAAAAAGGTAGGTAAATTAACCTTTATAGCCTTGGCGGTATCTAAATGAAATGTGATTATAAGGGTAAAGTTAAAGACAAGAAAACCTTAATAACGATCAAATTTAAAATTTATATCAATTATGGTCGAATTTTGACCACTAGGCGACCGCTAGTACATTATTATTATTTATAATTACAATAAGTGATTAATAAACTAGATAATATTTTCTAAATCAATAAACAGTTAGGTATATGAAACCATGGTGAAGGTTTTTTAGATAAATCATAGTGTTTTATGAGCAAGGTCACAATAATCTCATACTGATTATCATAAACACAAAAGTGAAAACAGTTAAGAAGCAAAGGATTAGTACCAGAATTGTGAGTAGTTAGTAGCCGTACTTGGCTTCTCCAGGAAACAACAGTGGATATGTAGATATTCTAAAGCTATGAATAAGTCCCTGGATAATACTTTTTGGTAAATTCTAGAACCCGAACCTGAGATACTAGTAATGAGAGCTTTTAAAATAAACAACTCATCTATACGAATCTGAGTTCAGATACATACATCGAAATTATTCAATTTATCAGAGTATTGATTTTAGTTGCGAACTCATTAAACAAAGAGATTCATTGACAACGCGAACTACGCTGATTAATCACTGCTAACGCAATAACGATATTATTTATTAAAGTATGCTTAACATAATTGAACGCTTAATTGAATGATCAAATAAATAAATAGGGGTTACGAATTATTCAATTTGTGCTGATTTTATTATATCCGTTCAACATTTATCCCACCAAAAACATTTCCATTTAAAATGTTGTCAAGACGAGACCATATGACTCGCACTGTCAAAAAGTTATCAGATCTCATGTAGAGCCAAGCTTCTAACTCTACAAGGCCTAACTTCACAAACTCTAAACCTTAGTCAAAATATGTGGCTTGGCCATTATTATTTATTTATAATAACAAGGAGTCCCTATATAAAATTTCAGACCTATAGCGTTAAAATTGCGGAAGTCTTATACAAACTTCCATTCCCTAGTTAAAGGAGTTGGGGGATAAAAGTTACAAGTTTTGTAATTTTTTTGTTGTTTGTGTATAGTAATACTAGCGTACATACCAAATTTCAGCGGACATTAGAAAATACCCTAAGAATTTTGATGATCATCAGTGAGTGAGTGACGAAATCAGGGTTTTCCAGATATCAATAAAATCTAAAGTATAAGAGCTATACAATTGAAACTTTAAGTGTTTAATAAGTCCGCTATTGACAAAATATCCCGAGAATTTTGTTTATCTGGTATAATCCAAACCTAAGTTATAAGGGTTCAAAAAAATGACGAAGTGCTTCGAGACAAGGTAGGTAGTGGCCTTGTGCTTCGCTTGGCTCATCTTGGCGATAATCTGTCAGATAATCTGTCTAATGTATTTTAATTGTACTTATTTATGCACAAGCCGTTACTCGCGTGTCTTCGTTAAAACATAGCATTAAGCTATAAGTAAAATATATTTACAACCGGTTCAGTACTTCCAGACATTACCTTCGACATAAAAACGGACGAAGTTTACCTCTTTATAATATTTGTATGAATTGCGATTTAGATATAATTGCCTCATGTAACTTCTGCCCAGCGTGGCTAGGTTGCAGCTATGCCTTTAGTGCAGCTGTGAAATTAACGCTTTAGATTAAAACAATGCAAGTTTAATATACCGTGTGTAGCTATTTATCCCTGCAGTATTTGATAATTTTATATCATACCTACATCTCGTCAGCTGCTGTACATACCTACAGGCACTTGCTGCTGATGGAAATTGCCTAATGAACAGTTCCAATACCACTAAATTGGTTCGAGAATCGACTCAAAACCGCAAATTCGGTGACGCGTGTGACCGTTGTTAAAATATTTATTGCTTATATTATAGAAAGAACTCAAAACACATTTTGTAATGATATTAAATAGATTGCTATAGACTTGTATAAATAGGATATATGCCCACGGTCACACCAAAATAGGTGCAGCTCAGTATTACGCGGGGCACCGAGGTGGTGCTTGCCATTGATTTCAATGAGATTTGTTTTGGACATGGTTACACAAATACTTGCAGAAAAGGAGTAGAAGCAATCACTATATCTATTATCAGCCTAGCAGTCCATTGCTAGACGACCATCTGTTTAAACACTCTACTGTGTCCGATGTTTGCTTCTTTTCCAATTACTGATAACAATTTTCTGTACTCCGGTAAGCTAAGGCAATAATTGCATGATATTTCTTATTTCAATAATTCGGATTAAACGGATTATTCATTTTAATAAAGGTCTTAAAAATGGACTAAATGTATATAGTCCTTTTCTTCAAGCTCAAAAAGATCAAATAGCTCGAAATAATTGGATTATATTTTAAATAACTTTCTTCGTACTAGTCTTATTACTTTTCAAGGGTATTGTAATCGGCTTCTATTCTAAACGAATATTGCCTGAAAAATGTTTTTTCGCAAAACAAAGGTTTTATTCTAGGTAAGATGGTTTATTGGCATATTTACCTAAAGTATTTCTTTAAGTAAACCGTTTTTCGTGTTCTTAGTTAACTTAATTTGTCAATTGTAGAAATACCAGACAAAATTTTAAATCTATTGTGTCTGCCCGCTAGTGTATCGCTGCGACTCAATAGATGAAGTTTCCATTTATAGGAATAACTTTTTATTAGTTTAGAAAATGATCACACATCCAAAAACATTAATATAACTAGCATTGTAAAGTAAAACGCGCTAATAATTTTTACGCAAACGTTCTTTGTTTGTATGTCAACCGACTTCTTTACTTGTATTGTTTAATAGCTATTAACGAGATTTAGTAAATAAATTAAAAATATAAAAACAGCTGTTTTTTAAATGTATTTTCACATATAATTTTCTCAAATTCTCAATAATGATTATAGTCAACCACTAGACGAACACTATATACAACGCATATTCTCTGTTCACTGTACTACATGACATAATAATGAAAACCGTCGGTATCGATATCGATTTGTACTATTCTGTAGCACCACTATAAATGCAATCAAGAACGGGATTTGTGGCATTCTTACTCATAGATTGGCGTGAATACGGAATAACGTCAGTGCTCAGTCGGCGTGTGGGTAAGTGGATTAAGTCGATGACGTTGGCCCGAATTAACCGAACGCTCAGCTTCAATCCGAAATATCTTTGATGAGATATGTATACGTGATGATAACTGGAGTAAAGGAACTGTTATGATATCGTTTCAACATCTCAATACGGATAAATCAGTTTGTTATTGCATTTGCATTCTAACTGTGAGTGTGTTCATTTCTTTGTTTGTTTGTCCTTTTTTCAGGTCGAAAAAGAGCAATGAACATCTTTTTTATTGGATATAACCAAAAGAACAGCAAATAATACAAGCTATTTTTTAACTCATGGCGAAAATATCTTTCAAATTGGTAATAATTACTCTGCTTTTGACGGTACTGTATGTATTCTAGATGATGACGTATTTTTTATGGACGGTGTGAAAAAAGTGTTTGAAGTTCAAAACCTTCATCTTTTGATTTTATCTGTCTGTCTATCAGCGTAGCTTTCACCCATCTTCAAAAGAAGTCGGTTAAAAACACAAACTTTTGAGAAGATTTCCTTTTAAGAAGTTATTTTTAATTCACTATTTTCAATCTTAATCAATGCTAAAGTGTAAACATTAATTGTATAAACAAGTGAATAGCTTTTATACTATTTGTTCGTATCGTATCTATAGGTTAAAACTTATATTCACAGTTGCCACATCCCTATTAATCTATCGAGCACTATACGACTACAATAGACGTGTTATACACTCCGCATGTTCGAAGTTTATAGAATGGTATCATTCTCTGCGTTGCGTTGTGTCGTGATTGCAACCGACCGCAACAATTAGTTCCATCTTCCGTTGCCAGTGTTGTGGTGCAATATCGAGATTATGCCGCAGATTAAATTACAGTAAACGGAAACGTAAGGACAAATGAATGTGCAAATGGAATGTTCTATACTATGAGTATAGCACTCATGGTGGTTTTAGAAATGGCTTGAAAATAAATTATCTTCATAAAAGAGGCATTTTGTAATACGACTATTGTAATAACGTCTTGTATATATAATTTTCCATGTATGTCCATATATAAAGTTAGTTTAAATAAACTTGTCAGTAAATAAATGCATTGGCAAATTCTCTAATGAAGTTCTAAGAAATTACATTCACCATACCCCAACGTGACGTGAACAACCGTATATATAATATAAAAACTTTAAACAGGTTTTTAAACAGGTATTAGCTTTGATTTGTACATTATACAGTAACCTAAACGATTTATAAGTGATTTGACTACACGGATGGAGTAGTAGTTGAAGCGCTCGGGTCACTATTGCCGCCGCGCCGAGTTTTGTGGGTTCGAACCCCACATGAGGATGATCCACAAATGTTTGTTCCGAGTCTGGGTGTTCTTTGTATCCGTTGTTTGAATGTTTGTAAAGTCCCTCGCGACACATGACCTATTAAAAGAGCGCGAACCGTCTTTAAAAAATATGGTGGACAGTATTATCACGAAATATTTGAAAACATTATTTTAATAATGAAATCAACTGTGCTAATTTTATGTTAGACAGAACTTCAAGAGTTAATTAAAATTAAAACTCTTTAACCGTGATCTAGATAATATGCTCGTGCCCTGGTCTTCTATAATTATCATAATAGATTAATTTAAGTAACTATTGCCTCGCTGGCGCAACAGTAATAAATCCGACTGCTGAGCATGAGGATTCTAGTATGATTTCCAGATCGGCAAAGGATAACTATGATTTTCAGTCAAGAAATTGTCAGTAGCGTAGTAGTATACGGCAACAGATTTACCCACCTCGTATTACGCGAGACCTAAAACCATAGTTGGCGAAATGTGGGTGTAATACACCTCTGTTTTGTGGGTATATTAGGAGTGAGACTGTATGTATGTAACATTTATAATGTGTTGTTATAACGTTTATAATCAAACAAATTTGTTACGTCTTTTCACAATGCTTTTGACAGAATTCTCAGTGCTTTTACGATATTGTCTCTCTTCATGTTGGTCAGCGCAAAATCGATCAATTTAGAGCGGAATTCACCGTGAGAAAACCTGCATCTCTAAGAGTTCCCGTATTGTTCTCGAAGATATGTGAAGTCTGCCAATCCACATTGGGCCAGTGTAGTGAACCCATGCCTAGCAATGGGACAGTTCATATACAGTGCTGATATTATTATACACATAATTATATTGTAAAAACAAATTCGGTACACACGGCTACACATCAAGTTAGACACCCTGTATACGCATAACTACGCTACACACAAAATAGAGAATTGTCGGAAAGGGACAGTGCATAGTGGTGTCGATTTAAGGGTAAGGATAGAGCGTAACAAAAATATAACGCACTCTCTCGCGCGATTCGCAGCGTTCAACTTCTAATAGTTCAAAATCCAAACAGTCTAGGTTGATGTGTCGCTGTGTGTACAACTTTTCTAACGGAATATCTTAATAATACGAGCTTACAAAATTAGCCGCCTACGTAGACGTTTGCCACGCCCTTCATTTACTTATACGCATGTATAATGAAGAAAGTAATGTAAATAATTATAAAGACTGACAATTAGAAACCCTTTTACTTAACATTTAATATTTCTTCATAGCTCTCCCCGTGCTTGAACGTTTTCATTTTACATAGGGAGTTACTTGTTAAAACTTTCCATCAGTTTATTATCTAACAAAATAGAAGAGTAATGTGTTATCTATACTGATATAATAAAACTGGAGAGTTTGTTTGTCTTTGTTTAAACGCGCGTATCTACATAGATTCCCGCGTTTCAAATTCGAACCAAAAATCTTATTTCATTTCATAGCCCAAATTTTGAGGAAGCGTAAATGTATAACATCACGCAGTGGATCACGGCAGCTGAGCAATAGTTATAAACGTGAGTGGAAAATTGGGGAACAGCTAGTACGAATACAAAGTTGACATATTGAACCGACTTAAAAAAAAAGAAGTAAGTTCTCAATTCAACTGTATATTTTTTTATGTTTTCATTTTTCAGTTCTTCAGATCTTTTTCTAGGTGAACCGATTTCGATGATTTTTTTTATTTGAAAGCTGGTGCTTCCCATTTGGTCCCATTTAAATTTGATCAAGATCTGACCAATTGCTTTTAAGTTACGTCGACTGCATTGATGATGTTCTCATTTTGAGTCTATTTAAAATGAACAAAAAAAGCAACTGTGTAGGATGGTTTGGAACCGCATCGTAGTATTTACATGTGGTCCCATTCCAATTTGATAATGTTCTGATAAAGAACTTCGGTGATAAGCAACGGAATTCTTTAATAAATGACAGCAAATCTACGGTGATTGCTGCCATCACATATATTTATACGTATCGTTTAAACAATTCCAAATTGGTTTTTGATAGCATTTAATTGTATAGGGTTACCCAGCACGGTACACACACAAAAGATAATAAATGAATATATTTCTATAATGCAACTTGTAAAATGACGCTGAAGCCGGCACCGGAACACCGGCATAAAACATAGCATCCTAGCCGTATTTGGAATTATCATGAGATACACTATAGGTAAAAATGATTTAAACGATATATTTTGATTTTACCTGTCCAAAACATTTTTCATGTGAGCTCGCATTTTCGAAAGCCTATTTTTGCGCTCTTCACAAGTCTGTTTTGAAATGGTCCTGGAGGTAGATTTCCTATTTTGAGATAGTCGTTTCTGCCTGTCTTCGTTTGTCATTTAAACGGCGCTGTCTCATATGAGCACCTAGTAGGTACGTTGTAGGACGCTTTTAGTAGGTCTACCCATATTCAGATAAATAAAATCAGTTATCAAACGCCAGATTTACTAAAAATCGAGAAATAAACAAAATTTCTAACAAAAGCCTGCGGCTGACACTGACTTCATAAATAACAATAATTTTAAATTATATTATCTTAATAATTTGATTATCTTTTAAGCAGCTTACACATAAATTATATTTAAAAATGTTGCTTAGGTGAACTCTAAATAAATATTTTAATAATTGTTTGTTACTCTTAGGTGTTGAGTTAGATGTGAAGTTTAAGTGGGTACCAACTTTCTTGCGAGCTAAACGCATAGATTGTACTTTAGTAAAAACATAAGTTGATAGTAAGTTGTAGACACAAGAATACGCAATTATTTTTTAACTTTTTAGTGCATTTTTGTTATAGAATATGAGATTAGAAGGCGGTTTTCTTTTTTGTTAAAATATTTGTTTATTTAGTTCTCAATAGTAAATTCAATTAACTTATTTGAGAGTGCAGCAGCTGTAGCCTTACGAAAAAAAAGACATGTACGTGTTGCTGTCAGCAGAATGATATGGGCCATATTTAATAAAGACTAAAAGTGTTTAAATTACATAAAAGTCATTTTTTAATGTTCCTTCCACATGAAGATAAACAAATTCTGACATCGTACCGTAATTTTGCATGTAAATTGTTACCGTCCTTATTATTTTACACGAGCATTCTCATAAATCTGGATATTCCAGCAACATCCCTGAAGACCATTCATCATCAGACTCAATTTTTGTTTATTATTAAGTTATAAATGTCAGACGCTCTTTTTACAAACATATTACGAATGGTATAGACCTAATTTTAAGCACAACTTATTAAAAGGTAATTATTATGCAATTTATGGAATATACTTTATCCAAACTAATGAAGCTTATATGATCGGCTTTATTCTTAAACGGTATTTAAGTTTTATTTGTAAATTAATGTCTGTTTATCAGTAATGTACTTATGCGTTCCTATACTATGTATCAAATTGCGATGACAGTGGGTGAGTTTTTGTAGCACATACATCCATAACTTAAAGGTTTCTTTCGCTATGCTCTTGGTGTACTGCTAGGCTGTTGCCCAACAGTGGGACATACCAAGAGAATAATAAAAAGAAAACAATAATTATACTACTTATCAGACCCTTGCCTCTCCCTTAGATTTATAAATTACTCTGTAATTAGCTATACCCTACCAGTCCCTTACAAAGGCATCTAAATCGTCCCACCATCTACGTTTAGGTCCTCCACGTAATCGTCGACTGTCTGAGAACTGGGACAGTCGTAGTTCAGCCTGGCGGATTTAACACCTACATACGTCAGATATGCGTGCTTTAGAGCCCAGCGTAGTGTTTCAAGTCTAATCCATCCTGTAACACTTGGGCACAAGGCTATGTAAAAAAATATTAACCTCTCAATATTTAAAAATCAATTGTGTTTGGCCGCCGGTGTGCCGCTGCGACTCAATCGGTTAACAATTATTGACAGGCCAATTAATAGAAAAAGTGGCTTGGTACGTAGGCAGAACTTTCGCTAATTATTAATATAGTTCATGTCAATAGTAGCTATTAATAAAATTACATTTACAAAAACACAAAGCTACGTAATAAATTATTAGGCAATATAATGGTTCCGCTGCTCTTATATTGTGTTCATATTTTATCCTTACCGAGTAGGTACGTACCGTTCCGTCGCAGTATATGTTGAGCAGTCGGTCTATTATGGCATTACTCGTATTTGTGGTGTTACAGTCCTTTTTACATAAGCCTATGTATATGACGAGTCACGAGAGCCCTTGAAAGGCGTCGACGTCGCCCTCCCTTCTTAGAAAAGTATACAACTTCTTATCTCGCTGTCCCATCTTAGCATGAATGGCGGCAGTATCTCTGTTTAACTATATAAATACTAATGCTAGCTATATACGTTAAGGAGGACTAAGTTGGTAGTGTCTTGCGGATGAGATCGTTATAAAATTGTATTCAATCAGTCAATGCCAACATTATTCTGCCTCTTTTATTAACGCATAAGTGTGAATGAAACTTAATTATAAGGTTTAGGTTAAGGTAAGTATTTTTTGTTAAATGACAAATGACATGATAGGTACAATATATGTGATGTAATTGAACAAAAGACGGACTATCCAGACTCGGTGCAGTGTTTGTGGGTCACACAATAATAATATTTTTGGTCCTATGCGAAAATATCGCCTTATGTATTAAAACTTTAGGCACCGTTTGAGCAATCGATTTTTTAGAGTGCATTATCTGCTATAGGTTCAACCGCTATTATAACTGGCAACAACATCTTCAGTAGGCTAAGTCTATATTGTCTGTTCCGTAACTGACGGAATATAAGTGTGATATGATAAACATCTGCCTAAGCCAATTTCAATCATTTAACTATTAATAGACGTAATACGTACTTACGTTTATTCGCTATTTATATCCCAGTTGGGAGAGGTAGTTACTTATCACACTAACATTTCGCCAGCTATAGCTTTAGGCTATTGTCGTCATTGTTTCTCATTCAATGTACCTATAATTTTTTGACAGCCAAACCCAATAAAATTTTCTTACCCTGGTAATCAAGCTCTAATAGAGAACAGTCGCATTCGCTATCGCTGCGTCACTAACGCGATAATGTTCTTGAAAGCCAAAATAATATATTGTCTATATCTAAAATAAAATACAGAACCCGCACAAAAACAGATGAAACACAATATAAATAAAGTGTCCCGAATCATCGATATTCATTTATTACGCGGTAATAATGGACATTTCAATAACGAGTATAACGAGTTACCGCAGCAAATATTCATCGGACATTAACTTTATATTGCTATTTATTAAATACTCATTGTTTCAATTAGGTCAGTTTAAAATTCGAACAGTGCTTGTAGGTGGTATACAACGTGTAAAAGAAAGTTGAATCGTTCTTTAAGCATCGTAACGTATAGCTGATTTACATTCCTAGTCACATCCCGATGTAATAGACTTGTGTAAATGTTTGTGAACAAGACCTATAACTAAGCTCAATATGTGGTCAAAATAGCAACATAATGCAAACACAAGAATTTGCAACATAATAGCATACATCATGTCTTATGCTATTATGTTGCAAATTCTTAAAACAATTAAATTTTGAAGTGCCTTGTTTCGTGTATTAGCTAAAGACCAACATGCCAAAATAATTGTAAACCATACCGAAAAATAAAATTAAGTTTGTGATAGACAAAACTACTTTTATAGAAGTGCATTTACCGTTTGATATAATAAAGATTTCTATAACGTATGAAGTTTGTAGATCTGTAGTGGACTAATGTGGTGGACAAGGCCCATACCTAGCAGTAAAACGATTCATAAACATACATATTATTATATTGACTTACGCGAATATACAGATCCCAAACGTGTAGCAGAGGTAGTAGGACATAATCACATTTGGCAGCTATATTTTAGGTCTCACGTATTAAAGTAGACCCATTGCCGTCTATCGGGCTCATTTTCAGACTCCTTGTTACTACTATAAATTTCCTAACAAGAAAACTAACAGGTTATTCAATACTTGATGTGGGAATTGAACCAGGGATTTTACAATCGTACGCAAACATAAGCAGAAACAAAGCTTATATTATAATTATATATGTAGGTCAGTTACAATTTTTTTTGTGAAAATTCTCTTGTCTCCCTAACGTAATTTAAATTGCATGATGATGGGTCAAGTAGTTATGGCACGAAAACGTTTAAAACAACTAAACAAGCAAACTCACATTTATAATATTTGTTAGGATGTTATCCACGCTAAACCTAAGACTGATAAATATGAGCTTTCACGACTTTTACGTTCATGTTTTATAGGGTTCTAAGAAGAACTTTCAGCTTTCATCGTTTGCATTTCATCGTTTGAATGGCGACGTGGAGCAACAATTTTCATTTCTATGGCACATATTTAAATATAAATTTTTGTTCTAATTCTTTTTATACTTGGAATGTGCCTTCTTTGTTGTAATTTCTATAAGTACCCATTAAAGACAGCTTGTTTATCGCAAGCTAATATCATATCTTTACTTACAGAAAACTTGAGAGCATCCTATAAAAGCTTACTACCTCCTACAGTAAATTCAACAATACGTTACCTAACTCTCAGAGCTCTAAGCTTAATTTCAAGCAAATTCTCCGTTAACCACCTCTACATAGTGTTGAGGTATTTAACGTAGAATTTGAAAAAGATTTATTTTATAGAGTTTTACGTATTTATAATATACTAATATTATAAATACGAAAGTAACTCGGTCTATTTGTCATATTTTTACGACTAAGCTAAACATACATAGACTTAAATCCTGAGGATTAATAAAAGCGTGTACTTAGACAAAAAAACGCAGCGACATCCCTCGAATTTGTACCTAAGGCGCGGACCTCTACCTTTGCGAAGTTATATGCGTATTAAATAGTTAATTATCGTTGACTTTGGCAGTGAAGGAAACCATCGTGAGGGAACGAGCATGTCCAAAAAATCTTCATAATTTTCTCGATGATATGCGAAGACCGCCACCCGCACAGAGCCAGCCTGGTGGACTACGGCCTATTCTCTCATACTGAGAAAAGGCCCGTGCCCAACAGTGGGACAGTTTACATACAGGGCTGATATTATATGTATTATTATGTAGTCACGAAAATATTGAATATTATGAGTTTTATATGTCTCTCTAAATATAACTATACTGTATTGACACACAATAGTAACATTTCGCGAGACATACATATAAAACACATAATGCTGCCAATTCTGTTTCACAAAATTCTCTCAACTAAATTAAATAATGAAAATGTAGATTAGTTTTTTTAAACGACATTTCGTATTCTAAAATCTTTAAAATTATCAGGACTAATCTTATTTTAGTTCGACAGGATTAAAATTGGTTTAGTTACTCAAATTTATCCTTTTTGCATTCTGCTGTACGCCTTAAACGTCTAAAATAATCTAAAATTAGAAATGTACAACTAATATAAGATGTGGTTATTCAATATATTCTTACTAATGTAGGTTGTCACTGTCAACCCCAACCCCGTACACAAACTTACATATATAAAGGCTTGAACACTCACACTTCCACAGTCTTACGTCAGCAAGAAGTGAGCCCGCAAAAGCGGCGTCTTCATTCAAAATTAGTTTGAGTAGAAGCCTAATAATTAAGTTTTGACGGAGAGCTGAATGTGAATAACAATGCTTTATTTAAGTCCTTCCATGATACTATAATTTTAACCAAAGTTTGCCAAAGGCCGGTAGTAACTTATACATTTTATTACGCATAAAATAAGTTCTCTATGTAAAGACCCCAAAAGATACAATATTTATAGTTCGGCTAGTGTGAATTATTTATTAATGTCTATTATTTCGGCCAATGCCTACATTGGTAGCATTAGGATTCAATTTAATGGCATCGTGGTCTGACATCGAGTTCTAAAATTGAAACCTTAATTACTTTTTATTGATTCATTGGTACTTCTACGTTAAATGTCAGTTTCAATCCCATAACACTAAGTATACCTCTAGTTCTTGTTTGTGTTAATAATGTTGAAATGATAATACTGAAGAAAAATAGAAAAATTAGAAAACATTGCCAGCAATTCTACAATAATTTATGTTTACAATTATTTTAGTTAACGTCTGTTTGTATTTTTGCATTGACGAAATTGTCGTTTATATTATTATATTACAGCTACTTAGCTGTAATTTAATAATTGTCTTTTAAAATTGTTCAACTGTTATTCCGGGAACTCAGGACCGATTCTTATTTTGAAAATAAGTTTTTTTTTAAATTTCCTTTAAATTATGTCGATATCCATCCATAATGTACCTATACAATTTCAATTCAATTCAATTCAATTTGTTTATTGCACTCCATAATGTATCTTCCTTTGAATATGCCAACAATATTCTGCACATTGCATATTTCTTCCAATGTTCAAGCTCGAATGCATAAAAAATATTCAGTTTTGTTACAACGTGTATATTCGTAATTACATATACTTTAATGCACCTGTAACTGAAAGGCTTAAAGGTCGATTTTTATAAGAAATGCAATCCTAAATCTTTGGATTTAAATTGACGTTTGTTCGCCTGTATGTAATTAAAACAGTTATCATAATAATATGTATCATGATGAAGCAGCGATAGCTCAGTAGGGAGACCAACAGACTGCAATGCAGAGGGTCTGAGATTCGAATCCACGTCGCGTACCTCTGACTTTCGGAAGTTATATGACTTTTCGAAATTATGTATTGATTGACAATTATCGCCTGCTCCGTGCCTCGGAGAGCACGTTAAGCCGTCGGTCCCGCCTGCCATGAACATCTATGGCAGTCGTTGTTAGGAAGTCAGTGCCCTATAATATCCTGACACTGGTCTAGCCTTAGGGTATCGTTAGCCTTCGGGTTGCGGAGGTCAGGTGGCTGCCGCTCCGTGTAAAAACTGATATCCAGTCAAATCCGGTTAGACCAGAAAAGCTAACCCCAAGTGACTTGGGAATAATAAAGGTTAGGGAGAAGAAGATCATAATAATATGTATGTGATGACCGACAAATTGTTAGACTAAAAATTTTACCAAAACATTAGGCAAACAAGATTAAATACTTATGAATTTGTTAATCTTCGTAACCGTTACATCCTTATATAAAAAGGCTTCAAAGCTTCCAAACATTTTCTGTCATGGAATTGATGGGTACACACTTTTACGAAATTGATAGCTACAAATCTGAATAAATATTGGTTTCCGATTCAATTCCTATCCTTTGTCCTCACTGATTGTATTGGAAATGTCAAACGTAGTAACTCGATGTTCATCAACTATGTCAGCCGCGCCAGATTACTGTGAAATCAGTAACCAAATACAAACATTAAAAAAATGTATGCTTTTTATAACATTTCTTTTTAAAGAGATATTGGGAGATAATAATAAAGCACTCAAGTTGATTGTTTTTGACAATTTCTCTACTAAGAATTATATAATTTCAACTCAAAGCTGGCGCAATGAGTTGAATTTATTATTTGGCATTACAGTGATAGCCTAGTGGGAAACCGTTGGACTGCCACGAAGAGGTCTCGAGTTGGATCCCAAGGCACGCATCTCTGACTTTTCGCAGTTATGTGTGTATTGAATAGTTAATTATCGCTTGCTTTAACGGCGAAGGAAAACATCGTGAGGAAACCTGCATGTCTATGAGTTCTCAATAATGTTCTCAAAGATTTGTGCAATCTGCCAACCTGCACTGGGCCAGCGTGGTGGACTTCGGCCTAACTCATCTCACACTGAGAAGAGGCCCGTGCCCAGCAGTGAGACAGTTTAATACAGGGCTGATATTATACATATATTACAAAGCAGGTGTCTGGGATTAGCCGAAGAGCTTAGAGGAAGCCCAGCCACGGTATGGTATAGGTAATAACATAAATACATCTTGACTAAAGTTAATTATAAAATATTAAGTTAATTATTTAATATTAAGCTGAAGAGTTTGTTTGTTTGGTTGAACGCGCTAATCTCAGGAACTAGTGGTTCGAATTAAAATATTCTTTTAGTGTTAGATAGCCTATTTATTGAGGTTATATAACATCATGCTACGACTCATGGGGGTGGCGCAGTAACCATAAACGCAGGTAAAACCGCGGGGCCATCTAGTATCTTATAAGACCATTGAACTGTGTTGTCCAAAATTTAATACCAAGCATATCTATAGTAATACATTCATTGTTTATATTTTGTCATACTGACGTGACGTAAACGTAACCTAAAACATATGATGCATTAAAAAAAATATAACTTAAAAGTTTAAGTTAAAACACCAATAATTAAGAATAACATCGGCCACCAACATCAAGGTAAAATCACCAAACTGAAGAAAAGCCAAAAAAGTACATCATACTAAGAAATAAAATATCCAAGTTCAAACAAGCTAAGCTAAAAACTGTTTGAAAATAATAGTTTTTTTTTACAGTACCAGTAACAGTTTATGGTCTAATCCTAGTGTCAGTTACATCAAGGCTTCTTCTTCTTTAATTTAAGAGTTCTTGTTGATGGCACAATCGACATTTATATAGAAGTTCTGCTTTCCTTCTATCTACTTACCTCTTGATACCCACCTTTTTCCTCACATGTTGGATAAAGATACGTTAAGATCTTCCCCTTTCTCTCCTTCCTTCAATATTTTCATAACCCACATACAATACATCAATATATCAATGCTAATGAACTTAATATTTATAAACAAAAATCCCGTTTAATTAACCTACCAGTAAAACTATTTGGTATCACGCGACATGCCTATCCCTAGGCTGTGGATTTTCATCATTTATATCTACGGACGAGTTATTCAGAGTATATTTTGTGTTTTCATCCTCTCTCGAATGATTTAGTTTTACCTATACGCTCATTGAGTGTAGCCAAAAAATTGGTTAAATTTATATCGCATGTAAATAATTTATCCCAGTAAATGATTTTATTATAAACTCAAAGGTATTTGTATTTTAGCGGTATAGTGAAAAGCATTTTATTTTATAAGGGTTTGCTGGACGAAGGATGAGTCACAATAACAACTTTTTTAACTCAGGGAAATTTAAAACTAACGTAATAACAGAGATGTGATGTCTTCTAAAACTTACGCGGGTAGTATACTCGTAAGTATAAGTACATATACTTATAGGTTAATAAACATAATCCACCAGAACAAAGAACATTGATGTGATAATAAAACGGTAAGTCTATAAATATCTTTTTAACGCCTGACTGCATAAATTCTATAGCACGGATTTTTCGTCGTCAACTGTTACCCCACTGGGCAACTAATACAAAACAACTGATACCGTAAAAACATTTTTTTTTATAAGCTTGCACATTAAATGAGTAACGCACTTAATTGCCGGCCTAGTAGCAAGAACGCTCTTATAAACACTATTTTGCTTTAGTACCGATTTTTATCTTCCTAATGCTCCTGTTTATTCCATTTATACAATACAATGCTTTGTGTTGCTTATGAATAGACAAACAACACAAAGCATTGCGCTGCTTAATAGAGACTACAGAGTTAAGTATTATTTAATTAATTTTCATTAGCAGGAAGGCCATACAACTATTTGGGATATGTACTAATGTTTTTAGTGTATGTGCATCTATTTGTATGTATCTTGTAGCTTAAACAAAATATATTAAATGTCTGGATGCTCATTGGGTAATGCCGCGAATTTAACAAACCACTGGTCATGTGCTTTATTGATTACGCAAAAGCGTTTGACTGTGATCAATGGAAATGCATGTTTGATGTGATCATAGAGATGGGCGTACCTCCTCATCTCACTTTTCTGATACAAAATCTGTACCTTGATGGAAGCAGTTTCGTCAAATTGGAAAACCATATATCCAAGTCTTTCCATACTGAACGTGGCGTACGTCAAGGCTGTATTTTGTCTCCGAAGCTATTTAATCTGTACGGTGAAAATATAATGAGGAAGGCGCTAAGTGATTGGCATGGCGGCGTTACAATAGGTGGTCAGAAGATGACAAACCTGAGATATGCGGACGATACGACAATAGTTGCTTCAAATGAAGGAGAAATGGCAATATTACTTAAGAAAATTGAAGAGGAAAGTGCCAAGCTGGGTCTCAAAACTAATCATATGAAAAAAAAAAATATGATTTTGGATAGAGCTCAACTCCTACCTAGCTCAAATATGCTCGATAAGTATGAAAAACTCAACGAGTTTGTTTATCTTGGGTCGTTAATCACCAATGTGGGTAGCTGCACTGACGTATTCGCCGACAAGCTGGCATGGCTAAAAGTGCAATGACCAACCTAAAGAAGATATGGAGGAACCGAGGTATACATCGCAAAACTAAAATTCGTCAGGTTCGAGCTCTCGTATTCTCCGTTTTTTGTATGGTGCTGAAACATAGTGCATCAAAAGTTGCGACAGCAATAAGATTGATACTTTTGAGATGTGGTGTTGGCGGAGACTACTCCAGATACCATGGACCACCATGAGGACAAATAAATCTATTGTACAAGAGCTCATCATCACAAAGCGGCTTACAACCATCTGCGAAGAGCGGGCCTTCAGCTTCTTTGAACATATCATGCGGTCACCTAAGCATTGTCTAGAGAAACTATTAATATTGGGTCAAGTTAACGGAAAACGCGCAAAAGGTAGAACACCAAAAAAATGGTCGGGCGTTATAAAAAACGCAGTAGGCGGCACCTTGCAGCAAGCAGTCCACGCAGCTCTCAACCGCTCTCATTGGAGGGGCATCATTTGTGGTCGTGATCTTCAGAATTGAGGGAACGAGGAAAAAGAAGACGAAGTTTAAACAATTTATATTTATTATATGACACATACAAATTTCAAAATCCCATTTCGTATTTACGATAGAAAATCTTCGATATAATGATTTGCCGTAGCTCACCTTTGCCTATTATTTAAATGAGTTACCACCTTTTTATAGGCAACAGGCGTAAATGTAGTAACACTGTTACGATTTTTAATTCCTTTTCCTATTGGTTAGCAACGCATGATATTTTCTAGTATCAAGATCATTATATTTGTCATACTGATATAATATCTACTATTATAGTCGGTTGACGGATAAAAGCTAGAGCCATAATATCAATACTATATGTTTTCAAAAACACAGCAATGAGATAAAGAAGCAGTCCTTATAATTCAGTAAAATATACGAGAATATCAGTCACTTTCTTATGTCTAACGTCAGAGGGCGTTGTAGTTACTTTACCGCCAATATTGCTGTCAAGCGTCATTGCATTTTTGTGATTCTTAACGTTAACATCAAAACTTTTCAGTTTTAATTTAAAGTTATGTAAAGTATTTACAATACTGTTTAAAATAGTGTATTGTTACTTTGGTGCTAAAAATGGTTAACTAATAGTTATTTTAGTGCCTTTGGGAGATACAGCAGTGTAAGGTTGGAGGTAAGAGAGAACCCCGAGTGAGCCGATTCTGTTGCTTCGGATGGAGAACAGTTATCGGAATCAAGTTCACAAAGGAGCTCCTCCTCATCCTCGGAGTTTGAGGAGGGCACGGCATCACCCCTACCCAACAAGCGGTCTTGTAGCTCCAATCGACACAGAAGATACAAATCCAAACCTATTCTTACCGATCCGCGAATCGATTCATTAATGTAACAAGTGTCATGTACCTATTTCAAATTATTTAAGCCAGTATCCTTGGTTCCTCTATCTACGCCTGTTTGTTTTAATAATACCGACCTCCATACTACGGAGAAAGTGTTACCTTGTGCTAGTACAAATTCAGAACAGTTTATTAAATTGCCTGCTATGCGTGAGTCATTGCCTCTTGATTGAGGTTTATTGCACACCGACATTGATGACAAGAAATTTATTCCAGCTAGTATACAAAGAGAGATACAAAGAATTAAATAAATTACAACAGTTTGAGTCTCAGGCATAGAAGGGTATTAGCTATAAGCGAGTCCTGCAGGGCTGCTTAGTAACCCCGGGGTTTACAGGCCTTCATATTAATTATGAGCTATGTCACTTTAATAAAAGTAAGGACTATCTCGATTCAACAGAATTACTCTCAGCTGGCTTATCCAATAAGGTTCTAGAACAGAGGCTATTATTAAGATCTGGGTTACAATATATTGTTGACTGGGCTAGTGCTAACCCACAGGGGTTAAACCCAAATAATTTATTTCAAAAGATCTCTGATAATTTTGTACCAGGATCTTCATGCCATAAAAACTCTGAAACCACCATGCAAATTATATGTGGAAAGCGTTATAAGTGTATTGAGGTTAGACGTGATGGCATTTTAAAGGAAATTTCTAATGTGAATCTTAGAAGCACATTGAGAAATGTCCCTCCCAGCTCTGAGTACCTATTCAGCAGAAAAGCTCTACAGCCTATAATACAGTCCCTCGGAGGGTCCCAAGTCTGGTTGAATACTCCAACTTATTTAAAAGATAGGAAAGTTTCAGCGCGGAGTGATCACTCATTTCAAAATAGGAAAAGCTATGATAGAAATAAGGTCAGAAAGTCTGACAAAAAATTTAAACATACTATTAAAAAAACTCAGCCCTTTCGTCAGGGTCATTCCAAACCAGAAGGTTCAAACTCAAAGTCCAAAGAAGATTGACTCGCAACGGAAGTTCAGAAGGGGATGTCTAAAATTTGCCACAAAAAATTATCCCAATTAGGGGCGAATCAATTTAATTTTAAATTCCATAACAAATTACAGCTTGCCCTTCAGGAAGAAGCCTCCTCTGAAATACCCAACACAAAAGTCAAGCCACCAAAGAGTCCCCGGAAATGTCACAGATAGTGGAAGAGTTGAAAAGCAAAACGATTTTAGAAAGACCGTCAATTGTAGATCTGGGTTTCTTTTCAAAAATGTTTTAATAAAGAAATCAGATGGAGGACTGCGCCCAATTTTCGTCCTCAGAGCTCTAAATTCATTTATAATAACAAAACACTTTTATTTTATATCTCAGATAGAGGTACTAGACTTTTTTCAGGCAAACGACTGTTTAGTGAAGGTAGACCTTTACCAGACTTAATTCCATCTGAGTGTCGCGGAGACTCCCAGAAGGTTTTTGCGGGTAGTCTTCAGGGGAGAAAACGACTTTTTGCGTCGACGCTTTCAGCCAAAAATGGGTATTTCAAATAGCGTGGGTATTCCAACCACCCAGCATGATACCCAGAGTCTTGGCACACTTAAACGGTGCAATAGGGACATACCTAGTAATAGCGCCTTGGTGGACCCAGTGCTTCTGGTTTCCAGATCTCCAGGCACGCGCGTTGGCCCTTCCCTTACCGATAGAGAACCTGCGAAAGGTTCTAATAGATCGGACAACGGGATCCAGCCCTCCTCAAGTGGACAAGCTGATGCTCCAAGCTTGGAAAGTTGTTAAAAATGAGCTGGCGTCCCTCTACCTTGAGCACATATAGAGCCCGTCTAAAAATGTGGTTGCTCTGGTGTAGGGCACATAGTGTGAGTAGTAAAAAGGAGGGTAAGGATGTGACGTGATGTGAGGTTTTTGGCCAATCTTTATTTACATAATAAGATTGCACATAGTACAATTCTACAACATAAATCAGCTATTTCAATATACTGCGCTGCAACAGCTGAGCATATATCAAGGCTTTTTTTTGTGCAACAAGTTTTAAAAGCTGTCTCTCTCTTTAATCCACATGCAACTAAACTCCCTGTATGGGATGTAAATATTTTGTTTGACTGGTTAGACAAAGCCACCAGTACAAATTCTTTTTGAACAAAGCAGACGGACGGCATTGATCCTTTTACTGGCCTCTGGTCGAAGATTACATGACCTTACACTCTTAGAACTCAGTGAACAAGGGTTTGTAGAGACTAAGAGTTCAGTGACATTCTGGCCTAGATTTGATTCAAAGACTGACACAGGTTCACGTAGGCAATCAGGATGGCTTCATATACGACATCAAGATCCTACTATTTGTCCCGTAACTCATATAAAGGAGTTAATTAGGATATTAGAAGCTAGACGCTGTCAGGACAGTCAAGTAAAATCACTTTCTATCTCCACCACGGGAGTGATCAGCCCAGCATCCAAAACTATGATTGCTAGTTGGGTGCGATCGGCATTTAAGCTTATTTAGGCTTCTCATATAAAAACATAACATAGATATTGATATGAGAGACGTATTTATTTTTAAATGTCTCCTGTGTATAGACATCTTCTAGTTACAATTTTATTATGATTTTAATATTTTTTGTTAATTGTTCAAGATTATAGTTATCTAGCTATCTCTCGGGATCAGTACTTTTCCGAATGAAAGAAGAGAGTAAAATGTCCTATTATATTACCCTAAGACGTATATGCGAAATTTTATAATGATCAGTCGAGTAGTTAAGGCGTGAAAAGCTTAACAAATAAATAAACTCACATTCGCATTTGTCATATTAGTTAGGATCATTGTACTCTAAGATAAATTATTTAATCGTTTAAAGCCTTGTCATTTATTTTTCATTTAATCCATAACTTATGAATTTAAAACACGATTCTAAAAGGCCTTCGTGTCTCAAGCGTTCGTCAATCATCGTAAAATTGGCAAAGTTCAGCAAAGTTTTCAATTTTTATATTTATCTTTGGAGTTTTGATTGAAAACTGCCCAAAATTGTTTTTATCAAGTGCGGTTAAGTCTGAATGATATTAATAAGTCAATTTATCTTATTCACCGCTTGTTATTTATTTTATTAGTCCAGGCTAGCCCAGAGACTATTTTAATGATATTGGCAATTGTTAATCTCCTTTTTATTCATGTCTTTTAATTATAAACATATTGTACTATTTGAAACAGCAAAATCAGCGCAAAAACGTATTATTGCTACTTTTGGTTTCTTTGGTATAACAAAAAAAGGGCAGTTGTGCTTCCATGTACAAAATGAAACGGTTATATATCTGATTCTTGGTTATTTACTTCATATCTAAGAGTTCATCAACGTATTGATGTATGTAATGTTTATGACAAATATTTTTTGGCATAATTTCGAAACCACCACAGTTTTTATTTTATTTTAGTAACTAACAGCTTTCAGAACCCGCATACACAGACTTAATACGTTGCTTGATACCAGCAACGAACCTAAATGTAACTTCAGTATCTTAGTAAACTGACGTACCTACCAAAAGACTTTGGCATTTATAGGTGTTACTTTGTGACCCAATAAATAAATGATTTTCGACTAGACAGGACAAGAACAATAAGTACGAAAATGCGCTATAACAGATTATATATTTTATTTAATAACCGGTTTATTACATATTACTTGATTAAGTACGGCTTTATTCAGGTAAATTAGAAAAAAATAAACACCGTATTAACTGTTTTAAAAACAACAATCTGATAACAAAAAAAGCTTCAGCTTCATTTGTTTCAGTTAAATTTACGTGAGAAGTTGAATCGATCGGTTGCCCGGCGTCTTCATTTTCTATAAAACGTCCAATGCCGTAAACTGTAAAACAGACGTCACCTAATTTTATAATAAAGATGCCGAGCAGAATTAAATTTGTTTGAATATTTATTTTAGAAGTAAATTCTGCCCATGGTTTCGACTTTAAGATTTCCACAGCTTTGTACATATACCGAGGTAAAATGGTTTGTCTGTGTGCCAAGTTATATCCAAATCCGTATAATAGTTTACACTCTTACGTTTTTGAGGGCGGTTGAGAAAAATATAAGAATTTATGTGACCACATTGTGCTACGATACCAAGGGCAATATTTTAATGCAATATTGAAATATTTTCATTTCGTATTATATATATACAACGTGTCCTAAAAATTTTCTAAAAGGAAAAAATGGCTATTTAACTAATCTTGCATTTAATATTATTATAGCAACAACAAACGACTACTTCAATGGCGTAGTGGTAAGTATAACCGACTGCCACGCCTGAGGTCGCGGTTTCGATTCCCGCACAAGTCAAACATTTGTGTGCATGAACATGGATGTTTGTCTTGGTCTAGGTGTTTCTATGTATAATATGTAAGTATTTATAAAAAAAAGTATGCTTACTTTGGTCTAGATGGCGTTAGTGTATGTGATAGAATATATATATATATATATATATATATACTCTAAATAAAATAACAAAAATATAGATATCTTGTCTTAATAAAACTAGAGCACCTGGTAATTATATCTAACCTAATTTTATAATAAAGATGCCGAGCAGAATTAAATTTGTTTGGATATTTATCTTAGAACTAAATTCTGCCCATGGTTTCGGCTTTAAGATTTCCACAGCTTTATACATATACCGAGGTAAAATGGTTTGTCTGTGTGCCAAGTTTTATCCAAATTCGTTCAATAGTTTACACGTAATATGAGTAGAATTCACGTGGTAGTGGGGAAAAGGTTAAATAACTATATTTAGTGATCCATAGACCAAATTAATTAATCATCATTAATTAATCATCAATCCGTAAATACTAAATTACACACTAAGTTTTGAATTCAAATAGGGCTAAATAAACTACAAAGTGGATAATAGGCAGGTTTTGTTAAAAATTAAGGAATAATAATATGATGTTCTGATGCTTACTTAACTAGAACACACATGAAATCAATCAATCAATAACATAAAAATCTTTTTAAATAAGAAACATTGATAAAATATATGTTAAAAGAAGGTTAAAGTCCATTGACGGCTTTAAAAGTATGTTAGCGTCGTGTGAAGTTAGTTAGCTAGTTGGGTGCGATCGGCATTTAAGCTTGCCAAGATTGATGCCTCCCCAGGTAGTATAAGGTCAGCTGTAGCTTTCCGGGGATGGCTGGACAATAGACCAGACAAGAGATTTTAGAAAGAGAAATTGGAAATGCGTAGAAACATTTTCAAAATATTACTGTAAGAAGGTAAATAGGTCTGTTAGTCAGCACGAATCAGAAGAGTTGCTCTATAATAATTTCAAATCGGTTTAGCGGGCGGAGGGGTTATGTCGGACTCACCGGGGTAAAAGAAAGATGTTAATACGATGAAAATGGTCCTCCTGGAATACCGACTAAACCTACCTACCTACAAAGTGTTCCTCGGCAAAACCGTTGATGCGTCAAAGCAATAAACGAAATAAAAAAAAAAAGATTTTTAAGATTTAGATGAGTTTAACAATTTTTATTCACATTGCATTCTTGTGTTTTATTATTTCTGATCACCAGCAGACATCAAACAGGTCTTCATGTCATTGCTGTGTTTTCGAAAAAATATAATAATATGACTGTTTTGCATTAAAACAAAACAGGTATTATAAAACACAGCAATGAAACAAGGAGCTTGCTGATGATGAAGACTGCAATGATGCTTGACAGCAATATTGGCGGTAAAGTAACAGCACCCTCTGACGTCAAAAACAAGAAAGTATGAACGATTTTGATTATTTCGACTGATATTCTCGTATATTTCACAGAATCATAAGGATTGCTTTTTCATTACTGTGTTTTCTCCACCATATAATACCTGTTTTGTTTTAATGCAAAACAATCATATTTAGTAACGGTGACAACTTAGATCTACACTGAAGATAGAGTTACCTTAAGTATTATATAAAAGTATATTGACCTCCTTATACTCCGATTTAGTCTAGGTAGTATAAAAACAACTCGGCGACAAAGTAACCGAGAAAATATCAATAGCTAAGTAAAAGTTTTATAGTCGAAGTTATGGCCAATATCATTGAACGTGCAGCAACAGTCGTAATATTTTATAGTAGAACTAGCTGTAGGAATCGGGTTCGTCCGAGGCATTACAAAGAAACCAATCTAGATGGGTATTGTACTGTTACAAATGATTGCAATTTAGGTAGAATATATGAATGCCAGACGTATATGTCTAAATTTATTAAAGAGTACAAGACACGTTAGTTACCTATAAGTGTTGCCTTGCTTGTCTTATTCTATACAATTTAAGTGACAACTACACAGGCGATACAAACATGACACTTAAAGTCACAGCTCATTAGAGCCACCCGGCAATTGACTGGTACCGCCTCGTCACTCATCTTCTACTCGTGGTCCATGGGTGGACGCCGCGTGGTCAAACAGTGCACGTCACATGGTCAACGAGTGGACATCGCATGGTCTACAGATAGACGAATAGTCTGTCAGCGATTAATATTAAAGAACAGTGTGCTGCCGACGTCTCGTCCTCGTTTGAACCATTCGCAGACACATAGGACAACACAAATTAAGTATACCAGCAGCTGGTTGTTACCGAATAGTTCACTCCCCATCCAAGCGTGGACAGATTAATAGCGAAGCAACCCAAGCATATCTATAGAAGTTCATATAAAGAGTTCTAACTGCACGAAGTGAGGCGGTGCTAGTCCCTGATCCCGGATGGCTCTAGTAAGCTGTGACCTTTATAATTGTCTTAAACTATCAAACTCGTGTAAGCACATTGCTTGACTCTGTCTGTCACTCGGCACGTACATAATTATTACTTTCGTCTCTAGTAGAAGCACGGTACGCACAGCATCTTGTGTCCCGTGATTTTAATATCGATTGACGTTGTGCGTCTTTAGCAAAAGTGGTACCTCATACTCGGTTTCAAACAAACCATGCTAATCGTAGGCTTTTGTTCTTAATTTAATAATAAATGCAGGGAGAAACTTATGTATACCTCTATATAATATGTATTCGTAACATATTTATAGAGTTTAAGAAGTGCTGCATTCTATATGCGTATTAGTAATGTAAACAATTGTTGGTGAACCATAATAAATAAATAAATTAAATAGTAAAGTATCGCTTGCTTTACCGGTGAAAAAACATCGTGAGGTCATGTCTGGTAGACTTCACAAATCTACGAGAACATCATGGGGCATGTTCTTTAAAAGTTTGCGATGTCTATCAATCCATACTAGGCCAGCGTGGTTTGATGATGGTGTACGGCCGAACTCTTCTCGCACTCAGAAGAGGTCCATGCCGAGCAGTAGACAGTTTACATACAGGGCTGATATTATTATTATTATTATAAGTCAACTAAAAGCCAATGTCTGAAAATTCAAACGTTTATTCGATTTGGCCTTCACTTCTCTTAGTGATTATGAAAGCTAATCTATGAAAAGCAAACACAATGTTGGTATAAGCCGTGGGCGTAAATCTCTACAACCGCAAGACATAATTCCCTTCGTGTATAGATGTATTTAAGAAGGAAGTATGTATTTAAGCCACGAACAGTGGTAACTTGTCGGCTAGAAAGGTCGGTTATGCATAATTAGTGAGAGGCTGCTAGTTCTTACAGCCGTCACAATAACTCTCGGTTAATTATTATAACTTCGAAGGCTCGGAGAATTTACGTAAGTAATGTACTCCTTAGTTTTGTTCATTAATATTTGATTCAGTTTAATAACACCGAAATTTGAATTAAAATCTGTTACAGCTAATCGTAGTGCTAAGATTTGCAATTATGATGTTGTAGATTTATATCATTGCTGTCGACGAGTATCCGTATATTATTTCACTGGCAACTGGAAGTGATTGTCAAATAATTTTTATAACACTAAAGCTGGTCAGTGGCTAAGAAAATCGGTTGAAAACAGTTAAGAAAAGAAAATGGTACTGAAGTGTTATGTCTTTGCCTATTTATATATAGATACACGCAACCACGTATCAATTTGATCGTAACCATGCGTTATCAATAAATAGATATACTAGCTAAATTATGGCCTCGACTACGTCCATGAAACTACAGTCTGCCTGCGACGCCACTTACACCGATTACAAAATGCACTGTAATTCTGTTTCTACTAAAATTAATTACATGACACGTAATTTATATTTTAAATTGAACCCAAAGCTAATAAACTTTGGAAGCCATTATAGTTTCGAATTTAATAATCATTAATTACTTGAACTTAGTTTTCTTAATTATCTTTAATGTGCAGATTCAGCTTCTTTACAGATTTATAATAGAACAGATAAACGCTACAAAACATTTCTAAAGGATTTGTAAGAAGAAACTGTCGTTAGTAATAAATAATAATGACCGAGCAATTGGTTTAATTGTCCTGGATAGAAGTGATTGAGACAATTTTGCAACTAGTGTTCGCAATTGACCTCTTTAGATGTCCTTCGTGTTATGTCATCGCATATTATGATACCTACTGCGTACTTTGTTGTTATGTATTCTGCTAATGAGAACTACAAGAAAAATACATATTATTGATATTGATTGATATCAGTACATAACATAGACTTATCTGTTTATCTCGACTCTATCGTAAACAGATCAAGTACAATTATTATCAATAAAATTATAAGTGAAATTGAAAATGACCACGCCATATTGTTGTACTTATGCCACGGGACCAACGATAAACATATATGTAAATATTTCAAAAATAATTAGGTATGTTTTTATTTATACATCTATATAGGTATATGAAATTTTTGCTTATTGCGTGTATTGTATGGTCATATTAGAGATTCATAACCTTACATAGTACTAATGTGTATTCTGTAGCGACGTGCACATGATTTACCTATTGTACAAAATTTATTTTAAAGTGGTCGTTACACATTGAGGCTACCAAATTCAAACGTATTTTCCAAGTCACTTTTAAATAGATTTGGTCTTTATTTTTACAAATTGATATTAATTAATCTATTTAAACGAATATTCACAGTATCGGCAACATTTCAGGTCTACGTAATAGCCGAGAGTAGGTATTGTTTTCTAAAAATAAAAGCATAACTCAATGTTCATTAATTAATTTATAAACCCAACTCTAAGTACGGTGTCATTGGTTCAGAAGTTCAGCACTATTGTCAAATTATTTTCTAGCCTCTTCGCACAGAAAATAGTAAATTGTAATGTTTTAACCATAATTTGCTATAATATAATCAATTCCGATAGTTATTGGAAGCAGAAGATTGAAGTGTATCGATAATAGTCATAATCCGTACAGATACATAAAGTTGCTTGCTTTTAGCGTAGGAGCTCTCCAACGTCACTTCGTTTTTTGGCACTTTGTGCAGTTTTTCAATCAGCATGCAAAACGTTGAAAGCATTTCAATCATTCAGCACTGATATATTATTTTTTCGTTGTTTATTTATTATAAGTATGATTAATCTTTCAACTGTTGTTTATCTTCTAACAACTTCTAGACGCAATACTTCGGGCACTAATGGTGTGCAAATTTGCATTTATTCCAGTTAAATTAATAACCTTTTTATTAATTTATATGATAGTATTTAAATTGGATATTATGAAGTTTTAGTCAATTTTCTATCTCAACTAGGTCAGCAGCAAAAAGCACGTGCTAAGTTGCTGGTGGTCAAGTACCACTACCATATCATTAAGATTTAAGGCGATTACTAGATATTAAGCATAAAAAAATATTTTATTTTAGTTTAATCCAAATGGATTAAACTGATAATTACTATGCGATGTTTGTTTATAATATTAATAAAGAAATACTGTGGATTACTTTATTCATTAACACCTCAGTGTTGTAGTTGTTTTTATTGTTGCTAATGCCAAGTTTATTTGTATTGTAAATCAAAAAGTCTAGCAGCTATACCATACCTGCAATAACGTCACGTTTCACGTCTGTTACCCCTAAGATGTAGGCAGAGATGTATTACATCCACAGCACAGTTTTAAACTCTGTCACTCCTCAGCACAGATTAGAGCATATATTTTTGTAAAAATATGTTCAGGCATTTCCAGAAAAATACATTCTCGTTAATTGTAATAAAATAAACTGGCTTTTGCCTGCGACTTTGTAGCCGTGACATTTGCGAAGAATGTACCTAACTATGCCATAACTATTGTTACAAGGATAAATATTTTCTTTTTCTTTTGAATAAGATATCTATTACTGTAATGTGTGTTAGTTTATACATTAATATTATAACATTAAAAATATATGGAACTAATACAAAATGATCTCCATTGGCATTAAGTTCAGCCCTTTAAACGTTGAGGCCAGTTATCAATTGAAACATGCATTCTGTCCATGAAAAAAATTGTTCACTGCCAATCTTATGGATTGTTTTAGGGACTTCAAATTATCATGGCGTTTAGAGCAAGCCATTCTCTCTAAAACTGACCATAAATCATAATCCAGTGGATTAAGATCGGGACTAGATGACAGCCAGTATTCAGCTCTGATGAAGTCCGAAACGCTCGTTTCCAACCACGCTTGGGTGGATCGAGCTTTATGACCCGGTGCCGAGTCTTGCTAAAAGCATGGTGCTTTTAGCAAGACTCGGCACCGGGTTATGGTATATAGTAATGTTAAGAAGCTTAACCACCTTCTCAAGAATCGTATCTTGATACACTTGTGTCGATGTTTTGACACCTTTTTTACAAAAATAAGGCTCAGTCACTCCTTGATAGCTAACACCCCACCAAACCATCACTGAAGTCGGATAATGTACACGCTGTACTCTGCTGAGTAATTGAAAAGCTTGTAAAGAGCTTTGTTCTGCTTGTTAAAATATTGCTCAATAGTAAATATTTTCCTATAAGTAAAAATTTTTTTTCAGTAAAATCTCTTTTTCTGCTTAAGAAGTTGTTTTGATTTTACCACTCTATTCATTCAAATATTAAATTATCAGTAAAATAATGACCAGTGCGTCTCTTATAAACTGCAAGTCCTAAGTCATCTTTTAGAATACGCGACATGGTCTTTGCTTTCGGACAAGATTTCTTCGAATTCTTTCCTTCACTGCTTTGATCGCCTTTTTCGTACGAATACTACGTGGACAGTCAGATCTTTTTCTGACACAAACAGAGGAGGTTTCATTGTACCTATTAATAACCCGTTACACAAACATTCGACTAATAACAAAAATTGCATTCGGCTCTATACCTACTTTGCGTAATGCTATCACAGCAATTCGGTCCTCTTTATCACCCCACTCCATTTTAATATTACAAAATTATTTAACACCGATTGGCTTGAAAATGACAATAAATATTCATATAAGAATGACAGATTGCAAATTCAAATGTTATATAATGTTTTTTTTTAATTGTATTTATGGCCAGACTAAGTAGTTAGGTATCTTTGTCGCAAATTCATTTGAATTTTTATAAGTATATATTATATCTTTCTTTGAACACGGATTAAGATAAAAATTGTTTATGTCTTACTCTCTAACCGTTCAAATATTTCTTGTTATATTTTAAATGGTGCACGTACAAGCAAATAGACAGCCAGACGAAAAAACATTAAAATAATGTTTCGATTTCTAGAGCTACTAAGTACTAAAGGCTTCTCATATAAAAACATAACATAGATATTGATATGAGAGACGTATTTATTTTTAAATGTCTCCTGTGTATAGACATCTTCTAGTTACAATTTTATTATGATTTTAATATTTTTTGTTAATTGTTCAAGATTATAGTTATCTAGCTATCTCTCGGGATCAGTACTTTTCCGAATGAAAGAAGAGAGTAAAATGTCCTATTATATTACCCTAAGACGTATATGCGAAATTTTATAATGATCAGTCGAGTAGTTAAGGCGTGAAAAGCTTAACAAATAAATAAACTCACATTCGCATTTGTCATATTAGTTAGGATCATTGTACTCTAAGATAAATTATTTAATCGTTTAAAGCCTTGTCATTTATTTTTCATTTAATCCATAACTTATGAATTTAAAACACGATTCTAAAAGGCCTTCGTGTCTCAAGCGTTCGTCAATCATCGTAAAATTGGCAAAGTTCAGCAAAGTTTTCAATTTTTATATTTATCTTTGGAGTTTTGATTGAAAACTGCCCAAAATTGTTTTTATCAAGTGCGGTTAAGTCTGAATGATATTAATAAGTCAATTTATCTTATTCACCGCTTGTTATTTATTTTATTAGTCCAGGCTAGCCCAGAGACTATTTTAATGATATTGGCAATTGTTAATCTCCTTTTTATTCATGTCTTTTAATTATAAACATATTGTACTATTTGAAACAGCAAAATCAGCGCAAAAACGTATTATTGCTACTTTTGGTTTCTTTGGTATAACAAAAAAAGGGCAGTTGTGCTTCCATGTACAAAATGAAACGGTTATATATCTGATTCTTGGTTATTTACTTCATATCTAAGAGTTCATCAACGTATTGATGTATGTAATGTTTATGACAAATATTTTTTGGCATAATTTCGAAACCACCACAGTTTTTATTTTATTTTAGTAACTAACAGCTTTCAGAACCCGCATACACAGACTTAATACGTTGCTTGATACCAGCAACGAACCTAAATGTAACTTCAGTATCTTAGTAAACTGACGTACCTACCAAAAGACTTTGGCATTTATAGGTGTTACTTTGTGACCCAATAAATAAATGATTTTCGACTAGACAGGACAAGAACAATAAGTACGAAAATGCGCTATAACAGATTATATATTTTATTTAATAACCGGTTTATTACATATTACTTGATTAAGTACGGCTTTATTCAGGTAAATTAGAAAAAAATAAACACCGTATTAACTGTTTTAAAAACAACAATCTGATAACAAAAAAAGCTTCAGCTTCATTTGTTTCAGTTAAATTTACGTGAGAAGTTGAATCGATCGGTTGCCCGGCGTCTTCATTTTCTATAAAACGTCCAATGCCGTAAACTGTAAAACAGACGTCCACCGGGGAACAAACTCTCTATCACGACATCTACATGACATGAGGAAAGCTTTCCACTATTACACCAGCGAAGCACTTCAGCGGATTATTGCTAACAGTAAACCGACGAATAAAACTCAACCGAATCTATTCCATAATTGCTTTTGAAATCTTCATGACAAGAAACTGAGTTCGAAAGGCTTTCGTATGTCAGCAATTCGATAACTTTTACCGTCACACGACTTTCTAAATAAATGAATGAATCCCGACACAGTCAAACCTCTAAATCCTCGCTACTATTTACGTCAGACCTTGGTTTAACATCAGGACGTTACAATTTAGTATTCTATTCGTCTATGATAAACTAAAATGAATATTTAGCTATTCAGATATAAAGTATGTACGTTTGTACTCTTCAAATTTAAATAAAGTGTCATTTTTGTCACTGGAAAGTTAGTATTTTCTAACAATATTATTTACATATGTATAAAATATAGTACTGGGTATTTAAGGTCCAGCGTATCCACGTCTCTGCTGACCGATTTACCTGATCATCCATCCAAATCATGACCGCGGCAGGTTCGCCTCCCACTCAACATAATTAATTTATCCGCGCGTCTCCAAATTGCGTTTGTGATACATACTGACGTGGCCACAAACACTCCTGGCCAAGACAGCTGGGGTGCCGCGTGACTCCAGACCGATCGAACATCAAATTGTGACATCAAGCTGTCACAATACATTCACCATCGAAATTGTGGACGTCATAATATATGTATGCTTGCATATTTCTCCCCCATGGCCCGAGGTCACAGGCTCCGACTTGGCATAGAAATATGGATGCACTCTTATAGTTTTGTTACAGTATAGATCAAATAAGAAAGCAAATACCAAAGAAAACTTAAGTAATAGAAATTAAAACTTCTAAAGAAGCCTAGTTTCTTTAAACCCTACATAATTATCCTTCGACATAGATCAACGCTGATTTCTAGATACGTATGTATATTTATTGAGTTTAGACTTTCGTAAAACTTATTTGGAGGGTCAAGTTACCAGATTTATACAGCCGTTAAAGGTAATGTATATTATTGGTACATTTCGATCCTTTTATGTCCAACTAAGGTCAAGGAAAATGAAGAAAGTTCATGTTTAGTACTAGAACTTCCAACAACTATATGTACGAAAAGATATTGATTCTAGATTAGATTATTGATTTTACTGTGAACTGCCTGAACGTAACATAGTTTTATATAATCAAATATATGTAGCGGCGAGTCTAAAGGTAGAGGTACATTGGTATTTTATATATTTTCAGTTGTTATAATTATAACAGCAAAATTATAACAGCCAAAAATATGTATATGAATGTAATTACATGCCACGTTCTCGCGAATAGGTTTAGGCAGAGTAATATGCATATTACGCTGCCTAATCCTATCAGCGAGCAGTACACTGCTTGGAATTTAAACACAACATAGGTCACGGCAACATAGTGCACCAATTTCCACATCTATAATGCTATTGAGATTTCTGACAGAATAATACAGTAACTGTTATAAGACTAACTAGGCAGCCAAAATTTTGAAAGCTTTTACTTGTTTATAAATGTAATGTAGCTTATTCGTGCTTATAAACCATTCTGAAAATATGAATGTAAGTCTTTTTACACAATATTCATTTGAAACAGAACAAATTCAAAATATATTCCTTTTGTGCAATATTCAATTATGTCAGAACTAAAGTGACATATAACAGCGTACTGCACTTCGAATTCCAAATGCTGCCAGCTGGAATTAAATTACATGCACATACACTTCACGTGTGATATATTGCGGTAAAATTAAATTTCTTGTAACTAAACCGATATTAAAATACTATAACCTTAACTAATATTATAAATTCAAATGTGAATTTTTTTTGTTACGCTTTCAGGCACTCACTTCTCGACCGATCATCATGAAATTACGCATACACGTTGTCAGGGGATCAGAAAAGGATAAAGGATATCTTTCAACCAGCAAAACGTACTGTTACTAACCTAACCTTACTTATATTGCGAATTCTATACATATACCTAACTAAGTCGTAGCTCCAGCGCTCAATTAATAAACATGGAATTCTATAAGGCAATTATGATTGGCACTACGAATAGATAGACTCGTCTTTTATTACAGACCTAAATATATTTAGCTAATGTAATGCAGCTTCGCTGCTGCTTTGTTTATATAGATTAGATACTACGTTGTTTTTAAATTTCTGTTTTTGCTTAATGTAGGTCTTGGTCAAGTCAGAGTGGTTATATCAATATATCAGCTTTTTAAACTTAAATGTAATCTGAAAAACGTTACCTTCGCAATGAACTAATAAAGTTAACGTTGTATGTTTGTATAACTTCAATATTACAGTTATAAGTAAGGTTTTTAGTCATCAGTATTTAAACAAAGTTTGATTTCAATTAAAAAAATAATTTTGATCACAGTATTATCAGAATATTTTATCAATACATTGGTTATAACCCAATGCTACAAACACTATGGCTGAAAATTAACTTAAAGAAATGCATGAGATTCGGATCTGGTATTACCCGATCAGCACATAAACGTTCACCCCTACGCTGATTGGAGCATGGAACATACATAAATAAATCTCATATGCAAAAAATATTATTTTAAAGAAATAAAATAATAAACCTAAATAAAAATGGTTATTTACTTACTCATAATCTTAAGGTCCGGAGGGGTCGCGATTGCATGTGAAAGCGATTCGCGCGGCCCCGCCGTCTATGGTTATGTCGAGAAATACCGTGGTAGGTTTAGTCGGTATTACCGAGGTAGGTATCTTTCCCCCGGTGAGCCCGACATAACCTTTCCGCTCCGCTCTCTATGCGCCAAAGTATTACTCGCGTAAAAAACAAAAGAAAAGTACGTTTACGCGAGCGTTACACATTGAAATAAATAAACTACTTTAATGGCCTTTAAAGCGGCTTAAATGCTTTATAACCTTTTTATTTACACTTTGTACATTCATTTTCATTTTCATTTTTTACATTCAAGGAAAAGTACTATTTAACAGGTAGGAACCTGTTAAAGTTGTTTAATTTGAATGCAATATTACTTTCTATAGCTCTGCATTAGAAACACAACATAGAGACATACTCCTTATTTATTATATACGATTACACAATTACTAAGATGTAATTTGTGAAATACAAATATACACGTCCCACACCTGTATCCTACATATTACATCTACATTTCGCCCGCTATAGTTTTAGATCCCACGTAATTCCAAACTGATAGGTACTGAGAATGGCGATCGAACCTCAGATCTCATGCACAAGAATCACATACGCTACCACTGCGCCAACGAGGCAAGGATGGCAGCATTGTAATCCACAACAGGTCGACCTACTGGAGATACCAGTCTCGCAAAATTGTCTTTACATTATCAACTATGTAATAAATACATACTTTTACTATATCTGATACCTTTGTGAAATAAAAAATAACAAATTTATCTTTCACAAAGGTGTTATTTTTAATAGTGAGTAACCTGATCAGGTCGAAAGATATTTGTAAATTATATTATAATTATTTATACATTATGTGGTAGGGCATAGCGTACTTACCATAGCCGTAAGAACTGTATACTAACTTATGATCCACAAATAAATGATTATAATTATATAACAGTATTTCGACTCAAAATATCCAAATATACAGCAATAATATATATTTCCAAACCAAAAGCATATCTGAAAGGCAGTATTCTTTATGTTTCTCGTGTTGAAAGTAACATGTGATTTGAATATCCAATTCTAGTTTAGTTTAATTTCGTCCGACCATCTGGGACCGTTTGTACCTTTACGTTATAGCACGTTACGTAATGAGACAGGCTAGAGTGAGTACTAGTCCTAGTTTTGAATTTGAGTGCCGCTACATTATACTGCGGTAATACATTCCTACCCGAGGTATTAAATGCGACCCTGTATTTAGGATGGTAACACACTTTACTATGCGAATTTTTGCGAGCTAATTTAAATAATTGTGTCTCATTGAAAATTGGATACGCGGCGAAAACATTTTCGCGCTATGGTTTTTTACAAATTCAAGTGTCGCCTGAAACCGGAAGAATCGTACGATAGACTTCAAATGACATTCATGGAAGAAGGCCCTTTCAAGGCAACCGTGTATCGTTAGTATAACGAATTCAAGTGCGGTCGACTAACATTGGGGGATGAAGAAAGAAGTGGTCGCCCTTTGACACACTCTGTTACAGAAAAAAAAGCGCTAGCAGTGAAAAATTTAATCGAAGACAATAGGCGAGTTACATAACAGGAGATTTAGCACATACTGCAGATTGTATCGGAAAGCGTTAACGAGATTCTACACGTGCATCTTCGCGTGAAGAGGATAGTTTCACGCTGGGTACCACACAACTCCACTGGTGCTCAGGAGCAGGCCCGGGTGAAATGGTGCCGTGATATGATAAACAAATTTGAAGCAGGCTCGTCTCGGCGTATTTACGACATCATTACAGGTGACGAGTACGATCCAGAAACAAAAGGTTAGTCGACGGTTTGGATGTTTCAAAACGAATCAACACCTACCAAAGTGAAGTGATCTAGAAGCGGGGGCTTAGCGGGGGCTTCAAGTAAACATCAATGCCGAATGGTATGCTACCAAAAGCTTGGCAGTAGTTTTCTCTGTTGTGAGCAACAAGCGACCAAACACAGGGCTCCGGGGGCTACTGCTTCACCACGACAACGCGCGCGCACACATCGTTTTCAAAACGGGGGACTTCCTGGACAGCACGCCGGTCAAACTCCTGGGTCACCCTGCCTACAGCCCTGATCTAGTACTGTGTGACTTCTTTTTATTCCCGAAAATAAAAATCAGGTTTAAGAGTTCCAACTTTCGTCGCTGGAAGATGGGCTCCAGCGAAACGAGGTGCCTGCGGCGGACTGATAAAAGTGTTTCGGAAACTGGTTCAGACGCATGCAACTTTGTATAGAGGCTGACGGAGTGTACTTTGAAAAGATTTTAATAAAAAAATATTTACCTACAGAACACTTTTTTATTTTTGCAAATCTTTCTAAGTTGCCCACATATATACAAAGCTCAATTAAAACAAATATATGTATATATATATATATATATATATATATATATGTATATATATATATATATATATATATATATATATATATATATATATATATATATATATATATATATATATATATATATATATATATATACATATATATGGGTCGGAGACGGTCATTAGTACGAAACGCGACACGAAAGTCAAGATATGGCGGCACTGTTGCGATGACGTCAACATGCAGCTCACTTCGTGTTACGATACAGCCTACTTAAATTGAGGCGCGCTCTATATTCAACGGCATCTTTCGAGTGTGGACCTCCTCGCTAGGAACTGTAATTCGTTTCGTGCAAGACATTCGTGTTAATTTATAGTGAAGACAATAAAAGTGATTTGTGTGCATTTATTGTTTCACTTTGCTCGATCACCCTTTTGTACGCCTGCATTATGTCAGTCGATGATGTCACTGACGCACACACTCTATATATCCGACATATAATTATCTCAAATTTAACTTGATAATTTGTAAAATATCCAGCAAAATGTGAGATGGCAAAAAGTTTAAACCTTTGCTTTAGAGTAATAGGCTAAAGTTTTACAAATAGTTTATTTCGTACTTTCGAATGCTGCATAATCATTTTCCATCCATTAGTCCACCGTCCTAAGCTTCGTTCTATCCCTTTTTCACGTCATGAATAATGTCATAAATTTCCCTTCGTCAGGGCCAACAGCAAGATAAGTTTCGAGATAAATCGTAAATAGTCCAAAATATAGAAAGTTTATGACAGCCGTAATTTTCTGTCCATTCGATGTTACAATTATAATAATATTTTAATACTTATTTACTACTCAGTTAATACCTTATTTATAACCAAACATTGCTAAAAATAAAATATTTCTTGGAGACACATAGCTTATGTTTCAATATATTTATATATTTTATGTAATCTGTGCACAATTAATAAATTAATTGCGGCTAATCCGGACACGAGGTTATAGAATTCATTGGCCACGTTGGTTTCACCAAATCAATGTTTATTTACACTAGTAGTTACATGAAAACGTTACTTTGATACAATAACCGATTTAAAAGAGGCATATGGTATTGAATAAATGATTTATAAAAAACATGATGTAAAGTTAGAAGCTAAGTTGGTGAACCTATTTAAGAGATCTAATAAAATAATACACCGTTTACTCATCGTTTCTTATATCTGCCAAAATTTATTTTATTAAATTTTTCAGTTAATATGCATACTATGATTAAATACTAAATATCACTGTTTGTTACTATTGCTTGAATCTCGAGCTTCGGGTTCATTTGAAGTTTTACAATAACCCGTAATTGATTTTAATAAATAATTCGGACGAGCACGTGTGTTGTCGGGTTTATTCACCATGACGACATACGGTTTAAAATACCACATTTTTACCTTTCACGATTTAACTTCATTGAATAGACGTGTATTTTCCCACGTATCGTTCAGTATTGTTTGTAATTACCATTCAAATATCAGTTAACCACTTTTATGTGACCTTTATTTTTAATTTCAATAATAATGAGGCTATTAACTTTGTTTTATGGCATAGATTTGTATGAGTAATTAAATAACAGGAGAAATTAAGTCATATTGATTTAAATTGTAAAATAATTGTTTGTACTGCAATGATAAAAGTGGGTTTTCTAGATTAAATAGTACAGTAGTAGAAGGAGATGACAAATAATTACTTAGTAACTGATTTCTTTATTTTAACGATTCGTTACGACATGCAACGATTGTAAGGCATAAAGTTTATATAGTACTTTTATAATTTGCTTCATGTATGTAATAAATATTTAGTACAAGAAGAAGTTACCTTTATAAATTAAATTAGCTTTAGCCCGCAGCTTCGCCCGCGTAAAAGTAGTTAAGGATAGGTTATGTTAGTAACAGTCCTTTTTTTAAATAAAATATAGACTATGTTACTCGCTGATAATATTATCACCGAGTAACTTTCGAAGAATTTTTAAAATCAGTTGTGTACTTTTTGAGTTAAGTAGTTACAAACAAACAAAAAAATTAAATCTTTCCTCTTTATAATATTAGTACCTATAGATTTGATTGTTTTGAACACATTGAGAAAAGAAGAGAAAAGTTTAACAATGATAATACGTCAACGAATAAAAAAATTGTTACGTAAATCACGTCAAGTTTGCTTATCAAACATTGGTAATCTCCACACAACGAAAGCCTAAAAAGCAGTTCATTCGTCTTAACTATTCATGGGGAAGATATCGATCGAGTTCTGGCCGCCATCTGCTAACTGCCACCCGTCTGCCACCTTACATCTCCTTGCAAACTCCATTCTTTTTCACTGTAAGCAAAATTATTTTGTTATCTAATCCAGTCGTACCTATTGTGGCTTTGATACAGGTATTATCTTCCCTTTTGTTATTTTCTTTCTAATTTCATGCCAAGCCAGGGCTGTCACACTGTCTGGTTTTGTTAAACAAAAAGAGGTTAATTTAATTTTGTTTGTATGCTTGAAGTATTAACATTGTCAAAAATTTTAAATTTGATCTTTAAATTTTTGACGTAATTTTTCTTTGGGTTACTATTACGAAAATAATTGCTCTATATTAAAATCTGTATATGATTACTATTCAATTGATTGTCTTCTTTAACTTTTGTTAATGCCGTTCGTTCAACAATAACAATAAACAACAGCTAGTTCCCAGCTTCTAGACGTGAGACTAAACAGGAAATTAAATTTAAAAAAAATAGATTATTCCCGTGACTTTGTTCGCATTGAGTACAGCTGTGCAAATCTGTAAAACTTAACTTCCAAGTGTATCGAAAATATTCTAAATCTATGCTTCTAAGTGAAAATTTAATGCTTTCTACAGTTACCATGGCAAAAATGGTTATGTTATAATGACAATGAAGCACGAGATTATATCTTATTTGTACAGAAAATGAATGGTATCCTGCTCAAAAAATATTTTGGCATTTCGCTCGTGATGTCTTTTGATTTATGTGAATCATCATGCATTTTTATTACATATCTACGGTTCTACTGAGCAGGTTAAGAGGACATTTCCGAAGCTTTTAAGTTTCTTTACAAGCTGTAAAGAATATGACTTGTGTTAAAAATAGTTTTGTGGTATTTGAGTGATACTGAAACAAACCGTCAGATAGACAAATCATCTAAAATCAATTTTTAATAACCGACTTAATAGTCAAACGGAAATAGTTTTTCTAATATTCCCAACTTACAAATACAGCATCGGATATATATAGGTTCCTACAATATATATATATACGAAATGAAAATATTTCAATATTGCATTAAAATATTGCCCTTGGTATCGTAGCACAATGTGGTCACATAAATTCTTATATTTTTCTCAACCGCCCTCAAAAACGTAAGAGTGTAAACTATTATACGGATTTGGATATAACTTGGCACACAGACAAACCATTTTACCTCGGTATATGTACAAAGCTGTGGAAATCTTAAAGTCGAAACCATGGGCAGAATTTACTTCTAAAATAAATATTCAAACAAATTTAATTCTGCTCGGCATCTTTATTATAAAATTAGGTTAGATATAATTACCAGGTGTTCTAGTTTTATTAAGACAAAAAATCAGTAATTGTTGCTATAATAATATTAAATGCAAGATTAGTTACATAGCCATTTTTTTTTTGAAAAATATTTCATCGCTATTTTACCATTGAAGAGTACACTGCGGTGATTTAAATAATTAGAAAATCTCTACAACAATTAATTCGGTGTAAGTATATAGATTTGTGAAATACAAAAGGGCTTGACATTGGATTCGAGTCGTAATTAATTTGTTTTTTAACGAGGCTGTTCATTAGTAAGACCTCAGTATTTTGTATTTATTCCATTGCTGATTAGGCGAAATGGATTATCTAGTTCTACAGTACACGCATTTGCCTACTTATTTCTACATGCTATAGTTTAGTGTCTTAAATATTGAGGTCTTGTAAGTAATAGGTTATAATATTGATAACATTAAATAATTTATAGTTTGTACATCCTCTTACACCTATTTGCTAGAGGCAAAGGCTGTATATATCCCATTTTAGTTAATATGTTTAAAACGCTTGTTATATCCGAGTGTTAAACATGAAATTCTAGCATATTTCCAAAGTACAATGTCCCTACTAATCAAACCTACAAGTACAAGCGGAAGTCATCACATATACAACCCAATGTCGGCTAAAGAACTAATGGTAGCATAGCAATGGCTCATCTATTAGATAATTGCGATGATATATTGTTATCAGACGTTGATGCAAATACTTAGTTTGTAGTATATTCGACAACAAATTCTAGAAATATTCTAAAAATATGCGCATGCTATCCAGTTAATAAAAATCAGACTTACATAAAACAGTATTCATTTCGGTATAAGATATGCCTATACATTTCGCAAGACTATATAAAACTTAAAATATGTTTGTCTGGCTCCTTCGACTCCTTAATATAAAATGCAATTAGCAGCCCAGACGCTTAAGAAACAATATAAACCGACTGACTTCAATCGTTATTTTAATTTTATATATTCTCTTACGTTTTGAAGGTGGTTGAGAACAATATAAGAATTTATATGACTACATTGTGCTACAATACCAAGGGCAATATTTTAATGCAATATTGAAATATTTTCATTTCGTATTATATATATACAACGTGTCCTAAAAATTTTCTAAAAGGAAAAAATGGCTATTTAACTAATCTTGCATTTAATATTATTATAGCAACAACAAACGACTACTTCAATGGCGTAGTGGTAAGTATAACCGACTGCCACGCCTGAGGTCGCGGTTTCGATTCCCGCACAAGTCAAACATTTGTGTGCATGAACATGGATGTTTGTCTTGGTCTAGGTGTTTCTATGTATAATATGTAAGTATTTATAAAAAAAAGTATGCTTACTTTGGTCTAGATGGCGTTAGTGTATGTGATAGAATATATATATATATATATATATATATACTCTAAATAAAATAACAAAAATATAGATATCTTGTCTTAATAAAACTAGAGCACCTGGTAATTATATCTAACCTAATTTTATAATAAAGATGCCGAGCAGAATTAAATTTGTTTGGATATTTATCTTAGAACTAAATTCTGCCCATGGTTTCGGCTTTAAGATTTCCACAGCTTTATACATATACCGAGGTAAAATGGTTTGTCTGTGTGCCAAGTTTTATCCAAATTCGTTCAATAGTTTACACGTAATATGAGTAGAATTCACGTGGTAGTGGGGAAAAGGTTAAATAACTATATTTAGTGATCCATAGACCAAATTAATTAATCATCATTAATTAATCATCAATCCGTAAATACTAAATTACACACTAAGTTTTGAATTCAAATAGGGCTAAATAAACTACAAAGTGGATAATAGGCAGGTTTTGTTAAAAATTAAGGAATAATAATATGATGTTCTGATGCTTACTTAACTAGAACACACATGAAATCAATCAATCAATAACATAAAAATCTTTTTAAATAAGAAACATTGATAAAATATATGTTAAAAGAAGGTTAAAGTCCATTGACGGCTTTAAAAGTATGTTAGCGTCGTGTGAAGTTAGTTAGCTAGTTGGGTGCGATCGGCATTTAAGCTTGCCAAGATTGATGCCTCCCCAGGTAGTATAAGGTCAGCTGTAGCTTTCCGGGGATGGCTGGACAATAGACCAGACAAGAGATTTTAGAAAGAGAAATTGGAAATGTGTAGAAACATTTTCAAAATATTACTGTAAGAAGGTAAATAGGTCTGTTAGTCAGCACGAATCAGAAGAGTTGCTCTATAATAATTTCAAATCGGTTTAGCGGGCGGAGGGGTTATGTCGGACTCACCGGGGTAAAAGAAAGATGTTAATACGATGAAAATGGTCCTCCTGGAATACCGACTAAACCTACCTACCTACAAAGTGTTCCTCGGCAAAACCGTTGATGCGTCAAAGCAATAAACGAAATAAAAAAAAAAAGATTTTTAAGATTTAGATGAGTTTAACAATTTTTATTCACATTGCATTCTTGTGTTTTATTATTTCTGATCACCAGCAGACATCAAACAGGTCTTCATGTCATTGCTGTGTTTTCGAAAAAATATAATAATATGACTGTTTTGCATTAAAACAAAACAGGTATTATAAAACACAGCAATGAAACAAGGAGCTTGCTGATGATGAAGACTGCAATGATGCTTGACAGCAATATTGGCGGTAAAGTAACAGCACCCTCTGACGTCAAAAACAAGAAAGTATGAACGATTTTGATTATTTCGACTGATATTCTCGTATATTTCACAGAATCATAAGGATTGCTTTTTCATTACTGTGTTTTCTCCACCATATAATACCTGTTTTGTTTTAATGCAAAACAATCATATTTAGTAACGGTGACAACTTAGATCTACACTGAAGATAGAGTTACCTTAAGTATTATATAAAAGTATATTGACCTCCTTATACTCCGATTTAGTCTAGGTAGTATAAAAACAACTCGGCGACAAAGTAACCGAGAAAATATCAATAGCTAAGTAAAAGTTTTATAGTCGAAGTTATGGCCAATATCATTGAACGTGCAGCAACAGTCGTAATATTTTATAGTAGAACTAGCTGTAGGAATCGGGTTCGTCCGAGGCATTACAAAGAAACCAATCTAGATGGGTATTGTACTGTTACAAATGATTGCAATTTAGGTAGAATATATGAATGCCAGACGTATATGTCTAAATTTATTAAAGAGTACAAGACACGTTAGTTACCTATAAGTGTTGCCTTGCTTGTCTTATTCTATACAATTTAAGTGACAACTACACAGGCGATACAAACATGACACTTAAAGTCACAGCTCATTAGAGCCACCCGGCAATTGACTGGTACCGCCTCGTCACTCATCTTCTACTCGTGGTCCATGGGTGGACGCCGCGTGGTCAAACAGTGCACGTCACATGGTCAACGAGTGGACATCGCATGGTCTACAGATAGACGAATAGTCTGTCAGCGATTAATATTAAAGAACAGTGTGCTGCCGACGTCTCGTCCTCGTTTGAACCATTCGCAGACACATAGGACAACACAAATTAAGTATACCAGCAGCTGGTTGTTACCGAATAGTTCACTCCCCATCCAAGCGTGGACAGATTAATAGCGAAGCAACCCAAGCATATCTATAGAAGTTCATATAAAGAGTTCTAACTGCACGAAGTGAGGCGGTGCTAGTCCCTGATCCCGGATGGCTCTAGTAAGCTGTGACCTTTATAATTGTCTTAAACTATCAAACTCGTGTAAGCACATTGCTTGACTCTGTCTGTCACTCGGCACGTACATAATTATTACTTTCGTCTCTAGTAGAAGCACGGTACGCACAGCATCTTGTGTCCCGTGATTTTAATATCGATTGACGTTGTGCGTCTTTAGCAAAAGTGGTACCTCATACTCGGTTTCAAACAAACCATGCTAATCGTAGGCTTTTGTTCTTAATTTAATAATAAATGCAGGGAGAAACTTATGTATACCTCTATATAATATGTATTCGTAACATATTTATAGAGTTTAAGAAGTGCTGCATTCTATATGCGTATTAGTAATGTAAACAATTGTTGGTGAACCATAATAAATAAATAAATTAAATAGTAAAGTATCGCTTGCTTTACCGGTGAAAAAACATCGTGAGGTCATGTCTGGTAGACTTCACAAATCTACGAGAACATCATGGGGCATGTTCTTTAAAAGTTTGCGATGTCTATCAATCCATACTAGGCCAGCGTGGTTTGATGATGGTGTACGGCCGAACTCTTCTCGCACTCAGAAGAGGTCCATGCCGAGCAGTAGACAGTTTACATACAGGGCTGATATTATTATTATTATTATAAGTCAACTAAAAGCCAATGTCTGAAAATTCAAACGTTTATTCGATTTGGCCTTCACTTCTCTTAGTGATTATGAAAGCTAATCTATGAAAAGCAAACACAATGTTGGTATAAGCCGTGGGCGTAAATCTCTACAACCGCAAGACATAATTCCCTTCGTGTATAGATGTATTTAAGAAGGAAGTATGTATTTAAGCCACGAACAGTGGTAACTTGTCGGCTAGAAAGGTCGGTTATGCATAATTAGTGAGAGGCTGCTAGTTCTTACAGCCGTCACAATAACTCTCGGTTAATTATTATAACTTCGAAGGCTCGGAGAATTTACGTAAGTAATGTACTCCTTAGTTTTGTTCATTAATATTTGATTCAGTTTAATAACACCGAAATTTGAATTAAAATCTGTTACAGCTAATCGTAGTGCTAAGATTTGCAATTATGATGTTGTAGATTTATATCATTGCTGTCGACGAGTATCCGTATATTATTTCACTGGCAACTGGAAGTGATTGTCAAATAATTTTTATAACACTAAAGCTGGTCAGTGGCTAAGAAAATCGGTTGAAAACAGTTAAGAAAAGAAAATGGTACTGAAGTGTTATGTCTTTGCCTATTTATATATAGATACACGCAACCACGTATCAATTTGATCGTAACCATGCGTTATCAATAAATAGATATACTAGCTAAATTATGGCCTCGACTACGTCCATGAAACTACAGTCTGCCTGCGACGCCACTTACACCGATTACAAAATGCACTGTAATTCTGTTTCTACTAAAATTAATTACATGACACGTAATTTATATTTTAAATTGAACCCAAAGCTAATAAACTTTGGAAGCCATTATAGTTTCGAATTTAATAATCATTAATTACTTGAACTTAGTTTTCTTAATTATCTTTAATGTGCAGATTCAGCTTCTTTACAGATTTATAATAGAACAGATAAACGCTACAAAACATTTCTAAAGGATTTGTAAGAAGAAACTGTCGTTAGTAATAAATAATAATGACCGAGCAATTGGTTTAATTGTCCTGGATAGAAGTGATTGAGACAATTTTGCAACTAGTGTTCGCAATTGACCTCTTTAGATGTCCTTCGTGTTATGTCATCGCATATTATGATACCTACTGCGTACTTTGTTGTTATGTATTCTGCTAATGAGAACTACAAGAAAAATACATATTATTGATATTGATTGATATCAGTACATAACATAGACTTATCTGTTTATCTCGACTCTATCGTAAACAGATCAAGTACAATTATTATCAATAAAATTATAAGTGAAATTGAAAATGACCACGCCATATTGTTGTACTTATGCCACGGGACCAACGATAAACATATATGTAAATATTTCAAAAATAATTAGGTATGTTTTTATTTATACATCTATATAGGTATATGAAATTTTTGCTTATTGCGTGTATTGTATGGTCATATTAGAGATTCATAACCTTACATAGTACTAATGTGTATTCTGTAGCGACGTGCACATGATTTACCTATTGTACAAAATTTATTTTAAAGTGGTCGTTACACATTGAGGCTACCAAATTCAAACGTATTTTCCAAGTCACTTTTAAATAGATTTGGTCTTTATTTTTACAAATTGATATTAATTAATCTATTTAAACGAATATTCACAGTATCGGCAACATTTCAGGTCTACGTAATAGCCGAGAGTAGGTATTGTTTTCTAAAAATAAAAGCATAACTCAATGTTCATTAATTAATTTATAAACCCAACTCTAAGTACGGTGTCATTGGTTCAGAAGTTCAGCACTATTGTCAAATTATTTTCTAGCCTCTTCGCACAGAAAATAGTAAATTGTAATGTTTTAACCATAATTTGCTATAATATAATCAATTCCGATAGTTATTGGAAGCAGAAGATTGAAGTGTATCGATAATAGTCATAATCCGTACAGATACATAAAGTTGCTTGCTTTTAGCGTAGGAGCTCTCCAACGTCACTTCGTTTTTTGGCACTTTGTGCAGTTTTTCAATCAGCATGCAAAACGTTGAAAGCATTTCAATCATTCAGCACTGATATATTATTTTTTCGTTGTTTATTTATTATAAGTATGATTAATCTTTCAACTGTTGTTTATCTTCTAACAACTTCTAGACGCAATACTTCGGGCACTAATGGTGTGCAAATTTGCATTTATTCCAGTTAAATTAATAACCTTTTTATTAATTTATATGATAGTATTTAAATTGGATATTATGAAGTTTTAGTCAATTTTCTATCTCAACTAGGTCAGCAGCAAAAAGCACGTGCTAAGTTGCTGGTGGTCAAGTACCACTACCATATCATTAAGATTTAAGGCGATTACTAGATATTAAGCATAAAAAAATATTTTATTTTAGTTTAATCCAAATGGATTAAACTGATAATTACTATGCGATGTTTGTTTATAATATTAATAAAGAAATACTGTGGATTACTTTATTCATTAACACCTCAGTGTTGTAGTTGTTTTTATTGTTGCTAATGCCAAGTTTATTTGTATTGTAAATCAAAAAGTCTAGCAGCTATACCATACCTGCAATAACGTCACGTTTCACGTCTGTTACCCCTAAGATGTAGGCAGAGATGTATTACATCCACAGCACAGTTTTAAACTCTGTCACTCCTCAGCACAGATTAGAGCATATATTTTTGTAAAAATATGTTCAGGCATTTCCAGAAAAATACATTCTCGTTAATTGTAATAAAATAAACTGGCTTTTGCCTGCGACTTTGTAGCCGTGACATTTGCGAAGAATGTACCTAACTATGCCATAACTATTGTTACAAGGATAAATATTTTCTTTTTCTTTTGAATAAGATATCTATTACTGTAATGTGTGTTAGTTTATACATTAATATTATAACATTAAAAATATATGGAACTAATACAAAATGATCTCCATTGGCATTAAGTTCAGCCCTTTAAACGTTGAGGCCAGTTATCAATTGAAACATGCATTCTGTCCATGAAAAAAATTGTTCACTGCCAATCTTATGGATTGTTTTAGGGACTTCAAATTATCATGGCGTTTAGAGCAAGCCATTCTCTCTAAAACTGACCATAAATCATAATCCAGTGGATTAAGATCGGGACTAGATGACAGCCAGTATTCAGCTCTGATGAAGTCCGAAACGCTCGTTTCCAACCACGCTTGGGTGGATCGAGCTTTATGACCCGGTGCCGAGTCTTGCTAAAAGCATGGTGCTTTTAGCAAGACTCGGCACCGGGTTATGGTATATAGTAATGTTAAGAAGCTTAACCACCTTCTCAAGAATCGTATCTTGATACACTTGTGTCGATGTTTTGACACCTTTTTTACAAAAATAAGGCTCAGTCACTCCTTGATAGCTAACACCCCACCAAACCATCACTGAAGTCGGATAATGTACACGCTGTACTCTGCTGAGTAATTGAAAAGCTTGTAAAGAGCTTTGTTCTGCTTGTTAAAATATTGCTCAATAGTAAATATTTTCCTATAAGTAAAAATTTTTTTTCAGTAAAATCTCTTTTTCTGCTTAAGAAGTTGTTTTGATTTTACCACTCTATTCATTCAAATATTAAATTATCAGTAAAATAATGACCAGTGCGTCTCTTATAAACTGCAAGTCCTAAGTCATCTTTTAGAATACGCGACATGGTCTTTGCTTTCGGACAAGATTTCTTCGAATTCTTTCCTTCACTGCTTTGATCGCCTTTTTCGTACGAATACTACGTGGACAGTCAGATCTTTTTCTGACACAAACAGAGGAGGTTTCATTGTACCTATTAATAACCCGTTACACAAACATTCGACTAATAACAAAAATTGCATTCGGCTCTATACCTACTTTGCGTAATGCTATCACAGCAATTCGGTCCTCTTTATCACCCCACTCCATTTTAATATTACAAAATTATTTAACACCGATTGGCTTGAAAATGACAATAAATATTCATATAAGAATGACAGATTGCAAATTCAAATGTTATATAATGTTTTTTTTTAATTGTATTTATGGCCAGACTAAGTAGTTAGGTATCTTTGTCGCAAATTCATTTGAATTTTTATAAGTATATATTATATCTTTCTTTGAACACGGATTAAGATAAAAATTGTTTATGTCTTACTCTCTAACCGTTCAAATATTTCTTGTTATATTTTAAATGGTGCACGTACAAGCAAATAGACAGCCAGACGAAAAAACATTAAAATAATGTTTCGATTTCTAGAGCTACTAAGTACTAAAGGCTTCTCATATAAAAACATAACATAGATATTGATATGAGAGACGTATTTATTTTTAAATGTCTCCTGTGTATAGACATCTTCTAGTTACAATTTTATTATGATTTTAATATTTTTTGTTAATTGTTCAAGATTATAGTTATCTAGCTATCTCTCGGGATCAGTACTTTTCCGAATGAAAGAAGAGAGTAAAATGTCCTATTATATTACCCTAAGACGTATATGCGAAATTTTATAATGATCAGTCGAGTAGTTAAGGCGTGAAAAGCTTAACAAATAAATAAACTCACATTCGCATTTGTCATATTAGTTAGGATCATTGTACTCTAAGATAAATTATTTAATCGTTTAAAGCCTTGTCATTTATTTTTCATTTAATCCATAACTTATGAATTTAAAACACGATTCTAAAAGGCCTTCGTGTCTCAAGCGTTCGTCAATCATCGTAAAATTGGCAAAGTTCAGCAAAGTTTTCAATTTTTATATTTATCTTTGGAGTTTTGATTGAAAACTGCCCAAAATTGTTTTTATCAAGTGCGGTTAAGTCTGAATGATATTAATAAGTCAATTTATCTTATTCACCGCTTGTTATTTATTTTATTAGTCCAGGCTAGCCCAGAGACTATTTTAATGATATTGGCAATTGTTAATCTCCTTTTTATTCATGTCTTTTAATTATAAACATATTGTACTATTTGAAACAGCAAAATCAGCGCAAAAACGTATTATTGCTACTTTTGGTTTCTTTGGTATAACAAAAAAAGGGCAGTTGTGCTTCCATGTACAAAATGAAACGGTTATATATCTGATTCTTGGTTATTTACTTCATATCTAAGAGTTCATCAACGTATTGATGTATGTAATGTTTATGACAAATATTTTTTGGCATAATTTCGAAACCACCACAGTTTTTATTTTATTTTAGTAACTAACAGCTTTCAGAACCCGCATACACAGACTTAATACGTTGCTTGATACCAGCAACGAACCTAAATGTAACTTCAGTATCTTAGTAAACTGACGTACCTACCAAAAGACTTTGGCATTTATAGGTGTTACTTTGTGACCCAATAAATAAATGATTTTCGACTAGACAGGACAAGAACAATAAGTACGAAAATGCGCTATAACAGATTATATATTTTATTTAATAACCGGTTTATTACATATTACTTGATTAAGTACGGCTTTATTCAGGTAAATTAGAAAAAAATAAACACCGTATTAACTGTTTTAAAAACAACAATCTGATAACAAAAAAAGCTTCAGCTTCATTTGTTTCAGTTAAATTTACGTGAGAAGTTGAATCGATCGGTTGCCCGGCGTCTTCATTTTCTATAAAACGTCCAATGCCGTAAACTGTAAAACAGACGTCCACCGGGGAACAAACTCTCTATCACGACATCTACATGACATGAGGAAAGCTTTCCACTATTACACCAGCGAAGCACTTCAGCGGATTATTGCTAACAGTAAACCGACGAATAAAACTCAACCGAATCTATTCCATAATTGCTTTTGAAATCTTCATGACAAGAAACTGAGTTCGAAAGGCTTTCGTATGTCAGCAATTCGATAACTTTTACCGTCACACGACTTTCTAAATAAATGAATGAATCCCGACACAGTCAAACCTCTAAATCCTCGCTACTATTTACGTCAGACCTTGGTTTAACATCAGGACGTTACAATTTAGTATTCTATTCGTCTATGATAAACTAAAATGAATATTTAGCTATTCAGATATAAAGTATGTACGTTTGTACTCTTCAAATTTAAATAAAGTGTCATTTTTGTCACTGGAAAGTTAGTATTTTCTAACAATATTATTTACATATGTATAAAATATAGTACTGGGTATTTAAGGTCCAGCGTATCCACGTCTCTGCTGACCGATTTACCTGATCATCCATCCAAATCATGACCGCGGCAGGTTCGCCTCCCACTCAACATAATTAATTTATCCGCGCGTCTCCAAATTGCGTTTGTGATACATACTGACGTGGCCACAAACACTCCTGGCCAAGACAGCTGGGGTGCCGCGTGACTCCAGACCGATCGAACATCAAATTGTGACATCAAGCTGTCACAATACATTCACCATCGAAATTGTGGACGTCATAATATATGTATGCTTGCATATTTCTCCCCCATGGCCCGAGGTCACAGGCTCCGACTTGGCATAGAAATATGGATGCACTCTTATAGTTTTGTTACAGTATAGATCAAATAAGAAAGCAAATACCAAAGAAAACTTAAGTAATAGAAATTAAAACTTCTAAAGAAGCCTAGTTTCTTTAAACCCTACATAATTATCCTTCGACATAGATCAACGCTGATTTCTAGATACGTATGTATATTTATTGAGTTTAGACTTTCGTAAAACTTATTTGGAGGGTCAAGTTACCAGATTTATACAGCCGTTAAAGGTAATGTATATTATTGGTACATTTCGATCCTTTTATGTCCAACTAAGGTCAAGGAAAATGAAGAAAGTTCATGTTTAGTACTAGAACTTCCAACAACTATATGTACGAAAAGATATTGATTCTAGATTAGATTATTGATTTTACTGTGAACTGCCTGAACGTAACATAGTTTTATATAATCAAATATATGTAGCGGCGAGTCTAAAGGTAGAGGTACATTGGTATTTTATATATTTTCAGTTGTTATAATTATAACAGCAAAATTATAACAGCCAAAAATATGTATATGAATGTAATTACATGCCACGTTCTCGCGAATAGGTTTAGGCAGAGTAATATGCATATTACGCTGCCTAATCCTATCAGCGAGCAGTACACTGCTTGGAATTTAAACACAACATAGGTCACGGCAACATAGTGCACCAATTTCCACATCTATAATGCTATTGAGATTTCTGACAGAATAATACAGTAACTGTTATAAGACTAACTAGGCAGCCAAAATTTTGAAAGCTTTTACTTGTTTATAAATGTAATGTAGCTTATTCGTGCTTATAAACCATTCTGAAAATATGAATGTAAGTCTTTTTACACAATATTCATTTGAAACAGAACAAATTCAAAATATATTCCTTTTGTGCAATATTCAATTATGTCAGAACTAAAGTGACATATAACAGCGTACTGCACTTCGAATTCCAAATGCTGCCAGCTGGAATTAAATTACATGCACATACACTTCACGTGTGATATATTGCGGTAAAATTAAATTTCTTGTAACTAAACCGATATTAAAATACTATAACCTTAACTAATATTATAAATTCAAATGTGAATTTTTTTTGTTACGCTTTCAGGCACTCACTTCTCGACCGATCATCATGAAATTACGCATACACGTTGTCAGGGGATCAGAAAAGGATAAAGGATATCTTTCAACCAGCAAAACGTACTGTTACTAACCTAACCTTACTTATATTGCGAATTCTATACATATACCTAACTAAGTCGTAGCTCCAGCGCTCAATTAATAAACATGGAATTCTATAAGGCAATTATGATTGGCACTACGAATAGATAGACTCGTCTTTTATTACAGACCTAAATATATTTAGCTAATGTAATGCAGCTTCGCTGCTGCTTTGTTTATATAGATTAGATACTACGTTGTTTTTAAATTTCTGTTTTTGCTTAATGTAGGTCTTGGTCAAGTCAGAGTGGTTATATCAATATATCAGCTTTTTAAACTTAAATGTAATCTGAAAAACGTTACCTTCGCAATGAACTAATAAAGTTAACGTTGTATGTTTGTATAACTTCAATATTACAGTTATAAGTAAGGTTTTTAGTCATCAGTATTTAAACAAAGTTTGATTTCAATTAAAAAAATAATTTTGATCACAGTATTATCAGAATATTTTATCAATACATTGGTTATAACCCAATGCTACAAACACTATGGCTGAAAATTAACTTAAAGAAATGCATGAGATTCGGATCTGGTATTACCCGATCAGCACATAAACGTTCACCCCTACGCTGATTGGAGCATGGAACATACATAAATAAATCTCATATGCAAAAAATATTATTTTAAAGAAATAAAATAATAAACCTAAATAAAAATGGTTATTTACTTACTCATAATCTTAAGGTCCGGAGGGGTCGCGATTGCATGTGAAAGCGATTCGCGCGGCCCCGCCGTCTATGGTTATGTCGAGAAATACCGTGGTAGGTTTAGTCGGTATTACCGAGGTAGGTATCTTTCCCCCGGTGAGCCCGACATAACCTTTCCGCTCCGCTCTCTATGCGCCAAAGTATTACTCGCGTAAGAAACAAAAGAAAAGTACGTTTACGCGAGCGTTACACATTGAAATAAATAAACTACTTTAATGGCCTTTAAAGCGGCTTAAATGCTTTATAACCTTTTTATTTACACTTTGTACATTCATTTTCATTTTCATTTTTTACATTCAAGGAAAAGTACTATTTAACAGGTAGGAACCTGTTAAAGTTGTTTAATTTGAATGCAATATTACTTTCTATAGCTCTGCATTAGAAACACAACATAGAGACATACTCCTTATTTATTATATACGATTACACAATTACTAAGATGTAATTTGTGAAATACAAATATACACGTCCCACACCTGTATCCTACATATTACATCTACATTTCGCCCGCTATAGTTTTAGATCCCACGTAATTCCAAACTGATAGGTACTGAGAATGGCGATCGAACCTCAGATCTCATGCACAAGAATCACATACGCTACCACTGCGCCAACGAGGCAAGGATGGCAGCATTGTAATCCACAACAGGTCGACCTACTGGAGATACCAGTCTCGCAAAATTGTCTTTACATTATCAACTATGTAATAAATACATACTTTTACTATATCTGATACCTTTGTGAAATAAAAAATAACAAATTTATCTTTCACAAAGGTGTTATTTTTAATAGTGAGTAACCTGATCAGGTCGAAAGATATTTGTAAATTATATTATAATTATTTATACATTATGTGGTAGGGCATAGCGTACTTACCATAGCCGTAAGAACTGTATACTAACTTATGATCCACAAATAAATGATTATAATTATATAACAGTATTTCGACTCAAAATATCCAAATATACAGCAATAATATATATTTCCAAACCAAAAGCATATCTGAAAGGCAGTATTCTTTATGTTTCTCGTGTTGAAAGTAACATGTGATTTGAATATCCAATTCTAGTTTAGTTTAATTTCGTCCGACCATCTGGGACCGTTTGTACCTTTACGTTATAGCACGTTACGTAATGAGACAGGCTAGAGTGAGTACTAGTCCTAGTTTTGAATTTGAGTGCCGCTACATTATACTGCGGTAATACATTCCTACCCGAGGTATTAAATGCGACCCTGTATTTAGGATGGTAACACACTTTACTATGCGAATTTTTGCGAGCTAATTTAAATAATTGTGTCTCATTGAAAATTGGATACGCGGCGAAAACATTTTCGCGCTATGGTTTTTTACAAATTCAAGTGTCGCCTGAAACCGGAAGAATCGTACGATAGACTTCAAATGACATTCATGGAAGAAGGCCCTTTCAAGGCAACCGTGTATCGTTAGTATAACGAATTCAAGTGCGGTCGACTAACATTGGGGGATGAAGAAAGAAGTGGTCGCCCTTTGACACACTCTGTTACAGAAAAAAAAGCGCTAGCAGTGAAAAATTTAATCGAAGACAATAGGCGAGTTACATAACAGGAGATTTAGCACATACTGCAGATTGTATCGGAAAGCGTTAACGAGATTCTACACGTGCATCTTCGCGTGAAGAGGATAGTTTCACGCTGGGTACCACACAACTCCACTGGTGCTCAGGAGCAGGCCCGGGTGAAATGGTGCCGTGATATGATAAACAAATTTGAAGCAGGCTCGTCTCGGCGTATTTACGACATCATTACAGGTGACGAGTACGATCCAGAAACAAAAGGTTAGTCGACGGTTTGGATGTTTCAAAACGAATCAACACCTACCAAAGTGAAGTGATCTAGAAGCGGGGGCTTAGCGGGGGCTTCAAGTAAACATCAATGCCGAATGGTATGCTACCAAAAGCTTGGCAGTAGTTTTCTCTGTTGTGAGCAACAAGCGACCAAACACAGGGCTCCGGGGGCTACTGCTTCACCACGACAACGCGCGCGCACACATCGTTTTCAAAACGGGGGACTTCCTGGACAGCACGCCGGTCAAACTCCTGGGTCACCCTGCCTACAGCCCTGATCTAGTACTGTGTGACTTCTTTTTATTCCCGAAAATAAAAATCAGGTTTAAGAGTTCCAACTTTCGTCGCTGGAAGATGGGCTCCAGCGAAACGAGGTGCCTGCGGCGGACTGATAAAAGTGTTTCGGAAACTGGTTCAGACGCATGCAACTTTGTATAGAGGCTGACGGAGTGTACTTTGAAAAGATTTTAATAAAAAAATATTTACCTACAGAACACTTTTTTATTTTTGCAAATCTTTCTAAGTTGCCCACATATATACAAAGCTCAATTAAAACAAATATATGTATATATATATATATATATATATATATATATATATACATATATATGGGTCGGAGACGGTCATTAGTACGAAACGCGACACGAAAGTCAAGATATGGCGGCACTGTTGCGATGACGTCAACATGCAGCTCACTTCGTGTTACGATACAGCCTACTTAAATTGAGGCGCGCTCTATATTCAACGGCATCTTTCGAGTGTGGACCTCCTCGCTAGGAACTGTAATTCGTTTCGTGCAAGACATTCGTGTTAATTTATAGTGAAGACAATAAAAGTGATTTGTGTGCATTTATTGTTTCACTTTGCTCGATCACCCTTTTGTACGCCTGCATTATGTCAGTCGATGATGTCACTGACGCACACACTCTATATATCCGACATATAATTATCTCAAATTTAACTTGATAATTTGTAAAATATCCAGCAAAATGTGAGATGGCAAAAAGTTTAAACCTTTGCTTTAGAGTAATAGGCTAAAGTTTTACAAATAGTTTATTTCGTACTTTCGAATGCTGCATAATCATTTTCCATCCATTAGTCCACCGTCCTAAGCTTCGTTCTATCCCTTTTTCACGTCATGAATAATGTCATAAATTTCCCTTCGTCAGGGCCAACAGCAAGATAAGTTTCGAGATAAATCGTAAATAGTCCAAAATATAGAAAGTTTATGACAGCCGTAATTTTCTGTCCATTCGATGTTACAATTATAATAATATTTTAATACTTATTTACTACTCAGTTAATACCTTATTTATAACCAAACATTGCTAAAAATAAAATATTTCTTGGAGACACATAGCTTATGTTTCAATATATTTATATATTTTATGTAATCTGTGCACAATTAATAAATTAATTGCGGCTAATCCGGACACGAGGTTATAGAATTCATTGGCCACGTTGGTTTCACCAAATCAATGTTTATTTACACTAGTAGTTACATGAAAACGTTACTTTGATACAATAACCGATTTAAAAGAGGCATATGGTATTGAATAAATGATTTATAAAAAACATGATGTAAAGTTAGAAGCTAAGTTGGTGAACCTATTTAAGAGATCTAATAAAATAATACACCGTTTACTCATCGTTTCTTATATCTGCCAAAATTTATTTTATTAAATTTTTCAGTTAATATGCATACTATGATTAAATACTAAATATCACTGTTTGTTACTATTGCTTGAATCTCGAGCTTCGGGTTCATTTGAAGTTTTACAATAACCCGTAATTGATTTTAATAAATAATTCGGACGAGCACGTGTGTTGTCGGGTTTATTCACCATGACGACATACGGTTTAAAATACCACATTTTTACCTTTCACGATTTAACTTCATTGAATAGACGTGTATTTTCCCACGTATCGTTCAGTATTGTTTGTAATTACCATTCAAATATCAGTTAACCACTTTTATGTGACCTTTATTTTTAATTTCAATAATAATGAGGCTATTAACTTTGTTTTATGGCATAGATTTGTATGAGTAATTAAATAACAGGAGAAATTAAGTCATATTGATTTAAATTGTAAAATAATTGTTTGTACTGCAATGATAAAAGTGGGTTTTCTAGATTAAATAGTACAGTAGTAGAAGGAGATGACAAATAATTACTTAGTAACTGATTTCTTTATTTTAACGATTCGTTACGACATGCAACGATTGTAAGGCATAAAGTTTATATAGTACTTTTATAATTTGCTTCATGTATGTAATAAATATTTAGTACAAGAAGAAGTTACCTTTATAAATTAAATTAGCTTTAGCCCGCAGCTTCGCCCGCGTAAAAGTAGTTAAGGATAGGTTATGTTAGTAACAGTCCTTTTTTTAAATAAAATATAGACTATGTTACTCGCTGATAATATTATCACCGAGTAACTTTCGAAGAATTTTTAAAATCAGTTGTGTACTTTTTGAGTTAAGTAGTTACAAACAAACAAAAAAATTAAATCTTTCCTCTTTATAATATTAGTACCTATAGATTTGATTGTTTTGAACACATTGAGAAAAGAAGAGAAAAGTTTAACAATGATAATACGTCAACGAATAAAAAAATTGTTACGTAAATCACGTCAAGTTTGCTTATCAAACATTGGTAATCTCCACACAACGAAAGCCTAAAAAGCAGTTCATTCGTCTTAACTATTCATGGGGAAGATATCGATCGAGTTCTGGCCGCCATCTGCTAACTGCCACCCGTCTGCCACCTTACATCTCCTTGCAAACTCCATTCTTTTTCACTGTAAGCAAAATTATTTTGTTATCTAATCCAGTCGTACCTATTGTGGCTTTGATACAGGTATTATCTTCCCTTTTGTTATTTTCTTTCTAATTTCATGCCAAGCCAGGGCTGTCACACTGTCTGGTTTTGTTAAACAAAAAGAGGTTAATTTAATTTTGTTTGTATGCTTGAAGTATTAACATTGTCAAAAATTTTAAATTTGATCTTTAAATTTTTGACGTAATTTTTCTTTGGGTTACTATTACGAAAATAATTGCTCTATATTAAAATCTGTATATGATTACTATTCAATTGATTGTCTTCTTTAACTTTTGTTAATGCCGTTCGTTCAACAATAACAATAAACAACAGCTAGTTCCCAGCTTCTAGACGTGAGACTAAACAGGAAATTAAATTTAAAAAAAATAGATTATTCCCGTGACTTTGTTCGCATTGAGTACAGCTGTGCAAATCTGTAAAACTTAACTTCCAAGTGTATCGAAAATATTCTAAATCTATGCTTCTAAGTGAAAATTTAATGCTTTCTACAGTTACCATGGCAAAAATGGTTATGTTATAATGACAATGAAGCACGAGATTATATCTTATTTGTACAGAAAATGAATGGTATCCTGCTCAAAAAATATTTTGGCATTTCGCTCGTGATGTCTTTTGATTTATGTGAATCATCATGCATTTTTATTACATATCTACGGTTCTACTGAGCAGGTTAAGAGGACATTTCCGAAGCTTTTAAGTTTCTTTACAAGCTGTAAAGAATATGACTTGTGTTAAAAATAGTTTTGTGGTATTTGAGTGATACTGAAACAAACCGTCAGATAGACAAATCATCTAAAATCAATTTTTAATAACCGACTTAATAGTCAAACGGAAATAGTTTTTCTAATATTCCCAACTTACAAATACAGCATCGGATATATATAGGTTCCTACAATATATATATATACGAAATGAAAATATTTCAATATTGCATTAAAATATTGCCCTTGGTATCGTAGCACAATGTGGTCACATAAATTCTTATATTTTTCTCAACCGCCCTCAAAAACGTAAGAGTGTAAACTATTATACGGATTTGGATATAACTTGGCACACAGACAAACCATTTTACCTCGGTATATGTACAAAGCTGTGGAAATCTTAAAGTCGAAACCATGGGCAGAATTTACTTCTAAAATAAATATTCAAACAAATTTAATTCTGCTCGGCATCTTTATTATAAAATTAGGTTAGATATAATTACCAGGTGTTCTAGTTTTATTAAGACAAAAAATCAGTAATTGTTGCTATAATAATATTAAATGCAAGATTAGTTACATAGCCATTTTTTTTTTGAAAAATATTTCATCGCTATTTTACCATTGAAGAGTACACTGCGGTGATTTAAATAATTAGAAAATCTCTACAACAATTAATTCGGTGTAAGTATATAGATTTGTGAAATACAAAAGGGCTTGACATTGGATTCGAGTCGTAATTAATTTGTTTTTTAACGAGGCTGTTCATTAGTAAGACCTCAGTATTTTGTATTTATTCCATTGCTGATTAGGCGAAATGGATTATCTAGTTCTACAGTACACGCATTTGCCTACTTATTTCTACATGCTATAGTTTAGTGTCTTAAATATTGAGGTCTTGTAAGTAATAGGTTATAATATTGATAACATTAAATAATTTATAGTTTGTACATCCTCTTACACCTATTTGCTAGAGGCAAAGGCTGTATATATCCCATTTTAGTTAATATGTTTAAAACGCTTGTTATATCCGAGTGTTAAACATGAAATTCTAGCATATTTCCAAAGTACAATGTCCCTACTAATCAAACCTACAAGTACAAGCGGAAGTCATCACATATACAACCCAATGTCGGCTAAAGAACTAATGGTAGCATAGCAATGGCTCATCTATTAGATAATTGCGATGATATATTGTTATCAGACGTTGATGCAAATACTTAGTTTGTAGTATATTCGACAACAAATTCTAGAAATATTCTAAAAATATGCGCATGCTATCCAGTTAATAAAAATCAGACTTACATAAAACAGTATTCATTTCGGTATAAGATATGCCTATACATTTCGCAAGACTATATAAAACTTAAAATATGTTTGTCTGGCTCCTTCGACTCCTTAATATAAAATGCAATTAGCAGCCCAGACGCTTAAGAAACAATATAAACCGACTGACTTCAATCGTTATTTTAATTTTATATATTCTCTTACGTTTTGAAGGTGGTTGAGAACAATATAAGAATTTATATGACTACATTGTGCTACAATACCAAGGGCAATATTTTAATGCAATATTGAAATATTTTCATTTCGTATTATATATATACAACGTGTCCTAAAAATTTTCTAAAAGGAAAAAATGGCTATTTAACTAATCTTGCATTTAATATTATTATAGCAACAACAAACGACTACTTCAATGGCGTAGTGGTAAGTATAACCGACTGCCACGCCTGAGGTCGCGGTTTCGATTCCCGCACAAGTCAAACATTTGTGTGCATGAACATGGATGTTTGTCTTGGTCTAGGTGTTTCTATGTATAATATGTAAGTATTTATAAAAAAAAGTATGCTTACTTTGGTCTAGATGGCGTTAGTGTATGTGATAGAATATATATATATATATATATATATATACTCTAAATAAAATAACAAAAATATAGATATCTTGTCTTAATAAAACTAGAGCACCTGGTAATTATATCTAACCTAATTTTATAATAAAGATGCCGAGCAGAATTAAATTTGTTTGGATATTTATCTTAGAACTAAATTCTGCCCATGGTTTCGGCTTTAAGATTTCCACAGCTTTATACATATACCGAGGTAAAATGGTTTGTCTGTGTGCCAAGTTTTATCCAAATTCGTTCAATAGTTTACACGTAATATGAGTAGAATTCACGTGGTAGTGGGGAAAAGGTTAAATAACTATATTTAGTGATCCATAGACCAAATTAATTAATCATCATTAATTAATCATCAATCCGTAAATACTAAATTACACACTAAGTTTTGAATTCAAATAGGGCTAAATAAACTACAAAGTGGATAATAGGCAGGTTTTGTTAAAAATTAAGGAATAATAATATGATGTTCTGATGCTTACTTAACTAGAACACACATGAAATCAATCAATCAATAACATAAAAATCTTTTTAAATAAGAAACATTGATAAAATATATGTTAAAAGAAGGTTAAAGTCCATTGACGGCTTTAAAAGTATGTTAGCGTCGTGTGAAGCCGATAGAGCGACGCGGCATGGGCAGCGACTCCCTGTGGGGATACCCAGTGAACTCATAAACTTTGACGCCCCACCCTACCCGGGGACAATTTGAATAGAATTTCCCCTATATTTACTTGACAGTTATGGATTTCACTTGTAAATTAATTAATTGCTCTTAGTGACATTGCGAGTACTAGCCCTTTAAATTCTTCTAATTAAGTTTTGTGCTATAGTGACTTCAAACCATTAATTAGATATTTAAAATAAGTGTTCTTTATTTGTTATCAAATATCTTCATATCCATTAGCGTCTCGAACTTGATTAATGAAGCAAACTTTATTCGAATCGATAATGATTTGTTTTATGGCTTAGAAAATTTCTGAGTTCATTATCAATATACACTCACGCTTTCATACCAGTGTACCAAAGTGATAGACAGAGGTATATTAAGCAAAAGGGCAAAGAACACCGTGACTTAGCCGATATAATTGGCCTGTTCAAGTCTACTGACCCTGATGTGATCCCGATTTTCGTTGCGCGACACCTTGACAAACTGCCCCCAGTCACATTTGATCACCTGGATGTGACTAAGTTGCTAAAGGATCTCACATTACTCAAGGATGAAGTGCGAGAACTGAAATCAACAAGTGTGACGTTAGATCAATTGGTGAAACTCAAGATGGATCTTCAGTATGACCTCAAGTTTGGATCATTGATCGAGCATGCACGGAGCGACCAGTGTGTGAATTTGAAACGAGGGGGCGCTAACGGAGACGTCTCTCTTGGTAACTCGTCATACAGAAGTATGGAGGCTTCCAAAAATGCAGTGCAAAGTCCGAGAAACCAAGAAAGTGTCGCAAAACTCTCGGTTCATATTGCCGATACACAAAGTCCGATTATTCAAAGCGGTGGGTATGTTGAGAAGGAGCGGCCGTTATCAGTGTCGAGAACCGTTTCTCTGGCGCGGGCTCGCTCGCCGTCGCCGGTACAAACAGCTGTGAGTGTTACGTCACAGTCGCAGCGAATGATCGTAGATGGTAAACAAGTGCCACATTACAGTAATGTTTTGCCTAGAAAGGAGAATGATGGATGGACCGTTGCAACGCATCGTAAACCAAAGCAAAAGTACCGTTACACTGGGAAAGCGGGGGTTGCTAAAGATACAGTAGGGTGCTTTAAAGCTGCTGAAAAGAAAGTACCGATGTTTATCACGAATGTGCACAAAGATTCACATACAGCTGACATCATAAAGCACATCGAAATAAAAACATGCGAAGTAGTTAAATTGGAAAAATTTACCCTACGAAAAAAAGTTAACTATGATGCGTACAAGTTTTTTATACCTGAATCCAAAGTACCTGCATTTTTGGATGAGAACATCTGGCCGCAAAATATAATATTCAGACGTTTTGTGCATTATAGTCAAAGACATAAGGACGAACACTCACTTAAGGTCGGCTCTGTAAACAACAACAATGACTGATAATAGTTTGTTACGATTTGCCAGCTTTAATTGTAAGAGTGTTAAGCGTTCCATTAAGGGCGTTCGTGAACTTTGTGCAACGTGTGACATAATAGCGCTCCAGGAGTGCTGGCTGCTGCCGGAGGAGCTGCCGTTCCTGAGCACCATCCATGGTGACTTCAACAGCACGGGGACGTCGGCTGTCGACACGTCTGCCGGCATGCTGCGTGGGCGACCCTATGGAGGGGTTGCTCTGCTATGGCGACAAAGTGCGTTTAAAGTGTCGGTCGTTCCGAGTGATAACCCGAGAGTGTGTGCGATACGTGTAGATACAAGTGAAAGGTCTTTCATTGTGATGAGTGTGTACATGCCCACGGATGCAGTGAGTAACCTGCCGGAATTCTCACATTGTTTAGGACTGATAAGTGCGATTATGGACAGTAGTGATGTGGAGGTGGTTTATTGTCTTGGTGACTTTAACGCACATCCGCATGGACTATTTTTTACGGACTTGATCAACTACTGTAGTGATAATCACTTTTCATGCGTTGATGTAGATAGACTGGGATTGACGTCAAATACGTACACGTATGTTAGTGATTGTAACGGGGCAAGGCGATGGCTTGATCATTGCCTCTGTACAGAATCGTCTTTAAAAACTGTTCGTGTTGTTAGCGTTAAGTACGATGTTATGTGGTCGGATCACTACCCATTGTTGATCGAATGCGATCTTGATATAATTAGGCCGAAAGCAAAGCGAAGTATGTCCTACGACAACTTAGTTGTGTGGGGAGATAAAAGCTCAGATGCTATCTACACCTACAGGCAAGAATGTCATCGGCGATTGCGAAATATTGACTTTCCTCGCGTATTGTCCCATTGTTGTGATCGCATGTGTAGTGATTCGGACCACAATCTAATAATTGATTGCCTGTATCGGGAAGTAGTAACCGCTCTAAGGGAAGCCGCCATTGTTAGCAGGGATACACGAGTCATGGGTAGGAGGCCGAAGCGCGTGGTGGGTTGGAATAAACACGTCAGCGAGGCTCACTCGTATGCTAGGCTTAGGTTTAACGAGTGGCTTAATTGTGGCAAACCTACGTCAGGCGTGATTTATGAGGAAATGTGTGAAACTCGAAAGATCTTTAAATCTAAACTAAGGTGGTGCCAAAATCACCAAGACCAAATCCAGATGGACATCCTAGCTGAGTTGCACACTAAAAAAGACTTTCAGCACTTCTGGAAGTCTACAAATAAGCACAACCTTAGGCCTGGTTTGCCGGTGAGCGTCGATGGCGTGTCTGCTGAAAGGGATATCGCCAATGTTTTTAAATCCCAATTTTGTGTCGAGCCAAGCAGTATTCCACCCTCTGAGGTGGTCGATGCTGAGTCACAGTGCACTGTCCTGGAACCAAGAGTTAAGTTCTCAGCTGCGGACATAGCTAAGACCATAGGGTGTATGACCAGGGGTAAGTCTCCAGGACATGACGGACTCAGCATCGAGCATCTACAGCATGCAGGTCCCCACTTGCCGCGTGTTTTGGCCATGCTGTTTACGTTCTGCCTTCGCCATTCGTACTTGCCGGACGAGCTGATGAGGACGGTTGTAGTACCAATTGTTAAGAATAAAACGGGTGATATTTCAGATAAGAACAATTACAGACCGATCTCATTAGCGACAGTAATCGCGAAGGTATTTGACAGCATGCTTAATGCTCAGTTAAACAATACAATAACTGTGCACGATAATCAGTTTGGGTTCAGGCCCAAACTGTCCACAGATAGTGCTATACTGAGTTTAAAGCATGCTGTCAGATATTACACGGATCGGAACACTCCTGTTTACGCCTGTTTCCTCGACCTGTCCAGGGCGTTTGACCTGGTTTCGTACAAAGTGCTGTGGAAAAAGTTACTCGATAGGCAAGTTGCGCCGGAAGTTGTTAAAATCTTCCAGCACTGGTACGGGAACCAGGTCAATAATGTTAAATGGTCGGGAGCTCTGTCGGACTCGTACAGGTTGGAGTGCGGGGTGAGGCAGGGAGGGTTGAGCTCACCAACGCTCTTCAATCTGTATATCGATGGACTTGTTGCCGAGCTCAGCAGCCGCCATGTTGGATGCCATGTTGATGATGTTTGCTTTAACAACATCAGCTATGCTGATGATATGGTGCTGCTGAGCGCGTCAATAGGGGGACTCAGAGAGCTAACAAGCATTTGCGAAGCGTACGCTCATTCACATGGCCTAAAATATAACGTGAAAAAGAGCGTGCTTATGGTTTTCAATGCGGGTTCTAAGTGTCCGGCGGAGGTTCCACCAGTAAGACTATGTGGGGTGCCCTTGGAGCGAGTACATACTTTTAAGTATCTGGGCCATATTGTGACGTCCGATTTGAAGGACGACGATGATATTGAGCGAGAAAGGAGGGCGCTGTCGGTGAGGGCGAATATGATTGCCCGCAGATTTGCTCGTAGCTCCAAGGATGTCAAGATCACCTTGTTTCGAGCCTATTGCACATCTTTTTATACGAGTAGTCTGTGGGTGTCATATTTGCAGAAATCCTACAGCGCTCTCCGTGTGCAATATAATAACGCGCTGAGGGCGCTGTTGCGCCTGCCTCGCTTCTGCAGCGCATCGGGAATGTTCGCGAGCGTACGCATTGACTGTTTTTATGCCAGCATGCGCAAGAGGGCGACTTCGATAGCTAGCAGAGTGCGGGGCAGCGGCAACAGCCTTCTTAGCGTTGTTGCAAACAGGTTGGACGGACCTTTTATGCAGCACTGGCAGGCCTTACATGCACCCGTATATCGGGCGTGGGGCAGGTAAAAATGTATCCCAGAGATTATTTAGAATTTTAAAATGGTTTATAGTTTTTAATCATTTATCAATTTTAATAATTATAGTATTCAATTTTAGCGTATTTTAACTTAAATTTATTGTAACTGACTTATTTTATTTATAATTTTGATTACGGACATTCTACATTTTATATGACAAAATTGATTGTATTGTATTTTTATTTTATTTTATGTGCCACTAAGTTATAATAGTATTGTGTAATGTGTATTTCTCTCTGATTATTATCTAATTTCCTACTAACATTATTTTTAAGTGTACTTACTAACTAAATTATGGATCGTTGTGTCTGATGCAAAAATAAATAATAAAAAAATAATAATAATAAAAATTATATTTCCTCATATTTCGTCAACTAGACTGTAGATAATGGAAAGCGGACCTACTGCCATTTACCGGACATATTACAAGACTGTTATTAAAAAAATCCTGACAGCAAAATGCTTGATCGAATCTTCATGATCAATCGCAAACTAAGTTAAGCACATAATCATGTCACTGGATAGTGGAATTAAAAGGGTCCATATATCTATTTTATATGTCCATAACATAAGCAAACACATAGACATCCGTAAAGTCATATTTCATCAATTAATAACTAAGCCTATAAATCGTTAAACATTAACATTGCAAAAGAAAATGAGGCGTATCTGTCTAGGCTAGAAACCGACCCCAGTACGCTGGGGAATAATAAAGAACCTGGATTCCACAGATAGGTTAGCAAATGAGCTCTCCAAGGATATACTTTTTTTAGTTTTAGCCCAAGAAAACGCCGTAATAAGAGAAAAATACATAGATTACTAGATTTTGCCCGCGGCTTCGCTCGCGTAATTGTAAGTTAGGTTAGTAACAGTAACAGTACATTTTCTAGATAAAAGGTACCCTATTTCCTTTTCTGTACCCCAATCAACGTGTATGCAAAGTTTCATGCTGATCGGTTGAGTCATTAGGGCGTGAAAGCGTAACAAACAAACACACAAACAAACTCACTTTCGCATTTATAATATTATAGTTAGGATACTTTGCATAGGTACCTAAAGTATACCAATATTTTCTTTTTTAATTTGCTTAACTTGACGTCATGGTAGATCGAAGCCAAGGTGGCGAAACTTGCTTGGTTGCTATTAGAAAGACTGACACACCCACCCTCAGAGAATAATAATTATAATATTTCTATTATATCTTATACGAAAATAGATGCGACCTTTACATAGCATCACTTGTGTCTATCCTGGAAATGGTTAAAATACTCAAATTTTAATAGAAACTTGCTGAATATTTCTTAGTACAGAAACATTTTCATAACAAAAACCCGAATAAAATCTCACCGGACCGAAGTATCTCGAAGCAACTCTATACTTTGGTTTCGACAATAAGTATAAACGATAAAGTTTACTAGTTATTTATTAAACCTGTCCATACAGAACGGATATAATAAAATAATTATATCGCATAAAAACGTACAAATTCTTACAAATATTATAATTGCGCGTCAACTGAACAAATTTAATTAAAGTTAGCACCCTTGGGATATTTGTTAGCTACTTGGCGTTTGCGCGGTTAAGCAGACGAAGAGCTAGTAAAAAAATAATTCACTAATGATTTTAAGTTGTAAGATGTTCTTAACAACTAAAACTAATATTTATATTGATAAGCACGTAGGTACCCGACTAAGCCGAATGTTTGTGTTTTGAATCTTAGTTTGTCTACTTATCTCCGTCAATATGCAGAACTGTCTGAAGCTAATAAACCAACATTGAAGTATCTATCTGTTCTATCGGTCACGCGAATAACATTTACATACATAATTTGCTTACATATACATAATACTTGAATAAGTGATACAGAACGAATTGACTGTCACTAGGTACGAATACTAAATACGTAAAATATGAGCAACTGTCATACATCATACATGACAGAAAATAAGTATGTACCTACTTGTTTGAACAAATGAAGTATTTGCATTGTGTACTTTATTTTCGTTGAACACTGATGGTTGGTATATATGCTCGCTATTTCATACGCGTGAAAATGTATCAATTACGTATCCTAACGCTCATTAAAATGAACATGCCATTTTTATGTCAACTTATTTAAATGAAAAATATTCAAACGTATATCTAACTTTAGCCCAATATATTATGTCTAAAATGTTATCAATATAGAAATTACAGTGCTGTAAGGCACAGATAAAATTTTCGGACACGATTTTATGATATGTACAGTACTTTATAAGTACATTGTGACTTTGCCAAGACTGCGAGGATAGTCAAATCTAAAAGAAAGGCGATAAATAACTAAAGTAATAACGAGGCCACTTTTGATGAAAACCAAAACTGCATTGTTATTTGTTAACCATAAATCATCTTTCAAGCACTGGCTTGAAAGATGATTTCAACTCAATTATTGTGACAATAATCACATTCATTGTTTTCTTACACATTCGATAGCATTGTTAATAAAGATCCAATTACGACAAGTAATGCGTTTCGGCAAACTACAGGGATGTGTTGAAAACATCTTATTTAAGCAATCTCTTCGAAAAATTTGATAAAGTGATTAATATTTTAGAATATTCATACAATACCAGTGCCTACCTTAATTAATTAAATTGTCCGAAATTATGTTCAATTTAGATGTTAGAACGTGAGAGAGTTAGGCGCCAATTTAATTTAAGGTTCTAATTTAAGTTGTTTACGAGTTCCTTTTTTAATCATTATTATCCGTAAACAGATAGAAAACATTTAAAATTAGGGCATAATGATCTGTAGCTGAATAAAAAACAAATGATATTAAGTATATGAACTGTACAGAGTACAGTGGTGGTTCGAATTGGTACAGTCGTTCTGTCCAAATGAGTGTTTAAAACCCGACATCGAAAAGGAGACGGATACGCTTTCATACATTCTTGGGCCTGGATGTAAAAGGATGAAAGTTAAATGAATTTAGAGCTTATATATTATCAAACCATCTCTGAAAATTCTGCGGATTTTGGCAATCTGAGAGCAGAGCTATAAGAGATTTAGTAAAAGTGAGGTTATGCAACAACTTGACAACAATCTATACTAAACAGCTGATTTTTGAGCTGCGCTTGCTACTTTGTTTTACTAGACAGTTATATAAATTGCTATATAAATTGTAGTATTTATTGTATTGTATTGAGTGGGAGGATATTAGGAAACTCACAAATAGATTAAAATATAGGAAAGACAAGGATGCGATGTTTAAAAATAAAAATCACTTTTTTAATAATAATTATCTTTTATTCATCTTCAATTATAATCAGAATATCATCTAAGAAATGCGCAGGTGGTAGATGGCTGACTCATGATGCAAGAGAACGACCACAGCGGAGACATACACTACGGTGGCCAAGTTGTTGTGGTTCATCAACAGATGGTTGTTGAGCCAAATCTCAACAAGCTTGGCAAATATAGTCACTGCTGTTTACCTGAAAGTTGAGAAAAGAATTTAAATAAAAGAATCATGATTACTGCAAAATATACAGTCAGTTTAGGTTTTTAGTTGCTTTTACATGTAAATAATTTTCATATGACTATTATAATATGTTTAAGTATCTATACTTTATTTCTAAGTATAATGCAGGGGCCACACTTAGGTTTAATGCCGATAATTATTAACGTGTTTAGGAACACTTATTAACAAGCAGAGTCAACTATTATAGCAACAAGCATGATTTTTTACAGTAGATAAGTTTCTTTTATAATGAAGCCGCCACTAAGAAAGGATTTATGGAAAATCAACCTCTCAAAATCGATGTTTAGTAGGTATCCAATAACGCGTTAAAAAACGACGTTAAGCATTAGTGTTGCTCCTGCATAATGGTTATGGAAAACATAGCAAGGAACCTATAGTGAGAGACGCTGGGTAGCCAACAAATAAAAGGTTGTACTTACAGGTTCTGGTGCACGCCATTGACGAATCACTGACAGTGTCGTTTCATCATCTAAAGCTCGTCGCCCCAGTGTATTACAGCGACTAGTCGCTATACCACAATTCACACAGCGATCCATGGTGTCAATATCCAATCGATAAGCAGGACGTAAAATCCAAAATAACGAGCCAAATTCAGACGAGTAAACGAGTTTATCCGTGTCCGTTAAGATAGCAAGGGTCGTACAAGTTAAGCAAAATCAGAAGTCCGTAGAAAGAAAGCACTGGTTGGGGAATATAAAACACACTCAAAACGCACACGCAGTAAACGATACGAGACTAACGAGACGAGTGATCATAGATTGAGAGTCAGGTAGCTGTCACTGTTAGCACAGATTAAAAATACAGTTGACAAACACAGGTAATAAATCGATCTGTAAACGAGAATCAATTTACAGATTTATTTTCATCAAGTTAGTATTTCGATATTTTTAACTGTTGACATTATGTCAATTATTGTTAAATACATTTACTTTGATTGAATCAATCATCTGGTGCAAGTGATTTTATGTTTTTTTATTTAATACATTCACATTAATCGATTATAGTAATCGATATCCTATTTTATTAGTGACATAAACTTATTTTTAAGAATTCTCGTCTTCCAGATTGTGAATTAAGCTAATTTTTTATATTTTACAATAGAAAATACAACGCTTTTTTTAAACCATATCTTAACTTAAAGCAGTCAGGCCCAGAAATCCCCGTCTCCTTTATGTTTGTTTCATTGTTTGTTATAGTTTCGGATTAAGCTATCGACACACACTTGTAAAATTAGCTCTAAAGATTTACAAAATGAAATTAAAACAAACCAAACGCATTTTCAAAAGTGATACCTCCGAAATATAACAGATCCTGCGCTAGAATTAATCAGTATTCCGCGAACCATGCTTTCTCCTTTTTAGAAGCGCAAACAAATAAAGTACCCATCCATACTGCCGAGTACTAAACCTAAACTCAGCTGATGTACACGCTATTAGTTTATTGTAGTAAATTGGAGTCAACCTTTCAAGGTTTCCGCATCATATTTGGGCTTTTTTTTTTATACTACTAAAGTGGCAAACAAGCTTACGGCCCACCTGATGGTAAATGGTTACCGTAGCCTATCGACGCCTGCAATACCAGAGGCATCACTTGCGCGTTGCCGACCTTGTAAAAACCTTTTAACGCCCTTTTTGAAGAACCCCATACTGTAGTCTTGTGGGAAAACCTGGGCAGGGAGTTCATTCCACAACCTGAGCGTCCGCGGGCGAAAATTCCTTTGGAACCGTTTAGTGCGGCACCAGTTAGGTTGTAAGGTGTGAGAATGATATCCCTGCCGATGGTGAGCGGTGCGATGATAAAAAGTAGCTGAGAGCATCATCTCAAAGAACTCGTCAGAACACAATCCATTATATAAGCGGTAGAACACACAAAGGGAGGCAAAGTCCCGTCTGAGACTTAGTGGCTCAATACCGTCTGTGAGTTTGGGCTCATCGACAATTCTCAATGCTCGTCTCTGCTTTTATATATAACTACATACACATATTATAGTACATTTTATTTCTTGGCTTATCTATACAAAATTATATTTAATCAATTGTATTAAAGGAATTTAAACTTTATCTTTAGTACATTAAACTACATTGTTGCTATGGTTTATTACAGCTCGTACGTACGTAGCTACATTAAGCCAGGCTTACTTGAGCAACATCTTGCGTCAATGTAGCGTGCTGCAATATTAAAATCATTAGTTTTAAATATTGAGAGCTTTATGCAATTTTAGTGTATTATCTATCAAACACATGTATCTCTTATTAAACTATAAGTAGGTAACGCACAATATAGCATAGCAATTTTGTCACGCGGACCATTCGTGTCTCAGCGTCGGCGCTCGCGGCGCCCATTCTTCGGCTTCTCCTCCCCAGCGGCGGCATATAGGCGCGGCCGCGCCTTGGTTCCAGACCAGACTCTTCTGCCAGCTGCCGTCCCTAAGTTAAGTGGTTAGAACCACGCTCTGTTACTTTTTGTTTAAAATATAATTCGTGTACTCACACCAAATTTGTAAGACTCTAATTGAAGATATTCTAATTGCGAAGTAAATTGTTTGAATTGTCTCCACTATATAAATTTCCCTGGTCGACTATGTCTCTACAACGTGACAGACAAGAACTACGTTGCAATGTGCGCTTATCGACAAGTGAATCGAATGTATCCGATTAATAAAAAAAAAAAAGTCAGACATGTAAATTTCAAGTCTAATTAACGTCAGATTAAAATAAACGATTGTAATTCGATTCAGTGACAATAGATAAAACGAGATTCGAATGCACAGTCGTACGTTTTTCGAATACGTGACTAAATAGCTTTGCCGATCTGCCTGAATTTAGTTATATTTGACTATAGAAGTGATTCGGTACACCTGCAGTTAAGCAGTTAGTAGAGTCCAATACAATACAAATCTTTAGTTTGTACGTCATAGAGGACGTGTTTATTGCTGTCTACCAGGTAGAGTTCGAAGCTCCGTGGTTACTAAGATTTTCCAAACAGACAAACCAAATAACATGTTTTTGATCATGCTTATGTCACTGGATCAATGTAGTATGCATAATTATATAGCCACAGTCAGTATAAAAATAGCGGTTTTAAAATTAAAGCATGCCACGATGATGTAGGTATCAATTAGTTTGCCACCGTAATCCGGCGGTTTTTCTAATTATTTTTTTTTTTACTTGGCGGGATGCATTGATGCATACCCCAATGTAACTATATGCAACAAGTTTTCTAATAAGATTGACTAGTGGCAATGTTGGCAGTAACTTGCGCACGTAGCGTAGGTTTAACATAATTTCGAATTCTTCTATTTTCTAACCATCGACGATAAAGTTAATATTTTAATATTAAATCCGGAATAATTAGTCAACTAAAGTGAGCAACTTTACAGTGTATTAGATGCAGCGAATAATCTTAAATAAGTAGACATAGGTTACTGAGCCCTCAGTTTTCCGTAATATAGCATAGCTCAGATTTCATCATATATGTGTAATATACCTATATTTAAACAACCTATGCACGCTAGCTTTGGAACGGTGGAATCGTTTACAAATATTGCGAAAATATTTAGGTTTATTACTAATATAATGACGAATAATTGTGCGAAGTTGCCCAGCTGAAGACAGATCTTTTAAAAATCTTGGAAATGACCTTTGTCCAGCAGTGGACTATTTTAGTCAGCTACCTATTATAGTCAAAATATACAGCCATTTATATTGGCGCCCTTTATTTAAGAAAAATTACTGTAATTCCATGAAATAGCAAAATCACCATTTTAACATTCAGACAAAGACGGAGTTAAAGACCGGTGAGCTAACACTATAGAGGATACAAAATTTTAATCATATGTCTAAATATTTAGCGAATAAAACGATAATATCACGGATCAATTTGGGCATCTTATAACGTTTTTAATAATCATAAAATGTATTTATTTCTTTTATTATTTTATTAATTAGTTACATATTATAAATACATGGTTAACAACTTAACAGCATGTTATTACATTTCTTAGTTACGGTATTCTAAGAGCGCTTATCTGCAGAGTTTAAAGTTCTGACAATTAGACAGCTCTTTGTCCTACAAACCATATTACGCAAGCACTGTTCTATAGTATATGACGTCAATATTCTTCAAACCCGTAGACAATATAAAGTATGTGACACCCATAACTCGCTTGCTCAACACCATTATCACATCACCAGTAGTCACTTGTATAATCAAAATAATAAAATATGCAATATTTACCTGCTCTGTAGACAAGAGTGTAAAAGGAAGATCTATAAATTGTTACAAATGTTAAATTATGATGAAACCGAAAAATTATTGAAAATGTACTCTATAATAAAAATGTTCACACTGATCCAAACACTTTTACACATAAACACACAACCACTCTACACTTACATATTATCACACACACACACACACACACACACACACACACAACACACACACACACACACACACACACACACACACACACACATACAGATACACACACACAAATATACACAATATAAACATATTATATTATTATTATATATTTATTCATATGAGGCTGATCAAATTAAGGTACTACATAAATATTGTTATTGTGTAATTATATCATGTATAAACGCTCCTTATTTTATTTTATTTAATTTAGTAATTACGTGGAACACTTGAACATTTCCCCGCGTAAAAAAAAGAAATAAAATGGTAAGATTAAACTTGTGTTATGGGTACCAGTACTCAAGGTGGCTGGAGGTCGTCTCGCGCCCTCCTGCGCCCAGTTCTGCGGTTAGGGAGAGGGATTGACCGTTCCCTCTCCCTCTCCGCCGCCTCCTTCAGTAACATCACCTCCTCACAGAAGGAGGCGACGGCATTCCAAGACCTCTCGCTCGAAATCATGGACAGAACCATAGCCTCGAGCGAGAGGACGACTCTACCGACTGCCGCGTGCATGACATGGCGTTGCGTGGCCCAAGCAGGGCAACCTACCAATGTGTGCAACGCCGTGTCTTCGACAACGACGTGGCAGTCACCGCAGTGATTCGACACAGGTACCGACCGAAACAACCGTGGTCGGTCAGCACCTGCGTCAGACGAAACGTGAGGGCGCCATGACGCCTCTCCAGCCACTCTCTAAGAACGGGTCTTACCGCCACGATTGTTGCGTGCCCGGCGCTGGGATTGACAAGTCGTTCCTCCCATTCTGCCACTAGGACCTCGCGAAGCTCGCGCCACCGCACCTCGATATCGCGATGCGACGGCACTTCACCCCGTAACAGTGCTTCCTGGCGCCATTGAAATAGTGACGCCACGAGCCCGGCCTTTAGGTCCCAGGGCGACGATCCGGCAAGGAGGCTCGCTGCCTCGAACGAGATCGTGCGGTAGCCTCGAATTGCCCTGACGGCGATGACGCGTTGTGGCCGCCGAAGAGCAGCCACATTTTTGGCCGTCAGGGTGTTGGCCCATACGGGTGCTCCGTATAGGGCCTTAGCCCGCACGACCTCTTCGTAGAGCCTACGGCAGGAGGCGTTTGGCCCCCCTAAGTTGGGCAGCAGGCTCGCTAACGCGCCTGCAACGCCCAGAAGACTGGGGGCCAAACCCCGAAAGTGTGCAGCAAAGTCCCACCGGCTGTCGAGTACGAGTCCCAGATACTTGAGAGTCGACCCGACGCCGATGATCTCCTACCATGATGTAAGCCCCTGGAGGTGGCCGGTTCCGAGGACCATGAAAGAAGATGGCCTCAGACTTAGAAAGAGCCACCTCCAGGCCCAACCGCCGGATACGACCAACGACTTGTGGAACCCCAGAGGTCGCCAATATGGCCGCCGCCCGGTGCGACTTACCCCTAGCCGTGACTAAGGTGTCGTCGGCGTAACAAATGACGCCGACGCCATGTAGGAGCGCACCTCGCAGCACCCAGTCGTAGCCGATGTTCCACAGGAGCGGACCCAGAACCGATCCCTGTGGAACACCGCACGACATCTCTTGCCGACTCCAACCTTCATGACCCGGATAAACAATGAACATATTATTTAAATAACCCCGACTATGCGACGGAGGTAGGGAGGCACGCGATGGAAAACTAACGCCTTCCTAATACAACCCCAGGGCAAGGTGTTAAAGGCGTTGGCGATGTCGAGTGACACCGCCAAGACGACCTCGCCCCGGGCAACTGCTTCCTCCGTGAGACTCCTCACACGCCGAATCACGTTGATAGTGGAGCGCCCGCGACGGAAGCCATACTGACTATCCGCCAAATCCGGGCCCACCGAAGACAAGTGCTGGACGAGGCGCTCCGCGATAATTATCTCAAACAATTTAGCGATTTCGTCCAGCAAAACAATGGGCCGGTAGGCGGACGGGCTGTCCGCCGGACGCCCCGGCTTCCTGAGGAGAACCAGTTTCCCAACCTTCCACTGACTTGGGAACTGGCCCCTCTGAAGACACGATGTGAGGAGGCAAGGGCTCAAGGGCCAGGACCCACACACGGCCTGGAATGCCGTCGGGTCCTGGGGCGGTGTTCTTCGCACAAAGTCGTGTCACCGCCGCTCGTAATTCTACCCGGGTCACTTCGGAAACAACGTCGTCGTCAAAGTCCGCGTTGGACGGCACGGAAGGCGGAACCATAGGCGGAGGAGTGTGCTCCGCTCTGAAAGGAAACAGAGCGGCCACCACCTCCCGCAGGAGCTCCGGACTAAGACTCTGGGACAAGGGGCCCCTCTTGTCCCAGAGTCTTCGCCCATGGGCGAAGCTTCGACATTACCATAAGGTATGGACGCCCCCAAGGATTACAGTCCAGAGTCTCTAGGAACTCCTGTTTTGCTGATAACTTTGCATTTTTAATATCTGTATTGGCACGTGCGGTTAGTTTAAGATCATCGTTAAAAATATCTAAAGGTTTGAAAAAATGCCTAGTGAATCAATTTTATTTACATTATTAGGATACATTTTTCAAGCACACGCAAGCATCGTAATCAGCTTGTAGAGGACCGACGCTAGCCACCTGCGCAAGAAGCACCTACGATTAACTCGCGTATATAGCCTGCACGAGTAACGCCCGCAAGTAGCCTATGCATTGGCGTAGGCTAGTGTATTTGGCGTATAATATTTCACAATATAATATAATAATAATATTTCATAGTGGTTTAAGTAGTCGCTACGCCGTTACCACTATGCCGAGTGTTGTGGGTTCGATCCTTACATGGAACAAAATATTGTGAGATCCACTAATAGTTGTTCCGAGTCTGAGTGTTTTTCGTGTTGTTTAAATGTTTGTAAAATCCCCTGCGAAACAAAACACGTTGCTAACAGGAGTGAAATCATTTAAAAAATTACATATTACAAGAGAGGATTCTAATGTTTCTTAAAATAACAAGATTGTGCGAATATGAAGATGAAGAAGAAGAATGTCACTGATATATTCCGCCTGCGATGGACACTAGTACCTTTATGGTAACCTTTCCTATCTTTCTGCCCTTTTCGTGCTATTTTTATACGGTTATTTTAATCATCTCCGACAAAATAGGATTCGTTTATTGGGTATCACGTAGGTTTGAAACCGCCATTTCATTTCTTTAAGAAATATAAAATTTAACGTAGATACACAATATGCAACAGGAAAGAACGGCATCATTTGATAAATAAGAATGGTCCACTTATTATATTATATTTTTAATTGAGTGCATAGTGATCAATAATTTATTATGTTTAAGTATGTAATATCTTATATTACTGTAATATGTATTTAGTATTTAACTTAATTACACAATTTTCATAATAATTTTACGGAAAATAAAATAAAAACACTGAACTCTACTGAAAATATAGATAATTACGATACTTTTCAATCTATCATAAACACAATTTAGCGTTATGTCCCAAATGTCCAGTTACACGTTATAGTTATCGCTGTGTTATCGCATAGTATCGTGCACAATACTGGACCGTGTATAATTAATGTCCAAAAATAACTAATAACTACTGGGAAAAACCAAATTGTTATTGTCCATATAAAAATTCAGTACTAAAATGATCAAAAGTCACTTGCCCTTTCTGTTACTTAACTACCAAAAGACCAAGCAGCAAATATTTACTAAGATGTTTACACAAAAACTAATATAATTCCCTCCGAACGAGTAGATTCTAAAATACCTAGTTGCTTTCTTTCCACACCGGCATCCCGAATATGTCCGAGGAAATGAAAATTGCTCCGAAATAACAAATAAATTCGAGACCGTACCATTCACGATCGGGTTGTTTTTTAACAAACAGGATTCAAAGAATAACATCCAACATAAAATGCGACTAGGTAACTACGTGTCTCCTGGACGACTTCCAAAAGGAATTATTCAGATTGTACCCTAAAACTGCGGCATATAAACGGCAATGAAGTCGCCACGTGTCACGATACGACAATAAAACCTAAGAGAGGCCACTATCAAGTGCCCTCGCCCGTTGCCACAGCCTTGTGTAGATTTTCGCCCGTTCGATGAAAGCTTCTCATTACACGCTCTTTTGGGACAATATTCTGGACAAAAGCCGTAACGTTTCTTTATTAGTATTAGTGTTAGTCTACATTTAGGTTTATATTTATTTGTGAACTTTGTCTATCTTTAACCTATAAGCATTAACTTGTATTATCTGTATACAAAGACTATTGTTATCTGTTGTCGTAACGTTAAAACTTTTACAAGGAAAGGCATTGCAGGCTATGAGCACGGTATCGTGATCGACTATTTCCAACTTTGCAGCAATTAGGTTAAAAGGCAGCCTGCACTCATGAATAGATAAGAGCCACATTGAGCCATCACTCGATTATTTCACCCTTCACATCAATATTGAAATATTAAGGTACCTACATACTTATATTAGTAATAGAATGGTATTTGTGAATTTATAATTATGCCTAAAACGGAATGTAGAGCTCTGCGATCTTGACTGTGTATCCAATCTAACTGATTTGTTATTAGGGAAGTTTTCGAAACAATATTTGAATATCTAAATTGGTTTTCCTGGAGGAAATGGGCAGTACTAGACCATGTTTCCCTATGAGATGCGGTCCCTTTTTAAGCTTGTACTGAACAGGATATTAAGTAAATAGCCGCAGTTTCCATTACAGTAGGCGTTTGTTACTAAAGTAGAATCATTTAAAATATAAGATCATAATTTTGTAGGAATTACGATTAAAATGGCGGATAATATAACCACGTTTAAACTGCTATATTTTAATAGTAGCAGTGGATATGTAATAGTGCCATATTGATCGTTACCTTTTCAAACGGAAACATCTGGCTGTGATACGTATCTGCTCCAAGATATGTAGTACACGCAAGTACATTCCCGAGTTTATGACACCGGAACTGTGAGCGCAGACGCCACCACATGTCTCTACGACTATTCCTGTATTAACCGAATGATCTCAATAATCGTAAAACACACTGGTCAACACATTCATCCTCCAATCTTGCCCAAAACAAATAAATAAGAGAGCCCATTCTCTAATTACATCCAAATGCCAGCTCATGTTTATAGCAAACGCTTTTTCCATTCCATAACATATACCTACCTACTCAGACTGACTTAAATATAAACAAATTAATTTCATCAAAGAGACAGTGTACCGGTATATTATTAAATGTTCCATTTCATAAAAAAACGTGTTTCTCTTAGACGTCAAATATGTACATCACGTATAAAGCAGAAGTTATTACACGTACGACGTACAGGACTAGCTCAACACAAGCAATAAATAAGAGAATTTATATTAGCAGCGCAATTTACGAGTCTAGGGCGCAGAGCTGTTCACAAAGACGCGAGTCGAGCTGAGATAAGGTCCTCGGTTTGAAGAGACTCGTCGCAATCTGGGGCTCAAATCTAGTAGCAGACGACTGAGATTACGCTATAGTGCACAGCCTTAATCTTTATTTTGCAACATCCGTCAATTAAATATATTTTCGCTTTAAGATTAACAATTTTCTAGTTTCGTAAAATAAAGTATAAAGCGTGGATACAAACGTCCATAGCAACAGCTAGTAAAGTAGAATATATCCGTACCATTGTAATTAAAGACTTTTAATTCACACAGAAGAGCTAATAACAACAGTAACCAGGTGGCGGATAAAATAAAATAGACGTTTTATTTCGAACGGAAACCGACACAGAATCAAGTCTCCGTAAGATTGAACAACAAAGCGAGTGATATGGTACAAAAGTCTGTTGGTATATTTTTTGTAACTGATAATAATAAAGGGGCTAATGTGGTGTAATTTGCATGTGAGGATTTTGTAAAAATATGTATGTAACCGAGGCAAGTAGTATGTAGGGTAGGTAAACGTTGCCGCTGCGCCGCGACGCCAGTCGTATCGACCGTCGCCTGTTGAATGCCGACGGCCCCCTTTCTCCACCCTCGACACCCCAAGACCTTACAGCCCATTCCACTTTTCACGTGCTTAAAATAGAGGCGTGCACTGTCGATATTTCAAACATTAGCCTATCACGGAACACTAAGCATGACTAATTTAACAGAGAACATTAAATACTGGCGCACACAATACCTTTGTTCATTTACACACTGTCTTATTTACATGTTCGGGATAATTAAGGGCCAACGATTTCTTATAAATATACAAAGGATAGAGTAATAAGGCTATGAAGTAGATATACGGGCATTATTGTTTGGTTAGGTAGAGAGTAAATTGCTGCCTTTCCAAAAGCTTTCATTAATGTGCAAATATAATATGAAGGATGAGTAATGGGTAAAGTAAGTGCGCAGTGTCAGCATTACTCGGGGAGTGTCGGGTTTACCTAAGTGACTTTGAAATTAGACGAGAAGCAAACTATATTTGTAGTATCACATTTGTCGAGTGAAATTAAAACGAACTTCATTCGTACACGAAGTAGTTGGCTTCCTTTGACGTTGGAACTTAATGTTCCACTGTTTGGGTTATGGGAGTTTCATAACAGCTGAAATTGAGGTCAATGTCACGAATAGGTACTTTCAAAGAAAAATCCATAAGTTATACATATATTTTCTTAAAAGGGAGTCGTTTTTGTTGCGGTACATAATCTTACGAATACTTTCGATTTCGAAAATGTTTCGTAGTAAAATAATTTATTCTCATAGTCAGACTGGCATGAATTTATAAAATATAAAATCATAAGATAGTACCGTCCAAACGTAAAAATTTGGCTGAATTTATAATTTTCTGCAACTTATTAAAGTCAAACACGAAATAAAATAGGCTAAAATAACCTGAATAGAAAATGTTTTGGGTCGGGAGATTAATGGATGGACGAAAATGAACGTCTACCATAACCGCCTAAAGGCTTTCTTTACCTTGAATTAATAAGTCACCGTCAGATGGGCGTCAACATGTAGACGACCGAAAATTGAAAATTATTAATGCTTTCCAAAGATTAAACACTGCTTACTGTTTAATTTAAAATCGGCCCTTAACAACCGAGTTTTGACGTACAAACTTAATTAAATGGAAACTAGAAATCAATTAAATCAATACGACGGCGACGGGTGTATTTTATCAATTTGCAATGGAAATTGCTGGAATATGCTTCATCTAAATACCCGTTGCTATTTACTTTGCGATGGAGATACATTTTCTATGGTAATTAAGGTTACTAGCGACATCTATTAACTTACTTGAAAAACTCTGCAAGAAAAGTTTCTTCGTGAACCAGATTAATAATTTGTAATGACGCCATCTGCCGACATTTTCCTACAACAAATGAAAAATATGTACAGCGAAGAGAGCGCTTATTGTTTCATTGAAACTCTAGATGGCATTAGTGATTCACAAAAAGTACTTAATTTTCCTAAGAGTTTATAATCATTTTTAACAATTAAGTTTCTTTTTATATTGAAGAAGAATAACTAGAATACTGAACATAATGCCCTTATGATTGGGATTATGATTGAGTCAAATATAAAAATCTTTATTTCCATGAAAATGTGTATAGTTAGATGTGTTCCTATTAAAAGAAAACAAAAATCGCCAATATTTTATTTTTATATTACATTTAATATTTTTATAATTATGCATCAACAATATCGATATAATTCTATACAAATTCAATATTAAGCGTAGCCACAGGCTCAGTTGTATTACATTAAGTACAATATAGTGATTGCTTTGCACTTTTTAGCCGTAAATCTATGTTATTGAATGAATGAAATGTTATTGTAGTTATCATAATTATAGGCATCAGATGTGCCTTTTTTGAGAATTATTGGTACCTAGATTTGTTGCATATGACTAGTATTCTTGTTAAGGTTCATAAATCTGATCACTCTGCTAATATTCACAACCAATGTGTAGATATTGAAGCTACCAAAAGTCGGCCAATATTCTTTCTTCTTAATACAAACCTAGTCTGCGAAGCAAACACATTAGATAAACACTTCAGACATTAGACTTGTAAACCCTAAAGACTCTTTAAGGAGATTAAAAGCCTTGCTTAAAGACTTGTTAAAACACACCGTAATAATACTATAATCTAATTTAATGGAACACTTGGGTGAGACACATCTCTATTTAACTTTTTGTAGAGAAACCGACTTAAATTATTTACATACCTTACGACTACATTACCAATGAGATAAGCAGAGGTATTACTATATTATATATCATTTTGTATATACACATTTCACGAGGGTGTTATGGTTTTATGAGTGTTTTGGTAGGAGCCGAGCGTATTGCCATCTATCAGGTACAATTTGAGACTCCGTGTTGCTACCGTGAATTTCACTTTTCCCGACCTAGTAACTGCACCTAAGCACCTGCACTGGTGGCACAGCGATCGAATATCCTCCGTCGCATCTCCGAATAATACAAATTTGTATTTATTATGTTTCAAGCAATGGCGTGTTAAGTCAAGTTTATTTCTAGTTGTCCTTGAACTGGCAGTTTCGTAGGTAGCACCACCATTCCAGGCACAATACCAAGAATACAATGGCGATTATGTCACTGTATAAACCTATAAGTTGCGGAGAAAAGGGTTTATAACCTGTAAGTATACCTCACATATAATATATCTATAACCCCCAAACAGATATAAATATGTATTACGTATGTATATTTATATCTGTAAGGGGATTATAGGTATATCAGGGATATCGGTAGGTAGGTTTATGTAGATATATAGACCATGTAGTTTCACGCCTGTAGAGATAGGCAGCGATTCCAGGACTTCATAATTCATGTCTGCAGCAGTCGCATTCACTACTGTTGTAATCGACAAACTCTGCAACTACAGAACTGTTTTGATTATTCTTTCACTATTAGAAATCTACTTTATTCAGTAGTCAAGTAACAAAGGCTATATGACATCTCGTTACAAGCCACGCGAGCGGCGCAGTAATCATAAACAGCCAGAATATGATATAAATTACAAAATGTTATATTGCAAACCTCATCTATCTGAGTCGGGGTCCTCTAAATTGGTAAAAAACCAATGTTGATATCGATATCTTTAATTATATTTTTAACAAATCTTGATAGATCTGTAGATGTAATTATTTTATTATATTTATTATAGATTTAATTATTTTCAGTCAAATGAACGTTATATTCAACAATATTAAACTATATAAGTTTCTGTATGCTTTAAGTTAGGCCATCGCCTGTAACTCTTCCGCCGATGATGCAAGTATTACTTGGTCGTCAGCTTAAAGAAGACATTTGACAAGTAACTCATTCATTCTTAATCCCCATTCACAAATCAAATTTTTAAATCTTTCAAACAATTATCCATGTATAGGTTAAACAGCCAGGTTGACGCTACACATCCTTGTCTAACACCTTTTTCGATACTAAACCATTCTGTGTAGGGGACCTACACAAAATGGTTTAGTATATTTAGTAGTTATATTATATACATTTATCCTAGCACAAGTTCTAGAATCGTCATAAAGAGATTTCAGAGCTCGCGTGAGGTTGCTATTCACTCCATATATGGACAATGCCGACCAAAGTTCATTCCTCACCACTTTGTCATAAGCCTTTTCCAGATCCCGAGCGCAACAGACCTTTTGACCTTTGGCCAAAACTTTCTCGACTATGCTTCGTAGGGAAAAGACCTGATCCGTACATCCCATATGTTTTATTCCCCCTTTCGAAATCCCGATTGTGCATCCCATCGCTTCAGTACGCTCTTTTCTTTATTCAGTAAACTTCCATTCTTATCTCTGATTGATTTCAGCCCTGTGGTTACGGTTTTATCTCGAACCGAGTGAATGGATTTCCAGAAGAACTTTGCGTTGGTCCGGAAATCTTCAGATAATCTTCTATCAAACTCGTCTTTTAATTTCTCTTTTATCCTTTTAATCACATCTTTCACTACATTATTAATTCTTATAAACTTATTCCTAGCTTCGTTTGGCGTGTGGGTATTGCTGGTAAATGGATTTTGTGAAGTGCATACAAATTACGCCGATGTTATATTTCGTAGAACCTAAAAATGCTGACAAATAGTATTATAAATTATCAGGGTGGCAAACATCTCAACGTAGCGAGGTTGGCCACGGGCGCGTTGCCAACTACTCAAAAAGTAGTTGTTGCTAACACATAAGGACAAAGATCACATTAGCGTGCTGTCAGTACACCTTATCTTCAATGAAATGTCAATATTCTGCAATTACTTAGGAATAAAATTTAAATATTCGAAAGTCGCAAGATTTTGCATTCGATTGTTGATCAATTCGTAGTCACGGGATATTCGAATCATAATCGAATATTCGAAACATAATTGAATTTGATAATGACGCTTATTAAATCGCACTTAATTACGCTCTGAATGCTGTGCCTTTCTTTGGTATTTTAGTTCTACATAGTCTTCCCGAAATATATTGACTCCATGACACTGTCAGTTAATATTTTATCATTTTATGTTTCATCTTTACTTTTATATCGTAATTTCTTCAATGTTGTGATGTCAGCCGTATTTCATAGTTACGTGCTAGGCAGACGGGCGGTGTAAGGGATCTCGTCAAATACTGCTGCGTACGACTTTGCTTGCGGGGCGCGTCAAATAGATCATACAGATAAGCTGGTGACCCAGTCCCACACTTTGAATAAATTAAATTTATATCTGAGTGAAGTGAGTAATGTTTAAAAGTACCGAGATTTCATCGTAAGAAAATTATACACGGACGTTTTTCATGACTGCCAAGCGAATTAACCTAACAATTCTGTATTATTTTGGGCATTGCCGTTGATTGCATTTCAACATAATTTTAAATTAAAGTGTAGCTATGGATTATTTCAATCTTCACGCCTATAATTCTCTTAAGAGGTAAATTACTCGTGTTTCATCAGTATTTTTTACGACCACTCTATAGGTTATATGTACTTATACCTATGCATATGTTATATCCTACGACTACAATAGGTTGGCCTTCTATTGAGGTCAAGCCTAATGAGTGAACCTATTGCCATAATTTAATGCTGTCTCTCATATGAAAATTCCTTACTGGTAGACTTAAGCGTACTTCTAGATCGGACGCAAACTTTTGGCAATAGGTATACCTACTCACAGTACTCACAACCTCGACATATTCATAATTTTAAAAATTTAATATTCATTTCTGCGCATATTATATAAATGCACAATACTCTTGTAGTAATGTCCTCCAGACTGAATTTCGGTCACGACGTCCAATCTTGACGAAGATTGCCATCTTCGCAGGCGATATATAAGTGCACCCTAACTCTCATGATCCGATGGTCATCAATCCGAGAAGACCGGACAAACACACACACACACACACATGCACACAAACACACACACACACACACACACACACACACACACTTATTTAGTTAGGGAACATGTGTTTTACACACTCAGTCTCTCGATTAATGGGCCATTGTCCGTAAGTGACCGAGGCGAAAGGTGATCGGTTACTCATACCCCCTCGGCTCCGCCCGGAGAGATAGAGGAGAACCAATTTTGCGGCACTGCACACTAATGCAGTGCGTTTTATACTTTGTGTATATGTATTTCTATCCTATCTCTAGACTTGCAGAAGCAATGCCAAGACCGCCGCGCCCTCTCATTTATATTTGTTGGTCAAGCCTATCATATCATGGAATATTTCAATTCATACAGGGTCCTATCATCAATGGCAAGGGAGGGAAATGAACCAAATACCAATACCGCGTAGGGAACTATCTATACAGCATTGATGGTTCGAGAATAGCCGACATCAGCTCCCGACGAGCATGCATAGCTGAGTCACTTGTTTTGCATCTGATCAGTTTTTACGTTTAACAAATTGAATGTTATTAAAATCCATTTATATTAAGCTAATATATAAGTATTCATCACACTAAAACTATGTACATATCTTAAAAATATGTACAGCGATAAACAACCAAACAAAAAATATTCGAAGTCGTCGTAGTATTCCTCTGCATCGCTGTCAATAGGCAACGTGCCCTAAAGACTAGCAGCATTGCCACGATGAATAGCAATGCTAATTCGTTGCGCGAAGTTAATGCCAGCCCTCTAGTCACGCGAGGCGTGGATTCATCAGTAAAGTAGGTAGGTAGGTATGGGCGGTGTACATATAACGAATGGCAAAATACATTATAAAAATAATCTTAGAAATCTTTATAACCTATAAATCCGCTGATACACATTACACAGTGGATTTCTGGGTTAGAAAGATAACACACCCGTATGTATGCGATTACATTAACAGTCCACCATTTCAAGATTTACAAGTATGTATGTAGTTCTCACTTAAAACTATTGCAAATAAAATACTGTTGTCTAAAAATTACATTAATATTATACTTGGTCGATTTCAAATTCAACACTTGGATCTATAATACAAAAACTATCTAACTACGACTGGTTTATAAAGTTGGGCTTAGGTTTTACGAATACACAACTTTTGTCCTAGAAATAATTGCTCTCTAAGCAATGCTCAAAACGAACGCCAAGATTATTAAAACACACAGTCACAAAATCTTTTGCCACGTGTAGTGACTGAATCTACATCGCTAAGCGCATAATATAATATTATATATTATTATATAAACAGGTGTCGTACCGTACGACATCTGACTCCGTCGTACCAGGATGTCGCACTTATGATTAAGTACCTTGAATGGGTTCAAAACGTCAGTCGTTTAACTGTTTATAACTATAAACTATATCAATAAATTTTAATTGTGCAGTCGCTTAATATACCATACTATCAAAATAAAATAAATTTTAAAATAACCTTTGTACATTGTATAGAAATCATGAAATAGGATTTGTAAATAACGATATAATATTACCTACAATTACAATATCGGCACATTCAAGTAATTCTAATGTATTATACATTCGAATCACTTAACATTCGAATATTTCATCGATTATAATTCGAATATTACTAACTGGTTACTAGGAATGAGCTATTTACAAACAGAAAACTTAATACAAAACTATTAATATACCTATACTCTATACATTCATAACACATACACTCTCATTACATACACAACACGTAGACACCTTCACATTCACACAACACATAAACAAATAACTAATCCCAAAATTTTATTTTCTATGTTACATAATTGAGTTGCAAATGTAAAATTTTTACAAGGCACGAAAGAGACTAGAACCCACAACACAGGGTATCCTAGTGTGGGTCTAGTGACTAACCTGTTATTTGTATGTTTTTTCTGAACAATAAACGTATTATTATTATTATTATTGCACGTCGCACGCTAGCATCCATGCATTCCAGAGTTGTTTGCCATGACTAATGGACCCCTCTATGATTTCCCGTGAGTAATATAAAAACGAACACTATCGATATTACTTTCATTGTTGTTCAGCTAACAGGAACGACTACTTAACCAAATGTAAAAATACAAATCCTTCAGCCGAATAATAAAGCCTTTAAACCATACAAGTATTCGAGTAATACTCAAATAAGTCACTCTAAGTATATGGTAGAGTTCTAAGACTATTTCTTCTTTAGTTTAATAGCCCGTAAACGACACTTACTTTTAACTTTTTCCCCTAAAGCACGAGGAAACAATTTCACCGTAGGGACATTAATTCCCACAAAGAACCAACATTGTATTCCTATACAACGACACGGGGCCGTTAAGGACCAAACTTGCCTCTGACTTTAACAATGGAGCCTAAATAGAATGGTAAATGTTTTAGTTAAGACAATATTGGCTCAGCACATGAGCTTTAGAGCAACTAATACTTAGGCCCTCTGCCCTCTTCAGTGTAAATATATTGCCTCACGGTTGCTTCTTAAAGCATCAATTATAAAAGAGGACCACTTCTTATAACAAAAACTGGAGGGCCGATTTAGTGTTAATGTTATAAATGTCACAAATTATATTCTTCCTAAATTTTAAAATACAAGTCAAATGTGAAAATAAATTGTTCACATTTGAGGTTTATTACATTATACTTCAAAAAACAAAAAAACCTTATTTTAAACATATTTTTATACAAGAATAATAATTATTTCAATAACCTTTGCTGAAACGTAAGCCAAATCTACGTTTAGCCGCCATTTCCGACTAAAGTAGTATAATATCTTCTAGTATCCACTTTTATCGCTGTAGCCAGTAAATAGTCGACATAAAGCTGCACTTGCAAGCTAGCATTTTATAACATTAAGAAATGTTATAAAAGTCAGTTTGTATAGCTTGAAAGCGCCGGTAATTTATATATTTTGTTAACTGTATGGATTATTTAACATGTATTCATAGCCCAATGTATCTGTGGGTCTGTCTAATGACGTAACTTACAACAGGCTTATTTGACAAAAGAGTTCTTATGCTAGAAACCAAATGCCGAATAGAAATATGGTGGAAAGACTACAACATTTTTGGTTCTTTCGCATTTTTGCTTCGATTCCAATGAGGCGTGTATACATATAACTCATCAAAAGGCATGGGAACGAACATATCAATTGTAGAGAGCGTTTGTGGCATACATTACTGTATACCTTTAGATCTACTGAAGCTCATACAGTCAATCGATCTGAAAAAGCTACACGATGAGTCACCTGCTAGCTATTTGATTCTCCGATAGTAAACATAGTCATCAGCAATAAGTTCAGCGGCCCAAATCTACGTTTATAGAGCCATCGATATGGATCGATATGATAAAATAAGACCACCCCAGGTCGTGATTATATATCGGTAGTACGATATTAGAGGTGAATATTATTTAAATACATTTCGGTCTCTCGACATCCCTACATACATACATAGTCCCACGCGTTACATATCCACGAAGGAGTATGTAGAGGTGTATTTCACCCACTTTTCGTCACCTAGTTCTTGGGTCCTATGTAATTGCTGTTAACTGTGCACAGACTCCGCGCTGTTACTGAGAATGTTTTGACAGAAGACCAATAATATGTTAACTGCCTCGGGAATAGGATCTTATGCACAGCATGCATGACCGCTACGCCACCGATGTATGTATGAATTGATCAAAACAAACCCAAAGAACATATTTTTCACGTTGGTGTCTACCTGAAGCTAAAAATATGTTACCCAACGGTAAAGACTAAAATCGACGTCCTAGATTTGCTAACGTTTGCACATGTCTAAGAAAAGAGTGTCATTAGAACAATATTGGTTAAAATATACTAATTCATGGAATACTACGAATGCAGCTTTACCTAATAACATCATATCCAGGTTTACGACGCTTGTTTAGTGCAAACAGCGACTTACGCGTAGATCGCGTATATTGCAACTGTCGTCGGATATAGAGGAGTTTGAAACGAATTGCATTATTTTTACGCAATAGTTACACATTAAAACAATCGGATTTTTACGGATTTCTTAACGATATCTTATAAATATTCACAATAAACGAGTCTATGTATAACCTCTATGGTTACCAATTGCTTGTTATCGCTTCGGTCAGTGCGACGTTAATATTAATTTAATATGACAGGTCAAATATAAATTAATTAATTTCAGGCAAACAAATTGCGATTAATCTGTAAAACAGGTTAGCTAGAACGTTTAAACTAACATAATAAGGTTAAATAAATTTAAGCAATAAAGCGACTGCGGCCATATTCCTTAATAGTCTATGGCTGGTCGCTAACCTGGCTAATAACAGTATTAATGACGGTTACCGCTTTAAGTAGTATATACTGTATATACAAAGTTATATAAAACTTTAATGTCGTAATAAAGTATTATATTTCTACAAGATATACATACATTAATAATATGTATTAGTCAGAAGCATAATAATAATCGTCTTTTATTTTAATTTATTTTATACTGTACATGGTTATGCCCGCGGGATTTTGAGAATAAATTTGTATACCTCAGGCACAATATTTTTTAAAGATAAATGGTAGCCTATATATTTTACTGTACTCTTGATAACGTGAATGCGAAATTTCATGATGATCGGTTATGTAATTAATGCGTGAAAGCGTAACAAACAAACACATTCACATTAATTATATGAGTCAGGATGTCAAATAGAATTGAAACATAATGAAATCGTATAACTATGTACTAAATATAATTTGAGACACGGGCGTTATTAATAGAATCCGTCTTTAGCACGTGTTCCTTCCACTGATGCCGAATTTTTAGGTCAAACCAGGACATGTCAGAATATATCTCTCATTATATTAAATTGTTCCAAAGCTTTTACGTGAATATAATGATGTAAGAAAATTGTCAAAAAGGTGTCTTAAATTTAGCAATGGTATTAGTACCGTTATTTATATATCTTTATTTCATACTAGATTTTGCTCGCGGCTTCGCTCGCGTAAATATAATTTAGGTTATGTTAGTAACAGTACTTTTTCCTAGATGAATGGTACCATTTATGTCCTTTTCAGTTCCTCTGACAAAGTGTATGCGAAATTTCATGATGATCGCAAGCATATAGATACTGACTTTAGACCGATTCTAAAACGTGATAAATCAAGAGTTTTCACTAGTTCCACACAGTACAACCCTGGCTAGTCAACAGTATTATGTAATTAGCTGCAAATTGTATAATATAGTAAACAAATTAACCAACATCTATCCCCTGACAATCTGCAAATGTAAAGGAAATATGTTGCTGGCTTAGAAGTTTAAATTATACCGAAACAGAGGCAATTGTAAATTAATAACAACTCTATATAAACACACACGCACACGCACACGCACACGCACACGCACACGCACACGCACACGCACACGCACACGCACACGCACACGCACACGCACACGCACACGCACACGCACACGCACACGCACACGCACACGCACACGCACACGCACACGCACACGCACACGCACACGCACACGCACACGCACACGCACACGCACACGCACACGCACACGCACACGCACACGCACCCGCACCCGCACACGCACACGCACACGCACACGCACACGCACACGCACACGCACACGCACACGCACACGCACACGCACACGCACACGCACACGCACACGCACACGCACACGCACACGCACACGCACACGCACACGCACACGCACACGCACACGCACACGCACACGCACACGCACACGCACACGCAAACGCACACGCACACGCACACGCACACGCACACGCACACGCACACGCACACGCACACGCACACGCACACGCACACGCACACGCACACGCACACGCACACGCACACGCACACGCACACGCACACGCACACGCACACGCACACGCACACGCACACGCACACGCACACGCACACGCACACGCACACGCACACGCACACGCACACGCACACGCACACGCTCACGCCCAGGCCGACGCTCACGCCCACGCCAACGCTCACGCGCGAGCGCGTTTTAATATTTACTCTTTTCAAAAATCTTGAAAACGGAAACAGACATCCAGGGTGGAAGACGCTGGCGACTGTGTCACAGTTTTTACTAGTACAGTCGTCAACGCATTTCTCTAAGATTAAAAACATCATAGTTAGGTAAATTTAGATTAAGAGAAAATTGTAAATATTGATTTAGTAAAATAAACTATTCTATTCTATCGGTCTAGTAGTTAAGGCGTGTAAGCGTAACAAACAAATAAACTCACATTCGCACGCACTTATACATACTTGTATACTTGTACTATTAATTAGGCTTGGGTCACAGATTGTATATAAATAATATTATTACATTTTAGTTTTAATATTTTTTACTTAATCACGCAGGCTATATAGTTATATCTGAATAGATAATAAACAAGGTTAAAATTTTTTGAGCATTTGCTTCTTTTACCATTAATGTGTTTTCTAAGTGATCAACTTAGACGCTTGTCCATTATCTATCACATAAAAATAACCTTTTTGTTGAAATATCGCAAAATTTTCCTGCCAAAATTAATACTATGTTTGGCCATTTCGCTAGACAGCACACAGGCAGGGGAAAGTGTAAACTTAAATATAAATAGTTTTAATAATTTAATTAGCTTAAAATTAGTAAAGTTCATTAGTAGTAGTAGTGTAACAGTTTCTAAATCATGTAATAAAGTGTCAAACGCGATAAAATCCGTATATAGTAGTTTAATTTCAAAGCACTCTTATAAGTATATTTGTTGTGTTATATAAAATCCATTCGAATAGTATGCTACCACGCTTTTAGTAATATAATAGGTAGATTGATTTGATATAAGCTTTGGCATTAGTCACCAACCGGTTAAGTGAGAACTAGTTTAGGAGTTGTGTTTTGAAACTCTGCCTGGTAAACTCAATAGACTGGCCCCTTATTTCATGAAACCTAAAAATATACCCAACGAAATGTGGTTAAAATGTGTGAGGAAATGTAGACTTTCTCACATATTTTAACCATATTTCGTCCGGTATATTTTACCTACCTATATGCCTACAAATATGACTATGTATATATGGTTATGAGGAGAAAATAAGGTAATAATAATTCCTTAGATAATATATACAAATCTAAAATAACGTGCAGGATACTAATCATTAGATATTTGATAAACAGGCACTTTGATAACGACAACGGATTTCTTTTAAATGTGGTGTAGTGTAGTGTATCATTATTAATTTAATGAATACATTCTCATTATAATCCCAACAGCTTATTAAATGCAAATCTCCGCTGCTGGCATTATCATTTAATTAGTAAAATGGATTGCATACTTATACGCATATTGTTCAGGCCAGAGCCTTCAATTTATATTTGATTTGTAAATCACGCGTTGATGCGCGTTACTATTGTATTTTGTGAGGCGTATCTTTAATTCAAGCGTCGATTGATGACGTTTTCATTCAAACCTCAACCTTCGTGCAATGTACACTTTATACTTTTGTAATAAACTAATTTGAACAAGTAGTGCTGGAGTTTCCTTCACAAGAAGCTCCCCTATGTACCCTGAGCTGGTACATTTTTGGTGGCCCATGAGGGGAACCGTGACAAATAACGAAGAAATCGGGACTCCCCTGGTTATGACAAGAACAGTGAAATTTTGAAGAATTTCATTGGAGTCTCGGGCGAGACTCAAGGATTCAACTTATCCGGACTTCAGTGGTCAATTGATTGGTAACAATTGACAGTGGTCAGTGGATCAGCTAAAGATTCACGCCGGGAGCTGCGGTCTGCCAAAAGATAAGTGCCCTTTCCTTGCCAACTAACTTCTAAATATTTCCAAATTCCCAACATAAATAGTCTTCATTGTGATTAACAAGTGTGTTTTCAATCAATATCAACGTTTTTAATCATCTTTTGTTCGATTAAATGCATTAGTGTACATTTATCAGCTAAAAATATAACGCACATGCACGTGGCACGTGGTCGACGCACGGCGTAATATAGACCCGGCGACGTAAACAACCTAAAGTTTTACTAAATTAACGTTATCACACGCTTTCAATAGTTCGTTTGTTAATCCCGACACCTGCATGTTCCAGGTAGATGCCTTAAGATACCTAATCGCGAGCTAGGTGTGTCATCATAACGGGACGCGGCGCGGTCCGCAGCTGCATTTGGTGCAGAGCGGCAGACCAGCTGACTCACCGAACTGAGGAGCGTGAGATTTTATAACTTTTAATCAGCTAGTTATCATTTTTTCATAATGGCTTCCGCGAAGGGTGTCGATGTCTCAACTTTGGATGAGTTAAACCGTAGACGTAGTTCAGTAAAAGGTCAAGTAACTAAATTCAAAAACTATTTAGTTATTCAATTACAAAAACCTCATTTGACGTCTATGGAGTTAACCGAGTTGAGTTTAAAACTTCAAAAATTTGAGGCTTTATCGACACGTTTCGATAGCTTGCAAGAAGAGATAGAGGTTCTGAATCACTCAAATTTGTCTGAGGAATTGGTAGAACGAGAGAATATTGAGCATGAGTTTATTTTAAACATCGCCACTTGTAAAAATCTTATACATCAATACAATAAGGCCGAAGATGAGCAACGGCGGGAATCTGTTGTTCACATGCCTCAGTGTTCTCACGATCACAGGAATATAGGTGTTAAATTGCCTCAGATAAATATTGCTAAATTCGATGGTGCATATTTCCGCTGGCTTGAATTTCACGACACATTTAAGAGTTTAATCCATGACAATGATAAAATATTACCTATTCAAAAATACCACTATTTGGTATCCTATTTAGACGGAGCAGCTGCTAGGGTTATTTCAAATTTAGAAATATCTTCTGACACTTACGAGGAGGCTTGGAAGTTAATTTGCAACCGGTACAATAACAAGAGGTTGTTGACAAATCACCACTTAAGCGCATTGTTTAGTATCGAACCTGCTACTAGTGAGACTGAAAGGTCGCTTCGATTTTTAGTGGATACAGTTACCAAAAACTTACGTGCCTTACGCAGTCTTGGTCAACCAATAGACAAGTGGGATACCCTAATAATTTTTATGATGTCGTCTAAATTACATAATCAAACGCTAGCCAAGTGGGAAGAGTACCTAAGCACGGTTGATGGTCAGCTTACACTAAATAACTTTTTTAAAATCCTCACAGATCGTGCGGATGTATTAGAATCGCTAAATCGCAACAACAACAACAAAATGATACCAACTGCATCTCACCAGTCTGATAAAACTAACCTTAACAGCTATAAAAACAATAAAAACTATAATAACAACAAAAATAAACAAGAAAAATCAAACTACCTTACAAAATCATTCGCGAGTATAAATGACAATAAATGTAGGTCAACCTGCATTTGCATTGTTTGCGGAATGAATCATCGGATTTACGACTGCCCCGTATTTAAAAATAAGAGCTTAGATGAGCGGCTAACCGTCGTAAAATTACATAAGTTGTGTAAAAATTGCTTACGACAAGGTCATCCCGATAGCGAATGCCGTATGGGATCCTGTCGAATTTGTCAACAAAATAACGTCAAAAAATTTCATAACTCCCTGTTACATAACCAGGAGCAGTCAGTGGCAAACCACGCCTCCACAGAAGGTTATGAGCAGGACGAAATAGCTGTTAATTTGTCCAATCAAAGGTGCACTGAAATACTATTATCCACTGCGGTAATAAAGTTGGTTAATCCCAAAACAAAAGACACACAAATAGTTCGTGCATTATTAGATTGCGGCAGTCAATCGTCATTTATAACTAAACGATTACAACAAAAACTATCACTCGATTCATTTCCTTTAGACTCATTGAAGGTCATAGGGATTGGCAATAATTGTTCAGATAGGGTTGTCGAAAAATGTGACGTGCAATTAAAGTCACTACATACAAAATTTAATACACTGTTACCTTGTTATGTACTTAACGAGATTACAAGTGATCTACCACGATCGTCGATCGATGTGAGTAAACTAAATATACCTGACGGCATTAGGTTGGCCGACCCGACCTTTTATAAATCTGCACCTGTCGACATGTTAATCGGCGCTGACATTTTTTGGGATGTCTTGGGCAACGAGCAAAAATGTCTTGGCCCTAGGTTTCCAAAATTACGCAGCTCTAAATTAGGTTGGCTAGTGTCCGGCCCGCTTGATTCATTAGTTACATCAAGTAACGTCCAATGTAATCATGCCACGATGACGTCAGATGAAATACACACCTCACTAGAGAGGTTTTGGCAAATGGAAGAGGTTCCATTTGCTAACGGCAAAACCGAAAATGATGAAATTTGTGAACAACATTTTCTAGAAAATACGAAAAGACTGGATGATGGCCGCTTCTGTGTGAAACTGCCCTTATCGTCTTCTCCAGATTGCCTAGGCGATACATACGGGTTAGCCAAAAGGCGATTGTTCAGTCTCGAAAAAAGGTTCAAGGGCAACCCTACGCTAAAATCAGAGTATTCTAAGTTCGTAAATGAGTACGCTGCACTCGGACACCTGTCTGAGGCAACCATAACAAGACCCGTCCCCTCGTATTTTCTCTGTCACCATGCAGTTCTAAAGCAGGACAGTGAATCTACTAAGCTTCGCGTAGTGTTTAGTGGTTCGGAGCAATCGACGTCAGGCTATGCACTTAATGATATTTTAATGGTAGGACCGAATGTTCAAGATTCATTGTTTAGCATATTAATTCGAGCGCGTCATTACAAATACATTCTAACCGGCGATATCGAGAAAATGTATCGCCAAGTGCAGGTAAATGATAGCGACCGGGATATGCAGCTTATTGTGTGGAGGGATGATGAGTCAGAGCGCATAAAAACGTTACGGCTAAATACTTTGACGTACGGCACCGCCAGCGCGAGCTATCTAAGCACACGCTGTTTACTTCAATTAGGAAACGAGCATGATGACTCACTCATCAAAACAATAATAAAACATGATTTTTACGTCGATGATCTGATCAGCGGGGCGGACGACGAACAGCTGTTAAGGTACATTCAAAGCGAAGTCACTCGTACATTAAGTAACGGATGTTTTACTTTACGTAAGTTCAAGAGTAACTTAAAAAATTTATTTGTGGATTCCGATATAAATACTCAACAAAATTTATTAATAAGTGAATCATCGAGCACTCTGGGTTTAGGATGGCGTCCGGAAAGTGATACGTTCCACTTTCCTATAAAAAACTTAACTGAACCAAATGTCTTAACAAAGCGCATAATTATGTCTAACTCATTTAAAATTTTTGATCCCTTGGGTTTATTGAGCCCTTTCATCATACAACCCAAAATGTTGTTGCAAAAATTGTGGGAACTAAAACTGGACTGGGACCAGCCCGTTCCACAAGATATAGCTAAAGAATGGGATCGATTCTATAACGGTATGTTGTTTCTAAAAAATGTAGAAATCCCTAGACGAGTTTTATGTGATTCGCCTACCAATATAGAAATGCATGTGTTCAGTGATGCATCTCTAAATGCATACGGCGCATGTATATACATGCGATCGACAGACTTTCAAGGTCACGTCACGTGTCAATTACTGACTTCGAAGTCTAAGGTAACACCGCTAAAGGCCACGACGGTACCTCGCTTAGAGCTGTGCGCTACATTGCTCGCTGCCAAATTAAGTAGGTCAACTTTACAGTCGCTTAGGTTTGCGCCCGCACGTGTAGTTCACTGGTGTGATTCTAGTATAGTGCTTGCGTGGATTAATAATAATTCGAATAAATTAAAGGTATTTGTCGCGAATCGCATTGCCGAAATTAAAGAATTGTCAGATAAATCAACATGGCGATATGTACCTACCGCAGCCAACCCAGCCGATTTAATTTCTCGGGGGGTGGATGCCCACCAGTTATTAGATATGTCACTCTGGTGGAATGGACCTAGGTTTTTAATTAATGACGAGTTGGAGTGGCCCTCGTTAAACGTTAAAATTGATAATTTACCTGAGACAAAATCTAACACTGTCACCATACAAAAAAACATAATTAACTTTGAGAATTTTTCCAAGCTGATAAGACTTCAAAGAACATTTGCATATGTAAAGAGATTTATACATAACTTACGAAATAAAGGCAATAAAATTACAGGCATACTGACAGTTGATGAATTGAATGAGTCATTTCACTATCTTTGTAAGATGGCGCAGCGTGAATCGTTTGCCGCCGAGTACGATTGTTTAATTAAAAATAAACCTTTACCCTCAAAGAGTAAAATACTGTCATTATCGCCGTTTCTAGACGACGTAGGCTTAATAAGAGTAGGTGGACGTATTAGCGCTTCAGATTACGCTTACGATAAAAAACATCCGATTCTTTTGCATGCGTCACATCATTTAACGAAATCAATATTTGAAAAAGAGCATATACGAAATATGCACGCAGGTGCACAGTTACTGTTAGCGACCGTCCGTGAATACGTATGGCCAGATAATGGTAGATACTTGGCGAGGCGCACTGTAAACAAATGCGTGCGCTGTGTGCGTTTTCGTGGTAAAACATTGTTACCAAAGATGGGTGATTTACCAACCCAACGTATCACACCTCACTACCCATTCATGTCTGTAGGCATAGATATGGCAGGACCCTTTTTTATACTAAACCGCAAAGGCCGAGGTAGTAGTTTAATTAAATGTTATCTTTGCTTATTTGTTTGTATGCGTTACAAATGCATTCATTTAGAGGCCGTAAGCGATTTAAGCAAAAATGCATTCATAATGACACTTCGTCGATTTATTGCTCGTCGAGGAAAGCCAGCGGAAATATTCTGTGATAATGGCCGCAATTTTGTTGCTGCTGCTAAAGAGATAAGTGATTTTTTTAAATCCGCTGCAGAACCTTTATCTGACTTTGCAAGTCATGAAGGAATTAAATTTTATTTCTCACCCGCTTACGCTCCTCACTTCGGTGGTATTTGGGAAGCTGGCGTAAAATCCGCTAAGCACCACTTGCGCCGTGTAATAGGAAATAGTCATTTGACGTATGAAGAATTGTCAACCTTGTTTGCACAAGTGGAGGCTATATTAAACAGTCGTCCCTTGTGTCCTCTGTCTTCTTGTCCTACAGACCTGGTTTCCCTTTCCCCAGGGCACTTCTTAATCGGCAGACCGCTGAATGCGACGCCTGCGCCTGTCCTGATTGATCGACCGGAAACTTCACTACAACGATATGCTCGGATTGAGCGTCTACGCCAGCATTTCTGGAGAAGATGGCAGAAGGAATATGTCGCTGAGCTCCAACAAAGAACCAAGTGGAAGAACAACTCTGCCAAGCTGAAGATCAACGACCTGGTTCTTCTTCAAGAAGACAATACTCCCCCACTGTGTTGGCGTCTCGGACGAGTTACTCGTCTGTTCCCTGGACCGGATGGAATTCCAAGAGTTGCAGACGTCACTACCAAAAAGGGCTGTGTGCGAAGACCACTCACGAGACTTTGCCCCCTACCTACGGTCGAAGAAGCTCAACATTGAAGATTAGATTTTAAATTTAAATTCGCTCTCTTAACTTAACTGCTTCTTTCTTAGCTTAAATATCTTGCTAAAACTTTAATAAGTACTTGCCTAATGTCTAAATTAATGTCAATTGATTGAGTTCATAATTTTCAAAATATACTTAATTCAACCTTGCTCTATTTATAGCACTTCATTAATAATTTGCGAAAATCACAATTGTAATTTTTAAATCATTTATATTCTTCCCGGGGCCGGAAGATGTTCAGGCCAGAGCCTTCAATTTATATTTGATTTGTAAATCACGCGTTGATGCGCGTTACTATTGTATTTTGTGAGGCGTATCTTTAATTCAAGCGTCGATTGATGACGTTTTCATTCAAACCTCAACCTTCGTGCAATGTACACTTTATACTTTTGTAATAAACTAATTTGAACAAGTAGTGCTGGAGTTTCCTTCACAAGAAGCTCCCCTATGTACCCTGAGCTGGTACACATATTATATGGCAAACGGAATGACTCTAAATAATTAATAATTTTATTATGGATATCTTACCTCCTACATAAAAGAAATAAGGACCACTGTTGTCTATACAGCTTCACAAACTTTTTTAATACTGATCAAGAAGAGTAAAAGGAACATAAGTAAAGCAGCTTTTTTAATCTCTCTTTCTTATTTCTTTTGTTTTCTATAGACTCGATGAAGTTAAAATTGAATCGGTTTTCAGACTTCTGTTACCAATCCCTTTATATTACAACTTTTGTAAAACATACTTATTGTAACTTTTGTAAAATAGAATATTGCAAAAAGCGAAACTTTGTAAAATTTACCAGTGATTGGGAACAACTGGGGAAATGGGCAAGGGAACTAATTTTCATTCCCTACCTTAACAAGGTAGCGAACAGGAAACAGTTCACAAATTACATCCTTAGATTAAGTAATTAGATGAGAGCTCAGTATTTAGATCAAGACATTTCAGTTTGTACTTTAAATACTCCTTTTATTCTAAAGATAAAATTTGTATAACAACATTCTTACTTTATGTATGTACGAGTACATATTTTAAAACTTCTTACAGAAACAAGAAGATAATTGAGAACTATTATTTGTATTGTTTGTATCTATCCCTATGAAATGTGCGTGTGTGCGCGCAACCACGAGGGCTCTTTCCACTCACAGTAAGAAATAGAGGTGGTATTGTATCGTCCTGTCGGGCGATAAACCTATACGACCAGAGTGAGATCAGTAGCAGGACCTGCCGGATTGCGTGTCATTTGAGGCATGTTCTACGTTCTCCGGGCTACGATCGAGAAATGTTCACCAAAAATAGCAACAACACTTTGTTGGAACTGCGGCTACCAACCAGGGCCGTTGAACTAGCAACCACACATACTAGGCAGTGTAATATAATTGCAATATACTTGCTATTATTCTTTAATAATGTGAAGTTTAGTTATAATAAGAAATTGAATAATATTGTATTCTGTTTACGCGAATGTTATTCATTGAAATTAAACTACTATAAACGGATTTTATCGCGTTGTTTATATAACACTTTATTACATAATTTAGAAACTGTTACACTACTATACTACTATTGAACTTTACTAATTTTAAGCTAATTAAATTATTAAAACTAATAGATATCAAGTGGTGAAATTAGAAAATTATGAAAGTACACCTGCCAGAATAGTTTATGGCATTCCTTAGGATTCTGTGCTCGGGCCATTATTTTAATTAATATACATTAGTAATATAGATTTTATAAGTTTAACAGGTAACTTCTCAGTATACGCGGATGATACATGTCTTTTTTACTACGGTCATTCAATACGAGGCGTAATCGATGAAGCTCAAGATGATTTGTCTAAATTAGATTAGTGGTTAAAGCAACATTTATTAACTATTAATATAAAAAAAACTTCATATGTGATTTTTTCAGCGAAAAGCAAAAATATACCTTCTTTTCCACCACTAACTATAGACAACCAACAGCTACTACGTTCAAACCAAGAAAAATATCTAGGTCTGATTTGAGACAACAGACTTACATTCAAACCGCACATTGATTACATAAAATCTAAGCTAATACCATTAACTGGAGCTTTGCGTAATATGGCTAAATGCATACCACCTCAAATAAAGCACACGATTTATAATAACCTAGTTAAGCCACATCTTGAATACCTTATACAAGCTTGGGGACAAGCAGCTAAAACAAAGTTACGTGATTTGCAAATAACAGAAAATAAATTAATTAAAGTCCTTTTCAATTACGACTATTTAATTCCTACTAATCATATTTACAAAAAAACTAAACTACTAAACTTACAAAACTTATATAAATACAATACATGCTTATTAATGAGAAGAATATTAATGAAATCAACTCATACTAATATTATATTCAAACACAAATCACACAGATAGCACACAAGAAATAGAAATAATATAGAACTACCTCGCATAAGAACATTGTATGGTAAAAAAAAATACAGTATGAGGGAGCTCAGTTAAATAAGTTACATAAAGACGTAAAAATTCTTTATCTATTAATAGTTTTAAAAGTAGATTAAAGATGTACTTACTTATTAAACTAACTTAACTCGAACAAAACTCAAGTAATCGAATATAAAATGTACTTGTAATGTTATAATTGTTTAAATTTTCTGATATTTTAAGTGAACTATGTAATGTTCTTTTGAGAAATAAACTCTTTAATTCGGTTAACTATTTATATTTAAGTTGACACTTTCCCCGACGTTTCGATTGCTTTTCAGCAGCCATGGTCACGGGGAGACTTCCTGTGGCCATGGCTGTGTAAACTTAAAATATATAAATAGTTTTGATAATTTAATTAGCTTACAATTAGTAAAGTTTAATAGTAGTATAGTAGTGTCACAGTTTCTACATTATGTAATAAAGTGTTAAATAAACAACACGATAAAATCCGTATATAGTAGTTTAATTTCAAGAAATTGAATAATAATTAAAATAACAATATAAGCAGACGCCTATATCTTAAAAGAAGTGCCCATCCACATTGCGCCTATTTCATTTCGATTTCATATAATAGGAGGCAAGATTATTCTCAAGCGGCAATGAGCTCGTTGTCTATTGCCGGTAGGCACCATGTCCCATAGGTACTCCGTTATTGAAAATTTCCTGTAAGAAAATGTCAAGCACAAATTACTCAATCTACGAATCAAACTGTTATTGAATTTCATATCGACCGACGTAATTGTCAAAAGGCAACAAACAAATATCATGTAAAAGTTTTTATGCCGATGTATAATATCAGTCCTTTTCATAACAACCTTTTATGTCTCACTGTCGGGCATGAGCCTCTTCACGGAGTAAAAAGGGGTTAGTCCATAATCCACCACACTGGCCTAAAAAGGTTCTTAAATTAGCCATCAAGCGGGCCAAACACCAGGCCCGCTAAGAGCTGCTCTGGACCGTAATCCCTGGGGGCGTCCATATCTTATGGTCAGGAGCAAGTTTCGCCCCTGACCATCTCTGGGATAACGGGGGTGCTCACCCCCGTTATCCCAGAGTCTCCGGCCACAGTTGTTAGAGGAAGTGGTGGCTGCTCTATTTCCCTTACACACTCCTCCGCCGATGGTTCCGCCTTCCATGGCGTCCAGCGCGGACTTTGACGACGACGTGGTTCCCGAAGTGACCCATGTAGAGTTGCGAGCGGCAGTGTCAAGACTTCGCTCGAAAAACACCGCCCCTGGGCCCGACGACATTTCAGGCCCTGGCTCTTGAGGAGCTCACGCCTCGACCCAGGGGGCTACTCAGTGAGTGTTTGCAGCAGAGCCAGTTTCCGCGCCAATAAAAGGTGGAGAAACTGGTCCTGATCAGAAAGGAAGGGCGCCCGGCGGACAATCCGTCCGCCTGCCGACCTATTGTGTTGCTGGAGCGTCTTTCTTCTGTAGATCCGGCTTGGCGGTCAACCTCAGCATGGTTGCCGCCGCGGGCGCTCCACAATCGACGCAGATTTGCGAGTGAGGACCCTGGTGGAGGATGCGGTGGCCCACGGCGAGGTCGTCTCTGCGGTGTCTTTGGACATCGCGAATGCCTTCAACACTTTGCCCTGGAATTGCATTAGGGAGGCACTCATTTTTCATCGAGTGCCGACCTACCTCCGCCACATTGTCAGGGCATATCTATCGGAGAGCGTAGTAGTCTACCTGGGTCACAACGGTTCGAGTCGGCGAGAGATGTCGTGCGGTGTTCTACAGGGATCGGTTCTGGGTCCGCTCCTTTGGAATATCGGTTACGACTGGGTGCTGCGAGGTGCGCTCCTCCGTGGCGTCGGCGTCATTTGTTACGCCGACGATACGCTTGTCACGGTGAAGGGTAAATCGCACCGGGCGGCGGCCATACTGGCGATCGCTGGGGTCGCACAAGTCGTCAATCATATCCGGCGGTTGGGCCTCGAGAGGCCCTGTCCAAGTCCGAGACCGTTTGTTTCCTCGGCTCTCGGAAACGACCACCTCCAGGGGCCGATATCATTGTAGGAGGGGTCCGCATCGGCGTCGAGTCAACCCTAAAGCATTTAGGTCTCTTGCTCGACAGCCAATGGGACTTCACAGCCCATTTTAGAAGTTTGTCCCCCATTCTTCGGGGCGCTGCAGGTGCGCTCGCGCACCTGCTGCCCAACCTTTGGGGGCCAAATACCTCTTGCCGGAGGCTCTACGAGGGGGTCGTGCGTACCATGGCCCTTTACGGGGCCCCAGTTTCGGACAACCTGACAGACCGAAATATTTCGGCGCTTCATGCGCCTCTTCGCCGGAACGATGCCATGGGACCTGGAAGCGGTGCTCTTGGCGTCGCTCTATCGTTGGCGCCAAGAGGCCCTAGATCGGGGCGAAGTACCTGTTCTCTCCGGCAAGGTCCGAGCTCCACCAGGTCCTAGTGGAAAAGTGGAAGGAGCCACTTGTGCACCCCAGTGCCGGGCACGCCACAATTGTGGCAGTAAGTCCCGTGTTTAAATAGTGGATGAAGAGGCGGCATGGCGCTCTCACCTTCCGGCTGACACAGGTAATGACTGGCCACGGTTGTTTTGGCCAGTTCCTGTGTCCTATAGGCCGGCAAGAGATGCCCGGTTGTCACCACTGCGGCGACTGCCGCGACGTTGTTGTGGAAACGGCGCTGCACACTTTGGCGGATTGCCCTGCCTGGGCATCGCAGCGCCGTCAGTTGATCGTGGCAGTCGGATTGGTTGTTCTCTCACACCCGGCCGTAGTTCAGTCTATGGTCCGGAATGAGAAGTCGTGGAATGCCGTGGCCTCCTTCTGTGAGGAAGTGGTTTCCATTAAGGAGGCGGCGAAGCAGGAGAGGGAGCGCTTAAACCCTCTCTGGTGCTGATCGGATAACCTCCAGCCACTCTGAGGTTTGACCTGGAGGTGGTGGGCTTTGTGGACCTGTCCGCCATCCGATCAGCACCAGGTCTGAGAGACGGCGTGCGTGTTCCCACGCGCGCCTCTATGTCGAGTCCGTCTCCCCTCTAAGGGGAAAATCCCCTCTCTCTACGACTAGTCCAGTTTAGGATATAGCGTTCCCCTACACCAACCATTAAGGTTATAATAGGTGGAGCCGCTGCACCTTCCAGTGCCCGAGAACACCTTCCGGGACCAGTTAAAGAGAGGTCTTGTCCCCAAATCTCGACTAACCCTAACCTCAGAGATCCGGTTCTCGTAAGCGAGCTATCTCGTGCCCAAGTGACACTACCTATTCTCCAGATAGGTACCGGAGCAATAAAGCCGCTCACCACCCACAACTCTGGCAGTTGCTAACGAAAACCTCACTGAAACCGCCGGAGAAACCGCCTCCCATATCTCCAGTATGGTACCAGAGCTGTGTAAGGCACGCTTACTTCCCGACGTACATCCGTATGCCTGCCCAAATAGGCCTACAAGCCGGGTGTGGCCCGAGTCACTCCAGTTATGACTCTTACTTGCTGAGCAGGCAAGCGCCCGAGATGCGTTGCAGCAGTGAATCCACACTGCCATTTCGCTAAAGACAACTCCCTGCCTCGCACGATCGACTGGTTCGCACTAGCCGCGCCTGAGTCCAACGCTCGAACGCCACGTGCTTGCCGAGCAACGAACATGTCGTCCTCAGCGGCTAACCACATACCCCTGCGAGTCCAACACCAATTTCAGGCACCGCGCACTCTAATCGGCGCGGTCGATAAAATACGCCTTTCGAGGCGCAGTGGGCTTCCTGACCCCGCAGTACCCTGGTCCAAAGAGGGAGACCCGTAGTTCTCCCCCCGAAACCCTATCTACTCGGGTCCTGAAGATAGGGGAAAAAGGGGAGACAGTAGGGTTTTATGAGTGAGAAATTCCAGGTCTCTTCGTGTAGTGGCCTGCCATTTCATACGACGGGCCGAAACCTCGGTGGGGTCGCGACCGCATGCGCAAGTGATTCGCGCAGCCATAGCGGTTTTGTCGAGAAACACCGTGGTAGATTTAGTCGGTATTCCGGGAGGTCCATTATCATCATTTCAACATCTTTCTTTTACCCCTGTGAATCCAAAACCCTCCGCCCGCCCCCGCGGTGGTATATGCGTCAATGCATTCGCCCAAATAAAAAATAAAACTGACTTAAGTTTCCTTAAGGTCACTAAAATTAACATTAAATATGCAAATAACTTTCAAAAGTAGAGATGCATACACGATATATACATACATATATGATAATAATTAGAATATTGATCAAATTCACACACTTATACCTAGATATACATAAAAATATATAATTATGTATATACCTAATATATATGTCCCAAACGCTTTTCAAAAAAGAACACCGTCCATATTATATAAGCTTGACACCCACTAGCCACAGTTCCTGACTCTATGCTACTACTGACTGATGCCTTAGGAAAACGTAATACCTTGCTTAATCCGACCTTCGAATTTCGAACCTTACATTCTGCAGCACACCTATCTGTAAACGTATGCTACTGAACCAACGAGATAGTCTAATAACCTCAAAAGAAAATAGCAAATAATAGGCATGTACAGAGTCACTACACGCCTTATGTTATAAGATCAAATATTACTGATAATATTTGATCTTAAAACAAACATAATATCGCTATCGGAACAGCAAATCGGGTTAATCTAGAGAGATTAACCCGATGACTAGAGAGTTAGGATTAGTATGCTCTGAACTTTTATCTCGCGTTTACAGCTTTGAAATTAGCGGGTTTAAACCTTACGGCAGATGCAATAAAATTATACGATGGACTAACATTCTGACTTAACAATCAAACGAAAAGCTAAGGAATTAAATCACATACTATGATTATAGTGAACTATTTTTGAACCCCAGAAACTGTTGTTCTCTATAGGGAATTAAAGCCACAACAGTCAGGGCGTGGGCAGTGTCAAAGTGACCACTTAATCTGCTGCACCATCTGTGCAATGTAAAATGTAGTTACCAAAACCTTGCAATAAAATGGATGGCAGTCGCTATTTTCCGATCCTACATTCTCTACATTGTCTTTATAAGAGTTCATTCTTGCCCATGCTCCTCACATGCGTCTGCTGGCAGCAGCACAGAAGCAGACACTTATAAAAAAAACTGATAACTTTGCTCGCCACGGCAACATAATATAAGTTAATAATAAATAATAACTTTGACTACATAAGGAAGTGCTTGCTTACTTTTCGTGTTTGTCCTGCTTGATGAGCCCAGCCCACGATGATTTGCCCAATCATCATAATAGTAGTAGGTGCTGCCGTTACCATATGTAGAGGATATTTTATAAGGTTATTTTGCTGCGATCTTATGTTTGATTGCATGGTGCTAACGAAATACAATTTGGCAGAGTTCACAAATGTTCTACAATATTAAGGTTTGTAGATGCACTTTTATAGTCAGATACAATATTATAGAAAAGTAATTTTGGTGATCATATCTCGTCATATAAAAACGATATATTCACAAACGTCCAATAAAACCATATGACAAGTGAGATTTGTAGGGATATGGAATTCTTTAATATTGCGAACATAATTTACGTCGGGATAGATCGAGATGCGATAGCCACAGAATAAAAACGGATAAAATAATAGCGAGCATTTTATAATATTCTATATTATTACTGTTAAGTTATTTATAGAATGATGTTTTGTGTGTGTTTATGAACATATTTTTCATTTGATATACATTGTGTTATCTCGTCGGACGATAAATAAAACTCGGGAATGACTTTTCACGAGCGTATCTAAAATGCATCTAAAAGAATGAATGTTGATATTATGTTTAGCTCCCATTATGATAAAGGTTAACGCGATATGCGTTGATTTCTTTTATTACCATTTCATGATTATATATATCGTATAATTTACTACTATTTATAACTGTTATCTAATAATATTTTTATTATTATAATTATAGCTAATCATGAATCTGATATTTCATGACACTATGGCAAAATGCGTTATTGTAAAACCTTTAAATGCATTGTGATTAAGACATGTAGCAAGACTGCTACAAGTCTTAGTCACAATGCATTTTTTAAATATTTACTTCTTTTTGACGTCAACAGTCTGGTTAAAGTCAAAATTAAAATAATGAAATTGGTTTATGAAAAAGTAAACACACAAATTATAAAGTGAAAATCTATCGATCCATCATACGTTGACTGAAGTAATAAACAAACAGACCGCGAATAATGACTTGCGAGTTCAGACCGTATTTTTAGTCGCCTATGAAAACATTATTCAGCCCGCTGAATCTGACGTCATATTACAAACACGAAAGGATTGCAAACTTTCAAATACATTACACTCCAACTTCACCGTTTTGCCGAGAACTGTTTAAGATGTTTTCAGAGAATTCGCATTGGACTGTGAAATGAGACACTAAAAATTTCGTACAGCTTTTCTCTGTGATGTACGTTTGGCAATGAAAGGTACGCGTTGCCTAGTTTATCTTGTTTATAAAACGTTATGGCTCCGCAATTCGCACTTGGCAATGAAACCAGTCTGTTATGGTGGCATAAATTCAAGTTATGTATTGTACATGATTTTATTATGCTTATGCCAATATCCTGTTTGTTTGAACGTGACACAGACCACAGTGTTGTCAAAATACTCATGTGTTTTTTTGTTACAATGTTATTTCGTCACAGATTTTTGTATAACTGGCAAAATTTAGAATGTGTGCCATGGCCAACCCACCAACGCATCCGTTGTCTATAAGAACTAGTGCTCGACCTCGTTCTGCTACTGAGAATTTTCTATCAGAGAAACTCAATACCTTGCCTAACGTGTAAATGCGTTCGCGCTTACAGCAGTGATCTAACGACGCATTTCGATAAATAAATAAAATCATTTCCAATTTAAATATAATTATATATAATTATTAATAATGTAGCGTCATGTAAATTAAACCTTATTTGTTACACATATAGATACAATTTTATTTGATGCAATAATGTCTTATGCGGTGGTGATATCTTGCTACTTTTTGATATCAAACATACCTCCTAAACCGCCTTGACATTTTGATCAAAACATTCGATTGGATGTGAAGCTCCCACTGGAATTAAAGATTTCTTTGAAGAAAACCGAATCACGCTCGAGTAAAACAGAGGCAAATCATTTAAAATTCTTTAGATATATTATGCATATTACTTTTACTGGTTTTCATAACTGACGAGCTATGAAGATGGAATGTAAGTTTACGTGGTGACATGTCTGCATAACGACTAACATACATAGCATGGTGGTATCAACTGTCTCGGACGCAGCATATATGCAAAGCCAAGCAATTATACAAAACCGGCAAAGTCCTATATAGTAATGGTGCAAATGGAAAGAACCTTATCCTTGTAACGCATCAGTATCGCGTTTAGGTCTTTTAATAACATACAAATAACGAACACAAAGAGCATCCAGACGCAAAACAATGATTTGTGCAACATTCAAAAAGTAGATGTCCCATTATTATTATTATTAATTAATTATTTAATCCATTATTTTAGAATTCGAATCCATAACACATCGTTCCTTATATATAGATATGTATATTATTGATATCACGCAAGTTTTTGTTAGGTTAGCTATCTGTGATCATTTAATTTAAGATAATTTGTAGTATACAATTTTTATTATTCTTACACATTATTTTAAAATTTCGTTGCATCTTATGACTGGGAAATTGTTTAATAAATTCAAATAGGTAAACGTATGACCGTTTAGGGATCGATCATCGTTAATATGAGGGCAAGCGTAAAAATACCTTCTGATTCGACCCAAGTGTTTAGGTACTCTATTATATATAAAGATATCTATAATATGTAGTAGATAAGTACTACAAACTATAAACCTTGGCTAAAAGCCTTTGATTATTAACAAATCGAAGTCTACACGAGTAAATACGCGGGCAAAACTTTGTATACCAATAAGTTTGCCAAGAAAGCAGCACTAACGTTTTATGATATGTGATTTTCTCCAGATTGAATCTGCACTCACTGACCTGATTTAAAATCAAACTTTAACGCTTTTAAATAGAGAATACAGCATCCAAGTATTCAATGATGGTATATATAATGGCAAAAATGTTCTATAAATATTTTAATATATCAAATATCTTCTATCCATGTGGTGTTAACCTGTAATTAATTGTTTCACAAAATCATGTTTGTTTATTCCGTAAGTTGTTGAATGTATTAGTTGTAATAAATAAATAAATTGTCCATACGTACATAAAAGCATGCCTGGCTATTCCCAAAGCCGTAGGACACCTGTATTTCACCAGCTATGTTTTTTCAGTTAATAAACTTATTGCCATTGCAATGAACCAATTACCACATGCCAGGCTATGGTCGCCGGCTACCGGTGTTCCGCTGCAACTCAGTAGGTTAACAATAATTATAATTATTTATAGTTACATTTATTCCGGTGATTTGAAAATTTGTTAGCAACCATGGTCACGGACAGACTGTATGTATATATATCTTGATGTATTTAAGTAAATGTATTTCAAAGTACCTATCTAAACAATATTTAATTTTCATCGGTGATACTATGTACGAAGATTGTGCTCACTATACCTTGTAGTCTAGCAAAGACTACCCGCTTTTTTATTCATAGAAATTAAAAACTGGGTCTTAATCAGGTCATTTCTAGCATCTTTACTATATTAAATTTAATATTATATGTAGGTATTCATTTCAAAAGACTCGTGGGGCATTATTGAGGAAAGATTTGATATTATGTTTGTTTGTTTATAAGGATTTATTAACAGAAGAACTACACAACCGACTTAAAAAATTCTTTAACCATTAGAAGGCTATATTATCACCGAGTAACAGGATATATTTTAATTTTACTAACATTTCCTAACCTAACCTGCTTTTACGAGAGCAAAGCCGCAGGCAAGAGCAAAATGTTCAATAAAACAAGCGCAGTCTAAAATAGGAACTAGAAATCTCAAAACATTTAATTATGTGTATATAGCCTAATGAAAGTAGAGGTGAAATTGTATTGTAAATTCAACAAAAACTTAATCCTGTGGCAAGAGCCGTAAAACCAGGAAATTTTGCAAGACACGATTTCTCACCATATTTGAAATGCTTCAAATCGTAAGGCATAATAGAAACAACAACCATCAAATTATGATGATGGGCAAAGTTGTAACAAAAAGGAAAGTAGGTCGATGTAAGAAGGTTTGACTGAATAACGTCAAGGACTGGATAGGACCTGCGAGCGCAGGCAATACAATACATCTCTTAGAAAATAAATTGAAGTTTGCATAACTGGTGTCCAACATTCTCTAGTTGGAATCGCACAAATACAACCAAATACCTAACAATGCTTATTTTTCCTCGATAATATAACGAACGTCTGAGGTATCCTGCAGATTTTGCATAATGGACAATCATTACCTAGGCATAGATCGGATACTGTGAATCGTGGCTACAAATCTGCTGTGTTTGTGTAGTAAAAAACATCACAAATAAAAACTATAGAGGAATTATTTGTAGTCTTTTCGTTTTGATTTTTACTCCACTAAGTTATAAATTATACCCGTCCCTACATATGTGTAATATGTAAAAACTACTTAAGCTGACTTACGTTGCAAGGTCGCAGATTAAAATCATACCCGGCACTAGCAATTTACGTGTACCAGCTGAACTTCAGCTAAATATACTATATGATTTATGTTACCTTTATAGATAGCATATATGTACTTCTTCTGAGTGAAGTAGATCATGGTATTCGAAAATGAATAAATTTAATATAAAATTATAATATTGAGCCCTCTGGCAATATTGCAAAATTAAAAAGGGATATCCAATATTTTGAAATCCATAATTTCTTACTAAAAACACTTTCACTTTAATAGAGATCAGCTGACATGAATTAGCTATGGCTAAGTAATTAATCCTGAGGAGGTTGATATAATATTAATAAATACTTATATATATAATTATTAACATCACATACTTAATAAATCATTCAAATCGCATTAAAATCAAAGACACTGTTTCAATTTGGTGTATACATATATAACTGGGGGCACGGTAATGCCCCCGCCAAGACGAGCCAAGCGAAGCGCAAGGGCACTACCTACCTTTTCTCAAATCACTTCGTAGTTTTTTGAACTCTTATAACTTGTGTTTGGATTATACCAGATAAACAAAATTCTCGAGATATTTTATCAATAGCGGACTTATTAAACATATAAAGTTTAAATCGCATAGCTCTTATACTTTAGATTTTATTGATATCTGGAAAACTCAGATTTCGTCACTGACTCACCGATGATCATCAAAATTCTTAGAGTGTTTTCTAATGTCGTAGAAAGCTGAAATTTGGTATGTACGCTACTATTAGTACATAAACAACAAAAAATCATAAAATTTGTAACTTTTATCCCCCAACCCCTTAAACTAGGGGATGGAAGTTTGTATGAGACTTCCGCAATTTTGACGTTAGAGGTCTGAAAATTGATATCGGGACTCCTGTTATTTAGAATAAATAATTTAAAAAAATATAATAATGTAACAATGAATAAACAAAAAAAAATAAACTTAGTCGACATATTATACTTTATATCATAAATAGTAGTGCGCGAACGTCTCCTGCGTCCACGCAGTAGCTAAAAATTATTATTGTCCTTGACAGCAAGCGCGTTGATTGTCGATTGTCTTGTCGATTGTCAATTGTCTTAGGTATACATCTTACTTAGATGAAGTAGGCAAAAGGTACAATAAAGAAAAAAAATTGTCACAAGCAAATTACAAAAAGTAATGAAATCCCACCAAAAACATTTTCATGTAAAATGTTGTCAAGACGAGACCATATGACTCGCACTGTCAAGAAGTTATCAGATCTCATGTAGAGCCAAGCTTCTAACTCTACACGCCCTAACTCTACAAGTCCTAACTTCACAAACTCTACACCTTAGTCAAAATATGTGGCAAACATTTAAACAACGGACACATAGAACATCCAAACCCGGATCAAACATTTGTGAATGACACATTTTTTGTCTCGTGTAGGATTCGAAACCATAACACTTGGTGTAGTAGCAGTGTCGAGGTTACCACTTAAACCACTACGCCAACCGTAAAGTCAATATATGTAAAAGTATTATTTTAGGCAATTGCCCTTTTTAAATCTTGTCAGATATTTATTATGGTCCTTAAATATGACCACTACTAGAAAATATATTTTATTAAATATACATGTATTGAGGAAAGTTGCTTATAGTAGATTGGAATATAACTCTGTGAGGAAAAGGAACTCACTCTTATCTGCAAAATATTCTAATAAATCCAACTGTATTGAAAAGAGATTTATCGTCGGTGTCCAAAATTCATCACTAAACACAGATTGCGGACAAACAAAATAACATTTGACCCTTCTAATCTGCGACCTGTCCGCCCAAATTCAATGAAAAAGTGATTTTCCTACACCACACTGAATTTATCACCATACAGAATGAACGCTAACCTAACCCCGCTTAGGGCTCTAACCAAATAAAGTTTATTTAGACACGTCTGCAAACAAGTACCGTACGAGTGTATTGATTTGTACGACTCGTAACGAAACTGAGACAAGTTCTGTGTTAGTCTGCCTTTTATTAGAGTTAGATACAAAAGCGGCTAGACATTCTAGTTTTAGTTAAGTCCAATAATATACCTTGTCTTGCCATAAATATTGTTACAAGGAAAAATCTTTTTCTTTTGTATTGCTTCAAACATTTATTATATTACTGTATTGTGTGCTAGTTTATACATTAATATAATAACATTAAAAATATATGAAACTCATTTAGCTTAATACTATAGTCCTCTGAACGTTTATGCCAGTTATCAATAGAACACGCATTCTCTTCATGGGAAATTCTTCGCTGCCCATCATATGGATTATTTTAGGGACTCCAAATTATTATGGCGTTTAAAGCATGCCATACTCTCTAGAATTGACCATAAATCATAATCCAGCGGATTAAGATCGGGACTAAATGACGGCTAGTCTTCAGCTCTGATGAAGTCCGAAACTTTCGTTGCCAACCACGCTTGGATGGATCGATCTTTATGACCCGATGCTGAGTCTTGCTGAAAGGACCATTTTTGGTTATGGAACATGGAGTTGTTAAGAGGCTTAACCGCCTTCTAAGGAATCGTATCTTGATACACTTGTGCCGATGTTTTGACTCCTTTTTACACAAAAATATGACTCAGTCACTCTGTGATAGCTAACACCTCACCAAACCATCACTGAAGTCGGATAATGACCACATTGTATTGTGCTGATTAATTGGTAAGCTTTGAGCATAAACTCGGTCATACTGCTTGTTAAAACATTATATAATATAATAATGTCAGCCCTGTATTAAACTATCCCCCTGCTGGGCACGGGCCTCTTCTCAGTGTGAGAGGGGTTACGCCATAGTCCACCACGCTGGCCCAGTGCGGGTTGGCAGATTTCACATATATTTAAGAACATTATTGAGAACTTCTAGACGAACAGGTTTCTTCACGATGTTTTCATTCACCGTTAATAATACGCACATAACTTCTAAAAGTCAAAAATGCGCGCATTGGGATCGAACTCGAGACCTCTGCGTGGCAGTCCAATGGTTTCCCACTAGGCTATCGCTGCTGTTTTTTGTTAAAACATTGCTCAATAGTAATAAAAATCTCGTCAGTAAATAAAAAAAAACTGTGATCTTTCATTTCTCCCTATCCTCTTTAATTATATGTTAAATAATAAACAGAGCGCTCTTTCTTTCGGACAGGATTTCCTCGAACTTTTCCTTCACTACTTTGATCGCCTTTTTCGTAGAATACTACGTGGACGGCCAGATCTTTTTCTGTCACAAACAAAGGAGTTTTCGCTGTACCTATAAATAATCCGGTACACAAACATTCGACTAATAACAAAAATTGCATTCGGCTCCATACCTACTTTGTGTAATGCAATCACAGCAATTCGGTTCTCTTTACCACCCGACTCAATTTTAATATCACAAAAGTATTTAAACACCGATTTCCGCGAACGCAATGAATTTCAAATTTATTGTAAAAAATATATTATTATTACAAAAAAATCAAATTCAAAATTCTTTTTTAATTGTATCAGCATTTATGACAACACTAAGTACGACATTATCTGTACTGTAATAAAACTATAGAAGCTGCAGCTGCTGTACATTAAAGCTATTTGAAAGAACTAACTCACATGAACTAATGGGTTTTAAATACGAAACTATATTTACTTTTCTTCATGTCTGTTTTTTACTTAATTTTTCAAGCTTTCCGCAAACCCACTGAACACACGATGAAACGGTTTTTACAGTTTGGGGTTAAATTTAAAATAGACGCCACATTTTATCTAACTCTTTTCTGTAGAACCGAATATCCAGTTCTACCAACGCTCAGTGCGCTTAGCACTTCTATCCCTTGACATCCATAAGTCGAGTGGGCCTGATGGAATCCCTCCTATTGTGTTAAAGATGTGCGCTCCTGAGTTGGCGCCGGTCTTAACGCGACAATTTCGGCTCTTTTACTCTTCTGGCGTAGTCCCGACATCATGAAAGTCAGCATTGGTCCACCCGATCCCAAAAAAAGGCGACCACTCAAATCCGTCCAACTACAGACCGATTGCCATAACCCCCCTTTTCTCGAAGATAATGGAATCCGTTATCAACTGTCAGCTCTTACGATACCTAGAGGGTCATCAGCTGCTTAGTGACCAGCAGTACGGTTTCCATAAGGGTCGGTCGGCTGCTGATCTTCTAGCATACCTAACACATCGTTGGGCACAGGCGATCGAGACAAAGGGGGAAGCCATGGCGGTTAGTTTGGACATAGCGAAGGCCTTTGATCGTGTCTGGCACAAAGCGCTTCTTTCGAAGCTCCCTTCCTATGGGCTTCCCGAGAGATTATGCGAATGGGTCACTAGCTTTTTAGCAGACAAAAGCATTAAGGTCGCAGTCGACGGTGAATGCTCTAACTTCATGCCTGTAAATGCTGGTATCCCGCAAGGCTGTGTGCTATCGCCTACTATTTTCCTCCTCCATATCAGTGACATGTTGCAAATAAGCAACATTCATTGTTATGCGGACGACAGTACGAGCGATGCTCTCTATACCAGCCGCGCTAACATCTCTCGGGAAAACGTCATTGAGAGCCGGAAAAAACTTGTGTCTGAAATTGAGACCTCTTTAAAGAAAGTTTCAGATTGGGGCAGACTTAATTTGGTCCGATTTAACCCCACAAAGACATAAGTCTGCGCGTTCACCGCTAAAAAACTTCCGTTAGTCGTATCTCCTCGTTGTGAGGACATCCCCATAACTGCCTCAGCCAATATTGGAATACTTGGTGTCGACATATCGAGTGAATTCCAGTTCCGCGGCTATTTAGAGGGTAAGGCTAAATTAGCCTTGAAAAAGCTTGGCGTGCTCAACAGATCGAGACAGTATTTCACGCCGAGCCACCGCCTACTACTTTACAAGGCGCAGGTTCGGCCTCACATGGAATACTGTTCTCATCTTTGGGCAGGGGCACCCAGTACCAGCTTCTCCGTCTAGACCGCATTCAACGGAGAGCGACTCGAATCGTCGACTGCCCGGTTGTTTCAAATCGGCTAGACCCCTTGGCGCTGCGTAGAGATGTGGCCTCGCTATGCATCTTCTATCGCTTTTACTATGGGTAGTGCTCCGAGGAATTGTTCGGACTGATCCCTGCCGCCTTTTTTCGCCATAGTCCTACGCGACAGAATTTCCATTCCCATCATTTAGATTTCTGCCTCGCACAACTAAACTGTGCAATGAACTGTCGCCTGCGGTATTTCCGGACCAATACGACCTACAAACCTTCAAGAAAAGAGCGTACTCCTTTTTAAAAGGCGGGCAACGCATTTGTAACTCCTCTGGTGTTGCGGGTGTCCATGGGCGGCGGTAATCGCTTACTTTCAGGCGATGCGTCTGCTCGTTATCATTAAAATAAAAATAAAGCCTAAATTAAGGTAAACGGTGGTCTTCTTCTTTCTTTTCGTGTGGTTATTGGCCAACCTGTTGTCAAGAGTTGTTCAAGCCGCCCTTAGGCCTCTGACATGGCTTAACGACTGCTGTCAATTTGACAACAACCGGGACCGACTTTTTACGTGCCCTCCAAAATACGGAGACGGTCAGATGAAATACCACTAAGCGGTCACCCATCTATAGACTGACCGCACCTAACGTTGCATCGTTTACCGATCAGTGAGTACATTACGCACTGAAAACTTTATAACATTGTTCAATCAGTTAATGGTTAGATTAAAGTGTTATAAATAGGGAACTATTAAATACAACTAATAGAGAATCGTTAGCTTTGAATTATTTGAGGAATGCCTAGATTCAGCAATAGATAACTTCATCACTTAGGGATCGCTAACTTGTAGTTATGCAATACGACTAAGGTCTAGGTGATGAAGTAATTCAATTCAAAGGTAAAGGCAATAAACATTGTGTCTGTACGCCAGTGTACGCGCTGAAGGACCAATTCATATCCAATATAAAAAACTAAGTACCTTGAGTAAGAGCTTACTACTAATTCTACGTTTTTATTAAATTTATATATGGCACCCGTATGGAAAATAAAAACGATACGGGCAAAGATATAAGAAGGTAAATTCTCGACATCATCCAACTTCAAGATCTATCTCCTGGTTGCAATTTTCAATAACTAATGTAGATGTATGACCCTTTGTCAATTAATAATCTAGGTCAGCAGCTGCAGGCATAATTTGACATAGTAGACATAAATAACATGTCCTATGACATAATATATGTTGCTGGACATACCATATTTGTATGGTATATAATATATCAAGAACCCTGAATGCAAATATAGTTATATAGAAGAGCTTACGAACGTAACTGGGAATGCATGTGCCGTAATCTCATGCTGCCAGATGTCGGCAGACATAATTGAAATCTTTGATCCAAAGGAAATATTGTGACACATACTTCTTAGTACAACATTTAGATTCGCTTACTTTCATTTATATGATTTCATTTATACTTTTATTACTTGTTACGGCACGTAGTAATGTGTAGTAGCATATATGTGCATACAATACAAATATTTAATTTAAAAATGATACATAAGGTTTGTTTCAAGCAGAACAATACGGACCTACGGATACTTAATAATATCAATCGATAGTCCGTGTATAAAAAAAAAGGATTACCTACTGGTGCCACGGTACGTATTTTTTAGGCAGTAGTTTCGCCCACTTTTGCAGGGATAATCCCATTAATGCCTTTTGCCGAACAATGCATAACATATTAAATCAGTGTAAAATACATTTCGCAACTATGAAATATTTACTGAAATGCCTGCCTTACTTGCTTGTTCAGGACGCTCTTATAGGTAATCAACAACATTACTAGTAATAAAGAACATCATAAAGTGTCGCAAGCAAACTTGATTACACTCAATAGATCTCCGGAGAAGGTAGTGTAGCCATCTGCCTAATAACGTTTTAAGACCTGTCTGGGGTGAAGCCTTGGCAACGTGTCGATGGCACGTGGCTATGAGCTGGTGCGACAGTAAAACGAGATGAGGTTGTAAGTGCGAATGAGAATGTTCAACGCTCACTTCATAAGATACGTCAGTAATAACTTCGTAAGGAACACGAGTGCGCATCATCATAATATTGTCGGAAGCACGTGTAAACGATACCATAAAGAGTGTTGTATTAAATATGATATATGTACATACACTCCGAGGCTACGTGGCCGCTTAAACATGAGTTAATCCTTTCTGTTTAATGTAATTGTGATATACAGTGTGGGATGCAATTACTCTGTGATGGATAATTTCGTTATTATAAAATATGTATGCCTATGTACATTTGTTACAGCCATATAAAAACCGCTGATATAGCATTAATGAAATTATTAATATGAATTGATGTAATAAAAATAAACAAATAAAAAAATTTACATGATCAATATATTTATGTTTTAGTCTCATCTACATATTATGTCCATGGATGAATATATAGATAGATAGATGAGATTATAAGTGCAAAGAATACACGTTTCTTGTGTACCTTCTTTAATTATACATTTCTTTGCACGGTAATTCTCCAATCAATGGATGGTGTAAATTCAAATAAAAATAAAAATAATTTTTTTTTAGTTACTAGTACATAATCTGCGTCTTTTGGGCCTTTTCTAGAACGCCGTAGTAGCTATAGATAAGAGCGAAGCTTTTACCTCGCTCGATTCTAAACTGCGTAGTTTTATCGATCTCATCATCAGTATTATACTGCTCCAACAATAGGAAACTGAGATAATCCTATCTTTCCCATATAATACACTGAGTTAGTGTATATAAACTCGAATTTGTACGTTCACATAATATAGTATTACGTCCTTGTATCACTGGTTTATTTGGCACGTTTTTCAAGCCTCATGATGAAAATTATATATAAATAAAGACAGTTAAAAAATAGCACTGATAATATCATGTTCATGCATGTGTTCATTTACTTATACCATTACCAACTACATGCGCTTAATACGCACATAGCTACGAAAGTGACAGATACGCGCTGTGGAGTTGAATTTAAGACATCTACATAAATATAAAATGTGCCTAGAATCTCCTGCCATACAACCGTAATAGCACTCAACCCGATAATGACAAAAAAGCATAACAATCGCACACGAGACTGCCTCGGTGCAGGTCCAGCCATAATTAATGCAATTGCTGTGCATGACGATTCGGGTTGTGTTTAATCCGTAGATCAAGCAAATTGTTTTTTATATAAATAAATTCTTAGTAGCAGCTCGGAGTCTAGCCCTCTATAAAGTGGGACGAAAATCACAGCTGGTGTCATGCGGCTGTAACACACCTCTGCCTACCTCTTCGAACAGGCGTGAGGCACGCAGAATAAGCGACTCAAGATAAAAACATAGCAGAGCTAATATAAAACAATTCAGTGAGGCGTTGGAAGTGTATTAAGCTGCGGGCAAGCCAGCGCGGTAAAGCCTGTTATAAAGTCATTCGTCCGCATAACGGTTCGGCTTGTAAACAAATATTGTATTTTGTTTTACAAATAAAATGTATTTTGAGCTAATACTTGTACGGCTGTTTCGTGTGTACAGTGGTATGATCTAGCGCTTACGGTTACTGCCAATGAGGCCACGAAGTACTAATTCGCATAACCGTTATACAATCACATGGATGTCGGGCACGATGTCTCTGCACTTCAGATTTATTTAATCTGATAACAATGTGAATTTTTTTATATACCGTGTATGAATAAGATAAGATAAGTAATATGATGCTGCTACAGCTTGACCTCGAACTACTACCTCTGCTTAGGCCACTAGTGATAGCCTGAGGTTGTAATATTAGAAGTGGCAGGATGTTATCAGATCGTCGGATGCTTCAGATAGTATTATTATAAATTATTAAAAAGACTATGCTAGAGTCACCAAAAATCAATCAAAAGTGCTTCAGTAGATCACATTTGAAAACAGCACGTCTTTATTACTTGCAATATTTGAGTGTCTTGTATTTTCACTTTACTTTATTAGTAGTGAGAGCGGTTTTTTTATTTTTTTTTTACTTTCTGGAATGTATTGACGCTTACCCCTCCGCGGGGGCGGGGGGAGGGATTATGTCGGACTCGACGGGGTAAAAGAACGGGGCCGTGCGAATCGCTTTCGCATGCGTTCGCAACCCCGTCGAGGTTACGGCCCGCCGTATGAAACGGCAGGCCACTACACGAAGAGACCTATCCAAAGGCACTCACTTCTAATAAAACCCTACTGTCTCCCCCCTAGGGGAGAGACGGACTCGACACAGAGGTTTGCGTGGTAACACGCATGGTGCTGAACGGATGGCGGGCAGGCCCACAAAGCCCGCCACTCCCAGGTCAAACCTCAGGGTGGCTGGAGGTCATCTCGCGCCCTCCGGCGCCCGGTTCTAACGTCGCGGCGAGAGTGTTAGTAGCTAGACTAACGTTAGACCCGTATTTAATTTAGTTCTAATAAACACGATAAAAAAAATGTTGTGGCACTTGCGGCTTCAGTATAAAAGGAGTTTCTATGCACAAGCTATTGAGCGTACAATATCTACTTTATCCTAGTTGTACTCCGCAGTTTGCCCCGTCCTGCTCCTATAGATCAAAACATGATGCCCTTCTTTAATGAATAGGTTACTAGGAAAAGGCAAACAAAAATTGTTCAAGACTGACTGATAGTTCCAGAGATTTACGCGATTAAACCAACAAACAATCTCTTCAGCTTTATAATATTAGTATAGATAAATTCATAACTTGATACGTTTTAATTTACAAAATATGCTATGAATAGGAAAAGAAGCCTCGCATTCACGCATTAAAGTCTCATACGGGCAGAGTTTAAACCGGAAAGCGATGGATCTATCAAATAAACTACGATATTGGTTCATAACTGTTTTAAATTAATATTGGAGGTTGAGAATATTAACTGACCATCTGATCTCACCTGACTGTCAACCAAGGAGTGGTTGGCAGTCCTTGCCATTGCAAGATAAGCTTGTTTTTTATTTTGCATATTTTCCAGTACACAGAAATGGTCTCGCCCTGTGGTACGTGGGACATAAAGAGAGCTGAAACAAATATACGAGCGTCATATATTATAAATTATAGTGAATGATAAAGCTAACAAATCCTATACAATACTATACTAAATAGTTATGTAATTATATCGCAAGTGTTATCCCCGATTTGTCCGGGATTAGTTTCGCAAAGCAAGTATGAGATTGCATAATACGCTTACCTTTATCCCGAGTCTTAGTGTTGATTCACAACACGCTAGTTTCGCGAAGGCAGTATGGCTTTGTATAATATACGATTTTAAGCGATAAATTATGTATCCTGTGTTTGTGATCGGCCTTTATATTGCAGTCTATTTACGTCGAAAGCTGGATTCAAAATGAAGCATTGCGAGCTAGAATGACCATAACAGATAATTATAAATGCATTTTAATAATATTACAAGTATCCGTAGCAATTTAATTATCAGGTAGGAAACTAATTAAAATGAGGCGCAGTAAGAATAACGAAAATTATATAAAAAACTGTGTTCTACTAATTCATGTTATGTTGCAATTTTCTTAAATGTTATAATGCAAAGAGTGATTAATTACTATTTAGAGTACAATATGCGCAGACCTTAAGAATGTCAAGTTATTATGCACATAGTTCTTTGTACGTTTACTACAAGAAAGAAGGCAATATAATGCTCCCTTTTTTGGTTCTAAGCTATATAGTTTTCATAACATGAGTATGGTACTACTCACGTTAAGTTAAAATAACTTGTAGAAAATAAGAACTTCGTAACCTGACAATTGTTGGAATATCAGACATACATAAATAAAAACCTAATGGCCATTGATGTGTCACTGCGACTCAATAGGTAACCCAGAAACTAGCCTTTAACCCAAAGGTCTCTTTACATTATAAAAGTGTAATCTGTGAATAAAAATATATCAGCAATAATATATAATAGCACATTAACTTTACACAGAACACTGCTATATTTAACATATTTTCGTAACCCGATGAAAATTGGGCACATTTTGTTTTTTTACCGAAATATCACAGCATCAAAAATAACAATTTTATTTCTTTACAGGTAGCATTGATTGCGTAGCATTTTTGAGAGATGGTTATTTATTGAAGCGATATTATTATTATTTTTGCGAAGTACACTTCGCAAAAAAGTTATTTTATACAATTTTCAGACTTACTCAAATTATATAAATGAGATAACTTCTTTCATTTGTTGTATATACCAAGGTGATGCATGATTTAAATAATTAAATATTTTGATTCGCATGAAATGTCAACTTCATTTTTCCTTTTTTTATAAAGATGCTACACGACGTGTCATTATATATAAATATCGACTTTTAAAGAACTGCGTAACAATACGCCACTGAAATTCAATACTATAATATTTTACTGCCTTCTTACTTCCACAGCAGAATGGGTCCCTTAGGGTGCGGTAAAATCACGAACGATATTATTTATACGATTGGCAAAATATTGTATACTGTAAGTAATAAATTTGGTATGCGTCGACGTAGACAGATTCGCCCTTCAACTCGTGTATAATGGCAAAACGTTGTGTTACAAACTTTTACGATTATAATCGAAAAAGAAAATGAAATTCTTTAAGTATTTTCGTACATATACAACATATGTTACGAAGTTCAATGTATGAGATCGTTGATCTTTGCACGCATTATTCGATTTTCCGTACCGGTGCTAAATCTGCAAAGTTATTATTCGTGAGTGGCTACATGGATTTTCACTCATACAATTTAAAATGACATTAATCTTGTACATCCTCGGTGGACTAAATAGAGGTGTAGATTAGAGCTAGCTGTCAAAAGCTCAGCTGCTTAGATCACTTAAAAAAAGACATACGTAATATTTTGTCAAAGACCCAAGAAACGAACTCGCAACCTCAGACTAAGGAAGGAAATGTATGTACATAAAACATCGAACAGGATAATATACTTGTATATAAGAAAATACTTAGATAAGGACAAAATTATCTTTTAAGCTGTGTTAATTCTATAACTTACTCAATTTTATGTCAAACATTTTACAAAGAATGCAATATCATTGAGGAAATAGGTTTTTAATTTACATAATATTGTCTTCTGTTTACGCGAATGTTATTCATTGAAATTAAACTACTATATACGGATTTTATCGCGTTGTTTATTTAACACTCTATTACATAATTTTGAAACTGTTACACTACTATACTATACTATTAAACTTTACTAACCTACGCCTACTGCGGCTAGTGCCGCTGTCGATGTTCCATCCCACTTTTGATTAAAACTTTCGAAGGGCCTCTTTACGTTGGATCCATGTCTCCGTGTAAGCCTCCCAAAGGGCCAAGTATTTTTCTAATAAAATATGTTAGAAAATACGTGTGATAAGAGAAACATAATAATAATAAGTTTATTTACCAAAATAAGGGATTGTAGTACAAGTTTTGTATTTTCTAGTTAGTATACTAAATTAATCTACAATCTAATGAGTGGACTGCACTGTTCTCTTAGCTAGATTATTAAATAATCTGTATTAAGGAGATAATGTTGAACCAAATACTTCTAGGCACAATATTAAGTTTATATAATATAATTTTAATAACTCTCTTGTGATGAGTAATAAAGAAATTAGATTTATTATATATATATAATAAATATAATATTATACATTATATTATTTAGATTTATTATTTATATTAAATACTAAATCCATTTTCTAATTTAATTTATATACATACATAAACTATCCCTTTTAAAATCAGAAAAATGTCCGTGACATGCTACCGTAGTGTTGTTAATATTGTCTAATTATCTGTATGTTAATTCGCGTATCACGTATTATCAAATAATTGCACGATATTTAATATCGTATGCACACATATATTGCTGGAGGTCTAACTTAGAATCTGGTAAATGTTTTAATTTTGATACACAGCCAAGAAATCGCAGCTTCTTCTTATATGCAAAGAAAAACATTATATAGCGAACCTACAAAGTCGCAGGCAAAAGCTAGTAATAAATACATATAAGCCTGCCAAAAAAAAACCCACCATTATACAATCGAAGAAAAATATTATATACGAGGGCCCGTTATATATAATATAAAACATAGTTCATTTGTATTTAGTTACACGAAGTACCATCGCCGTAAACTCAATCGTATTGATTCTGTATTTCCTTCCAAATAATGGTAACAAGATAAAAGCATCTTTTGAGACGTACTTTATTACATGGTATAAAACTATGAGAGCTATTCACCATACTTCATATAATTATGAACAGCACCAAAAGTTTAAAAACCACTTGGAAGAAAGCCTAAATAACGAATACCTACATCTAAATTAACAGGTTTTTGTTTCATTTTTCACGATGTTAAACGTAATATCTTGGATTCTAATAACACGTTATATTTACCTTTAGCTTCGAAGGCAACAAGAAAGAATATTGCGAAGCAATCACAGTGGTCTGAAATCTGAGTCACCCGTTTCTCGAGAATGTTATCGATACAGAAGTATCTAAGTCCCTCTGTATATTTATATGTACAAAGCAAATGTTTACCCTTCGTTCCTTATACTTATTTACAGTAGCACTCTTGGTAAGAGGTTAATGTCTTTATTTTTAAATTGCCTACATGGAATGCTTAATAACACTATTATTTAATATTCTATTTTTACTTTGGCAATGTCTATCGTAGTCCACGTAATCTTCGCAGACGTAAATGCTTTAAGGCTGTATCGCAGTGATTAAATAAACAAATTTCCTTCATAATTGCACAGTAATCATTTATTTGGAACTAACTGCTTCACTACCTAGTCACACGGAATATCAATAAAAGCCGATCTAAATAGATCTTTATATAGTCGTGTAAAGCGATGAAAGGGCGGCTTGTTTATATAAAGTTTTTTAGTTGTACTTTCAAAGAATCCTTACCCACAGTCAGATGAAAGAGAGTCCTTATAGTGTTGATAGTTATTATGATAGTTGTGTTATAGCAATATCTTTATAGATATCACAGATAATATAATACGATACTAGTATATAGATATATAGTTAATAAAATTATGATAACTCAGGATTTTAAAATGAAAATATGAAATATTTGAATAGGTACTAATAGTGCGAATTAACATAACCAGCAATCTTAATCTAATAAATAATAATCTAACCGAACTTCTTAGAGATAGGTGTCAACTGTATGGAGCAAATAAATTGTTTCAGATATCATGATTATCCTTATGTACCTACATGTATTGGCGACACTTTAACGCTGGGCATCGCGGCGCCATGAGTTGATCGCGGCAGTCGGATCGGTTGCCCTCTCGCTCCCGGCCGTAGTTCAGTCTATGGTCCGGAGCGAGAAGTCGTGGAACACCGTCGCCTCCTTCTGTGAGGAAGTGATTTCCATCAAGGAGGCGGCGGAGCGGGAGAGGGAGCATTTAAACCCTCTCCCTAACCAAAGAGCCGGGTGCCGGAGGGCGCGAGATGACCGCCAGCCACCCTGAGGTTTGACCTGGGGACGGTGGGCTTTGTGGGCCTGCCCACCATCCATTCAGCACCAGGTCAGAGAGGCGGCGTGCGTGTTCCCACGCGCGCCTCTGTTTCGAGTCCGTGTCCCCCTCTGGGGGGGGACAGTAGGGTATAATAGAGAGTGAGTGCCTTTAGTTAGGTCTCTTCGCGTAGTGGCCTGCCATTTCACACGGCCGGCTGATACCTCAGCGGGGTCGCGACCGCATGCGAAAGTGATTCGCGCGGCCCCGTCGATAGTGGTTTTGTCGAGGAACACGGTAGTTAGTATTCCGGGAGGTACATTATTCTTATTTCATCTTTCTATTATCCCGGCGAGTCCGACATAATCCCTCCGCCCGCCCCGGAGAGGTATGGGTCAAGGCATGCTAACAAGTAAAAAAAAAAACTGCTAAACCTCATCACAAATGCCGATCGACATATTGAAATTTACATCTACATAATGTCGGAGAACGTCATAATACAAAAACTATAAACCATATATATATATATATATCTTTGCATATAACCAGAGGAATCTACTTAATCCTACATGTATGCATAGAGCCTTATAATTCAAAACATAAGGCACATAAATCCACAGAAATGGCTGAGAATCAGCTGCAAAGACCCGAGCACTGACATAAAACGTGACTGTAATAACACTCGCTATTGTTATTCGGCTCAAAAGGAATTGTTACCTCAGATATCGTGTCCTATATTCTGCAATACGGCAGACTCAACCGAAGTGTTCGTTTCCGAAATCTAAGTAGACTTTGGGAAAGACTTGTTTACGACCACGACGAGTACCTACACATAAACAAGTTTACTGAAAGTACGTTATTGCTAAGCGAATTTATACACGAAGGGACAGACAAAGGTTTATATACACACACATTTTTCAGTTATGTTTTTGATCACATAAAACAGTAGATCAGCAAAATGTCATCAGCCAGGCAGATTAAACTCTAAACTCCGTGTTGCGAAAATTACCTAAAGGGAAAACCGAAACATGTAATCGGGGGCGGGCCAATTGTAAATTACAATTACCAATTACCCGATACAGTTCCAGTTCTCCGTGCTGCTATTATTCTTTACATAATATTGAACAACAACTTACCCGACTCAGGCGTCAAACCTGTGACCAAACAGACGTCATGCAAAATAGGCACAATCATTACTGCACAACCGAAGCTACACAATATGACTATCTAATAATAGTTTGAATGGTTTCAATTCCATTTTAGCACGAACAATATAGGTGATTGTTCAGAACAGTATTGTATTCAGTCTCGTGATTTACGTATGCATATACGCTGTATAATGTAATATAATGTAATAGAAGGTCATAAAATCAAACATCTGTCAGTTTACATTAATAATTTTACAATACTTACAACGATATTTTTGAATTAGGCCGAGTAGTTTTAAACACAAATCTTGGGGACCATAACTTAACCTAAGTAGTTTAAATAGGAAATTAATTGTTTTTGCCTATAGACTCAGATCTGGATACATTCCATGCAATAAATTACGTTACATGATGAAAAAAACCGCTTCGTCTGATTGTGAGGAGTGTGAAGTTGTGGAGGACTTGCACCATTAATTGATGAAGTGTGTCAGATTTGAGTCCAGCAGAAATAGTTTAGTGTCCGGCTTGAATTTGAATGGAGCTGGCGTAGAGATGTTTCATACAACTTTATCGGAAACAAATAGCGATTACACGAAAGCTCTGTTGAAATTCATGTTGGATATATTTAAATGGTATGATATGTGTGTAGCAATATCAGTTTAGGATACGATAGAACTGACTGAACAGACTATACGCTGTGTGTAAAAGTAAATAAAAAGACTTAACCTTGATAAGGGCCACGGGGGGTTACTTTACTACAACAACCGAAATCAGCGAACGGAACACTGATTTCAATTGTAGCACAACAACGCTTTTGATGTTTTGGCCAGGTTGCTTCTAAAAACTTACGTTAATATTTATAGCAAGGCCAATAAATCGAGCGAAAGAATGTAAACAAACGGTTAGCGACTCTTAAGATTTTTGATATTCAGAATATCCTAACTAATATTATAAATGCGAATCTGAGTTTGTTTGTTTGTTACGTTTTCACACCTACACCTTACTACTACTCTACACTACCTTACTCGACCGATTATCATAAAATTTCGCATATATGTAGTCAGGGATACAGAAAAGGACAAACCTTTCATATAGAAAATATACTGTTCCCAATGGATAGAAAATTGACATAACTTACATTTATGCAAGCGAAGCCCCGGGCAAAATCTAGTAAATTTTAGTATAATATAGAATATATGTATTTAAATTTGATAATAAATATACTTTGTCATTGTTTTTACTTGCATCCGTAAGTAATAAAAGTAATAATATTCAGTATTATAAATATGAATCTGTAACATGAAAACCTTCGTTATCGTTAACAGATATTCACTAGAATAACGAAAATAAATATAAATTTATAGACACAAATTATTTTTTATTAATAATTCAATTTTTTTAATAATTTCACATAATCTCGATATAGGTTATAGGTTAAACTTACCAGTGACCAGGGCAGACAATTTGAAAGTAAATTATTTGAAAAATTAATGGCTTATTTAGGTATTGAAGAGATTAGGACAACCCCGTACCATCCGCAAAGTAACGGAGCGGTCGAACGATGGCATAGTTGTTTAAAGGCCTCACTTATGGCTAGATTAGACGGTAATAAAAATTGGACACGCGAACGACCTAGTGTTATGTTGGGACTTCGTGCAGCCATCAAGCAGAATACAGGCGTAAGCGCTGCTCAAATAGTTTATGGTCGAGCCCTACGTTTGCCAGGAGAATTCTTATCAGACGTAAACAATGGTAACTATGACTCTCACAATGTATTACAGCGTATCAGTGACATCATGAAGCAATACAGACCTATAAGTACAAGAAATAACGAATCTAAAACATTTTTTGTACATAAAGACCTTAGAGATTGCTCACATGTATTTATTAGAACGGATAGAATTAAAAAATCTTTAGTATGTCCTTATGAAGGTCCTTACAAAGTGCTAGAAAGATCAGAAAAAGTTTTCAAAGTTCAGTTAGAAGACAGAGTCATTTCAGTTTCTATATATAGATTAAAACCAGCATATGTATTTGTTAAAACAAACTATTTCAGTACAAGATAATGTACAGAATAGTGAGAAAGTTACGAGATCTGGAAGAGTAGTCAAAAGACCAGTAAGATTTTTATATTTATAAAATACAAATTGAATTGTTATAAAATAATAAAAATTCCAACAGGCATATCCTAATAATGTAAGTAGTATATAATTTATGCAGCTGCAGCATAGCAAAAAATGTATTAGGTAAGTGTCGCAACTATGTAAGTTGAATATGAATAACATGTTATAACACTTTTATTAAACATCATTTCATAATATCATTTGTAACGTCAAAGATAACCATTGTAATTATTTTACCTATAACTTGTAAAAATGGGCAAGTCATACAGTGTAGAAAAGAAAACGGAAAAAGTAATTATTGCCCAAAATGGAGCGAATGGTGCTAGCACTTCGCAAAGTGAGCAATCGTTGGAAAAATATGGTACGATAGCCATGGCCATTGTGATATTGGTTAGCGTCTACTTAGCATATTTAATAGGCAAAAATGTAAGCAAGGTGCCAGAAAAATGTTTCAGAAGAAAATGACAGTGTGGCATAGTACAGCAGCAATTCAGGTGCCGCCACAACAGGCGCAACTGAGATTTAACAATGTGTAAACGTAGTTAAGTAAGGTGTTCTAAAAATAAAGTGAATAAACGTAAAAATAAAAGTCAGGTGATAAAGTAAACAAGTGTGAGTGCTCAACAATAGTTTTATTATAAACATTAGCTGTAAGAAATGTATGTTACAACGTAGTCTGATCTACTTGTGTAATAAAACCAGTAATTTATATGTGTTGACTTGATTGATTGTTGTAGATGTATGTATATATTATACATCAATACAGTCTTGTATAATCTAAATATTAATTGTAATCTGTTGCTATGTACTTGTTCAAAACCGTCTTAACATGATTGGTAACTATTAAAGTAATGTTTTTAGGTGAATATCAATTACAATTTAATATTGTATAAAATAAATAATTGTATTTTTCTATATAAAGATTATATGTAATATTATATGTAACATTGGGAGAACTTATAAAAAATATTTTATAATTAAAAAAAAAATAGGGGGGAATATTGTGGGGTATTGTATATGTGTGAGAATGCTGCGAATGCAAAATGTAGTCGTGTGCGTAGGGCGTACCTATGTACCTATGTATCGAGTTTATGAAATGAATTAAATATTCAATTGGCTTATAATATCCGAGCGTTTCACTTGTCTCCACCTAAATTACCCTTACACGTACAAAGTGCACAACATAGGTATCTCGTGGACTGATCGGGTGCCGGTACTTAGGATGACAATGCAACAGCCACTTTTGTTACTTCTATCTTGTCTTTACGTGTAAGAGAAAAGGATTAGCATAATTATCGCTCGCTGTCGTAACGTACCAATAAAGAGACGTACGTAATATGTTTACATATTTTTCTTGTTTCGTTGGTCGTACTTTAGCAGGACTGTGTTATTTTCTATTCATATCACATATATCTTACAGCGAGAGTAAAAGTTATAATGGCGTCAGATTGGTCTGAGAAGAAACAGCTATCCTAAAATTATTACAACCGCGATATTATATAAATAATAGACAATTCACTTATAAAAATATACTAAAGCGATTGGACAATGGCCCAGATTTCGATCGTTAAAAAGAAAGCAAAGTGGCCTTAGTCATACATGGGCTATTATTTATAAAAATAATATATCACGCCCTTTCGTATCCCAAAGATACACAAAAAGTAACTGGATTGACAGATTTGATCAAGGATTAGAGAGGATATTCGATTAATATTTTTGCAAGTAGAACATGCTTATATTTCTTTTTTAATACAACTGAGGTGTCAAACAAGCTTTTATACTCATCTTATGGTTATCGGCTACCGTAACCTAGGGGCGCTTAGAATATCAGGTATATCACTCGAATAGCAGGGTCAAATCCTTCAGAGTCGCATTGCTAGTGCAACAGACAAAAATTAAGGATCGAACTAAACGCTGCAATATCTACAACTCAAGGTTGTTAACCTGCGATCCTCGGATGAGTAGTGGACCCCAGCCAGAGCTCTAGAAATTATATGAGTTTCTAGTTTTAAGTCAGAATTTCATTGTGTTGTACACTCCAAAAGTTATAAGGAATAGTGTTCTATAGATTTGTACACATTACGTACATATGTATAGTGACTTTCCAGTCCAAAAACTCATCAGCCTCAAAAGGTTTTGTTAGACTAATACTTTTACAAGTGCCTTTGTAGCGTCTTATTTAAACTTACGCAATTGTAAGGACTAAGTCAATGCAGTTTAAGCATGTAAATAAAACTAAAATATATTTCAGCATAAACTTTACACACCAACGAGCTACTGTACTGTGTGAACTACTTTATCATTTATTTTGTATTATACCAGTCACATTATCAAATAGGGACGCACGACGTCATCTGCTTATTGCATCCGTCACCAACAGATACTCGTGTCGACACGACATATGCAAAACTGCAATAGGATAACAAATGATTCTATAATAGTGTATACACATGTTGGAGACGATAAAACGGGGGCAATAAAATCGAATATGTGAAGGTGTTCGATAGTAATGCTCTTCAGCATTCCAGCACACACACGCTTTTGGGTCGATATCCATATAGTGCCGTATGAACTAATGCGAACGTGCCGAACCGCCGTAAAGCCGAATAAATCCATAGGGTTTTGCCGATGGGACAAACCTAATTAAAGCCGAATACGTAGACGTCACTACGGATGGTTCAAAAAACATTGCCGAAACAACCCGACCGTGTGGTGCAGCCGCATCTAGAGTGTTAATACTATATCTATTGAGTAATCCTATTACGTTTACACTTGAATTACAACGTCATTATGACATACGAATCGTACACATTATAAAGAGGGCATGAAATGTTTGGTTACCCGGATATTGGAAATACGAACAGTGATTATATATTAATGATTCGTACTGGTTTTGAACGTACAAACATTATATTTTCGCATATTATGCAATCAAATATCTAACTTGTTTTATAGGGTGGTGTTTAGCATATTCATATTATGTAGCCCAATATAGCGTGTTCTATGCTATCGTCAATCGTTACTAAACATACCATGGGTTAGATAATCTTGTAATAGATTTATGTTGTAAAGAATGTGAAAAAATATGCGACAAAAGCTCGTATCAACATTTATTTTTTATACACTGAACTTTTCGGAACTCCATAGTTGATTTGCGTTTAAATTGAAAGAGGATACTCGCTGCTCTGGACCATTACCACATTTCACCCCATTTGATTCAGCATTTTAGCATAAATTGAATTAGAATGTAAAAGAGTTTGCAAGCAGGTTTTATGATAGAGTTACCAATCAATTTTGATATAATTTGCTACGAAATAATATGACGCAATATTTAATATCAATTCACAAATATATACGTATATCCCTAGAAGGGTAGGCAGAGGTATACGAAACGAACATTTCGACACTCCTCTTTTGGATTCCACGTTATCGAAGACAAGCTTATTGGCATCAACTGGGGACATTATCTAGTCTCCGTACTACTTCTATAAAATTCCAATCAGGAAACCCTAATAGCACTTTGTCACCCAGTAAATCTGATGCGATCTGCAACAAATATATGCTATATATTTCAAATATAATTAAAAAACTAATACGGTATAAGTTATAATTACGATATAAGCTGATGTTTTATCCAACTGATTATGTGCTCCGAAATTCACGGCTAGCTTTTGTTATTACAAAGACAATGACGTATTTAAATATAAAGAGAACACAGGGGCCACATTCTCCCCGCCTCCTTGTTAACCGCCACATTGCCCGCAGTAATTGCTTTATGGCATGTGGCTATCAAGAACCGCACACGCCTATAGTATAGTGATGGCACTACAGGAGATTACAGGTCGCTTCTCTAATGATACCGGACAGAGGCCTCTTTGCGTTCATCATTTTCAAACAAATTAAACTTTACGGCCTGGATTGATTACGAAATTGACCTATTAATTTAGAAAATTAGTTTTGACCTAAAATATTAAACAGTACACAAAGTAATAAGATGTGAACGCTCGGTTCACCCTCATCACCTTTATACACCTATTTATTAAGTAAATGAAAGCTCAGGAGTCTTAACGTCCGCCCTCGTAAATCCTTTTGGGCATGCTAAATTATTATTCAAACCTTTTTACTACAATTCATCTCCACATTCCAAGAACCTTTGCCTAATGAAGGTGAGAATCGATTTCTACGCACTTTTATAGTACATTCCAATTGCCTTATAATTGTAATGTACTTATAATAATAGAATTTTAAACAACATCTAATCAGAACTTTTTAATTACAAACTTTACATATATGTATGTACATATATGTTTATTAATGCTACAGGACTCACCTATAGCATTTATAAACATATGACTTAGTATGTGGCACAGTGACATAAGTTTGCACTTACATATGTTTAGGGCCGATTGTGAATGAAGGTGTACCTTAAGTGGTAGATTTCTAGATCGAGCTAACTTTATTGCGTTTTCTGTTGAGTAATTCTCAGTAGCAGTACCAGAGTATAGAAATCTACGACTTAAAAATGGCTGTCGGTAAAATATCATTGAAGATTTACATACGTTAGTATGCATTTATATTTAGCAATATAAGTGAAACGATTAATTAATAGAATTTTCACTTACTTCAGACAACAAAACAATTATTCGGGTCGTATTCGATCACAAAAGTATCAAAATTGACAAATAACATCGTAAGAACTTCAGAAGTGATTAGTGCTTAACGATATTACTCCGGTCTAAACGAGACCATCCACCTTAATCTATGCGAACTGGCAAGTGACGTGACCGTTAATTAATTAGTTATATAAACATAGTTAGTTGAGTTAAACTAAGTTTAAATTGCGTGTCACGTGTAATTTAACGGAATCTTGGCTCCCGAGAATTGATGTAATTTACTGAAATTTAAAAGTTTAAAATATTGTAGTACATTATCAAGTGGGTATGGGATTACAGCGCAAATTAAATTATGTTAATTAGAGACTTTCGAAAAAAGTAACACTAGGGCAGTTATTTTAATGCTATAGGTTCTACACAATAATTTTAATTAGTGTACCCAGTACCCTACATGACGCAGTCTGCGCAGAGTTAATTAAGTTTTAGTTCCTTTAAGTGGTGAACCAACTATTTTATATATAAGTTATTTCTACACGAAGCATACATACTTTATGGCCAGAGTTTATTATAGAGATGCGCTTTTTCTCTGGAAAATATTGAAAGTCATAAAAATTCCAATGTAGATTTATTTTTTATAAGTCATTACTATTACTCGAACAATAATCAAATATTCTATTATGATCATAGAAAACGAAATGAGAGTGTGAAACACCTATCTACTTCTTCGGGAATTAGGTACGAGCCTATGTACATACGTTGTACGTTATAAAATAGAGCTATTTGTTTATCTGAACCCGTTTTAGACCATGCATATAAAATAATTCCCGAAACTCAACACTAACAAACAGGTCTGCATACCAAGTTTTAATCAAATTGTCAAAATGCTCGACAGAAACTAACAGACTTGAGTTGTGCAGTTTACCTTTAATCAAATGTTATTAAAACATATTTAAAAACGCATATGCCAATTATTCAATTGACATATTTAGGTCATAGATACATCTATGTAACAAATTTATGAGAGTTAGAAGGACCGACACTACATTTGAGTTGTCGGATAAAGATGTTGGTTTAAATGGGATATATAGCTAAACATTTTACATACATACATACATAGATTCACGCCTGTTTCCCAGAGGGGTTTCCATTTGCTACGATCCTGATACACTTCTCTGGCTTCATCTAACTAAACTATCACTAAACTTTTTATACACTAGTTATTGCCAGTCACCACACTTGCCTACAATATTACTCATCTGAAAAATGGTTTTATAAATCCTGCGCAGTTTATAGGTGATAATAATATTTTTATTAAACAAAAACCTTATCTTATTGAATATTTTAAATAAACTTTTCATTGTAGATCATCCCTCTGACGCGAAAGCTGTATAAACAATGAACCTATGAAGAAAAGCACTAAGAATCTAAACTAATCAACATAATTATGCAGATTAAACTTCTCTCGTACG